>CM070618.1:62596255-63937136 GCA_036346255.1 Ampelocalamus luodianensis | reverse complement strand
CAATTGCTGTTCACAGTTTGCAGTAAAAATGATCACAAACTTGAGTTAGCATGTTTTTATGACTTAGAGGGTTAATGAGGTGTCTATTAAATTTTACATTATCTTACCTTGTTAAGGCCCAAAAGTTCATCTTTTGTCAATTTTGTTTTTCTTTTGTGAAACTTCTTTCATAAATGTGAAAATGCTTTGGTTAGCAAATCCATTTTTGAACAAACCATTATATGCTTGCAGATCAGATGGTCTGGGTGGCACTTCAACATCTAACCCTCGAAGAATAAGACCAAGAAGCATTAGCATCACACCTGAGATTGGAGATGACATTGTGAGGTAATTCTAGTTTTGAATTATATGATGAGATTGGAGCTGGCATAATTGTATCAGAAGTTGTGTAGGTGTACTTGTTGCTTTCACCCAAAGTATATCAAGATTCAAGAGTAGCTGCACATTTTGATCATGGTTGTGTTTACATTCTAGATATCCTAATTCAGCACATGTCTGTATTCTGCTAGATATCATCATTGAGCATCAGGTATTTATTGTTTAAATCTTAAATCTTTGACAGGGCAGTTCGGGCTATGAATGAAACACTAAAGCAGAATCGCCTCCAAAGGGACCATGTTAATGAAGGTTCATGCTCATATATTAGGGAAGACCAAAGCAATGCAAATGACTGCCCAAATAATGTACATTCCTACAAGTTTCATTGTTTTATCTTCTCTATGTTGGCTCTTTATCCCTTGTGCATGCTATTATTTGAATTTCATCAGCTTGGGCTCATAATTTCAGTTTCGTTCTTAGGATGATACATCTGGGAGAGCTGTTGCTACCAACAATAGCTCAAGAAACCGAACCGGTTCTACTCAGAAGGCTTTGTCATTACCTTCTTCTCCTCATGAATATAGGGGTCAAATTTCTGAAACAAGTGATGCTTGTGATTTTATAAGCAAAGAGAAGATGGTATTGGAGTGGAACAAGGTTTTGCAGAGCTCCCCATTTCTTAATAAGCCTTTATTACCTTTTGAAGAGTGGAACATAGATTTCTCTGAGCTAACAATTGGTACACGGGTTGGAATAGGCAAGTAATCTTGAACTTCCTCAGACAGATTTACTATTGTAGACTTGTAGCATACATGCTCATTGAAATGCACCTCTCGGATTCTTATGTTGTTATGCGTGTGTTCTTTACTATGCTATGATATGTGTTTGCTGCTTTTACTATCTGTGTTCTCTTTCCAATATGCTTTCAAAATAAAAGTGTAAACTTTGTATGATTGTACCTTGGAATATATCTAGTTATCTACTGCTTAACTATTATTAAATGCCTATGAAAATCAAATCAATCGAAACCACACTCTGCTAAGTCCTGAGCTATGTCTCTATATTGTTATTTGTCTTTATAATTTGACTTCATCAAATCTTTTCATAAAATTTAGTATTGTTTGACTCAAAATTTATTAACTTACAATTAGAAACTGGATACTAAAAATCTGAACAGTGATTTACTTTCTGAGAATTTCATGATGTGACCAACTTTTCATGTCATCTTTCTCAAGGGTATTGAATGGAGCTTATTCATCCCCGATAGTTAGAAAGAATAGGCATTCTAGCGGGCATGGGGATAAACATGGAGACTTTCTTGCACCATTTGATAGTCAACAGTATTTCAATCTTTTGCTTTCATTTTGGAAATGCTCTAGCTTGAAAATGTCTGTTTTCCTTTGTCTTGTCGTCCTTTGGCATTTCTGTTCCTGATACAAGCCTACAAAGCTAACCTTTGTCAAAATGCTTCATCAGGATTCTTTGGAGAGGTTTTCCGTGGTATATGGAATGGCAGTGATGTCGCCATCAAAGTATTTCTAGAGCAGGATCTGACAACTGAAAACATGGAAGATTTTTGCAATGAGATATACATCCTGAGGTACCTGAACTACTCTTGATTCAATACTGTTGATCAGGGATTGAAAACCCGTTTCGGATGACATCCCGGCGGAGGCGTAACGGTTACGGCGGTTACCAGAATTCGGTGGAAATTTGAACGAAATTCGCATAAATTTGATTAAAACCAGCCAAATTTCAAAATTTGAAATTTGAATTTGGTGAACGGAGAGAATCCGCCGGATTGGATCTCCCGGACCCACGGTAAATCCGGTAACCGGTGGTTACCGGCGGTTTTTAATCCCTGCTGTTGATAGCCTTCTATTTTTCATTATCTGCATGCTAACTTTGATAATTTTACTATTTCCTTTCAGCCGGTTGCGACATCCAAATGGTAAGAATTCATTTTGACTAATGCATACTACAGTCTCAAACTGCAATCTCAGCAGCTCCTCACTAGACATCAACCGTCCAAATTTTGTGTTCTGTTCTGTAGTTATATTGTTTCTTGGGGCATGCATGGTACCTCCACACTTGTCAATGGTTACTGAATATATGGAAATGGGGTCACTGTACTATCTCATCCATATGAGTGGTCAGAAAAAGAAGCTCAGTTGGCGTAGGAGGCTGAAAATTATTCGTGACATATGCAGGTTAGATCTTTCTCGATGTAGAATAAATGTTACTCTATACATATCTGTTAGCTGTTTTTAAATATATTCCAGACCTTTTAAGAAACTACTCCGCTTGATATAATTCTCTTGTCATGTGGACCTCATTCTCGTTCCCACTCCACCTTTTATCCTTAATGTTTCATCTGAAAGAAATTATTTTTGTTAAAGGGGCTTGATGTGCATACACCACATGAAGATAGTTCACAGGGACCTGAAAAGTGCAAACTGCCTGGTGAACAGGCATTGGACTGTCAAGATATGTGACTTCGGTCTTTCTCGGGTGATGACTGATAGTCCTATGACTGATAACTCCTCTGCTGGCACCCCGGAATGGATGGCCCCTGAGCTTATAAGGAACGAACCCTTCAGAGAGAAATGTGACATTTTCAGCCTTGGTGTGATAATGTGGGAGCTGTGCACATTGAGTCGCCCATGGGATGGGATCTCCCCAGTTCAAGTAAGCGTTCATCCACTTTTTATTAAAACAGTTGCAACCTGAAGGAATATCCAGAAAGTGTCTATTAACTGAAGCATATAATGCATACCTGTATGGATTATTAATCTTGCATGATGCATTCCGATTTCTTGATGGTTCTTATATGCGCTAGTGGGCAAAGTGTCTATTAACTGACGCATATAATGCATACCTGTATTGATTATTGATCTTGCATGATGCATTCCGATTTCTTGATGGTTCTTATATGCGCTAGTGGGCAAAGCAGTTCCTTTGACACGAAATTGCTCACTGACATTGATGAATTGGGCCGTTCTAGGTGGTGTACACTGTTGCTAATGAAGGGTCACGGCTTGAGATTCCTGAAGGACCTCTTGGCAAGTTAATTGCAGGTAATGGCGCTATTAATATAGAAACGATGTTTCAATAAAGTTATTCCAGGTTTCCTGTGGTTTCTGTCGACATATGTTAGAGGAATCACAAGTCTGGACTGGCTGGGCCAATGCTCGTGAGCTTATATTCTGCTCTTTAATTGCAGCTTAACAACAGTTGTTTTTGTTTGACGCAGATTGCTGGGCAGAACCCCAAGATCGACCGAGCTGCCAGGAGATCCTCACCCGCTTGCTCGACTGTGAATTCGCTGTCAGCTGAAACGAAGCCTCAACTAGCTCGCTCCCTGCCACCCAATGCCTGCAGAGGTGGAACGTTTCTTGTATAAAACCTGTAAAGTTTTAGCCTGCTGATTTTGCAGGCCGGCGAGGGTACACATATTGAAGTCTTATATCGCGCCTGTATAACGGCTACCCGTTCTTTCAAAAATGTAAAAAAAAAATGTTTCTCCGCTTTATAGAAGAACATGTTAGGCAAAAAGAAAAAGAAGTGCCTTGCATCGCAGGACTAGCTAGCTCTAGCTGCTATACAATCAGGATCTTGCGTGTCCTCGGATCTACCTGTGTTTTGTGACTTTCAGAATTGATCTGAATGTTGCGTGCGCTAGTAAGCAGAGACGAACTCCGAATTTATAGAACATAGCAACATGGCTCGGTGCATAGAGTTGGATCACTGCTCCGGTCAAACACGGATGGGCATGAGAACTAAACATTGCTTGGGTGACTAGTGGAGGTGGTTGTACTCTCAGCCTACTAGGGTTTAAATACCAGGTTTGGTCTTGCGTGTCTCATTTAGAAGGATTTTCTTTTAGTGGGAGGCGACGTACCGTCATAGCGAGACGCCGTGGTAACTTCATCATTTCTTCAAATTCCGTTAAATGCGGTCTTACTAGGCGTCATGTGTGTGAGTGCGTGTGTGTAATGGTATGCGTGTGTAGAGGCGTCATGTGTTGTACTATGTGTTTTGAAAAGAAAAAAAAAACACGGACCGTCATCGCTCGGTGCGCGCAGCTGGATGATCCGAAAGTATCTTACGTCGGAACGCTTGGCTCGTAGCCAGAATTGTCTTGCATATACATCTACAACATATCATATTTACGGGGATTTTAGTCTTTAGAGGAGGTTGCATGTTTCTTTTTCTACGAAAATCGTGTGAAATGGAGTATACAAGTGCTGTTGCACGGATGCTCTCTTCTGACTCTCGTTGCAATTTTGCAAATAAAAGGCTCCAATGATTAAACAATGAAAAGCGCGCCACGCCCAAAAAAAAATTCAAAACAAAAGCGCGAGTGTTTTTTTTAGGGGAAGCTACGAGCTTTCATCAATCGGTAGATAGGGAAGTATAATCCTCGTGCACGCCGCAGCAAGAAAACTAGGGCCGGGTACATGCTCAGCCACTCCGTCGTACGCACATGAGTGCAAGCAAAACGGGCACATGCATAGTACATGTGCTACGTTATTTGCTTACCTATGAACAAAACAAAAGACGAATTTTTCTAAATGAGAAGAAAGCTCGTGAACTTCCAAAAGAATATTAGCAATCACGGTCCTACGTTAGTGCGATACTTTTTTCTGTACGCCCTAGCCGTAATAGTCCGATAGTGATTGTTAGCCCTTGGATAACAAAGAAAGGGAAAAATCCATAAACACCACTATAATGTAGCATCCCGGTTTTCCTGAGTTTCCAAATATTTTCAAAATAAAAATAATCATTCGGTTTTGTTGAATATCTAAAGCTTAACTTGAAATTTTGGAAGTTAAAGCAATTTAATATGAATTAATCAAACTTCAATTAATTCAAATTTGGTTTATTCGAGTTATTGGAGTTCTCGGTACTCGGAATCCCTTTTATCTGTTCGCTCCGTTTTTCCGTTGCGTCTCCTCCTCCTCAGGACCTTCCCTTTGGTCACAACCTCCCTGTGGTCACGACCTCCCTCTCGGTCACGATCACCTCTTTGGTCACGACCACCCTCTTGGTTTCGATCGGCCCCGCCTGTCAACCCCCCTGCTCACTTTCTTCTTCCTCTCGTCGCGTCACAGCTGACGCGAAAGTCTTCGCGCATTAAATGCAGTTGTGTCGCATTAATGTTGTCGCCTGTGCTGTGATCGTTCTCTCTTTGGTCTCTTCCCACCGCATCGATCCCTCACTCGCCGGTAGTGCGCCCATGCCACGTCGCCGCGAATCTCGTCGCTCCATCTTGTCGCCCAATCCTTCTCCTTCCTTTCTAAATAAAGCCCCAAGGAGTCCCTTTGCCCTTTTGGTTTCCCCCCAGCTTTCAAACTCTCTCTCCCTCTTGCTCTCACCCCGTTTCACCGTGTCTCGAGTTTCACCACCACCTGGAGCCTGCGCTGTCGTCTCCTCGCCGTCAAAGAGACCGTGAAGTATGCTGCCGCCTCCTCCTCGAGTCTCTCTCTCTCTCTCTCTCTCTCTCTCTTTGTCCTGGTGAGTTTTCCCGTGCCATGTTCCCCTTCTTTGTTCATACGACCACGTTGAGTAGTCATATCCTCATTGGATCTCCTTCCGACCAGTCGAACCTCTTTCGAGCCCGTTCTCCTTCATTCGAGCTTCGACTCGAGTGAATCAAATTTCTTAATTCTGCATCTTTCTTTTTTGCTCTAGTTTGGTACTCTCGTTGGAGTTTTTTTTGTATATTTATCTTATTTATTTGGTTCCTTTCGCACGTATAGAATCCGGCTACTCAAGAATTCGTGGACCGATGACCTAGACCAAGCCTCCCAACTCTTCAACGAAGACAAGTCATAGACCTTTGATCATGTTGAACCCAATTGATAAAAGTATATTGTTTATATCAACATGCATGGCTAGTTGTATAAAAATAGTTTGGGAATTAGCTAAATACGATGTGAGTGTGGCCCGATCTTCGATGAGTCGATCGTCGATTGTGGAGAACACGATGTTGATGATCCGAAGGCTCAGGCCGAACGATCGATCCTCGCAATCACTACACCATCGCTCCGTTGGTTATCAACCGTGCGAACGCGGTTGACCTCGCAAGAAGGCTATCTCCGCAAGCGAATCGAGAACACAAGCAAGAGAGTAGAAGATGCAATCGTATTGCGAATAATAATTGAAGCACACAAGTTGGGGTTCTCAAACCGATGAGCAGCGCAGCGAATATTATCTAAGAAAAACCAAGCAAAAGTAAAGGCGCGGCTCTTATATGAGGAGGCGGCCAAGAGGTGGGAACCCTAGGCGAGTCGTTCATGATCTTGTTCATGTGTGAATAGTGCCCACATAAACGATGCGGGCCTAGGGAGAGCGGTCGATAAATGGGCGAGTCATCCAACGATGGGCCAAGTTGTCGGCCAATATATTACATAGCTTGTGAGCCAATAATTGGTGACGCAGCACCATGGCATGTAGCGTAACACTATGGCATGTAGACGGCGCCGGCTCGTATGAGTAGGCGTTGCTCGACCCAACCGGGAATATGGCGGTCGCGGTAGTCGAAAGTCCCATCGGAGAGGATGTGGTGGAAGTAGCGATGTCGTCGCGGATCGAGCGATGGTTGCATCCTTAGAGTTGATGTCCTCATCAATACCGCTTCGAAGTATGACTCCTTGAATAATTGTGAATGACATGTTGACATATTCCCTTGGATACCATAGGTTCGGCATTTCTAGTTGGACATTGTTGTTATACCAATATGGGTGCGTATTATGCTTAGTCCTGCTTTAGTTATACGATGGTTTCTCGATCTTATGATTCAATGATGATGAACTTGACTTATGAAATATGGAATTGTGGTGCGGCCACTGTTATTAAAAGTTATTGTGCCATGACAAGGGCTGCCATTTGGTCGGGTTGAACAAAAAAAAAATGATTTCATACTCAGGCGAATGATCGAATGCGTAAAAGGTGCGAGAAGCACATTGGGATGATGATGTTTCGCATGAGTAGTCGCTAAGGACTTAACCTTGCGCGTCATTGATCTGAGCCTTACCGTGCAACCACAAGTTCATTTATGGGGTGGACCTGGCCGAATAACTAGCAATGCTTTGATTCGGTTCTGTTTTGGTGGAAGTGTGAACCGTGGGATTGACATTCACACTTGGCGCAAGAGGGCCGGTCAAGCTGGGTGTTGTTTTGTAAGGTGGATGTTGGGAGTTGTGGAGCGGTCGAGGCGAAACCTTGTAAGACTTTACCATAAGGTTTTGGATCCATTGCAAGTCGGGAGTATGTGAGCGACGTATAAGATGATTATCTCTTGTGGGTCAAGTGTACAACCTCTAGAGAGTGTAAAACTATTCGAATAACCGTGTCCCGATTATGGACAATGCTTGGTGATTTCACACGAGGGTGGATTTTTCTCAAAAGGTGGTCGTGGTTGGTTCCGAGTACCACGTCCTGGTCGTGGGAGTGGTCTGGGAAGTGAACGGGTGTTCACGAGATGTTTCAAAGAAATTGATTACTTATGTATTAATCTTTTAACTTGCGCTTTCAATCTACTTACTGTATTTTCAGTCAATACCGCTTTCTGCAAAATGACCATAGAGCTATCTTTGTCAAGCCCTGTATGAATACTATTTGCATACATTTCCCTATGACTTGCTGAGTACATTCAAAGTACTTATGGCTTTATGCCCTCTAGTTGATCAGTCACCGAAGAGGACCTAGGGAGCTCAAAGTTCTATGAAGAGGGGTACTTTGAAGATTGTGCGATCTAGGGGACGTCCTCCACTCGATAACCTGTGGGCATGTCGAATGGCTTCCACGAATTGTTTTGGATCTGTTGCAAGTTCTTTTCATTGTAAGTGCTGTGTGGCAAACCTTGTAAGATTTGACCATAAGGTCTTTTGCTTCTATAAATATTAATTTGTTTGCTTCATCTTTAGTTTGTTGTATGGATATGATTTTATCTATGTTGTAACTGTGCGAGCTAGCTACTGATCATGGGACTAGTTCGGAATTCATAGATGGTCCTGGGGTTTCATACTCAGGGTCACGACAGAGGTGGTATCAGAGCCATATTGACTGTAGGACGTAACCTTAGTTAGCATGATCGTTTTAGTCAAGAGTTTCAAAACTTATTGTATAAATCAAATTAAGTTAATTGATGAGTAGTTATTCTTCTATCATCTTATTCTATCCTTCTCTCATCCCATTTATGTAGATGGTTCGGACACGCAACCCGACAAGCCAAGATGAACCCATTGATCCTTTTCGCCTCCACCACCTCCTCCGGCAGCCACCATAGATCAGGGGTTGGGTCAGTTTATGGTAGCCCAGATGCAGCTGATGAGTGCGATGATGCAGAATATGAACGGATGAGAATCGAACGCTGCTGCTCCTCGCTTGCCATCTTGAACCAAAACAACCAAAGCAGATTGCCATGCCACCTCCACCACCACCGGCTTTCCCTCGGTCAAGGTTGGCAGAGTTCATGAGAATCCATCCAACTACGTTCTCCAGCTCCTCCGAGCCATTGGACACAGATGATTGTGCGCTCTACCGAGAAGAAACTTACCATCGCCCTATGTGACGATCGCGAGAAGGTCTGTATGCCATGCACCGTTTGAATGCATTGCTACGGAATGGTGGAAAAATTACTATGCGCCATGCGACCACGAACATCACTTGGGCGGAATTTTGAAGCTTTGCGCTCTCATATTCCCGATGGGAAGGTGGAAATGAAGAAGAACACCACGAGCTGCGATAAGGAAGCATATCGGTGAGTGAATACCTCAACAAGTTCACCCAACTCTCTCATTATGCTCGAGAGGACGTTACCACGAATGACACACGTCAAAAAGAATTTCAAGCGGGGGCTCAATCCTAGCATGAAGGTTCAAGTCGTTGGCAACGACTATGCAGACTTCCAGCATCTAGTGAACAAGGCAATGCTCATAGAAGAGTCTCGTCGGGAGCTTGCAGAATCTTATAAAAGGAAGATGACGCAGCACGGTGCTCGTCAAGGTCATCCGCAGAGAGCTAGAACGAATGTGCAACCCCCGGCCCGTCCCGCTCCCCCTGTCACCTTCAGGACCCTTGCGGACACCTCGCCGGTCTCTAGGTCATCGCGGCATCGACAACAACAGCACGAGTAACCAATAGCCCAGAAGCAACAATGTTGCAGTAGTTTCAACTGTTACCAATTGGGGCACTTCGCCAATAATTGTCCACAGAAGCAAGGTCCGACTCTGGTCAAATTCAACTTGGGAGCTACTCCAACCAGAACCCATGTGTCGGGAGCAGGTCGTGGAGCACCCCAAACTCCGGTTGCACTAGCCAAGACCCCTCAGCCTTTTGAGAGAGGTCGTGTGAACCATGTCACAGTGGAGGAAGCCGAGATAGCCTCGAACGTCGTGCTGGGTAAGTTCCTAGTAAATTCAGTACTTGCTATTGTTTTATTTGATTCTAGAGCTTAGCATTCGTTTGCTTCTTGGATTTTTGTACAAAGCACCAATTAAAGATTTTGACTCTTAAAACCGCTTTGTTGGTTCAATCCCGATTCGGAGTTAAGTCGAACCATGATTGCTTACAAGTTAAGGTGACCATAGAAGGGTAGACTTTCTAGCCAACGATCATCGACACCAAATCCTAGATGTGATTTTGGGTATGGATTGGCTTGCTAATCATCAAGCTATCTTGGATTGCGGTGGTAGAAGCATCATCTTGGTCACCATGGAACCAAAGTAAAATTTGAAGCTTCCACGGAGGAGCATGAAGGAGCACTAGTCTGCAGTGTCAAGGTTGTATCTTTGGAAGAAGTACCGGTGGTTAGAGAGTTTCGATGTCTTCCCGATGAATTACAAATGCCACCGGCAGGACCTAGAATTCGTCATCAACCTAGTTCGAATTGTGCTAATTTTCAAGAGACCCTACCGTTTGCTGTTGATGATTTAGTCGAATGAAGAAGCGAGTTGAGGAGATACAAGATAAAGGATTTATCAGACCAAGTTCTTCACTGAGGAGCCCCAATGATCTTTGTTGCAAAGAAAGATGGTACCAGCGGATGTGTATGGATTATAGTTCACTCGATGAAGTCACCATCAAGAATAAGTACTTACGCCAAGGAATGATGATTTGTTTGACCAGATTAAAGGGAGCGAGTGTTATCAAAGATAGACTTGAGGTTAGGCTACCATCGTTGAAGATTCACCAAGAGGATATTCCTAAGGTGCTTTCTCAACTTTGTTATGGGATGTATGAGTTTACGTCATGTCTTTTAGTTTGACCAATGCTCGCTTACTTTATGAACTTGATGAATAAAGTATGTATAGATATTTGGATAGGTTCATCATTGTCTTTATTGACGATATTCTAGTATGTTGTATGAGCGAAGAAGAGTCGAAGAGCACCTTCGTTTGGTTCGACTAAGCTTAGAGATCATCAACTCTATGCTAAGTTCGACAAGTGTGAGTTTTGGATAAAGGAAGTTACCTTCTGGGTCGTGTCTTATCTGAATGAGTCGTGTCAACCCCAACAAAGTCAAGGATGTACTCAGCGGAGTCGCCCAAGTCGTGCCTCGGATCGAAGTTTTCTGGTATGGCGAGTTAGTACCGCGAGTTTATAGAAGGTTTCTCCAAGATAGTAAGACTTCTCACTCAGCTGCTGAAGAAGGAAAAAAGTATGCTTGGACACCAGAATGTGAGCAGAGTTTTCAAGAATTGAAGAAGCGCTTGACCACCGCTCTAGTGTTGATTTTGCCGAATATCCTAAAGGATTTTGAGATTTTCTGTGATGCCTCACGACAAGGTCTCGGTTGTGTCCTAATGCAAGAAAGGAAGCTAGTAGCATATGCTTCCCGTCAATTGAGGCCTCACGAAGCAAATTACCCCACTCATGACTTAGAGTTGGCTGCCGTAGTGCATGCTTTGAAGATATGGTGTCATTACCTCATCGGTAATCACTGTAAAGTTTACACTGACCATAAGAGCTTGAAGTACATTTTCACTCATGCTGATTTGAATATGAGGCAAAGAAAATGGTTGGAATTGATCAAAGATTACAACATTGGAATCCATTATCATCCAGGCAAAGCTAATGTCGTAGCGGATGCTCTAAGTAAAAAGGTCTACTGTAATACTCTAATGATTAAGGAAAGTCAGCCAGCACTACATGAAGAATTTCGGAAACTCAAGCTTGAATTGGTTGAAAAAGGTTTCTTAGTGCATTAGAAGTTCACCTACTCTACACAATCATATCGGGAAGCTCAGTTGAAGATGCGATATCAAGGAGATCAAAGTAACATGAAGAAGGGTAAATCCTAAGATTTTCGGAAGATGAGCAAGGAACCATTTGGTTCGATAAGCGTATTTGTGTACGGACGAAAGAACTTAAGCAATTGATACTCAAGCAAGCACATGAAACCTTATATTCTATTCATCCGGAGCGCTAAAATGTATCAAGATCTCAAGGAGTTTTATTGGTGGCCTAGCTTAGGCGAGAAATTACTAAATGCATAGCTTAGTATGATGTTTGCTATCGAGTTAAAGTCGAGCATCAGAGACTCACTGGATTCTTGCAACCCTTGCGGATCCACGAATGGAAATAGGAAGAAATTAGCATGGATTTTATCACCGTGCATCAAGAACAAAAGTTGGATATGATTCTATCTAGGTAAATATGGATCGCCTAACAAAAGTTGTCTACTTTATTCCAGTCAAAACCACCTACTCAGGATACAGACTTACAAAATTGTACATGGCAAAGATAGTATGTCAGCATGGAGTGCCCAAGAAGATTGTGTTGGATCGAGGATCTCAGTTCACCTCAAGATTATGGCGGAGCGCACGCGTTTTGGGTGCTAATCGAATTTCGATCGACCTACAATCCATGAGCACATGGTCAAACAGAAAGAGTAAACCAAATTCTAGAAGATATGTTGAAAGCCTGCGCTCTAGAGAACCAAACCAGTTGGGATCAGATGTTGCCCTATCCAGAGTTTTCATACAACAACAGTCACCAATCTAGTTTGCAGATATCCCCGTTTGAAGCCCTTTATGGAAGAAAATGCAGGACACCGTTGTATTAGACTGAAACAAGAGAAGGACAAGTACTTGGACCAGATATCCTGAAGGAAGCCGAAGATCAAGTTCGGTCAATCAGAGAAAAGCTGAGAATAACACAGACTCATCAGAAAAGTTATGCTGATAATCGTCGTCGAGACTTAGCCTTTGTACCTGGAGATCACGTGTACATGAAGGTGCCACCTCTCAAAGGAATGCGTCGTTTCAGAGTCATCAGGAAGTTTGCACCCAGATACATTGGACCTTTTCGATTCTAGTCGGTAGAACAGGAGAAGTTGCTTACAAATTGGAGCTCCCACGCGCTATCGGATGTACATGATGTCTTCCACGTGTCGTAATTGAAGACGTGTCTGCGTGTACTAGAAGAGCAGATGCCGTTAGGAGTAGTTGACCTACAGAAAGATCTCACTTACAAGGAGCAACCCATCAAGATTTTGGAAGTATCCGGACGAGTAACAAGAAGCAAGATCATCTGTTTCTGCAAAGTTCAGTGGAGCAATCACACTGAAGAGGAAGCCACCTAGGAGCGTGAAGAGAACCTCAAGGCCAAGTTCCCGCACCTATTCTGTAGTCAGCTCGAATCTCGGGGTCGTGATTCCCTTTAAGGGGTGTAGGTTTGTAACATCCCAGTTTTCCTAAGTTTTTGAAGTTTTTCAAAATAAAAATAATCATTCAGTTTTGTTGAATTTACGAGCTTAACTTGAACTTTGGAAGTTAAAATAAATTTAATATGAATTATTCAAACTTCAATTAATTCAAATTACATTTATTCGAGTTATTGGAGTTCTCTTGTACTCGAATCCCTTTTCTCTAGTTGCTCTGTTTTCCATTGCGCCTCTTCGCAAGACCTCCTCCTAGAACCTCCTCTCAGGACCTCCCTTGGCCACGACCTCCATGTGGTCACGACCTTCCTCTTGGTCACCACCACCCCCTTGGTCACGACCACCCTCTTGGTTTTGCCAGCCCACTGTCGCACCCTGCTCACCTTCTTCTTCCTCTCGTCGCGTCACGGTGGCGAAAGTCTTCCACGTTAAATGCGGTTGTGTCGCATTAAATGTTGTCGCATCCATTGTGACCGTTGCCTCTTTGGTCTCCTCCCTTACCCCTATCCCCTCCATCACTGTGGCGAGTGCGCCCATCTGCCGTCGCGAATCCACCGCTCCATCATGTGCCTGATCCTTCTCCTTCCTTCTAAATAAATCCCCAAGAGTCCCTTTGCCCTTTCGTTTCCCCTCGACTTTCAAACTCCTCTCTCTTGCTCTTGCCCGTTTCACCATGTCTCGAGTTTCACCACCACCTTGGAGCTGCGTTGTCGTCTCTCTCGCGTCAAAGAGACCAGAAGTATCTTGCGCCTCCTCCTCTGGTCTCTCTCTCTCTCTCTCTCTCTCTCTTTGTCTGGTGAGTTTTCTGTGCCATGTTCCCTTCTTTGTTCATACGACCACGTTGAGTAGTTGTATCCTCATTGGACCTCCTTCGACAAGTTGAACCTCTTTCGAGAGCCCATTTTCCTTCATTCGAGCTTCGACTCTAGTGAATCAAATTTCTAATCTGCATCTTTCTTTTGTCTCTAGTATGGTACTCTTGTTGGAGTTTTTTTGTGTATTTTTCTTATTTATTTGGTTCCTTTCGAATGTGTAGAATCAGACTACTCGAAGAATTCGTGGACCGACGACCTCGCGAAGCCTCCCAACTCTTCAACGAAGGCAAATCGTAGACCTTTGATCATGTTGAACCCAATTAATAAAAGTATATTGTTTATACCAATATGCATGGCTAGTTGTCTAAAAATAATTTGGGAATTAGCTAAATACCTACTCGACAGTATGACTTCTTGAATAGCTGTGAATGACATGTGGACATATTCCTAGGATACGTAGGTTGGGTATTTCTAGTTAGACATTATTGTTATACCAACATGGATGCGTATTATGCTTAGTCTGCTTTAGTTATGCGATAGTGTCTCGATCTCATGATTCAATGATGATGAACTTGACTCATGAAATATGGAATTATGCGCGACCTTGTTATTAAAAGTTGTTGTACCATGGAAATGGTGCTATTTGGTGGGTTGAACAAAAAAATGATTTCATACTCGAGCGAATGATCGTGCGATAAAGGGGTGTGGGAAGCACATTGGGATGAGGATGGTTCGCGTGAGCGATCGCTAAGGACTTAACCTCGCGCCATTGATGCAGGTCTTACCGTGCAACCACAAGTCCATTTATGGGGTGGACTGGCGAATAACTAGCAATGCTTTGATTCGGTTCTATTTTGGTGGAAGTGTGAACCTTGGGATTGACATTCACACTTGGCGCAAGAGGGCGTCAACTCGGGTGTTGTTTTGTAAGGTGGATGTTGGGAGTTGTGGAGCGGTCGGAGCGAAACCTTGTAGACTTTACCATAAGGTTTTGGATCATTGCAAGTTCTTTTTGTTATAAGCCCTGTGCGGTAGACCTTGTAAGACTTTACCATAAGGTTTTTTTGCTTTTATAAATGTTAATTTGTCTGCTTGATCTTTAGTTTGTTGTATGGATATGATTTCATCTATGTTGCAACTGTGCGAGCTAGCTACTGATCATGGGACTAGTTCGGAATACATAGAGGGTCATGAGGTTTCATACTCGGGATTGTGACAACAAGTCACCTACTTTATCAATTTGCCTTACATATCTCATTTTTGTTTACCGCCTATAAGTTAAATTAGCATGCAAATACCCCAGGTCGCATGTTCACACTATTTTCTCATTGTTCTAGTTTCTTCGGCATTTGCTTCGATTATTTTAGTACTTATTTAGGTGATTTCAATACTTGTTTCAATGATTTGAGCTATTTCGCTATTGGTAATACACGATTTCAACACTTAAACATTAGCAATGAAACGGTATATTCCAGTTACCAAAATCATCCAAATAATTGAAATAATTATTAGCATCGTTGAAAAAGTATTAACACCACTGAAACATGTGCTAAATATAATGAAAACTATGAGAAATAGTGTTAAATATACGGGTTAGGGGGTATTTGCATGCCAACTTAACTTGTGGGGGGGGGGCAAAGTAAACGATAATTAGACATAGGGGCAAATCGAAAAGGTAGGTGACTCATGGGGTGTTTATTGATTTTGTTTTCCAAAAAGAAAAGGGATAATTCAGTATTTGCCACCGCATAGAATGACATTTTAGAATTTGCCACTATACACATTGCAATTTAGAATTTGCCACTCTATACAAGACCTAATTCATCCTTTGTCTCTTTGGATATTTTGTCCCTGCCTTGGACAATTTTACCCCTTCTTCCTCCTCAACCTCTTTTCTTCTTGCCCTACCCAAGCGGACACCGGTCAACATGCTCCTAGCGGTGCTCCCTTCGCTCCCGCCCTCCTCGTGCCTCAGCACCTGTCTTCGTCGCGCACTAGACTCCCTTCAGCTCCTCTCCTTCCTCCCTTCCCCCATTGACCACGTTGTCGTAGCCCACCTCACCTTACCGCCTTCTTTGCCGCCTCTGAAAGCATCTGGGCCCTTAAAGATTATTTTAGTAATTAATGACAATGTATGTTATATGGGACTAACATGTTTATTGAGTGTTTAAAAGGTTTAGTCTCGTTGACGAATACAACAACATGGAGATGCATGCCAAAGATCAACATGTAGATCAATATGGTTCAAGGATAAGGTACAAGTAATTTAGAATCCTTTTTGGTTTACCGGCCTTAGGAGAAAAGGATGGAAGACCGGATTTTAGGTTAAATGTCATACTATTAAGAGAGATCATGACTAGTAGCTTGATCAATCTAGGATCTTGCATGCATACAAAGTTTGATTGAAAATCCAACTATGCATTTCTCAGGGTAATCGGTAGTACCGATGTTTAGTTGGTGGTACTACCGCACAGCGGTATGATCGAGAATGTGGTGCGGTACTACCGCAACTCGGTCGGACCGAGTTTTAGTTGGCGGTTCGTTTTTTTACAGAGTGACACCTTTTTGAAGCTCAAGTGCTCCCATAGAAAACGGTAGTACTGGAGCCTAAATGGCGGAACTACCTCTTAGCGGTATGACCGCATAACCTTTGGCGGTACTATTGGTGAACGTTCGGACCGTCCGAACGCATGATCCAATCGTGCGGTTAAGACCTGTGGTCCGAGCGTCCAATCAAATCTGAGTTGTCCACATTTTTGGTCCGATCGAGCAAAGCTGATTTGATCGTTCTTGTGTTAGCGGTACTACTGAAGGTCTTTGGACAGAACTACTACAACTCGGTAGCACCGAACAAAGAGCGGTATGTTTTTTACAGAACGATGCTTTTCGGAGTCTTTTTGTTCTTTTGGTAGTGTGAAAGTACCGTAGTGCTTATCGCGGAACTACCGGAACCCGGTATAACCGAAAGTTGTTAGGCGGTATATTTTTTCCACTGGGTGTCATTTTTGGACCCCAAAGTAAAATGGTAGTACCGCTCTTATAATCGGAACAACCGGAAAACAGAACTACCGCGTGATCCTTGGCGGTAGTACTGCACTGAATTTTCAATGGATCTATGGGAGCAGTTAATGCGTCTGCGCTAGCCGTTATTGGACTCTTTGGGAAGGTGCGGTAGTACCGACCGATGAACGGCGGTACTACCGCATGTGCTGAAAACTTCTGTAAATTACTTCCAACGGTCGTTTTTGGTTGTGGGGGTATAAATACCCCTCTACCAGCTCTTGGACAGGTAGTGAGACTTCATTTAACATCCTTTGAGTCAAGAGCATCACTCCACACCTCATACACTCATTGCATTCATTGTGAGGTTGTTGGGCCAAAATTCAAGTGCATTCATTCTAGTTTGATCCTTAGCACTTGATTGCAGTCAAGCGAAGATTGCGATTCATTACTCTTGGTGTTTGTCGACACCTAGATGGCTTGGCGGGAGTTTGCGTGGTGATCTCTTCAAGAAGATTGTGAAGAGGTCCGTCGCCAAATTGTGATTGGTTCGCTGTTCGCCATATCTGGAGTGGAGGAAGAACAACCATTAGTGAAATCGATGGAAAGCTTAATTTGTAGAGCCAGCTTGATTGGTTCAAGCTTTCTCAACGTGGACTAGTGAAGATCGATAAGTCTTCTATACTAACGAAAAACTCCTTTGTCTTCATTGTAGGTTAATTTTTGTCCTTACTATTCAGCCATAATTTCTAGCAATTATCTTAGCAAGCCTTCCTTAGCTAGAATTGTTTCTAGTATTGACATTAGTTCTTTATTGTCTTAAGTAGCATAGTAGTTATATCTTCTTAATTGTGTTAGAAAGTTTGTCAAGAAACTATCTTGCTTAAGTGTTAAATTAGTCTATTATTTAAAACCTCCTATTCACCCGCCTAGTTGCTATTCTTGATCCTGCAAATTTAGCCGACTTTTGACACAATCATGATCCTCTTTGTGCGCCCGATGGCCACACGACATGCGCTAAGGCGAGACCCAACGCCATGACGACGTAGCCGCCACCATGACGGACTGGCCGAGGCCACCATTGAGACGCTGCCTGCAGCATGGCCGGGAGGGTTGGCACCGGCCGCGACGGAATAGCGGGTTCTAGTCGCTGAAGAAGTTCGACGGCTCCGCTCACCACTACCATCGGGCTCGGCACGGCAGGCTGGCTATATCGTTCATCTGCATGGTGGGGCATAAGGAAAGAAGAGGAAACAAAAAGGGTAGTAATAAGAAGAGTACATAATTGTCGTGCAAAGATAAAATTATAAAAATAATAACAAATTCTAAAGTCGTACTCCACAAAAATAACAAATTCTGAATTATAGTCTATATAATGTTAAATTCTAAAACGAATTATCTCAAAGAAAATCGTCAGCCCACAGTCCCACGACACGGCATGGTGCATCCATCTCTGAACCCAACCCACCCAGCGCGCCTCTCTCTCTCTCTTTCTTCGGCGCCCAAACGAAGCGCATGACGACCGACCGGCGACTAGCCGCCCATCCACCTCCGACGCCACGAATGAACTCTTCGGCACGGCACCGCGTGACTTCCTCAACGCAATCCGCGTTCCGCACGTCTTACCGGACATCTTACCGATCCACCGCACCGCAGTACCGCATCCTCCCGCGCTGCGCCGCGCCGGCCAACCGAGCCACGTCGAAACCTCCGATTTTAATTCGACTCCGTCCCCGACGCCAACAACAACTATCCTTTCCTCGCCGGTCCGTTCCCCGGTCAAACCCGGATGCCCTACCGATCCAACGGCGGCCGTTCCCCCCGGTCTCTAATGCGTCCGCTCCGCCCATGCGCCTGCCGCCTCGCTCACGGTCACGGCTCACGGGCCGGCGCGCGCCTCTCCTCCCCGCCGCCCGCCCGTCCGCCCGTCCCCATCTTTTAGTCCCCACCCACCTCCCTCGCCCGCCGCTCCCAATTCACATCAATCCACCTGTCCTCTCCACGCCACGCGCAAAGGAAATTAGAGCCGGGGCTCGAGAGTTCTAGGGCTTCGTGAGGGGAGATCTGGGAGGGGATGGACGGGAAACTACCGCCGCCGAACCCGAACCCGCCCTACCGTGAGGACTGCTGGAGCGAGGGCGAGACGGCGGCGCTCGTCGATGCCTGGGGCACGCGCTACTCGAACTCAACCGCGGCAGCCTCCGCCAGCCGCAGTGGCGGGAGGTCGCCGACGCCGTCAACTCCCGCCCGGGGCCTCTCCGCGCCGCCGCCTCCGCGCACCGACATCCAGTGCAAAAACCGCGTCGACACCCTCAAGAAGAAGTACAAGGCCGAGCGGGCGCGCGGGGCGCGCTCGCCCTGGCCCTTCTTCTGCCAGCTCGACATCCTCGTTGGGCCCACCTCTCCGCCGCCGCCGCCAAGAAGCCGTCCCCGCCCGCGCACTCCCGTGCTGCGGAGGCGCCCTCGCCCCCGCGCTCCCCGTCGCCACCTCCTGCTGTCGCCGCCCATGGCGCTCCCCTGCCCAACTACCGCCGCGGGTCCAACCTTCCGTCCGCAGACCTCTTCCATAGGGCACCGGGCTGCGGCCGCCGCGGATTCCGACTCGGACGAAGGCTACAACAACAACGACTATGAAGACGACGGCGGCTCGCAGCAGTCGGCGTCGCGCTCCGTGTCGTCTCGCTCTGGCGGCGGCGGCGGCGGCGGTGGTGTTGTTGGCAACAAGAGGAAGAGGGGCGGGGCTGGAGGAGGGTTTGGCGAGCTAGCTAGGGCAATCGAGACATTCGCTGAGATGTACGAGCGCATGGAAGCCGCGAAGCAGAGGCACGTGGAGGAGATGGAGAGGCAGCGGATCAGGTTCCTGAAGGATCTGGAATTGAAGCGGATGCAGGCTTTCGTGGACATGCAGCTTCAGCTTGCAAGGGCAAAGAACGGCCGGAACCATCCTGATGGTGCCTCGGAGATGCTCATGTCTCTCGCAGCGCTGCCTTTCCTCAGCACCCCTGCTTACCTCTGATTTAAGAAGAGTTTAGGTAAAGAAAGATTTGCCCTCTTAGATTTAGGTTGTGGTCACCATAATTCACTTTGTAGTGGATTGCTCATGTGCTTCATATGTGATATGTTAATGCCTTATATGGAGTTATTGCAGATGTTTTAATATGTTCAAGTTTCACAATGCATGGTTTTTGGTTTCATAGATAGGGGAGTGTTTACTAATTTTGAACATGTAATTATACGTTTAATCTGGCCTTGCATAGCATGCTTAAGTTATTTGGCAGTATATATCATATATCTGTTTATGGTTTGCAATTTTGCATGGTCAAAGACTATCATTTGATTTACGATGACAGCGACACAGGAGAATATAGTCAGATAGATTCCTGGTATTAAGTTATTGGGTTATGTGTTTGTTGATGTTTCTAGTTGGTGAGGAAAGTCTAATTGTTTTAATTTTTTTAATCATGTATGTGATCTTCTGTTCGGTCAAATTTCATGTTGTCAGGTGCTCTTATGATCTGAATTGATAAATTTTAGTCGAATTTATGTGTTTGCTGTTTGGAATCTGTGGTAAGAGGGTTTCTTAGATATGTATCTTTCTGGTTCTGGCTTTTCTGTTGTGAGTTGTGACTCGTGAATGCTCAAAATCCTCCTTTGTCTGGTGTTATGTTGAAGAGAAGTTGATTGACGATGATTATATTAAGGTTTTGTTTTTGGTTTGGACTTTTGACTCTGATTGGAGGCATTTGAAGATAATATTTTCTACTATGGTTTTGTTTTTGGTTTGGGCCTGACTGGAGGCAGGCATGAACATAATTGTTTGTACTAGGGTGTTGTTTTTGTTTGGTCCTGATTGAGGCATTTGAAGATGTTCCTTTGTACTACGGTTTTATGCTTAATTGTATGAGCTGGTGATGAAATATAATTGTGAATCAGTTTTGCATGATAAATTATTTTTTTTTTAAAAAAAACATTGCTGTTTAACCAAATATGCATGAAGGACAGTAATCAAATATATTGTTCAAGTTCATGTAAGGAATTGTTTAGTCTATTTCATTGTTATTAAGTTGTTCGATTAGTCGCGATTAATTGACGATTAATCCACAAATCGGTGCGTAGCTTCCGACTTAGAGCCATCGACTCGACTAGGAGGGCTAGTCGCCGATCTGCCGACTAATCTGCGGTTAGTCGCGATTAGTCGAGTATGGCTAGCCGCCGATCGGCCGGGGAGCGGAGGAGGCATGTCACGGTGCCGCCATCCCGGCGGCAAGGAGCAGATACCGCGGCCGCCGCCTCGCCTTGGCCATCTCCAACCATCGCCACTCGCGACCGCCGCTCCTGCCTGTGGTACTTCCATCTCCTTCTCCGCTCTCCTTCCTCCTCTCGCCGCCTGAGCCTCCCGCCTGCCGCTCGCCCGGATTTGGCGCCTGTTCCTCGCTTGGTCTCCCCGACCTCGAGCCCGGTGTCTCACGCTGATCCGCCTCGATCGAGTCGCCGCGCTCTCGAGCCGCATGAGAGGTGGGGAGGCTGGGCCACCGAGGTTGCTGGGGAGGGAGCCCGAGCCAGGAGGAGGAGCACCCGCCGGGAGAGAGGAAGGGGAGCACGAGCCGGGAGGGAGAGGGGAGGCAGCTGGCCCACGGGGAGAGGGAGAGAGAGGGAGCACCGAGCCGGAGGGCGAGGGGGAGCAACAAGTAGAGCCGACAAGTGCGCCAGTGTGTGGGCAGCATGGCGGTGCGGCAGGCAGCTGTGGGCTGGATCTTCTCGTGGCTTTCCAATCACTTATCGACTAGTTGTGGCTAGTCGGCCGATTAGTCCACAAGTCGGTCCTCTACTGACTCGACCGACTTTACAACTTAATAACCTTGGTCTATTTGTATGAATTTTGTCACTGGTGATCCTATTATTTCTGCTTCTCAACTTTGATTCTGTGATATACATATGTTGGGACTTGGGAATGTCTATTATTCTGGGTGCTGGTTTGCTTGAGATGTTGGCATTGCATTGTTATTTGTTTGCTAATTGTTACAGTCTGTCCTAGCATTGTTCACTTATCATGCTCCCATTGTGAGAGATGGGCTTTGTGAAATAATTCCACTTATCTCATCATTCATTAGCATATGTAATTGTAACTTGCCTTGTTATATTCTCCAGTGAATTCTTCTGTTAGTGAATATCCTATTATAACTGAATTATCTTTGTACCTGTCAACAGTGTCTGCTGCTTTGTTGGGTGGGCTAAGTAGTCAAGTACACAAAACATCTCTGAACTGCAATGCTCATTAACCACCTCTGATTATAGATATACACTCACGAGCTTAGCCTGCCTTTCCATTTACCAGCTCTTGCAAATATCATAGTAGTAACATGTGAAATTTCTATAATTGAGCTCAAGTCTAGTGGTTGCTTACCTTGTTTGTGCTAGGCTACACCATGTGTTCTTCTATGCATGATTTGCCATAATTTTGTTATTTCACAAACAGTATTTATTTGGTAAATGAGAGAAACCATAGACCCATAGTAATTGCACCTATTAAAGAAACTAGAAGAATTATGGAAATGAGTTCAAACAGAAGATAAAAATCAGTTGCTAAATGGATCCCAAATTGTTGAAAAGTTCAGAGTCGCCTACAATTCAAATACTTCGTACTTTTTCTCTCGCTTAAACCGCTCTTGGGTCTTGGGCATACTATCGGACAACTGACTTCCTACTGATTTTTATCATCTCACGGTGCTATTATCATGATGATATCTTATGGTTGTTCCAATTATGCATTTTTTTTTGTGGGGATGGTTCTCTTTTCAGTTGTTCCGGTGATGATAGAATCATTACCTTTTGGTTTTGTTTGTTCACATCAAGAGTGGTGCTTTTACCAAAAGAAGATGAAGTGCTTCAAATACTTAGTGAGTAGTGACAGGTTGTCCTAAGCCCTAACCACAATAAACACACATGAGGGGTTATGGTGTTTGCATGTTGGTCTGTCTTATGAAATCTCGTAAGAAAATCTAATTCATGCATGCAGCTGTTTGGTTGCATCAAATCGTGATTTGTTATTTTGAGTTCCCCCAATTGATCGCCCAAGCATTCTGCCAAGATTACAGTTGATTTTAGTTCATTCTCTAATACATGCCTTTCTGATCATTCGAGTTTCTAGCAATATCATGTACTGATATATCATTGGTTTCTGTTCTTCCAGATTACTAGGAGTCAAGTCAAGCTCATGGTATGATGCTGCTCTTTGATGAAGATCCTTTTAAGTTTCATCGGTAGTTTGGCATATAGGCTCTGAGGGTGCGGTAGTGTAAAACAATGCTGATGGGGTTGCCTGTTTTGCCAGGCGCTGGATGTTGACCGCCATTTACTTACTTTTGTGAACATAATCTAGTTCCCTTAACCTTTTGTCTTCTACGTTTCGAAACACTGTCATGTGAACCACCTTTTTCCGTTTGATTTATTTTCGGTTATTATGATTTGTGAGGTCTGTAACTAAAATTCAATTTTAAATATGAATCGCTTTGAAGTTTTTGGACCTGTTTGGTTGGTGACAGGAGCAACTGCCTAGGAAAAAGTGTGCCTTTAGCCACCCTGATGTCTTAACATTTGTTTTTTTTTTTTTTTTTTGCCTGGGCAGGCATGACCAGCAAAAAATGTGTTTGGTTCGTGGCGTGACCCTGGGAAATGTGTAAAGACAAAAAGAAATACGCTTTAAGAATGAGAAAACGTAAAATCTAAAATACGCTGGTGACATGGGCATCAACACCCCCAACAATCCCCAGTTTCTTAGGTCCCCGACAATACACCAAATCCGATTCATCCCATCCAATCCAATCATCTTGCTCGATTGCTCTTGGTTTGGTCGGCGAAGACAAATCCAATCCCGTGAAGGCCATCCCGGTGCGAAGCGAACTAGCTCGATGCGATGATCATCCCAATCACGACGCCAAGCACCACTCGATGCGAAGCTTGTCGCGACGATCCGCGCGCCACCACTCGACGCGAAGCCAATCTTGACTCGTGAGGTCGCCGCGCCACCAGTAGCCGTGAGGAAGGCCATCACGACGTCGGCCACCACCCATCGTGACGATCAGCCGCCGCTCGACGTGTAGCTTCCTTCGAGGTCGTCCGCCGCCGCTCGATGTCTAGCTCCCTGCGACGTCGTTCACCGCCCGCCGCACGCTCGCTGCAATTGTCGACGCCGCCCATGACGAGATTCCTTCGCTGCGCGCAACGGCGACGACCACGATGGCTCTCGGCGTGACTGACGATGGAGCTGCCTGGCTCAGGCTAAACACTCCACAGTCCACACACTGACATAAGAGGCCCACGGTCCATAGGCGGAAGAGCACACACATACTTGGGTCCTGGCCCCATTAGTCAGAGCTTCTCCTCGCGTCAGCTTCTTTCTTCCATGGTGATGCCTCCGTGGTAGCGCGCGTGACAGAACAAGAAAGGAGCGGCCGAGACGTTCTCCGACTTCTTCCTCCTCCGCTTCCTTCGTTTCCACCGTTCGCCAGATCTGGCCCCCTCCCCTTCTCCGGCGGTCAGCGCGGTGAGCTCCGGCTGAGATCCCCGTCAACATCCTCGTGAGGTATATTTTCTTTGCTGTGAGCAACCTCATCCAAATCTTTCTCATCCAAATCTTTCTTTCTGGGATGGATAATCCGATCCACGCTGTTTGTTGCGTGGTGGAGTACTAATAGCAGTTTATTTTCCAAAAATTTTGGGCTTACCTGAACCCCACGCCCCACGTTAGGTCCGCCCTGCGTCTCATGGATCTCCCCAACGTTTGCAGGAAATGGAGGTGCTGGATTTGGTGTCGTCCGACTCGAGTCCGAGGACGAGGTGTGCATGCACTCGCCTGATCGGAAGCGTCCTGCCTGGGAGGCTGGTCCAGACCGTGATCGCGGGAGCTTTCCTGAGCAGGAAAGAATGGTGAGGTCGCTGCATCAGCCAAGTGAGGCAGTGGAGAAAGGCAAGGAGAAGGTCGGCGAGGGGGATACTGCGTGGGCCGCACGGGCTCCTTTGCTCTGCGGAGATTCTGCTCGGTGATGGTGGTCGTGTCTTGGGAGCGGGATGTGATACATGGAGCGCAAAGGTAAACAAGCCTGAGACACAGGGAATGAAGGAGTGGAGTGTTGTTGTGTGATCAGATAGGCAGATCAGTCTCTGTGCCAAGGAAGAATCAAACAAGAAGGGGTTTCATGAGAGCTATGGACAGCATGGGCTGCTGCACGATAATTCTGCCGTGATCGGGTGATAATTGGAAGGGCATTCTTGGTGCAAAACCCACTGATCCTGTCAACTCACTGTTGCATTCATGGGATACTGGCAATAGAGAAGATGAGGTTGCAATGTGTGGACAAAGCTCGATGGCCAATGATTTTCTCATGGAAGATAGTAGCTCAACATGGATGTCGAAGATCAAGGGGCTCGCCTTCCCACTTCCTGATGAGAGTCAGTTGAGGACCAGGCAAATTGAATCAGATGAGATGTTTGCCCGCATGCTTCAGGAGCAGTTTAACCAGGAACAGCCAGGCTCTCAAAATTCAGAAGAGGTTGTTACTCTTGATTACTTCTCAATCTTTCTGTGTTCTTTTGAATAAAATTATGTTTCTCAGTACTTCTCTGTTTGTGTCTCTCTCTGTTCCTGATGATTCAATACGATGTAACAAATGACTTGCTTATTGCTGACATCTTGCAGGTTGATACAACTATAGCCTGGACATTGCTAGAGGAAGATGCTGAGCGTGCCAGAATTGCTGCGAGAGGGGACCAATCTAGTTCTGTAAGTTGCCGCTGTGGCTTGATACATCCATTATGAGAGATCACTTAAAGCTTGCAACAATCATGTTGCCATCATTCATGAATAATGACATGGTTTCAGTTATGAACTGATACGTTGATCCTGATAACCATGTCTGAAGTTGTGGAAAACCATAGCTACCCGCATTTTTCCATTGATGGAACTTGCTGAGTCAGTTAGCTGAAGTGCCAATTACATCTTGCCAACTAAATATTGAGACCCAAAAAAAGACATGTGTTTGTATCTACCTGTAACTGTAAAGCATCAAAAACTCAGCAGTTGGTTGGTAAATTAATTTGACATAAAACTAAAAATAAGCTGTGTCGATTAGCAAAGCTTATGACTTAATAATCCCTGTTGCTCTTTACTCTTGTCTTCTTGTATTTCAATTTCAGATTTATGCGCTTCCTGTTGTCGCCTACTCGCCATTGGCTATGGCATTCCATGTTTCGACTACTTTGTCATTTATCTGAATCCCCATCGCGTCCTTTCATTTTTAAGGAGTGTAATGTTGTTCTCCACAGAGCCAGAGGACCGCTCAATGGCACACTTGTATTCGTGATGGCGGCGCCACCAGTTCATAGTTTTACTGCATGGACAACTAATCGTGACTCCGACTCCGATGTCAAACAGAAGGGGTTTGCCCAGAAGTTTGAACTGCCCTGAAAGGGAGCAACAGAATGTAAGACTCTTTAACAAATCTATTTCTTGGACCTTCACTTGTGCACTGACATTTGCTCATTCTCAGATGATTATCTCTCAGTTGACCAGAGGATGCTTCAGAGAAGAAAACATGGATCTAGAAACGGTTAGCCTTTACCCTATATTCTAGATCATGACTACTTTGGAATGCAGAGGGGACTTTGCCTAGTTGCCCATCCTGCTTATCTGTTACTGCATGTACTAGCAGCTTGTAAATACATAAATATTCACACTTGTTGCCTTTTACTGGTAGTAACCATAGAGTATGTATATTCACCATTTATCTGATCAATTTGGATATGGAAGGATTTGAAATCTTACTATTATCCCAACAATCTATTTGATTAATTAATACAAGTACAATTTTTCTGCCCCTAAGTAATTATAAATAACATGCTCTAAAATCCGTAAACTCCTCCTTGGGTTGGAGTACTGAAGCAAAACCCTTCTTTCACACCCCTTTTCAGATCTCACAGCAACTAAAGAGTATACCTTTTTTCCTAATGGCTCCTCTAAAACATTCAAATGTTAACATTACAACAATCATGTTTTTTTTTTTGTAACATGTAGAGAATGGCCGTACTGGACTCACTGCAAGAAGCATTTGAAAACTATGGGGACACATTGACTTCAGACTCTGATGAGTGAGCACTTACTGTTTTATAGCATTTTCTTTTCATGCAGTGTATCTTTGATGAAATTTCTGCAGCCAGACATCAATTATTGATTTATTGTCAATTTGTCATAGTTGCATACTTATTCCTGCATTTCGTATATTGGTTTGTGCTGTGTGTTGTTTATGCGCCTTATATTCTGCAATGTTATTATTAAAGTGCTAATACTCCAAAGTCCAAACAGCTCTCTGTGTGCACTGCAGTAGCTAGTAGGTTAACTCAGATTGCATATCCCATAGATCCTGCAATGGGATGGGACCCTCTTGATGTGCTGCGTCTTTGATTTAAGCTTCTACTTGGTTGATGCATATATATTCTGACTAATTAGTTTTTATCGATAACATGTTAGTGATGATTATGAGAACCTCTTAACACTTGATGACAACAGCCATCACAGAGGTGCTTCTGACAATGAAATAGACAACCTGCCACTATCTGTAGTTGAGGTTCAGACTTGATCTTTACTCAAGATGGATGTGCATTATTTTGGGTTTAGTAGAGCTAATTTGGCACTGCTCTTTTCCTTTCTCAGGAGAAAGTTGTTGCGATGAACTCTGTCCTATATGCTTGGATTGCCCTGCTGCTGGTGCCTTCCTCCGGCATTTGCCGTGCATGCACAAATTTCACAAAGAGGTACAAGGAACGCCTAAATTATAGATTGGAATTATTTTTACTTAACTTTCCAGTTTAACATCTTTTGTTGATCTTATTTTTCTTCCACAGTGCATTGACAGATGGCTTGATGAGGATCTCATGCCCTGTATGCAAATCTAATGTAATCTGACAGGAGGCCGCATCGTGCATCGTCTGTAATACTTTTGGAATAGCATGAAAACCGGTTTAGGTAGATTGACCTATAGGAAGCATTGATACTGCTGGTGCTGCAGTGTAAGTAACTTGCTAGTGTTGCGTTCTGCTCACTCTCTAGAGCAGGGAATCTTTGGATGCTGTGGAGCTGTTTTTGCTGTGAGAAAAGGCATTGCAAATCTTGTATTCTTTTTGTCGCATACTTCTGTTTAGGAAGATGCGTGATGATATGGTTTGATCTCCATGTCATGTAACCAGCTTTGGGGCCCTGTCACGAGTACGAAGGGCTGGTTGCGCCCCAAGAACGTCAACCCATACGAACAGAGATCATACTGTGTTGTAGACTTGTAGCTCCAATTGGAAATGAAGTTACCTGGTTCTGGAATTCCAAATCTAGTTTTTTTAGTTTTTTTACCGGTAATTTGTTTAGTAGAATGTCATGCCTGGCAACTGGCAAGTAGATGTGGGCGGCATATCTCATGCACATACACACATCTGTGGACATGGGAGATCCTGCACACCCATTTCGTAATCCACGGCCTAGATTACCCCCACCTCCCACATCCGGCTTCTTTGCGAAAACACCCCCCATGCGAATTCGGCTTTCTTCGTTCGCCCCCTGTGCACCAGCCCGAGCGCCATTCGCAAGAGGGCCATTCCCCACCCACGAGCTAGGGTTCTGCGCCGCGCGCCCACTGCGCCGCCCCTCGCCGCCACGCTGCTCCGCGCCTGGGCCGCCCTCCGCGGCCTCCTTCGTCGCCTCGCTGCCCGCGCCGCCGCCCTCCTGCGGCCGCCCCTTCGTCGCCTTCTGTGGTGCGCCTGAGCCCTGCGTCACGCCTCCTCTGCGCCCGCTGAGCTGCCCCTGCCTCTGAGCCCTCCGCTGCATCCAATTGGTCGTGAAGGAGTCAGATCACACAGCTTGATAACCTGAATAGGGTGTACTACACGTGCAGGAACAATCGCAATGTAAGTGTTTGGCTTGGGTGGGTTGGTATTTCTTGGGAAACCCCAAATTTGTACTGAAACAATTTGGTGCTTGAGATCTCTTGGTGTTTTCAGGTAATTAGGAAATGCAAAATTTTCATGTGGAAGGATGAATATGAGGGGTACATTTGTCATCTTGGTGGTCTTGCTGCATTTAGAGGCAATTGGAAAATAGAGGGTTGATGAACAGAGGAAGAGAGCGCAACCATGCTGCAAATGCTGAAGCAATTGCAAGAATAGAGGAGAGAATAAAAAAAAATAGTGAAAGCACAGCACAAGATGGACAATAAGATTGTTATTGCTTTAGAGAAACTAGTCTACTTGTTTTTTCTAGTGCTCTATGATATGAATGCAAGCAAGTAGTATGCACAAGATTTGTATTACAACATCTGTACACTGGCTTTGCATCCCTTTCTTTAAATGAAGTGAATTGGCTGAGGCTGATGAAACAGTTTTGATCACCAAGCTGATGAATGCAAAAATAGTTATGACATGAAACAAACTAAGTACTTCATGCATTGAACTGGTCTGTACTGCGATGGCATGAAACAAACAGGATGCCAAAGGCTTGCCCAGTCTGCTTGAATTACTGTCTAACTGGTCAAATGTCCCTTTGGGTGCTAAGCTATTGATCACTTGAAAATGGCTGAGCCAGAAAAGCTTGCCCAGAGTAAAAATCTTGGAAAGCTGGAGATGAGCCTGGGGAGCCATGAGTCTAGAACCTAATACTTTACTGAGCCAAAACAAAATGAAATGAAGGACCTGATACTGTACTGAAATGAAATGAATGCCACTGTACTGAACTGAACCTGATACTGTAGCATTGTCCATGAGTCTAGAAATCTGAACAATTGACCATTGCCTGATCTTTGATTTTATTAGGGAAGTAAGATTGTGTGTGAATTGACTGTGTGGTTGTATTCCCGAGTGAAATTGTGATTCTATAAATTGTTCTTGTTTTATGTTTGTGTAGAAATGTGTAGGTGTTACATGAGCTGTTTCTGATCAGGTTTTAGAAGGACAACAGCTGTTGGTTTCAGACTTTCAGTTGACATTCGATGGTACCTAGTAGGATTGCATTTTATTCTAAATCCCAAATTAGCCTACAAATTTGAGTTATTTTTTAGTGAAAACTACATGAAAATTTTCTGAAAATAGTGCTGTGAAACACAATCTGCTTTTTTGTGAAAGAACAAGCTAGGGCAACCTTGCTGTGTACATTCTTTGGAAATCAGTAATTTACCAACTTCTAAAGCTTGGTATAAATCAGCAGTGCCTTGGCACCAGTTTACCAACTTCCTGAGCTCTCTAGGAATTCTTGAAACTGCTTTTTCTTCGATGCCTTGACACAATCCTTTCCATGCACTTACTGAAACTAAAATCTGTAAGTTGCACCCAGCAGATGATTTAGGATGTGCATGCATGAGATGATGATTACTATTAGTGATCAACACTGGCCAATAGTCACTATTCTGAAGGTAGCTAGTAAACACACCTTGAGAGAAACTTTTAGCACAACATAGTTGGATATTGTAACAAGCAAATATGCCAATTTTATTCAAACATTCTTCAACTAAAATTCAACTTAATTGGATTGAACTGTGATGTATAATTGAACAAGATCTATAACTTCTTTGCAAGATCCATACATTGAGAGGTTACAGCATGTAAAATTGCAGCATCCTTACAACAGTTCACCAATTTTTTCAATGGCTTACAACAAAGTTCACCAATTCATCATTCCTCATGATGTTGATGATGAGACGACCCACTCAACCCTTGTTCATTTCTCACCGCTTGTCTTCAAACTAAAACTACGAACCCTGAACAAGGAAGCCGAATCACAATGTTGCTTCCATTGCCTCCAACGAAATCGCACAATACATCGCCATGATTTCACTTTCAGATATTTCAAGAATTGAAATCATACAAGAATTAAAATCCAGAGCTCATTCACTCATACAAGATTGAAATCATACAATAATTTAATTCGAACGACCTCGCTGGGGAACTTGATGCAAGAGGCATATGGTGACGACTTGATGCATGAGGCGAGGCCTGGGGAGGCGCAGGCATGAGGCACATTAGACGTCGTTGGCTCGTGAGAGGGGTGGCGATCGCCCACGCATGTGCGGAGGCACGTATGGAGGAGGAGTCGCAGCGAGGCTCAATGGAAGCCGTTGTCGGCTGGGCTCGGCCGTGCCGGCGGAGGACGCAAAGGTTAGGCAAATTCACGTAGACGGAGGAGTCACAGAGGCGAGGCAGCTCATGGGCTGATGGTGATGGTTTCCTCGCAGAACACTCAAGTTTATAAACAGTAATAATGCTTCTTTGAACAGTAATAAGATATTGTTCATGGCATTATCGTTTCATGCTTACACTTTAGCAGATGTTACAAGTTAAAAACCTTCCTTTGTAGTCAAAACTCTAAAGAACTATTCAAAGTCTTAAAGGGATACAAGATAAAACTTGTATTATGACTGGGAAATATTTTTATTAAAGCCTAGATAAATTATCTTGGCTAAAAATATTTTTGTTGCATTTTTAGAAATTATTTGGGCTTAAAGAAAATTTATGGTCTTTAAATGAATATTTTCTACCGAAATAAATATTTATGTATTTTATAAAGTGAAAGTGTGGTTTATGAAATTTATCTCGAAATATATCATCCCAAAGAGTTTTTACAAAGAAAATTTTCATGAATTTATAAATTTATTTGCTATTTTTAAAGTCCCACCAAACCTTTTAAATATTTGAATAAGGTTTGGTCAACCAAAACTTACCCAAACTCAGCCCTAATATCAGAGCGACTCTCGACCACGTATCTTGGTCCAACCTAATCATCTTGGTCCTGCTCGGCCACGCTCGGGCGCCGAGCCCAAAATCCACGCTGATGCGAGCCGTCGATCTTCAATCGAACCCAAGCTCGCCTAGCACTCATGAGTCGCGCCCATTACGTACGATCAACCTCCACCGCTGGATCTTAATCCAACTAACGTGATCGGTGTATGCAACTGACAACTCCCGATCCTTAATCAATCTCCACCGCTCGCTTCCAATCCAACCGTGACGCCTTTTCGCTTTAAACTTAAAGCGCCGCTTTTTATTTCAAACCGTTAGATTCAAATCCTACGCTTTTTCCCTTTTTCCCGCTGTGTTATAAAGCCCGCACTCCTCCGACCGTTGGATCTTCATCGATGGTCTAGATTTGTGTATGCATTCTGACGACTCCGATCCCCCGCACAATCGTGGCCGCCCATTCTTGATCTAGCGGTGACGCTTATTTCAATTTGAATTCAGAGGCGCTACGCACGTGGGCCTTTCGATCTCAATCTCACTGGCGACTTTTTTGACCGTGGCCTTTGTCGCCCAAATCGGTGGGTCGCTGGATTTTAATCGTATGTGACTACATGGGTGTATGCAATCGACCATCCGTTCCATTTACATCCCGACCGTGAGAAATTAAATCCAACGGTGCCAGCCGTTATAGCATCAAAAGAAGAAGATGACGCGGTATATCTTTTAATTGATCGTTGGATCTTGATCCAACGTATATCTTTTGAAAGTGGAGCCCGCATTCTCTTCGATTTCAATTAGATCTCGATCATCCGATCTAGATCGCAAGTGTCCATATTAATCGTACCGATTCAAATCATTTAACCTCTCTATTTATCGCAACCACCCATTTCCAATAGGATTCGGTTGGTGTTCTTTTTCGATTTTAGGAGACGCTAGGCACGTCAGGATCACAAGTAGACCCACATGTCATATTTTGCCTCTCTTCTTCCTTATCTCTCTCAACAGCCATTTTTTTGTGAGCAGGGAGAGGATTTATCCAAAGATTATACACTAATTTTTGAGATGTTTAGCTAAATGGACACCTCATCAACTCTAGATCTTTCCTTCTGTCTGTAGCTCAACACCCATATATAAACTAGCTTCTCCTTGTTGTTGCCATTGTTGACCGAAGAAGCTCATCCTTTTCTTGCCGATTCAAATGAGTTTCTTGCTCTTGTTCCTATTGCTTATCCATCCTAAACTCTCGTTACACTTTGCAATAAAGATTGATTATCTTTTGTAGGTTAAATCGTAGTTTAACTCAATTGATCAAAGATCGGGTTTTCAAAACCCTTGGCATATCTCTTCTCCTGTAAGCTAAAACCCTAGTCAGAACATCTTGAGCATCTTAAGGACCTTAGTCACGTCATGTGAACCATTCTTTTAAGCATCAAGAGTTTGATCTTGCTTCAAATCGAAAAGTTGATATTATGCCTTTCAGCTTCTCATGTCATTTTCAAGACCTAGGGTTCTTCCTCACAACTTACCATCTTATTTAGGTTTTGACTTAAATCCTCAGCAAAGATGACAAGTTAATCTTTCCAATCTTGTCATCATCTATTTTAACTTCTAGCCGAGAATTGTCTCAAGCTTTTCTCGCTAGCCGACACAAATGATCTCCTTCTTAGTCGGCGTGATCTAACCGCTAGGGTTAGACTAAGGTTGGTTTGGGATGTTAATTATTCTAAAGGATCATGCTAAGATTCATTTACGGGACTTTTGCATGATCTATACTTCTTTTTCCAAAATTGCAATCATTCCTGCTTTTTCTTCTTTACAATCAAAACCGAGTTTTGCAACTAAAACCCACTTCCTTTTGAAAATAAAGTGAGCTATATAATGAATTATTATCATTATTATGGGTAGTTATGGCTTAAGCATACCGTAATCATGCATTTCTAGATTGATCATGCATATTTCTTCCATTTTGACTTATTGTCGCTTTTGGTATTTATTGGATCTTATTGTTTCTTTTAGAATCTGTTCTGTTGAAGCAATTGAATCTTTTCCGAGCAAACGTAACTCGCAATGTGAAGTCTATTATTACCAAGGCAAGCATCCTCTTTGCACCATATTGAACCCAGATCTTGTACAATAGCTTTACAATCCAAAGTTGATATTCAGGCATGCTATTTGTCCGAAAATACAAAACGTGACTTGTAATAGCTAGCTATAACTCGACATGGTGGATTACCTTAATCATGACCATACACTCAACTCTAGTGTAGTAATCGTATACTATATGGTCTATTTTCGATTTGGCTTGATATATGCCTAGAGATTTTAGAGTTTGACAAGCATATCTTGTCAAACATGGGAATCACCAATCAACTATTGTCATTTTAAAACTCTTGTCCAGCTTTCTTTAAATCACCTTGTATTTGAAATTCAAATTGATCCGACAAGAGCAAGTTAGTGATGGTGCTTTTGTGCACGAGATTGGGTTTTGTGGTGGACTTGTCCGGTTAATTAAGGACCTCACCATTATTCAATTCAAGTCCCCACGTGATTTCCATGCGCAAAGTGTATGCGGGCGTTTGGTTAAGTAAAATGTTGAGACTATTGAGTTGGAAACAGAGAGTAAGTGATATGATGGTATGTGGCTCAGTATGGCATAGATGCTGGTCCGAGGATCGCATGCCATGCCATGTGAGCTTTGTATGTCAAGACGATGTTCTTAGGAGGGTGAGGCGATATGATATGCCTCTGCCGCATATACGTGAGCACCTTAATGGTGCCGATAGTATTCTACTAAGCGGGGAGCCGACCGCATTAAATTGTTTGATCGGAGACATCGACACAACATGTGTGCCCCGTGGTTAGTAGGTGGTATAGCCTACACTAGTGGGATCTGGCACACATGGGGGTCCAACCTCAATAGTGTTGGCTTGTTGAAAATACCAAATCTTAGCTTCCCTGGCCGGCATACCAAAGGAAGTGTGTCATCATTCCGAGGCATCCAAGACACCCGGCTAGCTAAGTCATGTGGGTAAAGATGTACACCCTCGCAGGTATAAATCGCTCGAATAGCCGTGTCCACTGGCCATGACGATAACTTGAATTGATATCACCAGATAGAAGTTTTTGATTTTTTCAAAATCTGGTTTTGGTTTATTTTCGGTTGGCATGAGGAATCATGCACCAGCATCGCTTACATTTATGTACTTTACTTTATGTTTTTTATTATATTTTTGATTTATTAAATTGCTTTATCAAAAGTTAGCCTTTGTAGGTTAAGATGTATCGCTTTTATGCAAATTTGAACCTTTATACCTTCCTTTTTGTAACCTTATGCATGTAACAACTCTACTCCTTTGATTAGGTTCTAATCACTTCTTTCTTTTATTAGTTTGTGACTTCTTGGCCGAGTACCTTTGTACTCAAGGTGCTACCACCCATTGTTGCGTGAGGATGGTTTTCTTTATGAAGCACCCGTTAGCGCCGATCGCATGACGCTAACGAGTAACGCTATTTCTTTCTCCACGCAATTGCCTCGCAGGATGAGGCCATTGGTGGACATTTTCCGCTTATTTTGCTTCCACAGATATCGTTAAAGTGACCAAGTCACTTAATATTGTAGTACTAATAGAATGATGTAACCTTATGTTTAATTATATCAATGTATGATCTGTATGTGTTTGATGCAATGTTGATGAAGGATATATATGCAATGGTCGTTGATCCCGGGAACCATTGTGAATCATATATATCCGAATCGCGCATCGGATTCGGCTATTTGTTAAATTTATATCTTTAGCATGGTTTTTAATAAAGGCAAGGCTGACTTTCATTAACAATTGTGCCAAAAGATGAATTTAATTAGTAACATTTCCAATAATCGGGTCCTCACACTTCTAACCCCGTCTCGGGAGGGTGATGGGGGAGCTTAGCATGGGGGAGTGGTGGAAATGTAGGCTTAGGGCGCCAGCGAGCGCGGCGCAGAGGGGAGGCAACGAACCCCAAGCAGTGTGGAATGCAAGTCGGGCACCTGTATCGAGGAGGTGAGCAAGGGCGAAATGAGAGAAACTTCATTCGAGCAGGTATTTTTTTTTAAATAGTGTGGAAGTGGAGCGGGGGTTATCTTAGGCCTGGATTCGCGATGGACGCCAGATGCACCATGTGCATATGTCCACACATACACCTATGTGAACTCGATATGTCGCCGAGATGTGCAATGCTATTAGACACCATCATACTATTCATATGTGATGCAGCAATTTGTTCCCGAGTCCCAAGGCAAAGCTACTGGAAGGCACGCTACCCTTACTACAACGCACCTGAAAATTAGTTTGTTGTCGCAAAATTCATGATTCTACCGAATATCACTAAGAGCATCTATAATAGTTTATATCATTTGTTATTTAAGGATGGACACATCAAAGATTTAGGTGATGTGGACAAGCAACAGTGAGGAGAGAATGTGAACTTGTTATTAGATGAGGAAACAAGCAAGTTATTGATACTAAGACACAAGGAAACAACAAAATACTGTTGGAGATTTGCTTGTTACCTAAAAACCTGCTTTGTAGGTCTCACTGCCTTCAAGTACACTTGTAGCAATTAAAGTCTTAGATTCAAGCTTAAGAAATAATCCATTTGAATTTTTGTTTCTTTTATTAGATTTAGTACTCTCTCTCTCCTCTTAGTAATAATATAAGAAACAAACAATTGTAGATGTTCTAATGATGAGTAAATTCAAAATAAACACATGCCGTTGAGGCATGGAGCGACATTTCACGAATTGACAAATTTTGGGAAAGCGTATTACTAGTAATATTTGGACCAAAGAAATTAACCCTAACCGAGAAAACAAAATCTACACCGCTCGAGCGGATGGCGATGGTGATGCAGCAGTCATGTGTGTAGGTGTAGTACAACCGCAAGCGCGAGTCACAACTAGAGGTGACAGATGGTTACAGGACCGGGCTGGCTCGAGAAGAATGCATAATCGTTGGGTCTGATTTAGGCACAAAGACTTGTCCACACATTCATGGGCTGGCAAGACGCACGATACCACGGCCTAGGCCACGCTTGGGCTACTTCCCGTATGGCTCATCCGACACGACACGCGCAGGCACGGGTCGCGCGCGCACACCTGCATTACCTTTGGCATGGTCGTGTGGACCGGGAGAGGGGAGGAGGGAAGCTGGAAGGCCGAGGCCCGTGCAATACGCGACGAGGGGGATAGATGGCTGGCGTAGAGGAGGAGGAGGATTGGCGGCAAAGGCTGGGCCTGGCGTGAGTCGGAGGGAGAAGAGAAGAGGGAGGGAGGAGCCACCGCCCACATGCCACCGGGGAGGGAGAAGAGGGAGGCGACGGGCTAGCGGCCAGCACAGAGGGAGAAGAGGGAGGAGCAGGGGAGGAGGCTGGGTAGGGGCCAGTATGCAGGGAGAACAGGAGTGGTGTGGGGGAGGTGACTACTGCGCGAAAGCGAGGATCTAGGGGAGGAGATGGGGTGGCGACCGCCATGTATGGAGGAGGAGGCGGGCGAGGGCAAATGGAGGAGGGGCGGGGGTTGGCATGGAGGGAAGAGGTGGCGGGCCGGCATGACGCCGAGGAGCATGTATGCCGACGACATGGGCGACAAGGCGCTGCGCCGCGGCAAGAAAGTGCTGGTGCAAGTATGTGTGTGGAGGACCGAGAGAGATGAGGGAGAAAAGGGAGGTCTGGAGGCTACTGGCTGGCACTGGTGGGCTATGCTTGGCATGGCACGCACTCCGTGGATATGCCTGCGGGGGTGTTTTTGATCGTTTTTAATCTGCTTGGGGCTTTAAAATAGAAGTAAATAAAATAAAATAAAAACCCAAATTTTTTCCTATAGATATCCACCATACCCTCTCATTCAAAGACACATCCATTCCTCAATCTCTCTTTCAAAATTCATGTAAATTCAAATTGTTGTGAGATAATTTGGTAAAAGTCAAAAAAAATTATGCCAATTTTTGAAAAATTCACTTCTCAAAGAAGTCAAAGAAAAAGGTACAATATTATTTTTGCATAATTTTATTGTTATTATTTGTTTTGCTAAGATGGGAGTAATAATAGTGTTAGTTTTGATTTTATGTTTTCGTTATGAAAATTACGATAGCTTTGCTTTCGGTGATTACACTTTCACTCGGTGGAAGTTGCGTTTATAGAGGCCGCGTTGCCTCAAACCAACCGCAGCTTGTTACACAGTAAGGGCAAGACGAAGTTCTACTATCGTGCTCCACGACAAAGATCTTCATCGCCATCAACACGAGCTAAGAGGTCAACGCCGTTTCTACATCGGGAGTCCGAGAGAGAATTTTGATAGGACAACCCGCCGCACGACAGGAAATAAGGTAACCATATGCTATTTGCAAATTTTGTCGCAATGAATTATCTCGCAAAGTCTTAAGGTGGAATGGGGCACATGCTTAGACATGCTACAAGATGTAAGGCCAAGCAAGGATTGATGATGAGGCAGTACAGTACGCAATTTATAGTACAACCTCGATGGTATGGTATGTAGTCGGGACTACGATCCCGAGGTAGCCCACAATCTCTTTGTCATTTAATTGCTTCATGATTTACGCTAGGCTTTGGGGAGTCTACTACTTTTCAAACTTACATTAGGATTGCACATAATTCTAGATTTTCTTTCGCTTAGACAAACAACAACTAGGGATCTAGTAAAATACTACAATGAACGCCGTAATAAATTAAAAACTATTTAGTACGCAATATTTTCAAAGTCTCCGCACTTAAATATATGGAGTGGTCTAGCTAGGAGGGATTATATTTGTGTAATTGCTCATTATATTAATGACACATCGGGTAATGAAGAAAAGAATTATAGGTTTAAAATTAATTAATGTAATACATGGGTGAGAATATTATGATCAGATTATCAAAGTCGTGGAAGACTTTGGTCTTACTGATAAAATATTCTCAATTACTTTAGACAATGTCGCGCCGAACTCTAGAGCCATGGATATTCTTACTCCAAAGGTTGAGTACATACACCGATTCCTTCTGCTACATTAGCGATGCACTTATCATATTATTAACCTTATAGTCAAAATGTGATTTGAAGAGGTTGGATTCAGATATTAAAACTTTCACGATGCGATATCTTACTTGAATAATTCTAACGTAAAAATAACATCATATAAGAACTTCTACATGGCGATGGGTGTACATCCAAGAAAGTTCAGCTTTACATGCTGTAAGGTGGAACTCTACTTACTTGATGCTTAAGAGTCTTTTACCATATAAGAGTATTTTTCTATTTTATTCAAACGCACTCATCGAGAGCAATTCAACTCAGAGTGTAATCGTTAACTAAGCAACATTGGTTTGTTGCCGAGAATATACTTCAGCTTTTTAGAAATTTTTATGAGGCTAACGCTGCTTTGTCCCGCTGCCTATTATCCAACATCTCCTAATATTATGTATAGTATTTATGTGATTGTTAGTCAATTAAAAAACTATGAAAATGACATAGTTTTAAGATAGTGAAGCATCTAGGGCCCTAAAAATAATTTTGGTAATTAATATCAACAATGTATCATGGGACTAACATAAAATGCTAAGATGTTTAAAGGTTTAGTCCTGAGTTTGAATGATAACATAAAAATGGCAATACAAAAACGATAAAAGATCGACATAGCTCAAGGCAATGGTATCATATAGTCTAAGGATCCTTTTGTAGTTTTAACCAATTCTTCATGTTGTTTGGAGAAAAGGCTAGATTTATAGGCTAGACGTCAGCTATAAAGAGCGATCATTGTTAGTAATTTGAAAGTTTATTTTGTGCCATTTTGATCAACCATAAGGACATGCATTGCATTTAGAATTGTTTTGTTTTTGTATCTAGAAAACTGTCGTAAACTATATGACCAGCAGAGGTGATGAGCGGCACTACCGCAGTCGATAATAACGGATTTCTAGTTGGATGTACGTTTTTTTATATAGAGGATGTTTTTGGGTGTTTTTCTTGAATCGTAGAAACGCTTATGTGACCGCATGTCTCAGAGCAAATACTCGTTAAAGCGCGTAGAGGATTGAAACTTTACGGTATGCTATTTTCAAAGAGGGTGTTTTTGTGTTTCTCAAAACCTCTGAAATCGTGAGTTTCGTTTCTACTCGAGCAAAGACTACCTGCGGTGGTAGTACTGTCTAGTTGACTGTAGTATCAGAATCTCTTTTTGAATAAAGCAGTTTCAAAGACATTAAATGATACCGTTCGACTGTTGATGATGATGAAAACTATAGTACCGGTTTAGGCAGCTAAATTTCCAAACGCCGGAAATTTCAGGATTTATTCCAAACGCTAGTTTTGTGGTTGAGGCTATAAATACACCCCCATCTCGCACTAAGCTTAGAACCTTTGGCCATATTGAATAATCTTGAGGCTTTGGTGCACTCTCTTCTACTCATTTGCATTCAATTCATATTTTGAGGTAGTTGAGAGCATTCAAGTGCATAGTATCATTGGTTTATCTTTGTGGCACTTGTTGTTACGATTCCTAGTCTTACGCTCGCTTCCTCAAGGATACGAATCGGCTCTCTTGATAAGATAGATCGGTCGCAAGTCGAGTTTATCCAACTCCACTTCGCTGGGACTCAAGACATTTCTTGAGTTGGGAGACATGGAAGACGCCATGCACGTCGAAAGTGATGGTGGCAACTCCAACCGTATGCCACGATCCCACCTTAGCTAGAATACGAAAGGTCCAATATAGCGAGGTGCTAATTTACTTTGATTTGGAAACGCGAACTCCTTTCATGGGAGAGACTTAAGGTATACATGATCGTCCACATCGAACTCAACTCGCGACGACGACTCGGCCGCGATGACTTCTCGACGTGCTTGAGCCGCCCTAAGTCGTTCGCGAATGACACGAACTTGTTCTTCAAAGATCTTCCACCAAGGTTGGGCCATAAATGGCCTCTCCCGCCTCGACCACCAAAGGTGTTCTACAAGCTCTCCCATACAATGCTTCAAGGGTGACATTTGAATACTCGATTGGAAGTCGTTGTTGTATGAGAACTTGGCAACCGGTAAACATCTTTCCCAACTATCGTAGGACAACTCGCAAGCCCAAGAAGATCTTCCAAAACTTGGTTTACTCTCCGCTTGTCCATCCGCTTATGTGATAAGCTGAGCTAAAAGATAGACTGGTCCCCATCGCTTATGTAAGCATTCCCTAAATAGATGTGAATTGAGGACCTCTATCGAAACTATCACCTTTGGAACACCGTGGAGACAAACAATTTGCAATGTAAAGCTCGCTAACTTGTCCCCACTAGATGGTCTTGACAGAATGAAGTGAGCAACTTTCACAAACGGTCTACAACTACCCATATAGAATCAAATCCACTTTAGTTCTAGGAAGACCGTGATAAAATCCATGCCAACTTCTTCCCATTTCCACGGGAATGGGCAGGGATCTAGAGTACCACCGGCTTCAAGTGCTCAATTTAACTCTTGACATAGATCGACGGCCACATACGCGCAACGCTTTGTTTCATTTGGCTCCACCACGCTTTTTCAAATCTTGATACATTTTTGTACTCCTGTGGATAGAGAATTTTGAGTTATGAGCCTGAGAATCAATTCTTCAAGTGGCGATCAAATGGTACCACCAAACGGTTTCCAAACCATAGAGTACCTTGTGCATCTTGCTTAAAACATTTAGCCTTGCCTTGTTTCATTAGTGCTAAAATTTTAGCCACTTCCGCATCGCTCGAGCTTCTAATCTGGTCCTCAGTGTGTCACCGAGGGCTGCAAGCTAACCTTCTTCAACTATCTCCGTGTGTAGGCTTTGCAAAGGCACACAAGCTCAGTAGAAAGGAGTTATCACAAACAAATGCATTGAGATTTTCTCACAATGCGTCACCCACTACATTAGCTTTCCCCGGATGATAATGGAGTCCATATCATAATCTTTAATCAACTCAAGCCATCTTCTTTGTCTCAAGTTCAGTCGGCTTGGGTGAAAATATATTTAAGGCTCTTATGGTCGGTGTAGATCTCGCAACGACACTGGCGAGGTAATGCCGCCAAATCTTCAAGGCATGAACTACCCGCGAGCTCTAGGTCGTGTGGGATAATTGGCCTCATGGGGCCTCAATTTCTCTCGATGAGGCCACCACTCGCCGTCTTGCGCATAACACAACCGAGCCCGTGGCGAGATGCATCACAAGAATATCAAAGCTCTGTGAATGTCCGCGTAACAAGTACGGAGCTTCGCCGTGCATTCTTTCGTGGTTTGAAACTTTGTTCGCAGTCCACCAAATTTCTTTTCTTTCTTTAGAAGTTGGGTCATAGGCTTCATGATTTTTGAGAAATTCTTGATGAACCTACGTAGTATCCCGCAAGTCCAAGAAAACTACGAATGCTGACGCTTAGGTTGCTTCCATTCAAGGACATCTGCATCTTACTAGGATCAACAATGACACCGCCCTTAGATAGGATATGTCCCAAGAAATGACCTCTCAAGCCAAAACTCACATTTGGCCGAATTTGGCGCACAAACATGGTGGCGAAGCTTTTCTAACACTAGTCTCAAGTGTTGCTCGTGCTCAAGATCGACTTAGAGTAGATAAGGATATCATCGATGAAAACCACTACAAACTCGATCCAAGTACTCCATGAATACCGAATTCATGAGGTTCATGAAATAGGTGGGCATTGGTCAAACCAAATGACATGACCGTACTGCATAAACCGTAACGAGTAGAGAAGGCGGTCTTCTATGTCCTCGGTTCTAACTTTAACTGATGGTAGCCTAACCTCAAGTCAATTTTGGAGACACACGAGCTCCACTAAGTGGTCAAATAGGTCATCATCCGCGGAGCGATACTTGTTCTTGATGGTGACCTCATTCAACTGACGGTAGTCAACACACATCCGTAGACTCTTGTCTTTCTTCTTGACAAAGAGGCCTGCATCCCCAAGGCGAGGAGCTAGGCCCGATGAAACCCTTGTCTTGCAACCTCTAAGTTGTTTTTAATTCAACTAGCTCATTGGGCGCATCCGATACGCCTTTTGAGATGGGCGCGACGGTGCAAGCTCAATGACAAACTCTACCTCTGGTGGGGCATGCCCGAAGTTCTTCAGTGGAACACATCGGGATACTCACTCACCATTGGTACCTCCTCTAGCGCGAGAGAGGTACTCGCCTAAAGCGTATAGGTGAGAACTACCCACACAGCGCAGACGACTTGGGTGCCGCCCTCACTAGTCCGAGATAGACTGGCACAATCAATCTTCCCGATTCTTGGATAACCAATCCATCCCTAAGATAATATGCCTACCATGTAACTTATCACTATTAAGTTTGTCGAAAAGCTAACATTTTGTATTTCAATCTTTACGCCCCTGCTGCACTTGATCGGCGTGAGAAAACCGACCTCCGGGACCGAATATGATAAGGTGGGTGCAGTGTATGTATCTTAAATTGGTTAATTTCAGCATACTCGCTTTTAATAAAGGAATGAGATGCTCCGTAATCAAATAGAACGGATGCAGACATGAATTAACAAGTAGTGTACCTAGCACGACGCCGCGCCGGTCGCTTCTCTCGCCGGAGACGGGTTGACGCGACCACGCATGCCGTGGAGTAAGTGCTGCTCTCGTGGTGGTGGCGTGTCCTCACCGAGTGGGCCGTGCCGGAGCGAGTACGCCCGGCATCCTCGCCGCTGGCGCAGGCATCAGCATAGGCCTCGACGGCCGAGTGGAAAGATGACGCCGCTTGTATGCCCGCCGGCTCGTGGTCTCTCGCCCCGCCGCTTGCCGCTGAGCCGCGGTGGAGAAGGTCGTGGAGGTGCCACAGAGACCGACGGTGCCGGGCCGCACGAGGTGCCCGAGGTAGTCCCGGCGTGGCTCGGGAAAACTACCACTCGCCATCGCGCCCGAAGGCCTTCCTCCTCTTCCTCGACTCATCCACCGTCATGCTCTCATGCTCCACCACTATCGCCTTGTTGACCGGATGCCGGAAACTCAAATCATGCAGCTAAGACAAGCCGCAACTCCTCCGACACCCCATGGAAGAACTCGCCCGCGACGAGCGCTCGCCGAGACGCCGTCCGAGCATACCGCCAAGTAGTTGAAGTCATGCGTACTCGACGCCCGCCGCCCTCGCTCGTGGCAGGAACCGCCGCCGCTGATAAGCAAGACTCTCTCCCGTATATGGGCCTCCTAACGCTGCCTCAACTCGCCCTGCGACGTGACCGGCTGCATGGCGGAATAATCGCCCACCACGCCGCTTGCCGCACCGCCAACCGATAGCGCGAACAAGACCTTCTCAACTCCTGCACCGCGCAATGTTCAGCCTTCTTCAATGTTGTGTGCCGTCCTCTCGCTCCATCGGTCCTTGCCGCCGCAAATGTCGGAGGGTTGGTCTGGCTGAACTCGCCGAGACCTCCGGACGCGGCGGGCAGCCCTCCTCGTCGGAACGGAGCCGGAGCGGTGTTAGCGCACGATCGCCTCGCATCCGGTCCGTCCATCCGGCTGCGCCGATCATCATCATAAACTCGACCATGGATGCGGCGAGGAGCACTCCGCAGCCCCCCCCGTTGGGACGGCCGCCGAGAGGGCTCACCATGCCCGACGCACCGCCGATGACCGTCCCCGATCGAAATCGCCAGAGGTGCTAGACGCGTTCTAGATGGGATGGGGAGCCTCGCCGCAGGGCTCCCGATCGCAGAAGGGTCCCGCTATCCCGTGTTGGACAAGGATGGTTAGTAACTTAAGACAAAAGCCATTATTTGGCCGCATATGCACAATCAATATCAAAAGCAAGAATGTAACATCAAATGGAACACCAAACATTAAGCGCACATAAACCGAATTGGTACAACACAGCATATAAGCGCTCGCAGCTTAAGATTACAAATCGAAATAGTAGTTTTTGCAAATGAAACATAACGGTTCGACATCTACTACCCTATTACATAAAACTCAAGGATACAAGCTCAACATAGAGCTCCTCGCTCTAACAGCCTAGACATTATTCCGGCCAAAGTTCACCGAAATTGCCCGTAAGATGTGCCCTGGGATCCAAAGATCATCGTGGTCTAGATTATTAGGAAGACGCAAGTGATCCTATGGCGCATTATGACCTTCTACCACGGGTAGGACATTTTCGGGTGCGTAAAGATAAGGGAGATCATATTAGTGCCATATAGCACACTAGGATGAATGAGCCTCATGTCATGCATGAGCCTTAAGTGCTCTCGAGCTCAATGAGACGCCGTCGCGCCCCACAACTCATGCACCATACAATGATGCATTTGGTCCATTACGTGGACCAATCTCGCCAATCGCTCGACTTGGGGTCCTCCCAAATTGGATCCTAGCACATGAGTTTACGCCTCAGCGCGGCGCCAGACGAAAGTGATCATACCGGGTCACTAACTCACAAATAGCGAAGACGACCGGCCACCAAAGCTACTTCTTGTAACGCCATGGCCTCGTATACCGCGCTACCGAAGCGGTAAGGTATGCTCCCGTGACTTGTCTAGCAATGATATCTATCATCGCCATAAACCTCCATTCCCGGTCCTCGATCACGGCGGTAGATGGAATAAGGGCTGATATGTGAAGTTCGCTCCACATCATGTCTCGTAGCAACGCCGGTACCCATCCACTCCTTCGCCTTGAGTTTTGACAAGGTACCGAGGGTTCATCTAAAGGCAAGAAGGCAAGGTAAGTTAGTTTCATAAACCAAAACAGATCAGAGAGGAAAGATACTAAGATGGATAAGGAATAAAAGATATTCTTAACTTAAACTTTCTCAAGGTAATTTGATAATTCCAAAATATTTTGACTCGCAAGGTCTACTAACTCTAACGCTGCTACCTCTAACCTACAACAAGATGGCTCGATACTAACGTCAGGGACCCTGAATTATCTCCATAAGACCGAGATTAGACAAGGTCTTAGGGACATAATTACGGTCTCCGGTAAATGAATTCCAATTTAACTCTATCCAAGTGGGAGGCTTAGCGAACACCGGAGCCTCAACGATCATACGCTACGCCTGCGAAGCGCTACATGATTGTGATTCTCCTCGATTCGCACTACCCTTGGTGAGTCAAATGGGGATTCATCAACAACGAGTATGATGTATATTGGCTCCCAAGATCAACGACCAATATACTCACTCTCATCCAACGTTGATTACATCCATACAACGATACAACAAGAGATAAAAGACATACCGCATAATAGTTAAAGTCTACAAATTATTACATACTACCGGCCAAATTCAAAGTAAAGTATCAAGTAGCAATGAAGTAAATAAATAAAGCAAAGACCCAGAGTGGTATGCCCATCACCCGCAACCGACCGAGTTAAATGATAGCACTACTCGTTAGTGTCACCCAAGTCAACACTAACAAGATCATCGACTCAAACTCTTCCTCACCTCAAAAGGCCAAGAAACATCCGTCAGTACAAGTGTACTGCAAGTCTTACACAAATAAAAATAGTTATGCATAAGGGTCATTCAAAGGATGGCTCATATTGGTTTAGTTTTGCTAAAAACGCAACAATTATCCTACACATAACCGTTTTTTATGTGCCCATTTAAAATCAGATTTGAAGTAGAAGTAAAACATGTAGTAAAGCATTTCATAATAAACAATTGAATCATACAAAGACCAAAGTGGCAGCCCACCTTGATGTACTAAACACATGAACATCCCGCTCATGACGAATCCCAAGTTTCACCACAATTTTAATTGAAAGTCTAACAATAAGGCCACAAATTTAAGCGGTCGTCCATAACCGTGGACACGGCTATTCGAATAGATTAATACTCCAGGTGTACTACTTACCCACACGACTTGATTAGCCCGTAAGCCTGAGGCCTCTCGAAATAGCACACTTCCTATGGTATGCGTACGGTAAATCAAGATACGTCATTTTCAAAGAAGAAAGCCCTATTGAGCTAAGTCCTCTTATGCAGATGGTTCCTTGCCTAGTACAAGCATCGGATAGCACTTGCTAGCTCAAAGTTATATTGGAAATGATGCAATCAAAACAAAAGAATTGGTGCTCCTTGCACACTATAAAGGGATTACATCGGCCTCAAAGAACATAGGATTTCACTTGCCGCTATGCCCTTACACCACCAAGGACTTAACACAATGAAACCTCCCCTACTTAACCATACGGCACCCATACACCGCAGGTGGCAAGACGAGTGTTGCTTGAAAAAGAGGTACCCAAAGTTCGGTCCTCAATTGTCCACAAGTCCTTCCACTTACCCAATGCTCGTGCACAAAGCACCATCACTAACCAACACTTGTCCGGACCAAATCTCATTTAAAAATGACAAAGTTTAACTCATAAAACAGCTACAAAGATCCAAGTAAAAACATAAAGTAAGAGTTATGTGTATTCCAAAACCGCGGGTTATTCCCGACGATCGAACTACCGTATCTAGACTTGCATGGCTAAGCATTCTATAACCCATAATTCACACATCCTATCTTAAGCATATAGGAGTTGGCATAATTCAAGATTAACCTCAAGCATAGGACATAACTATACTACACATCACAAAAATATTGACATAATCAAATAGCATGCAAGCAATTATCATTGCACTATCTTAACCAAAACTGATCAAATATGATGCAAAAGAAAGTTCAAATGATGCTTGCCTTGCTGGTACAGTAGCTGCTCACTCTCAAGGTAAGTGTCGATATCAATATGCTCGGATCTATATAATTATAACATCCAATAAATACCGAGAAAACAACTCAAAAATCAAAATGCTCAAACATGCATGATTTTTCTACAGTAGTTAGGTCATGATTTTAGATGAATTTAGGTAAAAGAATTATTCCATTTGGAGTTATGAATTGGAAGTTATGCCATTTTGAATTTCGTGTCCGATATGCCCGCTTGGAGTAATTTAATTATGAAGTGAAAATTTGTAGGGCAGTGGTGGAGTAAAGGATTACATAGGTAAACAGGTAACATTAATACAAGCCCAGAATAGTTGAGTTTGTCCCATTTGGAGTTCTTATGATTTAGTTATGTAATTTCAAAGTTATCGCCTTTATAGTGTAACAATAATAGAGTTAAAGATATATTTTGCTAAACGCATTCTCGTGACAGAGGCAACAGGAAACCATTTTAGAAATGAATATACTGAAAATAAAAATTACCGAGTTGGTTTCATTGTTTTGGATGCTCCAATATTTACTTATGCATTTTTAAGGATTTCCCATTCGATTGTAAAGATAATGATTTTAATGAATGTATTCCCAATTAAAGCCCTCTCACAGAGACACGTTTGAAACTATTTTTCATATTAAGTCTATCAAAATGTAAATTTCCGTATGGTTTCGCTAAACTTGGAGTTGAGATGAAATAGTTATGCATTTCTAAAGTTATTATCAATTTTCGCAGTACAATATAATCGATTTCGAATTTACTAAAGTATTTACTACTTTTTCATGAAGCGCCCACCAAAGCCATCGACTTTGCGGGGGGCAACACTGTTGACCCGCCAACACGACTCATCCTCCCGCAACACTCAAGCGTATTCCTCGATACACGCTTCTTCAAAACTCTAAACGTGAAACCATTCTAAGCATACCTGGATACGCTTTCACTTAATGAAAACGTACTTGTAATTTACGCATCCACTTATGGCGTGTGATGCCCACATGTCATACTCTACAAACCTCTATTTATCCCAACCGCTTTCTAAATGAGGCCCCACATGTGTTTAATGATTAACATCTTAATCCCAAAGACTTAACCACGTTATTGACTTTAATTGCCGCACATAAGATTTCTGCGGACGACCGACAACAAAGGGACGTTGTTCGTGGTTGCCCACGCTTGCCGGAGCGGTTCACTACGGCGCCAATTAAGGGCAAGAATAGCCGCGCAATAGCAAGGCGCTCTGGGTGGTGGTTAGAGTGCTCGAGGTGGATCAGCCGCGCTAGCCGAGTTGGGCGGCGTGAGCTATACGGCAAAAACGTAAATGGCAACATCGCCGCTCGCAGTCGCAAAACAAGCGTTGCTTATGCTATCTAAGGGCCTAGGGAGTTACCCGCACTAGAGAGGGCTTGGGGAGGTTCGAGGCGGCAGAGACTCTCTGAGCGAGAAGAAGGTTGGCGCGATGCGTTTGCGAGGAGAGACAATCCCGAGCAAAACCAAGACTAGTGAGTGCTTGGATCAGCTCCAGAACTCAAGGTCAAGCCATAAGAGCAAGGAATCAAGGATGGCTTACCAAAGTGAAGTGAGAGGAAAGGTTGTGCCACGACCTAAATGGTGCAATCCTCAATCCAAAGAAGGTCTTGCAACCCTGAAATAAGTTGAGGGGTTTCGACAGGAGCGCACGCAGGTGACGCACTGGTTGAGGAAAATACCTCCGGACACGAAGAACGCACGGGTGTCCATGCTGGTGCCGCCGCAGAGTGGAGCACGAAGATGAACCGAAGTTACAAACAAGGAGAGGAGTTCGCATAAGCAAAATGGAGATGGGATGGAAACTAGAACCGTAAGGAATCACGCGGAGGTGACTTACCTCACAGAGAGTTCTAAGCCTCCCTCTCCTCTCACAACCGAGGAGAAGTGAGGGAGAAGGAGGGTTGCGAGGGGTGTTAAAACGAGAGACGTTGGGGGTGGATGCGCAGAGGGGAGCTCTGGATAGGCCAACAGCGCGTGAGGTGATGGTGGCTCAGCATGAGCGACGCAGCGCGAGGGAGCTCTCGCCGCCACACCGAGGAAGAAGAAAGGCCTGTCGAGCGGCTCACGCACGGACAGCCGACTCAGCGGAGGTGATGCACGCACGTACGACGGAGTCCGCTAGATCGATCGGGCGGATGATATTGGTGGTGGCATTCTGGACGGTCGACTGTGTTGGCGAGATCCGACCATCGGATGAGGATCTAATCGCATGTGACAGACGCTTAGGTGGTTTGGCCGAGTCATGTGGCTTAGTCGGACTCAGTCCGAGGAACAGCATAGCCTGTTAGGGTTGAGTTTGACTAAGAATTAATTTAGATTTACTACTTTGACCAGAGCTTTATAAATAGAAATAAATTTCATAAAATCATGAAATAATTTGTGGGGTTCCCGGATGATATAGTTCCCATAAAAATTATAAACCCCACTGTTCATGCTATAATTTGTGATATTTAAATTCAAACTTGTTGTATGTATTTCAAATTGGTTTGAATTTTATTTGGTTTAAACTAGTTCCAAAAATTTTGGAAAATTATATTTATTCATGATAATTAATGTAGTATTTAAATATATTGGTCTCGGATGATGATCACAACTTTTTATTACTGATTTGAATTGAAATTCAAATTTTGAAGGGTAATTTCATGTTTTTAATGATTTTCCAAGTGCAATAGATTATGAAATGATTTGAATTTGATAATGCATGCTATTGAATACATATTAATCCATTTTTAAATGTGGGGCTGTGACACGGGTGGAGCCGACTTGATTCGCTCAAGTTTCCTCAACGTGGATTAGTGAAACCAAAGAAGTCTTCGATACCATGGGAAAAACATCAAGTGTTTGCATTGTGGTTTTTTCCTTTCTTGTTTTTACGCTTTCGATTCATATTTCTAGCTCTTACTTGTGTAGAATTCTTGCTAAAATTATTTTAGTAATCTTAAGTTGCCTTAGCAAATATTGATCATAGGATTTAAACTTGTGTCGTGATTTCTTTATTAAGATCATAATTGTTAAAATTGTTAATTAGAGCATAAGAATTTTTATAACCTCCTATTCACTCCCCAATCGGTCATCCTTGATCCCACAGAGGTTGTTGTTGCTATGAAAACTAAATACTTTAAATATTAGAAAGAAATCTCTTCCTATATGCATTTGCATTTATTTAAGATACTAGAGCTAAAATTGACTTTGCTAATGTTCTTAATCTTCTTAGTGATTCTATAGGGTTAGACTATTTTAACTATTTTATAGATGTTTGTCTCGATTACATGAGGTTTTCCAAAGGTACAAAAATAAATACCGGAGTCTGCTGCAATGACCACCGTAGCACACACCTCAAGTAACAAAGACAAATCATGGCAAGATTTGTGATGTAGGCTCTTTCTCCATGTCTATGCCTTCTTCTTCTACAATGGCACTTTCTCAACAAAGTCAAAGACCAACCTCTCATCCAAAAGTGGGGAACTATTCGCTATCTAGACAAAGGATACTGGATTTCAACTCAAAAACTTTAAAATTTTGCAATGGTGGCATAAACATAAGTTGAATATCTCGTGTTATCCATACTTGCACGTGATATATTAATCTGTTCTTGTCTCGACGGTTTCCACGAGTCCGCTTCTAGTCTTTCGAAAGAATATTGGATGAGAGAAGAAAACATATCATAAGTGAGATAGTAGAGATATTTCTAATTGTGAAGGTGTAATAAGTTCTAACTTAGGGTTTGTATTTCAAATGTAAAATTTTGAGGAGAAATAAAACTTTTGTTGTCTCTTCAAATCATTTGAAAGTTTCTACAATTTTCCTAGCAATTTCCAATTTTAGAATTTAATTCTTGTGATTGGTTGTTGTTATCAGATTCTTAGCTTTCAAACTTATGATCATCCTCTGAAATTATTTTTCCTATCATCTTGATCATCCTATCTACCTCCCTGAATTATTTCACAATTTTTAGATTTTATTTGCTATTTCAAATGGCCAAGTCAAACTAGTTGAAAATCTGGTCAAATCCTAGGTCAGCATGCTTGAGAATTTTCTGCAGAACTTTTCAGTGCATAAAAGTTCTGGACAATTTATGCAGTGTTTTTCTATCTCAAGTAGCTACCATAAAAGGAATTTTTGAGCTCGGGATCTATCTCTAAAATTCCCTAAACTCTCTTAGCTTTTAAAATCAAAATCGGTAACATCGTTGCCCGCTCAACTCGAGGTGTACTACTTTACCCACACGACTTGATTAGCCCGTAAGCCTCCGAGGCCTCTCAAATAGCACACTTCTATGGTATGCCTACGTGTAAATCAAGATACAATATTTTCAGAAGAAAGCCCTATTGAGCTAAGTCCTGGCAGATGGTTCCTGCCCAGTACAAGCATCGGATAGCACTTGCTAGGGGCCTCAAGTTATATTGGAAATACCATGCAATCAAAACAAAAGAATTGGTGCTCCTTGCACACTATAAAGGGATTACATCTACCTCAAAGAACATAGGATTTCACTGGCCGCTATGCCCTTACACCACCAAGGACTTAACACAATGAAACCTCCCCTACTTAACCATACGGCACCCATACACCAAGTGTGGCAAAGACGAGTGTTGCTTGAACAAGAGGTACCCAAAGTTCGGTCCTCAATTGTCCGCAAAGTCCTTCCACTTACCCAATGCTCGTGCACAAAGCACCATCACTAACCAACACTTGTCCGACCAAATCTCATTTAAAAATGACAAAGTTTAACTCATAAAACAGCTACAAAGATCCAAGTAAAAACATAAAGTAAGAGTTATGTGTATCCCAAAACCGCCAAGTTATTCTCGACGATCGAACTACCGTATCTAGACTTGCATGGCTAAGCAATTTATAACCCATAATTCACACATCCTATCTTAAGCATATAGGAGTTGGCATAATTCAAGATTAACCTCAAGCATAGGACATAACTATACTACACATCACAAAAATATTGACATAATCAAATAGCATGCAAGCAATTATCATTGCACTATCTTAACCAAAACCGGGATCAAATATGATGCAAAAGAAAGTTCAAATGATGCTTGCCTTGCTGGTACAGTAGCTGCTCACTCAGCAGTAAGTGTCGATATCAATATGCTCGGATCTATATAATTATAACATCCAATAAATACCGAGAAAAACAACTCAAAATCAAAATGCTCAAACATGCATGATTTTTCTACAGTAGTTAGGTCATGATTTTAGATGAATTTAGGTAAAAGAATTATTCCATTTGGAGTTATGAATTGAAGTTATGCCATTTTGAATTTCAGTTCCGATATGCCCGCTTGAGTAATTTAATTATGAAGTGAAAATTTGTAGGCAGTGGTGGAGTAAAGGATTACATAGGTAAACAGGTAACATTAATACAAGCCAGAATAGTTGAGTTTGTCCCATTTGGAGTTCTTATGATTTAGTTATGTAATTTCAAAGTTATCACTTTTATAGTGTAACAATAATAGAGTTAAAGATATATTTTGTTAAAACGCATTCTCTGTGACAGAGGCAACAGGAAACCATTTTTAGAAATGAATATACTGAAAATAAAAATTACCAGAGTTGGTTTCATTGTTTTTGGATGCTCCAATATTTACTTATGCATTTTTAAGGATTTACCATTTTCGATTGTAAAGATAATGATTTTAATGAATGTATTCCCAATTAAAGCCCTCTCTACACAGAGACACGTTTGAAACTATTTTTCATATTAAGTCTATCAAAATGTAAATTTCCGTATGGTTTCGCTAAACTTGGAGTTGAGATGAAATAGTTATGCATTTCTAAAGTTATTATCAATTTTCAGTACAAATATACCGATTTCGAATTTACTAAAGTATTTACTACTTTTCTTACCGAGCGCTTCCCACCTAAAGTTAATCGACTTATGGACTGGCAACATCGTTGACCTACCAACACGACTCCCTACCGCAACACTCAAGGCGTATTCTCGATACGCTTCTTCAAAACTCTAAACGAAACCATTCTAAGATATGTCTGGATACGCTTACTTAATGAAAACGCACTGTAATTTACGCATCCACTTATGGCCGTATGGCCCACATGTCATACTCTACAAACCTCTATTTATCCCAACCGCTTTTCTAAATGAGGCCCCACATGTGCAGCATGATTAACACTTAATCCCAGACTTAACCACGTTATTGACTTTAATTGCCGCTACATAAGATTTGTCGACGACCGACAACAATGACGTTGCTCGTAGCTGTTCGCCGCTTGCCGAGCGGGCGTTCACGCGCGCTACGCCAAGCATGGCAAGAATAGTCGCGCAATAGCAAGGCGCCTAAGGGTGGTGGTTAGAGTGCTCGAGGTGGATCGCATCGCGCCAGCCGAGTTGGGTGGCGTGAGCTATACGGCAAAACGTAAATGGCAACACGCCGCCCGCAGCGCAAAACAAGCGTTGCTTATGCTATCTAAGGCCTAGGGAGTTACCTGCAGCTAGAGAGGGCTTGGGGAGGTTCGAGCGGCAGGAGACCTCGCTTGAGCCGAGAAGAAGGTTGGCGGCGATGGCGGCTTTGCTTATGCGAGAGACAATCCCGAGCAAAACCAAGACTAGTGAGTGCTTGGATCAGCTCCAGAACTCAAGGTCGCCATAAGAGCAAGGAATCGAAGGATGGCTTACCAAAGTGAAGTGGGAGAGGAAAGGTTGTGCCACGACCCTAAATGGTGCAATCCTCAATCCAAAGAAGGTCTTGCTGCAACCCCGAAATAAGTTGAGGGTTTCATTAGTGAGCAAAGCACGCAAGGTGACGCTACTGGTTGAGGAAAATACCCCTGACACGAAGAACGCACGGTGTCCGCGTGGTGCGCTGGCCGTCGAGTCGGAGCACGAAGATGAACCGGCTACAAACAAGGAGAGGAGTTCGCATAAGCAAAAATGGAGATGGGATGGAAACTAGAACTGCAAGGAATCACGCGGAGGTGACTTACCCTCACAGAGAGCTTAGCAGCCTCCTCTCCTCCACAACCGAGGAGAAGTGAGGGAGAAGGAGGGTTGCAGGGGTGTTAAAACCGTAGAGACGTTGGGGGTGGATGCAGTGCAGAGGGGAGCCTGGGATAGGCCAACCAGCGCGCGAGGTGATGGTGGCTCAGTGAAGAGCGACTGGTGGCGAGGAGCTCGCGCCGCCACACCGAGGAAGAAGAAAGGCCCGACAGGGGCCCGCGACGACGCCGACTCAGAGCGCGTGAGGTGATGCACCGCACGTGGTCGATTTGAGTCCGTTAGATCGTGATCTATGGATGATATTGGTGGTGGTATTCTGACGGGTCGATGTGTTGGCGAGATCTCGACCATCTGATGAGGATCTAACGGTTGCATGTGACGCAGACGCTTAGGTGGTTTGGCCGAGTCATAGGCTTTAGTCGGACTCGAGTCCGAGGAACAAGCATAGCTTGCTAGGGGTTGAGTTTGACTAAGAATTAATTTAGATTTACTACTTTGACTAGAGCTTTATAAATAGAAATAAATTTCATAAAATCATGAAATAATTTGTGGGGTTCCTGGGATGATATAGTTCCCATAAAAATTATAAAACCCCACTGTTCATGCTATAATTTGTGATATTTAAATTCAAACTTGTTGTATGTATTTCAAATTGGTTTGAATTTTATTTGGTTTAAACTAGTTCCAAAATTCTGGAAAATTATATTTATTCATGATAATTAATGTAGTATTTAAATATATTGGTTCCGGATGATGATCACAACTTTTTATTACTGATTTGAATTGAAATTCAAATTTTGAAGGGTAATTTCATGTTTTTAATGATTTTCCAAGTGCAATAGATTATGAAATGATTTGAATTTGATAATGCATGCTATTGAATACATATTAATCCATTTTTAAATGTGGGTTTGACAAACCTCCCTCTTACAAAAGATCTCAATTCGAGATCTCGGGTGGAGAAGAATTAGAAAGTTTTCATTAGAAGTTATAATTTACGTTGTCTTGATTTCTTCAAAGATAGTGTTGATAGGTTATAATTTACATTAATATGTTTTACCTTTCCTTTCTTGATACGTAAGGCACTTCATGCGCAGAAGAGTTCCGATATGCCGCCGCATCCGGCCTTCACGCTCCAAGTTGCTTCATTCTCCGTGGTTGCTCCATTGAACCTTGACGTAACTTGTTGTTACGATTCCTAGTCTTACGCCTCGTTTCCTCAAGGATACTAATCGGCTCTCTTGATAAGATAGATCGGCTGCAAGTCGAGTTTATCCAACTCGGTTACTTCGCTGGGACTCAAGACATTTCTTGAGTTGGGAGACATGGAAGACGCCATGCACGCTCAAAGTGATGGTGGCAACTCCAACCGTATGCCACGATCCCACCTTAGCTAGAATAATGAAAGGTCCAATATAGCGAGGTGCTAATTTACCTTTGATTTGGAAACGCGAACTCCTTTCATGGGAGAGACTTTAAGGTATACATGATCGCCCACATCGAAACTCAACTCGCGACGACGACGGCCGGCAGATGACTTCCGACGTGCTTGAGCCGCCCTAAGTCGTCGCGAATGACACGAACTTGTTCTTCAAAGATCTTCCACCAAGGTTGGGCCATAAATGGCCTCTCCCGCTTCGACTGGGCTCAAAGGTGTTCTACAAGCTTCCCATACAATGCTTCAAGGGTGACATTTGAATACTCGATTGAAGTCGTTGTTGTATGAGAACTTGGCAAACGGTAAACATCTTTCCAACTATCGCGTAGGACAACTCGCAAGCCCAAGAAGATCTTCCAAAACTTGGTTTACCTTCTCGCTTGTCCATCCGCTTATGGTGATAAGCGAGCTAAAAGATAGACTGGTCCCCATCGCTTATGTAAGCATTCTGTAAATAGGATGTGAATTGAGGACCTCATCGAAACTATCACCTTTGGAACACCGTGGAGACAAACAATTTTGTAAATGTAAAGCTTCGCTAACTTGTCCCCACTGAGATGGTCTTGACAGAATGAAGTGAGCAACTTTCACAAACGGTCTACAACTACCCATATAGAATCAAATCCAGCTTTAGTTCTAGGAAGACCGTGATAAAATCCATGCTAACTTCTTCCCATTTCCACTCGGGAATGGGCAGGGATCTAGAGTACCACTGGCTTCAAGTGCTCAAATTTAACTCTTTGACATAGATCGACTCTACCACATATCGCGTAACGCTTTGTTTCATTTGGCTCCACCACGCTTTCTTTTTCAAATCTTGATACATTTTTGTACTCCCGGTGGATAGAGAATTTTGAGTTATGAGCTTCCTTGAGAATCAATTCTTCAAGTGGCGATCAAATGGTACCACCAAACGGTTTCAAACCATAGAGTACCTTGTGCATCTTGCTTAAAACATTTAGCCTTGCCTTGTTTCATTAGTGCTAAAATTTTAGCCACTTCGCATCGCTTTTCTCGAGCTTTCTAATCTGGTCCTCAAGTGTGCAAGTCACACCGAGGGCTGCAAGCTTAACCTTCTTCAACTATTCTGTGTGTAGGCTTTGCAAAGCACATAAGCTCACAGTAAAAAGGAGTTACCGACAAACAGCTGCATTGAGATTTTCCGTCAATGCGCTGCCACTACATTAGCTTTCCTCGGATGATAATGGAGTCCCATATCATAATCTTTAATCAACCAAGCCATCTTCTTTGTCTCAAGTTCAGTCGGCTTGGGTGAAAATATATTTAAGGCTCTTATGGTTTGGTAGATCTCGCAACGACACCGGCGAGGTAATGCCGCCAAATCTTCAAGGCATGAACTACACCGCGAGCTCTAGGTCGTGTGGGATAATTGGCCTCATGGGGCCTCAATTGCCTCGATGCGTAGGCCACCACTCGGCTGCCTTGCATAAGCACACAACCGAGCCCGTGGCGAGATGCATCACAAGAAATATCAGCTCTGTGAATGTCCGCGTAACAAGTACGGAGCTTCGTCAGCATTCTTTCAGGTTTGAAACTTTGTTCGTGACTCCGCCCACTCAAATTTCTTTTCTTTCTTTAGAAGTTGGGTCATAGGTTTCACGATTTTTGAGAAATTCTTGATGAACCCACGTAGTATCCCCGCAAGTCCAAGAAAACTACTAATGCTCGGTGACGCCTTAGGTTGCTTCCATTCAAGGACATCTCAGACTTACTAGGATCAACAAATGACACCGCCTTTAGATAGGATATGTCCCAAGAAATCGACTCTCAAGCCAAAACTCACATTTGCTGAATTTGGCGATAAACTGATGGTGGCGTGCTTTTCTAACACTAGTCTCAAGTGTTGCTCGTGCTCAAGATCGACTTAGAGTAGATAAGGATATCATCGATGAAAACCACTACAAACTGATCCAAGTACTCCATGAATACCGAATTCATGAGGTTCATGAAATAGGTCAGCATTGGTCAAACCAAATGACATGACCGTACTGCATAAACCGTGAACGAGTAGAGAAGGCGTCTTCTGTGATGTCCTCGGCTCTAACTTTAACTGATGGTAGCCTAACCTCAAGTCAATTTTGAGAACACCGAGCTCCACTAAGTCTGGTCAAATAGGTCATCGATCCGCGGAGCGATACTTGTTCTTGATGGTGACTCATTCAACTGACGTAGTCAACACACATCCGTAGACTCTGTCTTTCTTCTTGACAAAGAGGGCCTGCATCCCAAGGCGAGGAGCTAGGCCCGATGAAACCCTTGTCTTGCAACTCCTGTTGTTCTTTAATTCAACTAGCTCATTGGGCGCATCCGATACGGCCTTTTGAGATGGGCGCAGACGGTGCAAGCTCAATGACAAACTCTACCTCTGGCCGTAAAGCATGCCCGAAGTTCTTCAGGAACACATCGGATACTCACTCACTATTGGTACCTCCTCTAGCGAGAGAGGTACTCGCTCTAAAGCGTATAGGTGAGAACTACCCACAACAAAGAAAGACGACTTGGGTGCCGCCCTCACTAGTCACCGAGATAGACCACGGGCACAATCAATCTTCCCGATTCTGGATAACCAATCCATCCCTAAGATAATATCGATGCCTACGTAACTTATCACTATTAAGTTTGGCAAAAGCTAACATTTTGTATTTCAATCTTTACGCCCCTGCGCACTTGATCGGCCAGAAAACCGACCGGGACCGAATATGATAAGGTGGTGCAGTAGGCGTATCTTAAATTGGTTAATTTCAGCATACTGCTTAATAAAGGAATGAGATGCTCCGTAATCAAATAGAACGGATGCAGACATGAATTAACAAGTAGTGTACCTAGCACGACGCCAAAGCGCTTGCCGCTTCTTCCGCCGAGACGTGGTTGACGCGACCACGCATGCCGGGTGGAGGTGCGCTCGTGGTGGTGGCGTGTCTCACCGAGTCAAATGGGTGCCGGAGCAGTAGTACGCCCGGCATCCTCGCCGCTGGCGAGGCACGCAGCATAGTGGCCCGACGCCGAGTGGAAATGCATGACGCCGCTTGTATGCCCCGCCGGCTCGTGGTCTTCGCCTCGCTGGCCGCTGAAAGCCGCCGTGAGAAGGTCGGGAGGTGCCACAGAGACCTCGACGGTTGCCGGCCGGGCACGAGGTGCCCGAGGTAGTCCCGGCGTGGCTCGGGAAACTACCACCGCCATCGCCGTCGAAGGCCTTCCTCCTCTTCTCGACTCATCCACCGTCATGCTCTCATGCTCCACCACTATCGCCTTGTTGACCGTGATGCCGGAAACTCAAATCATGTGCGCTAAGACAAGCCGCAACTCCTCCGACAAATTTCATGGAAGAACTCGCTCCGCGACGCAGCGTCGCGAGACGCCGTCCGAGCATACCGCCAAGTAGTTGAAGTCATGCAGTACTCGCGACGTCCGCCGCCCCCGCCTCGTGGCAGGAACCGCCGCCGCTTGATAAGCAAGACTTCTCCGTATATGGGCCTCCGAACGCTGCCTCAACTCGCCCCAAGTCGGGACGTGACTCGCGGCTGCATGGCGGAATAATCGCTCCCACCACGCGCTGCCGCACCGCCAACCGAGCAGCCGCGTAACAAGACCTCTCAACTCCGGCACCGCGCAATGTTCAGCTTCTTCTCAATGTTGTGCAGCAGCCTCCGCTCCATCGGGTCCTGCCGCCGCAAATGTCGGAGGGTTGGTCCGCTGAACTCGCCGAGACCTCCGACGCCGGCGGGCAGCCCTCCCGCCGAACGGAGCCGAGCGGTGTTGCGCACGATCGCCTCAAGCATCCGGTCCGTCCATCCGGTTGCGCCGATCATCATCATAAACTCGACCATGGATGGCGCGGAGGAGCACTCTCGTGCCCACCCCGCTGGGACGGCCGCGAGAGGGCTCACCATGCCCGCACGGCCTGGGATGACCGCCCCGATCGAGAAATCGCCGAGGTGCTAGACGCGTGCCCTAGATGGGGATGGGGAGCCTCGCGCGCAGGCTCCCGATCGCAGAATCGGTCCCGCCATCCCGTGTTGGACAAGGATGGTTAGTAACTTAAGACAAAAGCCATTACTTGGCCGTACATGCACAATCAATATCAAAAGCAAGAAAATGTAACATCAAATGGAACACCAAACATTGCTTACATAAAACCGAATTGGTACAACATCAGACATAAGCGCCCGCAGCTTTAAGATTACAAATCAAATAGTAGTTTTTGCAAATGAAACATAACGGTTCGACATCTACTACCCTATTACATAAACCCAAGGATACAAGCTCAACATAGAGCTCCTCGCTCTAACAAATTTAGACATTATTCCGGCCAAAGTTCACCGAAATTGCCCGTAAGATGTGCCCTGTGATCCAAAGATCATCGTGGTCCCCTAGATTAGAAGACGCAAGGGTGATCCTATGGCGTAATTATGACCTTCTACCACGGGTAGGCGACATTTTGCGGTGCAGTAAAGATAAGGGAGATCATATTAGTGCCATATAGCACACTAGGATGAATGAGCCTCATGTCATGCATGAGCCTTAAGCTCTCTCGAAGCCAATGAGACGCTGTCGCTTCCCACAACTCATGCACCATACAATGATGCATTTGGTCCATTACGTGACCAATCTCGCCAATCGCCTCGACTTGGGGTCCTCCCAAATTGGATCCTAGCACATGAGTTTACGCCTTAGCGCGCGCGACGAAAGTGATCATACGGGGCCGGGCTAACTCACAAAGTCATAGCTAAGACGACTCATGGCCACCAAAGCTACTTCTTGTAACGCCATGGCCTCGTATACCGCTACCGAAGCGTAAGGTATGCTCCCGTGACTTGTCTAGCAATGATATCTATCATCGCCATAAACCTCCATTCCTGGTCCTCATCACGGCGGTAGATGGAATAAGTGGCTGATATGTGAAGTTCGCCTCCACATCATGTCTCAGAGCAACGCCGGTACCCATCCACCCTTCACCTTGAGTTTCCTGACAAGGAATCGAGGGTTCATCTAAAGGCAAGAAGGCAAGGTGTTAGTTTCATAAACCAAAACAGATCAGAGAGGAAAGATACTAAGATGGATAAGGAATAAAAGATATTCTTAACTTAAACTTTCAAGGTAATTTGATAATTCCAAAATATTTTGACCTGTAAGGCTCACTAACTCTAACGCCAGCATACCTCTAACCTACAACAAGATGGCTCGATATTAACGTCAGACTCCCAGAATTATCTCCATAAGACCGAGATTAGACAAGGTCTTAGGACATAATTACGGGTCTCCTAGAATGAATTCCAATTTAACTCTATCCAAGTGGGAGGCTTAGTTAACACCGAGCCTCAACGATCATACGCTACGCTTCCTTTGCGAGCTACATGATTGTCGATTCTCCTCGATTCAAGCACTACCCTTGGTGAGTCAAATGGGATTCATCAACAACGAGTATGATGTATATTGGCTCCCAAGATCAACGCATCAATATACTCATACTCTCATCCAACGTTGATTACATCCATACAACGATACAACAAGAGATAAAAGACATACCGCATAATAGTTAAAGTCTACAACTTATTACATACGCACTGACCGCCAAATTCAAAGTAAAGTATCAAGTAGCAATGAAGTAAATAAATAAAGCAAAAGACCAGTGAGTGGTATGCCCATCACCCATCGCAACCGATCGGGAGTTAAATGATAGCACACTACTCGTTAGTGTCACCCAAGTCAACACTAACAAGATCATCGACTCAAACTCTTCCTCACCGGAAAAGGCCAGAAACATCCGTCGAGTACAAGTGTACTGCAAGTCTTACACAAATAAAAATAGTTATGCATAAGGGTCATTCAAAGGATGGCTCATATTGGTTTAGTTTTGCTAAAAACGCAACAATTAACATCCTACACATAATGGTTTTTATGTGCCCATTTAAAATCAGATTTGAAGTAGAAGTAAAACATGTAGTAAAGCATTTCAAGAATAAACAATTGAATCATACAAAGACCAAAGTGGCAGCCCACCTTGATGTACTAAACACATGAACATCCTGCTCATGACGAATCCCAAGTTTCACCACAATTTTAATTGAAAGTCTAACAATAAGCAACACAAATTTCAAGCTGTCGTCCATAACCGTGACACGGCTATTCGAATAGATTAATACCCCGCAGGGGTGTACTACTTTACCCACACGACTTGATTAGCCCGTAGCCTCCAGAGGCCTCAAATAGCACACTTCCTATGGTATGCCTACTGTAAATCAAGATACAATCATTTTCAGCAAGAAAGCCCTATTGAGCTAAGTCCCCTTGCAGATGGTTCCTTGCCTAGTACAAGCATCGGATAGCACTTGCTAGGGGCTCACAAGTTATATTGGAAATACCGATGCAATCAAAACAAAAGAATTGGTGCTCCTTGCACACTATAAAGGGATTACATCGCCCTCAAAGAACATAGGATTTCACTGCCGCTATGCCCCTTACACCACCAAGGACTTAACACAATGAAACCTCCCCTACTTAACCATACGGCACCCATACACCGCAGTGGCAAAGACGAGTGTTGCTTGAACAAAGAGGTACCCAAAGTTCGGTCCTCAATTGTCCGCATAAGTCCTTCCACTTACCCAATGCTCGTGCACAAAGCACCATCACTAACCAACACTTGTCCGACCAAATCTCATTTAAAATGACAAAGTTTAACTCATAAAACAGCTACAAAGATCCAAGTAAAAACATAAAGTAAGAGTTATGTGTATCCCAAAACCGCTGTTATTCTGACGATCGAACTACCGTATCTAGACTTGCATGGCTAAGCAATTTATAACCCATAATTCACACATCCTATCTTAAGCATATAGGAGTTGGCATAATTCAAGATTAACCTCAAGCATAGGACATAACTATACTACACATCACAAAAATATTGACATAATCAAAATAGCATGCAAGCAATTATCATTGCACTATCTTAACCAAAACTGGATCAAATATGATGCAAAAGAAAGTTCAAATGATGCTTGCCTTGCTGGTACAGTAGCTGCTCACTCAATGCGTAAGTGTCGATATCAATATGCTCGATCTATATAATTATAACATCCAATAAATACCGAGAAAACAACTCAAAAATCAAAATGCTCAAACATGCATGATTTTTCTACAGTAGTTAGGTCATGATTTTAGATGAATTTAGGTAAAAGAATTATTCCATTTGGAGTTATGAATTGGAAGTTATGCCATTTGAATTTCAGTGTCTGATATGCCCGCTTGAGTAATTTAATTATGAAGTGAAAATTTGTAGGGCAGTGGTGGAGTAAAGGATTACATAGGTAAACAGGTAACATTAATACAAGCCCAGAATAGTTGAGTTTGTCCCATTTGGAGTTCTTATGATTTAGTTATGTAATTTCAAAGTTATCAGCCTTTTATAGTGTAACAATAATAGAGTTAAAGATATATTTTGCTAAAACGCATTCTCTGTGACAGAGGCAACAGGGAAACCATTTTTAGAAATGAATATACTGAAAATAAAAATTACCAGAGTTGGTTTCATTGTTTTTGGATGCTCCAATATTTACTTATGCATTTTTAAGGATTTCTGCCCATTTTCGATTGTAAAGATAATGATTTTAATGAATGTATTCCCAATTAAAGCCCTCTGCTACAGAGACACGTTTGAAACTATTTTTCATATTAAGTCTATCAAAAATGTAAATTTCCAGAAGTGGTTTCGCTAAACTTGGAGTTGAGATGAAATAGTTATGCATTTCTAAAGTTATTATCAATTTTCAGTGTACAAATATACTGATTTCGAATTTACTAAAGTATTTACTACTTTTCTTACCGAGCGCTTCCCAGCCAAAGCCACTGACTTGCGGGACTGGGCAACATCATTGACCTGGCCACGACTTGCCCCTACCGCAACACTCAAGGCGATTCTCGATACGCTTCTTCAAAACTCTAAACGAAACCATTCTAAGCATGTTCGGATACGCTTACTTAATGAAAACGCATCAGAATTTACGCGATCCACTTATGGTCGTGATGGCCCACATGTCATACTCTACAAACCTCTATTTATCCCAACCGCTTTCTAAATGAGGCCCCACATGTGTTTACAGATTAACACTTAATCCCAAAGACTTAACCACGTTATTGACTTTAATTGCCGCGCATACAAGATTTCTTGCCGGACGACCGACAACAAATGACGTTGCTCGTGCTTGCCCTACGGCTTGCCGAGCGGCGGTTCACGCGGCGCCACCAAGGGCAAGAATAGTCGCGCAATAGCAAGCGCGCTAAGGGTGGTGGTTAGAGTGCTCGAGGTGGATCTGCACCGCGCTAGCCGAGTTGGGCGCGTGAGCTATACAAGAAAACGTAAATGGCAACACGCCGCCCGCAGCCGCAAACAAGCGTTGCTTATGCTATCTAAGGGCCTAGGGAGTTACCGCAGCTAGAGAGGGCTTGGGGAGGTTCTGAGCGGCAGGAGACTCGGCTGAGCCGAGAAGAAGGTTGGCGCGATGCGGCTTTGCGAGAGAGACAATCCCGAGCAAAACCAAGACTAGTGAGTGCTTGGATCAGCTCCAGAACTCAAGGTCAAGCCATAAGAGCAAGGAATCAAGGATGGCTTACCAAAGTGAAGTGGAGAGGAAAGGTTGTGCACGACCTAAATGGTGCAATCCTCAATCCAAAGAAGGTCTTGCCGCAACCTCAAATAAGTTGAGGGTTTCATTAGTGAGCGAAAGCACGCAAGGTGACGCTACTGGTTGAGGAAAATACCTCCGACACGAAGAACGCACGGGTGTCCGCGGTGGTGCGCCGCCGTGAGTCGAGCACGAAGATGAACCGTGGTTACAAACAAGGAGAGGAGTTCGCATAAGCAAAAATGGAGATGGGATGGAAACTAGAACCGTAAGGAATCACGCGAGGTGACTTACCCCAGCAGAGAGCTTACAGCCTCCTCTCCTCCACAACCGAGGAGAAGTGAGGGAGAAGGAGGGCTGCGAGGGTGTTAAAACCGAGAGACGTTGGGGTGGATGCGTGTGCGAGGGGAGCTCTGGATAGGCCAACGGGCGCGTGAGGTGATGGTGGCTCAGTATGAGCGACCGCGTGGCGAGGAGCTCGCGCGCCGCCACACCGAGGAAGAAGAAAGGCCTGTCGCGGGCCCACGACGACACCGACTCAGAGCGCGAGGTGATGCACCGCCACGTGGTCGATTTGAGTCCGTTAGATCGTGATCTGCGATGATATTGGTGGTGGCATCTGGACGGTCGACAGTGTTGGCTAGATCCGACCATCGGATGAGGATCTAACGGCTGCATGTGACGGCACGCTTAGGTGGTTTGGCCGAGTCATGTGGTCGAGCCTGACTCGAGTCCGAGGAACAGCATAGCTGCTAGGTTGAGTTTGACTAAGAATTAATTTAGATTTACTACTTTGACCAGAGCTTTATAAATAGAAATAAATTTCATAAAATCATGAAATAATTTGTGGGGTTCCTGGGATGATATAGTTCCCATAAAAATTATAAAACCCCACTGTTCATGCTATAATTTGTGATATTTAAATTCAAACTTGTTGTATGTATTTCAAATTGGTTTGAATTTTATTTGGTTTAAACTAGTTCCAAAATTTTGGAAAATTATATTTATTCATGATAATTAATGTAGTATTTAAATATATTGGTTCCGGATGATGATCACAACTTTTATTACTGATTTGAATTGAAATTCAAATTTTGAAGGGTAATTTCATGTTTTTAACAGATTTTCCAAGTGCAATAGATTATGAAATGATTTGAATTTGATAATGCATGCTATTGAATACATATTAATCCATTTTTAAATGTGGGGTGTGACACGGTGGAGCTGACTTGATTCGCTCAAGTTTCTCAACGTGGATTAGTGAAACCAAAGAAGTCTTCGATACCATGGGAAAAACATCAAGTGTTTGCATTGTGGTTTTTTCCTTTCTTGTTTTTACGCTTTCGATTCATATTTCTAGCTCTTACTTGTGTAGAATTCTTGCTAAAATTATTTTAGTAATCTTAAGTTGCCTTAGCAAATATTGATCATAGGATTTAAACTTGTGTTCAGATTTCTTTATTAAGATCATAATTGTTAAAATTGTTAATTAGAGCATAAGAATTTTTATAACCTCCTATTCACTCCTCTAATCGGTCATCCTTGATCCTACAGAGAGGTTGTTGTTGCTATGAAAACTAAATACTTTAAATATTAGAAAGAAATCTCTTTCCTATATGCATTTGCATTTATTTAAGATACTAGAGCTAAAATTGACGGGTTTGCTAATGTTCTTAATCTTCTTAGTGATTCTATAGGGTTAGACTATTTTAACTATTTTATAGATGTTTGTTCTCGATTACATGAGGTTTTCCAAAGGTACAAAAATAAATACCAGGGAGTCTGTTTGCAATGACCACCAGTAGCACACACCTCAAGTAACAAAGACAAATCTGCGGGGCAAGATTTGTGATGTAGGCTCTTTCTCCATGTCTATGCCTTCTTCTTCTACAATGGCACTTTCTCAACAAAGTCAAAGACCAACCTCTCATCCAAAAAGTGGGGAACTATTCGCCTATCTAGACAGTGATACAGTGGATTTCAACTCAAAAAACTTTAAAATTTTGCAATGGTGGCATAACCATAAGTTGAATATCCTGTGTTATCCATACTTGCACGTGATATATTAACTGTTCTTGTCTCGACGGTTTCCTACGAGTCCGCTTCTAGTCTTTCTGAAAGAATATTGGATGAGAGAAGAAAACATATCATAAGTGAGATAGTAGAGATATTTCTAATTGTGAAGGTGTAACAGCCCTAACTTAGGGTTTGTATTTCAAATGTAAAATTTTGAGGAGAAATAAAAACTTTTGTTGTCTCTTCAAATCATTTGAAAGTTTCTACAATTTTCCCTAGCAATTTCCAATTTTTAGAATTTAATTCTTGTGATTGGAAATTGTTGTTATCAGATTCTTAGCTTTCAAACTTATGATCATCCTCTGAAATTATTTTTCCTATCATCTTGATCATCCTATCTACCTCCCTGAATTATTTCACAATTTTTAGATTTTATTTGCTATTTCAAATGGCCAAGTCAAACTAGTTGAAAATCTGTCAAATCCTAGGTCAGATGCTTGAGAATTTTCTGCAGAACTTTCAGTGCATAAAAGTTCTGGACAATTTATGCAGTGTTTTTCTATCTCAAGTAGCTACCATAAAATTTCGGAATTTTTGGAGCTCGATCTATCTCTAAAAATTCCCTAAACTCTCTTAGCTTTTAAAATCAAAAATCGTAAAACATCGCTTGTTCCGCTCGAACCCGAGTCCGACTCAAACCTGATCGCACCACTTGACTCGCCGCACCGCCAGCTGCACTGCTACGAGTCCAATCGATCGACCGTCCGATGCAAATCGAACGATCCACGCCGCATGCGCAACCGACCGTCCGAATGCATACATCAATCTCGACCGCCCATCTCGGATCCAACGGCCAAGATCTTCCGATCGAGTAGAACCTCTCGCTCGCACCGCTTAGCCTCGCCGCCGACATGTGGGTCCCACCGCACAAGATCGACTCGCCTTCTCCGCACTCACCGAGCTCACGCCGGCGCGCATGCTTGCCACGCCCTCGCCGCCGCCACCTTTTGTCCTCGTGTCACCACGTGAAGCGCCGCCGGATCTCATCTACCCATCGAGCCCATCCACTACCCTCGCGCCCATTCTCGTGTTTTCTCCGCCCAAATTTCCTTTTCGCCGAGAAGAACCCGAGAGCAACGCCGCAGTGTTAGCGCCGCCGAGCCCGAGACCGCACCGCGGATCCACTCTCTCGCCGCCCCATTTTTCCCATCTCGAGCTCTCTGTTCAGGTATCGCCGGGCGATCCGCTGCCTCCGCCTCCGGTGATCTCGGCCCCGCAAGCTCATCTCGCGCTCGTGAGTTCCTAGTATCGACTTTTGGTCCTTTAGGATCGCATCGACCACCGAAGTCTAACCGTGACCTTGTTTCGCTTTTGGTGCATCACCGAGGCCGTGCGCCGCTTTCTCCAAACTCGTAAAGCGCCGCCGCAGTCAATTCCGGCGCCACCGCCCTCTCCATCATCAAGATCGGGGCTTATCGCCTCGGTGTCTCCGCGATCTCGAGGAGCTCCTTCCGGCTTCGCCGCCTCAGAAGCGCCCTCTCCGCGCGCACCGCACTTTCTTCTCCGCCTGCTCGCCGCCGCCACCGCCGATCCTCGTGGTCCGCCACCGCTGCCGAGTTCGCTAGGTCCTGCGAACCGTAAGGTACCACTCTTTCGCCTAAACCTCCCGTTTGCAAGATCAGCTGCGCGCCGCGCCACCGCGCTCGTGCTCGCGGTGGAACCGCCGTGAAGATTAGTTTAACTCTAATCATGTCCGCTGAGTCTCGATTTGTGGGCCTCTTTGGATAATCGCGCGAAATCCTTTAATCCAGCCCGTTATTTGTTCTCCGAGTCACTACCATGTGGGTCCATGCCGCCGCTTAGGTTGTGTAGCTCGTAATGCGCTTTCTCCACGGGAAGCGATTTCTCGTGAGGGTGTTTTGGTTTGCACTTTAGCGAGCCAAGACGATTCTTTGAATGCGCCGACGCCACTTTAGGCGTGCGCCGCCGCCGGGCCGTTACATGCGCCGCCGCCGCTGGTCGGGCCACGATCGGCGGTAGAAAAGGATTTAATGCTTTAGTATTTCGTAATATGTTTTCAAGTAATCGTTAATTCATTTAAACTTAGAAAATGCATAACTAATTCAATTTTTATCCAAATTGTATGAAACCAGGGTGTTAATTTTCATTTTAAGTGTGCTATTTGATAAAATTAACTTCACCCATGTCTCTGTAGCAAAAATCTGTTAGCTAATAAAATGATGTCTTATGTATCTTCTAAATTAGAAAATGCATATCTCTTCCAATAATTGTCCAAATTAAATGAACCCAATTCTGTAAAATTTCATTTTCAGTATACTAACTATTAGGATAGATTTTATACACTGGTTCTGTTCATGAAAATTTGTTAAGTAATTAACTAGTGACTTGTTGTGTTTTTAGCTTAGAAAATTCATAGAAAATTGCTAATAACTTAAAATGATTTGTTCTCTGTTTCTAAAATTCTGTTATTTCATGCTTAGATTGCTGTGTGAGTTTTGGCTTGTTTGATGTTGTTGAATGTTTGAGTTTTGTCGGTGTTATTCGCTCTTATTTGTCGTTATGTTCGATCGTTAGGCTTCGATATTTGCGCAACCCCGAGGACGATCCTCCGCACCATATTGAGCAACAAAGAATGTGCAAGCAGCTTGATCATGATAATCCCAAGATTTTAAATTCTAATATTTTGTTTCAATTGTATGTATGCATTGCTTAATTTGTGTTAAAATGGATTAGTTAAACCAGAGTCGCATATCCTGTAGACAAATATTGATCTCTACTACCGAGCCTAGGTTATTTGTCGTGATTAGAGATCACGGATGATTTCTTGTCACTTAGTAGATACGATTTCACCGCTAGACATGCTTAGTATCAGAGAATCAAGCGTTATCGACTTTAGTCAGAACCTTGATCACACAAAATTTACTACAACTTTATGTTTCAAAGATTTCGCTATGTTTAATTGCAAAACTAAAATGAAAACAAAAATGATTTGGACGCGCACAATGGTAAGATTGGTGTGATCTTTTGGGTGTGATCGAAAGGTGCCCGGTCAATTAAGGACCGAACATCTTGTGAGTGAATTTTTATCCAGCATTTCGGCGCATAACCACACTAGAGTATACGGACCTCTCTTGACCTAGTACTTTGGCGTGTATTGGCTCCGGTCGCAGGAGGTCGCAGGAGGGATGGAGGTGGGAGCATGGTAGTTGTCCAAAAGCTTTATCCCGAGCGGTAGTTGTCTTTTCGCTTTACCATGTAAGCGTATGGGTTTCTATCCATACGAGCTGCTCGTAGTTAATACATAATATTGGAAAAGTCTCGTAGGACTTAGCTGTGCAAAGATACCTTCTAAGTGTGCTTTGGCTTAAAGGCGGTCAAGTGTGGGTACATGGTACACCCTCGCAGGTTAAAACTATTCGAATAGCCTCGCCCTAGGTGATGGACACGCTTGGGTAAGCTTTTCAAGAGTTAGACTACAACATTTAAATTAAAACTTGATGGGTGGTACTAATCGGGATTCGTATTATTGTTGTGGTGACTATTGGGATAGTCACTTCTAGGTTGTTTATCTTTCGCTTGTTATTATTATCTTTATCGTTATTTCAATCTTAACAATGAATTGCAAACTTGCCTTTAAAATCAGATACCTTATTGCAAATGAAAATTGGCTTTATGCAAATGAAACATATGACCTCCACCAAATAAGCTCGCATGTAGCATATGAACAGTCCGCTAGTTCACACGCTGCCTTGCGGGTACAAAGACAATCTTTGTACTCGATGCTTTGCTTGATGTTTTGGTTGCAGAGGAGGAAGGTGAGCCTCGTGGCCTCACTTCGTGAGTCAGGCTGCCGCTCGTGGGTGACGACTAGTCTTGGCGGTCCTGGCCGATGCCTTGTGGGTTGAAGGCACGCGATTGGCTTTGTTTATAGCCATCTTATGGCACTTTGCTTCCGCCGCTGCTCTCGCTCATTTGTATCTTGTGGCCCCGCCGGCCTATGTCCGTAATATTGTTACTATTTGTTTATCTTCCGCTTGTAGTGTAATGTTTGGACTCTATGTTTTGAATGGAGTTGATGTCTAATTTGTAACGAGGTGCGATATCGCTCGAAGTATACATATCTCGAGGATCGCTTTATTTGATTTGTGATGCTAGGATCGTGGTTGGTTAAGCATTACAAGCCAAATAAACTGGGTCCTCACAAAGTTGGTATCGAGCCATTCGACCGTAGTAACCCAAGCATAGCCGCCCTTAGGATATTTTGAAAGTCTTATTTTCAAATTATAAAAGGTTTATGAAAACCTAGGCGATTCTCGATTTTATTCCTTACCTATCTTAGCTTTCTACTCTCATCTTACTCTAATTTATGTTTTGAAACTTGGTTTTCTCTTTCCTATCAAAAGATAGTTAATACCTAGAGAATCACTTTGGGAGAACCATAGAGAATTAGTTTAATTAAAAATTTGTGGGGCATAAGGGTAAGATATGTATGAGTTTGCTAAGTGTCCGATCTTTGTCAATTGGTTTTTGTAACTTAAAAGTCTTGTGCTTGTTTTGTGTCATAGTGTTAATTGCAAAGGGTATTGACTTCGTGTTTTCCGCTATTGTTAACTTGTCTTAGTGAAACAGATGGCCGGAGAACGCGCGCGCACAGCAGTCGGTCATGATGAGGAGCTTCTCCTCCGACTATGGTCGAGGTGCTCGCCGATCGAGCGAAACCGCATGGACCAGACGCGCATCTTGAGGTTATTGCTAGGAATACCTCCACTCGCCGGTGGTGGCGCCACCGCACTGCGGGGACTTGCAGAGTTCCTCCGCACACGCCGCCGACTTTCTCCCGCCTCGAGGACCCTCTCGATGCAGATGATTGGTCGCGCATGGTTGAGCGAAGCTCAACATAGCTCGCCGTGCGCAGGACAAGGCACTCTTCGCGCCCCACCACCTTGAGGGCGCGCACTCTCATGGTGGGAGAACTATCTCGCCATGCAGCCCGCGGGCCATGTGGTCGCGGGAGGAGTTCCGCCACTTGTCGGGCCCACATCCCGATGGCCCGATGAAGTCAAGAAAAGGAGTTCCTCGCGCCAAGCAAGGGCGCAACTGCGGACTGAGTACCTGCACGAGTTCAATCATCCGCTCGTTATGCTCCGGGGAGGTGGCCTCGATGAGGCTAAGCAGAGAAATTTATGGATGGCTTGTCCGAGGAGCCGCAGGACAAGCTATCCATTGTGGACTTCTCACTTTCGTGCCTTGGTAGATAAGGCCATTGTTGCAGAGCATAAGGCAAAGGCGCTGGCGAGTCCCGCAAGCGCAAATGGGAGGCGACGCCTACTCACACCACCTCGCTCGTCCTCGGCCGGGCCAGACCAGGGTCTGCTCTTTTGCTCCACCGGCGCCGAGACCATCTCGCACCAGCCTCCGCCCACCGCAGCCGTGAGCCAGCCACGCGCGCCGCCGATCCAAGACAGAGCGCCCGCAATCCGGCGGCCGAGGTGACTTGTTTTCGCCGCCACAACAAGGGCCATTATGCGAATGCTCGCCTCGAGTGTTGCAGCAGCCTCGCCCTAATGGAGGACGCGGCGTGGAGCGGTCACCCGCTCGACTAAGATTATTCAAGACCCAGGTGCGAGCAATGGTCGAGTGAACCACCTTTCACCGAGGAGGCTCAGAGGCGCCGATGTTGTGATTGGTATACTTCTGTTAATTCTCGCCCCGCGCAGATATTTGATTCTCGAGCATCGCATTCTTTTATTTCAAGATCATTTGCTGCTGCTAGTGGTCTTCACTGTGTTCCTTTGAAGTTCCTTTACTCATCCGCTCCGGTCGGAAATGAGAGCCGATTTACAAGTTGTCTGGATGTTCCTATCATAGTTGAAGGAGGGGATTTTTGGCAAATCTCATTCGCCACCAATGAAGTCCGATGTGATTCTTGGCATGGATTGGTTGTCCCAACACTTGGGGCAAATCGACAGCCAGAAGATTGTCTATCTTACCAGCTCTTCTCGTGAGCAAGTCGGGTTTCGCCACAGCCTTCAGTGGCCCGTGTCTATGTGCATTAGAAGCAAAGCCACTTGCAAATTCAAGATGTTCCCATAGTATCCGACTTTGTGGATGTCTTTCCCAAGATTTGCCCGATGCCTCCGCTCGAGATCCGAGTTTGCCATCGAAGTTGCCGCCTGCATCGCCCGATTTCAAGGCGCCGACGGATGCCTCCCAATGAGCTAGAAGAATTGAAGAAGCAGCTTGGTGAGCTCCAAGCAAAGGGTTTCATCCGTCCCGCCATCTCCTTGGGGTTGTCCTGATCTTTGTGAAGAAGAAGGACAAGACTTTGCGTGATGTGTGTTGACTACCGCCCTCTCAATGAAGTGACGGTGAAGAACAAATATCCTCTCGCCCGCATTGATGATCTTTTGACCGCTTGTCCGAGCTCGTGTGTTCTCCAAGATTGATCCGAGATCGGGCTATCATCAAGTCCGATCGTACGAGGATATTCAAGACGGCCACTACTCGTTATGGCTCAGACGAGTACACCGTCATGTCTTTCGGTTTGACCAATGCTCCAAATTGTTCATGAACCTTATGAATTCGTATTCATGGAGTATTTGGACAAATTTGTGGTGGTTTTTATTGATGACATTCTTATCTATTCCAAGATCAAGCAGAGCATGCCGAGCATCCAAGATTGTTTTGGGCAAGTTATGGAGCATCACCAGATGCTAAGTTCAAAGAAATGTGAGTTCGTTGAAGGAAGTGGCATTTTGGGCCATGTTCTTTCAAATGGAGGAATAGTCAGAGATCCCAAAGAAAGTCAACGATGTTCTATCTTGGGCCACCAAGTCACCATCGATGTGCGGAGTTTTCTTGGTTTAGCGGCTACTATCGCCGCTTTATCGAGAACTTCCAAGATCGCAGTCGATGACCGAATTGCTTAAGAAGGACAAGAAGTTTGTATGGTCCTCTCGCTTGTGATGAGAGCTGTGAGCTCAAACAACATTGACTTCACTCCACCTTACTCTTCCCGATATCCACAAGAGCTTCGATATTTATTATGATGCCTCTCGTCGGGACTCTGATGTGTTCTTATGCAGAAGGCAAGGCGCTTGCCTATGCATCCAGCAATTGAGGCCTCATGAGCTCAACTATCCCACCCATGATTTAGAGCTTGCTGCAGAGTTCATGCACTCAAGATTTGGCGGCATTATTTGATCGGAAACCGCCGTGAGGTGTATTCCGATCATAAGAGTTTGAAATACTTATTTACTCAAACAGATTTGAACCTCAGCAGAGGAGATGGTTGGAATTAATCAAAGATTATGACATGGGTATTCAAGATCACTGCAAGGCCAATGTGGTTGCCGATGCACTTAGTCGAAAGGTGTATTGCAATACTTTGATGATCCAAGAGCAAAGAACTCGCGCTTCTTGCAAATTCCAAATGCCTCAACTTGGGTTTGGTTGAGCATGGTTCCTTTGTCGCCTTGGTTGTGCAACCAACCTTGGTGGATCGATCAAGGCAAAGACAAAGAATCGATGATGGCGGTAAAATCAAGCGTAACATCAGAATGGATCACCAAGTGTTTCACGTAAGATGAGCACGGTGTTGTGTGGTTTGGGCAAGGCCTTGTGGTCCCAAAGGTCCCGAGAGTTGCGGATTTGATTCTTCAGAGGCCCATGATTCGCCTTTGTCCATCCATCCCGGGCCACTAAAATGTACCAAGATCTCGCGCCGAGATTCTCGTGGACTCGCATGAAGCGCGAGATTGCTGTGTTCGTGGCCGATGTGACATATGTTGTCGCACAAGGCCGAGCATCGGGCCCAAAGAGGTCTCCTCCACTTCTTGCCTATACCAGAGTGGAAGTGGATTCAGAGGCATGGATTTTATCACCGTCCGCCTGCATTTCTTCGTGGAAGGATGCTATCCGGTTGTTATCGATCGATTGACGAAGGTAGCGCACTTCCCGCCAAGATTTACCACTCTCGGCGCCGACATGATCTCTATATCTCCGTGATTGTGAGCTTGCATGGTGTGCCACGAACGATTGTGTCGATCGTGGCTCTCTTTTCACTTCTCGCTATGGCACGCTTTACAGAAGCCATGGGGACCCGTTTTCTTTCAAATCCACCTATCATCCTCGGGATCGATGGTCGACGGAGCGGTCAACCAAGTTCTTGAAGATATGCTCGTGCTTGTGTTCTTTCCTATGGGAAGAATTGGGAGAAGTGCCTACCGCTTGTCGAAGTTCTCCTACAACAACAAGCTTCCAGCTAGTCTCGGCATGGCACCGCTTGAGGCTTTGTATGGACGGCGCCGCAGAACACCATTGAACCGGTCGAAACCGTGAGAGGCGCTTTGGCCCGATTCCATCAATGAAGCCGAAAGTCAAGTGCGCTTGATTCGTGAGCACTTCGCGCCGAGCTCACCCGTGCGTAAGAGCTATGCGATCGGCGCCGCCGTGAGTTGAGTTTCCACCAATGACTTTGTGTATCTCAAAGTCTCACCAAGGGACATCGCTGCTTTCGTGTCAAGGGCAACCGCTCTCGATATGTCGGGCCGATCGCATCATCAAGAGAGTGGAGCTGCTGCATACAAGTTAGAATTGCCACTACACTCGAAGGGTGCATGATGTTTTCCACGTGTCGCAATTGAAGAAGTGCCTTCGTGTTCCCGTGGAGGAAACGCCTGGAAAATATCGATGTGCAGAAGATCCGCCTTATCGTGAGCGCCTGCTCGTATCCTCAAGAAGCCGAACGCAGACAAGGAACCGTGATCAAGTTCCTTAAAGTTCAGTGGTCAAACCACTCCGAGGATGAAGCCACTTGGGAGCGGGAAGATCGCCTCCGAGCAGACATCTGCCCTTCTTCTCCCAGTTGATCGTAATCTCTAAGCGAGATTCCTGTAAGGGGGGGAGATTTGTAACAGCCCTAACTTAGGGTTTGTATTTCAAATGTAAAATTTTGAGGAGAAATAAAAACTTTTGTTGTCTCTTCAAATCATTTGAAAGTTTCTACATTTTTCCTAGCAATTTCCAATTTTAGAATTTAATTCTTGTGATTGGAAATTGTTGTTATCAGATTCTTAGCTTTCAAACTTATGATCATCCTCTGAAATTATTTTTCCTATCATCTTGATCATCCTATCTACCTCCCTGAATTATTTCACAATTTTTAGATTTTATTTGCTATTTCAAATGGCCAAGTCAAACTAGTTGAAAATCTGGTCAAATCCTAGGTCAGCATGCTTGAGAATTTTCTGCAGAACTTTTCAGTGCATAAAAAGTTCTGGAAAATTTATGCAGTGTTGTTCTCTATCTCAAGTAGCTACCATAAAATTTCGGAATTTTTGGAGCTCGATCTATCTCTAAAAATTCCTAAACTCTCTTAGCTTTTAAAATCAAAAATCGAAAACATCGCTTGTCTGCTCGAACCCGAGTCCGACTCAAACTGCATCGCACCACTTGACTCGGTCGCACCGCCTAGCTGCACTGCTGCGCGAGTCCAATCGATCGTGACCGTCCGATGCAAATCGAACGATCCACGCCGCATGCGCAACCGACCGTCCGAATGCATACATCAATCTCGACCGCCCATCTCGATCCAACGGCCAAGATCTTTCGATCGAGTAGAACCACCGCTCGCACCGCTTTGCTCTGCCGCCGACATGTGGGTCCCACTGCCAAGATCGACTCGCCTTCTCCGCACTCACCGAGCTCACGGCCGCGCGCGCATGCTTGCCACGCCCTCGCCGCCACCTTTTGTCCTCGTGTCACCACGGAAGCGCCGCCGATCTCATCTACCCACCGAGCCCATCCACTACCCTTCGCGCCCATTCTCGTGTTTTCTCCGCCCAAATTTCCTTTCCGCCGAGAAGAACCCGAGAGCAACGCCGCCGTGTTAGCGCCGCCGAGCCCGAGACCGCACTGGCGTGATCCACTCTCTCGCCGCTCCATTTTTCCCATCTCGAGCTCGTAGCGGTTCAGCATATCGCCGGGCGTGTCCGCTGCCTCCGCTCCGGTGATCTCGGCCCGCAAGCTCATCTGCTCGTGAGTTCCTAGTATCGACTTTTGGTCCTTTAGGATCGCAATCGACCACCGAGCCCAACTGTGACCTTGTTTCGCTTTTGGTGCATCACCGAGGCCAGGCGCCGCTTTCTCCAAACTCGGCAAAGCGCCGCGTCAATTCCGGCGCCACCGCCCTCCTCCATCATCAAGATCGTGGGCTTATCGCCTCGGTGTCTCCGCGATCTCGAGGAGCTCCTTCCCGGCTTCGCCGCCTCAGAAGCGCCTCTCCGCGCGCACCGCACTTTCTTCTCCGCCTGCTCGCGCCACCGCCGGCATCTCGTGGTCCGCCACCGCTGCCGAAGTTCGCTAGGTCCTCGCGAACCGTAAGGTACCACTCTTTCGCCCGAAACCTCCCGGTTTGCAAGATCACATGCGCGCCGCGCCACCGCGCCGCGCTCGCCGGCGAACCGCCGTGAAGATTAGTTTAACTCTAATCATGTCCGCTGAGTCTCGATTTGTGGGCCTCTTTGGATAATCGCGCTTAGAAATCCTTTAATCCAGCCCGTTATTTGTTCTCTCGAGTCACTACCATGTGGGTCCATGCCGCCGCTAGGTTGTGTAGCTCGTAATGCGCTTTCTCGATGGGAAGCGATTTCGTGAGGGTGTTTTGGTTTGCACTTTAGCGAGCCAAGACGATTCTTTGAATGCGCTTCGACGCCACTTTAGGCGGTGCGCCGTCCCGGTCGCCGTTATATGCCCGCCGCCGCTGGTCAGGCTTATCGATCGCGTAGAAAAAGGATTTAATGCTTTAGTATTTCGTAATATGTTTTCAAGTAATCATTAATTCATTTAAACTTAGAAAATGCATAACTAATTCAATTTTTATCCAAATTGTATGAAACCAGTGCTGTTAATTTTCATTTTAAGTGTGCTATTTGATAAAATTAACTTCACCCATGTCTCTGTAGCAAAAATCTGTTAGCTAATAAAATGATGTCTTATGTATCTTCTAAATTAGAAAATGCATATCTCTTCCAATAATTGTCCAAATTAAATGAACCCAATTCTGAAAATTTCATTTTCAGTATACTAACTATTAGGATAGATTTTATACACTGGTTCTGTTCATGAAAATTTGTTAAGTAATTAACTAGTGACTTGTTGTGTTTTTAGCTTAGAAAATTCATAGAAAATTGCTAATAACTTAAAATGATTTGTTCTCTGCTTCTAAAATTCTGTTATTTCATGCTTAGATTGTCTGTGTGAGTTTTGGCTTGTTTGATGTTGTTGAATGTTTGAGTTTTGTCGTGTTATTCGCTCTTATTTGTCGTTATGTTCGATCGTTAGGCTTCGATATTTGCGCAACCCCGAGGACGATCCTCCGCACCATATTGAGCAACAAAGCACAGTGCAAGCGCTTGATCATGATAATCCCAGATTTTAAATTCTAATATTTTGTTTCAATTGTATGTATGCATTGCTTAATTTGTGTTAAAATGAATTAGTTAAACCAGAAATGCATATCCTGTAGACAAATATTGATCTCTACTACCGAGCCTAGGTTATTTGTCGTGATTAGAGATCGCTGGATGATTTCTTGTCACTTAGTAGATACGATTTCACCGCTAGACATGCTTAGTATCGGTAGAATCAAGCGTTATCGACTTTAGTCAGAACCTTGATCACACAAAATTTACTACAACTTTATGTTTCAAAGATTTCTATGTTTAATTGCAAAACTAAAAATGAAAACAAAAATGATTTGGACGCGCACAATGGTAAGATTGGTGTGATCTTTGGTGTGATCGAAAGGTGCCCGGTCAATTAAGGACCGAACATCTTGTGAGTGAATTTTTATCCAGCATTTCGCGCATAACCACACTAGAGTATACGGACCTCTCTTGACCTAGTACTTTGGCGTGTATTGGCTCCGGTCGCAGGAGGTCGCAGAGGGATGGAGGTGGGAGCATGGTAGTTGTCCAAAAGCTTTATCCCGAGTGGGTAGTTGTCTTTTCGGCTTTACCATGTAAGCGTATGGGTTTCTATCCATACGAGCGCTCGTAGTTAATACATAATATTGGAAAAGTCTCGAGGACTTAGTGTACAAAGATACCTTCTAAGTGTGCTTTGGCTTAAAGGCGGTCCAAGTGTGGTACAGTGGTACACCCTCGCAGGTTAAAAACTATTCGAATAGCCTCGCCCTAGGTGATGGACACGCTTGGGTAAGCTTTTCAAGAGTTAGACTACAACATTTAAATTAAAACTTGATGGGTGGTACGAACTGGGATTCGTGTTATTGTTGTGGTGACTATTGGGATAGTCACTTCTAGGTTGTTTATCTTTCGCTTTGTTATTATTATCTTTATGTTATTTCAATCTTAAAAATGAATTGCAAACTTGTCTTTAAAATCAGATACCTTATTGCAAATGAAAATTGGCTTTATGCAAATGAAACATATGACCTCCACCAAATAAGCTCGCATGTAGCATATGAACAGTCTCGCTAGTTCACACGCTGCCTTAAGGGTACAAAGACAATCTTTGTACTCGTGTGCTTTGCTTGATGTTTTGGTTGCAGAGGAGGAAGGTGAGCCTCGTGGGCCTCACTGTGAGTCAGGCTGCCGCTCGTGGGTGACGACTAGTCTTGGCGGTCCGGCCGATGCCTTGTGGGTTGAAGGCACGCGATTGGCTTTGTTTATAGCCATCTTATGGCACTTTGCTTCTTCGCTGCTGCTCGCTCTATTTGTGTATCTTGTGGCCCGCTCGGCCTATGTCTGTAATATTGTTACTATTTGTTTATCTTCCGCTTGTAGTGTAATGTTTGGACTCTATGTTTTGAATGGAGTTGATGTCTAATTTTGTAACGAGGTGCGATATCGCTCGGGAAGTATACATATCTCGAGGATCGCTTTATTTGATTTGTGATGCTAGGATCAGGTGGTTGGTTAAGCATTACAAGCCAAATAAACTGGGGTCCTCACAGAAGGACTGGGAACAAGCTGATGTACAAACACAACACTCTGTGGAAAATCCAGAGTTATCAGAGGTGTTCAAAAATCTGTACTTAGACAACGACACTTAGAACAAGGGTGTATGTAGAGTCAGAGATTATACTCCTTTCTTTTGCCAATGTTTTCTCATATTGAATTTTTTACTTGGCAAAGGTTTTAACGAGACAACCATTTGAACATTAATAAAACTCTTTATTACACTAGTCATGTGCCCGTGCGTTGCAATAGAAATTTTAGTATGCAATGCATACTAATCGTGTTTGAAGCATACTATTTCTTCGAATATGCAATCATCGAATTTTCAAAGTTGGTGGGGGGGACAAAGTTTTAGAACAGGTTAGTGATAACATACTAAGGGGTTGTTTGGTTCAGAGCCCAAATCTAGCATTCAATAATTTGCAAAAGCATATGAAAATAATGATTTTCATTCAAACATTTTGAAAATACTCATTTCATTCAGCAATTCTGATACCTTGTCACTTGAAACTTTAACAACAAGATGTTTGCAACACAATTATTTCAAAACTGGGTAACAACAAGATGTTTGCAACACAATTATTTCAACACACAAGTCCACCAAACACTATAAAAAGTATAGACTGTTGCCACGTGCACAAATTACAAGTCAAAACAACTCAAGAGGAAACTACCACTACATCCTTCCTTTCTTTCATCTCTGCTAATGTCTTCTTCACTCACACCGAGTAGGCATCCGCCAAGTGCTTACTTCACATGTAAAGTGATTGCTGAGCACATCTCGCATAAAAATGAACCAAAATGTTTAGTAGTTAAGAAATCGAGCTAACTGCTTAGGCCCTCTTGAAACGCAGAATGGGAGTCCAAATGCTTAGGCCCTCTTGAAACGCAAAAATTTCATAGAAATAGTTCAGCCCCGTAAGATTCAAGAAAATTCCCATGTGTCCAAATAGGTGTTAGTCTAGGTTCAAATTAGGCTGTGATAAATAGGTAAAAGAACTTGATATCTAAAATTGATCCGAACAATTCTAAAAATGTAGATATCAACATGAATTATACGATGGCGTAGCAACGCCATTGGTTCCAATGATCACAATATTGTGAGAAATGGATAATTTAGGAAAGGACCCTCTCCCATGGATATAATGCTCTCCGCATATATGGAACATTCAACTGCTCGAGCCGTGGTAGACAACATCGATCATTTTCATACTGATCGTTGACATGGACATGAACATGTACATTTTCAAACGACACACCACATCTTGGTGCATAACATAATGTAGGTTGCTTGCTAGTGGCGGCAATAATTCCTCTTCCTTTCTTCTTCTTTCGCAGTTTATTGGCGCAACAACTTCTAGTGCACCTGCTACGGTTCTTGACGGATCTAATAACCGTCGCTCTCCGGCCTCGGTGATTCGCCAGCCGACGCGTATGCGGCGGCCCGACATACATTAGCCACACCCACCGCAAATTACTCTATCCAAAGCATTGAAAGATTAGCAAATAAAATGTTTTAGCCAGTTAGATCAGATCGATGGGTATTGTTTGCTTGTGAGTTGCAGCTCAACAAGTAATTAAGCCACATCAGGTTTCCATAGTTAATTTAGGCCAGAAATTCCAGTCCACAGGACACATATATAGTACATGTATGTATGTAGCAATTTCTGGGTGAGGTACTGATGCGCACTAGGAAATGAGACAAAATAATAAACATTACAGTAGTATTGACAATAGCTGGAGCATGAGCATTGGTAGGTCCAACTTTCGCCTTTCCGATGGTTGGCTTAATAACTTTCGTGCGTGCGTTAGGTGGGACGATTTCCCGGAGGTGACGAGTTGGAGGACAGTGAGGCAATGAGAAGGGAAAGGGAGGCGCGTGTGTGAGGCGACGTGGATGGTGGGAGGAAGAACTACTGTGAGTGGGAGGCGGAGAGGAGTGGGAGGTAGGTTGCTCTCACCACAGTGATTCGCTGCGAGGTGATCCGAGCCGCTCGGCTCGAACGGACGGACGTAGAAGAGAGTTGAGGCGACGGCTACCAACTCCTTTCAAGTAGTAGAGATTTCCAATATGTTTGTCTCATCGATTTTTATATATATTTATGAATTCTATATATTTTCTTAATTTTTTTGGATTTTTATTAGATTTTTTTAATTATTCAAACCTAATAGGCTAAGTGGGTTGTCCTTAGCCCGCTGGGCCTAACAGGTTTATGCTGGCTCTACACAATATGAATGGCCAATGGCCATGTCTGAACTGCCTCGTTGGTGTATAGACCGGCACGACTCAATCCATTTAACATGCAGGCTAGGATAAAGCGCGCCTAAATGGGCTGGGCCGGGCCGGGCCTTGCGGGGGTTGGGGTGGGGGGCATCTGGCCACCACTGGTCACAACGACACGACATGACACGGCGCCTCTCTCCCGTTCACTCGTCCGTATTCCGGACACTCGCTCTCCCCTCTCCACTCCCCCGCCGTGATATTTCGCGTGACCCGACCCGCCATGTCGCTGCTCGCCGTCGCCGTCCGCCGCGCCGCGGCCGTGCGTACGGCGCGCGCCTCAGCGGCGCCGGCAACGGAGCGGGCGCCGGTTAAGGTGATACTGCCGAAGAAGAAGCCGCAGAAGTGGTCGACGGGGATGGCGCCGGGGGAGTACGGCGGCGGGCCGGCCACGAGCAAGCCGCGCAAGTACTGGATGGGAAAGGAGGACTGCGACCCCGTGGGCAACACCGACGACTTCATCTGGAACAAGGACTTCCTCCCCCACATGGAGCGCGTCGTCGCCAACGGCGGCGCCGACCCGGCCCCCACCATCCCCGCCTCGCCCCGGTACGGCCAATCCCGGAGCTATCTATCTCTCTCTCGCGCGTGCGGCGCACGCGCGCGCACACGCGCCGACCTTAGTTTGGTTCCGTTCAGTGATTGAACTGGCCTCCATGATCACATTTGTTTCGAACTTTCATTCGAGCATAAATTGCCTGCAGTGGTTGCTATTCTAAGCTTCTAACCAAGCAATTCGTTCGAGCAGGTGGACGAGGAGACGGACTCAGGGTTTCTAAGCATCAACCGCGCAATGAGCTTTGACAGGCTAGTCTCACCTCACCTCATCTGCTCATCAATTGGTGTTCCGACAATCTTTTCGCAAGGTTTACTGATCTAGGTGTGTATTGTAGTGTGGAGGTTGATCTGAGCAAGGAGCTTCTGGCACCAGCCAAGCCAATCTTGCAGACCCAGGTCGAGGCTGCCCGGCGTGGTCGAGCTATTGGCGCTGAGGTTATTCAAATCCCTTGCATTCACTGTGTAGCCTTATTTTTCTGCCTCTTGGGGATGGTAATAAGTTGGGTTCTTGGAATTGGATGTAGGCCGTCAATGGCACCGCCTCCACTAGATGGAGGCTAGTCCCGACTCGACGGGAGCAGGCAAAGTGGGACCGAGCGGCCAAGGCAGCCACCGGTGGCAGTGTAAGTCATTGCAATTCTATGACTGATTGATATCTCTAGGTATCCATTGAGGTCTACATTTGATACTCTTCTAACTAAAATTTCACAAGTTCACACTTTTAACATACATATGATGATTTATACTTCTATTGTAATATGTGTTTCGTGATATTGGTCCACTTATAGGATGTCATACTAAGGGAGTCAAAGTCAAGAGTGGAGCAAAGGGATCCTAAGGTATTGGCAGCTAACTCCAGAGAGCAATATCTAAAGGTATATCTCGTTTAAGTCAATCAGGACTCAGTAATGCTAGTTTCCCCCGGTTTTCCTTCACATGATCTGTTATTTTTGGAGTTTCACATTACTAAATTTCATGGTCCAAATTAGTATTGTCAATTGTGTGCTCTTCAAGAATGTAATGTGCACAGTTGCACACATAATCTGTTAGTATTTACTCACAATGAGGGTTGTTTTGCAGTTGAAACAAAGATTGCAGTTGATTACTTTAGGTATTGGTGACATTGGTGTAGTCTCTGCTTATTTTTCGTACTCTCCTGAAATTGCTGCAAGGTATGCATGTTTTTTTGGATGAGTTACATTGACTTTGCTTTTGCTTAGTGCTTCTCCTATAAACTGGTTATTGATTTGTGTATTTGAAATGCTAAGCACTGGTTTTGGCTATTTATGTCAAGACTGACTTGGAATGCAGTTGTTTGTGTTACCACTTTTTAGGATTAATTTGGTTTTCCCACTAATATCAGTTACTCTTCAGCTTTGGTGCAGGGCTGATTGGATCTGTGGTGTATTTCCGCATGCTTGGAACCAGTGTGGATTCTAGCGGGTGGAGAAACTGTCAAGTATGTATGTAGTTACTTATTATACAAATTGGATTACAAATACACTCGCAAATTTGCTCACACTTTTACCTCAAACAATTGCACATACTTCGGTTTAGTTTGGCAGAGCTACACTGTGCTAAACCTAGTTTGTGATCTCATTCTATAAGGCTGCAATTTATGTTGTCAAAACTGAAGATTACTCATGTTCGACCCCTTTGAATAGAAGGAAAATTGTCTGGTGCCCAGGGGACCCGGTCATCCATATCATAGCTGTTCGTTGATCTTTGGGATTCGTTTAGCTGGCAACGGCACCTCTCGCATGCCGCTTGCCCTCTCGCTAAATGAAAATAGTTTGACTTGGGATTAAAACAAGTCCATGCATTGACTAAAGTTTGGCAAGTTAGGAAAGGTAGTTGGCATTTCAACCTAACCAATACACAAGCATTACAACCAATAACATGCATAGTACTATCAAATAGGAAATCTGGCTTCTAGAACAGACGATCATACATGTGTACAAAACATTAATTTATAGTGATCCCTAGTTACAGATTATGTAAAAATCATTCATTCCTTCATTGCAACTTAATGCTATGTGTTAGGTAAATAATTGCATTACAAAGACAACGCATGTTGGTTATTTCCCGTACAATCTGATAACACACTGCGAACCTTAAGTCAAGTTAACCTTTCTAAATCAATAGCATCAGCACAGCCAACAGCCCGACACTTTATGTATGCGCTTGTACTTATGAAGAGTAGAAGTTGTGCTCTGCATCCTCCTAAGCCCTAACGTTCACACTGTATCACAAATAGCTAGCCATCATGTTGTATGGTGTTCAAATATGGAAGCACAATACAATGTTGAGAAATATGTGCCTACCTAACGAGCGCACAAAGGAATCTTATAGTGGTTTATTAATTAAATCCCTACCTAACCAGTATTGCTTAGCTCCATAAAGCAACTAACATGCCCGTTATGTCACCATTTGCACGAATCTTAAGAATCCAGGTGGTTGCTGCTGGTATGGGTGACGCCGGCTCCCCTGGTCATCAAATCCCTATTGTTGGATAGAATTTATTAAGTCCATAACATGCCTGTCAGACAATTAATTAAACCCACAAGCTAGATATCTTTCTTATTTGAAGTTCTTTCCAAAATCCAAAGTCAAGTTTTGAGCTCGGAATTTTTTTAGATGTATTTCAGATAAGCCATTCTATTCTAGTTTGGACTTACACTACACTTTGGTTGACCTGTCCAAACCTGGTGCTGCTCTGATCTATGAGATTTTAGCAGTTCATGCTTCATGAAGACAAGACTGTTTCCTGTTCAACTCCTTTCGTTAGAACTCACTTTGCTTATCCGCCTTCTGGTAGGGGCTTAACCATAAAATATCATGAAAAACAATGGTCTTCATCATTATTTATCCTTCTGTGAAGTCAGTTCCTCGAGTACAAATGATTCAGTGAGTACTTTGTTTATCATATAATGCCCTTCAAGTATGTTGATCACCATGGATGTTTGTTCTCTCTTAACATTCTTGTAACTTGTAAGAGAATTTGACAGGGGGTCAGTAAATGCTAGGTAGCTCCTAAAACTTGCTTGTAATAAAAGCAACACCGAAATTTATTTTGGCATGCTTGCAGGAGCGCTGCTGCACAACCAAGGCTGCTTATTCCAGTGGCACTCGTGATGATGTATAATAGATGGAATGAGTAAGCAGATGAAGTCTTCGTAAACTTTTTCTATTGAAATATCCAAATTACGCGAAATAAAATATGCCTCTTCGTAAACTTTTTCTATTGAAATATCCAAATTACATGAAATAAAATATGCCCTCCTCTTACATGCATGTTTGCTTGCTGTTCTGATGCAGGATATTAGTTCCAGATTATGACTTCATGCACCTGGAGTTGATACCCATGTTTGTTGGGTTTTTTACCTACAAGGTTGCTACTTTTGTTCAAGCAATTCAGGATTCTATACCTGAAGTTGGGAATCGTGAAGTTTGAACATTGTTCTGGTGAATAGAAATCCAATAGAAAATGAAGTTAGCTGCCCTGAGGGAAGATTGGTCTCCAAGATAGTAAGGTGCCAATCTTTACCCTTTTCTTCAGTACGATAGCAGTATTTGCCTATGTTCATGTCAGCATAGTGTTTTTAGTTGCTATGAGTATGCTTTGGAGCCGATGCATGTGACTCTGACCATTGAGAAAGTTAATAATTATGCCTGGCGCCTCACTGCCCTTGAAGCCGCATTACCATAGACATGCAGGAGTAGGCACCTATCAGTTGCAGTACTTTTTGTTGTCAACAGTGGTTTTAAATTGCTATGAATGTACTTGCTGCTGATGCATGTGATTCTGATTTCTGACCATTGAAGAATTTTAGAGATGTATGCTTATCGTGCCCTTGAAGGCTTGAAGCAGCATTACTGTAGGCATGCATGATTTTACACGTTTTGAAATTTAGTACCTTGTGTCTGTTTAATCCTGATCCAATTGCATGCTGTTATTTTTGCTGGTCTTGGTTTTAGGAGAATCTGATCTGGAGAAGTCACCAAGTAGGAAAGATGCACATTGAGGATACCGTCTGAAAAATCTTGACTGGTTAACAACGTCCTCTCATATTTTACTAAGACTGCACGATACGATAGAAAGTTGGTAAATATGTGTGTTGGTCAAATTCATTCCATATTACACGTAAATCATGAATAGTTCTGCACGCCTCAGAACTTTTAGCACAATGACCACCATTTTAGCACAATGACCACCAAATTGTATGTTTGAATTCACATTTAGCAGTATGTATAAGGAGGTCGACGCCAAAACTGAATGTAAATAATGCGGGCTGTCAATGTACTCGTTTTAAATAAAGTCAGCTCAGGAAGCCTTATGTGAAATCCTCCGGAAACTTGTTATTTTCATGAAAGCTCCTCAAATACTTAACTGGGATGTGGATATATACATTTGTGACCTTAATAGTACATTGTAACGTGTGCTGTCTGAGAAATGCACTTGCCACAATCGAGACTTGTCTAGAAATGGCATGTTAAGACCACTACTACTTCAGAAATCTGGGAGATCTTTTCTATAGCGATATTAGCTGTGAAGCATGCTTATCGTTGACAAGGATAACAACAAAGGAACAAAACTGGCAGTGTGTTATCACTACTACCAGGAGCAGCTGAACTGTAGCAGCACTACTAACCATATCAGGTTTTCTGCAGAAAGAGGAAATAACAAAGGTTACCTTTTCCTGGAATAACGTGAACATTATCAGCTGCCTTTCCTGGAATTTAGCAGGGGCTTCTTAGTAAATCGTACAAATCCATTTGTTCCCAAATGGATGAGGGATCAGTACACCCACCTACCCCGTACATTCCATTTAAGTTGCACATCTACAGCAACACCTTACTATCACAGATTCCACATGATCCATTGAATGTTCTCTGCATCTAATAACTGAATGTTGCAGAGGCAAAACATGATGGGGCAACCAAGAGAGGAGATGATGAAAGATTTCAATAAACCATGGCGCAATCAGCCACTCAGAATCGTCATTGCCACAAGGAAAGTACTAGAAGTACATTCATTTTTTTAAACTTCCCACCAAAGCATTTTCCCCCTTTCTTTTCTCTTTCGTTGCTGGCCGCATCCTTTTGGCTGCCAAAAGAATCCTAAAACAGTATCAAAAATAGAACCTAAACACCAAAAAAAAGGAGCCAAAAAGTGGGCAAGGGCAGATAGGACGAAGGGGGAGGATCCCACAGGATGGCCGCGGTATCTCTGACGCCTGGGCCCGGACGCGGAGCATGACGTCACGCGAGCGAGCTCCCGGCCATGTGAGGAAGCCTCGAGCCCCTACCCCCCACGCCCCGCCCACGCCTACGACTGCGAGTCAACGCTCTCCGCCCCCTCGGAGGTGGGGGCGGCCGCCGCCGCTGCCGCCGCGGCGGCCGATCGGGCGCTGGGGCGAGGCTTGCGACGGCCGGGGGAGGGGGAGGCGGAGGCGACGCGGCGGAGCGCGCCGCCGGCCGTCCAGTAGCGGCGGCAGGAGCGGCAGAGGTGGCGCGGTTGACGCACGTTGTAGTTGTTGAAGTAGCAGAACTTGGTCTCCCTGCTCCCGCACCTCGGGCACGGCAGCGGCTCGACCCCGCCGCCCGCCGCCTGCAGAGGCGCCGGCGGCGGCGGCGGCGGCGGAGGAGGAGGAGGAGGAGGGGGCGGCGGCGGTGGGGCGCTCTCTTCTTCTGCGGCGCGGTGAGCGTCGGGCTGGATTACCTGGCCGAAGAGCTTGAATCCGGAGGCGTCGGCCGCGGCGGCGGTGCTGCGAAGGTTTGCCATAGAGGAGGAGGAGGAGAAAGAGGAAGAGGAGGTGGGGGTGGGTAGGAGAGACCCCCTTATATAGAGGAGGAGGAGATGGTCATCGACTCATCGTCTCCTCGCTTTACTTTGCTTGGTATACCTGACTTCTTTGTGTGATGAGTGATGACACTGCTATTAAGGTATGGACGGATAGATATGGACTCTCTCTCTCTCTCTCTCTCGATATTTTTTCTATTTCTATTATTTATTTCGTGATATATGCTTTTATATCGGTTATTAATCTGATGAGGATGGATGGTGCGTGCATCCAGCAAAACAATCATGTGGAAATGCTGGGAAATGTGGCATCATGTGACCTTAAGATTTGGCCGCACAAGGGCTAGAGATTGTTCAAAACCAATTAATTGAGTGCAGCTTTCCATGCTTTTACTCGTGTCGACCTTGATTTTTTTTTTTATTTCTTCTTGTCGTTTGACTTTCGAAAGCTTTTAGCTTGTTATTGCGGAATGGATGGATTGGTATCTGTTGGTGATTGGTTCTTGTGTGGAACAGACTCAACCGAGTAAAGTGTCTAATTGAATATCTAAGCGACAGATCTGTATTGTGTGCCTATCGTTTAAGTAGTTGACTTTGATTCTTCTTCTTTTTTGTGCGTGACATCTCATTCTGCAAAAGATTGAGATTTTGTTGTACGTGTGCTGCGACGCGCCCACGCAGAGACGGTGGATCTCGATGAGCGGGATAAAAACAAAATTCTATGGCCCCAGTCACCTCAAGATCTTGGGTAATTTTGATTACTTCGATTACTAGCCGTTTCCAAAGCTGCAACTCGTTTGTAATTAATCAGTCAAATGCCGAAAGTCAGTGACGAAACGTGTACACCATGTGTCAGGATCTTCTATAAGTTTGGCTAAGAAATGTGCAGGGTGCATGAACAAGTGCAACGAATGAAGAATTGTATATATACAGGACGGAAACCCCAACAGATAAAGTTCGAAGTGACGGGTCGGTCTAAGTTTGGTGGAGTTTGATTTTTTTGGAAATGTGTCAGTTTGCCGCACTTTATACGTGGTTTCTATCATTTGTCATTAAGTCCCGGTAATAGACCAAATACTATATGTTTCATGAGTCATTTCATCATTTGCCTTTTTGGAGAAGAAATACCAGTTTTGCCCCTGTCTTCTCCTTCCTTGCTCAAGAACCGACGAGAGCTTGCCAACAGCATCTACCTCTCCTGTGTTGGTGGCGAGGTTGGAGAGCTTTCTGGAGACGGGGCTGAAGGCTTCCGGAGACTAGGGGGAAGGCAGCCTTGAGGGTGCCACCGCTAAAGTCCACGACAAGGTCCCGCGCGGCGACAGATTGTTGATGGGGACGGGGAAGCAGAGGATGACGACAGGAGGTGGAGTGCGAAGCGGGAGAGGAGACAATGGCGGCAGAGGCAGTCGAGTAGGGCAACGATGGCGTTGTAGGCGTCCAGAAGCCTGACACAGGCATCGAGGTGTCTTGCGATGGTGGTCACATCCTCCTCGCTGGCAAGCACAGGGGCGGCGTCGCCGAGTGTGATTGCAAGGAGGTCTGCGAGGCGCGCTAGCGCGGCGAGAGGGGAGGCCGGCAAGGGCAGCAAGCTCTGGAGGCGCGCTGCAAGCGTGGCGTCGAAGCAGGCGGCTTCCCTTCTGGCCCGACCTAGTAGCGGCTGCGACGCCTAGTGCACGGTGGGGCAGCGACGGCTCGGTGAGGATCGGTCGGATCCATCTCGATCGGAAGGGAAGAGGGGAGTTGGGAGGAGATCTGGTGGAGGAAGGAGAAGGGAGATGGGATTAGATGAAAGAAGAGATAAGGAGAAGGTTGAAGAAAGTGATGGAGAAGACATGGACAAAATTGTCCAAAATTGCAAAAAAAAAAAAAAACAATGGGCGTACGAAAGAAGGTAAAATATATCTATTACCGGGAACGCAAATGATAGAAAACATGTGACAAAATGACTAATTTCACTTGATTTTTCGCCATGCGTACCTCAGTTATCCATCAGGCGTGTCCAATCACGCGGAACGTCGTTCTCTTGTTGAAGCCAATGTATGCTAACGCTACTGTATGTATCACAATCACAGCATATAACCCAGGTGTATCGCTGCCGTCGCAATGCAGTAACTTGACAGCGAATGCAGAACGTTGTGTCGTTATTTCGTGTTGCACAAATGGGCTTTAATTATCATCGTCGAATGGAGACCTGGATCACCGTTTCTTACATGTAAAGTCAACAACCCCATGTCTAGCTTGCCTGCAAGATAAGTACACCCTTGCCTAGACCATCGAACCTTTTCATGAAAAGTGAGAGCTTGTCGTTTGTCTGACAAGCACTAGAACTCATTAGAAGGGCGGCGCATCACACTAGTAGTCGCACCTTTCAGCATGGGAATGAAACGATCGCATGCTTATTTACAACCAGTCTTGAAAAAAAACATGTAATTCAATTTGGGCCCCACAAACTAAAGCCAAATATTTCGTATTTTTCCTTCTTAATGATACGATATGCAAGGGATGCAATCTTGAACCGTCATACGAAGCACAGGAGCGCGTTTGTTTCCTTTTCTGTCCAGAAGCCGAGAAGAACATTCGTTCTTTGGTACAGTTCGCCCTGCTACTGCAAACAATATATACCAGTAAAACAATTAATCGTTATTTTTTTGAAGCAAGTAGAAAACTAATCGGGTTGGTGAACTAGGAATCGATTAGTCAAGCTAATCAGTAACTTGCTAGATCAGAAAGGCATAATCAGCCCTACTTAATTACGCTGCCGTCCCAATAAACTAATTTGTATACGTGGAAACAGCAGTCGGATAGTGTTTGCTGCAGTAGAATATTGCACCCGAGATAGCTAGTACTACGTGTTGGTAGCTACGAAGAGAACAAATCAGTGCCCACTTTTCTCCCCTTGGATCATTCAACGTTAACCTTTGCTTTGTCGCGGCGATTGAATGGCGTAAGCTTCCGCCTGCGATTCCCTCCCTCCCAAGAAAAGGAGAGGCCAAAGAAAAGATCGTGCGCGATTGGATCGAGTGACGCGATGCTTGACGTCAGGTTCATGAGAGAGAGAGAGAGAGATGGTTAGCGTAGGATTAAGGCCATGTCTTCGTGTGGGCAAAGAATCGTAAATATTTGCGGGTGTTTTTTTTTTTTTTGGCCAGATTCTTGTCCGCCTATCACAGATTTTCACGGAAAAGCGTAAGCTTTTATGGAGTAGCTGGCCAATGGAACCAAACGACCAAATTGTTTCTCTAAAAAAGAGCAAACAATAACAAAGTGTAAATTGCCCAAACTTCACGAAACATCCGTGTTCAGTTCATGGTCTGTGCTCATCGTTAGTGTTGTTATTGGTCTCGTTATGAGTGATCCGAAAAATACAAGAAATGGAGGGAAAAGGAAAACAGTGAAGAATGGAGGCAGTAGTGGAGACATCAGACAACACAAAGGAAGGAGAAAAATAGGGGTGGGGAGGCGGTGGTGGACCAGGATAAAAATAAAGAGGTGTTCGTAGGACCTTAGTCTTTTTACATCCTGATTTCACTTTCTAGCTAATGTGTGATGGATGCCAGTCTTAAGGTTACCTAAGATCCATTTGGCGCAGAAGGGGCTCTAACCCTCGATCGTCCCTTGGTGGGTCTCTCCTGACTTAGGAGGCAAACAGAAAATAGAGGACGCATCATGGGAAGCACAAGCTCTGCAGTGCCTCTCTTTTAGGTGAATCCTGTCCGTTGGATTGAAGGAACAAATCAAACGCTACATGAAACCACCGTAATTAATTATTACACTAGTCACTTTGCTATAGTGAATGTTGTAGCACCAAAGTAGACCTTAGCCATTCTTTTTTATCCAACGTAGAGTGATAATAGTACCATGCCATTGTAATTAACTTGATGTGATAATAGTGCCATGCCATTGTAATTAACTTGATGATAGAGGATGTACCTCCGGTAGCATGGCTATCTTGCGGGAAGGGCAGGCAATATTGCAATGGATAAATTAAGAAGTAAGGGAGATGGAGTGAGCTTGGTGACCCACCTATCGTGCACCCCTTTGGATCGAGTCATCGAGCGCTGGTGACTCACCAGTCGAGCCATTTAGGAAAGAAAAAGGCGGGCAAACGACATATTACCCTCTATATAATATTTGTAAGGATAGTGATTATGTAATCTGTCAAACATATATAATGTTTGTAAGGATAGTAATTATGTAATCTTAACAGGACATATCAAAACAAATGGACATGCATTAAGAATAGAAATCGGTGTCAACACGAGTTTTGATTAACCCTAACATATAACCTTGACCCAAATGGCAATACCGCTATAGTGCACATGGTACAGCAATACGCAATTACGGAAGTTGTTATTCCGACCATCGGACCCCTCGTTATTGTAGCTCCAGTGCTATACACGCTCTTTTCTCTACAGTAATAGTACTGAGTGCAAATAATACCTAGAAATTATTAGGTGGGTGCGCCTTGTGGCACAGATAACACCTAGATAATCTCAGCCGTTAATGTCCTATCACTGGGCTGAGATAAAACCCAAGCAAGTAGTAAGTACTGTAGCGCGGCCGCAGCCTCATCTATAGCAAAACAGCGTCCGTGTGTATAATAGCGAGAGAGCATCCACCCCACCACCATCTACCCGACTACCCCGTTCCCCACCCCGACTGACGGCTCCTCCCGTCCACTTGCTCCTCCCCCGCACGAAAGTTAAAGCATCTCCGGCGCCGCACTCCTCGGAGGAGGAAGCCCGCGCTCCGGCTTGACCCGATGGCCAACAGCAACCTCCCGCGACGAATCATCAAGGTGCGCCTCCGATCTGATCGTCCGAGCACAGATCTCTTGCCGCCTCCTATCCGATTCGCTTTTTTTTCTCTGATTTTTTTTTTTGGTTTCGATGTGGTTGGATCTGTGCAGGAGACACAGCGACTCCTCAGCGAACCAGGTGCGGGTGCCTTTCTATCTCGAAGTTTTTGTGGATTTCGGCAAGGTGTTTCGTTTCTGGGTTTGGTTTCTTTTGTTTGAATGGTTTGGTCTGGTTCGTGCAGCGCCGGGGATCAGCGCGTCGCCGTCGGAGGAGAACATGCGCTACTTCAACGTCATGATCCTGGGGCCGGCGCAGTCGCCCTATGAAGGTATGTTTTTACCCAGAATTTGTTTTCTTTGATACGATACGGTATTATTTGTGGTATGTAATGCTAAACTGCGGCGCTTAGATAGCAGTTGTCGAATCGAGATGATTCTGTCCAAAATCTGTTAGTAGTAATGTGAGAATTCTGAAATGTTTGTGTGGAATCATGGATGGCTTCTGCACACATTCTAAGCTTGTGCTGCACGATCAGGCTGGTGATTTTGCCCTGTCACTGTTCGTTTCTCAGGCGATTATTATGTTTGATGAACACCAGGTTAAAGGGCTGGTGATATTTAGTAATGTTTCTTGCCAAGCCCTTATATGCTTGTTGCCGCGGGCTTGCGTTTTATGTGTCACTTGTTTGATGCTTTGTGGGGTAAAGTCATCTTCAGTGGTCTATGTTCAAATTTGTATGCGATAGGATAAAATGGCTATCATCTTTAAATGGTACAGAATGGTTGAAATTTAGCATAGGCAACTTGTTTCCATGTTATGAAAGCAGAGAGTATTGTGTTTAGCAAATCCTGTTCATGTTTGTTTGTATGGATTACCTCAATACTTTTACTTGTATTTTGCACGAGATTGTCATTTGAAGAAGTTTTTTGTTTAAGCTTTAGCATTTTACTTTGTAATAATTTAGTTTTCTAATATTGTTTCTCTTTCTTATCTGATGGTCAGGTGGGGTTTTTAAGCTTGAACTATTTTTACCTGAGGAATATCCAATGGCTGCCCCGAAGGTAACTATTTGTAGATGAAATTTGGTTAATGTTATCTATACTATTATTGGGCTTTTAAGCTTTTATACCTTCAAGCTAACTATGCTGTATTTATAATTGTTAGGTAAAATTTCCTCTTTTCCCAATATGGCTTCTGCCTTTTATCGTGTAGTTATGTTAAAGGTCCGCTACTCTGCATTCATTGATTTGTGCTCTGATGGAAAACATTAATTTGGTGATGTTTACAGCTTTGAATAACCAAGTGCATTAAAGTGACTGAAAATTCCATTTGCTTGAACTATGTGCATGTGATTGTGTCACTGATGTGTGAATCGTTCGCGTGATTTGGCACTCGTGTGAAAATTGTTTGTGCGATTGTGACATTGTGTCACTCATGACTCATGAGTCATGACATTCACCGTCCTTTGATATGTTATATGCAATGTCCTGGTGGTGATACTTTGTTACTCATGGGCCATGGCATTCACTTTGCTTTGATATGATATATGCAATGTCCTTGTAGTGAATAGTGATAGTTTAATTACACATCAGCTTGGTTTTCCTTATGTTTGGACAATGTGCACTTGCCTAATTTGAGATGTGTTATATGGAGAGGATGAAGGGACTAACAAAAATGTATATCATACTAATTAACTTCTTAGGCCAGTACATTGGGTTAGCAGAGAGCTCAGAGAAATTATCACTTGCGTGTGCCATATCAACATTATGTATATATATCTACCTTTTGGGTCTGCCGTCTACAGGAACTTATACCTGTATCATTCTGAGCATGTCATCGTTTTTCTATTGGTAGTGCCTTTTTATTTTAGCTGCTAAAGAGGTTCTTAAATTCTCTACTTCGCTTGGCTTTCAGTCACTTCAGATCTTAGTTGATTCTGATTTGTGTATCTGCTTAGCTTGACGATATCATTCACTAGAAGGATGATGAAATAGTACTTAAGTTGTTAAGCAATCTTTGATGGACTATTGTCTGACTCCTTTTCTTTTGGTGCCTGTCAAAGTGTGAGAACTACTCTATTTGTATTTTTTTCTAATGTTTATAATCTCACGGAAATTTATCTTCGCTTGTTGCCAATGCAGGTTAGGTTTTTAACCAAAATATACCATCCCAACATTGACAAGGTAAGCAGGCATATTCCTTTGCAGTATTAGTTTATGTTCTACAGAAATGAGTATTCATTAATGGGATTTACCTTTGTAGCTTGGTAGGATATGCCTTGACATTCTTAAGGACAAGTGGAGTCCGGCTCTTCAGATTCGAACAGTTCTTTAAGGTCCCCTCTCCCCCCGCCTGTCTGTTCTACATGTTATTTTCTTCGACTTAGCGCATTGTATCCTTGTTTGCTGACCTGTTTTCTTTGCTTGTTTTCCCCCGTAAAACATGTTTTCTGTTGACCTCAGTTAACCAAATTTACCTGTTTTAGCTGTATTTATCTCTTTTGTCAATGTGCTGCACAGCATCAAAGTCTGAACACTGTCTATTTTAGAAATCTATTCCTCTGTTTTTATATATATTTAATGCGGTACTAGCTACCTCTTGACAATGTTCTGGCTATCATCAGTATCCAGGCGCTCCTGAGTGCACCAAATCCAGATGATCCTCTCTCCGATAACATTGCAAAGCACTGGAAAGCCAATGAGGCAGAAGCTGTTGAAACCGGTAATTTTAGTTGTCAAGTCAGCCAATATAGTCTCTCATTTGCCTCTGATTTTCCTGATATATTAAATGAGAGATGCTCTGGCATTTGCAGCAAAGGAGTGGACTCGCCTGTACGCCAATGGTGCATGAGCATGACAACCCAATGCTGCTCTTGATGTAATAACCCGTCATACTTTAGCCCTAATCAAGTGCCATTTGCTTGATTTGCTTGATAAGAACAAACCGGAGATATTTGCAATGGAAGGGAGTCTCGAATTATTTGGTTGTACACCTGCGGTTGGTTCCCTTTACCCTTGGGCACCGTTGACTAATCAGTGTCTGTGGTAGAACTCGCTGCTACTCCAATATATTTATTACTTTATGTAGGAGAACTTAACAAGTGTCCACATTGTTGAAATTGAAGTTGTCTCGCTTGGCTGCACATTTGTTGCTCCTTTTTCTGTTTTTCTTGTCATTTGGGAAATCGAGCAGCCTAAATCTGGTGGAATTTCTGGCGTTGCTTCCAAAGGCTGCATTTGCCATACTTGCACCATACTAGTTGTCTTCTTTCAAGTATATTATGATACTGCTCGAGCCCCCATGGCTTTCAGAACTAGAAATAAACCAACTTCACCTGTCAGACAAGCTGGTATGCCCTGTTCTCAAAAGGTAAAAAGAAGAAGACAAGGTGGTATCATGTCTTCTCATTAGAATACTCAAATCTGAGTTGCTACGTCAGAGCAAAGAATGATGATTTTTTGGCTTATTTGGTACTGTTTAGTGTAGAAATCGCAAAAGTAGCCTACTCTGGAGCGAAAGAGCAAAAAATGACACTATGAATGTACCGGCAGACGACATGTGTTGCCTATCGTGCCCCCGTCGTGTGGACCCCACTGTTGCACCCCCATCGCCCCGCCCCTGTCGTGCCTTGGTGGCATTGCGCTCGCCTGCTGCGCACCTAGTCTGTTTGCGTGTGGTTGTCCCATGCTACGCTCGTCGCATTGCACGTTGCCCTCGGTCCCCCCTGCGTGCCCCCACTGCCCTGTAGGCACTGTATGGGAATTAGGGCTTGCACTCTAATTAGGTTTATTGCTCATTTGTAGTTACAGATGACAATGAGCATTCAAGTAGGATGATCCAATTCAAATATTGGAATAAAATAAAATAAAATCTTTGGATTCCAGCATTGAAGAAAAGCTTTGGATTTTCATCCTTTTTGCCATTTTGTGGTGGAATTAGGGTTTGCACCCGTGTTGTCGTAACAAGTGTATTGTTTACACAACCAATTACTTTTCAAAAAGAGAACATAATTTTAAATAGAGAAATATTTGTGAATTAAATTTAAAGACTTTGTAATGTAGTTGCGAATTATATGATGTTTAGGGTTTGGTTACGTGTATTTATTTGTCCCGCTATTTGTAAGGTAGAAACGACAACATGCACGAATCATTAAATTGATCTATATGTAGGATACATGTGCACCTTTTACTGTAAAAAGTGGGTACGAGTTGTCATTTCAGTCTAAAAAGTTGCGATGAGACTGTGGAGTGATGTATACTCATTGAGAGAACCTAGGTTGTGCTTGGAAGTAAATGCGAAAGGTGGAAAGTTTGTGTGGTGCATGCGCAGAGATGAGCGATCGTGTGGCCATGCGCACGGGTGCTTGTCCATGGCCGGCTGAGCTGGGTAGGGCATCGTGGAGGGGAAGGCCTGCAGGTGGGCTCGGCCGGTCAGTGGGAGAAGAGAAAAATGGGATTTCTGGATTTTTGGAAAAAGGCTGAGAGCTTTCAGGAGATTTTGGAATATAGATGCCGATTTCCAAAAATCATGAATTTTTTTGGAGAGGCTTCTGACATGATGTAGATTATTGTGTAATTGTCTTAAAATTTCATGTTCTCTGAATATTTCTCTACAAATCCTTTTAAGCTTCTCTTTGTATGTACTTTTATTATTTGTTTTGGGGAAATTGCAAAACATGTTTTTAATTAATTTCACTATTTTAGTACCAGAATAAATTCACCAAGTTTAGATTTTTAATTATCATCTTTCATTTCAATTTGTTTTAGTCCTTAGTTACTTTTGTATTTCTAGCATTCAATTCTTAAATTTCTTAATTAGGCAAGAAGTCTTGCAATAAAATCCAGAAAAGAAAATGTTAATAAAATCCATTGAAAGGTTTAAAAAGTTCACATTTTTACCTATTTGAAAACAATCCCAATTTTTGGGTTGTTACATAATTAATGACAATCGCCATATGCACTAATATTTTTCATGAGTTGGTGAAATAGGTCAAGTCATATGATGATGAAGACTTTGTGTAGCACCCTACCCTAAAATTTGCTCAATGCCCAGCCCATCGTGGGGAGGAGCCGCACACACATAGCACCCCACTTACACTCGTCCTCACTTTGTGTAAAAGGGTTAACTCGAAGGTATTACATTTGGACCCAACATATATTATATACTACTACAACTCACTTTAGATAAGCAATGTAAGATTAATCCCACCACACAACTCCACATGAGCCGCACTACGAGTAGCCCGATGTATTACACTTTGGATGGCTCAATGTGTTGAAAGTCATCAAGTCAAGTGAGTGGTGTCATGTATTGATGCTCAAGTCAAAACCCGGTCTTGGATGTAAGATATGAGTCATCATCCAAAAGCTCCAAGTGGATGCGTAAGGAAAATGTATAGCTAGCATAGGCTAAGAATGTATTTTTTAGTCATTTTACCGGTCTCGGTGTTTGGTGTGGAGACCGGATTGCTAATGTAGGTTATTGTACTATTAAGAGGGGTCTTGACTAGTAGCTTAAGTATGTATTGTGTTGATAGCTCGGTTTTCTTACTCTAGCTCTCTGTGGCATGTTGCCGATATTTGTGAATGTGTTTTGCAAATAGTTGAGGCTCATGCATAATCCTTGTAGCATGCGACTTTAGTTTGCAAATGTGTTTTGCAAGCGGTTTGAGTCCATGTACCTAATCTTTCTGCATGAATCTGATCGGTAAATGTGTTTTGTAACTTGTTAAGAATCATGTGTTTATTTCTTTTTGCATGCACAACAATTGGAGAATGTGTTTTGCAATTGAATCTTTGTTTTGTCGGTGGTCATCGACCTCCATGTGTTGGGCGGTTTGATCGAGCCTCCTTGCGGTTTGACCTAGCTTTGTGCGAGTCTGACCGCCATGGTGGAGCGACCTGACCATTCGGATTTCGGTTTGACTGCCATGTGTTGAGTGGTCTGACCAACCCTCGGTCAGACCCCACGGTCAACGTTTTCCAAAGGAGTTTTTCATCTGGAGTTGGCTTGTGCTCCTGTGTGGAGTGGTCTGATCACCCTCAAGGCGGTCTAACCGACCCATGTGTGGGTGGTCAAACCAGTTGAGGCTTCAACTACTAGTTTTTTAGCTGTTGGAGTGAGGCCGGTCTGACCGACCATTTGTTGGCGGTCAGACCAGGCATCCTTGTTTTTTGCAAACTTCTCCAAACAGTTTTTTTTCTTTGTGTGGGGGGGTATAAATACCCCTTGTGGCCGGTTGAGGGAGAGTGCTAGTGCTATTTTCTTTCCCCTTAAGCTAAGAGTAAGCCCTTTCTCCTCCTTTGTGCATGTGTTGCACCTAGTGTGTTTAGAGAGGCAAATCCTGATGCATGTGTTGCATTTGGGTAGATTGCGTATCCATCGAGCTTCGGCGCTTGATCCGTTCAAGTGATCATCTCCGACTTGTTACTCTTGGTGTTTGCCGACACTTGGAAGGCTTGGAGGAGTTGTGCCGGTGATCTTCTCAAAGAAAGTTGTGAGAAGACCCGGGCATTGTGAGTGGTTTGGTGCTCACCATCTTTGGAGTGAAGGAAGAGCAACCTTAGTGGATTCGAGGTGTTGGCTTAATTTGTAGAGCCAATCCAATTCGTTTGTGGATTCGAGGTGTTGGCTTAATTTGTAGAGCCAATCCAATTCGTTTGGGCTTACCTCAACGTGAACTAGAGGAGACTAGCAAGAATTCGATCACCATGGGAAACCATCATCGTGTCATCTCGTGTTTGGTTTGCTCCTTGTGCTCATTTATATTCTTGCAATTTATTTTGATAAAAATAATTGTGTGCTTGTCACCTTAGGATTGTAAACCTTGTTTTAGACTTAGGTTGTTGGTGCACTTAGTTGAGACTAGTTGATTTAGGTTTTAATTGTGCAAACCCAATTGAGTTACATTTTCGCATAAAACTCGATTTTAGTCAAAAGAATTTTAAAACTGCCCATTCACCCCTCTTTAATTAGCCTCCTCGACCTTTCAGCCGACCACCATTCTCCCGCCCCTCATTTTGCACAAAATTCTCCACAAATATTCTATCATCTTCCTCCAAAACAACACATTTCGTGCTTCCATCTTCACACATCACTTGCGATTCCCCCTCCCACTGGCACCAGCATCATCAATGTTTGCTGGCACCCCTTTGTATGAACTGCACATACACCATCTGTCTCCCTTATATTGCCGCCTCAGGCTTCGCGGCAATCTGCATGTACTGGTCCCATGCAATGCTACCGTTCACCTTGTGTAACTCCCATACGCCCTACCCTCCCCTATTCGTGCAGGTAATCGTCTCGATGACAAGCTTCTTCGTTGATGTCTTCGTGTCGAACTCCCTATGGATGCAGCTCCTCAACTCGTGAATATTCATCGCATTCGCCCTCTGCTCGGACCACCTTAAACGGCATCTTGACATGTCCAACTCATCCAGTCCGCCCCGTACGAGACCGTCACTATAAAATACAAGCAAGTCTTGTATATTGGACATTACCTATGGCCACAACAACCCAATACACTTAATATACATGTTTTGAGCAATTTACCGTTCTTTTCTGCCAACAAATAAAACTAACTACAAGCAATTCACATATTTTTGCTAAATTCGTGCTAAATATTGTACACGAACCACACCGTTAATTTTGCACAACATCCAAAAATAACTACAATTTGTTAATCATTATCTAAAAATGTAACCTAATCAGTGGCTAATTAAAAAGTACTAAATTTCATGAAAATATGTGCAAAACATTTTATTCGTACACAATCACCTAAATAGATTGCACAACTTAATCTACATTTTCCAACAACGCCAAAGCAACTAAACTTTGGTAATCCAGACATAATTACATTAACTAATCAGTGCATAATTATATTTAACATATTAGTAAATTTTTGACGACTCTCTTCCAAATCACGCACACCCAAATATGTCATAACCATCAATGAACATGTTTAAATATTGTTCCTACAATGGTGCTAAACACATTCGTGTCACATACCATAATTCCTAAAGAATCTGCCAAATTTATGTAACATCCCAATTACAGGCTTGTGTTTCAAATGTAAGAAAATGAGTAGAAATTAAAACTTTTTCTTCGTCATGTATTTCCTTTGTATCTTGAACAAGTATTGTACAAAGGTTATGGAAGTACAAAGTCACAAGTCCTTGATCCAAATCTTGTTCCTTTGAAAACAATCTTGTCAAATGTTGTGATCATCTCCAGAATATTTTTCCTAAGTTCTTGGGATGATATGTGACCCCTCTGAAAAATTTCACAATTTTAGAAATTGTTTGAATATTTTAGAGGCGATCAAACCTGTTTGACTCTCGATCAAACCTAAAACCAGTACCTTGTAGAATTTTCGGAGAAAAATACAATGCATAAAAACCTCTGAAAATTTTACACAAGGTCAATGTCTCAGTCAGCAAGCTCCTGTAAAAATTTCAGAATTTTTGGAGTTATTTTGCTACCCCAAATAAATCCTCAAAAGTCTCAGCATAATTAAAATCTAAAACCAATTTCACTATTCATTGGGTTCGAGTGGGCTCAGTCCGAGCCACTTGACTTGGTTGAACCACCTAAGCGCATCGAGCCGCGTTTTAAAGCGCGCGTGCGATATCGGCCGTTGATTCAAATCGCTCGCCCACGTTCATGTGAGCTTCGGACCCTCCGGTTGCATTAGCCAATTGGGACCGTTGGATCTCAATCAACCGTCCGATTTCCGTAGGCAATCGATTTGTCCGCGAACTCTTTTAAATCACGCCGTCCATCTAAGATCCAACGGGCGTGGCTTGTCTTCTCTGTTCTTCTTCCTCTCCGGCTTCCGTGCGCGCGTTCATGGCGAGAGAAAAGAGAGAGCATGGGGCTTGTTGCGTCGCCGAGCGTGCCTCGTCAACGTCTCTGCAAGGCATTTAATGCGCAATGAGCTTTCTCCTCCATGGTCACCGTGCTCACTTGCTCCGTCATTTCTTGGTCCATGACCGCGCCATGAACCGAGCTCACCATGGGCTCATGTTCGCGCTTGTAACCTAACCCTTTCCCTTTATATTGCCCCTAGCTCCTTCCGGTGTTCCTTTGCACCACACTTTGCTCTTCTCAGTGTTTTGGCGGTTAAACCACCTCACACCTTCAATCCACCATTGTGACCCGTAGAGCTCAATGGCGGCCTTGGTGTCCATGGTTTATCTTCAACATTTCTTGCACCCTTTGAACTCCTCAACCTTCCTATATTTCCCTAACTTGATTTTGGGTTGCATTCACGGAATCACTCAATTTTAAGTTTGGAGATTTTAGTTGGTTTCACCCCCTTTCTTCTCCACTTCAGTAAGTGGTTCTTTTTGCAATTATTTGCTTTTGGAGCCTCTTTGAGCTATAATGAAGCTGTGGTGATGATTTGGTTCCACTCATTTTGCTCGAACCTCATCTTCCACTTCATCTTCTTGCTCAGTGGACTTCATCGTGTTCAAGTCTTCCCGACCATTTTTGGAGCTCCTCTCGGTTAAGGTAGCTCCTATACCTGCCCTAGAAGTCATGGCACTCGTTTCTTGGACCGGCCTGACATCTTGCTATTTTCGTGTTTTTGGTGTCGGCTTCTTTCTTGTTTTTTCGGCTGCTGGCGTTCGAACCTCCACCGCGGCGGTCACCACCATTGGGTCCGCAACACTATTGCGAACCCATTTTGATAGTTTGTGGCGCCGCATGCCCGAGTCGCCGGCGACAAGCGGCAAAACCACTCGGGTTTTGTCGGTTGAGAAGCTCCCATTTTCGTCGAGATAATTAGGACACACTTAATGTTTAATGATTGCCAATCGATGAGAGCATTAATGGTGTCTTAATCGCCTAATGTCTCATCGACATGGGTCCAACCCTTAAATCACCGCGGCTTTTATCAGTGCGTTTAGGCATCATTAATGCTAATCATGGGTTAATTATAGTGTCGGCACTATTGGTGTCGGAAATAACCCCCTGTGCCCGCTGCGGTGGGCCCATTAGCTCAAAACGAAAACCGAAGTCATTAGGTGATTTTGGGTTATTTATTGCTAATCATTGTTAGCAATAAATGTGTAAAATTACCTTTTTGAGTCAGCGACGGTGGGTCCACGTGCCTTTGTGCTGCGTGTTAAGACTTCGCATGTGTGACTCTCGATCCACCGACATGCGGCCCCACGTGTCGGCACTCCTAAATGCACTTCAATCTTGGACCGCCGTCCATTTTGCGATCTGCGGCGGATCTTGTATGCGTCGGACCATCCGGTGCCACTCGTCATTCTTGGTCGTCCATCGCTTGATCTGCGGCCACGATCATGCGTGCTGTCCGGACCTTCCGACGGAAGTGCTCTCCGTGCCGTTCATCTTGAGATCTCACGGTGTGGCGGCCAGGCAACCGCGCCGTCGGTTGCATTCGTCCTCGTGGCCGTTGGATCTTGATCCAACGGTGGGCTCTGTTGAATCGCGCGTGCATGGCTGTTCTCGTCGCGTGTGGCTCGTTGGATATTGCATCAACGGCCCCTGCGTCCACGTCGTTATTTTCGGTGGGGTTGGTTTTATTTCTCGTAAGTATTTATTTATCAATGAAAATTGTATCAAAACTTTAGAAATTCATAACTAATTCAAGATAAATCCTTTTACATGAAACCAAGCGTAATAAATTTGTAATTCACTAAAGTTTAATGTAAAATGCTTTTAGCTATGTTACAGTCAGTAGAAAATTCGTAATCTTTTATAGCTTGTTTTCTGCTATTTTTATATATTCAATTGTATTAAAACTTGGAAAATGCATATCTTTTCACGTATATCCGATAATTGTATGATTTTAACTTTGATAAATTTGTTATTAACTAAACTTTAATCTAAAAATGGTGGTAGGCCTAAATCACAGCCAGAAAAATATGTTAATAGATTTAACCTTATTAGTAGCAATTAAAAATTCATTTAATGATGTAATAGACACCGTAATTCCTGTAAATCCTAAAATAGAAATTTGATGTTAGGAAATCCTCTGTTATCATACTATAATGTGAAATAGGATTTGCACATGTTTATATTTCTGGAAAGTGCATTATGCTAGTTTTGCATCTTAGAAAATCATAACTAAATCATTTTAACTCCAAATGACCTGAAATTTTATATGGGTTACCTCTATACCAGTAGGTAGCTACCATAAAAATTTCAGCTTCAAATCTTTCTAGAAAATGTTTTTGCTACAGTGCTAATTATGGTAGAAAATGGGTTTTTAGGTAATATCTTTTGCACCACAAATCCAAATTAGATTTTCCAGTTTCTATGTCTAGGTATATTCGTATTCTTCCTTATGTGTAAATTTTGTAGCATTTAGATAATTTTTGCTTGCTCGTTTGTTTAAGTCGGCTCGTCTTATTGGTTGTTCTTGGTTCTTTTGCCTTTTAACCCAGGATTCGACATTTGCGGTAATCGAGAGCGACCCTCCACAACATTTGAGCAACGGCAAGAAGGCAAGCGGTTTGATCATGTTAATCCCAGTATTTTAAGTATTTATGTTGATTACAAATTCTATGTATGCATTGCTATTTTGTGTTAATAGTTGGCCTAGTAGATGCATTCCTTAGCAAATGATTATCCTCTACTACCATGAGCCTAGGTTACTTGCTGTGATTTAGAGTTCGTGGATGGGCTCTTGTCACTTAGTAGTTGCGAATCAATTGCTTAGCCATGCTTAGCCGGTAGAAATGGGCGGTTATCGACTTGTCGATAACCTTGATCACTAAAACTTATTATGATTATGATCTCCACCTTGTGCCATGTCTATTTATGAAAACTAAAACTGAAAACAAAATGATTTAGACTTGGGCACAGTGGTATGATGGTGTGATTTTGGTGTAGCTGGAATGGTGCCGGGTCAGCAAGGACCGAACATCTTGTTACATCTGAACCAAGCATTTTAGCGTGCTAACCACATTAGAGGGTATGGGACCTCTCTTGACTTAGTACTTTGGCGTGTATTGGCTCCGAGTCGCGAGTCGCGGGAGGGATGGTGTTGGGAGCATTGTAGTGTCTGAAAGATTTCACCGTGATGGGATTTGTTGTCTTTCGACACAATGTAAGCATATGGGTTTCTATCCATATGAATGGCTCGTAGTTAATACACAAGATTGGAAATGTCTCGTAGGACTTAGCCATGCAAGCATACCTTCGGTGAGTGTGCTTGTGGCTTGAAGGCGATGCAAAGTGTGGGTACATTGGTACACCCTGCGAGTTAAAACTATTCGAATAGCCTCGTCCTAGGTTATGGACACGTTTGGCAAGGTCTTTCAAGAGTTAGACTACAACATTTTAAATTAAAACTTGATGGGTGGTACGAATCGGGATTCGTGCTATATTGTGGTAGCTATTGGGATAGTCACTTCAGGTGGTCACTTGTATGTACCTTTACTTCATTACTTTGATAACAAACAGATTTGCAAACTTGCTTTTAAAATGTATTACATTATTGCAAATAAAGTTGGCTTCATGCAAAATGAGACATACAACCTCCACCTAAATAAGCTTGCATGTAGTTTATGAATAGGTGCTGCTATTCCACACGTCGAGTCTTGCGGGTACAAAGACAATCTTTGTACTCGGATGCTATGCTTAATTGTTATTGCGGAGGAAGAAGGTGAGCACGAGGGCCTCACTTTTGCGAGTGTGTTGTGGTAGCTGGAGGCGACTAGCTTGGCGTGATCGGTTGCTTAATGGGTGTATGGCTAACAGTGGACTTTTATTCTAGCCATCTTATGGCACCTTTTACTCCATTTGTCATTCTTGTATATTGTTCTATTTGGCAGTCGGCTCTCTTTTGTAATAACTTTACTTTATGTATGTTGTATGGAAATGATGTGTAATTTTGTGATGATGTGCATATGTTGCAATTCAGGAAACATATGCCCATCGAGGCTTAGAATGTTTAATTAGTAATGCTAGAACCAATTGGAGGTTAAGTGTTACTAGTTAAATATTAGAGTCCTCACAATTTATATGTACTACTTTTCTAATTATGTGAGCTAATTAATGGCTACCTAACAAACTACTAAATTATGCGACTATATTCCTAACATTGTGAAGATTCTAATTAAACACTAATTACAAAGTTATTAAACATAATGCATGCGGAAAAAATTTCTCTTCTTGAAGATGTTAAGCGATGTAGATTTTTCAACTAATACGATCGGTAAACACCGCTCTAAACTCTGTCAAATTGGTAGTGCAAACCAAAAACTTTGGCAAGCGCTCTATCTCGCTTCTCATCCTCTCTATCTCTCTACATCGAGGGTTAGAAGTTTTGAGAGTGATGGCCCGGATATTATAGCCACACGCATCGACCTTGATGTCCTAGGGAAGCGGCGTGCGCGATTGGTTGACCAAAGCGCGGCGTGCGAGGCGTTGAAGCGATGTGTGGAGGTGACTAGGCATGGCGATAGATGGAAAGCGGCGTGGCGGTGCGTTTGCGGGGCCATGGGCGCGACAAGATGCTGCGGCGGTGGGGTGCAACAACAACCTTGCGGGTGGGGGCACGGCGGGGAAGGTGAGGGTTACGAGCGATGAGGCGGGTGTGATAGGGGACAACGATCGACCAGCGGGACCAAGTGTACCTGGTAAGGTGCCTCACGGGGCGTAGCCATGCGGCAAGGGCGGGTCTGGGTGGTGGGGTGGCAGGGGGGATCCGGGCGGTGGGGGTGCGACAGGCTGGTGCCAGGCGACGGGGCACGACAAGGCACATCTGCGGGTTCGCGGTGCCATTTTACGTTTTCTCTCGGAGAGGACTAGAATTGCCAAATAGTGCCAAATGAGCTTTGATGAGAAGAGAGGTAGTACTGTCACGGGCGACTTCATTTGATGATCAGTTTTCATGGCGGAGGCGACTTGTGTTCTTTGCTAAATAGTATTGCTTACATATCATCTGTTTGCTACACAATAAGGGCGAACTACTACACAATAAGGGCATGCACAACAGTTTATCTCTTAGAGTTATCGCTAAAGGCTCCAACTCATCTCTGACAACCTTAGAGACAACATCTCCAACAATTTATCTATAAAATTATTTATTTTCAACACAACTTCTCTCATTACTCACTCACCATTTGCGATAGTTTGTGTGCCTAGTTTGCTCTTATATAGAGATGACACATTCTCTCTTCATCCTCTCTTCTTCAACTAGACTTTTTGAGTGACATGGCAGGTAAGAGATGGTTTGGTGGCCACTATTGAAGATGCCCTAACAAATGACAGTCGGTCTCCACAAGTATGAGTGTAGTCTCCACACAGTGAGTGTAGGAGGGGACATATGCTCATGCGGTATCGGTGATGTTGTCACTTGCCATGGCAAGCGGGCCGAGCCATGAGTCGTAAGTGACCCGACCGACCGAAAAGAAAAGAGACTTTGAGCTCTAATGCCTGTAGTGTGCCCAGCTAGAACCTCACGTGGCCGATGGGACATGCCCACGGTAGAACTGCAGGTGCGGAGTTTTCCCCTCCTTATTTAGCCCATTTTTAAAATAAAATAGCAAATCTAGCCATCACGATTGAAATGAAAATAATAGCATTGCGGCATGTTAGGCGAGACGACACTTGTCCCCGCACTTTTGTGTGGAAGGCACTGTTGTGCTCTAGCCAGCGTGTGCACACCATCCTACCATGGATTAGGAGCACGGTGAGGTGGCCCGTGTGGACGGGTGTGACATGTGGCTTGCCATGCCACGGAGATCGGTAGGTGCCTTGCCACGTAAGGTGATCGCGGAATGAATTTCGCGGGCGAGGAGTGCTATTTTATTATTTCATACTTGAGGGATAGATTTGCTATTCCTTTCGAGAAAGAGTCAAAATGTCTTTGAACTCTAGCCACCATTAGTAGTATTTAGGTAAAACCTCTATGCTCATCATAGCTTCCTTCCTTCCGTCGGTGAGAAACCAGCGTGATTCGTTAGCTTGCACATCCAGGCTCTTCTTCAAAGTTTTTGGTTGTTTGCACTTTTGGTGTGCGTTTGACAAATGTAGCTCCTCACTGATTAAAGCCAAAAATGGCACCATGGAGCCTTGTGAGCGCGCCACATGTCCTAGTCCGGCCACGAGGCAATAATGCCCTAGTCCGGACGTAAAGGCACCACCCCCGCGTGATTTTTTTATTTTTTGAACGAAAAACCATGATTTCAGTCTCGGATTCTCGCTGTCCCCCTCATGCATGAAAAACCCGGTGCTCGCGGTTGGCCTTTGTGCAGCTATGAAACCCAACGAATGCGCTCTCATTCCTCCACATCAAAACCATTCCGCTTTGCATAGAGAGACAAAGAGGATCGATCGAGCGAGAGGCAGCGCGATCGGCTGTAATTAGTTTTAATTTTACTGCTGATTTGAGAGTGTTTGTAGAAGTGTTTAGCGGTCGTTTTAGTAGAGTTAATTCAACATCAAGTGAAGATCTTCTAGAGGAGGAAATTTTTCTCGTATGCATTATGTTTATTAACTGTGTAGTTAATGTTAAATTATTTAGTCGTAGTTATAATTAATTAGTCATAATCTATTTGTCAAAATTAGTTATTTGTAATTAATGTAGTCATAATTAGTTAGCGTAATTTTTAACTTTCGTAGTTAGTTAGTAAGTAATTTTTACTCACGGTTTGTTAGTAAGTAATGAAATGGTCGTAAATAATCATCCATAATTAATTAGTCTTAATTAAATAGGCTTAATTAAATACTCATAATAAATTAGTCCTAATTATTTAGTTGTAATTAATTACTCCTAATTAATTTTTTGTTTTTAGTTTAGGCATAATTAATTACTCATAATTATTTACTCATAGTTAGTTAGTCATAATTAAAATATCATAATTATTTACTCGAGTTAGTTAGTCATAATTAAAATAGTCCTAAATAATTAATCATGATTAATGATTCATAATTAATTAGGGTTAAGTAAATAGTACTAATTAATTACTCCTAGTTATTTAGTGATAATTAATTAGTCACACTTTATTTGTCCTAATTAGGTAGTTATAATTAATTAGTCAGAGTTAGTCATAATTAATTAGGCTTAGTTAAATACTATCAATTAATTAGTCTTAATTAAATAGTCGTAGTTAGTTAGCCTTTATTAATGAGTCATAATTGACTCACCATAACTAATTAGTCGTATCTAATTTTGTATGTTTTTTTACTATGCACTGAATACCCCGAAGTCGTTATTTTGGTTAGGTTGCCTTGTGTGATTTTTTTCTGCGGTAGAGAAATGTAGACTACATCATTGTACAGGACATATGAGGATGAGTACAACCTTGTGCTAAGGATATTTCACCAGATTGCTGAAGCAAACCTTGGCACGTATGGAAATAAGATGGATAAAGAAGATCCTGATGGAGGCCTTAACTGCTACATACTAGACTGTTTGTTCTGGACTTTCTTCTAGGCCATAGAGGGCTTCAAGTGCTGGTGTCCGGTGCTCACTATGGATGTCACTTTTCTCACCAGGAGGTACAAGGACACCATTCTCACTGCTGTGGCGGTTGACGCTGAATGTCCAACTTCTTACAGTTGCTTTTACCATCGTCGAGAATGAGAACACATTCGATTGGTTATGGTTCATAACAAATGTGAAGTAGGCGATCGGTGGAGACCGGCCCGTAAGACTTATCACATCTTTGCAATCTTTGTGTTGTTGTCCGTTCTCAACACCATGAAGAATGGGATGGAACCCCATACTGTGGAATGACGTGGAAACAGACGATGTATGAGGCATCTTGCATCGAACTTCTTCATGTGGTTTCCAGTCTAGAACTAATAAAGACATTCAAGGTGTTGTGTATGCAAAACCGGAGGCGGAAGTTTAAGTCCATGCGGAGAGACCTCAAACATAGACTACGACGCATACAAGGAGTCCCTTCGGAGGCACGGGAGAGGGACAACAAGGCGCGAGAGGGAATCTAAGGCCCCATTAGTTTCTCCGGTGGATTAATCTCGCGATCACGAGTTGAAGAAATGGTCCCATTGTATGACACCGGTCTGAGTGCGATATTATAACGACCAACATGTGCAGAGGTGTCCAGCGGTGTCTTTGAAGGTATGCGGTGCCTCTCTGTCACCACAATCATTGAAGAGACCTCGACTCGCATGGTTGGTTACCTCGTCAATAGACCACCGCAGCGGCGACATGCAGGAAGAAAGCGATGAGTGCGAGAATATGCAAAGGTATATAGACGGAAGATGCGAAATATCATATGCACACATCCGGGTGATCGATGGCTCGAGGAGAAAGTACGAGATCCGATGAGATAAAATATGTCAACAATCATGCCAGGGAAAGGTAACATGATTGCACTCCGGATGATGTGGCTACATGCACCTATAACAAGTCGAGCTCGTGCAAGCCATGCTTGTTTGTGTACAAGGCGTGGGCACAAGTCGGACAAGATATCTACTTAGTACATCTCCGAGTACTCGACATGTACCATCTTTTGAGACATGAAGTCTGAGTTTCACTCGTATGATGTGGACATGAACTATAGGGATCTTTGCCGGATAGGGTGAAATAGGGCTCGAACATAGCTTTGAAGGCAAATGGGAAGGGACGGCGACAAGCGCAGGCGCTTACGAGCGACATGGATGACAGCTAGTGTGGGGCCAAAGCTACGTGAGGAAGTCCAGGATATGCAAGACTCTTGGCCACTCTATGAAGGATTGCCTCAAAACCAAGCTCGTCTATCGCCATTCTGTGTGCGTAACTAATTATATTGTTTGCATGTTAGGAGACCATTATTTTATGTAAACGAGTAGTATTATAATATTTGTGCCTTTGTGTATGTCAATTTATGTTAACGGTATGTATTTTGGTATTCTATTTGTTACTGGCCACTCGTCCTTCTTACGTGAGCTAGAGCATAACATTAGGTCGGCCTTGGAGATGTCGGACTCGTTAGACTTCTATGCGAAGATGCCGTGGTAGGCAGAGTGGCTTGTGAGCGCTAAATCCTACGGATTGTTACAGTGAAGGATACGTCGGTACTGCCCGAGTTTTCACTCATGCAATGTGTGTGCAAAGCGGTAAAGATCATTCAGTCCATACACCTAGCGGCCGTGCGGGCGTACTACATATGCGAGACGGTGGAGATGCATTGCAACTTCTTTCAATGGATCGATGACGAACATGTCGATAAGGTGTTCATCGGCGGTATATGTTTAACTACGTGAAGCGAGCCAAGACCTTCCAACGATTGAAGCGTTACGTGTCCGACCCTATTGAAGAAGGCCGATCGACAATGGAAAGACTCTTCTTTGTGAGACCAGATCGTCCTAACGCTCTCCATTGCCCTAGCAGCACTCTGGATCAAAGGTAAGTGTTGTTCAATTTGCATCTTAATTATTGATATTGTCTTACGTTCGCTAACATCATTAAATCTTTCACCGTCTCGCGAATAAGGCTACCTTCGAGGTAGCACGCGCGTGAGGTAGTTAGGAGACAAGGAAGGCGGATGGGCGCCAAGACTAATTTCGATCATCCTAATTTTCAATTCAAAAAAGGCGAACATGTATCCTATGTGGTTTTTGGTTTATTAATTTGTGCATACGGTCATTTCTAACACGTAACTAAATCTTGCGGCGTTATGTATTTCGTAAATTAAATTTTAAATTTTATTCTCTAACTTCATAAAATAACGACGGACGTCGAACTTCATATAAGATGATGAACCGAGGTGGGGCGTGCGTGCCCCTAAGGGCAGGCCGGACTTGCATAGACCGTGAGCTTTGTGGTGTTATTTTCGGTTTTGATTGAGAAGCTACTCAACAGTGCAAAACAGAAGAAAAACTCTTCTTTATTCCCAACCCAAGCGCGTGCGTGCTTTGGGAAGGAGAGCTCGCGCGTCCGTGCGGCTGTGCGGGAGCAGCACCGCACGCGGCACACGCGCAGCCGAGCCCGATCGCCGCTGCGCGCCCGCCCGCCATGGCCACCGGAGACGAGCCCTACATTATCCGCTGGACCTCTTCGAGGTGGGACTGCGCCTGCCCCATCGTTTTCTCTTTCGGGATCTCGCTGCCCCAATCGCTTGGCCTCACCCTCCTCTCTGGATGCTGAGCTGTTACTGCTTTAGTGATGGCTACCAGTTTACAGCTGGTTGTGGAGAATTTGTAATTTTCCCTTTCATTTTCGTTTGCAGGAGAGAAGGTTGAGTTGCGCAATGGGGCCATGGAGGCTGGGCCGCAGTAAGTCTTATTGCTGATTTTGGTGTGCAGTACAGCTAGCAGTTTTCCTGCAATTTTTTTATATCCGAACTAGTAAAATGACACCCCGAAGTTGGTTTGTTTTGGTGTGCTCTAAAATAAGTTATTCGTCAGTGCAGTGAAATTTTGTTGAGACTGTACGGACTGTTTCAATTCTGATTTGGGCGTTAGCTCAGATGGGATCAAAGACGCCGTGTATTATAGTTCAATTGACCGAATTCGAGAAATAGTAGCTTTCTAGTAAATGTCTAGCAATAAGTGTCACATCCATGCATGGTGAGCAGTGTTGTCTGTGCGGCTTATGCCATGCAAGTTTTGTGGTTTACTAGCTTAAGAACACACTACGATTTTGGTGTAAAATAGATTTGTGTGACTAATATCCAAAGAATTGCAAAAACAACTAAACATTTTGTTCGTTTTTAGGTATGCTACTAGTTGACAAAGAATTATAATGAAATGGTTGGAGTTCAGTGGAAGCTAGTTTTTTTTGTTATTCCAAACAATACCTACTTTAATTTCCACCTTCAAAGAAAAGTTTCTAGCTGTTTTTTTCCCTGATTCAACTGTTAATTTAGAAGCATTGTTGTACTGTTTGGTCAATAAATAAAACCACCCAAGCACACGCTTGTCTTTCACTTGTCATGCATGTGGTAATATTTGTGGTAACGGGCCATGTGACCTTTGCAGACAGAAATCCCTACTTCCTTTATTTGAATCTGCAGAAATGCGCAACTTAGCTGAGACATTGCTGAGGCAACGCTGTCTTGCCAAATATGTGGCTAGACATTATACATTTGATACTGTGATGTATTTCAGATCCTTATTACCACACCTTTCTGGTGTAATGCCTACAGGGACACCTTTATGGTGTAATGCCTACAGGGATATCGTTCGTGGGAGTCCAGATGTCAAATGGGAAAGCATTAAAGGTTTGGAGAATGCAAAGCGTCTTCTCAAAGAAGCAGTTGTCATAAATATCAAATATCCCAAGTAGGTTGTCTGCTCACTGAAATGATATACCCACAACCTAAAATTTTTGTCATAAATAGAATCTTGAATTCTTGATGTGCATTGCAGTACTAAGGGGGTGCTTCTTTTTCTAATTTATATTATAGGCAAACACACCATGTACACACTTTTAGAACGTACTTTGTTGCTTGACATCTGCATATAATTATGATATTCATGGCTCAGAAAATTTGTTGAATCGAATTTGTGGTGCATGACACTTTTCATATTGACATTAGCCATTTGTATGGATTTAAACGGTCAGTTCAGCTCAACTTCATACTGCATTTAAGCAATTGCTATTGGTCATGTTGCCGTATCACATGTTGCTTACTTTGACGACTCCTGATCTCCTGCTAAAATGTCTTTAGACCATCAGCAATGTGTTGTTTTAGCTGGTTCAAAGAAGGAGAGAGAAGATATTGAATCAATTCAATACATTGGAGGGATTAATTTCAACAAAAAATTTTCTGGAACCGGACTCTACATATGAGTCGATTCAAAGCATTAAACAACTCATATGGACCCAGTTATGAAAGAGAGAGAGAGAGAGAGAGAGAGAGAGAGAGTGTGGTTGAGAGAGGATATTATTTTTTTGTGGTTTTTAATATAACGTAGATCCTAATTATTAGTAGGAATTAGATCAATACATTGGAGAAAAACAAACTCAGTTCTTTGAATGCTTACGTAGCATCTCTTTGAATCGGCATCGATTCATTACACTAAAGATGCCCTTATAGCAACTTTGAGATAACCGAGAAAGGTGAAATAAATAACAAAGTGAGGGTTAATTTAGAATCTGTGTTCATCTTTGTTAAAGTAATTGTCATCTGACTGCTTTTCAAAACGATTCTTTCATCGGTCTGAAGTGTTACATATGTATATAGTTTAGGGTGTTATTTGCATATTGTTTACCCTGTTCATGTTATATTGGCATTTGCCCCATTGGAATAGGATTATGAGTTCATTCCAACATGATAACAGAGCATTGGAAACCCTAACCCTAGCCAAACACTACACTGACCGCTGCCACTATCGCCGCCACCATCAACACACCCGAGCATCCTTTGCTCTGCGCGACGCACCTCTACCTCCTCTCCTCCGCGCGCGCTCCTTTGTCTCCTCTGCTTTCCTGCGGCCAGATCCTGCGCGCCACCGCTGGATCCCGCCACCAGAGCCTCCCTACCGCCAGATCCCGCCGTCCCCGCCACCGGCAGTGGATACCGCCGCCACCCGTGCGTCGCTTCCTCGTGCGCAATTCCTCTGCTTCGCGCTGCCCGAAGCCAAGACGCCGACCACCGCCTCCCTACCGTCGGATCCTGTGCGCCCCCGCCGGATCCCGTCGCCGGAGACTCCCTATCGCCGAATTCCAAAGTACCTGCTGCCGGATCCACACCGCTCGCGCATGTGCGCCGCTTCCCATGGGCGACCTATGCGCGCCACCTCTGTTCCACGTTGGTTTTGTGCCGGCCGAAGCCAAGGCACGCCGGAGCTCGCCGTTGTCGCCGAAGACTCCCGGTGCCGCTTGAGCATCCTTGCACCGCCAGACCTTGGCTCCTCTGCTCCAGTGCTGCTCCAGCAGTGCCTCCGCCGTCGAAATTCGCCTCTGTCCACCGGTTCTGCTGTCCGATGGCCTCCGCTGGCTGCTCCTTCGCCATCATGCCGCAGATCTCGTGGCCGCCGGTGCCGCACCTTTCGGTGCCACTGGTAGCATACCAGCATGTCGTGTGCCCACCACCCTTGTTCCTGGCTAGCACCACCGCCGCCCCTGTCTCGGCCGTCGCTGTCGCCTTGGGCCGCCGCTCCTGCCTCGGGGCTTCGCCGCTACCCACGCCTCAGGCCGCCGTCGCCACCCCGGTCTTGGGATGCTGCTGCCGCTCCTGCCTTGGGCCTCCACCGCCGCCCCTGCCTCGGACCACCACCGTTGCCTTAGGTAGCTGCTGCCGCTCCTGCCTGGGGCCGCCGCTGTAGCCTCGGGCCGCTGCCACCACCCTTGCCTCGGGCCATCGCCACCACCCCTGCATTGGGCTCTGCTCATCTGGCTCTTGCTTCTCAGCAGTCCTCGCCTCCACTACCTCCATCATCCAGTATCTTGTCTACGTAGATTTTGGACTTTGGTGCTTCTTTTCGCATGACACCCTATTCTACTCGCCTTAGTTCTGAGTCTCACAGCTTTTCCTTCCACTGTTTAGACTACAAATGGTACCTCTCTTCCCATTGTAGGCTAAGGAATCCTTTCCACTTCTTCATTTCATGTTCATGCTGTCTCTCATGTTCCCCAGCTTTACTATGCAGCTTATGTCGGTCGGTCAGATCATCGATCACGATTGTTGTGTTATTCTTGAGTCCAACTCTTGTTGTGTCCAGGATCGCCACACGGGCACTCTGCTTGGTGCTAGCCCTCGGCGTCGTGATTCACAACATCTTTAGGAGCTCGGCGAGCTGCACATTCCTTCCGCTGTCTCTACCTGCCAGTTAGTCACTACACCTGTCTCTGTTTTTGCTGCGTCCTCTCCTGCTTCCTTTGCTCAGTGGCACCATCGTTTGGGTCATCTTTGTGGATCGCAATTGTCGTCTTTAGTAGGTCATGGTTTTCTTGAATCTATTTCTGGTGACACCTCCTTACTTTGTATAGGTTGCAAACTTGGCAAGCAGCCGCAGCTCCCCTATCCCTCTACTGATTCTGACTCAGCCTGTCCTTCCAATCTTGTTCACTCCGACGTTTGGGGTCCGGCTTCCATCGTTTCGAAAGGGGGTCATCGATACTATGTGATCTTTATTGATGATTATTCTCATCATACTTTGATCTACTTCATGTCCTCTCGCAGTCAAGTTCTCTTTATTTACCAGAGGTTTGCCACCATGGTTCGCACTTAGTTTGATTTGTCCATTTGTGTTTTTCGTGCTGATTCTACTGGCGAGTACCTATCTGCTGCTTTGCATCGCTTTCTCGTTGAGCAGGGTACTCTTCCACAATACTCTTGTCCTGGTGCTCACGTTCAGAATGGTGTCTCTGAGCGTAAGCATCACCAATTGCTTGAGACATCTCGCGCTCTCATACTTGACTCTTTTGTTTCACCTCACTTCTAGGTTGAGGCTGTTTTCACTGCGGCTTTCCTCATTAACATGCAACCTTCCATTTCTCTTCAGGGTTCTACTCTTGTTGAGCGTCTCTACGGTCGGGATCCCGAGTACAGTTACCTTCGATGTTTCGGCTATGTCTGCTTCGTCCTTCCACCTCGTAAGCGCACCAAGCTAACTGCTCAGTCAGTTGAGTGTGTTTTTCTTGGCTATAGTCATAAGCATAAGGGTTATCGCTGCTACGACCTTGTTGCTCGTCGGATGAGGATCTCTCGGGATGTTACCTTTGATGAGTCATGGCCTTACTACCCTCATCCCTCTACTGTCAGCTCAAATTCTCTTGTTGAGTCGATTTCCTTTCTAACTTTTCCTGACACTTAGTTTTCCACTCCTGTTTTGCTTCCGCCTCCACCTTCTTTGCTTCCCTCTCCTCCGTCTCCACCTGTTCCCTCTCCTCCGGATTTTTCTTCTAGCTCTTTTGTTAAGGTTCCACACTTTTCCCTGCACTACTCTTGTCATCCTCAGCCTACTTCTCCAGTTGAGCCTCCGTCTTTGCTGGGCCCTGTTCCTAGTTCTTCTCTGTTCTTGTTGGGTCCTGCTCCACCTTCTCCTTCCAGATACGATCTTCGTGATTGTTGCACTGTCAGGACTCCTGAGCGCTACGGTTTCGCAACCACTGCTCTTTTTGAGCCTACGGCCTACCGTGAGGCTGCTGCTCACCCTGAGTGGTAGCTCGCGATGTCTGAGGAGATTGCTGCTTTGGAGTGTATTAGCACTTGGGATCTTGTGCCCTTACCTGCGCGTGTTACTCCTATCACGTGCAAGTGGGTGTACAAGATCAAGAACCGCTCGGATAGTTCCCTTGAGCGCTACAAGGCTCGTCTTGTGGTGCGTGGTTTTCAGCAGGAGCATGGTTGTGATTACGATGAGACTTTCGCTCTTGTCACTCACATGACCACTGTTCGCATTCTCCTTGCTGTGGTCTCTGTTCGACAGTGGCTCATCTCTCAATTGGACATTAAGAATGCCTTTCTCAATGGTGAACTGCGTGAGGAAGTCTACATGCAGCCGCCCCTGTTCAACAATGGCTCATCTCTTAGTTGGATGTTAAGAATGCCTTTCTCAATGGCGAACTGCGTGAGGAAGTCTACATGTAGTCGCCCCTGGGTATTCTGCCCTTGATGGTATGGTTTATCGCCTTTGTCGTTCTCTCTATGGGCTCAAATAAGACCCTCGTACTTGGTTTGACCGCTTTTCCTCTGTTGTCACTGCTGCCGGCTTCTCCGCCAATGATCATGACCCTACCCTCTTTGTACACACCTCTCCTCGGGATCGGACGCTCCTCCTTCTATATGTGGATGATATGATCATTACTGGAGATGACTCTCAGTACATTGCCTTTGTGAATGAGTGTCTCAGTGAGCAATTCTTGATATCTGATTTGGTTCCTCTTCGTTACTTCCTTGGGATTGAGATCACTTCCACGCCCAAGGGCTATTACCTCTCCTAGGAGAAGTACATTCAGGATATCCTTACTCGCGCTTGTCTCATTGATCAGCGCATGGTGGATACTCTTATGGAGCTTAGTGTTCACCTTCGGCCTACTGATGGTGAGCCTCTTGAGGATCCCATTTGCTACCACCATCTTATCGAGAGCCTTGTCTATCTTTGGATCACTCGACCTAACATTTCTCACCTAGCTCACATCCTGAGTCAGTTCGTCTCTGCTCCCATTCAGCTCCACTACAGTCACCTTTTTCGTGTTCTGCGATATCTTCGTGGGACCCTTACTCGTCACATTTTCTTTCATCTCTCCAGCTCTCTGCAGATTCAGGTGTACTCTGATGCGACCTGGGCTAGCGATCATTCTGATCGCCGGTCTCTTTCTGCTTATTGCATTTTTCTTGGTTTATCTCTGATTGCCTGGAAGACCAAGAAGTAGACTGTTGTTTCCCGTTCGAGTGCTGAGGCTGAGTTGAGAGCCACGGCGTCGTTGACAGCTGAGATCACCTGGCTTCGGTGGTTACTTGAGGATTTCAGTGTTTCAGTTTCTGCACCAACTCCTCTCTTATCAGATAGCACTGGTGCGATCAGCATTGTTCGAGATCCAGTGAAGCATGAGCGCACCAAGCACATTTGAGTAAATGCTTTCTACATGAGATCGCAGGTGCAAGACCAAATTATTGCTCTTCAGTATGTGCCTTCGGAGCTTCAGTTAGCAGATTTCTTTATCAAGACATAGACTAGAGTTCAATACAGTTTCTACCTCTCCAAACTCAGTATTGGTGATCCATCATGAGTTTGAGGGTGGGTGTTACATATGTTGATGAGGGCATTCCTACTACTACTACATCTTCTACTCCAAGTGTGCATGAGGATATTTATGATACACCAACAGGTCCAATGACCAGAGCAAAAGCTAAACTTCTAAATCAACAGGTGAATTTGTTTCTTAATAAACTTCCTTGTATTAATGAGAACAGTATACTACCTCATACAAGTTCTTTGTGTATTATCAGATTTGAACACACTGAAGATTTTGAAACCATGAAGACGGTGAGAGCGGCCAGTACCAAAGCCATGGAACCACTCTTTGGAAAGGAGAAGCCCATGCAATTACCAAGTCTAAGCCCATGTGCATGAAAGGAAAGTCCGCGGCGTGAGAAACTAACCAAAAGATGCTAAGCTTCGGTCCATATGGTTCGGCAGCCAACATAGCCTTGTTCGGTCAAGCCAAGTGCTTCGGTCCAGCCATGTGGGTCATGTGCTTTGGCAGCCAACAAGTCACGGTCAACATGCAAGCTTTGAGTCAAGCATTGTTTGGCTTTGTACTTTTATTTATCCTTTCAGTCCGAACAAACATGGATTAGAAATCCAAATAAGACTCAAGGCCTGCCAGACCCATGCATGCACGCCTGTGTAATAGCGTAGGGAGGTTGTGACGCTTTAAGTAGCCGCCGCCGCCGTCGCATGAAGCGGGGCGAGATTATTATGATTAAACAAAATATATATTATCGTTTCTTCTTGATGGTGATTGCATCAACGGGAAAATTGAGAGCTCTTGCTAATTAAGATCGTTCAACCTTTCCGCTGGGAATTGGGAGCGCGATAGGGCTTCGCTTGGTGGTCGTGAAGTTCGGCGCGTGTGTTCTTGCGAATTAAAGAGTGCTTGTTCTTGCATTGGCAACGGAGGATCACTACGATTCGAGGGGCTACACGTGAGTATCTTGATCCTACGTCGAGAAGATCAGACGACCCCGTATCATCTTGGTATCAGAGCGCGGTTGACTCGGTAGGATTACTTATCTCTAGATTAGATTGATTTTATTTGCTGTTCTTAATACCTAGAGTCCATAAACCGAAAAACTACAATACAAAAAATTCCAAACCCTAGTTTTTTGCATCCGTTATTTCTTGTGAGTTTAGTTAGGTTATAATCCATTAGAATTTTTGTTTAGTGCTGATTGTAGTGTTTTTTTTTGCGTTGCTTAATCGTTGTATCCAGTCAAACCCTTATAAAAAAATACGATCCGTAGCCGATCATGTGTTAGCGGCGCAGCCCCGGGAGGTTGAATCCGTGCTGCTACAGTGTTTCATGGCCACTACAGTACCAGAGGCGCTGCAGTAATCCGCGGCTGCTATCGGGCGCTACGGTGTTCCGAGGCACTGCATTGTGCTCGAACGCTACAGTGTTCGTGTCTGCTACAGTGAACGTATAACTATAGTAAACCGAGGGTGCTACAGTGGTGCGCCGAGAAAATTTTCCGCTGAAGCCTTTTCTTTCAACTTGAGACTAGTTTTTGAGATTGCATTAAGGGCTGCTCTTAGCATTAATTTACACTGCTGAAAATTTGAGCTTATGTAAGGAGAGTTTAAACCATAGTTTCGGCAACAACCAAAAAAAAAAGAGCGAAAGAAAGAGAAGACAAGCCACAAGTCAAAAAAAAAAAATCCGTGGCTATGAAGTAAAAAAAAAAAAAGAAAGCAAGCAAGAAAAAAAAAGATATTGGTCGAAACTTGGAAAAAGGATAAGCTTAGTTTATAAATTTCAGATTGTGTATTTAATTTCTTTGAGCAATCTTGTGCCCTTATATTTCATATTATTGCAATTGACTAGCGTCTCTCCTAGTACTTGTGCAAAACGAGCTAGTTTTCATATCAATTTCAGATTACATCTCACTAGCTCATTTCTTTGTTTGCATTGAGTCACATTGATCTTTGCGTGTGCGTTCATATACTTCACTTAAACCTTTTGGATCAGCACTTAGGCAAAATATTCTAGCTTGTATTATTACTTAGCTTTACAACATCGAGAATTTCAGATTGCTAGGATATACACCTCCATACCAAGCTCCACCAAATAACCGTTGTTGTGCAATTGTGAACACTCTTAAATTCGCTTGATCATCACTTGCTATTGTAGCTTCCTCCAAGTGTAAGTTTCTTTTGGCCTTAATTCACTTCGGAAGGGTAAGAACTTTACTTGAGAGAGAAAGAGAGAGAGAGATTGAGTGAATTTTACTAATCATCCATAAACATTATTGCTGTTTGTGTTTTCTTTTGCACAATCTAACCATGTCAGGTGGAGAAGACAACTATGGTGAGGAGCATGATGTTGATCTTAATGCCCCGGTGACTCGCTTCCAGCATCAAGCATTGAGGAGTACATTGCAACAAGAATTTGTAGCTGGCACCACTGCAATGGGGGAAGAACTCAGGGCGAATATGCAGGATCTCCGCATTGACCTCAATCAACAAATGAATGTGTTGCGTACGGGTATCGTGAATGATGTTGTACGTGCACTTCGTCAACAACAAGAAGAAGATAGTGTGCATCTACAGGCTCACATACCTCCACGCGATGAGGAGGTCGCGGCACGAGTCGCCCAGGATGCTCAACAACGACGAGATCGTGTGGTAGCACAAGCCATACGACCACCTCCGCCTGGGAGAGGAGGTGGGGCGTCAAGGACCGGAAGGGGTTGTGGGCATGGTGGCCGAGGTGGGGCGCCTCGCCTTCGACGATGATGACTTGTACCACTACGATGATGGATACCACCACGACACCGCCACGGCAATGAACGGCCTCATGAAGAGAAATTTGGTAAGCTTAAATTTACTATGCCAACATTTTCAGAACACATGATCCCGAAGATTACCTCACTTGGGAGCTCAAGGTGGACAAGGTGTTCCGTATGCACAATTACTCTGAAGAAAAGAAAATACACATGGCTGCACTTGAATTTGACAAGTATGCGCTCATATGGTGGGAACAAGTTCAAAATCAAAGGAGAGAGTACAATGAACCTCCTATCACGACATGGGAAGAGATGAAGTATCACATGAGGGCGAGGTTTGTTCCTAAACATTACAAACGTGATTTATTTGATAAATTGCAGCAAATGAAGCAAGACACTCTCACGGTGGAAGAGTATTATAAAGAGATGGAGATGGCCATGATTCGAGCTAATATATTTGAGCAAGAAGAACAAACAATGGCTCGCTTTCTTGCTTGTTTGCACCCTCCCATCAAGCGCATCACCGAATTTCAGCCCTACAACAACATGGTAGAGTTGGTGCATCAAGCAACCAAGGCTGAAAGGCAAGTGCAACAAGATATGAGAGCAACAAGAACATCATCATATACACCCTGTTCAGCACCTACAGGAGGTAAACCCACATCCCGTTTCAATTCTTTTAAAACTAATCCATCTAGTGGAAGTTTTGCTCCTAGTACCAGTGCTGCACCAGGTGGGAAAAATGCAACAACACCCATTGCCAAGAAAGGTCCAACACCTTCTAGCTCGTCTTTAGTGGGTTCTACAGCAAGAAGTAGTGCCATCCAATGCTTCAAATGCCTTGGACGAGGTCATATGCAAAAAGATTGTCCCAATAACAAGGTTATGTTGCTATTGGAGAATGGAGAGTATGACTCTACCAGCGAGGAGGAAGGTGAGGCCCTTGCTGATTTTGGAAGATTTGGAGATGTACATGAGGAAGGACACGAGAGGGAGACGCATGAGGATGGTTTTTGTGACCCCGAGGTTGGTCCTATCCTTGTATGTACACCGGTGTTGAGTGTGCAAGCAAAACCCACTCATGAGCAGTGCTGCAATCTTTTTCAAACAAGAGCTCAGGTGAGTCAAGATGGTAAGTGTTGGAAAGTTATTATTGATGGTGGAAGTTGTCACAATTTAGCTAGTAAAGAACTTTGCACTAAACTTGGGTTGAAATACAAGAAACATCCACATCCATATCAAATTCAATGGTTGAATCATGATGGTTCTATGAAGGTTGGATACACTGTTGATGTTAGTTTTCAGATTGGGAATTATCGAGATACTGTGGAGTGTGATGTTGTTTCCATGGATGTATGTCACTTACTTTTAGGAAGACCATGGCAATATGATAGATCTGTGATTCATGATGGTAGAACAAATCAATATAAGTTCACATGGAATAACAAAGAAATAACGTTGCGACCTTTAACTCCTTCTCAAATTGTGATTGATAACATGCAAAAGATTGAAGTGAAAGTAGAGAATGAGGGAGGGAAGGAGCAAAAGAGTGTAATTCCACAAAAGGTGAGTGGGAGCCACAAGCTACAACTGAATGGAAACAAAAAAGAATGAGGGAGAGAAAAAGTTAGTCATGATAGCCACTAAATCTGATTTGAGAGAGATGAGAGATGATCCCACTTTGATGCACTTTGTATTGATATACAAAGATGTTTTGCTTTCTACTAATGACTTAACCTCTCTTCCTAGCGTGGTTTCTCAAGTTTTGCAGGCTTATGAGGATGTCTTTCCAGAGGAGGTACCCGCTGGCCTACCGCCTATTCGAGGCATTGATCATCAAATTGACTTGGTACCGGGAGCTCCACTTCCCAACCGGCCGCCGTATCGTACAAACCCAGATGAGACAAAAGAAATTCAGCAACAAGTGCAAACGCTCATGGATAAAGGGTATGTACGCGAAAGTCTTAGTCCTTGTGCTGTCCCTGTCATTCTTGTTCCTAAGAAAGATGGTACATGGAGAATGTGCATAGACTGTAGAGCTATCAACAATATTACCATTCGTTATCGTCATCCTATTCCTAGGTTAGATGATATGCTTGATGAATTGAGTGGCTCTACTATCTTTTCTAAGATTGATTTGCGTAGTGGATATCATCAAATACGAATGAAACATGGTGATGAATGGAAAACTGCTTTTAAAACAAAATTTGGCTTGTATGAATGGTTAGTGATGCCTTTTGGTTTATCTAATGCTCCTAGTACATTCATGCGTTTAATGAACCATGTTTTTAGACACTTCATTGGAAAATTTGTGGTAGTCTATTTTGATGACATTTTGATATATAGCCGCTCATTGGAAGAACATGTTGAACACATTAGACAAGTGCTAGAAGTGCTTAGGACTGAACAGTTGTATGCTAATCTTGAGAAGTGTACTTTTTGCACAAACAAAGTGGTGTTCTTAGGCTATGTTGTTTCCGCTCATGGAATTGAAGTAGATGACTCTAAAGTTGAAGCTATTCGAAATTGGCCTACTCCTGTCAATGTTAGTCAAATTCGTAGCTTTCATGGACTTGCTGGTTTTTACCGACGTTTTGTGAAAGATTTCAGCACCATTGCTACTCCATTAAATGAATTAACTAAAAAAGGTGTTGCTTTCGAATGGGGAGGAACACAAGATAAATCATTTGTTGAATTAAAGAAATGTTTGACTGAAGCATCATTGCTCGTTTTACCTGATTTCACTAAAACTTTTGAGATTGAATGTGATGCTAGTGGAATAGGTATTGGTGGTGTTTTGATGCAAGACAGAAAACCTGTTGCATACTTTAGTGAGAAACTTAGCGGTGCACAATTGAATTATCCTGTTTATGACAAAGAATTATATGCTCTTGTGCGTGCTTTAGAGACTTGGCAACATTATCTTTGGCCTAAAGAATTCATTATTCATTCGATCACGAAGCTTTGAAATACTTGAAAGGTCAAGCTAAACCAATCGTCGACATGCTAAGTGGGTTGAATTCATTGAGACTTTTCCATACATTGTTAAATACAAGAAAGGCAAAGAGAATGTGGTAGGCGATGCATTGTCTAGAAAGAATGTGCTTTTAAATCATTTGAAAGTTAAGGTTTCCAGATTAGAGAGTTTGAAAGAATTATATGCTTCTGATCATGAATTTTCAACACCATATTCTAAATGCAAAGATGGGAAAGGATGGGACAAGTATCATATCCATGATGGTTTTCTATTTCAACTAACAAGCTATGTGTTCAGTTCTTACGTGCGTTTGCTATTGTTGCAGGAATCTCATGCAGGGGGGCTTATGGGACATTTTGGTGGAGAGAAGACCTTCATGATGTTGGCCGATCACTTTTATTGGCCAAAGATGAGGCGTGATGTTGAGAGGTTTGTTCAGCGTTGTGTTACATGCCATAAAGCTAAGTCTAAACTCAATCCACATGGTTTGTATACTCCACTTCCAGTTCCTAGTGCTCATTGGGAAGATATTAGCATGGACTTCGTTTTGGGACTGCCTAGGACTAAGAGGGGGAGGGATTCTGTTTTTGTAGTTGTGGATAGGTTTTCTAAGATGGCACACTTTATTCCTTGTCATAAGAGCGACGATGCGTCGCATGTAGCTGACTTGTTTTTCAGGGAAATTGTGAGATTGCATGGCGTGCCTCGTACCATTGTTTCAGACCGTGATGTAAAGTTTATGAGCTATTTTTGGAAGACTTTGTGGGCCAAGCTTGGGACAAAGTTGCTCTTTTCAACAACTTGTCACCCACAAACTGATGGACAAACGGAGGTGGTGAACCGTACACTCTCCATGTTGTTGCGGACAATGATTAAAAAGAACCTAAAAGAGTGGGAGGACTGTCTGCCGCATGTGGAATTTGCGTATAATCGAGCAGTGCATTCTACTACTCAATTGTGTCCATTTGAGGTGGTGTATGGCTTCAAACCGATCACGCCACTTGATTTGCTATCACTTCCATTACAAGAACGTGCTAATATGGAGGCCTCTAAGCGTGCTGATTTTATAAAAAAACTTCATGAAAAGACTAAAGAGGTAATTGAGGCGAAGGTACGTTCTTATGCTTCCAAAGCTAACAAAACTAGAAAGAAAATGGTATTCGAACCAGGTGATTTAGTCTGGATTCATCTCCGCAAAGAACGCTTTCCAGAACGGCGTAAATCAAAATTGATGCCCCGTGGTGATGGTCCTTTTCGAGTGCTTGCCAAGATCAACGATAATGCTTACAAGATTGAGCTTCCAGGAGACGATTATGGCGTAAGTACTACTTTTAATGTTGCTGATTTATCACCATTTTTTGGACAAGACGATACAGAGTCGAGGACGACTCCTTTTCAAGAGGGGAAGGATGATGAGGGCATTCCTACTACTACTACATCTTCTACTCCAAGTGTGCATGAGGATATTTATGATACACCAACAGGTCCAATGACCAGAGCAAAAGCTAAACTTCTAAATCAACAGGTGAATTTGTTTCTTAATAAACTTCCTTGTATTAATGAGAACAATATACTACCTCATACAAGTTCTTTGTGTATTCTCAGATTTGAACACATGAAGATTTTGAAACCATGAAGACGGTGAGAGCGGCGAGTACCAAAGCCATGGAACCACTCTTTGGAAAGGAGAAGCCCATGCAATTACCAAGTCTAAGCCCATGTGCATGAAAGGAAAGTCCGCGGCGTGAGAAACTAACCAAAAGATGCTAAGCTTCGGTCCATATGGTTCGGCAGCCAACATAGCCTTGTTCGGTCAAGCCAAGTGCTTCGGTCCAGCCATGTGGGTCATGTGCTTTGGCAGCCAACAAGTCACGGTCAACATGCAAGCTTTGAGTCAAGCATTGTTTGGCTTTGTACTTTTATTTATCCTTTCAGTCCGAACAAACATGGATTAGAAATCCAAATAAGACTCAAGGCCTGCCAGGCCCATGCATGCACGCCTGTGTAACAGCGTAGGGAGGTTGTGACGCTTTAAGTAGCCGCCGCCGCCGTCGCATGAAGCAGGACGAGATTATTATGATTAAACAAAAATATATTACTGTTTCTTCTTGATGGCTGATTGCATCAACGTGGAAAATTGAGAGTTCTTGCTAATTAAGATCGTTCAACCTTTCCGCTGGGAATTGGGAGCGCGATAGGGCTTCGCTTGGTGGTCGTGAAGTTCGGCGCGTGTGTTCTTGCGAATTAAAGAGTGCTTGTTCTTGCATTGGCAATGGAGGATCACTACGATTCGAGGGGCTACACGTGAGTATCTTGATCCTACGTCGAGAAGATCGGACGACCCCGTATCATATGTATATAGCTTAGGGCGTTTTTTTGCATATTGTATACCCTGAACATGTTATATTAGCCTTTGGCCCATTGGAATAGGATTATGGGTTCATTCCACACTGTCCTTTTGTACCAAAAGGGTTAAGAAAATTATCGATTCTGATGGATGTGGAATTTGTGCCAATCAGGCATTTTTTTATCCACCCAATATATATTCATTTTGCTAGTTGTTCTATTGGATATTTTCTCCTTTGCTTTCTAATCAGATTCTGCTGATTGTCTCCCAAATTAGCTCATATCCTGAATTTCTGATGCACTAGTGAAGGCTGCACTTTTTTTGCTGTTACAACTTTTGTTTGAAACCAATATTTTGAACTAGACATTAGCTTTTACTGTTTTTTTTTGTTAATCATAGGTACCCCCCAAATATGTCTTCCATTAAAAAAAAACTTTTACTTGTCATTTGAAATGCCCTATTGGTACATTTACCTAAGCTTTTGACTGTCAAACAAAAATCATGGAGAATTGTTGTCTCAGTGTTGCTTTTGTCTTTAGTGGTACTGAATGATAAAAGAAAAAGAAAGGTATCACTAGTTAATCTCAATTGTTTCTATACTAGTTTGCTTTGGTTGTTTCTTTTCATATCAACTGTAGTGTTTTTTCCATTCTATGTATATTAGCTTCCGTGCTATATCCAAACTCAAATCACTGATCATCATCAAGTACAAATGTTATAACTGCCTTGATATATTTCATTTGAGACTATGCTAGCAAATGCTGTGGCTACTGAGTGCAAAACTATCTTTTTCAATATTTCAGCCTCATCAATTGTCAGCAAATGGCGTGGTATGTCATTCTTTTTCTTGTTTCTTGACGTGCAATTGCATTGCTTTTCTGCTGTTACTGTTATCACAGTTTTTACTTGGGTCATGTTATACCAGTACCACAATTTGAGTGTGGCCACCAAAAACGTGTGGTATGAACTAATTTTTGTGCATTTCTATCAGCTTTTTCTGATTTGCCAGTACTCCATATTGTTGCTATAAATTTACTGTTAGATGCATAATTTTTGTTTGCGGAATTCTTTCTGTGAGTGTTATTTGAGGAAATTTGGGGAATTGAATTCTAAATCTGTCCTCTCAGAACTACCTATTTGCACCTATCCTTGCAATACCCATGAAAGTTAATCCATGTTCTTTCCAGCATTACGATGTTAGAACTTAACTATTGATTGTAATTAGATTCATTTTTGCCCTCAACAATATCTTAACACCACTAATACGACTAGAGCATTTTTTTTTGTTTCTTTCTAATTTCCCCCCTTTCTTCTTATTTGGATGTTCCCCCACTGTCGTGCCCAGTGTTTTGGACCTCCTGTGCTGACAGCTTGATAGCTATTGTCAACCGCCATTGTGCCTGACAGCATCCTCCAAAGCTGCTAGTTTACGACCCTCTGCTTTCAAACTTAACAAAACCATCCAGTGTTCTCCTGCACGCTTGCAGCCTTGCACACCATCTTCTGTTACCCATCGATGCCCTCTTGTTGCATTGTGCAATACTTGTAAGTCTTCCATGGCCATTGTGGCCTTGGCCATTGTTGGCCACTAGCTCCCTGTTTGCACCACAATCTATTAGTCTAATGCTCCTCCATTCCCTTGTATTATACTATGTTCCACAAAGGCCATAGCTAAAAGCCAAGTGCTAACCACCTTGTCGCACTAGCCATCACCCAACCAGTGATTTATGGAACACTGATTCCAACAGCACTGATCTTTGTGGAATTAACACTATCATCCTTTTGATCCATTAATATGGAAAAAATATATTTGCAATTAAATAATTTCTTCATGCTAGTACAGAGGACCACCAGATGGATGAATCTTTATCTGCTTCTAGAGTGAGCCTCCAATGTTACATCCTTATTATACTAAGTTTTGCTTACTAATAGTTAGAATAGTGCAGGTGACTCGGAGAAACTAGTGAAAGTCTTATTTGAGCTTGCAAGGCATCATGCACCATCTACCTTTTTTCTTGATGAGATTGACACTATTATTAGCCAACGTGGTGAAGCTCGTAGTGAACATGAAGCCAGTCGGCGTTTGAAGACGGAGCTATTATTACAGGTACCATTCTTGGAGCTTTAGGAAGTCTGACTTATACCGAATTTTTTGCAATGCTTACTAAATATGTGTTTCACAACCATAAATAGTGAACATCACTTTATGGGAGGAAGAAAAAAAATGGTGAACAAAGCCTTCAGATCTCTTGTAGTTCAAACACACAGGATTCAGTTAGCACGTGGAAACTATTTAAAGCTGACATTGAATAATCCTTTTTTACGAAAACGTTGAATAATCGTCACTTGCTTAATTTCTTTCAAGTGATGATAAAGTAGTCGTGAATTTTTACAGTGGACTGTTTTGACTGCGGTATTGGTTGTTTAATAACATTTCATTGCTGCAGATGGATGGGTTTGTTAGGAATAGCAACTTGTATTCTCAGGGGGCCAATGAGCCAGTATATATACACAAAGTACAGGTGATGAATATGCAAATAACCCCTCATAACAATGGGGAATAATACATTATACATATATCTCTAACACCCCCCCTCAAACTCATGGTGGATCAACAACACTGAGTTTGGAGAGATAGAAGCCGTGCTGTGCTCGAGTCTAGGCCTTCGTGAAAAAATCCGCTAGCTGAAGCTCTGAAGGCACATACTGAAGAGTAATCATCTGATCATGCACACAAGACCTCATCAAGGAAGCATCAACACCAGTATGCTTGGTGAGCTCATGCTTCACAGGATCACGAGCAATACTGATAACACTGTCTTGTCGACAAAAGAGGAGTGTAGTGACGAAACACCAAAATCCTCAAGTAACCATGTAGCCAAGTAATCTCTGTGTCAAGAGAGCCATAGCGCTCAACTCAGCCTCTGCACTTGAACGAGATACTGCAGTCTGTTTCTTCGTCTTCCAGGCAATGAGAGAACTACCAAGAAAAACACAAGATGCGAGATGGACCGCGATCGGAGGATCGCTGGCCCAAGTAGCATCCGAATAAGCTGAAGTCAGAACGAGATGGGCGTGGAAAGAAGAGACGACGAGAGATAGTCCCACGAAGGTATCACGTAACTTCGAAGAAGGTGGTGTAGTGGACACGAGTGGGAGCAGAGACGAACCGACTCGAATGTGGGTGGATAGGTGATATCCGGACGAGTAACAACAAGATAGACAAGACTCCCAACAAGATGACGATGGCGTAGTCGGATCGTAAAGAGGCTCGCCATCGAGGGTCGGAGGTGAGCGTTGAGCTCCATAGGAGTCTCAACGATGCGTCGATCGTGAGAGGCGCGATCAAGAAGATCTGAATATACTTCTCTTGGGACATAAAGAAACCATCAGAGTGGAAGTAACCTCAATCCCAAGGAAGTAACGAAGAGGACCAAGATCCGATATAAGGAAGCGCTCACTAAGGCGAGCCTTGACAAAGGCAATGTACTCGAATCATCTCTGTAATGATCATATCATCAACATACGAAGAAGAAGAGTCGACCACGAGATGAAGTGTGGACAAAGAGCGCGGGATCATGATCACTAGCCGAGCCAGCAGCAGTGACCACAGAGGAGAAGCGCTCAAACCAAGCACGAGGGGCTTGCTTAAGGCCATAGAGAGCGGCGAAGGCGGCGGACCATGCCCTCGAGGAATGAATACCCGGTGGCGGAAGCATGTAGCCTCTTCACGCAACTCGCCATTAAGAAAGGCATTCTTGACATCGGTGAAAGCAGACCGATGTGACGCAGAGACGCCACCGAAAGAAATGCGGACGGTGGTCATGTGAGCCACAGGAGCAAAAGTCTTGTCGTAGTCACGACCATACTCCTGCTGGAAGCCACGAGCAACAAGACGCGCCTTATAGCGCTCAAGAGAGCCATCAGAGCGAGTCTTAATCTTATAGACCCACTTACACGTGATGGGACGAGAGTGAGATGGAAAAGGAACAAGACCCCAAGTACCAGTACGCTCGAGGGCAGCAATCTCCTCGGCCATGGCATGCTGCCACTCAGGGTGAGTAACAACATCCCGGTAGGGGACAGGCTCACGAGTAGCTGCACCAGCAAAACCAAAACAGGTAGGAGGCTGAATCGACTAGCGATCGCGGAGAGCATAGCGAGGAGAAGATAACCCAACAGGGGAAGATGGAGCATCAGAAGATGGCTCATCTGGAACATCCGCAGTACGGGGTCGACGAGTGTAGAAGAGAGGGTAAGAAGGGGTCGTAGTGGGAGGAGCCTGAGGAACCGCAGGAGGCAAAGTAGGCGGCGACAACGGCGGAGAGGCCACAGGAGGAATATGTGGAGACTCAGGAGAATGGATGGACGAGGGCAAGACAGATACAAGTGTATCTGGAAAAGTAAAAAAGGACAGAGACTCCACAGAGGAAGCCGAAGGAGAGGCAGGACGTGGGTAGAAGGGATGCGACTCCGTCGAAAGTCACATCGAGAAACCCGCATCCGACGACCAACAGGATCCCAGCACCGATAGCCCTTGTGCTCGGCACTGTATCCCAGAAAGAGACACTCAACAGACTGAGCAGTCAGTTTGGTGCGTTCTCGAGGGCGAGGAGAACGTAGCAAATGCAGCCAAACAGACGAAGGACAGAGTAGTCAGGAAGAAGACCACAGAGACGCTCAGCAGTGATCGCACCTTGAAGAGCAGAAGAGGGCTGGAGGTTGACGAGATAGGTGGCAGTGGAAACAGCCTTGGCCCAAAAGTGAGGTGGAATAGATGCGGCAATCATCAGTGCACGAGCCGTCTCAAGGAGGTGATGATGCTTGCGCTCAGTGACACCATTCTGAGCATGAGCACCAGGACAAGAGGCGGCGAGTACCTGCTCGCAAGGAAGGCTGCTGCAGTAACGAGAGAGGTACTCGCCAGCGGAGTCAGCATGAAAGACACGAATAGGGGTGGAGAACTGTGTGTGGACCATAGTGGCAAATTGTTTATAGATAGATAAGACCTCACTACGAGAAGACATGAAATATATCCAAGTGTGGCGAAAAATCATCTATAAAATGATATAATATCGATGACCCCTTCAAACGAAGGAGCCGGACCAAACATCCGAATGAACAAGATCAAAGGGCCGCTGAGATCTTGACTCACTTTGTGAGGATAAGGAAGTGAATCTGTTTACCTAACTTACAGCTCGACAATCTAATGATACGTCTCTGAGGCAGACCCGAAGACCACGGCGAACTAAAGGCGGCGAGCGAGAACCACAGATGACCAAGGCGGTGATGCCACTCTGGAAAGAGTTGGTAGGCGGAGTGGCGGCGGAGAGCGGCGCGCGACGGTGGCGCGGAAGGAAGGTGAAGCCGGTCAAGCTCCTAGAGGCTTTGTGAGTCAAGGCGCGAGGGCAGAACCAACGAGTTCCGTGTGGGGTCCTGAACACAACAAGAGTCAGAGTCGAGAATGACCCGACAACCAAGGTCAGTAATTTGCCCAGTAGAAAGAAGCTGCATGGTAAGGCGAGGAACATAAGCAACAAAAGGAACATGAAAAGATGAGTTGCTAAGGAGTCCTCGACCAGATACAGAAAGAGATGTACCATCAGCAGTAAGAACACTGATAGGAGAATCAAGAGATGTAATGAAAGATGGAGTGGAAGAATCAGGAGTCATGTGAAAAGATGCTCCAGAATCAAGAATCCACGGAGAGGTACCTGACTGTGTAGGAGGTGGTTTCTCGGTGCGAAGAGTCGATGCGAGAACACATCGAGGAGAACTGAAGGCGGCGGCGGCGTCGAAGTCCGGCTATCTCTGCTCGAGAGAAAGCTGCGAAGGAGTCGATCTGACGTCGATGTAAACACGATGCGGTGCTAGTAGAAGAACGGCGTGAAAGATGCGGCGCTTCTTATAGCGGGACTCAATGTGGCCGACCTTGTTGCGAGGGAGCGGTGAGGCGATCACCGCCGGATGGGCGGCCACCACCACTGTGGCGGCCGTGGAGGAGGCGGTGTCTTTGGCGTGGAGTCGTCGGTGTAGCGGTGGCGGCGGCGAGCACGGAGGGTGGTATCGAGCTAGCACCACTCGGCGAGTCTCCTCGCGCGTATCTCGGTAAGAGCCTCCAGAGAGTGACACGTGGTGGCGTGCAAGGAGCCGAGCACGCCATTGCTCGAACTCAGGACAAAGGCGAGTAAGGAACTCGTGAACCAGCGAAACTCAGTCGCTGCGTCTGACCGAACAACACGGACGGGGCGACAACGGCGGTCGCGAAGAGAGTCGGTGACGTCGGACAACGAGCTACGAGCATAAAAAGCGTCAACGATAGCATCGTCTGCTGAAGAGAGTGCTCTGGCGAACCACGAGCAGTACAAGGCATCACGGAGGGCTCGTAAGCGGCGAAGATGAGACCACATCCGAAAGCGAAGAGTCCCACAACCTCGGAAAATCGAGGTGGATATCGCGATGAATACAACGGCCCGAGCATCGTCATCGTACCAGAGTGTGGCGGTCGGTCGATCCTTGTAGGAATCGAGCCTCTGGTAGGCGAGGCGGCCTCATCATCGGCAGGCAGCGGCCTCAACGTAGCCTTGTCGGTGTCGGCGAAGCGCAACAGCGTAGGCTCCGTGGGAGGAATAGGGCAAGCGGGCAAGTGACATCGCCAGAGAGGACGCCCTAAAGACGAAGACCACGCATGTGGATGCGCATGTGAGACACAAAGTCGGTGTAGTTAACACTATCGAAGATCACCGGGCAGCGAGGGAGGGAAACGGTGTCCATTGGTAGGCGGCGCTGGACGGCGCGGCGACCAAGATAACGAAGTCTAACAGGCGGCGCTGGACGGCGCGGCGGTTAGAACGATGTTTTTTTTGGCTCTTTTTTTTGCTTTTCTTTTCCGGCTAAAAAGAACCAAGGCCCACTCGGCCCGGCCTGCCTGCTACAAACGCACGCACGGGGGAACTAGGGTTCCCCCGGTGGCGGCAGCGGCGGTCCGAGCAACAGCGGATCGGGCGACTGCGGCGGCCCGAGCAATAGCGGAGCGGTCGGCGTCCTCCTCGGTGGCTGCAGCGGAGGGTCGAGGCCGAAGAAGACGACACCGGGCGACGGCAAGGCGGCAGCGGCGCGACGCGGTGAATCGGCGGCGCGAGCAACCGGAGGGCGAGGCCGGTGGAAAGGCGTGGCGGCGGCTAGTGGTCTGCGGTGGTGATGGCGGCGGCGTGGTCGGCGGCGAAGATGAAGATCTGGCGGTGTGATGAAGACCGGATCAAGGCAATGGCGACCCGGTCGCGGCGGTGGTCCGAGGCTCCTTGGCGGGGCCGAAGAACGCGGGGCGAAGGACGAGGCCGGCGATAGGGGAAGCCGGCAGCGCGGCGCGGCGTGGGGGTGGGGGGGATGCCGCGGCGGCTAGGGAGGACGAGTTGCGGCGTCCGGAGAGGTAACCTAATTGGCTCGATACCATGTTAGGAATAGCAACTTGAATTCTCAAGAGGCCAATGAGTCAGTATATATACACAAAGTACAGGTGATGAATATGCAAATAACCCCTCATAACAATGGGGAATAATACATTATACATATATCTCTAACAGGGTTGACTAAGACAGATGAGCTTGTTTTTGTTCTAGTGGCCACAAATTTACCATGGGAATTGGATGCAGCAATGCTACGTCGATTGGAGAAACGTGTATCCTTTTCGAAACAATCTACTCATATCTGAGTATGAGTGCTTCTAGTTCTAATTGCTCAGTTCGTGGTGTTAGGGTAATAATACCAAGGTGGAGAGCACCAATTCCAATTAACATCAATTGATTTTCTATTTTGTAGTGAACAAAATATTTAATGATGAACCTTTTAAGGGAGCTATAGTGGATGTATGCCATAAGACCTTCTGAAGTGGAAGATAGATACAGCTCATGCTTCTTTCTGTAGTTCCCATTTTGTCTAAAACACTTTAGTTAGGAATTCAACCTGGATATCTGGAAATGGTTGTTCTTATATGAACGCTAAAGTTTTGTCTGTGAGACCACCCTCGATTTCTCTACCTAGCTAGACATGCAATGCTTGAAGAGCTCCTGCCATCTACTCCTGGCACAATGGACACTCCATATGACGTTCTTGTGGAGAAATCTGAAGGATATTCGGGCTCTGATATTCGCCTTGTGTGCAAGGAGGCAGCAATGCAAACCCTTAGACGGTTAATGGCAGTTCTGGAAGGCGTGCAAGAAGTGCCTGAGGATGGTACGTGATCTATCCTTAACTAGTGATTTCCTACCTTTTCGGTAACTCCTTTTGCGTGCACAAGAGCAAATGACCCTGTGCCTACCATTTTAGTTGTAGACTTATTGTTCCATGTTACCTATTTCTCCCCAAGTTCAAGGAAGATTTTACTTGTACGGGCTGCATTCAGTGGCTGCAAAAGTGAACTTACAATAGAAAGAAATAGTAGCAAAAAATTGAGAATTTATGCTTCCGTAGTACCCTTCAATGCAAAATAATAAATAAGTTCATGACATCAAAATGATCCTACTACTCCATTATAAAAGTCAGTGATATTTTACCACTTTTTGGGAAATTTTTGCAGAGTTGCCTGAAGTTGGCCCAGTAACGACAGAAGATATTGAAGTTGCTTTGAGGAATACACGGCCGTCTGCTCATCTTCATGCACATAGATACGAAAAATTCAATCAAGATTATGGCAGCCATTTCCTCAGCTAGAGGTGAGCTGTAAAAGCAAGAGTATATGCCCGACTTAGATTTCTCTGGTGCTCTTTGTGCTCTTTGAACTGTCCCTGAGCACCTCTAGAATTCCTTTGTGCAGGAGCTCGTTGATACTTCATTTGCACCATGTATGGAACTTAGTTGTTAGTTGATAGAATGCTAATGCTGAATTACCATCGATGTATTTTCAGGTCATGAGCATTCCTTGTGTACAATATTTATTCTAGAATCATGTACATTATCATTTATTTGACGAGTAATAAGCTCTTTGGGTAATTTAAGCCCATCTGGAGTGAGGAAAACTGGAGTACCAACCCTTGGTTCGTTGTCCCTCTTTTTGTGGCACTATTCGTTCTCATGTTTGTTTTGGTGAGCAGCTTGATGCTATGTTCTTATCTCAGACTCTTTCTAGCCCATGTATTTCTACCAGTATTACCAGAAATCCATATTCGTGTGTGTTTGTGTGTTGGGGGGGGGGGGGGGGGAGTTGCCTTGTCGGATCCATGCTCCAAAGAAACTAATTGCATAGCGTAGGATGCATCATATCTGCATTCATAAACATTAGCTGCTACTAGCATATACATTTTGATACATACTTACCATCATATAAGAAAGGAAAATTTTCGTTTATGCCATTAGTTGTGGTCCACTTTTCACTTATATTATTAAATTTTCCAGCCTCACTAATGTCACTATTCTGTTAGGTACATATTTGGTTTTGCCATTCCGGCCCCATTCTATCAAGTAAATAGCGTTTGACCATGAAGTAATACTATATTGATCCTTGGGGTCTTTTCACATCTTTGTGAAGCTTTTCTTGGCATTCCCCTCTATTCATCTATTTCATCACTTCTATCAGTACCCGTAACAATAGAGGTATGGGGAACCGTGGTAGCATGTATTTCAACCTCTACGACCAAACGGCCAAAAAGTATATGTTGGAATATATTCACCTTTATGACAGATTGATTATGTTTCTTATATGCAGATTGTATATATTTAGTATTAACAGCTAGCTGCCTTATTTAGCTTCTAGATTAGCTCCTAGTCAATATCTGTAATTAGCTACCTAACCTGTACACCTTGTACTCTATATATGCCTATAGGATCAATGAGAATTGTCATCGTGGAATTCTCCCAATCATTTCCCTCTTTCATGGTATCAGCAAAAAAAAAAAAAAATCGATTCTAGCCTTTCCTTTTCCTCCTCTCTGCTCCCATGGGCGACAACACTAGAGAGGCTGCCGCGGCCACCGTTGCTGCTGCTGTTGTCGCCAAGTAGGAAGCTGCCACTGCTGCTGCCAATGCCCTCGCCGTCCATAATCCAGCTTCCGCACTATCCACGATCAACGTGCGCACGCATATCCCCTTCTCCCTCGAGATGCACCCTCAAACTTCAGCCGCTGGCGTGAACTCTTCACGTGTCTCCTCGGCAAGTTCGGTGCCTCCAGACACATCGATGGCACCCCTGCTCCTGAGGGCACCGACCCGGTGTGGTAGGCCACCGACTTCGCAGTGCACTCGCTCCTCTACGCCTCGATCTCAGAGGAGATCCTCTCCATCGTCCTCACCTTAGATGCGTCCGCCCACGCCATTTGGATGAGCATCGAAGGCCTCTTCCTCGACAACAGGGCCTCGCGTGCACTCTCCCTGGAGGCCGACTTCCGCAATCAGGCGCAAGGTGACCTCTCGATACTTGCCTACTCCCAGTGCCTGAAGAACTTCACAGGCGCCCTCGCCGACATCGGCCAGCCAGTCTCCTCCGACACTCTCGTCTGCCCCGTACGAGATCGTCGCCATAAAATACAAGTAAGTCTTGTATATTGGACATTACCTACGGCCACAATAACCCAATACACTTAATACACATGTTTCGAGCAATTTACTGTTCTTTTCTGCCAACGAATAAAACTAGCTACTAAGCAATTCACATATTTTTCCTACATTCGTGCTAAATATTGTACGCGAACCACACCGTTAATTTTGCACAACATCCCGAAAATAACTACAATTTGTTAATCATTATCTAAAAAAGTAACCTATTCAGTGGCTAATTAAAAACTACAAAATTTCATGAAAATATATGCAAAACATTTTATTCGTACACAATCACCTAAATAAATCGCACAACTTAATCTACATTTTCCAACATCGCCAAAGCAACTAAACTTTGGTAATCCAGACCTAATTACATTAGCTAATCCATGCATAATTATATTTAACATATTAGTAAATTATTGACGACTATCTTCTAAATCACGCGCGCCCAAAAATGCCATAATCATCAACGAACATGTGTAAATATTGTTCCTACTATGGTGCTAAACACATTCGCCGAACATACCATAATTCCTAAAGAATCTGCCAAATTTTTCGTACTACTTTTCTAATTATGTGAGCTAATTAGTGGCCACCTAACAATCTACTAAATTAATGAAAACTATATTCCTAACATAGTGAAGATTCTAATTAAACACTAATTACACAGTTATTAAACATAATTCATGCGAAAAAAATTACCTCTTCTCGGAGATGTTCGCTTGATGTAGATATTTTTCAACTAATACAACCGCTAAACACTGCTCTAAACTCTCTCAAATCGGTAGTGCAAACCGAAAAACTTCGGCCGAACGCTCTATCTCGCTTCACTCGCTCTTCTCTATTTCTCTGCGCTGAGGGGTTCTGAAGTTTTGAGAACAATGGCCCCGGGCTATTATAGCCACACGCATTGACCTACAGTGTCCCAGGGGAGCGGCACGCGCGTAACTGGCTGACCAAAACGCGATGCGCGGGATGTTGAAGCGACGCGTGGAGGTGACTGGGTGTGGCAGCGGATCGGACCAGGCGTGGCAGTGCGCTTGCCGGGCCAAAGGGGCGTGGCAGCATGCCTGCGGGGCCGTGGGGGTGCGACAACAGCCTTACAGGGTGGTGGGGCGTGGCAGGAGGGAATCGAGGGCGACGGGATGGGTGTGGCAGGGGGACAACGATGCGACCGCAGGCTTGGGTGTGCGTGGCAGGCGCCTACTAGGCCCCGGGCATGCAGCAGGGGCGGGTTTGGGTGGTGGGGCGGTAGGGGGGATTCGGGTGGTGGGCGCGGCAGGCCAGTGCCGGGTGACAGGGCACGTCCGCGGTGTCAGTTTTACGTTCTCTCTAGATGGAGCTAGAATTGCCAAATAGTGCCAAATGAGCTCTGATGAGAGAGGGTAGCCCTACCATAGACGGCTTCATTTGCAGTCAGTTTTCATGGAGGAGGGCGACTTGTGTTCTTTGCTAAACAGTATTTCTCCGTATCATACGGACTGCTACACAATAACGCATGTCGGCCGGTCTCCACAGTATGAGTGTAGGAGGGGGGGACGTACGCTCTGTACGGTGTCGGTGATGTTGTCACTTGCCATGACAAGCAGACCGAGCCCATGAGCCGTGAGTGACCCCGACCGACCGAAAAGAAAAGAGACTTCGAGCTCCAGTGCCCGTAGCATTAACCCGACCAGAACCTCACCAACAGATGGGCCATGCGCACGAGGTAGAACTCTGGGTGCGGAGTTTTTTTCTCATCGTTTAGCCCAATTTAAAAACAAAATAGCAAATCTAGCCTCCGCGACCGAAATGAAAATAATAGCACCGCGTCAGGTTAGGCAGACGACCCGTGTCCCCTACCGCACCTTTTGTCCACGGAAGGCACCTGTTGTGCTTGTAGTCTGTGATAGGATGATATGCATGTGTGCGCGTGGCGCCCACATGTGCATGCCATCCTGCCGCGGACTAGGAGCGCGGCAGGTGGTCTACCGTGGATTAGGGTGTGACAGGTGCCTTGCCATGCACAGAGATTACAGTAGGTGCCTTGCTGCGTAAGGTGATCGCGGAATGTGGATTTCACGGACGAGGAGGTGTTATTTTTATTATTTCATATGTGATGGGATTGATTTGTTATTCCGTTCCAAAAAGAGTCGAAATGTGCCGAACTCTAGCCACCCACTGTTAGTAGAACTAGCAGAACACCGATACTAGTATTTGGGTAAAACCTCTATGCTCACCAGAGCCTCCTTCCTTCCCATCCGGTGAGAAACCTAGCGCAGATTCGTTCACTTGCCTGTCCAGGGCTCTTCTTCAGAGTTTTTGGATGTTTTGGCACTTTTGGTGTGTGTTTTAGCAAATGTAGCCCTCTCGCCCGATCAAAGCTGAAAATGGCACCGTGGAGCCGCGTGGACGCCACGTACTCTAGTCTGTCCCCCAGGGGCACAACAATGCCCTAGTCCGGCCCTAGGGGCACGAACACCCCCCACGTGATTTCGGTCCTAGATTCTCGCTATCCCCCGCATGAGCGAAAAACCCAATGCGTCGCATCGCGAAAAACCCGATGCTTCGGCCGTGGGAGGGAATCCGATTACCTCCGATCGCTTCGCGGTGGGCTTTCATGTAGCTATAAAACCCAACGATGCGCTATAAAACCCGACGCGGTGGGTGACTGTCTTACAAGTGTCATTCAGACTGCTAGTGATCTAGTCAAGCATGAGCTGACAAAACACATTGGTGTTGATGCATCCTTCACGCGATCTCACTGTCAGCAGTTGACCATCACCCTTAAGTATGTTCCCTCAGAGCTTCAAGTTGCAGATTTCTTCACTAAATCTCAAACTCGAGAACAACATCGGCTTCATCTACTCAAACTCAGTGCATCAGATCCTCCTGATCCACCTTGAGTTTGAAGGGGGTGTTGAAGTGTTGTACATAAAGATCCTCCTGATCCACCTTGAGTTTGAAGGGGGTGTTGAAGTGTTGTACATACTCTCTCTCTCTGTGGCCCATATGGCCCATGTAGCCCATGATGCCCATGTAATATTGTCTATATATACTCTCTAAATCAATGAATAATATGCACAGTTGTGAATAGCCAAACCCTAGCCTTGTCTTTTCTAACATCCGACTCTTGTTGTGTCCAGGACTGCCGCACGAGCACTCTGCCTAGTGCTGGCCCTCGGCACCATGATTCGCAATGTCTTTGAGAGCTCGACTGGCTGCACCTTCCTTTTGGTGTCTCTACCTGCTAGTTAGTCACTACACCTGTCTCTATTTTTGCATCCTCTACTACTTCCTTTGCTCAGCGACACCATCATTTAGGTCATCTCTGTGGATTGTGATTGTCGTCTTTAGTAGGTCGTGGTCTTCTTGGTTCTGTTTCTAGTGACACCTCATTACCTTGTATGGGTTGCAAGCTTGGTAAGCAGCTGCAGCTCCCCTATTCCTCTAGTGATTCTGTCTCGGCATGTCCTTTTAATCTTGTTCACTTCGACATTTGGGGTCCAGTTCCATTCGTTTCGAAAGGGGTCATCGATACTATGTGATCTTTATTGATGATTATTCTCGTCATACTTTGATCTACTTTATGTCCTCTCACAGTCAGATTCTCTCTATTTACCAGAGGTTTGCCACCATGGTTTGCACTCAGTTTGATTCGTCCATTTGTGTTTTTTCGTGCTGATTCTGCTGGTGAGTACCTATCTGCTGCGTTGCGTTGCTTTCTCGATGAGTAGGATACTCTTCCCTAGTACTATTGTCCTGGTGGTCACACTCGGAATGGTGTCTCTGAGCGTAAGCATCGTCACTTGCTTGAGACATCTCGTGCTCTCATGCTTGACTCTTCTATTTCACCTCACTTTTATGTTGAGGCTGTTTTCACTACTGCTTTCCTCATTAACATGCAGTCTTCCACTTCTCTCTAGGGTTCTACTCCTGTTGAGCGTCTCTACGGTCGGGATCCTGAGTATAGTTACCTTCACTGTTTCGGCTGTGTCTGCTTTGTCCTTCCACCTCATGAGCGCACCAAGCTAACTGTTTAGTCAATTGAGTGTTTTTTCTTGGGTACAGTCTTAAGCATAAGGGTTATCACTGCTACGACCTTGTTGCTCGCCGGATGAGGATCTCTCAGGATGTCACCTTTGATGAGTCCCGGCCTTACTATCCTTGTCCCTCTACGTTCAACTCAGATTCTCTTGTTGAGTCGATCTCCTTTCTGACTTTTTCTGACACTCAGTTTTCCACTCCTATTTCGCTTCCACCTCCACTTTATTCGCTTCCCTCTTTGTCTCCATCTGTTCCTAACCTCCGGATTTCCCTTCCAGTTCTTTTGGTGAGGTTCCACCCTTTCCCCTGCACTACTCTCGTTGTCCTTGGCCTACTTCTCCAGTTGAGCCTCCATTTTTGTTGGGTTCTGTTCCTAGTTCTTCTTCTCTGTCCTTGCTGGATCTTGCTCCACCTTCTCCTCCAGATACAATCTTTGTGATCGTCGCACTATCAGGCCTCCCGAGCGCTATGGTTTTGCAACCGCTGCTCTTTCTGAGCTTATGACCTACCATGAGGCTGCTGCTCACCCTGAGTAGCAGCTCGCGGTGTCTAAGGAGATTGCTGTTTTGGAGTTTACTAGCACTTGAGATCTTGTGTCCTTACCTACGCATGTTAGTCCTATCACGTGCAAGTGGGTGTACAAGATCAAGAACCGCTCGAATTTCAAGCTCCACGACCAAATGGCCAAAAAGTATCTGTTGGAATATATTCACCTTTATGGCAGATTGATTATGTTTTTTATATGCAGATCGCACATATTTAGTACTGATAGCTAGCTACCTTATTTAGCTCCTAGATTAGCTCATAGTCAATCTCTGTAATTAGCTACCTAACCTGTACACCTTGTACTCTATATATGCCTAGAGCATCAATGAGAATTGTCATTGTGGAATTCTCCCAATCATTTCCCTCTTTCATGGTATTAGCCAAAAAAACCGATTCTAGCCTTTCCTTTTCCTCCTCCTCTCTGCTCCCATAGGCGACAACACCGAGAGGCCGCGTGTGCCGTTCTTTGTTGCTACACGCGTGGCGGCGGAGGCTCTCTCTTCTTCTTCTTTGCTGCCAATGCCCTCGCCATCCATAATCCAGCTTCCGCACTATCAACAATCAACGTGCGCACGCACATCCCCTTCTCCCTCGAGATGCACCCTCCAAACTTCAACCGCTGGCGTGAACTCTTCACTTGTCTTCTCAGCAAGTTCGGTGCCTCCAGACACATCGACGACACCCCTGCTCCTGAGGGCACTGACCCGGTGTGGAAGGCCACCGACTTTGCGGTGTGCTCGCTCCTCTACTCTTCAGTCTCAGAGGAGATCCTCTCCATCGTCCTCACCTCAGGTGCGTCTGCTCAGACCATTTGGATGAGCATCGAAGGCCTCTTCCTCGACAATAGGGCCTCACGTGCACTCTCCCTAGAGGTCGACTTCCGCAATCAGGTGCAAGGTGACCTCTCAATACTTGCCTACTCCTAGCGCCTGAAGAACTTCGCAAATGCCCTCGTCGACATCGGCCACCTAGTCTCCTCTGACACTCTCGTCCTCACCCTGCTGCGCGGACTCAACGAGAACTATAGGCACATGGCCTCCATCATCAAGACGAGGTCACTTCTCCCTCTGTTCCTTGAGGCTCGCTCTCTACTCCTGCTCGAGGAAGTGGATCTCAAGATCGGCAAGCCCGAGCCCACGACGGCTCTCATTGCCCCCACGGACAAGTCTTCATCAACTCCCTTTGGATCAAACTCTGGATGATCTAATGGTGGCTAGGGCAAGTCCAAGTACAAGGGCAAGGGCCACAAGAACACCGGTGACAACAGCACCAGCACTCCTTGGAATCGCCTCGACCTCCCGGTAATCCATGGACCAGCCAATTCCAAGTCTGGCTGCCAAACAGTCCTAGCATTCTTGGCGCCGGTCCACCCCGGGCCTTCATCGCGTCTGGCGGCTTCCAGGGCGTGTCTTTGTCGTACCAGCCCACGCTGATGTACCAGCCTGCTCCAATCGGGCCGTCCTTGTACACGCTGTCGTCCACCGCGCCGTCCTGGGATCAAGCCTCACTGACCCAGGCCCTGAACGCGATGTCCATGCAGCAGCCCGAAAACACTTGGTACATGGACTCCGGCGCTTCGTCTCACCTCTCCACTGATCTCAGTAACTTGTTCCATTTATCCCGCTCCTTCCCTTCTTCTCATGTCATCGTCGGTGATGGCACTCGTCTACCCATCACCGACATAGGCACGAAAACTCTTCCCACCTAACCTCGTCCACTCAGCCTACAAAATGTCCTAATCTTGCCCAAACTCATTTCAAATTTGGTTTATGTTCACAAATTCACCACTGACAATCTGTGTTCTGTGGAATTTGACCCCTTCAGTTTCTGTGTCAAGGATCTCCAAACCAGGCATGAGACTCATCGCTGCAATAGCTTCGACGACTTGTACCTGCTTGGGTTGCCCTTCTCACCGCGCGCCTTCTCCACCACCACCATATGGCACCGCCGCCTCGGTCACCTTGGTTCCCCAACTTTGTCTAGCTTAGCTTCGTCGTGTGCTATCTCTTGTAATAAACTTGACACCGTAACTTGTCATGCGTGTCAACTCGGGAAACATGTTCGTCTCCCATTTTCCCCTTCATTGTCTCGCACAACAGAACCATTTATATAATCCATTGTGATTTATGGACGTCCCCTCTACTTAGTATGTCTGGCATTAAATATTATCTTGTATGCTTGGATGATCACACACATAACTTGTGGACATTTCCTCTCAAACTCAAATCCGAAACCTTTCAGGCTCTTCAAAATTTCCATACCTACGTTCGGACTCACTTTCAATCTTCTATTTCTTTCATACAGTGTGACAATGGTAGGGAATTCGATAACACCGCCGCTCGCAATTTCTTCCTCGCACACGACACCCACTTTCGCTTCTCCTGCCCTCACAGCTCGCAACAAAATGGCAAGGCCGAGCGCATCATCCGTACCACCAACAACATCATGCATTCCCTACTCTTTCAAGCCGACCTCCCCCCTTGTTTTTAGGCAGAAGCTTTACACACAGCCACATACATTCTAAACCAAATTGCCACCAAAGTCCTTAACAAAAAAACTCCTCATGAGTCCTTGTTCGGTTCTCCGCCAGACTACTCGCATATGCGTGTCTTCGGCTGTCGCTGTTTTCCAAATCTCTCCTCCACTGCCAGCCACAAACTCGCAGCGCATTCCACCGAGTGCATTTTTCTTAGTTATCCAGCCAATCACAAAGGTTATCGTTGCCTCGCCTTGTCCTCAAACCGTATCATCATCTCCAGGCATGTAATCTTTGATGAAAATGATTTTCCATATGCTACTCACTCGTCCCCGCAGCTATCCTCCTTCCGGTTCCTTGACGACTCAGACGACGGTGCACCAGTCGCACCACCTCTGTGGCTTCTTGCTGGTCTGGTGCCCCTCACGATCGCACCTGCGCCACCAGCAGGCCCTCCCCTTGACGACTCCACAGGCGGGCTACATGGGCATGGGCCGTCTCCTGCCTCTCCCGCCACATTCGGTGGGCGCCCAGGGCCCGCCCGTCCCGAAGACACGTCCGGCAGCCCGCAGGAGCATGGACTGCCCCGCGTGTTCACGCTGCACGGGAGCCAAGCACCAGGCAGCGAGCACGCCAGGTCCTCCACCGATATGGTGCCTACCTCGGCTTGCGCTCCACCCGGCGCCCAAGCTCTGCCACCACGCCCACTTGTCATGCAGGTGTATTCCCACTGGGAACACACTGGACCTGCTGCTCCGGCCACCATGACCGCGACTCACATCCCAAACTCCACGGCAACAACTATGGCTCCCGCGGCCAGCGAAGGCACACTCACTGGCCCCTTTCGCTATCCAGTGGAACACGTACCTCCAACGGTGAACCATCACCCGATGCAAACCTGAGGCAAGGACGGCATTCGGGTTCCCCGGGACCTCCACACCTACACGGCGTCGACAGCGGACCCCTTTCTCCACTGTCAAAGACATACCGCGGTGCCCTCGCTGATCCACACTGGCGTGCGGCTATGGTTGAAGAGTTCAACGCTCTCACAGCCAATCAAACTTGGGACCTCATTCCTCCTCTTACGAACGTGAACATCGTTACTGGCAAATGGGTCTACTGTCACAAGCTCAACTCCGACGACTCCTTAGCTCGGTACAAGGAGCGATGGGTTTTGCTTGGCTTCTCGCAGCGGCCTAGCTTCGACTACGACACAACATTCAGCCCCGTCGTCAAGCCTTCGACCATCCGCACAGTTATCTCCCTCGTCGTCTGCAGTGATTGGGCCTGTCTATCAACTGGCGTCAAAAATGCATTCTTGCATGGCACACTCGTTGAGAATGTGTACTGTCAACAGCCGTCCGTCTTCGTTGACTCCACGTGCCTGGATCATGTGTGCCGCCTCAACAAGTCACTCGATGGACTTAAACAGGCACTGCGCGCTTGGTACAACCACTTCAAGGCCTTCATCCTCTCCATCGGCTTCCACGGCTCCAAGTGCGACACGTCCCTCTTCATCTACAACAACGGCTCCGAGGTCGCCTACCTGCTGTTGTATGTCAATGACATTGTCCTCATGGCCTCAACATCGGCTCTTCTTCATCGAGTCATTGCAGCCCTTCGGCAAGAATTTTCGATCTCTGATCTAGGCGCCCTACACTACTTCCTCAGATCACCGCTCATCGCTCACCTTGGGGCATCTTTCTCTCACAAGAGAAGTATGTCACCAAGATACTAGAGCGTGCCAAAATGACCCAGTGCAACCCCTGCGCCACACCTATCGAGGTCCGCTCCAAGTTGTCATCCATAGCTGGCGATCCCGTAGTTGATCCAACACTTTATCGAAGTCTCACTGGTGCACTGCAGTACCTCACCCTCACCCGCCCTGACATCACTCATGCGATGCAGCAGGTGTGTTTGCATATGCATGATCTCCAGGAACAACATCTCTCTCTCATCGAGTGGACTTTAAGGTACGTGAAAGGCACATTGGGGCATGGTCTTCAGCTGTCCCGTGGCTCTAAAATTGACCTCATTGTTTACTCCGATGCTAACTGGGCTGGTTGTCCTGACACACACTGCTCCACCTCCGGCTTCTGTGTCTTCCTTGGCGATAACCTCATCTCATGGTCCTCCAAACGGCAACACACGATATCTCGCTCTAGTGCTGAAGCTAAGTACCACAGAGTGGCTAATGCCGTTGCAGAAGCATGTTGGCTCCGTCAACTTCTCGCCGAACTCCGCCAACCTCTCAAGAAGGCCACAGTTGTCTACTGTGACAACATCAGCGCAGTCTACCTCTCCACTAATCCGGTGCAACATCAACACACCAAACATGTTGAGATCGATCTACACTTCGTTCGCGAGCGCGCAAGGTAGTTAGGATCGCGATCCAACTCTTAGAGTCTTACGATTCTACGAACCCACGACAGCCTGTCGATCCAAATCTTACGTCGATCCTACTCGTAGAGTCTTAGGGCAAATTTTTTTTTTGCAGTTTTTTTAGAGGCCAGGCTTTGCTGATATTTTGTTTTAGAGCAAAATTTGTTGATATTAATTTTTTAGAATTAAACTATAAATAAACAAGTAGCATGCAAAATATTATAGCAGTGTGGTAATGCTGTTCTCCTGTAGTTCAGAACTATATCACCCATCATGTCAGAACCATTATGCTTTTCTATTGTGTGATAAGAAGTGTTTTGCCCCTTTTTTGGGTAATAAGTAAGTGGTAAACTTTATAAGAATCATATAAACTTCTAGTATAGATGGTAAATATGTGTATTTTTACAAATCCGTAGAATCGCCGATTCTACGATTCGATACTACGATTCGATCCTACCGGAGGCAAATCGATCCGACTCGGGATCTCGACTCTGACTACCTTGCGAGCGCGTAGTGCTTGGAGATGTCCGTGTGCTTCATGTTCCAACCTCCCTTTAGTATGCAGATATCTTCACTAAGGGGTTGCCGACTGCCGTCTTCATTGATTTTCGGTCCAGTCTCAATGTCCGCTTCTCTCCCAATTGACACTGTGGGGGGCTGTTGGAATATATTCACCTTTATGGTAGATTGATTCTGTTTCTTATATGCAGATCGTACATATTTAGTATTGATAGCTAGCTGCCTTATTTAGCTTCTAGATTAGCTCCTAGTCAATCTCTGTAATTAGCTACCTAACCTATACACCTTGTACTCTATATATGCCTAGAGCATCAATGAGCATCATTGAGAATTGTCATCGTGGAATTCTCCCAATCATTTCCCTCTTTCAGTATCATCCCCTTCCAATCAAAGACATATGGTGTGACTACCAGAAAGAGTGGTTCTACTATGAAATTCCTGGAGGTAGTCGTCTTAAATACATCGGAAGTCCTCGTTCGACTTGGTCTGCTCAAGACGTGAAGAATGAGAAGCCTTCCTTGAAGCTGACAATAGAGGAGAAAAGACTAGTTGATGCAATCACTTCTCTAGTGGATATTGGACTAACAGGTCAGAAGATCATCCACGACTTCCTCCAACATAGGATCAGTCCCCTGAAGAAGAGGATCTGCTACTCCTGGATGCTTGAGGGGAGTGAAGACTCGACCAAAGACGGTCATGGAGGTATGTTACTCTCCAAATTCCTTAAAGTAATGTTTGACTTACTAGTAGACACTTTACTAAGTCTATTTGTTTTTGTTTTTTTGCTTTAGAATTGATATAGGATGTGGTCGAAGAAAAGACTTCAACTAAGTTGAAGAATGTAAGAGATGGCTCATAGCTCATTTCTTTCGAAGACCAGCCTTCCAACTTAATTGGAGCGTCTGCAGAGTTCATAAATGAACAAATGCATGTATATATAATTTTAACCTTAGTCGTGAATATTTTGCTAAGACTGCAGTTGACAAACTTCTATTTCTCTTTATATGACAAAAGGGGTGTCAACCAGGCTAGATCCAGCAGCCAATCCCTGCCAGCCAAAAAGACTAAGATCACCGTTGCAAGGTCTTCATAGGTCGTGGTTGAGAGACCAATGACTAGGACAAGAGCTACTACAACAATCTCTATGGGTGCTTTTGTTACTGTCACGCAGACCAGTGGTGCACCGACCAGTGCTACACCATTAAGTACACATGCTGCCATAGCCCATACTAGCACCCTTCCTGCTATTCGGTTGAAGTGCATCCATGAACGACCTCAAGCGCATGAAAAGCTGGCGAAGACTACCAAGTTTAAGGCAGCAATCCAGGAAGACTACCAAGGTTAAGGCAGCAATCTAGGAAGACTACCAAGGTTAAGGCAGCAATCCAGGTGCGCAAGAAAAAACAAAATACTAAGCTTTCAATACCACTTTATTTTCACATTCGTTCATTCCCATGTGTTCAGGATGAGGGAGATGACATTAAGGAAGAAGATGAAGTTCCTCTTATCTTGGTGAGAAGACCTAGGATTAGCAGTCCTAGGATTAGCAGTCCTAATGTTAATATCACTGAAAATAAAACAAGTGGTGGCAGCGACACATTGGTTGCCACTGATGTCTTTGTTTTCTATTATGACTAAATAGGTCACCGTTTTGAGTAAGTTATCTAACTTAACTCTTTCTTTATTTGATTTTTTTAAAATGTTTACTTAGATAAATGTCTTTATATGTATCAGCCCCCCGACCACTTCTCCTAGTCCAACTGTTGAAGTTCAAGAAGCTAGAGAGGAGCCACTGCTTGCTGCTCCTATGGCTGAGTTGGCTCAAATCAGCTTGGAGGGGCAATAGTGCCTACGATGGAGGCAGAGGAAGTGGTCGAGGATTCTACGACCTCCTCAAGACAAATACCTACAAAATAAATATAGCATGCCTCTATTCCTGTAGAAGAGGTGGCCAAGCAAATCCCACTAATGGAAGAGGAGACGAGGCAAACAAAAATGGTCGTCGAACAGGTTTTGACCATTGAAGTTTTGCCTGTTGCAGAAGAAAGGGTTGAAGCTATTCCTAGCCAGAATGTTGGTTAGGATTCAGCTCTTCATTCAACTGATCCAGTAAGTATTCTTTTACCTTTTCAATGTATTATGACTACGAAATTGCCTTCTTTTTTTTTTTAAAAAAATATCTTGGTATTTGAATAGGAAAATATTCCTCCAACTCTTACTTCTGCTCCTAAGACTGGTACTATGGTGGTATGGAGGCCACCTTTTGAACCAAGACATATTCTGACCAGTTCTACAAAAGCAAGGGTTGATCAGCCTACTATACCTGATGAGTCTGGGTATAGTGAATTGGAAAACCAAGTAATAGACTTGAATAACAAGGTAATCAATCTCTTGACTTAAGCCCTTTGAATCTTGATTAGATAGCAGAGAATTATGATTTCTTACTACCATGTTTATAGAAAACAACCGAAATGTTTGGCATTTTTAGGGCTTTCATGGACAATTCGACCAGAAAGTTACATCTAAAGATGCAGAGATTGCAAGACTGAAAAAGTAAGTTAAAGAAACTCTTGTTTTAATTACTTGGGTAATGCTTGTCTTTCTAACTTTGCTATTTTAGTCAACTCAAATAGGAAAAGCACTCTGTTGGTCGAATTATTCAAGAATATGAGAACAAGTTGGTCTTCACCGACAATGTTGCTAAGAACTTTAACTTCCAACTTATTTTCAAGAATAAAAGCCTTAAAGAAAAGGATGAGAGTATCAAGAAAGCTGCTACAGAGCGCAAGCGCCTTAAAGAACTCAATTTAAGGCTTTTAGATGATCTAAAGGAATGTAAAGTGGTATGCAAAAAGCTCATGCAGTTTTATGCAAGGAGTGGGTGTGGTGGTGGGGGCAGCGGTGGAAGGGGAGGACGATGGCTTGGAACAGTGTGGTGGTGAGCTGCCACGTGGCAGAAGGGGGAGGCGGGGACGACGACCGTGAGCTTCGCCTCGTGCGGCCGATCGCACGGTAGAGCTCGTCTTGCTTAATTATGGAGTAGAACTATTTGGTAGCAATTCGTGTTAGAATTGGGCACATTGTCGAAAGACACATTCATTCCTAATTCCAAAGCATGTTATGGTTTAGTACCACGTTGCTTAGGTAAGTGGGAGGAGATCAATATAAAAGGTGGAGTTCTTGCCACCACTTAAAACACGTGACATATGACATGGAGTGGCATGAGAAGGACTATGGATAAACACGTGCGCGTGTGTATTCGGGGATTTTCGCGTGATTTGCACAGTGGCACGGTGTTCCTGACACATAAATTCTGTTTTAAAGCGATTTCAAACGCCTGGAATGACTCAGTTTAATTTGTGTTAATGGCGACTGTTACTAGAGAGTAATTGCATGCATCTTTAAAAGGACATGGAGACTACCAGGTGCAAAACACACCGAATTCCTCCATTCTTCTCTACATCATCTTCTTCCTCTGGTTGGATTGTGCTAAGTGTTGAGTGGCCGAACCTCGCCGGCCTCTCCTCGGCGTGCACCAGGGAGGAGGGAGAGCGGCTATCTCTCAGTTGTTGCCGCAAAGAGTACTTGCACGAAGCGGCAATAAGGTTTCTGGGTAGTGCATCTACACGACCGCTTGCTCCACTGCTTCATCTAGGTTTTGCACTGTATTGAGCTCGCGTTGTTTCCTATTCCTTATCAAGCTCGATTGTAAGTTGTTTGTGCGACCAATCGACTCTGTTATAATCCTGTTCTTACGGATATTTTGAAGTATAATATGTTGTCTACTGTTAGTATTGCTTTATGTATCACTAATTATCTATAATATTTGCCTTATAATAAAATATAGAATTAAAATATTACGCTTATTTACAACAATTTGTTGGTTGCTTAGCATGCAGCATCCTTGCCGATTCTTCATGCGAAGCTGGAAGCGCTCCAGCCTGCGGTCGGCAAGCCTGGTCCTGTGTGTGTCCTCCGTGTACTCCCCCACGTGAAGCCCCTGTACAGGCTCCCCCCTTCCCCCATCAGGCCCGCAACCGGCGCGATCCTCTCCGACGGCGTCGGCCCGCCGAAGTATATCACCAACAACCACCGTGCCTCGTCCCCGACTCCCACCTCCGCCACCACCCTGTGCCTCATGGTCCTACTCCTATACCTCCTGTTCGTCAACACCTGCACACACGCACCTGATCAACATCATGCATGCACCAAAGCTAGTACTATTGATACTCGGCATGTATGTGATGCTGTGGCCGACACAACATACTAGCTATCTGCTCTTCCACAGAGAGAGGGTTTGATTGGGATTGTTTAAGTAATTCCTGTACTTGTTGACCCCTTCCCAATTGATTCTGACTTGTTTTATCGAGAGTAGAGGCGAATTGTGCAAAGGCTTTAATTCTGTGAATTGAGCTAGTTCCAATTTTGATTTGCTAGCTACTTGTTTCATTGCTTTCATGGCTTTAATTTGATCCACGGGTCCTACTCTGGAAACAGAAATACCCACATTAATAGCATGTCAAATTTCGGCATTAAATAGATCCACAGATAAGAATATTTGTCAATTTGTAAACACCTCCTCATATATTGATATTGCCTTCGTGCACTTGTGGTTTTCCCAAAATGGTTTTTCACATAAACTTTGTGTCTCTTGATTCTATTTTTCTATGCATTATTTACAACATATCGGAAGGGACAGAACTTTCTAGGGGACTATCCCTGATTTCGTCCCTATGCGGAGTTTTTGGCTCATTTGGCCACTTTTCGAAATGATTTAGCACATGTAGCTCCGTGTGTCTAAATGACAAAAATGGCACCGCAGTAGGTTAGACAGGCGCAACGTGTCCCTTACCGCGCTCTCGAACCGTGATTGCATCATGCCGCGCACCTGGATGAAGCGTCGCCATCCTCTATTAACACTAGATTTGGTTTCTAGAAGTGCATCTATCCAAGTAGAATTGGAATTAGGCTGCAATTCAATTTTTTTTGTTTGGTTGCAAAGGAAATTGTTACATGGGAATTGAATCACAAGCCAATTCACTGTCTTGTTTGGTTGCAACTTCAATTAGGAAACATGCCTTAATCTGGAATCAACCCCCATCACTTGCGTCGTCACCTTCTGCACCCATCGACTGCCGCCAACTACTGCCGCCATCGGCCGGATTCGAGGAAGTGGACTTGAGGAAGAAGGCCGGTGTAGAGGTAGTGCTAGCAACGGGACTCGAGGAGAGAGAGGTGGTGGCCGGAGTCAAGGATGAAGATGACATGGTGACCCTTAGATTTGGGCGGTAGGTGTGTGAAGACCCCGTCGAGGTCTCTAAGGAGATGGACAAAGGGCAGTGACAACCGATGCACGGTCAATGAAGGAGGCGGGGGCCACAATCGATGATGGAGTGTAACACTCTGATGTAACACTGAGTCCGAAATGTCACCAAACTACACTAATTATCAATTTAAATATTAAATTTCAGTAAGTATATCAAAACTAAAACCTGTCCACGCATCACATAATAATCAATTATAGTTATAGCAATCAACTAATGAAATCAGCAACATGTCTCAAGTATTATTCTAACTAATAAATAAATCCATGAATAAGATAAATATCCCAAGTCTCTAGTGCTGAAAGGAAACACTCTAAAACAACATGCATGAGTATTTGATTTGCATGTGCTGTTTGTGATCTATTCCCTCCCATAAATGACGCCATCAACGATCACCTAAAATCAGCAACAAAGCAAGAGGTGCACTACGAGAAAACGACGAATCCCTCACGTCCTTTGATTATTCTGACGGGCCTACAAAGAACGTCAGGGATTCCTATTTTTGTGACGGGAATAATAATTCCATCAATTTTTTTTTTAATTTTCTTGACGGGTATATCAAAACTATCAGGAAAAATCTATTTTCTGTCGGTTTGTGCAAAACTGTGAGTAATTCTAATTTTTCTCACGGGTTACAATCGTCGGGTTAATTCTTTGCATATTCCCCTAAATCCCTAAAGCCACAGCCACCGCCCCTATCTTCTCCCCCAAATCCCTAGCTCCCTCACACCCTATCTCCCAAATCCAACTTCCTCACGCCATCTGTCACCGCCCTGCCGCCTCAGCTCCAACCCGCAGCCCCGCCTCCCTAGGTCCGCTACGCCTCCCTGACGCCCCAGCTTCGACCTGTAGCCCCGCCTCCCCAGGTCCGCCACGCCTCCCCGCCGCCCCAACTCCGCCTCGCCTCCCCGCCGCCCCAGCTCCGTCCCGCCTCCCCACCGACCCTGTGCCCCTGAGCCCCAACTCTTCCTCCAGCGTGCGGTGCTCCCTCTCGGCCTCTCCCCTACGCCCTCCTCCCCGCCGGCCTCCTCCCCTGTGGCCTCCTCCCCGCCGGCCTCCTCTGTAACATCCCAATTTTCTGAGCTTGAAAATCTTTTAAATAGTTGGTTGGGAGAAAAGTCACCATTTGGTTTTATTTGAATTTAATTCAAAAGCTTAATATTGGACTTTACAATCAAAAACATTTAATGTGAATAATCCCAACATAAAAAATAGCCAAAACTATTTTGTTTGGGTTCTTTGTGCTCAGATATATTTTCTAGATTTTTCTAGAATTTTTCTGAGTTCATTTGCTATTTTCTATTGCTTATTTGAATTTCTCGTATTTTACAAAATAGAAAAACTAATTAAAATCTCAGAAAAGCTCTTGGGCCGAAACCCAGCCCAAACCCTCCTTCGGCCTAGCTCTGTTAAGCCCACCCGCGCGCGCGTGAGCCCTCTCAGCGGCAGTGGTCCCGCATGTCAGCCTCCCTTCCTCTCTCCTCGCGCGAGCGTGTTGAACCTCAGCCATCCGATTCTCGTTGAATGGTCCGATGGCGTTGTGCCTTCCTGGCGGCCCGAACGACACATTGTTTGTGAGCCGTTCGATCAGGGTTTAACGGCCAGATGTGGCTAAGGTGTCGAGGCCCGAACATCCCATTCTTTTGGACCCTCCGATCTGAATCTAACGGCCATATCTTGTTGGGCCCGTGTGTACTCGCGCCTCGTCTTTGGCGGCGTGTGGGCCCCATGTCGGTCTTAAATCTCGAGTCGGCCGTCTCGCGGCGCGTCGCCTCCGTCGCCATTGCCGCCTTCTAGAAGCTTTGTCCGACAACGCCTTTTCCTTATAAAGCGCGATTTTTCGCGAGATCTTATCCCTAGCGATTCTGCGTCCGTATCTGCTCGCAACGTCCCCGAAACAAACTCTATCTCGTAGATGGAACGAACCCGAGGATTTTCGAATTTGGGGTTTCCTTATCTCGTGTAGCCCCGGCCTTATAAATAGGACCCCGAGGTTCGCCCTTGCCTCCACATCTCAGAGCCGCCGCCCCTTTTGCCCCGAGAGCCCTAGCGTCGCCGCAATCGAGCTTTTAGGGTTTCTCGTTGCCGTTTGTTTTCTTCGAATTGCGTCGCCGTCGACATCGCCCTTCCCTCGTGGTCTGCACCGCCGGGTTCGCCGTCGTATCATCTACCTCCCAGAGCCTTCACCGTCGTCGGAACCTCATCGGAGCCCCCGTCCGACAAAATCCGAAGCTCCTCCACCGCTAGAACCTCGCCGTCGGCCATCTCCGTCGACCTTGACCACCCAGAGTTGGTTCAACAGGTTCGCAATAACCTGGGCTACATCCCAGTACCACTCATCGCCGTTCGCCGTTGTCGTCGGTTTCCGAGCGTCGCCGCCCCCGAGTCGACGTGGCACGCCGCGTTAGCAGTCGTGTTAGCACTCCTAGCCCACGTGTCGCGTGTGTGGCGTCCACGTCAGTGCCGCGTGGCACGATCCACCGGTCCCTAGGTCTCGAGGCTCGGTGGACTTGGTCTACCGTGAGCCGTGTCTCTTACATGTGGGTCCCACATGTCAGGGTTTTCTTTTTATATATCCCTTTTCCGAAATCCCTGTGCTGACGTCAGCATTGTGCAATAATCCGATTTTTCTGTTAAGAAATAATTCAGAAATTCCAGAAAATCCAAAATTATGGTTTCTTTTAGATTTAAACTTCCAGAGCCCATAAATTTTGCATCCGAACTCCGATTGAGCCCATTCAAGTCCCAAAATTTATCTAAATTCGAGCTATATTTATTTGAGATTTTTATTTAATTTTTGGAGTTTGTTTTGCCTCTGTTATTTATTTATTTTGTTTATTTGTCTCATTTGCGAGTAGACGTCGATACGTCGGGGAATTTTGGAGAAGAAGGAGCACCTCAAGATCAAGACCAATACTTAGACCTTTTACAAGGCAAGTCATACCTTTGATCATCTTGAACCCAGTTTTCAAATTACTTTGTTTCAAAGTACTGCATTCTACTTTAATTATTCATTTAAATGCTTTTGGGCATAGTTATCGTCCAAATTGTTATCATCACCTTGACTTTGTATGCCATAATTCCTTGTCACCCTAGATTGGTTATTAGTTGGTAATATTGTAGCACCAACGTGGGTTGGTTAGACGCGAGTACAATTGCTTAGCCATGCTACGAGTCTCACATCTCATGTAAGTTGCAAATATTAAATTTGACTAAGTAACTATGGAACTTTGTGTAAAACTGTGTGTGCTATGTGTTATTACTTTGTGATAGCATGTGTTGCACCAAACCAAGCGGGTGGGAAAGGATTTTCTTGAGGCAAGTGGTGGATACTTCGTGATATGGTGGACTTTGTGAATGAGAATGATAATCTTTGTGATCTAGTTAGAAAATGGAAGTCTTGCCTTGGTCAGTTAAGGACTTAACTTTGTGCGCCATTGAACTGAGCCTTACTGTACGACCACATGCCTGGTATGGGACGGGCCTAACTTAGTAAGTTATGGATTCTTGGCATTGATTACTCAGGTGGTAGGTTAGGCTATGGGTGGAGATGTGTATTACAAGGTAGTCGCATCACGGGGTGGTTCGCCGTATCCCTGTCCAGCGGTGTGTGTTATGCCAAAGCGCTCCGTTTGGGTTGGCATAGCGGTTTGTAAGCACATCGGGAGTGTCAATGTTAAGATGAAGTTTCTGAACCATTTTGTTATGATTAGTGTTTGCAACACTAGTTGTATCGTGTGGGTAAAGTGTACAACTCTGCAGAGTGTTAAATCAATCTATTCGAATAGCGCGTCATGATCATGGACATGCTCGGGATTTCACACGAGGGGTAGTTTTCATAAAATATTTGGGATGGGAGCTATGTGATCTAAGTCATGTGGCTATGTGAAATAATCTGTTTAGCTTTGTGTCTTTGTGGAAATAACTGTTAAATTAATATTGTCTATTTGTTTTGAACTGCATTTCAATCTATTATTGTATTCAAATGCAAATGTTGCTTTTATGCAAAAGAACCACAGAAGCCTTTTCTTTTGGAATAAGCCTACATCTATAAATTGCATTCTGTGGTATGATTTGCGAGTACGGTTGTGTACTCACACTTGTTGTAAAACTTGCGCCCAAACCTACAGAAGAGGAGGAGTCTATGCCTGCTTTCGAGGAGGAGTTCGTCGAAGGTTGCTGATCATTAAGGTCTGGATTCCAGTTGGTTGCCTGTGGTGAATTGATGGGATCTACGCTGAAGTTATTTCTGTTCCACTGCTGTTTTATTCTCTGTTAGCTCTGCGTGGCTTAATAAGTGTAAACTTGACCATAAGGTCAAAACCCTTATTTGTTATTCAAACTAATCGTTTACTTTATTTATCGCTTGTGTGGATTGATATTCACCTATGTTGACACTGTGTGCACTAGCGTGATCCTGGACTAGTGCATTATACACAGAGGGTTCCAAAATCGTAATTTTGGGTCCCGACATCCTCCCCTGCGCCCTCCTCCCCGACGCACCTCCTCCTCGTGAGATCCAGATCCAGATCTCACGCCCACCCGCCTCCTCTTCGTCCTCCCCGGCTCTTCTTCGCCCTCCTCCACCTCCCTCCTCCACGGCGCCCTCCTCCACGGCGCACCTCCTCCACCTCCCTCCTCGTTGGCGACCTCCCCTTCGGATGCTATGAGTCTTCCTCTGCGCTTGTAGTACCCCCAACGCGCATCTCTCTAATCCTCCTCTCCTCCCCCGTCACCGTCCTCTCTTGTCCTCCTCCCTTCTCCGGTGCTGACACCGTCCAAGTCCCTCTCCTCCCGAGCCACCGTCGCCTCCTCCCCCACCTCCCAGGCCTTCTCCCTCTACCCCACCTCCTCCCCGGCCACCTCCTCCTCCCTCTACCCCGCTCCTCCCCGGCCACCTCCTCCCCGGCTACCTCCATCCATGAATTGTTACTTGTAGATCCTATTGGTCTTCTAGTTGATGTCGCTATGAAGCTTGTATTTGATGTGATTCAAGAAGTCTTTATCCATGAAAGAAGAGAGGCCCTTCTTAGAGCAAGTAGACATGCCCTAATGTGGGGGGGGGTGACTACTGTTGTTGATGTTGGAAGTTACTCCCCTGGGACCTCAGAAAATCAAACTTGGAAAGATTTTTCAGGTATCCTGTGCCACTTTTGCTTGTGATATTGCTATTATGAGAAATGCAAACTCAGTATTAGTTATAAAACATCCAACCAAGACAGTGAGAGATGTTGCGATGAGGTGGCAATGGTTAGGGGTAAGCAATCTCTAATCTGTACATACTCTGTAAGCTCATTTCTACCTAAAGTATGATTCCTTTTTGGTCTGGTATATTGTTTGTGATGAACCAAAATGTGCTTTATGTTCATCAAAATTTTGTTGAAAATATAACTAGCTAAATAGCAGAGGCTGGAATATATGGACACTATACTCAGCTGTATCTCTTACTAACAAAACGTGTATCTATACGCTAACAGATCTCAGCCCGCACACCCCTAACTCCAATAGGCAACAGATCTACCCAAGGCTGTAGAACCATATACCAAACAATATACTCCTGTCTCTACTTTATTTGCTATGTCTGTCATTTCAATCAACAAAATACTACATCCTGTGAATAATTTTCCTTCTCATCAGCAGATGCAGCGCATGTACCAGGCTATTCTGTTCGAAAAAGACTATTTCAATCGTCAACACCTCCGGATCAGGCTAAGGTACACAATATCTTGCCCTTATTTCTGCACGTATAGAGTATTAGAGTCCATCCAACACGTGTACCATTCTAAGCCTCACACATGCTCTGCCTATTTATCGTAACTATTGACACAACTTCTTTGTGCAGGCCATGGATCCTAATCTATAACGGATCTCTATACTTACTTCTTATTACCTTAATATATAGGTCCTCTTGCTGTACAACTCATCAGTGCATACGAGTTGATCTTCCTGTTGTTTGAGCTCACTAATGGACGTGTCATTCTATATCTACAAACCGTTTCAAACCTACTTTCTAGAGTATCTTATAACAGTAACATTTTACTTATTGTAATACCCCGTTTTCGTCTAGAAAGAATTCCGTCCAAATTCGAATTTTAAAAGAGCAAATTTCGGTGTTTAAATCATTTCTTCTCGTTTTGGAGTGCAGGACTTTGGCCATGGGTCCAAGAGGGGCCTTGTGGGCCAAGGGGGGCAGCCATGAAGCCCAAGGGAGGGGGCAAACGTGGGGCCCATGGCCCATAAGTGGCCGGCCAATAGGGGGGCAAACCCTAGCACTTCCCCCACATCTCCCACTCCCTCCACCTTGTGGCGCGCCCCATCCTCTCCCTCTCCTCTCCACCTTGCGCCTCCCCCCTGCTGGTTGCAGCCCCATCTCCACCTCCATTGCTGCTGCCCCAAGTCCATGGTGCTGCACCTCCATCACCCGGAGCCACCCCTTGGTGCCGATCTCCCCGTTCCCGGTCTCTCGCGAAGGACGGAGTGGATCTTCGCAAGGTTGCTGATCAAGAAGGCGGGGATCGTCTTTGAGGATCAACCATGGTCTTCCTAGGTGCTCCAAGGGTAACGTGTATCGGTTGTTGTTGTGTGATTAGTCGTAGAAGTGAAACTGATTAGTTTTTGGTTGGATCGAAGTCTGCCTGCTATAGATTCAATTCTGTCTAGATTCTTGCACGGTCTGTTTCGTGTGTTTAGAGGCCCAATTAGGGGTTTTGGTCTCCTAGAGTTATGTAGGTCTTGTTCTTAGCTTTCAATGGCCGCCAAGAACGCCCAAATCCGATTAACGGTTAGAAAGTTATGAATTTTTTAGTGCCGCTGTCTGGTTAATCTGTCAGTTTTTGGACAGTCTGTAGAAAACTGATTAAAACTGCTAATTAAAGGGAGAATTAGGGGATGTCAGTATAACGAAAAATGTGGGTAATTTCTATACCTTTTCATATAGATAAAGAACGAGATTTGGACCTTCGTAGCAAAAGTTATGGAGGTTTTAGTGTACTGTCCAGAGAACCCGACGTGAATTCTGAGGTCTGATAGTTTGGATTGCTAGGGGCAGTAAATGGCAGAATCAAAGGGCTCCCCAACTAAGTTTATTTAGGTAATTTAATTACCTTTTCATAATGTCTAAGATCATCTTATTTGGATTCTTGAGCAGAAATTTATATATTTTAGAAGTTGACTGTCCAGTGAGCACCAAATCGATCGCGAAATTAGAAGATTGGAAACGCTTGGGAGTTTAGCGAGTCAAATTGTGTTGTTATATTTGATTTTGGTCCAGTATGTTGGTCTTAGATTGGGGTTATCTTTATGTTCAGGTGGGAGTGTGATCCCAGGGGCAGCGCCCTCTTCGCGTCCACCGTTCTCGCACGGTTAAGGCAAGTATTCGGGCTGTGTATATTTATGCTTGTATCTTTGTATTGTTTGTGTTTGGCTCATAATATCTAGGCATGGATGTTATGGTGATGAGTTCAAATTATCTTGGTGAATGCAAGTACTCTGTTTGAGTGAATAATTATGACTGTTTGATAGAGGATGCTAATACTTTGATGCGTAATAACATGCAAGGTTGATAGTGTGATAAGTATGATGTAAGGATGGTGAATACTAGAGAAATGATTAATTGATATTCATGAGTGATTGTTCAAGTATGCCATATTATGATTAAATGTGCTATTAATGGGTGCTAGAATGCTATGAATATCACCGAGGAGGAATCTTTGAAGTATGAATAAGTTTATTCATGTATGATGTTGTTATTAATGCTTACATGTTAATGAGAATATGTTGAATTCTGCATATGACGAATGTTATCATGGTGCATATGCATGTTGAGAGCATCACAGTGCCTTGGTTACGTGGTGACCAAGCACATACGATTGAGTCCCCGTCATGTAAATGGCGGGCTTGAAATCCCCACATTCGTGGAATGTGGGCTATGAGCAAAGAGGTCCCCATCATTAAGATGATGGGCAAAGGTCCCTATACATGTGGTGTATAGGCTCTTGGTCCCTGTCCGGTGGGCACGAGCAAGGGTATCTGACGGTTGTATACCCGCATTACCGGTAAAATACGAAAAGAGATAAAGTTCAAAGGAGCATTGCATTGGTTGCATTTCATAATTTAAAAGGGCTATGCTTAGTGTTTTGTTATTGTGGATCATTGATGCTATGTTTGTGTTCTTGTTTATAGCCTTGTTGATACTTCTTGAGTCTTTGGGCTCACTCTTGCTTTAATGTGTTTTAGGTACCAATGGCAGGAATGACATGCATGGGAGGGAATAGATGATGGATGCACTCACTACCTCTCACTCTTAAGGCGTTTACCACTTAGTATCAATTCTAGAAATAAAAAACTGATGATTATCACTCATAGATCATTTTGGTTTGAGTAAGCTGTTTAATTGTAATAATGAGATTGCGAGTCTTGGTATGTTCAATTGATTATCATGCTTGATCATGAGAATTTTGTTAAATGCTATGATTTATCGTTGAACTCTCGGTATAGCTGGTTAAACAAAGGAGACTCTGTCGAAAAATTTTATAGATTGTGCTAGTTTAGTTTATTTCCAGTAGCATTCCAGGCTCGTTGAGAGTTGGGGTGTTACAGTTGGTATCAGAGCGGGCTGTAGGTCCGTGGTGACTAGATTATTTAAAATTGCTAATGTTAATCAACTTAAAAGTTTGACACCTGCTGGTGCGATGGGATGGGGATGAGCCAATCATTGCATTTACGTTTCCGTTATATCGTTTTGATTATTGCTGATATGAGTTGAGATTGGCTGCTTATTAATTAATTATTATGATTATTATGAGTGAGAATAGTCGTTGTTGAGAGGTTAAGGTCGTGGTTGTGACCCTGGGCTTTACCAGGTTACACCATCGTTCGTGGAGTGGGAATAGAGAAGTGCTACCCCAGATATCTTAGTACAGGTGTTGATAGCGAGAATCTTTAGAAGAGTTGTTCTCTTCCTTGAATTTGAATTTGGTCAACTCTTATCCGGTTGCGATTGATGGGTTGCTTTGAAATTATTGGTGTGTTTCCATTGGCTTAATTTGTCCCGTAAATCAATTATTGTTTTTCCCAACCGTTGAGTTTTTCTCGCGATTGGTGAACTTTGCTAATTGTCAAGATTGACTTTTGTAGGGAGTTTTGTTTTCTTATTGGAAAGCTTGACCTATTTTTTTAAGCTTGATGTTTTGGTTAATGAAAGTTTCCTTTTGCAAGTCCTTTAGTACATGAAGGCTTTGACCCAACGTATCTCTCTTGGGTATTTTGAGCGTTGAAGATTAATGGTTGTGTTATGAGTTTCAAGTTGAGTCCGCAGTGTGTGCATGATCGATCTTAACTAAGGTCCTTATCAAGGAAAGTTGAATAAATGGAGGTTGTTCTCAAGTAGTTCTTGATGAGCTGTGACTATGAGTATGACAATATTTAGTTGGAATCAATAGAGTTATTAAGAGGTGTGGTATTTTGATGAATTGGTCTGATCGTTGGGATTGTGGAATCAGGTAGATTTATTGGATAGCATGGAGTAATGTATCTCCATGGATTAGCCTACCCACTAGTGATGGTTATGTTAAGAATGTGTTTGAACAATGCCTTAGAGGATATCAAATTTGGAAATTTTCTTAAACTGTTTACTTGATGATCATACATAATTGCTAGATTGAAACAGTATATTAGATTAGGCGAGCGTTGAGGTAGCATGTTGTGAAACCACATTTATCTGACGATGAGATTATTAAATGTTGACTTTGTGTTTACAGATGGTTATGTGACTACAAGCAGTAGGACCCTATTTGTATACATGATACATACAATTGACAATTGTTAATGTGATTGGAGCGGATGTGAGTAACACCAATGGTTGAGTGGATGAATGAGTATGTGACCTCGATAGTGTGCTTTGCGAAAGTATCATTTGATAGTATGAACTAGTTAAAATAGGTTTGTTTCAACCTTGTGGCTTGTGTTTCTTTTGGAGAAATTTATGATGGGATAAGAGGCTAAGATGAGTCTCGCTAAGAGTGTATTATTACATTACTAGTGTGATTGCGGTAAGGGATTATGATGATAATATTGAAAGTTTTGTATAAAGGGATTGGATCGCTCTTGGATGTTGATTAATTGAATATGTTTCTAGTTCGCATTTGTGATCTTTCGGACCTCATGTTGATGTGATAGCTGAATTTGTTTAGAGCAAAGTGACGTGTTGAGAGGTTTTATTAGTTCCTAAGTGGATTAGGAGTTGTGATTTTCAAATACTCTTTGTCGAATTGCCATGGTGATCTGTAACCAACGAAAGTCGAGTGAAGTAGAAGTATTTGAGATTGAAGTAAAGTTTCATAACTTGCGAATATCGAAGTTTGTCTAAAACTTTTGTTCTTGCCCATAAGAGTTTTCCAATTCTAAAGCGGTGTTTTATTCTCGTCGAGGTTTGATATTCTCTGCTTGTGGGGCGTGCGCCCTCAACTTTGATCATATCTTTTGGTTTTGAGAACAGTTTTATCTGATTGTTTCTCTTGATCTTGTAACTCTGTAAGTGGTAACGCTTTCCTTTGTCTTGAAATTTATTTCTATTTGCCTCTTCTTCTAAGAAAGGGTTAACAGAAATGTATTGTAAAGTCTCGTAGGTGGTGTTTTGGCATCTAGATAGTGGTGAGATTTTGAGAACCAAGTTATTTGAAGAGCAGTAGAAAGTGAGTTGGTTTTGATCAATAACCTTTGTCCATGTTGGGATATTGGGATTATCGAAAGTATGGATGCTGGGTAAATTTATTAGAGTATTGCAATTGGATACTTAGTAAGATTATGTAGAGGAGTTATGATGGTGAAGTTTGATGAGAGTAGTGGTGTGGAGAAACTTAAGTGTCGTGCTAATTGATGGGATAGTAGGTAGGGTTGAGATGTCGGTAGGTATGCCCTGGCTTTAGTGAATAACCTTCTGAGAGATAGAATTCTTCTAAAAGATAATTTGGTTGAGAAAATATTTATATGTGGATGATAGTAATTGAGTATGTTAGGATTGTGGCAATGTTAGTGAATGAATATGAGGATTTCTCGATATTTTATATGAGAAGTTTGCTGTAGGAGTCTTGGAGGTCGAATTTAGGCTTTGTATTTTTATGTTAGAACCTTGGTTGCCAATGATTATGTGAGAAAGTAGTAGAATAAGAGTGGATTCCGAATAGTGGGATGATCATGGATTATCCTTTGGGTGTAGTAAATGAGAGTGTGTGATGTGAGTTTCAAATTGTTTACCCCTAACGGATTGAGGGAAGTGGTGGTGGGTGAACCTATATTGAGTTGCATTGGGAAATATTTTGTCAAAGTAATTCATTTGGTAGAGAAGTTGGCAGTGTGATATTAAGGATTGGAAGAGTCTCCTGTATAAGTGTGGATTTGGTGTTCGATTGAACATAGCTTTGAGGTTGCCAATTTAAGATAAATGAGTTAATGTGTTCTGCGATGATTTGAGATCCTATGGTTTAAGAGAAGTCAAATTCTTAAAAGAAATATTGTGGAAAAAAATGTGATCTTGGATAGTGAGATATTATCTTAGTTCTTATTTGAACTATGTGCTTATGACTGATGTCAATTACAAATTGAGTTGGATCTTGTCGGTAAGTGTGAATTCTTCGATTAAGAAAAGAAAGGGAATGGTTAAGTGGTTATTAGTATTTCGCTTTTGTCTTGTGTGACATTTATTTCTAAGCGCCTACTTGAAAAGTGGAAAAGTTTTCATGTTAAACCCATTTATTTTGGTTTGGTCTCTTCTAAAGGGAAGATGGTTTTGAGTAGGATGCATTATGACTCCTTTGATTTCAGTTGAGTTTTTGGATAAGTGAGTTGGTAGACGAGTTCTTTGTGCGACCCTTGTTAAAGGAGATGTTGCTTACATCGGTAAAGTGATCGATGAGAGTTGGAGCAAAAGTTCCATGTTTTTTTGTGCAGACGGTGTACTTGGTACCAAAGGAAGTTTAACCAAAGGTGTTGGATAGGTTCCTTATAGTTGTGGGGATTTGTAGGATTGCGTATCGCTAGGACCGCCTCAGTACATGCGTGGAGTGCGCAATGTCTTGTATATTCGATCTTTGAGATAGTACATGAGAGATTCGGAGCTTAATATTTTGTTAGAGCGGTTGGCTATGAGTAAGACCTTACCATCGAGTCCCATGTGTTGATGTACAGTAAAGGTTGAGACCAGTGTTGAGGTGAAATATGTGAGTATCCGTCAAGGTGATGTGACCCCATAAGTCCGAGAGGCGACTTGTGAAATGGAGTCTCACATGCGTGAGCATTATCAAAATTGTTCTAGCAGGTAAGTGGTGGCGTTAGCAAGCTAAGAAAGATTAGAATTCGGGTCGAATTCCATTTAAGGGGTAGAATGTAATACCCGTTTCGTTTAGAAAGAATTCCGTCAAATTCGAATTTTAAAGAGCAAATTTGGTGTTTAAATGCATTCTTCTCGTTTTGAGTGCGGGCCTTTGGCCAACAGGTCCAAGAGGGCCTTGTGGGCCAAGGGGCAGCCATGAAGCCCAAGGAGGGGGCAAACGTGGGGCCCATGGCCCATAAGTGGCCGGCCAATAGGGGCCAAACCTAGCACTTCCCCACATCTCCCACTCCCTCCACCTTGTGGCCGCCGCCCCCATCCTCTCCCCTCTCCTCTCCACCTTGCGCCTCCCCCCTGCTGGTTGCAGCCCCATCTCCACCTCCATTGCTGCTGCCCCAAGTCCATGGTGCTGCACCTCCATCACCGGAGCCACCCTTGGTGCCGATCTCCCGTTCGGTCTCGCGAAGGGCGGGTGGATCTTCGCAAGGTTGCTGATCAAGAATGCGGGGATCGTCTTTGAGGATCAACCATGGTCTTCCTAGGTGCTCCAAGGGTAACGTGTATCGGTTGTTGTTGTGTGATTAGTCGTAGAAGTGAAACCGATTAGTTTTTGGTTGGATCGAAGTCTGCCTGCTATAGATTCAATTCTGTCTAGATTCTTGCACGGTCTGTTTCGTGTGTTTAGAGGCCAAATTAGGGGTTTTGGTCTCCTAGAGTTATGTAGGTCTTGTTCTTAGCTTTCAATGGCCGCCAAGAACGCCCAAATCCGATTAACGGTTAGAAAGTTATGAATTTTTTAGTGCCGCTGTCTGGTTAATCTGTCAGTTTTTGGACAGTCTGTAGAAAACTGATTAAAACTGCTAATTAAAGGGAGAATTAGGGGATATCAGTATAACGAAAAATGTGGGTAATTTCTATACCTTTTCATATAGATAAAGAACGCGAGATTTGGACCTTCGTAGCAAAAGTTATGGAGGTTTTAGTGTACTGTCCAGAGAACCCGACGTGAATTCTGAGGTCTGATAGTTTGGATTGCTAGGGGCAGTAAATGGCAGAATCAAAAGGGCTCCCCAACTAAGTTTATTTAGGTAATTTAATTACCTTTTCATAATGTCTAATATCATCTTATTTGGATTCCTGAGCAGAAAGTTATATATTTTAGAAGTTGACTGTCCGCAGTGAGCACCAAATCGATCGCCAGAAATTAGAAGATTGGAAGCGCTTGGGAGTTTAGCGAGTCAAATTGTGTTGTTATATTTGATTTTGGTCCAGTATGTTGGTCTTAGATTGGGGTTATCTTTATGTTCAGGTGGGAGTGTGATCCAGGGCAGCGCCCTCTTGGCGTCCACCGTTCTCATGCGGTTAAGGCAAGTATTCGGGCTATTGTATATTTATGCTTGTATCTTTGTATTGTTTGTGTTTGGCTCATAATATCTAGGCATGGATGTTATGGTGAGGAGTTCCAAATTATCTTGGTGAATGCAAGTACTCTGTTTGAGTGAATAATTATGACTGTTTGATAGAGGATGCTAATACTTTGATGCGTAATAACATGCAAGGTTGATAGTGTGATAAGTATGATGTAAGGATGGTGAATACTAGAAATCCTGAATTAAATCGTTTAGGTTCCGTTTCCAACCCCAACGTTAAACAGAATATGTCATAACAGTCCTCTTCACAATTTTGTATCTATTTTCTATAACATGAAGAATAGTAAACAATGGTATTTATGGAATCTACTAAAAAATATTTAGCTTATTCAAGTTATGGTCATAATTAAAATATTCTATCTACTATGTATAATTAACTCATCTACACGAGAGTGTCATTGACAATGATTTACGGACAACGACATTCTTAAGGCCATAACTTTTTAGTAACAACTCCAAAATTAATGATCTATATCTTCTGAAAGCTACCAAAATTTCCTACAATGTTCCTAAGTAGACGAAATCCGATTACAGTAATAGGTACCCTAATTCCCCTGCAAGATTACGCAACACGTTTGATGAACTAGGGCTTCCCAAAATCTCTACCTCCCACGATCAAAGCAATTTACAACTTGATTAATCACTACTCTAGGATTAATCTAGCTAGGGACTACCATATCGTTACCCATGCAAAACTTGGCGATGATCACGAATATCGTTCTTCCTTTCTTGTTTCCCATCGTTTCTTTCCTTCTCCTCCCTCTTTCCTCTTTCCTTCCTCTTCCCCTTCTCCTTCATGCTTCCTTCCTCGTGATTCTCCTTCGCAGCCACCACCACCACCACCACTAGCACACGACACAGGGAAGGCGGTGGGGCGACAAGAGGTGGCCAAGGGGAGGAGCACGATGAGGGCACCCTCGGGGTCATATTTAAAGGCTAAGGGGCTAGAGGGTCGTGGCTTGGATGTGACAGTACTCCAACTTTATATTTGTGGAGGTTTTCTGAAAACGTCATCTTCGTTACTAAATTTGCCTTGGAAGTTGACTCTGTTGTGGACTCTGATTATCTGTGTAGTCTGCCTTGTTGGCCCCATATCTCACACGCCAGAACTCTAAATTAGGTCAATGAGTACTCTAAATTGGACTATGCAAAGATATGTCAACTTTGTAATTATGAGTTTTTCCATTTGAAACCATTTCAGTAGCGAAAATTGTGTTGCAAGATGATGGACAAATTCTGTCCCATTTCTTGGCGAGGCAAATATGGACTCTCCCAACCTCGTTATATTCTCTTTAAATAAGCGGTATTACATGGAGGCGGAGCGAGGGCTTGCGCTCACGAAGGCGGTGGCGGGCACGAATCTAGTCACGGCGACCAACCAGCGGTGGCGCAATCTCTCAACACACGGTGGCGGCGCCCATCGTGCGGACATCGCTGGCGGACAAGCATCACCGACGGTCGTTGGGGAAGGAGAGTGGAGGCGCGATGTGATCATCACTCACAATGTGGGAGATGGATTCCCAAATCAGAGCAAATCAAAGCTGTTAGGGTGTGAATTGTGATGACCATCTTCTAGTTATAGCCAATTCATGTGGAATTTGGGAGCAATTCCGTGATTGAATTCCGAGTGCATCCAAACAGCCATGGAATTGTAATCGTGGTTCGAATTCCAGGATTCCAAGGTCAATTCAGCAATCCAAAAGGGCTAATGCACGTATTATACTTGCAGATCCTTAACATTTGGTGTTTTTGTTCTTTGTTCGTTGATGAATCATGAATGCATCTTATCTATTGGCAAGAACACGGAGCAACAACAAATTTCGATCCTGGTGCACGAAACCGTTTGCAAGGTGGCCAGTTGTCCTCGTGCGCTTGGAGGCGGCCAAGACGTCAGCCTCGGTGTTGACACGAAACATGAGCACACATAGGGCATGTTCCTTGGCACCGTTGCCGCCTCGTAGCAGCCCATCGTTGCTAGAGTCATCGATGTTTATTAGAAGTTTCCTTTGAAACAGGGGAGTGTCGGACCCGGATTTCATAAATCCAAATTCTCTGTGAAAACACTGTGTTATTCTCTGGATCAGTAAATAACACTCACAGATACTTCATTGAATCAATTCATACATGATGTGAAATCATACCATTCATTAATTTAACACATCAGAGTTTATATAGACCGTGTCAGTCGAGTTTTACAAGAGGGCGAGCAGGCCAAATTGATTACATTACAAAAGGCGGTAGCTCTGAAGAAGCAAAGGGTGAGCACATCTCTCCACGGGCAAGCAAGCCCAGGAAACCGTGTGCGTCAGATATTACCAAAGACTCGGATAATATAGGATGCACGTAAGCACCGACATGCACGTAAGCACCAAGTGGTCAGTGGGTGAGGCGAGGTCTAGACTAAAAGAACTAAACTATTCCTCACCATCTCTGGGCCTCCAACACGGATCCTCGTGGTAGTCGTAATCTCCAAGATTTTACGCCACGAGGGTTTTGGGGAAAGAGTGAGAATAAGCACAACCGGTGCTCATGAGCCAACACACAATGCAATAATATACATATAAGACTTAACAAGGATGGTTCAGATTCTTTTGTTTGCTAAAGCAACATTTTCAATTACTATTAATAGAAATCCCTTAACACATTTTAACAAATTGCATTTTATTAAAGAGAGTAATTATGCAATATTTATATCAGTGAGTTACCTCTACCTTTATGCTTATTTTTATTGGGGCTACCCCATTTATTACCATCATTGAGTACAACGACCTAGAAAAACCAACCGGGGCTAGGTGAGCCCACCATATTTTCATCCAGCCCACAAGGTTTTGAAATAGAACTAACTCTAGTGAAGTTCCCATGTTAGCCTTTGATCATAGGCACGGTTGTTTAAATAGTTTATTACTCTCTGAGATTGTACACTTTACTCACAAGAGATAATCAACTCGTTGCTCCACATGATTCCGTAGTCATGTAGTCGAGAGGTCATCACAATAACCTTTCTAAATATCTCACCCCTTTTGTCATTTCACCCATGTGGGTTGCCCATCGTTGCGCGGGATGTTCACCTCGTGGCCCGGCGTAGCATGGCTACACCTCAACGGCAGCAACTTCACTCTTGAATTGGTGTCCCATTAAGCGGACGTATCGAGCTTGCGGCCCTTTATTAATCCTCTAGTGAGATGACTTTCGGGGTTTGATAAATTTACTAAGCCCAGCTGTATTTCTGGACTTATGGTTGTACTTGTTTTACACAGGAGGTCATGAAAAGATTAAGTCCTTCATCCATCCGAGCGGCTCATACCACATACCTATCATTCTGTACTCGTCAACACCTACCACCTTACACTAACAGCCTAACTTAGGGTTTGTATTTCAAATGTAAAATTTTGAGGAAAAATAAAAACTTTTGTTGTCTCATCAAATCATTTGGAAGTTTTCCAAATTTTCCTAGCAATTTCAATGTTTGGAATTTAATTCTTGTGATTGGAAATTGTTGTCAAAAATTCTAGCCTTCAAACTTGTGATCATCCTCTGAAAATATTTTTCCTATCATCTTGATCATCCTATCTACCTCCTGAATTATTTCACAATTTTTAGATTCTATTTGCTATTTCAATTGGCCAAGTCAAACTAGTTTGAATTTCTGGTCAAACCCTAGGTCAGCAGCTTGTGAATTTTCTGCAGAACAATGCAGTGCATAAAAGTTCTGGAAAATTTATGCAATGTTGTTCTCTATCCCAAGTAGCTACCATAAACATTTCGGAATTTTGGAGCTCAGGAACTCCTCTAAAAATTCTCCAAACTCTCTCAGCCTTTTAAAACTCCAAATCGAGAGTCACTATTCATCGGGCTCGAACCGAGGCCGACTTAAACTCCCGACCAGACCAATCGTCTCGGCTGGACCCAACCGCGTCGACCGGACCGAGTCAAACTCCGACCGAGCCTCTTAAGCCGGCCCGACCGAACCACGTCATTGCGCGCACCTTCCTCTCGTTGACAAACCCGGCCCACTGCAGGTCCTCTCTTCCACGCGTCGCGCGCACGTGCCAGCTCTCCGCGCGCTCGCTCTCTCGCGCGCCGCTCTTCGCGCCGGCGCATCATGCATCGCCACGTCGCCTTGCCGTCACCTCGCGCCTTACCGCTTCCACCTCGCGCCTCGCCTCCTCTTCTTAAGCCATCAGCCTTACCTACCTCGGTTTCTCCTTCCTCCTCTGCCCACTTCATGGCCGAGCTCGCAAGCCGAGGCGTCGCCACGCCGCCTCCGAGCCGCCGGCCACTCCGGTGATCTCGGCCCGGCCCGTATCGTCCGCGGTGAGCCTTGCACCTCGGAGACCTCAACCCCGTCAATTCGAAGTTTCCATCACCGGAAGCTGCGCGCTCCTTCTTCTCCATCTCGGCGAATCCGCCTCTCCCCGCCCGTCTTCTCGGCGAGTACCATCTCGATTCTTCTCTCGGTGAGCATCACTGGACTCCCTCTTCCTTCCCGATCACTCACACGCTCTCGTTCACGCGGACCTTTGCAGCGGTGGCCGCCTTGCGCCGCCGCGAGCTCGTCGCCGAGCCATCTCCGTGCCACCGTACCGCGTCATCGGTGAGTTCCTGGTGACCCCCTGTTGCTCATGCGCGCGCTACTTCTTCCCCAACTGCACCCGTCGCCGTCGCCCCCTTTTCACCCCCACGGCCGGCCGCCGTGCTCCGTCGCCGCGCCGCCACCGTGCTTCTCCGGCAAACCCGCGACCACCCTTAGCTTCAGTAACCCCTGGGCGACCCATTTTGGCCACTGCCACCACCTCGCCGCGGCTCCACTGCCGGCGCCGTTTTCAGCCTCAGCACACCCGAGCCGCTCCCCTGCTTCCTCCCTGTTTTTCCTGTGGCTGACAGTGGGGCCCACCTCCCCTGAGCCATGTATCTAGCTGTTAATTAATCTTAGGAGGGATCATTAGTCCCTTTCATGCTTTAGCTTAGTTGGAAAATTGAGGTTTGAAGGAAAGTTAGTCACTGGTTCTCTGTAATTGTTCCTCTGTTGTCATTTTCTTCCTATTGTCAGTAATCTAATCATGGTAGTATTGCTTGCTATTCTATTTTGTTAGTGCTTGTTGTCTTCCCTAAGTAATAGTGGTTAGCATGAAGTCATTTAGTTAGTAATTATAGGTTTCAAGCTCTTGTTGGCATGAATGATCAAAGAGGTAGTTAGATGATCATGTTGATTGTCTCTGTACTCTTGGTTCTTGCCTTTTCAAGCATTGTAGGGCCTTGTAGTAGTAGCATGCTGAAAATTGTTAACCTTGCTATATGTGGGTGTGATGCTTAGATGTGTTAGTAGCTGAATTTCATTAAGGCCCAACCCTAGTTAGAAAATGGTTAGCATCTAATAGTTGGCTAATTAACTAGTTAGTATTTCAATAGCTTCTTTTAGGGTTAAGTGATCTGATCACTAATGATGGTTGCTTAGAATAGCTAATTATTAGATGTGGTAATTTGATGTTTAGTTAATAGATGTGCACACAATCACCATCAAAGTGCATCGAAGGATTAAAACTTATAAGAGGATTGATTTTGTGGTTAGCTTGGTAAATAAGTGAGTAGGTAGATCAATCACATGAAAGCATGTCTAATTTAAATCATCTCTGTAGCAGCCATTTTGTTGTTCCTATTGTGATGGTCTAGCTTCTGTGTATGGATTTGTGTTTGTATTTGAATGTTTGAGTTTTGTCGGTGTTATTCGTTCTTATTCGTTGTTTTTGTTCAATCGTTGAAGCCGACATTTGCGGTAACCACGAGCGACCCTCCGCAACAAATTGAGCAACAACTAGAAGGCAAGCAGTTTGATCATGTTAATCCCAGTATTTTAAAGTCTAATATTTTGTTTCCGCTATATGTATGCATTGCTTAATTTGTGTTAAATAGATTAGTTAAATCTGTAGTTGCATATCCTGTAGGTGAAATGTTGATCTCTACTACGAGCCTAGGTTATTTTCTTGTGATTAGAGATCGTTGGAGGATCTCTTGTCACTTAGTAGAAACGATTCCAAATGCTTAGACATGCTTAGTATCGGTAGAAATGGCGGTTATCGACTTAGTCGGTAACTTTGGATCACACAAAATTTACTATAAGCTGTATGTTTGACATTCTTGCTATGTTTAATGGTGAAAACTAAAAATGAAAAACAAAAGGATTTAGACTTGGGCACAACGGTATGTTGGTGTGATCGGTTGGGTGTGATTGGAATGGTGCAGAGTCAATTAAGGACCGAACATCTTGTGAGTGGATTGTTATCCGAGCATTTTTGCGTGCTAACCACACTAGAGGGTATGGGACCTCTCTTGACCTAGTACTTTGGCGTGTATTGGCTCAGGGTGCGGGAGGTCGCGGGAGGGATGGTGTTGGGAGCATGGTAGTTGTCGAAAAGCTTTACCCATAAAGGTAGTTGTCTTTTCGGCTTTACCATGTAGCGTATGGATTTCTATCCATACGGCGGCTCGTAGGTAATACACAATATTGGAAAGCAGTCTCGTAGGACTTAGTCGTGTGCGGCATACCTTGGTAGTGTGCTTTGGCTTAAAGGCGATGCGAAGTGTGGGTGCAGATGGTACACCCTGCGGGTTAAAACTATTCGAATAGCCTCGTCCTAGGTTATGGACACGCTTGGGTAAGCTTTTCAAGAGTTAGACTACAACCTTTTAAATTAAAACTTGAAGGGTGGTACGAATCTGGGGATTCGTGCTATGTTGTGGTGACTATTGGGATAGTCACTTCCAGGTGGTTACTTGTATCTATCTTTAATTCGCTGTTATTTCAATACTAAAAATGAATTGCAAATTTGCCTTCAAACTGTATTACATTATTGCAAACAAATTTGGCTTTGTGCAAATGAAACATATGGCCTCCACCAAATAAGCCTGCATGTAGCATATGAACAGGTCTGCTAGTTCACACGTCAGTCTTGCGGGTACAAAGACAATCTTTGTACTCGGATGCTTTGCTTAATGTTTTTGTTGCGAGAGGAAGAAGGTGAGCCCCAAGGGCCTCACTTACGTGAGTTCTTTGCCGCCGTGCTCGGCGACTAGGCTTGGCGGTCGGTCGGATGCCTTGTGGGTTGAAGGCACACGATTGGCTTTGTTTATAGCCATCTTATGACACTTTTGCTTCCATTGTCTATCTTACGTATTTGTGTATCTTGTGGCGATCGGCCATTATGCATAATATTTTCCTCTATTTGTTTATCTTCCGTTTGGTAGTAAATGTTTGGACTCTATGTTTGGAATGGAATTGATGCATACTTTTGTGGGAGGTGTGTATCTTGCAGGAAGTATACACATTTGAGGCTTCGATTTATTTGATTTGTGATGCTAGGACCAGTTGGTTGGTTAAGCATTACTGAGCAAAAATTGGGGTCCTCACATTACCATCCTTGAGATGTGGTATTAGCAAATTTTAGAGTTTTGGGAACAAAATATATCATTTCCAATAACATAATCATTTACCCACAATGACTGCCCAAAAATATTTCCATGATTAAAAGAGATGATGATTGGGACATTTAATGCCTCGGTATTTAAGCATGACTAGCATGTCGCTTAAATACAACCTATAATAATAATTTACCACATAGTTACTAGGGTGACATGGAATAATGGATTCAATTATCAAGGGTTGGCATAATAATTAATTAATCATCAAATGGATATTTAACTACCTTAAGCTTTAACATACATTTGTTAAAGGAATAAAGCATGTAATTTGCTATTTTAAAGGAATATAATTTGCATAAAATGTAGGATCGGAATGATCAAAGTATTGACTCGCCTTGGTTATAGGTAAGAGAATCTTGATAGTCTTGTGTTTGATCAAGTTGGAGGTCTTTTGCGTCTTGAATCCTAATCGGACGATTATAGGAAAAAGACACAAACAAGCCAAGAGAGCAAATAGATACTAAAGCAAATAAACTCCAAATTAAACAAGACCTATGCCATTAGCAAGATCTTGAGTTTACAAAATTTTAGAAACAAATTTTATAATTTTGAATTCTGACGAGGAGAACGAGACTTTCGAAGTTCAAATGGATTTAGATCGAGAAAATCAAAAAGAGAGAATACTCTCAAATATGTGGGTCCGAGCCCACAGTGGCTGGTCCACCACGGTGCATGGACCGGGACCATATCTGCAGTCCTCGGCCCATGAGGCTTGGCTGCCACAAAGGGCTCGGGCCCACTGTCAGAGAGAGGCGAAGGGGTAGAGCCAATGACAAGTGGGGGCCACATGGGTATTGACTCCAAGCACAATCACATGAGAGCTTCAACTAGGGATGGCAATCGGGTGCGGCAGGTACGAGTATTGCTTGCCCATTCCCATGCCTGTGACCCCGATTTCCCCACGGGCATGCCCGCGATGGACAACGGGCAAAGAACCTCGCCCATGCCTGTCGCCCGCGGGTACCCATCGCCCGCGGGCATGCCCGTTTACCCGCGAATAATGCATCACCGCCCGTGGGTACCCATCGCCCGCGGGCATAATCATCACACATAAGGACATAATCATCACACATAAGGACATAAATAATGCACACATCAAGTTCATTACAATTCACACATCAATAGTGCACCACATATTTAACATCTAATAAAATTCATCACAATTCACACATCAAGTTCGACAAGACAACTAATCAAGTTCAACAAATAAAATAAAAATACAAACTAACATAGTTTCTCACACATAAACAAATTAAGTTTACAACAAGATATCCACATTAATCAAGTTCAACAAGATGAAAAACATTTCCATAAACCGTTTTGCTAATCAGAGTCGATGGTCGAGATTGAACAACAATCTTTAAGCTCTTCTTCAATGTCTTCAAGGCATGTCCATAAACCCGCAACTCCTCCTTCACCTGAAAAGTAAATATTGTATTACATCACTAGCTTGCAATCACATAGAAAAATTGAAATATTTACATCACTAGTTGCATACCTTTAAGGTCATTCGAAGCGACTTTGTGAGCACATCAATGCCTCTAATATAGCTGGGTGAGGCGACTACGATGTTCACTTAGCACTCTACCACTAGTGCTAAAAGCGATTCGAAGCTCTTTGTTGTTATTGGAATAGCCAAGATATCACGGGCAATCATCATAATGTAGGATAACGTGTCCTATTCACCTTCCACCAACCCATTATATCAAATTCCTCATTTGTGCAAGGAAGAGTTTCTTCTTCCAAATAGCGATCCAACTTACTTTTGGTCTTTACTACACCGATACTTTTCTTACTAGCAGCTAGTGTTTTAAATATTGAAAGCACCTCATTTGCACCAACTGCAACACTAGTACTAGATGATGTAGCCATACCCTCTTCTTTACTATGCACTTGGTACTCATTCATCAACTCACACAAACAATTATAACTGTTTGTAACATTCTCTTCAGAATTTTCTTCACCAAAGAGGGCAATATAGTATGCATGTAACATTGTCATTTTTCCACGTGGATCAAGAATAATAGCAATAGCCATCAAACCATGAATATCAGACCAATACTTGTCAAACTTTTTTATCATCTCAACAGACATAGCCTCAATTATTGGATCTCCACATCGTAGCCATTTATTCATATGCATTTTGACCTCACATATCTTTGGGAAGAAGATGTTAGCTATTACGTATTTAGTTCGAAAAACATTTTAGTGAGTTCATAGAAGAGGTTTAATTTTTCACAAGCAGTTGAGGCAAAATTCCAATCAACATCGGTTGGTGCACAATTAAACGCATATCAAGTTGCTTCAACCTTTCAAAGACTTTCTTATAGGGAATAGTAGTACTAAGCATAACATAGGTTGAATTCCATCTAGTTTTGCAATCAAGGCCAATCTTTTAGTTAGTTCAACCTTTACAAACCAGAAATTTGCTTTCAAAAATTTTTCGTACCTCTTTGGTGTAGTTGTCCAATAAGAAACACTATCACGGACTCTCTTAATGCAATGCTCCATGACACTCAAACTATCTTTCGTAATTAAGTTGAGAATATGTGCACAACAACGCATATGTAGCATCTTTCCACCCAATAAAAGATTACATGGACCAACCTTTGTCTCTATTGCTTCAACCAATTTATCATTTGTTGAGCAGTTGTCTGTAACATCCCCATTTTGATTAATGAGATTTAGTATGCATATTATCAGCATGCATGACATTTTAGAGACATTTGCATAAATTATTGCAATTGGAAAATTTAAATCAAAGATCAAACATACACTTGAATTCAAACTCCAAATGAAAATAGGAACAAAACATTTGATCGTCATCGGAAACAATTTATTCAAATAATAGAATAATTACCATGAATAAATATAATTTTACCAAATTTTGGGAACCTAATTCAACCCCTAGAAAATTCAAACACGAATCAATAACCTACCCTAAGTTTGAATTTATTTATTACAAAATGTATTATGAACAGTATGGTTTTATAATTTTTATGAGTACTATGTCATCCCAGGAACACCCTTGATTAATCTCAGAATTTTTAGAAATTTATTGCTATAATTAAAGCCCCGGTCAAACTTGTTTTTCTTTGGTCAAACCTGATTTCAAACTTGGCTCGCCTTTGTTGAACCGATGGGTCCTAACCCAACCGCCGAACCCAACCTCCTCTTGACTCGACTCAACCACCTTTTTGCACGGCGCTGCGAGACGTCCGATCCAAGATCAGCGGTCGGATCTACGTGATCATTCGGACGACTCAAGCGGCTCTTTGATGCGGATCGTCCATTCAAGATCCAACGATGCGGATCAACACTTTTCACTTGCACGCGCCCACTCTTTTGGTCGCGCCAAGGCGGTCCCACCGGTCGATTCGTCTCCCACCTCGGTCGGTTCGCGCGAGAGCAACTGCGCCACGCGCCCGCCATGCTGCGCGGCTCTGTCGCGCCGTTCACGCACGCCCTCCATGGCTTATCCCGAGCTCGCTCGTTCACGCGCTCCTTCTCGTCGTCAATCTCGCACAAAAGCGCCTCCGAGCCCTCTTTTTCCCCCCACTTCTCTTCCCTGCCGTGGGAGAGAAGGTGGCTTTGAGCTCTCCTCCATCCCGGTAAGTGTCGCCGCATCACGCCATCCTCTCCCTCTATCCTCGCCGTGTCCATTTACGCTAATCTGGCTCCTACTTTGGCTTGTAGCTCTGGAACAAGCGGTGCCACGAGCTTCGAGCACGCATAAATACCCCCTTTTGGCGTCTTCATCTCGGTGAGATACTCTCCAACTCTTGCGCGTCATATTGTGTCCCTTAACTCCACATTGCTTTCCCCTCAACTTATTCCATCAATGATCCACAGGCTCAGCCGTATTTGGAAGTTTCCCCTTCACGGCCGTGGGAACCCCTCTTCTTCCCTACTTGTGAGTGCAGTGAGTTCCCCTTCATTTTCCCCTCGGAACAATATAGAGGATCCTCAGGTGCTGTTCACACCTCTCTTTTCCTTTCTTTCTCCTCAGGACATCCCGCCTCTGTGACCTCCAACGCGCCACCGCGGCTCACGGCCTTGAGCACCCGTCCTCCCCACCTCTACCAAGCACTCGGTGAGTTTCTGGAGGTCCCCAGGCATGTTGCTGCCTCTTGTTGAAGCTCTTCGCCTTACCGCATCTTGTCGCCGTGCATGTTGTGCCATACATGGCTGGATCTTGCCGTTCTTGGAGAAGATAACCACAGGTCCCAGCGCCAGGCTGGAGATTCTTGAAGCCCAGTCCGTATCGATGCAGTTGTCTCGGGAGCTTTCTTCGCGAGCGACTTTGGCACCGAGCTACCTCCTCTGCTCAGCGCCACCGCCGCGGCGCCACCGTGCTCCATTCAAACAACGACACCACCGAAGTAGCCCTTCCTTTCTCTTCCCATTTTGCCTTAGACCTGCTCTCTCGGCCTCCCCTGCGCCGCCGGCTTCGGCGTGTCACGCGTGGCGGCTCTGTTGTCGGATTCTGGCCAAAAACTTAATAACGCAATTAGTTTAATCTAACCGTTGTTTTATTTGGGTAATAGTTGTTTAAAGAAGTTGATATCTCTATGTTGTGGGCCCAAAAGTTAGGTTAAGTAGTTGTGTAAACCTTGTTATACGTTTTCGCTAAGGCAAGCGTATTCTTAGTAGGTTTAGAATGAGTTTACGTTCGTATAGTAGAAGACGTCTTTGTCGAAATCGCCGGCTTGGTTTGTAGAGACCAGAGCCCTTGTTGACCGGTCAAACCTTTGACCCGGTCCGCTTGTCGATGACTTGGGCTAGGCTCACCTCGCTAGAAAAAGTATTTAATACTTAAGAAAATTCGGAATACATTTGCATTACCTTGAAAAATACTTGTAAACTTGTAAAATCCATAACTAATTCATGTTAACTCCAAAATAGATGAAATCACTTCGATATTTTTCATAATAAGTTAAATTGATATTAAAAATGGTTCCAAGTTTGTCTCTGTGGCAGAGAACATTATTTTGGATATTGATCCTTTAACACTATTTTTCTTACATTAGAAAAATGCTAAAATCTTTATAAATGCATAAGTAAATATTGGGAACTCCAAAATAGTGAAATCACTTTGGTTAATTTTCATTTTAAGTGAACTTATTTCTAAAAATGGTTTCAAACTCACCTCTGTTACTGAAGCTATATTTTGAAGTGATCCCAAAATGAATTATTTTTACTCTATAAAATCTTGATAACTTTAGAAATTAATAACTAAATCATGAAAACTCCAATTAGGGCAAACTCAACTGTTTTGAACTTGAAATAATATTGCCTATTTATCTATGTAATCCATGTACTCACCACCGCTCTACAAATTTTCATCTCATAATTAAATTACGTGATTGAAGGCGTATTAAAATCTGAAATTCAAACCGCCTAACTTTCACACACTAAATCCAAATGGGATGAACCTTTCACCATAATTCATATGAAAACATGACCTACCTACTGTATAAATTTTATACATTTTTGAGCATGTTGATTTTTAAGCTTTATTTGATGTTTATTGCAATATCGTCTTTCTTTAGGTTTTTAAGCGATAACGCTATATTCGTGAGTGTATTATGAGTATAACCTGAGAATGGACAAGTGATACAGCAAAGGTGCGAGCACCCTCCTCTTGATCATATTGCTCGATGATTTTTAAATGTTTTGTGTGAGTTTTTATTATCGCAATTGCATGCTACTTTGAAATATATGTTTATGGGTAGAAGTAGTTAATCTCTAATTGCTGCATTAGCCCTCCTTTGAATGTTGATTACCCTTTTTACCTTGAGCGATTAAGGATATATGTTATATGGGTTGTTTGCTAGTTTGCGAGCGATGCTTAGCCATGCTAGTAGTCATAGCGAGAGTGGTTGATGGAGCTAGTCCATCGGCGGTGAATCGAATTGAATCTTAATGAAATTTGAGGATTTTATGGATTGGATTATGTTGAACTTGAGGATTATATCCAGATCTTCGCATCTGGGGTTTGTGAACTTGTTGGGCATGGGTTTTATGTTCTTAACTTGGATGGGTGTAGGGTGATCATGAAATCTTGTTGTTGTTGTTGTTATGGAATTGTGTAGCCCGTCTCAGTGTTTAAGGACCGGTCTGTGGTGTGATGAACCAAGTCCTACGTGCAACCACACGCCGGGTTAATGGCGAAGGCTTGGCTTAATAATTTGTTGTGTGTTAGCTATCAAAACACAATGAGGTTGACAATTGTTATTGTTATGTATTTAATTGTTCTCTTGTCAATCTCGTGGGGGCATGTTTGTTGTTCTCTTGATTGCCCTTAAGGGTCTCTTGTTGGATAGGGACTTACTTACACAACGAGGTTCACCTGTGGTGCGAGGCGCTTAGTCTGCTATGGGATGCTGTTCCTCGGGTGGTTTGATAGTTAGGACATGACATTGTAACGGCCTCGTTATGCTACCTCAGTCACACTCCTACGGAAGAGTGCATTGGCCGACATTATGAGGAATGCATATCGTGTGGGTAAAGCTGTACAACTCTGCAGAGCAACTAAATCTATTCGAATAGCCTCGTCCTAGGTTATGGACAACACTTGTGGGATAGCAGACACAGTTAGTTTTTTTTTGAGAAACTTAAGTTTGGGTTATGGTCGAAAATGTTATATCTTTATGCTAGTTTGTTTAGATCTTATGTTGCCACGAATGAGATGTTCGTGTGTTGTTTATAATTGGAGATTATAGCATTGATGATCATTACTTACTGCTATAAAATGTCTTCTAAATGTTTTACAAATGGCTAGTTAGAATCTTTATTGTTTATCTATATGCAAAACTTGCTTTATGCTAAAATTGACTAGTGTAGTAGCCTTCCTTTGATACTTACATGCATCCTTATTTCTTTTGAAAGTCTCGCGAGTACAACTTTGTACTCTAACAGTGTCTATTTATTCAGGTGAGACCGGCGGGTGGAGCAGCTTTAACTCAGTTGGTTGCTTGTGGGATTGTGGGCATACCAACTCGGTTATTCCCTTTTGTTTTTAAGTTACCTTCCGCTGCAATTTATTTGTGTTAATTAGATTTGGCCGATCGGCCCTCTTTTTACAACCTTGCACTACAAGGTTCTATTTAAATGATGTTGTATTTGATTCTTGTATTCTTGTACATTGTGTATGGAAGTGATTGCAATGTTGTGTACTAGGATATGTGCATGTTAGCCATGATCCTTGGGAGCTAGCATGTGACACATATCCGGGTCACTCGGAGTCGTGTCGTCTCACGTTAAGTATTGCGTTCTGGCGTAATTACTTAGCAATTGATACGGATCCGATTTGGGGTCCTCACAGCGTTAGTATCGAGCCATCTTGTATGTAGTTAAAGCGTAGCAATGGGCGTTATTAGGTTTTGAGTTAGAATATTTTGAAACTATCAAAAGTTTGGCAAAAATGTTAGTAATATAGTTCCTTTGTTTCTTACCCATCCTAGTATCTAATTCTTATCTCACTATTCTTTTGAATTGTGCAAAATCGTTTTCTCCAATGCTTGTCTCTCTTCCAACACTAGAAACGTTAAATAGTCACCGGTGAAGAGCAATAATGGAAGAACAATAAGATGACGCCTTGCTGCGATTTTAGGAATAAACTAGGATTTATCCTTAGATATTATACCCCGTAAGGATATTACTTAGCTTGTAGACGCTGGATTTTGTGGTGATCAATTTCTCTCTTTTGCTTCCAGAAGTCGTGCATCGCGTATGAGCAGTTAGAGCTTTCAATTGTATCTTGTGCTGTCCACCTGGACTTTAGCACCTCATTTTTGTGATGCATAAATGGTTTTTATCTTGCATACATGCTAGGTTAAGTTGCCTCTGCTAGCGATTGCTTGTTTTCTGCCTTTACCTCTCTTCTTTTGCCGGTTGCTAACCAGGTGTATGACAACAGGATGTCAGGACAGAAGACCCGTTTGACTTTGGAAGTAATGGAAGACTCTCAGCTTGTAGGTTCTCTAGTCTCTAGTGATCAGCCCCCGATTCCTCAACGGCACAATTCGGAGCACCCCGACCCGCAATTTCAGCACGTGAGTCAACAAGAAGAAGTGACTCCACCTCGACCATCGTGGTAGGCGTGTTGTACGATGGAGCAGAATCAGCAAGACCAAACTCGATGTTGCAGCAAATTGCTCAAAACACGCCATTGTCCAAGGTGCTCAAATGGCGGCGAAGAGCCGATCCTTATGGCTCCGATTCGATGATTTTCTAAACACGAAGCCTCCTGTGTTCTCGTGTTGGAAGACCCTCTCGATGCCGCGATTGGCTTAGGAGCATCGGCGGAAGTTGATTATTGCTCGGTGCACCGACCATGAGAAGGTCCTCTATGCCTCCAACCAACTAGAAGGAGCAGCGGTGCATGGTGGGATCGATTTTACACCATGCGGCGGCGACCACGTCCGTCATGGGGCGAGTTTCAGCGACTTTCCGTGGCGCATGTTCCCTCTAGCATTGTTAGTTTCAAGAGGCGTGAATTCCTCGCGTTGAAGCAAGAGACAAGTCTGTAATGAAGTATCTCTCGAGTTTAATCACTTAGCTCGTTACGCTTACATTGTGTCCCCACTAACGCAAGAAGACAAGAACGATTCTTGATTGGTCTATCGGAAGAGATGCAGTGGCACTTTCGCTGCCCATGATTTCCCAGTTTCCAACAGCTGGTTAATAAGGCTATTACGGTAGAGAATATTATGCAAGTGGTTGAAGAATCGCGAACGCAAGAGGTTGCACAAATTTCAGCAAGCTGCAGTTCTCGGGAGCCGTGTGCTTGCAGCCCGTCCCTCCTGAATTCCAAGACACAGCATCACGGTACCTCCTATGATAGTGTCTCATCCCCTCGACAAGTTATCTATCTAGGGCAACCGGAAAGAGGTGAGAAGCCGCGCAGACGAAGCTTATTATCGTATGTTTCACTTGTGCAATCGGGGCCACTTTGCGGACTATTGTCGAGAAGGCACCAAGCCAATCCCGTTCGTGCGAGACCTTGGCACATCCCTTGACCAGCGATGCGATCTGCGTTTTCAGATCACGGTCATGCTCATGTTAACCATGTCACCGCCGAGGAGGCGCATGAAGCACCAGCGTGGTATTGGGCACTTTCTAGTCAATTCGACTCCTGCGTGTATTGTTTGACTCGGGAGCCTCTCATTCTTTATGTCGGAGGTTTTGCTACCCTCGCAATATCTCACTCAGCTTGATGCCTACCCCTATGATGATTCAATCACCAGGTTCAGAAATGAGAAGCATTCATGAATGTCGGGAAGTTGAAATTGAGATTAAAGGGGTGAAGTTTTCAGCAAATCTTATTGTGATAGATTCAGCGGGCCTTGATGTCATTCTTGGGATGAATTGGCTGTCCAAGAACCATGGTCAAATTGATTGTGCCCGCAAGGTCATCACTCTCACTAGTCCTCTTGGTGTTCGAGTTGAATTGGCGCCAAAATTGGAGCATCCTCATCTCTATGCCCTTAGCGACAAAGAATTGCGAAGTGGTGAAGTTCGGTGGTATGTGAGTACCTAGATGTTTTCAGAGAATTACGGCATGCCATCTTCACGAGAAGTTGAGTTTGTGATTGAGTGCGGCGGAGCGCTCCAATATCCAAACGTCCTTATCGTATGCCGCCAAATGAGTTGGTTGAATTGAAGAAGCAACTCGCGAGAACTTCAAGAAAGGTTTCATTAGACCGAGCTCCTCACCACAGGGATGCCCGCTTTATTTGTGAAGAAGAAGGACCACAGTCTAAGGATGTGCATTGACTACCGTCCGTTGAATGAGGTCACTATCAAAAACAAGTATCCACTTCCACGGATTGATGATTTGTTCGACCAGATGAACGGTGCCCGCATATTCTTCAAGATTGACTTGAGATTGGGTTATCATCAAGTGAGGATCAGATCGAGGACATTCCTAAGGCGGCTTTCTCCACTCGTTATGGCTTATACGAGTACACGTCATGTCCTTGGTTTGACAAATGCACCGCCTTGTTCATGAATCTCATGAACTCTGTGTTCATGGAGTATTTAGACAAATTTGTGGTCGTTTTTATTGATGACATTCTCATTTACTCTAAATCTAAAAGTGAGCACGAAGAACACCTTCGTCTTGTGTTGGACAAGCTCCGAGAACATCGACTCTATGCAAAATTCAGCAAGTGCGAATTTTGGTTAAAAGAAGTCGCCTTTTTGGGTCATGTGTTATCTGAAGGTGGAATTGCTGTGGACCCAAGCAAGGTTCAGGATGTTCTCAATTGGGAACAGCCCAAGTCCGTCACCGAAGTCCGTAGTTTCCTCGGTCTTGCAGGATATTATCGTCGGTTCATTGAGAACTTCTCAAAATTAGCAAGACCCATGACCCAATTGTTGAAGAAAGAAAAGAAGTATGAATGGTCAGCTCAGTGTGAGGCAAGCTTCCAGATGTTGAAGGATTGTTTAACTTCTGCTCCGGTGTTAGTTCTGGGATATCCATAAAGACCGACATCTATTGTGATGCATCTCGCCTTGGCCTTGGCTGCGTTCTTATGCAAGATGGCCGAGTTGTGTCATATGCATCGAGGCAATTGAGACCTCATGAGATGAATTATCCCACTCATGATCTTGAGCTCGCAGAAGTGGTTCATGCTTTGAAGATATGGCGACATTTTCTTATCGGCAATCGCTGCGAGGTCTATCACGATCACAAGAGTTTGAAGTATATCTTCACTCAAGCCGATCTGAACCTAAGGCAAAGAAGATGGCTTGAATTGATCAGGACTATGATATGGGAGTTCATTATCATCCGGGAAAGCTAATGTCGTTGCCGATGCATTGAGCGAAAATCACAATGCAAGCTGTATCTTGGTTCGACACAAGCGGAGCTCTTTGCAATGAATTCCAACGGCTCAACTTGGAGATGGTTAGCGAAGGTTTTCTCGCTGCCTTAGAAGTGAAACCTACCCTTGAGGACCAGATCAAGATGGCCCAGAAGAATGACAAAGGCATGGAAAGAATTAAGGACGAAATGAAGGCGGGCAAAGCCAAGTGTTTTCGAAGATAACCAAGGTGTTTTGTGGTTGGAAGCGTTTAGTGGTGCCGAATGATGCAAAGCTTAAGGAATTAATCCTTCATGAAGCCCATAATTCTCTTTTCTCTATTCATCCGGGAAGCACAAAAATGTATCAAGACTTGAAGCAAAGAATATGGTGGACTAGGATGAAGCGGGAGATTGCACGCTTTGTGGCCGAGTGTGATGTGTGTCAAAGAGTCAAGGCTGAGCATCTAAAACCAGCCGGTACTCTAGATCCCCTGCCCATTCCCGAGTGGAAATGGGAAGAAGTTGGCATGGATTTTATCACTGGCCTCCCTAGAACACAATCTGGATCCGATTCTATTTGGGTGATCGTGGATCGCCTGACCAAGGTTGCCCATTTCATTCCTGTCAAGACCACCTACACCGGGGTCAAGCTAGCAGAGCTATACATTGCAAGGATTGTTTGCCTTCACGGTGTCAAAGGTGTCGTTTGGATAGAGGTCCCGGTTCACATCTCATACGGAAGTGCTTGCATCAAGCCATGGGTACTAACCTATCCTTTAGCTCCGCTTATCACCCATAAGCGGATGGACAAACCGGCGTGTAAATCAGGTCTTGGAAGATCTTCTCCGAGCATGCGTACTGTCTTATAGCAAGAATTGGGAAAAATGGTTACCGTTTGCTGAATTCTCTTACAACAATAGCTTCCAATCCAGCATTCAGATGTCACCATTCGAAGTATTGTACGGAAGACCTTGTAGGACGCCCTTAAACTGTTCTGAAGCCGGGGAGAGGCCATTTTATGGTCCAACCACAGTGAAGGATCTTGAAAAACGTTCGTGTCATTCGTGAGCGACTTCGGACGGCGCAATCCCGTCAGAAATCTTATGCCGACCGTCGTCATCGCGAGTTGAGTTTCGAGGTAGATGATCATGTCTATCTTAAGGTCTCTCCTATGAAAGGAATACATCGCTTCAATGTCAAAGGCAAATTGGCGCCTCGCTACATTGGACCTTTCAATTCTAGCCAAGATTGGATCGGTAGCCTATCGGTTGGAGCTACCACCATCACTTTGAGACGTGCATAATGTCTTCCATGTCTCGCAACTCAAGAAGTGCCTTGGCGTCCCAACCTGAAACAACCGAGTTGGAAGAACTCAATTTGCGGCTGATCTCTCTTATCGGGAGCACCGATTCGCATTCTTGAAGAAATGGAGCGCAAGACAAGGAATCGCAACATCAAATTCTTGAAGGTTTAGTGGAGCAACCACACGAAGATGAAGCAACATGGGAGCGTGAAGACCGGATGCGAGCCGAGTATCGAGAACTTTTCCTTCTACATGAAGTGTCTTGGATCAAGAAAGGTAAGGTTAAACAAAGCAATGGGAAGGAAAATGTAATAGAAATTCCTTGTAACTTTGTTCTACCTTTAAAAGATATCTTAGCACTATCTTTGAAAGAAATAAAGACAACGGATGTTATGTTTTCTTTTAGAACCTTTCTACCCAACTTCCACCCTATCGATCTCGGGGTCGAGATCTTTTGTAAGGGGGGAGGTTTGTAACATCCCCATTTTGATTAATGAGATTTAGTATGCATATTATCAGCATGCATGACATTTTAGAGACATTTGCATAAATTATTGCAATTGGAAAATTTAAATCAAAGATCAAACATACACTTCGAATTCAAACTCCAAATGAAAACAGGAACAAAAACATTTGATCATCATCTGGAAACAATTTATTCAAATAATAGAATAATTATCATGAATAAATATAATTTTTACCAAATTTTGGGAACCTAATTCAACCCTAGAAAATTCAAACACGAATCAATAACCTACCTAAGTTTGAATTTATTTATTACAAAATGTATTATGAACAGTATGGTTTTATAATTTTTATGAGTACTATGTCATCCCAGAACACCCTTGATTAATCTCAGAATTTTTAGAAATTTATTGCTATAATTAAAGCCCGGTCAAACTTGTTTTCTTTGGTCAAACTGATTTCAAACTTGGGCTCGCCTTTGGTGAACCGGCCGGGTCCTAACAACCGACCAGACCCAACCTCCTCTTGACTCGACTCAACCACCTTTTTGCACGGCGCTGCGACCGTCCGATCCAAGATCAACGGTCGGATCTCGTGATCATTCGGACAGCTCAAGCGGCTCTTTGATGCGGATCGTCCATTCAAGATCAACGATGCGGATCAACACTTTTCACTTGCACCGCACCCACTTTTGATCGGCGCCAAGGCGGTCCCACGGTCGATTCCGTCTCCCACCTCAGGTCGGGTTGCGCGGAGCAACTGCGCCACGCGCCGCCATGCTGCGCGGCTCTGTCAGCGCCGTTCACGCACGCCCTCCATGGCCTATCCACGAGCTCCGCTCGTTCACGCGCTCCTTCTCCGTCGTCAATCTCGCACAAAAGCGCCTCGAGCCCTCTTTTCCCCACTTCTCTTCCTGCCGTGGGAGAGAAGGTGGCTGAGCTCTCCTCCATCCGGTAAGTGTCGCCGCATCACGCCATCCTCTCCCTCTATCCTCGCCGTGTCCATTTCTGCTAATGCCGGCTCCTACTTTGGCTTGTAGCTACTGGAACAAGGCAGTGCCACAGGAGCTTCCAGAGCACGCCCGCAAATACCCCCCTTTTTGGCCGTCTTCATCTCCGGTGAGATACTCTCCAACTCTTGCGCGTCATATTGTGTCCCTTAACTCCACATTGCTTTCCCCTCAACTTATTCCATCAATGATCCACAGGCTCAGCCGTATTTCGAAGTTTCCCCTTCACGGCCGTGGGAACCCCTCTTCTTCCCTAACGCCGGTACGGTGAGTTCCCCTTCATTTTCCCCCTCTGGAACAATATAGAGGATCCTCTGGTGCTGTTCACACCTCTCTTTTCCTTTCTTTCTCCTCAGGACATCCCCGCCTCTGTGACCTCCAACGCGCACCGCCGCTCCACGGCCTTGAGCACCCAGTCCTCCCACCTCTACCAAGCACTCGGTGAGTTTCCTGGAGGTCCCCTGAGCATGTTGCACTGCCTCTTGTTGAAGCTCTTCGCCTTACCGCATGCTGTCGCCGTGCATGTTGTGCCGCCGCCCTGACTGGATCTTGCCGTTGCCGGAGAAGATAACCCTGGGTCCCCGCGCCAAGCTGGAGAAGTTACTAAAGCCCCAGGAGTCCGTATCCAGTACCAGATTGTCTCGGGGAGCTTTCTTCGCCGAACGACTTTGGCACCCGAGCTACCTCCTCCGCTCAACGCCACCGCCGACGCGCCACCGTGCTCCGCTACCGGCAACGACACCACCGGAAGGTAGCCCTTCCTTATCTCTTCCCATTTTGCCTTAGACCCTGCTCTCTCCGGCCTTCCCTACGCGGCGTGGCTTCGGCGTTATCACGGCGCGGCGTCTGTTGTCGGATTACCGGCCAATGAAACTTAATAACGCAATTAGTTTAATCTAACCGTTGTTTTATTTGGGTAATAGTTGTTTAAAGAAGTTGATATCTCTATGACTGTGGGCCCAAAAGTTAGGTTAAGTAGTTGTGTAAACCTTGTTATACGTTTTCGCTAAGGCAAAGCGTATTCTTAGTAGGTTTAGAATGAGTTTACACGTTCGTATAGTAGAAGACGTACTGTCAGAAATACGCCTTCGGCTTGGTTTCGGCCGAGACCGAGCCCTTGTTGACCGGGTCAAACCTTTGACCCGGTCCGCTTGTCGATGACTTGGGCTAGGCTCACCTCGCTAGAAAAAGTATTTAATACTTAAGAAAATTCGGAATACATTTGTTTATTACCTTTGAAAAATACTTGTAAACTTGTAAAATCCATAACTAATTCATGTTAACTCCAAAATAGATGAAATCACTTCGATATTTTTCATAATAAGTTAAATTGATATTAAAAATGGTTCCAAGTTTCTCTCTGTGGCAGAGAACATTATTTTTGGATATTGATCCTTTAACACTATTTTTCTTACATTAGAAAAATCTTTGAAATCTTTATAAATGCATAAGTAAATATTGGGAACTCCAAAAACAGTGAAATCACTTTGGTTAATTTTCATTTTAAGTGAACTTATTTCTAAAAATGGTTTCAAACTCACCTCTGTTACAGAAGCTATATTTTGCGGAGAGTGATCCCAAAATGAATTATTTTTACTCTATAAAATGCTGATAACTTTAGAAATTAATAACTAAATCATGAAAACTCCAATTAGGGCAAACTCAACTGTTTTGAACTTGAAATAATATTGCCTATTTATCTATGTAATCCATGTACTCACCACCGCTCTACAAATTTTCATCTCATAATTAAATTACGTGATTGAAGGCGTATTAAAATCTGAAATTCAAACCGCCTTAACTTTCACACACTAAATCCAAATGGGATGAACCTTTCACCATAATTCATATAAAAACATGACCTACCTACTGTATAAATTTTATACATTTTTGAGCATGTTGATTTTTCTGGCTTTATTTGATGTTTATTGCAATATCGTCTTTCTTTAAGTTTTTCGATGATAACGCTATATTCGTGAGTGTATTATGAGTATAACCTGAGAATGGACAAGTGATACAGCAAGGTGCGAGCACCCTCCTCTTGATCATATTGCTCCAGTGATTTTTAAATGTTTTGTGTGAGTTTTATTATCGCAATTGCATGCTACTTTGAAATATATGTTTATGGGTAGAAGTAGTTAATCTCCTAATTGCTGCATTAGCCCTCCTTTGAATGTTGATTACCCTTTTACCTTGAGCGATTAAGGATATATGTTATATGGGTTGTTTGCTAGTTTGCGAACGATGCTTAGCCATGCTAGTAGTCATAGCCGAGAGTGGTTGATGGAGCTAGTCCATCGGCCGGTGAATCGAATTGAATCTTAATGAAATTTGAGGATTTTATGGATTGGATTATGTTGAACTTGAGGATTATATCCAGATCTTCGCATCTGGGGTTTGTGAACTTGTTGGGCATGGGTTTTATGTTCTTAACTTGGACGGTGTAGGGTGATCATGAAATCTTGTTGTTGTTGTTGTTATGGAATTGTGTAGCCCGTCGAGTGTTTAAGGACCGATGCGTGGTGTGATGAACCAAGTCCTACGTGCAACCACACGCGGGTTAATGGCGAAGGCTTGGCTTAATAATTTGTTGTGTGTTAGCTATCAAAACACAATGAGGTTGACAATTGTTGTTGTTATGTATTTAATTGTTCTCTTGTCAATCTCGTGGGGGCATGTTTGTTGTTCTCTTGATTGCCCTTAAGGGTCTCTTGTTGGATAGGGACTTACTTACACAACGAGGTTCACCTGTGGTGCGAGGCGCTTAGTCTGCTATGGGATGTTGTTCCTCGGGTGGTTTGATAGTTAGGACATGACATTGTAACGGCCTCGTTATGCTACCTCAGTCACACTCCTACGGAAGAGTGCATTGGCCGACATTATGAGGAATGCATATCGTGTGGGTAAAGCTGTACAACTCTGCAGAGCAACTAAATCTATTCGAATAGCCTCGTCCTAGGTTATGGACAACACTTGTGGGAAAGCAGACACAGTTAGTTTTTTTTTGAGAAACTTAAGTTTGGGTTATTGTCGAAAATGTTATATCTTTATGCTAGTTTGTTTAGATCTTATGTTGCCACGAATGGGATGTTCGTTTGTTGTTTATAATTGGAGATTATACCATTGATGATCATTACTTACTGCTATAAAATGTCTTCTAAATGTTTTACAAATGGCTAGTTAGAATCTTTATTGTTTATCTATATGCAAAACTTGCTTTATGCTAAAATTGACTAGTGTAGTAGCCTTCCTTTGATACTTACATGCATCCTTATTTCTTTTGAAAGTCTCGGGAGTACAACTTTGTACTCTAACAGTGTCTATTTATTCGGGTGAGACCGACGGGTGGGCGGCTTTAACTCAGTTGGTTGCTTGTGGGATTGTGGGCATACCAACTCGGTTATTCCCTTTTGTTTTTAAGTTACCTTCCGCTGCAATTTATTTGTGTTAATTAGATTTGGCGATCGGCCCTCTTTTGCAACCTTGCACTACAAGGTTCTATTTAAATGATGTTGTATTTGATTCTTGTATTCTTGTACATTGTGTATGGAAGTGATTGCAATGTTGTGTACTAGGATATGTGCATGTTAGCCACTGATCCTTGGGAGCTAGCATGTGACATATATCCGGTCACTCGAGTCGTGTCGTCTCACGTTAAGTATTGCGTTTACGGCGTAATTACTTAGCTTGATACGGATCCGATTTCGGGGGTCCTCACATTGTCCAAGGTCAAATTAGATAGCTTGCAATCAAGATTCTAATTTTGCAGGCTTTTATATAGTGCTTCACAAATAACCTCTGATGTATGTGGGCATGGCACATATATAAACTTACATAGTTCAGTATAGCAAGAAGATTAGTATTTCAACATAGCAAGAAGATTACTATTTCAATATAGCATGAAGATTAGCATTCCAACATAGCAATCACCTCAAAATGCAGCTTCTAAGCTTCCAAGAGTCATCTATAAAATGTCCTATCACTGCCATGTAGCCACTCTTTTGATTATTAGCCGTCCAAAGATCAGTTGTAACAGCAACATGACAACTGCTTTTATCCAAGTAACTGAGAGTTCTCTTTCTCTTTAAATCATAATGATCCAAGATATCCTTTCTAATAGTATTTGGTGACCATTTTAAATAAAGGTTGCAGTAGCACTAACAAATTCTGAAAGCTATGATGATCAACAATGGACAGTGGGTACTCATGCAGAATAATCATGTAATAGAGAGCTTTCCTAGCAACTTCTTGATCAAAGACATAGTTCTCTACAGTTACTTGCCCATATTCAGAAGATCCATACCTCAAACTGGTTTTTACCTTCCCTTGCCTCTTCCGATAGATGCAAACCTTCAGATGCTCATGCAGATGTTTAGTACCATTCTTCGTTTCTGCCGAAAGGTACTTGCTGCACCAAATGCACTTTGCCTTCCAAGCATCCTTCACTTTCAGTCTTATAAATTCATTCCAAACGGGTGAAGTGAGTTTCCTCTTTGTGCCACGAGAATCTTCCTCTTTTGTTTTTGCATCTTCGACATGTTGTTCTTCAACTTGAGGTTCGGCTTCAGATCCTACTTGCTGATCACGGAGTATTGAGCCTTGAGAAGATTGCCCATGTTGGCTACTACTTCCCGGAGTCACCATCTGAGAGTTGAACACAAATATGAGACTTAGAACACAAAATATGAGCCGAAGGCTGCCATGTTAAGACTAAAGGATGAACTCTCATTGTGTATTTCTTACACACCTACACTGCCATGTTAAGACTAACAGTATAAAGAAAATTCATAGAGGAAACAGGGCAATTGCATTTACAGCGCAAGATTGCAAATAAAAGAGAATAGATGTTGATTATTATCCAATCCATGTTGATTATTCTGAATCTTCATGTTGATTTCATAGAGGAAGGTACATATACTAAAAGAGAAACCGATCAATCCATGTTGATTATTCTGAATCTTCACTGCTACTTACATCTTGGTAACACCAACAAGCAAAGGCATCCACTGCTACTTACTTCTACTTACATCATCTTGACAACATCTAATTTCTAAAAGTATGATTAAAGCATGCACAGAAAACATATCATTCATGAAAGAATTCGAAGATAGAGTTAAACAAAAAAATTACAGATAATGAGATAGGACTTGCTTGTCTCCAACAGGGCCTCAAAGGGATTCTTAGCAGCTATCAGAGACTCCAGCATGCAAATAAGGAGAACACAAAACTACAAAAGTATGTCTGAGAACTTGAAGTTCACTCGGCTAATAGCGAAGCTTAAAGTTCTGGAGGCAGAGAGAAAATGCAAAGAAGATAGCTATGTCACGGCAGTGGAAACATCACAGGCAGAGATCCAGCATCTTGAACAACAAATACAACAATTTTCTGGAAGGATCAGCTCGTTGTAAGAAACTCTCATGCAAATAAAAGAAAATGCTGAGTTCTGGGTCTCCGAATTGGCTGATCAATTGGGTGAGCAAGAATTACATTTCAATAAGAGTTTTGTACACTTCATTGCCAGATCATTTGCATGCAGTGAAGAGCTCAAGGTCCTGAGGAACAAGCTACATGACCATCTTGATGAGCAGAAAGAGTTGGTCAAGAAGTGCTACTGAGGCAAAAGAGAAGATGGTTCACCTTGAGAAGACCTAATTTCTAAACCAACCCACTGCAATCTCAAAAACATCATTGTAAAGGCATGAATCCAACAAAAAACTACTGCGTCATTCATACAATCTATTGCGTTCTCCTCCACTAGCTCCAAGTAAGAACACAAGACAGCGACGCTCTCCTCCACCAGCTCCATTGCGTTCTCGAGGGGGGCGACGGCAGCGGTGGCGGAGAGGCGCTCGGCGTCATTGAAGCCGTCCACACCAGGGAGACCCAGATGGTCCAGCAGGAGGCAGGCAGCCCACAGAAATAAATTGCAGTATACAAGAAAATTTATGACCCTACTAAATTACCTCCAAGTGGATGGGACAAATCACAAATATGAGTTCTTCGGCGGTTGGCCGGATCTGGAGCTCTTGGGCAGTTGGCTGGATCTGGAGCTCTTGGGGACCCTGGCTTCGGCTTTAGTTATATGAACGAGGACTGCAAGCCTACATCACTGCCAGGTCTCAAAGATGGAAAACATTGTATAACAGAGAACTGAGAACTAAGAAGAAATGGACAAACCGGCTTGCCCTGGGTGGGAAGTGACCGGCGTTCAGGAGGAGCACAGCGGATCGGAGGCGAGATGGGCGAAGGAGGCGACCGGCGTTGAGGCGGCGGTGGGGGAGGACCGGAGGAGGCGATCGACATTCGGGAGGAGCACGGGCGGATCTGGAGGAGGATGGGCCGGAGGAGGCAACTAGCGTTGAGGAGGAGACCGGGCGGGAGGACCGGAGGAGGCGACCGGCGTTCGGGAGGAGGATGGATGGATATGGCGTTGAGGAGGAGGTGACCGACGTTTGGTGGTTGGCAGGTAGGAGGACGGGGGCAGCCCCACAGCGGGGACGATGAGGGACTGGGGGAGGAAGATGAGATCTGGATCGGCGGGGGGGAGTGGCCAAGTGGGGGACGGGGGCGTGAGGAAGAGCGACTAGCAAGTAGCGAGTGGCGGCTGCTGGGAGTCTGGGACCGGGACTCTGGGAGCGACTAGCGAGTGATCACTAGGGTTTTAGAAAGTAAGGTGTCCCACCTATCAGTGTTTGCGGGTAATCAGGCGAAGCAGGCACGGGTGGAGCTAACCCATGCCCGCGCCCGTTTACCCGATGGGTAAGTAATTGTGCCCGTTTTCATGCCTGTGGGTAAAGAAAGACGCCCATACTCGCCTCCATTAGGGTATTTGCCTGCAGGCTCACGGGTAATCGGGCACAATTGTCATCCCTAGCTTCAATAGAGGGAACAGGGGAGGGCTCGGGCGGCATTGGGGGCGGTGGCGGCGCCGACAAGTGGCGGTGCGGGGAGGCGGGCGAGTCGGCAAAACGGGGCCCCGTGAGGGTGGGGATCCCACTGGAGGTAGCGGCGGCGCCGGCAAGGCACCAAGGCGGCGGTGGCAGCGGAGGCGGCGGCGGGTGGAGGTGTGCGGTGGCACCGGCGGTGGGGTGGCCCAGTGAAGCGGCGTGCGCCACGAGCCACGCGGCGTGGGAAGCTGGAGGTGGAGTTGGGGTGGCTCGGGGCGGCCGTGGCGGTCCGGCGGTGGCGTCGATGCGGAGGAGGAAGGAGCCATGGTGGCGGCGCATCTCAGCAGCGAGGAAGGAGAAGAAAGGAGGATGGCATCCGCGGCGCTGGGGCTTCGTGGCGGGTCGGCCAGCGAGGCACTCACGGAGCGACGGTGCGGTGGTGTGGCCGACAAGGAGACGAAGCGGCATGGGATCCCAAGGTAAGTCCTTTGGCTTCTTCACTGGGTTTCTCTTGCTCGGGAAGAAGGGAGAACAAGGTGGGTGTAGGGGATTTTGGCCGGAGGAACATGGCGATTTTGGGGAACCTTGCGGAGAGGGAGGAGGGAAGTGAAGGGGGCAAGAGGGGTGCTCAGGGGCCTCTTTATAGCCAGCGAGGGGAGGAGCCATTGATGCTTGCTGAAGCGCGGGAGGACAGAGCACTAGCGGGAGCGGCGGGCGCAGGGATGGGCACGTCCAGGGCGGTCAAGGTGACGGGACGAGGCCATGGTTGCTGACGCGAAAAAGCCAGGATGGGACACGCGTTGTTGTGAAGATGCAGGATGGGATGGCTTGGCGGTGCCATGCTGGAACGGGGGCGCCGGGACATGATGCGAGCGGCGCGGAGCTGACGGCGCCGGTGGCCGCGGAGTCGGAGGAGCCAGCACGGGATGCGCGACGGGTGAGGAGACCCGGTGACGCGAGCAGGTGAGGGAGGCGACGTCTCTAACACGGGCAGGTGGAGTGGCGCAGGCGTAGCAGGTGGCGGAGGAGACCTAGCGCAGTTCTTGGCCGGACGCACGGGCGTGCCAGGGAGAAGAACAGAGGGCGAAAGAAGGAGCTGGCCATGGAAAGGCCGAAAGGGGAGGGGGAATGGGTCAAAGCCCAAGAAGAGGAGGGATTGAACTGAGCTCCAAATTTTGAATTTGAAATGGAAATTTTGAAATAGGGTAGAAGTTAGAGAATTTTTGCAAATACACAATTTATTTTGAAATAGTTTATGAAATCAACTGACAAAAGCAAATACTATTCACAGTCCTTAAAATGGACCGTTACAGAGAGAGGGGATGCTAGGATGCAAGACCGGTCGTTAGTCACTCTCAGCCTTTCATACGGTTTGGGAACACAGATGGACACACCGAGTGGGAGTAGGGAAGCCGCGTCCGATAGGGAGGATGGTAGATAGGGACGATGGGTAGATAGATATAGATAGATAGATTGTCTACTTATGATTATAACACACTTCTAATAAGTAACGATAATTGAGATCCTACTAAAAAAAACCTCATTTGTTTCCCCTTCTTCAAAGGGAGAGATGCTATGCAAGTTGCAACGTCAAAGCAGACATATCTATAAGCCATTATTAAGTCCACATGCATGCATGCATCGTCATCCTTCATTTCTTGTATTGTGAGATGGACCAAATTAAGTGCGTCTAGCTGCTTGTGACGGATCGAATTCTTTTCAACACGCACCAGCAGCGACGGGGACGATGGAGCAGTACACAAGTACAACTTGGCTTCGATCACGACAGGCCGGTCACAATCAATAGTCTCAACGGCCGGCGAAGGCGCCTATATAAGCTCGCCGCGAGTGGCATTGGACGTACAAGCGAGCTAGCTATAGTCGTAGTACACAGCAGCTCATGCACATGCTTGCAACTGTACGTAACTAAGCAAGTTAACAAAGGGTTCTTGAACCTAGCTGTAGCTAGCCAGTTGGATAGCTGGTCACTTCAAACCAAATGGCAAGGCGTCTTAGCGTCGTGGCCGTCGTGATCGCGATGTCCGTCCTGCTCGTTCTGTCGGGCGCCAGTGCGGCGGCGGCTGGAGAATGGGGGGGAGCTGGCCGTGGGCGTGGCCGTGGCGACGGTGCGTCCGCGACGTCTCTTAACCCAAATGGCCGCGTTGGTGCGGGAAGAGACGGAGGAAGGTGGAGGCAGCGGCGTATCTGCGTCCAAGAGGCTCAGTCCTGGGGGACCCGACCCGGAGCATCACTGATCACGTACGAGATGTCGTGATCTGTGCAGTGCGTACATCGGATCGGAACCTTCACGTCGAAATCGCGTCGTCATGTTCTCTTCTTTTCTTGTGTGCGCGCGCGTGTGGTATGACTGTGTGTGTGAGGGAGAGAGAACATTCGATCGTGTCAATAACAGCTTATGCGACCTCTTTTAGGTCTTTGTCCTTGGAAGCCGTATAGGTCTGAGCGATACTTATGTTAATTTCCTTACTTTCAAAAGAGAGATAATGTAGAATAATCGTGTACGTGTTTAATTCTTCACAAAGAATGCAAGTCTCGATGTGACCTTTTTATGAATATATGTCACATATTTGAATCAATGGGTCAAAATCAAAACCAAGAAAGTACAAATCTCGAAGCCCATCTAAAGACCAAGAGAACCGATAATGGACAACTTGCGAATAGCAAAACCGTATAATTACTGATTGTTTGGATAGAGTACATTTGGTATAATCAGTATGTGGACTGCCTAGCTAAATCGATACATATATATTGTGATTCACATGGTTTCCATTATACCATGAAGTAGTGCTACAAATTTCTTACCACAATTATACCATATTAACGTAGAGAAGTTGGTATAGAAGCCCATTGTTCAAACATCGAAAAGTTTTCTTTCATTGTCGAAACATTCGAAAAGTTGCCCTCAAGTCTATATAGCATGGCAAGTTCACGATGATTGTTCCTCCTTTAAGACTCGGCAGCTTAGAAGTTACAGGATTTACATAAAACCTTTTAGCCTCTGGAAGGCATCATGGCCACCCTTTTGTGTTTTACTCTACTCAATCACTATAATAGCCAGCCCCCTGGCTGTTTAGTTTCAAAAAATAGAAGTTACAGGATTAAATCCCAGCAAATTCATGGACATAAAATCCACCTATCGCACTTTGTGGGATTCAAAACATAACTACTAGGCCTACGCATGCTTATTTAAAGTAGTGTGTCACGACGTAAAATTGTCTGTCTTAGATGGAAAAAAAATTATGGCCCGATGCTACGTGATATCGGATCTGGACGCATTTAAAATCTCTAACCAAACTCTTAGTTGCTATATAACGCTTGCTACGTGTTGTGAATTCAGACTCTGCCATAAAATTTGTTTCAAAGGACCTCCTCCAAACCCCATACCCCGTTATTGTGACGATCGATCAAGTTTCCTTCTTTTGCAGGCCGGCTAGAATGTCTAGTTGCATTGCATGTCAAACCATTCGCCGGTCACATTCAAACCTCTCTTTTCTCAGGTGGCGACTAATTAGATCTTGACATCCTAAACGCATCAGCATGCATGCATGTCAAACAAAACCTGGGCTACATCATCATCTGTGAAAGATTAGCTAGGAGGAAACGAGCCTAGTCCTAGTGAACGGTGTTTACATCACCAGTGACAAACGAACTAGGACTGCACTGGCACTGCACATGAAGGAAAAGAAAGAGAGAACTGCAACCGATCAAAAAACGTCTAGTGCCGGCCGCACGACACGAACGTGAGAGATCCCAATCCAACCAAGGCGCGCAAGAATCCTTCGCTTTCGCCCCGCCAATTGCGTATTGCGCTGTCGGAACAGTGGAGCGTGAGGCGACAAGATGACTGCGGAGACGTGTGCCACTGCCGTTGCGCTGTCCGCCAATCCGCGCGCGGCCATGGGAAACCGTGTGTTGGTTTGCCTCGATTGATCGTAAAGGCGCCTGGTATGTATAGGCACGTCGGATCTGGGTGGCCATTAGGCAAGTGGGCTAGTGTAGCATTAGCAACCAATTAACCCCCTCAACTACTGCCAAACAGTTTATTGATTCATTCATTGATTGGATTATGGTATGGGGCCAATTTTGCTTTGCATCCTAAACCGCACTATAGTGACGCGTTCCTCTTTGACATGGATCAGGCAATAACTTCTTACAGATGAGCTACTATAATTAAGTAGTAAAGTTTCGAGAATTGCAAAATGAGGACATGTAACTGCGCTAGCTAGCTCTTAATTTCTTAACCTCGTCTGTTCTACAAGTCCAGCAAAATACACATCTTGATGATATTGACCTACTGATAACTGTTCGTTTGCTTCTGTTAGTTGTAAGGTGATACTAAAATTCAGATGCTTTATGTTCAGCAAAAGAATACAGGCTTTACGGCGAAGGTGGAGCAGAGGATATGCAAGTTGAATTAGACTACCTGCATCAGGAAATAATGTACAGTAGACAACTTGCATTAGACTACTTATATATATATATATATATATATATATATATATATATATATATATATATATATATATATATATATATATATATATATATATATATATATATATGCAACACACGATGCCCAGGACATCTACTCATGCATCACGCATTGAGGAATGGCTCAATTTGATCTTATCATTTTGCACTACTACGAAGAGATAGGGGTGCAAGCGGGCGATCTGAGCGATATCGCTCATCCCGTATCCGTTTTCATTTTTTTTCTCGAATTCGAATCGAACACGAGACAATGCGGATACGAATATAAATGCGGATAGTATCGGTCATGAATACGGGCGAATACATGCCAAACCGAATATGGATTGTCTCGGTCACGAATAGTTATTCGGATATTGCAAAACGAAACCATATATATCGCACAAATATAGATTAATCAACCATACTACATGTCCAAAATGCAAATAGATTAGTAGTTTAACAAGTAAATTTAAATACGTCACACGATAACAAAGGGTAGTTAACTAGTTAAGCAAGTAGTACTAACTACTAACTAGCAAGTAGTAAGTACATCACACTATGACAGGCTAGTTAAGCAAGTAGTAACTACTAACTAGCAAGTCACAACTCCTACACGGTCCAAAATTCAACTAGCTCATAGCCATAGCCAAGTACATCACTAGTTGCACAACAAGTAGCCAAGTAGTAATACTACGTGCTAAGTAAGTAAGTGCAGATCCTTGGCATGAAAAGACTTGTCTAGCAGCAGCTAGTCATCTCTATGACTATGACCACACCTAGGTCAATCTCAGCCTCGGTCAATATCATCTCATCCTACAAAAATAGATTTATAGAATGTCAGATCATGTCATGAAACCAACTAAAAGTAATTTTTTGCTATCTTAACATCTTAGTAGTATGGCACCGCACAACACACTATAATAGTAAAATCCTTCACAAAATTCGTCTTTCTTTTATAATGCCCCTTTTTGTGCTGTATACGTATAATAGTATAATGCATGGGAATAGTAAAACTAGGTGCATACTACAGAATGTCGCCCTTCATGCCGTCGTCGTCCTCTCCCCAGCACACGCGACCTTATCGTTCCTCCCCCCATCCGAATGCGCAAGCGCATCCTCCCTCTCCACCCACCTCGGCCTCGACTACCTCACCACCGACACCGGCGACGTCGAGGTAAGACAGATCTATCACCTATTGGTTTGGACGTTGGTATTCATGTGAACCGAGCTGCAATGTGGACACCCTTGGCCTTGCTATCTTGTTGGATGGATGGATGGATCTGGAGGTGGGGAATGGGGTTGTGTTCGCGGTGTATTCTTTGGTCTTTGCTAGTTATGGATAAATTCTATTAGGTTACTTAATGTGTTAATCTGGCACAATCACTAATTTTTGTATACTCTGTGTGATTTGTCTATGCCTAGCACTAGGAGGTATTGCAAATTTGTATGCTCTGTTGAACTGCTCAATGATGTTAATAGTCTTATGCTGAAATTGAATTGATAATTAGTTCATATTTGAGCTCTAATGAATTGCTAACTGCTGTCACTTTGATCTTCAGTTTATCAGTCTGTACATATACAAATTTATACATTCTGATATACAATTGAATTGCTAACTGATGTCACAAATGCAATTGGATGTGATCGATATTGTGTATAGATTGTGTGTCTTTTAAATGATCTGAAGGATTCACATGTTTATATGTCAATTATGCCTTTTAAAATTGCTATTCCATTCCTTTCACCTTTGTGTGTATGCAGTATTCATGACGGTCAAGTTCTCATCTCTTGCGTCCTAGGTACGTCCTACCATTCCATTCTTAATCTTTTCTCTATAAGTGTCCAAGTAGTGTCTGCTTGTACCTTTAAAACCGGCTTCATGTGTGTGTGTGTGTGTGTGTGTGTGTGTGTGTGTGTGTGTGTGTGTATATATATATATATTGTTCGTAGTCCCTCAGCCACTTTCGAGGGGTCATCCAAGCAGCATGAGGAGGATTGGACAGCAACCATAGGCAACTTCATCGAGCCCCTGTAAGTTCAAGATGCATGGACATCAATTACCTAGATGTTGTCGATAGGTAATTGGACGTCGCTATGTTCAGAAAGTGACGTGGACATGCAGGTACTCTGACTGGGAAGTGGCATCATGTATCACTAACCAACTATTCCTTCATGTCAAAGGAACAAGCAGCCACTGCTTGGACACTTATAGAAAAATGGAATAACAGATGGTTTCAGTTACAAACCATCTGTGATACATCATATATCATAGACGGTTTAAGCTACAAACCGTCTGTGATACATAAACTATCACAGACGGTTTAATCTACAAATCGTCTATGATAGGTAACTGTCACAAACGGTTCTGAGTTAATAACCGTTTGTGATAGCATGCATCACAGACGGTTCAAAAACCGTCTATGATGACCTCATATCATTACTGACCCATAAACTCAGACGACTCACGAAACCGTTTGTGATGACGTTTTTGAACCGTCTGTGAAGACCTTTTCTGTAGTAGTGTTGGTGTGTGTTCCACCATGACAATATGTTAAACTCTGCACCCTTACCAGTAGGATCAACCCACTGAATTGGTTTTTCTTTAAGGTATAGCTCCAACTCATTCATATCACAACTTATCACAGCTGCATCCTCATACAAGAACTGTTCAATGTCATGAAGACCCAAGTCGGCATCACTATGTAGATGAGAAGGTCCTTCATAATTAGGCTTTAAAGCTTCAGGAGTGCTAGACGGGTAAGCTTGGAATAATTTGTTCACAACATCCATGAAGTGATTAACTTCATGAGCAGCCCTCTCATGATAAATCCTCCTCACAAAATATTTCACCAGTTTTTTCTTGTATCTTGGATCAAGAAAGCATGCCACGGCAAGTGCTATGCTGGACTTGTCCCAATACTTGTTATATTTGGCTTTCATAGATTCTGCCATACAAGAAATAGTGTCATCAACACTTTCACACCATTCTACAAGTGCCATCTTAATCTCACAAAATTTCCACCAAAATAGGTTTGTTGTTTGATATTGATTTTCAGAAAATATCATAGTAACATCATTGAATTTCATCAAACACTTGCATATATAGTGCATCCACCATATCCCTTTCCTCATTTATCGAAGAACACTTCTCATAGTTACCCTCGTTAAAAAACAATAGTCTTTCAAAAGTCCTCCTGTAGTAAATAGCATGGTTCATATGTGGAGTTCCACCTCGTTGGCACATCCAATGGAAGACCAGTTTATTGTCCAAGTTGTATTCTGCGCACATACAAAATTCCTCCCATTGCAATGGAGAATTCTTCATAATAACAATAGTAGCTCTAATATTCTGAACTGAAGATCGATGCTATTACTTTCAAACCATCTTGAGCGACAAGGTTTAGTATGTGACATAAACATATCACATGAAAAACACCATCACATATCAAGAGAGAACGCTTATTAAGCTCCACCACAACTTCTCTAACACATTTATCATTGGATGATGCATTGTCTAAAGTGAGAGCACATAACTTCTTCTCAATGTTCCAATGCATAACACCCTTGATAAATTCGATTACAAGATTAGTTCATGTATGATTCCCTTTCACATGAATGAGTTTAACAATTCGTTTTTGCATATGCTAGTTACCATCAATCCACTGCACAGTGATGCACATATAACCTTTATTTTGATTAGATGTCCATATGTTCATAGTTGCAGAAAATCGACAAGAAAGAGATTTTAGTTGTTCATACAACTTCTTTTCATCTCCAAACATTTCTAATATCTCTTTCCTAGTGGTTGTACGACTCTTGAAAGAAAAACCAGGACAAAAAGACTTGATGAAATCAACAAAGTACTCATGCTCAACCATAACAAAGGGATATTCATGCATAACTAGCGCCAAATAGAAATTCCCCAGGCTAGCTTCAGCATCATGCCTGTAAGTCTGAACAACTGAACTATTTTCTCTACCTTCATCATTCTCAAGTTGCGGCTGTTGTTGGCCTTGCTTTACCGCATGCTTGAATCCCACATGATTCCACAATGCTTTCGTTCCCCATGAGGTCTCAGCTCGAGCTTTGTGAGGACATTTCTTGCATTTTGCTCAAACTTGTATCTCCTCCCTATCGTCTTAACCTCCACAAAGCTCAGTATACAAACCTCTCAACCAAATAGTGTGGGGACCCCGGAGTTATCTCCTTAAGACCGAGATTAATCAAGGTCTTAGGGACATAACTCGGGATCTCCGGTAAATGGATTCCAACTTAACTCAGTCTCAGTGAGAGGCTCAACTCAAATCTAGAGCCCCGACGATCATGCGCGCTGCTCCTCTGCGAGCACTACATGATTGCCGGTTCTCCAATAAGTCAAGCACGACACTTAGCAAGTTAAATGGGAATCCAAGAACAGCGAGTATGACCTATATTGGCTCCCAAGATCAGTGACCAATATAATCATACCCTCATTACAACGTGGTCACATCCATACAACCATCATACATGAATAGTACAAAAGTTACAACACAGTTCTAAGTGTACAATTACATAAGGGCCGACCGGCCAAATTTAACAAGTTTAAAGCAGGCGAGTAAATAAACCAAAAGAACAACGATGGTATGCCCACTACCCATCGACAACCGATCGGGAGTTAAAAGATAGCATACTACTGCGTTGGTGTCACCTAAATCGACACCGCAAACTCATCAACCTCGATGTCGTCCTCACCGTAAAAGCCAACAAACATCGGTGAGTATCAAAGAGTACTATAAGTATTACACAAATAAAAATAGTTATGCATAAGGTCATTCAAAGGAAGGCTCATATAGGCTTAGTTTTGCGAAAGAGACGCAACAATGTACAACCTACACATACTAGTTTTCCAAGTGCCATTTCAAAATCAGATTTGAAGTAGAAGTAAAGCATGTGAATAAGTAATGAACTAAGTAACAAATAAAACATACAAATAACAAAGTGGCTGCCCACTTTGATACAACAACAAGCATGAACATCCCATTCATGCTAATTACGAGATTATAACCACAATTTTAATTTCAAGTCTAACAATAGTAACTCCCGAACTCAAGCGGTTGTCCATAACCGAGGACACGGCTATTCGAATAGATTATACCCTGCGGGGTGTACTACTTACCCACACGACTCGACTAGCCCGTAAGCCTCCGGATAATGGCACACTTCCTTTGGTATCTTTGGCGGGAGAATCGAGATCTGATCGTTTCGACAAGAAAACCCTATTGCGCTAAGTCCCCCATGTGAGATGTTTCCGGTCTTAGTACAAGTAGCATATATCACTTGCTAAGGGGCTCACATGTTATATTGGAAATACCGATGTAATGAAAAGGTAATTGGTGCTCCCTTGCACACTATACAACATTGTCATCTCGATTCCTAAGGACAAATGATCAAACACAAATGCCCCTACACCACCATGAGACTTAACACAATAGAACCTTCCCCCTACTTAACCGTACAGCACCCATATACTGTGTATGGTAGCACGAAAGTACTTGAATCAACGACGTTACCAAAGTTCGGTCCTTAATTGCCCAGCAAGTCCAACCACATACCCAATTCTCGTGCATAAAGCACCATCACTAACCAACACTTGTCCAGACCAAAAGCTCATTTAAAATGACAAAATTTAACTTGTAAAACAGGTACGAAGATCTGAAACAAAAGTATATAATGAGGTTGTGTTTATCCCATAATTGTCGGGTTATTCCGACAACCAACTACTGATTCTAGACTTGCATGGCTAAGCAAACTCGAACAATATAACTTCACACCTCCTATCATAACATTTCAGCAATGGAATAATTCATGGATAGCCACAATGACAACATAATAGGGTGTGTCTAACTATTCATCACAAAAATAGCGACATTATCAAAATAGCATGCAAGCAATTATCATTGCATCTATCCTAACAAAATTGGGATCAAATATGATGCAAAAAGAAAGTTCAAAGGATGCTTGCCTTGCAGGTAGCTAAGTTGTTCGCTCTCAGTTGCGTAGGAGTCGATATCAATAAGCTCGGTATCTAGATCAATACAATACCGAATAAACAACGAGAAATACCTCAAAAATCAAAATGCTCAAAAATGCATGATATTTCTACAGTAGCTAAATCATGATTTTAGATGATTTTCGGTGAAAGAATTATTTCATTTTGATTTAGTATGTGAAAGTTATGGTGGTTTGAATTTCAGATTTCAATATGCCTTTACATTAAGCAATTTAATTATGAGGTGAAATTTTGTAGAGCAGTGATAGATACAAGGGTTACATGAATAAATGGACAATATTATCACAAGTTCAAAACAGTTGAGTTTGCTCCAATTGGAGTTTTCCTGATTTAGTTATTGATTTATAAAGTTATCAGCATTAATAATGCAAAAATAATGTCTTTCAAGATCATCTTCCTCAAACTATATTTTCTATGACAGAGGTAAGTTTGAGACCATTTTTATAATTAACTTCATTTGAAAAGTAAATTACCAAAACTGGTTTCACTGTTTTTGGAGTTTCCAAAAATTACCTATGACTTTTTGAAGTTATCAGCCCTTTTCTTTTGTAAAAATAATAGTGTTAATAGCCCATTTTCTAAATTAATACTCTCTGTTACAGAGACAAGGTTAAAACCAATTTTAATACAAATTTCATTAAATATGAAAATTAACAGAAGTGGTTTCACCCATTTTGGAGTTAAAATGATTTAGTTATGCATTTTAGAAGTTATACACATTTTTCAGTGTGTAAGAAAATGATTTTCGGATTTTATAAATCATCTGCTCTTTCTCTCACCGACCACGTGCTAGCGCGATCAGCGACCGGTGGGGTCCATGAATAGTTCATTTTCATTTAAACTTGATTTGGTTCTTAGCAAGCGGTGGGACCTACGTGTCATAGAGACGGTCTATGACATAGTGCATGGACCGTGAGTCTACGGCTGGTCCATAGGGTCTATGACTATGCATTTAACTCTCGGGCCCACATGTCAAACTCAGATGTTAAACCGTTATTTTGCTTCGTTTACTGTTCTTGGTCCCACATGTCTGTGTCTCAATCTTTACTTCAGATAGTCATTAAATACTTAAGTGATGATTAGCCATAATGACCCGGATTTAAGCCCTAATGGCGAGGCTACAGTATTGTCGGTAATCCGACAATACTACGCGGCGCTCACCGGAGACTTGCCGGCGATTCCGGCCACGGCGGCTCAAGCCAAAGGCATGAACGGGCTCACAATAAGCTTGCGCACCTAAAGCGATGGTTTCGGCGGCGAGGTGGTCTAGGCTGCGCTGGCGGAGTGGAGCGACGGTGAGCTGCACGGCAAAAGTGCATGCAGTGCATTGGTGGTGCGTCGAGCAAACTAAAGCGTGCAAGAACTAGCTAAGGGTTTCTTGAAGCTTACCGTAGAGAAGAAAAGGCGGGAAAGCTCGGCGAGTGTCGATCCACGGTAATGGCGGCGGTGATGATGCGACTCACAAGGAGGACTACGCCCAAGGAGAACAAAGTTCTGATTGAAAAGCTTGAGCGAGGCCAGGAGATGGTCGCCAAGCATGGAATCGAGGAAAAACTCACCAGGATGACAATGTGGTGATGAATAGTGTTATCGGCCGAAAATGGGGCTAACTCGAAATCCAAAAGTTCCTGTGAAGCAACCAAGCAATTAATTGAGGGGAAAACTCAATTAGACTCTAGGGCCCATTGTGACGCGCAAGAAAAGAAGAAAAGCTCACCGGAGATGAAGATGACCTCGGGAAGACCTTCGGGTGCGCGCTCTAGAGCTTCCAATGACACTGAGGCGGACTGGGAGCTACAAGCAACCAAAGGAGTTCAGCTAAGCAAAAATGGAGATGGCATCGACCATAGAGACGAAAGGAATCAAGCGGAGGAAGCTTACACCGGCGAGGAGCACGGAGAGCTTCCTTCCTCGACCACCAGGAGGAAGAGTGAGGAAAAGGAGGGCTTCGAGGGTGTTATGCTCGTGCCTTGGCGGGGATGAAGCGGCGTGAAGTGGGCGTCTCTGGATTGGTCGCATAGCGGCGGTGGTGTGGGCGCGGCTCTCCAACGGGCGGGCGAGCGGCGGCGCGTGGCGGCGCGCTCGAGAGCTCTGCCCAGGAGGAAGACAGTCGGCGGCGGGCCCGTTTGCCGGTGACTCACGGTGCGGGCGAAAGCAGGCGGCGTGGCTCATTAGGATCGTTCGATTTGTATCGGAAGGGCGAGATTTCACGGGTTGTGTTGAATCATCAAAAGCGGCGGGATCTGAACCGTTGGTGAATCGGACGGTGCATGCGAGATGGTGCCGTTAGGTGGTTGGGCGAGTCGGCTCGCCGAAGTCGACTTCGCGCTGATGAATAGTAGGAGCAGTTTGGGTTTAGGGTTTGGTGGAATTAATTCTCTTCCTCTACTTTGACCGAGGATTAAAATTAGAAATAAAATTCCTCAAATCATGAAATAATTTGTGGGGTTCTGGGATGATATAGTTCCCATAAAAATTATGAAACCCTACTGTTCACATTAAAATTTGTGACATTTAAATTCAAACAAGTTGTATGTCTATGAATGTTGTTTGAATTTTAATTAAGTTCAAACTGTTCCCAAAATTTTTGGAAAAATTATTTTTATTCATGAAAACTAGTGTAGTATTTGATTAAATTGGTTTCAGATGATGGTCACAACTTTTTATCACTGATTCGAATTGAAATGTGAATTTTGATGTGTATGTTCACCCCAAATTAGATTTTCCAAGTACAATATATTATGGAAATGTTTTGAATTTGTTAATGCACGTTAGTGAAATACATATTAATCCAATTTAATTCGTTGGGGCTGTGACAAACCTCCCCCCCTTACAAAAGATCTCGACCCGAGATGTGGGTGGAGAAGAAATAGAGAGTTTTCATTAGAAGTTATATTTTCTGTTGTCTTGATTTCCTTCAAAGATAGTGTTGACATGTGATAATTATACCATAAGAATGAATTTTTACATTGATCTGTTTTACCTTTCCTTTCTTGATACGAAGGCACTTCATGTAGAGAAGAGGTCTGGATATGCCGCTCGCATCCGGTCTTCATGTTCCCAAGTTGCTTCATCTTCCGTGTGGTTGCTCCATTGAACCTTGACGAACTTGATGTTACGATTTCTCGTCTTGCGCTCGGTTTCCTCAAGGATACGAATCGGGCTCTCTCGATAAGATAGATCGGGTTGCAAGTCGAGTTCGTCCAACCCGGTTGCTTCCGTTGGGACTCGAAGACATTTCTTGAGTTGGGAGACATGGAAAACGTTATGCACGTTTGAAAGTGATGGTGGCAAATCCAACTGGTAGGCCACCGATCCCAACTTGGCTAGAATACGGAAAGGTCCAATATAGCGAGGTGCTAATTTACCTTTGATTTGGAAACGATGAACTCCTTTCATAGGAGAGACTTTAAGATAAACATGATCGTCCACTTCGAAACTCAACTCGCGACGACGACGGTCGGCATATGACTTCTGACGTGATTGAGCTGTCCTAAGTCGTTCGCGAATGACACGAACTTGTTCTTGACATCTTCCACCAAGGTTGGGCCATAGAATGGCCTCTCCGACCGGACCAGTTCAAGGGTGTTCTACAAGCTCTCCCATACAATGCTTGAATGGTGACATCCGAATCTTTGGATTGGAAACTGTTGTTGTAGGAGAACTCCGCAAATGGCAAAACACTTCTCCCGTTTTCGCTATAGGACAGCACACAAGCTCGGAGAAGGTCTTCTAAAACTTGGTTTACCCTCTCAGTTTGTCCATCAGTTTGTGGGTGATAAGCTGAGCTGAAAGATAGGTCGGTCCCCATTGCTTGATGCAAGCACTTCCAGAAATGAGAGGTGAACTGAGGACCTCTATCCGAAACAATCACCTTGGGTACACCATGGAGATAAACAATTCTGGAGATGTACAACTCTGCGACTTGGCACCGGTGTAAGTGGTCTTGACAGAATAAAGTGAGCAACTTTAGTTAGGCGATCGACAATCACCCATATGGAATCGGACCCGACTTGAGTCCTTGGAAGGCGGTGATAAAATCCATGCCAACTTCTTCCCATTTCCACTTGGGAATGGGCGGGGATCTAGAGTTCGGTGGCTTCAAATGCTCGACTTTGACTCTTTGGCATACATCACACTCGGCAACATATTGAGCGATCTGTCGCTTCATTTGGCTCCACGAGCCTCTTCTTCAAGTCTTGGTACATCTTGGTACTACAGGTGAATAGAGAATTTGGAGTCATGAGCCTCTTTGAGAATTTTCCCTCTCAAAGTGTGGTCAAAGGCACCACCAACCGGTTCCCGAACCACGGGGTGCCTTGTGAATCTTCTCTAAAACCTTTGGCTGCGTTTCTTCATTGCCTCTCGGATTTGAGCCACTTGGCGTCGGTTTCTTTGGGCTTCTCTAATCTGGTCCTCAAGTGTACAACTCGGACTTAGGGCAGCGGCGAACCTTCTTCAATAATTTCGGTTGCAATTGTTGCATGGCGGCACACAAGCCCGCCGAAGAAGGGATTACAGATAACCAGTTGCATTGAGATTTTCTGCTCAATGCATCGGCCACCACATTGGCTTTTCCTGGATGATAATGAAGTCCCATGTCATAATCTTTGATTAACTCAAGCCATCTTCTTTGCCTTAAATTCAGATCAGCTTGGGTGAAAATGTATTTGAGACTCTTGTGGTGGTGTAGATCTCATAGCGATTCTGATGAGGTAATGTCGCCAAATCTTTAGAGCATGAACAACCGCGGCAAGCTCTAAGTCATGAGTGGGATAGTTAGCTTCATGAGGCCTCAACTGTCTTGACGCATAAGCCACTACTCGGCCCTCTTGCATAAGCACACAACCGAGCCCATGGCGAGATGCATCACAGTAAATATCAAAGCTCTTGTGAACATCTGGAAGGATGAGCACTGGAGCTGTGGTCAAGCATTCTTTAAGAATCTGAAAGCTTTGTTCACAATCAGCTGACCATTCGAACTTCTTTTCCTTCTTCAGAAGTTGAGTCATAGGCCTAGAAATCTTGGAGAAGTTCTTGATGAACCTCCGGTAGTAGCCCGCAAGCCCAAGAAAACTGCGTATGTCGGTGACGCTCTTTGGTTGTTTCCAGTTCAGCACATCCTGTACCTTACTTGGATCAACACGACACCACCCTTGGAAGTACATGACCCAAGAAACTCACTTCACGTAGCCAAAATTCACATTTGCTGAATTTTGCATAGAGTTGATGTTGTGAAGCTTCTCCAACATAAGTCTTAGATGTTTCGTGTTCTTCGTTGGACTTGGAGTAAATAAGGATGTCATCAATAAATACAACGACGAACTGATCCAAATACTCCATGAAAACCGAGTTCATGAGGTTCATGAAATAAGCGGGTGCATTAGTCAATCCAAAAGACATAACAATGTACTCGTATAGACCATACCGAGTAGAAAAGCTGTCTTGGAATGTCCTCTGTCGACCTTGATTTGATGGTAACCCAACCTCAAGTCAATCTTGGAGAACACTTGGGCTCCACTAAGTTGGTCGAACAGTCATCAATCCGAGCGGATACTTGTTCTTAACGATGACTTCATTCAACGGACGGTAGTCAACACACATCCATAAGCTCTTGTCTTTCTTCTTAACAAAGATGGCGGGCATCCCCAAGGTGAGGAGCTTGGCCGAATGAAACCTTTATCTTGAAGTTATTGGAGTTGTGCTTTCAATTCTACCAACTCATTAGGAGGCATCCGATACGGCCGCTTTGAGATCGGCGCAGTACCGGGTGCAAGCTCAATAACGAATTCCACTTCACGATGCGGAGGCATGCAGGGAGTTCTTCAGGGAATACATCTGGATATTCACACACCACTGGCACTTTCTCAATTTCAAGAGAGGTACTAGCTTCCAAAGCATAGAGATGAGAACTGCCAACTGAAGGTGCAAAAATGACCTGACTGCCATCTTCGCTAGTGACTGAAATGGACCGTTGAGCACAATCGATCTTTCCCTGATTTTTGGACAGCCAATCCATCCCTAATATCACATCAATACCCACTGAATTTATCACAATTAAGTTTGCCAAGAAGTTGATATTTTAAATTTCCACTTTTACGCCCCGGCAGACTCGATCGGTTCGAAAAACCGACCCCGGTGATTGAATTTGATAAGGTGGCTGAAGTTTGACTATTTCAAATTGATTAAGTGCAGCATATTGTTCTTTGATGAATGAATGAGATGCTCCTGAATCAAATAAAACTGATGCTGGACAAGAATTAACGAGAAGTGTACCCAAAACGACGTCCGGAGCGTCGCTAGCCTCCTCGGCGGTGACGTGGTTCACTCGACCACGTCTTTGGAATCGAGGAGGGTAGATGCTGCCCTCGGAGGTGGTGAAGGTCTCGCCACGGTGGTGGAGTAGGAGCTCGATAAGTGCAGGGCATTCCCGCGCTTGGCGGCGGTGGTGTGCATAGTGGCCCTGGCGACCACAATGGAAACATGTGACATTGGGCTTGTATGCCCCACTGTTCTGGGAGTTCTTACCCCCGTTCTTCCGCTGCGCCATTGGTGGAGAGGGTCGTGGAGGTACCACAGGAGGCCTCGGTGGTCTGGGGCACGAGCGTGGTGCACGGGTGTCGGGCGGCTGCAGAGAAGCTAGCGCTAGCTGAAATCTGGGCTGCCCTCTTCCTCTTTCGGGACTCCTCCACTGCCACACTCTTATGCTCCACAACTATGGCCTTGTTCACTAAATGCTGGAAGTTGCGGAAATCATGTGCAGCTAAAGCCAACTGCATCTCCTCTGTCAAGCCGCCCATGAAGCGGCGCTGGCGGCGGGCGTCAGTGGATACATCATCTGGGGCATAGCGGGCCAAGGAGTTGAACTCCTGGAGGTACTCAGAGACGGTCTTCTTTCCTTGCTTCAAGGCAAGGAACTGCTGTTGCTTGATCAACATAACCCCCTCAGGAATGTGGGCCTCCCTGAAGGCTGCACAGAACTCGCCCCATGATGGAACTCCTCCATCCGGCTGCATGGCGGTATAGTTGTCCCACCACACACTAGCGGTGCCCTCAAGCTGGTAACTGGCGAAAAGCACCCTCTCAATGCCTGTGCACTGAGCAATAGCCAGCTTCTTCTCAATGTCCCTCAGCCAATCCTCAGCCTCCATCGGGCTCTCGGTGCCTGAAAAGGTGGGAGGATTGGTTCGCTGGAAATCAGCGAGACCTCCCCGCTACCTCTGCTGTCCCCCTCCCCCTGCCGCCGCAGGAGAAGGAGAGGTGTTGCGAGCTATCGCCTCCAGGATCCTGGTTTGATCCATCCTGTTTCTCTCGATCTGTGCCAAGACTTCCGCCATAGTGGGTGGCGGAGGAAGCACTTCCTCAGATGAACGCCAGTGCGATCTTTGCTGAGAGGCTCACCCCTCTTCTCGGGCATAGAGGTCACCATGGAGCGGTCGAATGCCCCGGGTGGAGATCCCCGTCACGTGAGCTCGCACGCAGTGGTAGGGCGACATCTGAAGTGACAAAGCAAGTTAAAAAGAGGCCAAGGTTGCTAGAAACAGGGGTGAATTAAAAATCTGGACAGCAAGCACATAGCTCTTAATTAAGCATGCAAAATGGTACAAAATGCACAAAAACATAACACCGAATGGGCGTACAAAAGGCGCTAATGCCAGTACAAGATCCATACATTCAAATTATAGTTTTCCCAGTACAATTACATCCATAAATGCCCATAGGCGAAAAACAACTGATAGGATTAAAAGTTCTTGCAAGAAAGGCAACAATAGTTCAAGTACCCCTAACCTATTACAGGGAATCAAAGATACATGCTCTACTGTGAGCTAACACCTAAAACATCCTAAATGTTGTTCCGGTCAAAGTTCACCGAAAATTCATCCAGAAGATGTGCCCCAGGGGATCCAGTATCATTAGGGTCCCCTAGATTAGGAAGACGTAAAGGTGATCCTATGGCATTAATATGACCCCCTACTACGGGAAGACGACAATCTGCTGGCGCAGAAAGATAAGGGGAGATCATATTAGTGCCACATAGCACACTGGGATGAATGAGCCTCATGTCATGCATGAGCCTTAAGTGCTCCTGAGCTTCAACGAGACGCCTTCGTGTCTCCCACAACTCATGCATGGAGCAGCGGTGCATCTGATCCATGATGTGCACCAGTCTTGCCAATTGTCGGACCTGAGGGTCTTCACCGAACGAATCTAGCAAACCTACTCACTTCCCTTCACGTGCTTGCATGGGGAAATGGTCATAAAGCGGTGGGGCAGCTCTGTCGGATCATAGCGGAGGTGACTCATGGCCACCTAGCCACTTCTTGCGACGCCATGGCCTCCGAAGTGCCATAAGCACAAACGATACGAGATACTTCACGTAACACGTCTAGCAATAATATCGCCACGACCAAGTATTCCTCCATTCCGCCCCGATCTCGACGGTAAAGGGAGTCGTCGGTGGTAGGTGAAATCGCCTTCCACATCATATCCTCGGTAACTCGGGTATCCTCCACATCCTCGGCTTGGGTCTCACGAACAAGGTATAGGAGTTCATCTAAAAGAGAGAAAAGGCAAGAAAAGTTAGTTTTGCAAAACCAAAACCTGAATAAGGCAAGGAATGATACTAGGATGGGTAAGGAATACAAGATACTCCTAACTTAACTTTTCAAAGTAATTTTGATAGTTCGGAAAATAAATTGACCAAGGGTTTGCTAAACTTAACGCCCATACTATCACTAACCTACGATCAGTATGGCTCACGATACTGTATTTGTGGGGACCCGGAGTTATCTCCTTAAGACCGAGATTAATCAAGGTCTTAGGGACATAACTCGGATCTCGATAAATGGATTCCAACTTAACTCGGTCTCGGTGAGAGGCTCAACTCAAATCTAGAGCCCCGACGATCATGCGCTGCTCCTCTGCGAGCACTACATGATTGCGGTTCTCCAATAAGTCAAGCACGACACTTAGCAAGTTAAATGGGAATCCAAGAACAGCAGTATGACCTATATTGGCTCCCAAGATTAGTGACCAATATAATCATACCCTCATTACAACGTGGTCACATCCATACAACCATCATACATGAATAGTACAAAAGTTACAACACGGTTCTAAGTGTACAATTACATAAGGGCGGCCGGCCAAATTTAACAAGTTTAAAGCAGGCGAGTAAATAAACCAAAAGACCAACAGTGGTATGCCCACCACCCATCGGCAACCGGCGGGAGTTAGAAGATAGCATACTACTCGTCGGTGTCACCTAAATCGACAAGCAAACTCATCAACCTCGATGTCGTCCTCACTGTAAAAGCCGACAAACATCCGTTGAGTACCAAAGAGTACTACATAAGTCTTACACAAATAAAAATAGTTATGCATAAGGTCATTCAAAGGAAGGCTCATATAGGCTTAGTTTTGCGAAAGAGACGCAACAATGTACAACATACACATACTAGTTTTCCAAGTGCCATTTCAAAATCAGATTTGAAGTAGAAGTAAAGCATGTGAATAAGTAATGAACTAAGTAACAAATAAAACATACAAATAACAAAGTGGCTGCCCACTTTGATACAACAACAAGCATGAACATCCCATTCATGCTAATTACCGAGTTATAACCACAATTTTAATTTCAAGTCTAACAATAGTAAGTCCCGAACTCAAGCGGTTGTCCATAACCGGGGACACGGCTATTCGAATAGATTATACCCTGCAGGAGTGTACTACTTTACTGTAACATCCCGATTTTCAGAATCGGAATGTTAATATTTAATTTGACAATATATTAAATTTTTGACTATGTTTTAAAATTTTTCCGGTGTTAATCAAAATGTTGCTTTAAAAAAAGAAATTTGAATACATTGAAAGGTTGCATTTAAAGTTAAATCAAATAGTTTAAAAGATGCAAAACAATAATAATAACTAACAATATTAAATCGAATTGTTTGAGAGAATGCATTTAAAAGTTAAATTGTATCGTTTCTTGTTTTCGCATGCGTTTCAAAAATCATGATGCATGCATTAGTACCGCTACTCTTTTTCAGTCCGACCGACCGTAGGCGAGACGCCTGTAAGTCTATTTCTTTCCCCAACTTCTCTCCTCGCAATCACAACCGAAAACCAAAAATCATGCGACGCATGTTGTAGCGTTGCGATCGTCGTCTCGAGGGCGTTCTGTTTCTCCAATCGGTTTTCGAGTGCGAGCTCTTTTGCGTGGCATGCAAGAAGGAGGAAGAATTGCTACTATTTATTTCACTGTCAATTTTTATTTCCCGATCACCCTTGTGCTAGCCGAGCCACTTTAGTCACTACCATTTCTTTTGTAGTTTTATTCACCCAACCAAAGACCTGAGGTGGTGTCGACACGACGACGTGATGCATGGGGCGGCAGGGATGAAAGCGCATTTAAAAATTTAAATTATTTTGACTTCATGTTTTAGCGTGCATATCAAAGATCATAGCATGTCATTCACTTATATCATCGCTGTCGCTTCGGTTTGACCGACCACAACGAAACACCGCTCATTATTTCCCCGCCATTTTCTTTTCTCACACTTATATTTGTGCGGTGCTACACACTACTACTGCTATTAATCCACTACATATACTCTAGTAGCGATAGTTGCACACATATTTTGCACACATATATACATGCAAGTATCTTTGCTTCACACAGAGAAAAGAGAGGCATGCGACGAGGAGCTAGTAGTGCATACTTATGCTTGAGCTAGCTAGCTAGCCGGCCATTTCTTTATGCCTAGCTAAACCACTGCCACACTCTATCCAACATGCAAAAGCATTACCATTTCCTTGTTTCACTCCCATTTCCCATCAGAGCCAACTAGTCACTGCCATTTTCTTTGCTTCTCCCGAGCACACACTGCCGTTCTTTTTCCCTTCCCAAACCGAACCTGCTCTGCCATCTTCCTTTTCTTTGTTATCTCACTGCCATCCTTCTTTCACGCTGCTCCTCTCCTCCATGAGCTCCTTCCATGTCTTTCTTGGCACCAACTCATTTCATCACCTTCTCTCCTCTAAATCCCAACCAAAAACTAAGAATCAACCCATGCATGTTATGCGACCTTGATCCCCATCACCTAAGCTTCCCATCCATGCTCTTAGATTTCACATGCATAGAATTTTGGGCGTTCTTGAGGAGAGCGTTATCTTGCATGCCTTGGTTTCTTGTGGCGGACAAGAAGAAGGGCGGGCGCATGGCGGCAGCGATAACTCCACGGCATTATCGGCAATGCAGCGGCTTCGGTGATGCTAAGGCGGCCGCGGCGTGGGGCGTCCCACCGGCGGGCTAGCACGGAGGTGGCGAGCACGGGCACGGCGAGGTGGTGCTGGAGGCACTTGCATGCTTGGGCAGCGAGCAAGCGGCGCTGCGATGAAAGCGGCGGCAGCGGTCGGTGGCTGGCCGGCGTGAAGATGAGGCGCGGCGGCGGCGCCGCTGAGGCGAGCGATGGCTGCTACGGCGGCAGCGGCAATCGAGGGCGGCGTCGAGCGCCATGGATGGTTTCATGAGCACGAGGAGGTGGAGTCGAGGATGATGGCGCGCATCTGCGGCAGGCAGCGGCAAGGCGAGCCGAGCTCGCTCCAGCGGCAGCGCGCGGCGGTGGCCGGCGCGGCGGCGGTATCAGCGGCTCGGTGGCGGCGTTGGCGGTGGCGGCGGCGGCTGCTGCGGCGGCTGCGCGGCAAGGCTGTAGTAACGCGGTAGCTGCATGCACACCGGCGGCGTCAAGGCTCGTTGGCGGCAACGGCGGGGCGAGATCTGATGGCGGCGGTTGAATGGCATACGAGGAAGTGCAGCGGGAGCGGCTACATGCGACCATGCCGGCCTCACGTGCTAGCTTGGCGTCTTTGGTCTAACGCGGTGTGACCGGGCGCTAGTGGCGCGGCTCCGGCAATGGCCGAGCATGGCGATGGCGGGCGTCGCGTGTGCATGTCGGCGACTCCTAGCGGCATGGCGTGGCGCCTAGGGCGCGTCAACAACGGGGCATGATGCGGCGGCGGCACAAGGCGATGGCGTCTGCGAGGCGATGCTAGCGGCAAGCGGCGGCACATGCGTGCGTCGCGTGCATATGGTGGCATTAGCCAGGCGCGCGGCTCCGGTCGCGAGCAACGAGGCGCATGCATGCAGTGGTAGCCTGTGGCGTGGCCAAGCAGCGGTGTCAAGAGGCGTCGGCGAGTGGCGTCAACGCGAAGGCCGAGACTCGGTAGCGGCTCGTGGATGCGGACGAGAGGCGGAGCCAACTAGGAGCCGGACGCGGACGCCAATGAGTTCGGCGACGACTACGGCGGACACGGACACGTAGCCAAGAAGGCGACGCCTGGTGACGATTCGCACGCCTAGCGTTGCGGTAAAATTCTCAGTGTTATTTATGTTATCGTGTTACTTTATTAGTCGTACATGTGGCATTTTAGTTATTAGCATGGCATCTAATTATGCATGTTTAGGTGTAAAATTGTTTTGGTAGCTTAAGACCGGTATGATTCTCCGGTTAGGTCGTATTTGTGTGTAGACATGATTATGTATTGATTTATTGGTAGATGTGAATAATTAGTTATTGTGGCGAAATGTATGTATCTTCTTGATCGATAGATGCTAGATTAAATGTAGGAGTCGATTATTTGGTCAGACGATATTGATGTGAGCTCGCTTGGGCGCTAGTGGTGATCTTTGGAGGATAAATTAATTGGAGGTTTCTTCTCACCTTTGAATCAGTAGTTTTAAGAGATAGGACGCATAAGGATTTTTATAATCTATTTGCTTGATGGATGATGTATGTGTTGAGGTTTAAAGATATATCTATTATATATGTGTATGAATTGTTGCTCGGTGGATGTCGGATTAAGTACATTATTGGATTGTTTGATCGGATGCATTAACTGATAAGTTATGTGAATCATATATGCTAGAATGTAGGAGATGGTAGAATGGATTACCTAATTGTGGATACATATTCTGATTACTATGTGATTAGTAGATAAGTTATATGTGCTTAGTCAATGGAGTCGTGCCCTCAATTGGAATTAGTAGATAAATGAGTATTTGGTTGATCATAGAGGCACATATGTAATTGGATTGGTAGATGTCGTACATGTCTATTTCGGTAATGTAGATAAGAGTTGATTGATTAAGTGAGCTATTAAATATCGGACGTGAATGTGAATATATATATATATATATATATATATATATATATATATATATATATATATATATATATATATATATATATATATATATATATATATAAGCTCATTAGGGTAAGTTAGTCAATTAAGCCTCGATTCGATGGAAATTTTGGTATATGCGAATGTGAATTCTTTGAAACACTAGTAGAGCTAGATAGTTCGGATTAGCTTAAATAATATATTGAAAATGATTTATGGATTTAGTCGTGGTAATATGCTTATCGCTTGGTGGAATTCATATAAGTACTAGATGGATTAAGTAGATAGAAGTCTATGAGTCAGGGAATTATTTGTTGGATTGACTACTTTGATTGTGCCTTAGTGAAGGTTAGTATGGGATTTAGAGCAAGATATGAGAATATGATCAGAGTGTTATGCATGTGATGGGATTCAACAGAAGAATCGGTTAAGTGTATGATTATGAGAAGATTAGATTTGTGGTAGATGTTTTCTTTGAGAAGTTAAAGGAAAAAGAAAAGAAAATATGTAGGTCCCATTTGTAATGGCAGAGATTAGGTTAGAATGAGTATAAAAGTGCATTAGAAAAATTCGAAAAAGAATTATTTTTACACTAGAAATCGAATTAACTTCAAAACTTCATAGAAGGTTCATTTGAACTCCAAATGGAATAATTTTTATACCAAAACTCATCTAAAATCATAATCTAGCTCTTGTATAAAATTCATGCATTTTTGAGCACTTTGATTTTGGCTTTCGCAAAGTTCATTCGATATTGTCTTTATATAGTTTTCGAGTTCTTTGGAAGTAGCGAGTGCGTAATCAAGTGAGCAAGTGAACTCCTAAAAAGGCAAGCATCATTTGAACTTTCTTTTGCATCATATTTGATCCAGTTTTGGTTAAGATAGTGCAATGATAATTGCTTGCATGCTATTTTGATTATGTCAATATTTTTGTGATGTGTAGTTTAGTTATGTCCTATGCTTGAGGTTAATCTTGAATTATGCCAACTCCTATATGCTTAAGATAGGATGTGTGAATTATGGGTTGTAGAATTGCTTAGCCATGCAAGTCTAGATCTGATGGTTCGATCGTCGAGAATAACTTGGCGGTTTTGGGATAAACACAACTCTCACTTTATGGTTTATACTTCAGATCTTTGTAGCTGTTCTATGAGTTAAATTTTGTCATTTTCAAATGAGATTTGGTCTGGACAAGTGTTGGTTAGTGATGGTGCTTTGTGCACGAGCATTGGGTAAGTGGAAGGACTTGTGCGGACAATTGAGGACCGAACTTTGGGTACCTCTTGTTCAAGCAACACTCGTCTTTGCCACACGCGGGTTGGGAGCCGTATGGTTAAGTAGGGGAGGTTCTATTGTGTTAAGTCCTTGGTGGTGTAAGGGCATAGCGACCGTGAAATCCTATGTTCTTTAGGAGCCGATGTAATCCTTTATAGTGTGCAAGGGGCGCCAATTCTTTTGTTTGATTGCATCGGTATTTCGATATAACTTGTGAGCCCCTAGCAAGTGCTATCGGCGCTTGTACTAGGCAAGGAACCATCTCACAGGGGACTTAGCTCAATAGAGCTTTCTTCTTTGAAAATGACTATATCTTGATTTACGGCCGGCATACCATAGGAAGTATGCTATTTTGGAGGCATCCGGAGGCTTACGGGCTAATCAAGTCGTGTGGGTAAAGTAGTACACCTGCGGGGTATAATCTATTCGAATAGCCGTGTCACGGTTATGGGCGACAACTTGAAATTTGTGGTGCTTATTGTTAGACTTTTAATTAAAGCGTGGTTGAACTTGGTATTCGTCATGAGCGGGATGTTCATGTGTTTAGTACATCAAGGTGGGCTGCCACTTTGGTCTTCGTATGATTCAATTGTTTATTCTTGAAATGCTTTACTACATGTTTTACTTCTACTTCAAATCTGATTTTAAATGGGCACATGAAAAACTAGTATGTGTAGGATGTTAATTGTTGCGTCTTTTATAAAAACTAAACCAATATGAGCCATCCTTTGAATGACCCTTATGCATAACTAATTTTATTTGTGTAAGACTTGCGAGTACACTTGTACTCGGCCGGATGTTCTTGGCCTTTTAGGTGAGGAAGATTTTGAGTCGACGATCTTGTTAGTGTTGACTTGGGTGACACTAACGAGTAGTGTGCTATCATTTAACTCGATCGGTTGCCGATGGGTGATGGGCATACCACTCTGGGTCTTTTGCTTAATTTACTTGCTTCCTGCTACTTGATACTTTACTTTGAATTTGGCGGTCGGCCGTATGTAATAAGTGTAGACTTTGACTATTATGCGGTATGTCTTTTTATCTCTTGTTGTATCGTTGTATGGATGTAACCAACGTTGGATGAGGGTATGAGTATATTGGTCGTTGATCTTGGGAGCCAATATAAGTCATACTCATTGTTAATGGATCCCCATTTAACTCACTAAGTGTAGTGCTTGAATCGAAAGACAATCGACAATCATGTAGCGCTCATAAAGGAGCGTGCGCATGATCGTTGAGGCTCTAGTATTGGTGAGCCTCTCACTTGGACGAGTTAAATTGGAATTCATTATCGGAGACCCGTAATTATGTTTCTAAGACCTTGTCTAATCTCGGTCTTATGGAGATAATTACCGGGTCCCCACATTACCCACGACTCGACTAGCAGTAAGCCTCGGATAATGGCACACTTCCTTTGGTATCTTTGGCGGGAGAATCGAGATCTGATCGTTTTAAGCAAGAAAACCCTATTGCGCTAAGTCCCCATGTGATATGTTTCGGTCTTAGTACAAGTAGCATATATCACTTGCTAAGGGGCTCACATGTTATATTGGAAATACCGATGTAATGAAAAGGTAATTGGTGCTCCCTTGCACACTATACAACATTGTCATCGATTCCTAAGGACAAATGATCAAACACAAATGCCCCTACACCACCATGAGACTTAACACAATAGAATCTTCCCCCTACTTAACCGTACAGCACCCATATACTGCATATGGTAGCACGAAAGTACTTGAATCAACGACGTTACCAAAGTTCGGTCCTTAATTGCCCAGCAAGTCCAACCACATACCCAATTCTCATGCATAAAGCACCATCACTAACCAACACTTGTCCAGACCAAAAGCTCATTTAAAATGACAAAATTTAACTTGTAAAACAGTGCGAAGATTTGAAACAAAATTATATAATGAGGTTGTGTTTATCCCATAATTGTCGGGTTATTCCGACAACCAACTCTGGTTCTAGACTTGCATGGCTAAGCAAACTCGAACAATATAACTTCACACCTCCTATCATAACATTTCAGCAATGGAATAATTCATGGATAGCCACAATGACAACATAATAGGGTGTGTCTAACTATTCATCACAAAAATAGCGACATTATCAAAATAGCATGCAAGCAATTATCATTGCATCTATCCTAACAAAATTGGGATCAAATATGATGCAAAAAGAAAGTTCAAAGGATCCTTGCCTTGCAGGTAGCTAAGTTGTTCGCTCTCAGTTGCGTAGGAGTCGATATCAATAAGCTCGGTATCTAGATCAATACAATACCGAATAAACAACGAGAAATACCTCAAAAATCAAAATGCTCAAAAATGCATGATTTTTCTACAGTAGCTAAATCATGATTTTAGATGATTTTCGGTGAAAGAATTATTTCATTTTGATTTAGTATGTGAAAGTTATGGTGGTTTGAATTTGATTTCAATATGCCTTTACATTAAGCAATTTAATTATGAGGTGAAATTTTGTAGAGCATGGTAGATACAAGGGTTACATGAATAAATGGACAATATTATCACAAGTTCAAAACAGTTGAGTTTGCTCCAATTGGAGTTTTCCTGATTTAGTTATTGATTTATAAAGTTATCAACATTAATAATGCAAAAATAATGTCTTTCAAGATCATCTTCCTCAAACTATATTTTCTGTGACAGAGGTAAGTTTGAGACCATTTTTATAATTAACTTCATTTGAAAAGTAAATTACCAAAACTGGTTTCACTGTTTTTGGAGTTTCCAAAAATTACTTATGACTTTTTGAAGTTATGAGCCCTTTTCTTTTGTAAAAATAATAGTGTTAATAGCCCATTTTCTAAATTAATACTCTCTGTTACAGAGACAAGGTTAAAACCAATTTTAATACAAATTTCATTAAATATGAAAATTAACAGAAGTGGTTTCACCCATTTTGGAGTTAAAATGATTTAGTTATGCATTTTAGAAGTTATACACATTTTTCAGTGTGTAAGAAAATGATTTTCGGATTTTATAAATCATCTGCTCTTTCTCTCACCGACCACGTGCTAGCGCGATCCAGCGGCCGGTGGGGTCCAGATGAATAGTTCATTTTCATTTAAACTTGATTTGGTTCTTAGCAAGCGGTGGGACCTACGTGTCATAGAGGCAGTCTATGACATAGTGCATGGACCGTGAGTCTACGGTGGTCCATAGGGTCTATGACTATGCACTTAACTCTCGGCCCACATGTCAAACTCGGATGTTAAACCGTTATTTTGCCGTTTCTTGTTCTTGGTCCCACATGTGCGTGTCTCAATCTTTACTTGAGATAGTCATTAAATACTTAAGTGATGATTAGCCATAATGACCGGATTTAAGCCTAATGGCGAGGCTACGATATTGTCGGTGTCCGACAATACCGCGGCGCTCACCGGAACTTGCCGGCGATTCCGCCCGCAGCGGCTCAAGCCAAAGGCATGAGCAGGCTCACAATAAGCTTGCGCACCTAAAGCGATGGTTTCGGCGGAGGTGGTCTAGGCGGCGGCTGGCCGGAGTGGAGCGACGGTGGTACCGCGGCAAAAGTGCATGCGATGCATTGGTGGTGCATCGAGCAAACTAAAGCGTGCAAGAGCTAGCTAAGGGTTTCTTGAAGCTTCAGTAGAGAAGAAAAGGCGGGAAAGCTCGGCGAGGTGTCGATCCACGGTAATGGCGGCGGTGATGCGGCTCACAAGGAGGACTACGCCCAAGGAGAGCGAAAGTTCTGATTGAGAAAGCTTGAGCGAGGCCGAGAGATGGTCGCCAAGCATGGAATCGAGGAAAAACTCACGGGATGACAATGTGGTGATGAATAGTGTTATCGGCCGAAAATGGGGCTAACTCGAAATCCAAAAGTTCTGTGAAGCAACCAAGCAATTAATTGAGGAAAACTCAATTAGACCCTAGGAGCCCATTGTGGCGCAAGAAAAGAAGAAAAGCTCACCGGAGATGAAGATGACCTCGGGAAGACCTTGGTGCGCGCTCTAGAGCTTCCAATGGCGAGGCGGTGGGAGCTACAAGCAACCAAAGGAGTTGACTAAGCAAAAATGGAGATGGCATCGACCAGTAGAGACGAAAGGAATCAAGCGGAGGAAGCTTACACCGCGAGGAGCACGGAGAGCTTCCCTTCCTCGACCACCGAGGAAGAGTGAGGAAAGGAGGGCTTGAGGGTGTTATGCTCGTGCGTTGGCGGGGATGAAGCGGCGTGAAGTGGGCGTCTCCTTGATTGGTCGCATAGCGGCGGTGGGTGCGGTGCGGCTCTCAACGGGCGGGCGGGCGGCCGCGTGGCGGCGCTGAGAGCTCGCCCAGGAGGAAGCGAGCGGCAGGCGGGCCCGTTTGCCGATGACTCACGGTGCGGGAGCGAAGCAGGCGGCGTGGCTCGTGGGATCGTTCGTCTGTATCGGAAGGACGAGATTTCACGGGTTGTGTTGAACTGTCAAAAAGCGGCAGGATCTGAACCGTTGGGCTGAGATCGGACGGCTACATGCGAGATGGTGCCGTTAGGTGGTTGGGCCGAGTCGGCTCGCCGAGTCTGACTCGCGCCTGATGAATAGTAGCAGCCAGTTTGGGTTTAGGGTTTGACTGGGAATTAATTCTCTTCCTCTACTTTGACCAGGGGATTAAAATTAGAAATAAAATTCCTAAAATCATGAAATAATTTGTGGGGGTTCCTGGGATGATATAGTTCCCATAAAAATTATGAAACCCTACTGTTCACATTAAAATTTGTGACATTTAAATTCAAACAAGTTGTATGTCTATGAATGTTGTTTGAATTTTAATTAAGTTCAAACTGTTCCCAAAATTTTTGGAAAAATTATTTTTATTCATGAAAACTAGTGTAGTATTTGATTAAATTGGTTTCAGATGATGGTCACAACTTTTTATCACTGATTCGAATTGAAATGTGAATTTTGATGTGTATGTTCACCCCAAATTAGATTTTCCAAGTACAATATATTATGGAAATGTTTTGAATTTGTTAATGCACGTTAGTGAAATACATATTAATCCAATTTAATTCGTTGGGGCTGTGACAAATAGCTTCTTTACAAGCTTCAGAAATAGCCATATATTTTGCTTCAGTTGTAGATAAGGCAACAGTAGCTTGCAAACTTGTCTTCCAACTAACAGCACAACCACCAATGGTGAAAACATAACCTGCGAGAAACCTCCTCTTGTCCAAATCACCAGCATAATCAGAATCAACATAACCAATAAGTCCATCTCTAGAATTCCCAAACTGCAAACAAGCATTAGAAGTGCCACGCAAATATCTGAATATCCACTGAACTGCTTTCCAATGCTCTTTTTCAGGATTAGTCATGTATCTACTGACAACAGTCAGTGCATGAGATAAATCAGGATGAGAACAAATCATGGCATACATAAGAGAACCAACTGCACTAGAATATGAAACTCTAGACATGTACTCAATATCATAATCTGACGTAGGACAAAAGGCTGAAGATAATCTGAAATGCGAAGCTAATGGAGTACTCATTGGTTTTGCATCATGCATATTAAAGTGACGAAGGACTTTCTCAATATAACCTTTTTGACTAAGGTATAACTTGCCAGATTTCCTTTCTCTGATAATCTCCATGCCAAAAATTTTCTTTGCTGCACCTAGGTCCTTTATCTTAAATTCATTACTCAATTGTGCTTTTAGTTTTGCTATTTCTAACTTATCTTTTGCAGCAATCAACATATCATCAACATAGAGAAGCAAATAAATAACTGAACCATTAACAGTCTTTAAATAGACACAACTATCATAATCAGACCGCTTAAAATTATGAGAGAGCATAAAGGAGTCAAATCTCTTGTACCATTGCCTAGGAGATTGCTTCAAACCATAAAGAGATTTCTTTAATCTACAAACAAGGTGTTCTTTTCCAGGAATAACAAAACTCTCAGGTTGATCCATATAAATATCTTCTTCCAACTCCCCATGTAAGAATGCAGTTTTAACATCTAATTGCTCAAGTTCATCATCATGCATAGCAACAATACTGAGTAAAGTGCGAATAGAACTATGTTTCACAATTGGAGAAAAAGCATCATTAAAATCAATACCTGGAATTTAACTATAGCCTTTATCAACCAATCTTGCTTTATACCTTGCTGGTTCAGTAGAAGAAATACCTTCTTTTCTTTTGAAAATCCACTTGCAATGAACATGCTTCTTCTCCTTTGGCAATTTCACTAATTCCCAAGTGCTATTCTTTTCAAGCGACTCCATCTCATCATGCATAGTAGTTATCCACTTATTACAATCAATGGTGCTAATAGCCTCGGAGTATGATGAAGGTTCTGAATTACCTTCAATTTCTTCTGCCACACTCAAAGCATAAGCAACAATATTAGCTTCTTCAATCAACCTCTTGGGTGGATTAATCTCCCTCTAGGCACATTAGCTGCAATAGACCGTTGTGGTGGTGCTCAACAATGGGAGTATCATCAACAATAGGTGCATCATGAATAATGGTATTTTTCTTATCGATGTATTACACAACCAACAGTGCTCTACTTAAACACTTGAATTCGCTAACTCTCAACAGAAACTTAGTAAGCAGTTTATCAGAAAGCATAGCAGATTCACTAAAGATAACATTTCTGCTAATCACAACCTTTTTTTCCAGGATTCCACAACTTATATCCTTTAACACCAGATTTATAACAAAAAAAGATGCACTTAACAACTCTAGGCTCTAATTTTACATTATCAACATGAGCATAAGCAATACAACCAAAAAGTCTCAATTCTGAATAATTTGCTGGGGAACCAGACCATACCTCAATTGGAGTCTTCTTTTCAATCGCAATATTAGGTGACCGATTAATAAGATAGCAAGTAGTGGAAGCGGCTTCAGCCCAAAAACGCCTATGCAAACCTGCATTAGACAACATGCAACGGGCCTTGGAAATGATGGTCCTATTCATACGTTCAGCTACACCATTTTGTTGAGGAGTACCAGGAACGGTGTAATGCCTAACAATGCCTTCAGCCTTACAATATGATTCAAATTCATCAGAACAGAATTCCATCCCATTATCAGTGCGAAGTTTTTTACCTTCTTTTCACTTTGCCTTTCAATCATAGTCTTCTACTCTTTAAATGCTGAAAATGCTTCTGATTTATGCTTCAAAAAATAAGGCCACACTCTTCTAGAGTAATCATCAATAATTGTTAGCATATAACAAGCACCTCCTAGAGATATCTTGCAAGATGGCCCCCTATAAATCAGAATACACATAATCCAAAATACCTTCTATAGTATGAACTGAGGTATTAAATCTCACCCTCTTGTGTTTGCCAAACACGCAATGTTCACAGAATTTCAGTTTGTCGATGCTATGTCGATCAAGAAGTTCTCTCTTACTCAATTCTGCCAAACCAAGGTCACTCATATGCCCAAGACGCATATGCCAAAGATTAGTAGCATCAGAATCAGATAATGAACTTGAAATTACAGCAACATTACCTGATATTGTAGTACCTCGCAGATGGTACAGTTAGCGATTTAATGTCACTTTCATCACAATAAGAGAGCCTTTTGATACCTTTAAAACTCCACATTCACCAGAATACTTGTACCTTTTACCATCAAGAGTACTCAAGGAGATGAGGTTCCTTTTTAAGTCTGGAATGTGCTTCAGTCAAAGTTCTGACAATGCCATCAAACATCTTAATCTGAATTGAACCAATTCCTGCAACCTTACAAGATGAGTTATCACCCATCAACACAGTACCACCTTCAACAGGTTCATAGGTGGCAAACCAATCCTTATTAGGACACATATGAAAGGTACAGACAGAATCAAGAATCCATTCATCATTGGTCTTAGCACATCCAGTAAAGGCAACAAGGATTTCTCTATCAGGACTATCATCAGTAGTAAGAGAGGCTTTACCTTCATCATCTGGTTTACTTTTTGGCTTATAATGGCTGGTTCTCTTTTCTTTATTTTGCAGCTTCTAACATTCAGACATGTCGTGCTCACTTTTCTTGCAATATTTGCACGACTTGTACTTGCCTCTAGATTTTGACCGGTTCTTGTAACCGTTCGAACTTTTGTCTCGAGGTCCATTATTTGAGTTCTTCTCCTTTTGCCTGCCACGAACAAACAAGCCTTCTCCTTTCGAGCTTGAATTTTCAGAAGGTACCATCTGTTTCATCTTTTCCTTAGCATGCAAAGCTTCATAAACTTCATTAAGAGTGAGAGTATTTTTACTATATAATATGGTATCTCTGAAATTTAAAAATGAACTAGGCAGGGAACACAAAAGAATAAGACCCAAATCCTCATCATCATATTTTACCTCCATTGACTCTAGGTCGGCAACAATCTCCTTAAACACCGAAAGATGATCAAGCACAGATTCTCCTTCTTGCAATTTATGAGAATACAACACGCTTGAGATGCATCTTCTTTGGTAAGATCTTTGTCATACAAATTTGTTCCACTTGACCATAATCACGACAAATTGTCTTCTCCTTCAAAACATCCTGCAAAATATTATTTGATAGATGAAGGTGAATCTGAGATAAAACCTTACGGTCTTTACGCTTGTAATCTGCGGTCCATGTGGTAGATTGTTTTGCAAAACCTTCCAATGCATCATCAAAATCCATCTCTGCCAACACAGCTCTCATCTTGACTTGCCACAGCGAAAATCTTGTATCTCGATCCAGGAGTGGAAGATCATACTTCAAAGTCGCCATGAGAAATAAAACCTGAAAATTGCTAGTACTCGCATGTGTAAACCTAGCAAAAATCATGACCTCTTTGGTACACGTTCTGTATACGCTAATAAGAGATCTTCAAACACCTGATACACTTATTGGGTGGACGAAACAAACAACTCCAGAAACACACGTGAAGCAACAGGGAGAAATTTAATGGCTTTGTTGTTGATTAATTAAAGGAAAACAAAACCTTGGAACCTGTGCTTGCACTTGAGAATTTGATCCTCCACGTGATCTGTGCTGAGAACGGCTTGGAGCTTTTGGTTTGCTGTGTTCGCTCGTGCAGCGAACCGAGTAGGAAAGCGGCGCGTGTGGCGGCGCTCGGGCGAAGCAAGGCGTAGAGGTGCGCTGTCGCTCGGTGGCTTCAATCGCTCGTGCGATTTAATGCTGGCGTTGGGCGGCGACCTGCTGTGATTGTAGTTCGCGCGCGCGCCAGCGAACTTCGTGGCGGCGCGCGGACTCATGGACGGATGGGCGGCGGTGCCGAATCTTACGTCCGCGTCTTTGGGCGAAGGCCTATGGATGACGCCGCGAAGATCGTTGGGCGATGGCGGCGGCTTTAGATGCTCGCGGGGACGGCGGCGAAGATGCGTGCTGCAGGCGGCGGCACGAGCGAGATGGCGAACCTATCTTTTATTTTTTCAATATCTCAAATCCTAATATTATGTGCTCGATACCACTCGGTAGAAATAATACACGGATCAATAGGGACAAGAGACACAAATTTTACGTGAAAACCCCTTGCGAAAAAAATCACGGCAACAAGCGATGATCGCTATATGAGGAGTGTTTACAAAACAGGGATTACAATGAGCGTCGGCGTCAACTCTCTCGTCGCGGCTTACAAGAGGTATATAAAGGGTAAAAGGACTTAGAGTCCAAGTAAGAAACTAATCGCCAATATGGCAACTAATCCAGATACTTTCATATTAGAAATTCGAATCACAATTCAACATAAACCTTCCATGTACAATTGGTAATCTAATACAGTTTAGCAAGACCTGACAACATCATTGTTGATTTCCCTCATGGAATCCTACTCCAACAAATACTAAACACTAAAACAATAAATGATAGCCGACAAAGAAGGCACTAAGAAAACAATGCGTTGTTTGTGAAGACTGAAGACAGACAAAGCATCTTAGAGCTGCCTCTGAAAAGGGACTGCACACCGAGCCATGGTATCTAGCCTCACTGCCAGGACTAGTTATGCACAATCCAAATCAAGAATTTTAATCACAAGAATGTATAACTTTGACCTCAGGATCGAATAATGGTATATATTTTCAATCAATCAAGTAAATTTGCAGTTAATGCATGTGGTTTACCATATCTCCTTGTTAAAGCTCAGAGAAGGAAGGATGGCATTAATAAATACAAGTTTGCTTAGGCACGTTGCAGCTCGATGCTTTGTATAGTTGGTGCTACTAACCATCGATTTCACCTATTTCTTTGTATGCGATACCACATGGCATCGACTCTTTGCCAAAAGATATCGGTGTAGTAGTAGACCGATGAGTGTTGACTAGCAAAAACTCACTAACTTGTCTGCAATGCGATGCGCGTGAGGAGCGAAGTGGAAGGCTGCTGCGGCGGCGAGGAGGAGGAGGTGTTAGTCATAATCTAAGGTTAAACATGAACTAATGACATTAACCCTAGCTCAATCATCAACACCTAGACTAATCCTTAGGCGAGGCGAAATTGCATACCGAACTTGATGATGCCATTAGGTTGTAGACCGGTCGGTGCGAGGTGGTCGTGGACCGGGAAAAAACCATCCGATTCTGCGGTTCTGCCGTGCGGATTTCGAATGGAACCAGGTTTTGAAAAACCGGTCGAAAAGTTTAAAAGTTGAATTTGAATTTTTGACTTCGTAATGTCATTCCTTGGTTGGTTTAGGCCTTTTTGTGCTAGATTACATATTGAAATATGTTCTTTTCACATATTATCTTTTAGTTGGTTGTTTTTTTTTATGTTATGAAAGTATGAATCAATTGAATTTGAATGCTTGCAATTGCATTGCTTAGTTTGACAGCACTTGAGCTGTCCTTTGATTCTTGCACAGTTGGAGGAGCACATGGGAGGGAGCACATGGGTGGGAGCAGGCCAATAGCTAGCTGTCCTTTGATTCTTTGCATTGGATGCTCCTTGCTTTGGTGCTTTTGCTGCTGCAGCAGCCCTCTCGTGTCCCCCTTTTGCTTGTTGAGTTCTTTGGGCGGCGGGAGGGCAATAGCTAGCGACTAGTGGCGACAAGCAACACTTTCTAATTAATATTCGCATTATTCCAAATTTTCAATGTTTATCGGTTTTTCATGGTTTTGTCACGGTTTTTAGCGATTCTGGCGGTACTATTCGAGTTCAAATTTTGGATTATGAAATTTGCCTGTGAAATTTTCGAAATTTCCGTGTAACCGGCGATTCCGTTCAGACCCTCTCGGTTTTGGTCGTGGCGGGTTTTGAACCATGCGTGGATGAGTTCGGCGGTGTTGCGGTGTGAAGGGCCTTTGGTCTTCGCTGCCACTGCGCTCATGAGAGATCGGTTTTGTTGGGAGCTTGTAGCCTTGAACCACACACGGTCGAAAGTCGCCGAGTCCCCTTTTATTCTAGCGCGAGCGACAGGACCGAAACAAAGTCTTGTTGGTTTCGCCCCGTCGAGCGCGAAGTGGGTTGTGACCCCATAGATCTTGGGGTTGTTAGCGAGATCAACCCAACGAGGCGGCGGTGCGGCGGCGGGGCGGAGGAGGGCGCGCAGGGAGGAGGGCACGGGTGGGGGCAGCGGGGATGCGAGAGATGAGGAGGAGCTAGGGAGGTGACAAGTGAGGAGGAGGCGGCGGGCTGCGGTGGCGAGGAGGAGGAGGCGGAGGTCGGGGTGGAGGCGCGGGTGGGGGGAGGTGTGGACTATAGATGACGATTGAGGAGGGACCGCGGGAGGGGAAGGGAGGCGACTGGCGGTGAGGGAGGAGGAACGCGGTGGCGGCAGCGAGGGTTAGGGTTAGGGGATTTGGGAGGAGAAATTTTGTAGAGCAATGGTGAGTACATGGATTACATGGATAAATAGACAATATTATTACAAGTTCAAAATAGTTGAGTTTGCTCCAATTGGAGTTTTCATGATTTAGTTATTGATTTTCAAAGTTATCAGCATTAATAGTGTAAAAATAAAGCTCTTTAGGATCATTTTCCTCAAACTATAGTTTCAGTGACAGAGGTAAGTTTGAAACCATTTTTATAATTAAGTTCATTTGAAATAGAAATTATCAAAACTGATTTCACTGTTTTGGAGTTTCAAGAATTACTTATGACTTTTCAAAGTTATTAGCCTTTTCTTTTGTAACAAAAATAGTGTTTATAGCTTATTTTCCAAAATAATGGTCTCTGTTACAGAGACATGATTGAAACCAATTTTAACATAAAGTTCATTAAATATGAAAATTATCAGAAGTGGTTTCACTCATTTTGGAGTTGAGGTGATTTAGTTATGCATTTTAGAGGTTAATGCCAATTTTGGTGTGTAAATTAATAGATTTCGAATTTCATAAAGCATTGGTTACTTCTTCTCTGAGTGCTAACCTAGCCACGGCGCGGCGTGCGGGGCCGGGGCAAAGCTTTGACCAGTCAACGTGGACTTAGCCTCATTTGCGAAGAGTGAAGGCGTATTTCAAGAATACGTTTTGAGAACACTAAAGCGTACACTGTTCTAAGCATGCTAGGGATCGTTTTCCTTTTATCAGCGTAGTTGACAAGCTACGCATCCACTTAAACTACACTAGGGCCCACAAGTCGGTGATAGATTACTTCTTAACCTCAACACTTAACCACGTCATTAACTCTAATCGCGCGCTACGGTTTTTGCGAGACGAAGCCGACAGCGGCGGCGTCGGCGTGCTTGCACGGTGGCTTGCGGCGATTTCGATCCACGGAGGTGCGGCCAAGGCTCGAGCGGACGCAATAGTCTTGCGCACCTTACGGTGGTGGCGGCGGCGAAGTGGCTTTGAATCGGCGGCTAGCGGTGGGCGGAGCTAAAGCCGGCCAACGGTGGAGATCACAACGAACTCCGCAAAGCCCAAATAAGTGGTGCCTTAGCACCACGGAGGCCCAAGGAAGCTACGAGTTGAAAGAAAGGCAGGGAAGCTTGGGCTCGTCGACAGCGTGTGGCGAGATACGGCAGGAGAGGCCCACGATGTCACGGCAACTGAGCAAGAAACCAACGGTGGGGTGGTCGGAATAGGTCACTTAGGCACATAAGATGCTAACATAGGCGGGAATCGAAATGGCTCACCCGTAGAAGATGGAGCGAAAGGGCAAAGTCGACGGAAAGCGAACAACTTCAAAATCCGACAATCCTGTTAATCCTCAGTATGGTTGCTCCACTGAACCTTGATGAATTTGATAATGCGATTTCGTGTCTTGTGCTCCTTTTCTTCAAGAATGTGAATCGGGTGCTCCCGATAAGAAAGATCGGGTTGCAAGTCAAGTTTTTCCAACTCCGTTGCTTCGGTAGGGACACGAAGACATTTCCTCAGTTGTGAAACATGGAAGACATCATGTACATCAGCAAGTGAGGGTGGCAATTCTATTTGATAAGCCACCGGTCCCATCTTCGCTAGAATTCGGAAAGGTCCGATGTAGCGAGGTGCCAATTTACCTTTGACCGGGAAACGATGTGTTCCTTTCATTGGAGAAACTTTAAGATAGACATGATCATCCAGCTCAAAACTCAAATCACGACGACGGCGGTCGGCATAAGACTTCTGACGAGATTGAGCCGTTCGAAGTCGCTCACGGATGACCCAAACTTGTTCTTCCTCATCCTCTACCAAGGTTGGGCCATAAAATGCCCTCTCCCCGGCTTCAGACCAGTTCAAGGGTGTCCTGCAAGCTCTCCCACACAATGCTTCGAATGGTGACATTTGAATGCTTGATTGGAAGCTGTTTGTCACAGCCCCAACTAATTAAATTGGATTAATATGTATTTCACTAACCTGCATTATCAAATTCAAATCATTTCATAATATATTGTACTTGGAAAATCTAATTTGAGGTAAACATACACATCAAAATTCAATTTTTAATTCAAATCAGTGATAACAAGTTGTGATCATCATCTGAAATCAATTTATTTAAATACTACACTAATTATTAGGAATTAATATAATTTTTCCCAAATTTTTGGGACTAGTTTGAACCTCATTAAAATTCAAACAACATTTATAGACATACAACATGTTTGAATTTAAATATCACAAACTATATTATGAATAGTAGGGTTTTATAATTTTTATGGGAACTATATACTCCCAGGAACCCCCACAAATTATTTGAGGATTTTATGAAATTTATTTCTATTTATAAAGCTCTGGTCAAAGTAGTAAATCTAATTTAATTCTCAGTCAAACTCAACCCTAATCGGCTATGCTTGTTCCTCGGACTCGAGTCCGACTCGGCGTGGACTCAACCCAACCGCCTAACGCACCCTCACATGCGGCCGTTGGATCAAGCCTCGCGGTCGGATCTAAATCACCCGTCGACCGGTCGAATGCCCCACTCATCTCGTCAGTCCATTCGCAATCCAACGGTCTTGATCAAACCTCTTTGCTACGCACCGCGCCCCGCTGTATCGGCCGCGCCCGAGCCCACTGTCGACTCCGTCCCGACCTCTCGGCGGCGCTCACGCGAGGCGAGCTCCACGCGGTGAGGCTTCTGCGGCGGCCGTTGGGAGATTCTCACTCCGTGAATCCACGCCTCCATCCACCACTCCGGTGTGTTCCTCGTCTAACACCGCCTCCACTCCGTCACTTTCCGTGCTTAAGACACCTCAGAACCTAAATGCTGCTCACTTCTCCTCTTTTGGTGAGGAAGGAAGCTCGTTCTCGATCTCTACTCGGTGAGCTTCCTCTGCATGGTTCCTCCCTCTTCCACCTCCCATGTGGTTTCCATTTTGCTCATCTCGGTTCCTATCTTTGCTTGTAGCTCTGGGCCGTGATCGTGCTCTCGCGGCTCTAGGCGCGCACTCATGGACATCTTCAAGCTTTCTTCGTTGTCAAGAGGTATTATCCTCAAACCACCGCGTCACCTTGTATGCTTTGGCTCACTAATCAAAACCCCTCACCTTGTTTGACAATGCACGACAGAGCTTAGTACAATTTGAAGATTTGATCATTTCGGCCTAAGGACACCCGTTCATCTCCACTTTGATTTGGTGAGTATTTTGCGATTACTCGCTTGTATAGCATCCTCGGATGATCCTTAAGCTACTCGACCATTCTTTTGTCACCATTTTGCTCGGTGCTTTGCTCCACGTGGCCGTGTCGTGCCTTCGTCTTCTCGTGCCGATCTTGCTCGACCATCCCCAAGCTTCCCAGGCCCTCTCTAGCTCGGTAGTTTCCCATGCCCCTAGGAGCATAAGCATGTGTCCATTTGCTCGAGCGTTTTCAAATCGGCATAGCTCCTGTTGCCGTAGTTAGTCTGCCGCTCCCCTCAGGCTGGCGGCGGTCTGAACCACCTCCGCCGAAAACACTTCCATTGGGTGCGCAATGCTATTGCGCGGTTAATGGTGCCTTTAGTTCGCCTGCCGTGGCGCTGGCGCCGACAAGCGCGGTGAAAGCGGCGGGACCGAAAGTTCCGTTGTCGTCGCCGACAACCACCGTAGCCAATGATTAGGAGTAAATGATGATCATTAGCATTTAAACCTGTCTTAGCGCTAATGTTTCACTTACATGCGGGCGCGCGCGAAAGCGGGAATGCGGGGTTAAAGCCTCGTGACCGACACGTGGGCCTTGGGTGTTAAATCCGTGCTCGGTGTGTGCATTGGTGAAATTGAGTCCACTGGACCAAGTCGTTGACAGCGGGCCCATGTCCGTTCGATTCAAAATCAGAATTAAAAAGGGAAAGCACTGTTCTCCGGGTCCCGCTAGTCAGTCACTGTGGCTAGCACGTGGCTCGGTGAGAAGAGTAATAATCACTTTAGTAATTTCGAAATCAGTTTATTTATACATTGGAAATTAGTATTAACTTCTAAAATGCACAACTATTTCATATTAACTCCAAATCACATGAAACCACTTCTGGAAATTTACATTCTTAATGTACTTCCTATCAAAATTAGTTTCATACATGTCTCTGTAGCAGAGAGATTTATTTAGAGATTAATCCATTTGAAACCATTATTTTGCAATAGGAAAAGGGCTGATAACTCCAAAAATGCATAAGTAATTATTGGAACCTCCAAAAACAATGAGACCACTTTTGATAATTTTCATTTTCAGTGAACTTAATTCTAAAAATGGTCTCCATGTTACCTCTGTCACAGAAACTATTTTGGGAGAATATACTCCTTAACTCCATTATTTTTATACTATAAAAGGCTGATAACTTTGAAAAATACATAACTAAATCATAAAAACTCCAAAAAGGACAAACTCAACTGTTTTTAACTTATAATAATATTGCCTATTTATCTATGTAATCAATGTACTCATACTGTTCTACAAAATTTCACTTCATAATTAAATTACATAATGATGACTTATTGAAATCTGAAATTCAAACCATTATAACTTTCATATACTAAATCAAAATGAAACAATTCTTTCACTAAAAATCAATTAAAATCATGACCTAACTACTGTAGAAAAATCATGCCTTTTGAGCATTTTGGTTTTTGAGTTGTTTTCTCGTTATTTATTTGATGTTATAATTATATAGATCCCGAGCATATTGATATCGACACTTACGCTACTGAGCGAGCAGCTACTGTACCAGCAAGGCAAGCATCATTTGAACTTTCTTTTGCATCATATTTGATCCAGTTTTGGTTAAGTTAGTGCAATGATAATTGCTTGCATGCTATTTTGATTATGTCAATATTTTTGTGATGTGTAGTTTAGTTATGTCCTATGCTTGAGGTTACTCTTGAATTATGCCAACTCCTATATGCTTAAGATAGGATGTGTGAATTGTGGGTTATAAATTGCTTAGCCATGCAAGTCTAGATCTGGTAATCGATCGTCGGAATAACCCGACGGTTTTGGGACACACACAACTCTTACTTTATGTTTTTACTTCAGATCTTTGTAGCTGTTTTATGTGTTAAATTTTGTCACTTTTAAAATGAGATTTGGTCCGGACAAGTGTTGGTTAGTGATGGTGCTTTGTGCACGAGCATTGGGTAAGTGGAAGGACTTGTCTGGACAATTGAGGACCGAACTTTGGGTACCTCTTGTTCAAGCAACACTCGTCTTTGCCACACGCGGTGTATGGGTGCCGTATGGTTAAGTAGGGGAGGTTTTATTGTGTTAAGTCCTTGGTGGTGTAAGGGCATAGCGGCCAGTAAAATCCTATGTTCTTTGAGGAGTAGATGTAATCCTCTATAGTGTGCAAGGAGCACCAATTCTTTTGTTTTGATTGCATCGGTATTTCCAATATAACTTGTGAGCCCCTAGCAAGGGCTATCGAGGCGCTTGTACTAGGCAGGAACCATCTCACAAGGGGACTTAGCTCAATAGGGCTTTCTTCTGAAAATAGTGTATCTTGATTTACAGTGGCATACCATAGGAAGTGTGCTATTTGAGGCCTCTGAAGGCTTACGGGCTAATCAAGTCGTGTGGGTAAAGTAGTACACCCCTGCGGGGTAATAATCTATTCGAATAGCCGTGTCCACGGCTATGGACGACCGCTTGAAATTTGTGGCTGCTTATTGTTAGACTTTTAATTAAAATTGTGGTTGAACTTGGTATTCGTCATGAACGGGATGTTCATGTGTTTAGTATATCAAAGTGGGCTGCCACTTTGGTCTTTGTATGATTCAATTGTTTATTACTGAAATGCTTTACTACATGTTTTACTTCTACTTCAAATCTGATTTTAAATGGGCACATGAAAAACTAGTATGTGTAGGATGTTAATTGTTGCGTCTCTTTCGCAAAAATAAACCAATATGAGCCATCCTTTGAATGACCCTTATGCATAACTATTTTTATTTGTGTAAGACTTGCGAGTACACTTGTACTCGGCGGATGTTTCTTGGCCTTTTCGGTGAGAAGGTTATGATTATGATGATCTCGCTAGTGTTGACTTGGGTGACACTAATGAGTAATGTGCTGCCATTTAGCCCCCAGTCGGTTGCCAATGGGTGATGGGCATACCACCACTGGTCTTTTGCTTTATTTATTTACTTCCGCTGCTACTTGGTACTTTACTTGAATTTGGCCGGTCGGCCGTATGTAATAAGCTGTAGACTTTAACTATTATGCAATATGTCTTTTTATCTCTCGTTGTATGCGTTGTATGGATGTAATCAACGTTGGATGAGGGTATGAGTATATTGGTCGTTGATCTTGGGAGCCAATATATGTCATACTCGTTGTTGATGAATTCTCATTTAACTCACTAAGTGTAGTGCTCCGAATCAAGGGAGAATCAACAATCATGTAGTGCTCGCAAGGGAGCAGCGCGCATGATCGTTGAGGTTCTAGTATTCGGCTAAGCCTCTCACTTGGATAGAGTTAAATTGGAATTCATTCTGGGAGACCGTAATTATGTCCCTAAGACCTTGTCTAACCTCGGTCTTATGGAGATAATTACAGGGTCCCAACTGCGTTGTATCGAGCCATCTTGTTGTAGGTTAGAGTATAGCGGCTTTAGAGTTGGTAAGCCTTCTAGAGTCAAAATATTTTGAAATTATCAAATTACTTTGAGAAGTTTAAGTTAAGAATATCTTTTATTCCTTATCCATCTTAGTATCTTTTCTCTCTGATCTGTTTTGGTTTATGAAACTAACTTACCTTGCCTTCTTGCCTTTAGATGAACCCTCGAGTGCTTGTCAGGAAACTCAAGCCGAAGGAGTGGATGGATACCAGCGTTGCTCACGAGACATGATGTGGAGGCGAACTTCACATATCAGCCCACTTATTCCATCTATCGCGTGATCGAGGACCGGAATGGAGGAATTTATGGCGATGATAGATATCGTTGCTAGACAAGTCACGGGGGCGTACCTTACCGCTTCGGTAGCGTGGTACCTCTGAGGCCATGGCGTTACAAGAAGTGGCTTTGGTGGCCATGAGTCGTCTTCGCTACGACGGCCGAGTTAGCCCAGCCCCATATGATCACTTTCCGATGCGCGCGCAGCGCTAGGGGCGTGAGCTCGTTTGCTAGGATCCGGTTGGGAGGACCCCAAGTCGGCGATTAGCGAGATTGGTTCACGTAATGGACCAAATGCATCGTTGCATAATGCATGAGTTATGGGAGGCAGTCGTCGTCTCATTATAGCTCGAGAGCATTTGCGGCTTATGCATGACATGAGGCTAATCGTCGGATGTGCTGTATGGCGCTAATGAGGTTTCACCGTACATTTACGCGCCTCGGACTATCGTCTTCTGAAGTAGGAGGCCATATCACCGCGTAGGATCCCCCTTACGCCTCACCAACACAGGAGACCGGAAGACACGAGATCCACGGATACCACACGCTCGATGACTTTCAGGTGAACTTTGGCCGGAATAATATCTAGGTGTTAGGGCGAGGAGCTCTATGTTTGAGCTTGTATCCTTAGGATTATGTAATAGAGCGATCGATGTCGAACCGTTATGTTCTATTTGCAAACACTACTATTTGATTGTAATCTTAAGCGCGGCGCTTATATCTGATTGTCTCGATTTGGTTTTATGTAAACAATGTTTTGGTGTTCTATTTGAGGTTATAATTTTCATGCTCTGTGATATTGATTGTGCATGTATGGCCAAGTAATGGCTTTTGTCTTATTTACTAACCATCCTTGTCCAATACGGGATGGCGGGACCGACTCTGCGATCGGGGCCTGCGCGAGGCTCCCCATCCCCATCTAGGGCACCACGTCTAGCACCTCGGGCGATTTCTACGATCGGGGCGATCATCCCAGCGGCCGTCCGGACATGGCGAGCCCTCTCGGCCGTCCCAACGGTGGACCGCTGAGAAGCGCTCCCTCGCGCCATCCATGGTGAGTTTATGATGATGATTGGCGCAGCCGGATGAACGGACCGGATGCTTGAGGCGATCGTCGCAACACCGCTCCGGCTCCGTTCCGAGCGGGAGGGCTGCCCGCACCAGCGTCGGAGGTCTCGGCGAGTTCGGCGGACCAACCCGATGAAGCGAAGGGCGGCTGCACAACATTGAGAAGAAGGCGAACATTGCGCGATGTCGGAGTTGAGAGAGTCTTGTTTGCCGGCTATCGGTTGGCGGAGTGCGGCGGCGCGTGGTGGGATAGCTATTCGCCATGCAGCCGCCCAGTCACGTCCCGACTTGGGGCGAGTCGAGGACGCGTTCGGAGGCCCATATACCGAGAGAGTCTTGCTTATCAAGCGGCGGCGATTCCTGCCTTGGCGAGGGCGGAGGGCGATCGCGAGTACTGCATGATTTCAACTACTTGGCGGTATGCTCGGACGGCGTTTGACAGACGCTCGTCGCGAGCAGTTCTTCCATGGTATCGAGAGGAGTTGCGGCTTGTTTTAGCTGCACATGATTTGAGTTTCCAACATCCGGTCAACAAGGCGATCGTGGTGGAGCATGAGAGCATGGCGTTGGATGAGTCGAGAAGAGGAGGAAGGCTTTGCGACGGCGGTGGCGGTGGCGGCTTTCCCGGGCGCGCCGAGACTACCTCGGGCACCTCGTGTCGGCCCGGCACCATCGAGGTCTCCTGTGGCACCTCCACGACCTCCTCCACCGGCAGCTCAGCGGCCTGACGAGGCGAGAGACCACAGGTGGCGGGCGTATGTGAGACCCCAATTTATTTGGTTTGTAATGCTAACCAACCACGGTCCTAGCATCACAAATCAAATAAAGCGAGTCTCGAGATATGTATACTTCGAGCGGTATACACATCTCACAACAAAATTATGCATCAACTCCATTCCAAACATAGGGTTCTAACATCACACTACCAAACGGAAGATAAACGAATAGAAGAGTTAATACAGACAAAGGCCGACAGGCCACAAGATACGTAAATAAACAAGAGCGCAGCGAAGCAAAGTGCCATAAGATGGCTATAAACAAAGCCAATCGGTGTGCCTCCAACCCACAAGGCATCGGCCAGGACCGCCAAGTCTAGTCGTCCAACACGGCGGCACAACTCACAAAGTGAGGCCCTTGGGGTCACCTTCTTCCTCTGCAACAAAGACATTAAGCAAAGCCAATGAGTACAAAGATTGTCTTTGTACCCAAAGAAATCGACGTGTGAACTAGCGGACCTATCCGTATGCTACATGCGGGCTTATCGGTGGAGGCCATATGTTTCATTTGCACAAAGCAGATTGGTTTGCAATAAAGTATCTGATTTGAAGGCAAGTTTGCAATTCATTTTCTTGTTGAAATAAGCTGCGAAATAAAGATAGATACAAGTAACCACCTAGAAGTGACTATCCCAAAAGTCACTACAACATATACGAATCCCAGTTCGTACCACCCATCAAGTTTTAATTTCAATGTTGTAGTCTAGTTCTTACGGGCGTATCAGAGCGTGTCCATAACCTAGGGCGAGGCTATTCGAATAGTTTTAACCTGCGGGGGTGTACCAATGTACCCACACTTGGACGCCTTTAAGCCAAGCACACTTAGAAGGTATGCGGCCTGACTAAGTCCTCGAGACTTTTCCAATATTGTGTATTAACTACGAGCGCTCGTATGGATAGAAATCCATACGCTTACATGGTAAAGCCGAAAGACAACTACCCACTCGGGATAAAGCTCTTGGACAACTACCATGCTCCCACCTCCATCCCTCCTGCGACCTCCTCCGGCCGGAGCAATACACGCAAAGTACTAGGTCAAGAGAGGTCCCATATACTCTAGTGTGGTTAGCACGCAAAATGCTCGATCGCGGTGGCGCAAGTAACTCGGTCCTTAAGCGGCTCGGGCACCATTCGATCACACCAACAGATCACACCAAACATACCATTGTGCCCAAGTCCAAATCATTTTGTTTTCATTTTTAGTTTTCACAAATAACATAGCAAAATCTGAATCATAGAGTTTTAATAATTTTTGTGTGATCAAGGCTACTGACTAAAGTCGATAACCGCTTGATTCTACCGATAGCTAAGCATGTCTAAGCAATTTGACCGGATCTACTAAGTGAAAAGAGATCATCCGATCTCTAATCACGACAAATAACCTAGGCTCGGTAGTAGAGGATAATCATTTGCCTACAGATTATGCATCTAAAGGATTAACTAACCAATTTAACACAAATTAAGCGATGCATACATACAGTTGAAACAAAATATTAGACTTTAAAATCTTTGGGATAAACATGATCAAGCGCTTGCTGGCGGCTGCTTGCTCGAGAATGCTCAACACATTGCGAGAGGATCGCTCTCGGGTTCTGCAAATGTCGAAGCCTAACGATTTAACAAATAACGACAAATAAGAGCGAATAACATCGACAAAGCTCAAATATACAACAACAACAAAACATACCAAAATTCACACAGCAGCCTATGCATGATCTAATATATTTTTTTAGAAACAGAGAAAAATTTATTTGAAGTTATTATGAATTTTCCATGGATTTTCTAAGCTAAAAACACATCAAATCACTTGTTAATTACTTAACAAATTTTCATGAACAGAAACAGTACCTAAAATCTATTCGATAATTAATGCACTAAAAATGAAAATTTACTGAGTTGGTTTCTTTGGATTTGGACAATTATTAAAAGAGATATGCATTTTCTAATTTGGAAATTACATAATACAACATTAAATTAATTAACAAATTTTTGCTAACAGAGACATAGTTGAAACTAATTTTAGTAAATAGTACAATTAAAAATAAAATTATCAAGACTGGTTTCATGCAATTTGAAGAAAAATTGAAATAGTTATGAATTTTCTAAGTTTAAATGAATTAACGACTGTGAAAACCATTTGAAATACTAAGGCATTTAATACTTTTTCTACAGGCAATGAGCTAGCGGACAACGGCAATGGGCCCGGTGAAAGTCTTGACGAACGGCCATCCACCAGGTGGCGTGGCGTCGGCGTATTCAAGTATCGTCTTGGCTTATCAAAGTGTAATCTAACATACTCTCACGCAATCGCTTCCCCAGAGAAAACGAAGTATCGAGCTACACAACCACCAGCGGCGGCATGGACCCACATGGCGGCGACTCGAGAGCAAATAACGGGCTGGATTAAAGATTCTCTAAACGCGATTAACGGGAGGGCCCACGGTCGGTGTCTGACTAGCGGCGATTAAGAACTAAAGGGGAGGTTAGAGCTAACGTTGCGGCGGCTCACCGGCGACCACGAGGGCGGCGGCGGCGCGCAAGCTGTTCTTGCGAACTAGGAGGTCTCGGGCGAGTGAGTTATACCTTCGAGTTATAGCGATCTCGCGAACCCGGCGGCGGTGATGCGGTCAGATGGTCACCGGAGTTGAGCTCGCAACGGCCGGAGGCGGAGAAAGAAAGTGCGGTGCTCGCGGAGAAGGCGCTGCGAGCCGAGAAGACCGGTGGAGTGCGCCTCGGCTCGCCTTGCTCCCGGAAGGATAAGCCCGACTTACGGCGGCGGAGGAGAAGCGGAGGTGGTCGGAATTTAGCGGCGGCGCTTCACCGAGCTTGGAGAAGAACGCGTCGCCGCGGCCTCAACGATGCACCAAAGATGAAAATGAAGCCACCATTAGATTCGGTGCATCGATGCGATCCTAAGGGACTAAGTGGCGAGGCTAGAGACTCACGGATCGCAAGCGAGCTCACGGGCGAGATCACCGGAGCGAAGACGATGACACCGCTCTCGATGATGCGGGGCGATAAGGACCGGGGTAGGCAAAATGGGTGCGGCGAGTAGAGTGGATCACGATGGTGCGATCGCGGAATCAGGCGGCACTAACACGGCGGCGCGCCGGCTTCAACTCGGCGAGACAAAGCGGGCGGAGAAGCTCGAGAAGCAAGGGAGAAAAAGTGGGTGAACTCGGAGGCTTTATGAAGTCGCGGCGATGCCTCCCGTAGGACCACGATGGTAAAAGGTGGCGGCGGCGAGTGCGTGGCACTCATGCGCGGCGCCGCGAGCTCGGTGAGCAGCGGAGAAGGCGAGGCGTCTTGGCGGTGGGGTCCACTTGTCGGCGGCTGTGACAAAGCGGTGCGAGGCGGGTGCGATGCGGCGCGATGAGTGGTTCGACTCGATCAAGATTGTCTTGACCGTTGGATCCGAGATGGGCGGTCGGGATCTCTGTATGCATTCGGACGGTCGAATGCATGCGCAGCGTGGATCGTTCGATTTGCATCGACGGTCAAGATTGGGCGGTGCAGCTAGTTGGCGAGCGAGCGAGCGGCGCGGTCGGACTTGAGCGAGCTTGGGTTCGAGCGGAGCAGCGATTCCACCACGAATCAAAAAGCAGAGAAGGTTTGAGGAATTTTTAGAGGTAGTTCCAGAGCTCCAAAATTCCGAAATTTTTATGGAAGCTTACTGGAACAGAGGACAACCTTGTGTAATTTTTCCAGGAGTTTTTACGCACTAGATTTCTCCCAATAAAATTCACAAGTTGCTGTCGGAGGTTTGACCAGATTTCTAAACTGGTTTGACTTGGGCATTTGAAATGGCAATTAAAATCTAAAAATTGTGAAATAATTCAGGAGGTAAATAGGATGATCAAGATGATAGGAAAAATAATCTCAGAGGATGGTCACAAATTTGAAGGCTAAGAATTTCTTGACAACAATTTCCATTCACAAGAATTTAATTCTAGAAAATGGAAATTGCTAGGAAAAATTGGAAAACTTCCAAATGATTTGGTGAGACAACAAAAGTTTTATTTCTCCTCAAAATTTTACATTTGAAATACAAACCTAAATTAGGGCTGTTCAGCGTACAAGCCGGCGTCATTGTTTCACTTTGTGCGTCGGGGCCACTATGCTTGCAGATGCCTCGCCAAGCAACGAGGATGCCGGGCGTACTCTGCTCGGCACCACCAGCCCGACTCGGCGAGGCCACCGCCACCACCACGAGAGCAGCACCTACTCCACCCGGCATGCGTGGTCGCGTCAACCACGTCTCGAAGAGGAGGCGGCCGCGCACGGGCGTCGTGCTAGGTACACTACTTGTTAATTCATGTCTGCATCGGTTTTATTTGATTCGGAGCATCTCATTCGTTTATTAAAAGCGAGTATGCTGAAATTAACCAATTCAAGATACATACACTATACCCACCTTATCATATTCGGTCCCGGGTGGTTTTCTCGCCGATCAAGTGCAGCCGGGACATAAAAATTGAAATACAAAATGTTAACTTTTCAAAGAAACTTAATGGTGATAAGTTACGTGGGCATTGATGTTATCTTAGGGATGGATTGGTTATCTAAGAATCAAGGAAGATTGATTGTGCCCAGCGGTCTATTTGGTGACTAGCGAGGGCGGCATCAGGTAGTCTTTGCACCTTTGGTGGGTAGTTCTCACCTTTATGCTTTAGAGCGAGTACCTCCTCAAGATAGAGGAGGTACCTATAGTGAGTGAGTATCTGATGTGTTCCTGAGGAACTTCGGGCATGCCCACGACCGAGAGGTAGAGTTTGTCATTGAGCTTGCACCGTGCGCGCCCATCTCAAAAAGGCGTATCGGATGCGCCCAATGAGCTAGCTGAATTGAAAGAACAACAGGAGTTGCAAGACAAAGGTTTCATCAGGCCTAGCTCCTCGCCTTGGGGATGCCGGCTCTTTTGTCAAGAAGAAAGACAGAGTCTACGGATGTGTGTTGACTACCATCCGTTGAATGAGGTCACCATCAAGAACAAGTATCAAGCTTCCGCGGATTGATGACCTATTTGACCAGCTTAGTGGAGCTCGGTGTTCTCCAAAATTGACTTGAGGTTAGGCTACCATCAGTTAAAGTTAAAACCGAGGACATTAGAAGACCGCCTTCTCTACTCGTTACGGTTTATGCAGTACGGTCATGTCCTTTGGTTTGACCAATGCCCGACCTATTTCATGAATCTCATGAATTCGGTGTTCATGGAATACTTAGATCGGTTTGTAGTGGTTTTCATTGATGATATCCTTATCTACTCTAAGTCGATCTTGAACACGAGCAACATTTGAGACTAGTGTTAGAAAAGCTTCGCCACCATCAATTGTCGCCAAATTCGACAAATGTGAATTTTGGCTTGAGAGGTTAGTTTCTTGGGACATATCCTATCTAAAGCGGTGTCATTGTTGATCCTAGTAAGTGCGAGATGTCCTTGAATGGAAGCAACCTAAGGCGTCAACGACATTCGTAGTTTTCTTGGACTTGCGGGATACTACCGTAGGTTCATCAAAATTTCTCAAAAATCGCGAAGCCTATGACCCAACTTCTAAAGAAAGAAAAGAAATTTGAGTGGACAGCGAGAATGCGAGCAAAGCTTCAAACCACGAAAGAATGCAGTGAAGCTCCGTGCTTGTGCGGACACCCACAAGAGCTTTGATATCTCTTGTGATGCATCTCGCCATGGGCTCGGTTGTGTGCTTATGCAAGGCGGCCGAGTGGTGGCCTATGCATCGAGGCAATTGAGGCCCCATGAGGCCAATTATCCCACACACGACCTAGAGCTCGCGGTGTAGTTCATGCCTTGAAGATTTGGCGACATTACCTCGCCGGTGTCGTTGCGAGATCTACAAACCATAAGAGCCTTAAATATATCTTCACCCAAGCCGACTGAACTTGAGACAAAGAAGATGGCTTGAGTTGATTAAAGATTATGATATGGGACTCCATTATCATCCGAGGAAGGCTAATGTAGTGGCGGCGCATTGAGCGAAAATTTCAATGCAAGCTGTTTGTCGGTAACTCCTTTTACTGCGAGCTTATGTCTTTGCATTGCAAGGCCTACACAGGAGATAGTTGAAGAAGGTTAGCTTGCAGCCCTCGGTGTGACTTGCACACTTGAGGACCAGATTAGGAAGCCAAAAGCGATGCGGAAGTGGCTAAAATTTTAGAACTAATGAAACAAGGCAAGGCTAAATGTTTTAAGCAAGATGCACAAGGTACTCTATGGTTTGGAAACCGTATGGTGGTACCGTTTGATCACCACTTGAGAGAATTGATTCTCAAGGAGGCTCATAACTCAAAATTCTCTATTCACCCCGGGAGTACAAAAATGTATCAAGATTTGAAAAAGAAAGCGTGGTGGGCGAATGAAGCAAAGCGTTACGCGTATGTGGTAGAGTCGATCTATGTCAAAGAGTTAAGGCTGAGCACTTGAAGCCAGCTGGTACTCTAGATCCCCTGCCCATTCCCCAGTGGAAATGGGAAGAAGTTGGCATGGATTTTATCACCGGCCTTCCTAGAACTAAAGCTGGATTTGATTCTATATGGGTAATTGTAGACCGTTTGACGAAAGTTGCTAATTTCATTCCTGTCAAGACCATCTACCGTGGGGACAAGTTAGCGAAGCTTTACATTGCGAGAATTGTTTGTCTCCACGGTGTTCCAAAGGTGATAGTTTCCGATAGAGGCCCTCAATTCACATCCTATTTAGGGATGCTTACATAAGCGATGGGGACAGTCTATCTTTTAGCTCGCTTATCACCCATAAGCGGATGGACAAACGGAGAGGGTAAACCAAGTTTTGGAAGACCTTCTCCGGGCTTGCGTACTGTCCTACAGCGATAGTTGGGAAAAATATTTACCGTTTGCGGAGTTCTCCTACAACAATAGTTTCCAATCGAGCATTCAAATGTCACCCTTCGAAGCATTGTATGGGAGAGCTTGTAGAACACCTTTGAACTGGTCCGAAGCCGGGGAGAGGCCATTTTATGGCCCAACCTTGGTGGAAGATGCTGAAGAACAAGTTCGTGTCATTCGTGAACGACTTAGGACGACTCAATCACGTCAGAAGTCTTATGCCGACCGTCGTCGTCGCGAGTTGAGTTTCGAAGTGGATGATCATGTTTATCTTAAAGTCTCTCCTATGAAAGGAGTTCGTCGCTTCCAAATCATAGGTAAATTAGCACCTCGCTATATTGGACCTTTCCATATTCTAGCTAAGTTGGGATCGGTGGCATACCAGTTGGAGTTGCCACCATCACTTTCAGACGTACATGACGTCTTCCATATCTCAAAACTCAAGAAATGTCTTCGAGTCCCAACGGAAGCAACCGAGTTGGACAAACTCGATTTGCAACCCGATCTATCCTATCGAGAGAGCCCGATTCGTATCCTTGAGGAAACCGAGCGTAAGACTAGGAATCGTGACATCAAGTTCGTCAAGGTTCAATGGAGCAATCACACGGAAGATGAAGCAACTTGGGAACGTGAAGACCGGATGCGAGCAGCATATCCAGAACTCTTCTCTGCATGAAGTGCCTTCGTATCAAGAAAGGAAAGGTAAAACATATTAATGTAAATTATAACTTGTCAATTCTATCTTTGAAGGAAATCAAGACAACATAAATTATAACTTCTAATGAAAACTTTCTAATTCTTCTCCACCCAGATCTCGGGTCGAGATCTTTTGTAAGGGGGGGAGGTTTGTCACAGCCCCAACAAATTAAATTGGATTAATATGTATTTCACTAACCTGCATTATCAAATTCAAATCATTTCATAATATATTGTACTTGGAAAATCTAATTTGAGGTAAACATACACATCAAAATTCAATTTTTAATTCAAATCAGTGATAACAAGTTGTGATCATCATCTGAAATCAATTTATTTAAATACTACACTAATTATTAGGAATTAATATAATTTTTCCCAAATTTTTGGGACTAGTTTGAACCTCATTAAAATTCAAACAACATTTATAGACATACAACATGTTTGAATTTAAATATCACAAACTATATTATGAATAGTAGGGTTTTATAATTTTTATGGGAACTATATACTCCCAGGAACCCCCACAAATTATTTGAGGATTTTATGAAATTTATTTCTATTTATAAAGCTCTGGTCAAAGTAGTAAATCTAATTTAATTCTCGGTCAAACTCAACCCTAATCGGCTAGCTTGTTCCTCGGACTCGAGTCAGGCTCGCGTTGGACTCAACCCAACCGCCTAGCTGCACCCTCACATGCGGCCGTTGGATCAAGCCTCCGCGGTCGGATCTAAATCACCCGTCGACTGTCCGAATGCCCCCACTCATCTCGTCAGTCCATTCGCAATCCAACGGTCTTGATCAAACCTCTTTGCTACGCACCGCCGCGCCCTTGTATCGCCCGACCGCCGAGCCCACACTGTCGGCTCCGTCCACGACCTCTCGGCCGCGCTCACGCGGGAGCCGAGCTCCACGCGGTGGGCTTCTGCGACGGCCGTTGGGAGATTCTCACTCAGTGAATCCACGCCTCCATCCACCACTCCGGTGTGTTCCTCGTCTAACACCGCCTCCACTCCGTCACTTTCCGTGCTTAAGACACCTCAGACCCTAAATCTGCTCACTTCTCCTCTTTTGGTGAGGGAAGGAAGCTCGTTCTCGGTCTCTACTCGGTGAGCTTCCTCTGCATGGTTCCTCCTCTTCCACCTCCCATGTGGTTTCCATTTTGCTCATCTCGGTTCCTATCTTTGCTTGTAGCTCTGGGCCGTGATCGTGCTCTCGGCGGCTCTAGAGCGCACTCGCGGACATCTTCAAGCTTTCTTCGTTGTCAAGAGGTATTATCCTCAAACCACGCGTCACCTTGTATGCTTTGGCTCAGATCAAAACCCCTCACCTTGTTTGACAATGCACGACGGGCTTAGTACAATTTGAAGATTTGATCATTTCGACCTAAGGACATCGGTTCATCTCCACTTTGATTTGGTGAGTATTTTGCGATTACTCGCTTGTATAGCATCCTCGGATGATCCTTAAGCTACTCAGACCATTCTTTTGTCACCATTTTGCTCCAGTGCTTTGCTCCACGTGAAGCCGTGTCGTCGCGCCGTCTTCTCGTGGCGATCTGCTCCGACCATCCCAAAGCTTCCCGGGCCCTCTCTAGCTCGGTAGTTTCCCATGCCCCTAGGAGCATAAGCATGTGTCCATTTGCTCGGGCGTTTTCAAATCGGCATAGCTCCTGTTGCCGTAGTTAGTACCGCCGCTCCCCTCCGGCTAGCCGGCGGTCTAGACCACCTCCACCGCCGAAAACACTTCCATTGGGTGCGCAATGCTATTGCGCGGTTAATGGTGCCTTTAGTTCGCACTGCCGTGGCGCACAACGCCGGCAAGCCGCCGGTGAAACGCGCGGGACCGAAAGTTCCGTTGTCGTACGCCGACAACCACTGTAGCCAATGATTAGGAGTAAATGATGATCATTAGCATTTAAACCCTGTCTTAGCGACGCTAATGTTTCACTTACATGCGGGCCCGCGCACAGAAAACGGGAATGCGGGGCTTAAAGCCTCGGTGACTGACCTGTGGGCCTTGGGTGTTAAATCCCGTGCTCCAGGTGTGTGCGTTGGTGGGCTGAGTCCACTGGACCAAGTCGCTGACGACGGGCCCCACATGTCCGTTCGATTCAAAATCAGAATTAAAAAGGGAAGGCACTGTTCTCCGGGTCCCGCTAGTCAGTCACTGTGGCTAGCACGTGGCTCGGTGAAAAGAGTAATAATCACTTTAGTAATTTCGAAATCAGTTTATTTATACACTGGAAATTAGTATTAACTTCTAAAATGCACAACTATTTCATATTAACTCCAAATCACATGAAACCATACTGAAATTTACATTCTTAATGTACTTCCTATCAAAATTAGTTTCATACATGTCTCTATAGCAGAGAGATTTATTTGGAGATTAATCCATTTGAAACCATTATTTTGCAATAGGAAAAGGGCTGATAACTCCAAAAATGCATAAGTAATTATTGGAACCTCCAAAAACAGTGAGACCACTTTTGCTAATTTTCATTTTCAGTGAACTTAATTCTAAAAATGGTCTCCATGTTACCTCTGTCACAGAAACTATTTTGGGAGAATATACTCCTTAACTCCATTATTTTTATACTATAAAAGGCTGATAACTTTGAAAAATACATAACTAAATCATAAAAACTCCAAAAAGGACAAACTCAACTGTTTTTAACTTATAATAATATTGCCTATTTATCTATGTAATCCATGTACTCGCCACTGTTCTACAAAATTTCACTTCATAATTAAATTACATAATGACGGCTTATTGAAATCTGAAATTCAAACCATTATAACTTTCATATACTAAATCAAAATGAAACAATTCTTTCACTAAAAATCAATTAAAATCATGACCTAACTACTGTAGAAAAATCATGCCTTTTTGAGCATTTTGGTTTTTGAGTTGTTTTTCTCGTTATTTATTTGATGTTATAATTGTATAGATCCCGAGCATATTGATATCGACACTTACGCTACTGAGAGTGAGCAGCTACTGTACCAGCAAGGCAAGCATCATTTGAACTTTTTTTGCATCATATTTGATCCCAGTTTTGGTTAAGTTAGTGCAATGATAATTGCTTGCATGCTATTTTGATTATGTCAATATTTTTGTGATGTGTAGTTTAGTTATGTCCTATGCTTGAGGTTACTCTTGAATTATGCCAACTCCTATATGCTTAAGATAGGATGTGTGAATTGTGGGTTATAGAATTGCTTAGCCATGCAAGTCTAGATACGAGTAATCGATCGTCGAGAATAACCGGCGGTTTTGGGACATACACAACTCTTACTTTATGTTTTACTTGGATCTTTGTAGCTGTTTTATGAGTTAAATTTTGTCACTTTTAAAATGAGATTTGGTCCGGACAAGTGTTGGTTAGTGATGGTGCTTTGTGCACGAGCATTGGGTAAGTGGAAGGACTTGTCTGGACAATTGAGGACCGAACTTTGGGTACCTCTTGTTCAAGCAACACTCGTCTTTGCCACACGCGGTGTATGGGTGCCGTATGGTTAAGTAGGGGAGGGTTTTATTGTGTTAAGTCCTTGGTGGTGTAAGGGCATAGCGGCCAGTGAAATCCTATGTTCTTTGAGGAGCCGATGTAATCCTCTATAGTGTGCAAGGAGCACCAATTCTTTTGTTTTGATTGCATCGGTATTTCCAATATAACTTGTGAGCCCCTAGCAAGGGCTATCGGGCGCTTGTACTAGGCAAGGAACCATCTCACAAGGGGACTTAGCTCAATAGGGCTTTCTTCTTGAAAATAGTGTATCTTGATTTACAGTAGGCATACCATAGGAAGTGTGCTATTTGAGGCCTCCAGAGGCTTACGGGCTAATCAAGTCGTGTGGGTAAGTAGTACACCCTGCAGGTAATAATCTATTCGAATAGCCGTGTCCACGGTTATGGACGACAACTTGAAATTTGTGGTTGCTTATTGTTAGACTTTTAATTAAAATTGTGGTTGAACTTGGTATTCGTCATGAGCAGGATGTTCATGTGTTTAGTATATCAAAGTGGGATGCCACTTTGGTCTTTGTATGATTCAATTGTTTATTCTTGAAATGCTTTACTACATGTTTTACTTCTACTTCAAATCTGATTTTAAATGGGCACATGAAAAACTAGTATGTGTAGGATGTTAATTGTTGCGTCTCTTTATAAAAATAAACCAATATGAGCCATCCTTTGAATGACCCTTATGCATAACTATTTTTATTTGTGTAAGACTTGCAGTACACTTGTACTCGGCTAGATGTTCTTGGCCTTTTCGGTGAGGAAGGTTATGATTATGATGATCTCGCTAGTGTTGACTTGGGTGACACTAATGAGTAATGTCTGCCATTTAGCCCCAGATCGGTTGTTAGATGGGTGATGGTCATACCACCACTGGTCTTTTGATTTATTTATTTACTTCCGCTGCTACTTGGTACTTTACTTGAATTTGGCCGGTCGGCCGTATGTAATAAGCTGTAGACTTTAACTATTATGCAGTATGTCTTTTTATCTCTCGTTGTATGCGTTGTATGGATGTAATCAACGTTGGATGAGGGTATGAGTATATTGGTCGTTGATCTTGGGAGCCAATATATGTCATACTCGTTGTTGATGAATTCCCATTTAACTCACTAAGTGTAGTGCTCTGAATCAAGGGAGAATCAACAATCATGTAGTGCTCGCAAGAGAGCAGCGCGCATGATCGTTGAGGTTCTAGTATTCGGCTAAGCTGTGGGGACCCCGGGGTTATCTCCTTAAAACCGAGACTAATCAAGGTCTTAGGGACATAACTTGGGATCTCCGGTAAATGGATTCAAACTTAACTCGGTCTAAATGAGAGACTCAACTCAAATCTAGAGCCCCGACGATCATGCGCGCTGCTCCCCTGCGAGCGCTACATGATTTCCGGTTCTCCAACAAGTCAAGCGCTACACTTAGCGAGTTAAATGGGAATCCAAGAACAGCGAGTATGACCTATATTGGTTCCCAAGATCAGTGACCAATATGATCATACCCTCATTACAACGTTGGTCACATCCATACAACCATCATACATAATTAGTACAAAAGTTACAACACAGTTCTAAGTGTACAATTACATAAGGGCCGACCGGCCAAATTTAACAAGTTTATAGCGGAAGCGAGTAAATAAACCAAAAGGACCAACAGTGGTATGCCCACAACCCATCGGCAACCGACTGGGAGTTAGAAGATAGCATACTACTCGTCGGTGTCACCTAAGTCGACACCGGCGAGCTCATCAACCTCGATATCGTCCTCACCTGTAAAGCCAGCAAACATCTGGCTGAGTACCAAAGAGTACTCGCAAGTCTTACACAAATAAAAATAGTTATGCATAAGGTCATTCAAAGGATGGCTCATATTGGTTTAGTTTTGCGAAAGAGACGCAACCATTAACCTCCTACACATACTAGTTTTTCATGTGCCCATTTAAAATCAGATTTGAAGTAGAAGTAAAACATATAGTAAAGCATTTCAGTAATAAACAATTGAATCATATAAAGACCAAAGTGGCAGCCCACTTTGATATACTAAACACATGAACAACCCGTTCATGACGAATACCAAGTTCAATCACAATTTTAATTATAAGTCTAACAATAGTAACTCCCGAACTCAAGCGGTTGTCCATAACCGTGGACACGGCTATTCGAATAGATTATACCTGCAGGGTGTACTACTTTACCCACACGACTGACTAGCCCGTAAGCCTCCTGATAATGGCACACTTCCTTTGGTATGTCGGCGGGAGAATCGAGATACAATGCAAAGAAGAAAACCCTATTGCGCTAAGTCCCCATGTGAGATGTTTCGGTCTTAGTACAAGTAGCATATAGCACTTGCTAAGGGGCTCACATGTTATATTGGAAATACCGATGTAATGAAAAGGTAATTGGTGCTCCTTGCACACTATAGAACATTGACATCGATTCCTAAGGACAAATGATCAAACACAAATGCCCCTACACCACCATGAGACTTAACACAATAGAGCCTTCCCCTACTTAACCGTGACAAAGACCCATATACTGCGTATGGTAGCACGAAAGTACTTGAATCAACGACGTTACCAAAGTTCGGTCCTTAATTGTCCAGACAAGTCCAACCACATACCCAAATCTCGTGCATAAAGCACCATCACTAACCAACACTTGTCCAGACCAAAAGCTCATTTAAAATGACAAAAATTAACTTGTAAAACAGGTACGAAGATCTGAAACAAAAATATATAATGAGGGTTGTGTTTATCCCATAGTTGTCGGGTTATTCCCGACAACCAACTACCGGTTCTAGACTTGCATGGCTAAGCAAACTCGAACCATATAACTTCACACCTCCTATCATAACATTTCAGCAATGGAATAATTCATGGATAGCCACAATGACAACATAATAGGATGTGTCTAACTATTCATCACAAAAATAGCGACATTATCAAAATAGCATGCAAGCAATTATCATTGCATCTATCCTAACAAAATTGGGGTCAAATATGATGCAAAAAGAAAGTTCAAAGGATGCTTGCCTTGCAGGTAGCTAAGTTGTTCGCTCTCGCCATGCGTAGAGTCAATATCAATGGGCTCGGTATCTATATAAATGCAATACCGAATAAACATCAAGAAAGGCCTCAAAAATCAAAATGCTCCAAAATGCATGATTTTTCTACAGTAGCTAAGTTATGATTTTATATGATTTTTGGTGAAAGACTTATTCCATTTTGATTTAGTATGTGAAAGTTATGGTGATTTGAATTTCAGATTTCAATATGTCTCCATTTACGCAATTTAATTATGAAGTGAATTTTTGTAGAGCAGTGGTGATTACAAAGGTTACCTAAATAAAAGGGCAATATTATCATAAGTTCAAAACAGTTGAGTTTGCTCCATTTGGAGTTTTTATGATTTAGTTAGGTATTTTCAAAGTTATCAGCCTTTTATAGTATAAAAATAAATGGGATTAAAGATCATATTCTCCCAAAATAGTTTCTGTGACAGAGGTAACATGGGGACCATTTTTAGAATTAAGTTTACTGAAAATGAAAATTACCAAAAGTGGTCTCACTGTTTTTGGAGCTTCCAACAATTACTTATGCATTTTTGAAGTTATGAGTCATTTTTCCATTGTGCAAATAATGGTTTTAATGGATAAATCTCCAAATAAAGCTCTCTGCTACAGAGACAGGTCTGAAACTAATTTTAATATAAAGTTGATTGAATAATAAAATTATCGGAAGTGGTTTCATGCGATTTGGAGTTAATATGAAATAGTTATGCATTTTAGAAGTTAATACCAATTTTCAGTGTATAAATAACTGGATTTCGAATTTCATATACCATCTACCCTTTTCTCACCGAGACACGCGCTAGTCGCAGTGAATGACTTGCGGGACCGGGGTCAAGATTTTGACCCGGTCAACAAGGGCTCGGTCCTGCCTCAATTAGACCGAAGGCGTATTCTCGTGAATACGTCTTTGAATTCTAAAAACGTAATTCTGCTCAAGGTATGCCCACTATACGTTTCTCCTTAGCAAAAGCGTATTAACCCAAGCACACTCTCACTTAACTGGCTAAACGGTCCCACATGTAATAGAGAGATTAACCTTTTAAACAACTAATACTCAAACTAAACAACAATTAGTTTAAACTAAACTCTACAGTTTTTCGGCCGGTAATCCGACAACGAAGCCGGGCGTTCCCGTGAGCTTTGCCGGCGGCTCGCCGGCGCGGTGGTCCATGGCGGCACAAGATGAAAGCCAGTATGGAACCGCAATAGCCATGCGCACCTCCAAGTAGTGGTGGCGAGGTCGCGCCGCTCGACACCGCGCTAGCCGAGCTAAGCGGTGACCTTCTTACGCCAAAAGCGAAAGTGCTGATTGGAACGCATACTAAGCAGAAGAGCGCATGCTTATGCTCCTAGGGGACATAAGGAGACTACCGAGCTGAAAAGAAGACTGGAGAGGTACTGGGTTGACTGGATGACGGCGAGGTCCACGGCGGTCACCGCGTCCACGTGGAGAGGTCGCCCGGGAGGGAGAAGGGCAAGTAGCTCTTGAACATGCTCAAATGAGGTATGGAGATGGTGAGAATGTAAACAAAATCGAAGAATGCCCTACCGGCCGGAGCTGGAGACGAAACACAAGGCACACGGCCGACAATAGATAACTTCAAGATTTGGAGTAACCTACAGAGTATCATTTAAATTGACTTAGGGGAAATACTTCATAAGGGCAGGAACACCTGGTGACGCACTTAAGCAAGGATAACACTTACCAAAGTGGAAGGGGTCACAAGATCGGCTGTCGGGGCACGCTCCGAGACCACCGAGAGCGAGATGATGGACAAATAACTGCAAGCAAGGACAAGCTCGGAGCTTAGCAAAAATGGGTACGGTGCCGTAAGTAGAGGGCAACGCCTCATTCGGAGGAAAGCTTACCCGGGAGGTTAACTCCAGCTAGCCTCCCTCCTCTCAGTCGGCAGAGAAGAGGTGAGAGCGAAAATGGGTGTGGTAGGGGGTAATAAGCTTAGGGAGAAGACGGAGCGAAGGCGGCGTTAGGAGGCGCAGCTCGGGGACTGGTCGGCGAGGGCGGTGCGGTCACGGCGTCGACGGAGCGGGACAGCATGCAACGAGCGCGTGGCAGGCGCGCTCTGAGCGTCGCCTGCCCGAGGTTGAAGGAAGACCTGACCGGTGGGCCCCACCGGTCAGCGGCACAAGAGCGAGAGGGTGCGCGAGATGGCCCAGCCGTGCGATTGAAAAGGGGCGGCTCAGATGGAACGAGATAATCGGACTGCCCCAACGGCTACGAGATCAGGCCCGTCGAAAACCAATCGGACGGTCGATCTCGTTTTGGTGCGTTAGTTGATCACGCCGAGTCACCGCCGGTTGGACTTGAGCCGAGATTGGTCCGAGCCCGAGGAATAGTGCCGCTTGACTGGTTTTAAATCTATTGATTCTAGTTTGATGAGGCTTTAAAAATAGGAATAAAATTCCTAAAATCATGAAATAATTTGTGGGGTTCTGGGAGAATATAGTTCCTATAAAAATTATGAAACCCTACTGTTCATAATACACTTTGTAATTTTTAAATTCAAACCTAAATGTATGTCTTCTAAGTTGGTTTGAATTTTTATTAGATCAACCTTGTTCCAAAAATTCTGGAAAAATTTTATTTATTCATGATAATTAATGTAGTATTTAAGTAAATTGGTTCCGATCATGATCGCAACTTCTTATCACTGTTTTGAATTGAAGTGCAAATTTTGATGTGTATTTTCACCTCAAATTAGATTTTCCAAGTACAATATATTGTTAAATCATTTGAATTTGTTAATGCATGCTAATGAAATACATATTACTTCATTTTAATTGTTTGGGGCTGTGACAAACCTCCCCCCCTTACAAAAGATCTCGACCCGAGATCTGGGTGGAGAAGAAATTGGAAAGTTATAATTTATGCTGTCTTGATTTCCTTCAAAGATAGTATTGACATGATATAATTTACATTAATATGTGTTTTACCTTTCCTTTCTTGATACGAAGGCACTTCATGTAGAGAAGAGGTCTGGATATGCCGTTCGCATCCGGTCTTCACGTTCCCAGGTCGCTTCATCTTCCGTGTGGTTGCTCCATTGAACCTTGACGAACTTGATGTTACGATTCCTCGCCTTGCGCCGGTTTCTCAAGAATACGAACCGGCTCTCTCGATAAGATAGATCGGGTTGCAAGTCGAGTTCGCCCAACCCGTTGCTTCCGTTGGAACTCAAGACATTTCTTGAGTTGGGAGACATGGAAAACGCTGTGCACGCTCAAAGTGATGGTGGCAACTCCAACCGTAGGCCACCGATCCCAACTTAGCTAGAATACGGAAAGGTCCAATATAGCGAGGTGCTAATTTACCTTTGATTTGGAAGCGATGAACTCCTTTCATAGGAGAGACTTTAAGATAAACATGATCGCCCACCTTGAAACTCAACTCGCGACGACGACGGTCGGCATATGACTTCTGACGTGATTGAGCCGCCTTAAGTCGCTCGCGAATGACACGAACTTGTTCTTCAAAGATCTTCCACCAAGGTTGGGCCATAGAATGGCCTCTCCCCGGCTTCGGACCAGTTCAAGGGTGTCCTACAAGCCCTCCCATACAATGCTTCGAAAGGTGACATCTGAATACTGGATTGGAAACTGTTGTTGTAGGAGAACTCCGCAAATGGCAAGCACTTCTCCCAGTTTTTGTTATAGGACAGCACACAAGCTCGGAGAAGGTCTTCTAAAACTTGGTTTACCCTCTCGCTTGTCCATCGCCAGTGGGTGATAAGTCGAGCCAAAGATAGGTTGGTCCCCATTGCTTGATGCAAGCACTTCCAGAAATGAGAGGTGAACTGAGGACCTCTATCTGAAACAATCACCTTTGGTACACCATGAAGACAAACAATTCTGGAGATGTACAACTCTGCTAGCTTGGCACCAGTGTAAGTGGTCTTGACAGGAATAAAGTGAGCAACTTTCGTCAGACGGTCGACAATCACCCATATGGAATCGGACCCAACTTGAGTCCTTGGAAGGCCGGTGATAAAATCCATGCCAACTTCTTCCCATTTCCACTTGGGAATGGGCAGGGGATCTAGAGTACCAGCTGGCTTCAAATGCTCAGCTTTGACTCTTTGGCATACATCACACTCGGCTACATATTGAGCGATCTGTCGCTTCATTTGGCTCCACCAGAGCCTTTTCTTCAAGTCTTGGTACATCTTGGTACTACCTGGGTGAATAGAGAATTTGGAGTCATGAGCCTCTTTGAGAATTTTCCCTCTCAAAGTCTGATCAAAAGGCACCACCAACCGGTTCCCGAACCACAAGGTGCCTCGTGAATCTTCACTAAAACCTTTGGCTTTGTTTTTCTTCATTGCCTCTCGGATTTGAGCCACTGCGTCGCTTTGTCGGGCTTCCTAATCTGGTCCTCAAGTGTACAACTCACACTTAGGGCAGCGAGCGAACCTTCTTCAATTATTTCCAGTTGCAAATGTTGCATGGCAGCACACAAGCCCGCCGAAGAAGGGATTACAGATAAACAGTTGCATTGAGATTTTCTGCTCAAAGCATCGGCCACCACATTGGCTTTTCCAGGATGGTAATGAAGTCCCATGTCATAATCTTTGATTAACTCAAGCCATCTTCTTTGCCTCAAGTTCAGATCAGCTTGGGTGAAAATGTATTTGAGACTCTTGTGGTCGGTGTAGATCTCGCAACGATTACCGATGAGGTAATGTCGCCAAATCTTTAGAGCATGAACAACTGCCGCAAGCTCTAAGTCATGAGTGGGATAGTTAGCCTCATGAGGTCTCAATTGTCTTGACGCATAAGCCACTACTCGGCCCTCTTGCATAAGCACACAACCGAGCCCATGGCGAGATGCATCACAGTAAATATCAAAGCTCTTGTGAACATCCGAAGGATGAGCACCGAGCCGTGGTCAAGCATTCTTTGAGAATCAAAGCTTTGTTCACAATCACCACCACTCGAACTTCTTTTCCTTCTTCAAAAGTTGAGTCATAGGCTTAGAAATCTTGGAGAAGTTCTTGATGAACTCGCGTAGTAGCCCGCAAGCCCAAGAAAATCGCGAATGTCGGTGATGCTCTTAGGTTGTTTCAGCTCAAGACATCCCGAACCTTACTTGGATCAACAAATGACACCACCCTTAGAGAGTACATGACCCAAGAAACTCACTTCACGTAGCCAAAATTCACATTTGCTGAATTTGGCATAGAGTTGATGTTGACGAAGCTTTTCCAACACAAGTCTCAGATGTTTCTCGTGTTCTTCGTCGGACTTAGAGTAAATAAGGATGTCATCAATAAATACAACGACGAACTGGTCCAAATACTCCATGAAAACCGAGTTCATGAGATTCATGAAATAAGCAGGTGCATTAGTCAATCCAAAAGACATAACAGTGTACTCGTATAGACCATACCGAGTAGAGAAGGCTGTCTTCGGAATGTCCTCTGTCCTGACCTTGATTTGATGGTAACCCAACCTCAAGTCAATCTTGGAGAACACTTGGCTCCACTAAGTTGGTCGAACAGTCATCAATCCGCGGAAGTGGATACTTGTTCTTAACCGTGACTTCGCTCAACTGACGGTAGTCGACGCACATCCGCAAGCTCTTATCTTTCTTCTTAACAAAGATGGCCGCATCCCCAAGGTGAGGAGCTTGGCCGAATGAAACCCTTATCTTGAAGTTCTTGGAGTTGTGCTTTCAATTCTACCAATTCATTAGGAGGCATCCGATACGCCGCTTTGAGATTGGCGCAGATCGTGCAAGCTCAATGACGAATTCCACTTCACGGTCCGAGGCATGCCGTAGTTCTTCAGGGAATACATCGATATTCACATACCACCGAACTTTCTCAATTTCAAGAGAGGTACTAGCTTCCAAAGCATAGAGATGAGAATCGCCAATCAAGGTGCAAAATGACCGATCGCCATCTTCGCTAGTGACCAAATGGAACGTTGAGCACAATCGATCTTTCCCGATTTTTGGACAGCCAATCCATCCCTAATATCACATCAATACCTACTGAATTTATCACAATTAAATTTGCTAAGAAGTTGATATTTTGAATTTCCACTTTACGCCCGGCAGATTTGATCGGTTTGGAAAACCGATCCGTGATTGAATTTGATAAGGTGGCTGAAGTTTGACTATTTCAAAATGATTAAGTGCAGCATATTGTTCTTTGATGAATGAATGAGATGCTCTCGAATCGAATAAAACCGATGCAGACAAGAATTAACGAAGTGTACCCAAACGACGCCCGAGCGCCGCTAGCCTCCTCGGCCGTGACGTGGTTCACTCGCCACGTCTGGAATCGAGGAGGGTAGATGCTGCCTCGGAGGTGGTGAAGGTCTAGCCACACCGTGGAGTAGGAGCTCGATAAGTTCGGGGCATTCTCGCCGCTGGCGAGGCAAGGTGTGCGAGGCCCTGGCGACCACAATGGAAACAGTGACATTGGGCTTGTATGCCCCACTGCTCGGGAGTTCTTACCCCGTTGTTCCGCTGCGCCATCGGTGGAGAGGGTCGTGGAGGTACCACAAGAGGCCTCGGTGGTCTGGGCTCGAGAGCGAGGTGCCCGGGTGGCCTGGCGCCGCGAGGGAAATCGCTACACCAAAACCGGGCTGCCCTCCTCCTCTTCCTGGACTCCTCCACTGCCACACTCTTATGCTCCACAACTATGGCCTTGTTCACTAAATGCTGAAAATTGCGGAAATCATGTGCAGCTAGAGCCAACTGCATCTCCTCCGTCAAACCGCCCATGAAGCGGCGGCGGCAAGCGCGTCGATGGATACATCATCCGGGCATAGCGGCCAAGGAGTTGAACTCCGGAGGTACTCCGAGACGGTCTTCTTCCCTTGCTTCGTGGCAAGGAACTGCTGTTGCTTGATCAACATAACCCTCAGAATGTGAGCCTCCCAAGGCCGCATGAACTCGCCCATGATGGAACTCCTCCATCCGGCCGCATGGCGTATAGTTGTCCCACCACGCACTAGCGGCGCCTCAAGCCGATAGCCGGCAAAGAGCACCTCTCAACGCTCGTGCACCGAGCAATAGCGAGCTTCTTCTCAATGTCTCTCACCAGCCTCGCCTCCATCGGCTCTCGGTGCTCGAAAAGGTGGGAGGATTGGTTCGCTGAAATCGCCGAGACCTCCCGCCGCCTCTCGCTGTCCCCTCTCCCCTGCCGCCGCAGAGCAGGAGAGGTGTTGCGAGCTATCGCCTCCGTGATCCCGGGTCCGATCCATCCTGCTTTCTCGACCGTGCAAGACTTCCGCCATAGTGGGTGGCGGAGGAAGTACCTCCTCAGAAGAACTGTCCCGTGGTTGGCGCTGGTGAGAGGGCTCACCCCTCTCCTCGCGGGCGTAAAGTTCTGCCACAGCAGCAGAACGAATGCCCTGGGGTGGCGATCCCCCATCGCGCTGAGCCCTAGCCCGAGTATTAGGACCTGACATCCTGGAGTGACAAGGAGGATTAGAAGATAAGCATGAAGGTCACAACTTATATGAGCAAGCAATAAGAATGATATTTAAAAACACAGCAGAAATTTAACACCCAATAAGGTACAAAACATTAAGGCTAGTACAAAATCCATAACAGCAAATGCTAGTCCTTTGGAACAATTACATCCAGGTTGACCCGTAGGCAATTGGCAACTGCCCAAAGTCAAAGTCCAAAATAATACAAGAAGATCCAACGACTACTAGCCTGTTACAACAATTAAAGGATACACGCTTCGCTGAAAACATGCCTGGACAACGAGCTCACTACCTCAACATCCTAGATATTATTCCGGTCAAAGTTCACCGGAAACTCATCCAAAGGTGTGCCCTGTGGATCCCAGATCGTCGGGTCCCCTAGGTTAGGAAGACGCAAAGGTGATCCTATGGCATTCATATGACCTCCTACCACAGAAGACGACAATCACGGGTGCGTAAAGATAAGGGAGATCAAATTAGTGCCATATAGCACACCGGGATGAATGAGCCTCATATCATGCATGAGCCTTAAATGCTCCTCGAGCCTCAATGAGACGCCGCCGCGTCTCCACAACTCATGCATGGTACAACGATGCATCCGTCCATGATGTGCACCGCCTTGCCAATTGTCGAACCCGAGGGTCTTCGCCGAATCAATCCTAGCAAACCCGCCACTTCCCTTCACGTGCTTGCATGGGGAAATGGTCATAGGGCGGCCGAGACACTGTCAAGTCATAGCGAGGCGACTCATGGCCACCCTAGCCACTTCTTGCAGCGCCATGGCCTCCGGTGCCATAAGCTCAAAACGATACGATACTTCCCGTAACACGCCTAGCAATAATATCTCGCCACACCCAAGTATTCCTCCATTCCGCCCTCGATCTCGACGGTAAAGGAGTACGTCGTACCGGTAGGTGAAATTCGCCTTCCACATCATATCCTCAAGAACTCCGGTATCCTCCCACATCCTCGCTTGGGTCTCGCGAACAAGGTATTGGGGGTTCATCTAAAGGATGGAAAAAGGCAAGGTAAGTTAGTTTTTTGCAAAACCAAAACCTGAATAAGGCAAGGAATGATACTAGGATGGATAAGGAATAAAAGATACTCCTACTTAACTTTTCAAAGTAATTTTTATATTTTCGGAAAATAAATTGACCAAGGGTTTGCTAAACTTAATGCCCATGCTATCACTAACCTACAACAATATGGCTCGATACTAACGCTGTGGGACCCTGGTTATCTCCTTAAGACCGAGACTAATCAAGGTCTTAGGGACATAACTCGGGATCTCCGTAAATGGATTCCAACTTAACTCGGTCTAAATGAGAGACTCAACTCAAATCTAGAGCCCCGACGATCATGCGCTGCTGCCCTCGCGAGCGCTACATGATTTCCTGCTTCTCCAACAAGTCAAGCGCTACACTTAGCGAGTTAAATAGGAATCCAAAACAGCGAGTATGACCTATATTGGTTCCCAAGATCGTGACCAATATGATCATACCTCATTACAACGTTGGTCACATCCATACAACCATCATACATAATTAGTACAAAAGTTACAACACGCTTCTAAGTGTACATTACATAAGGGCCGACCGCCAAATTTAACAAGTTTATAGCGAAGCGAGTAAATAAACCAAAAGGACCAACAGTGGTATGCCCACAACCCATCGGCAACCGACTGGGAGTTAGAAGATAGCATACTACTCGTCGGTGTCACCTAAGTCGACACCGGCGAGCTCATCAACCTCGATATCGTCCTCACCTGTAAAAGCCAGCAAACATCTGGCTGAGTACCAAAGAGTACTCGCAAGTCTTACACAAATAAAAATAGTTATGCATAAGGTCATTCAAAGGATGGCTCATATTGGTTTAGTTTTGCGAAAGAGACGCAACCATTAACCTCCTACACATACTAGTTTTTCATGTGCCCATTTAAAATCAGATTTGAAGTAGAAGTAAAACATATAGTAAAGCATTTCAGTAATAAACAATTGAATCATATAAAGACCAAAGTGGCAGCCCACTTTGATATACTAAACACATGAACAACCCGTTCATGACGAATACCAAGTTCAATCACAATTTTAATTATAAGTCTAACAATAGTAACTCCCGAACTCAAGCGGTTGTCCATAACCGTGGACACGGCTATTCGAATAGATTATACCCTGCAGGGGTGTACTACTTTACCCACACGACTCGACTAGCCCGTAAGCCTCCGGATAATGGCACACTTCCTTTGGTATGTCGGCGGGAGAATCGAGATACAATGCTTTCAAAGAAGAAAACCCTATTGCGCTAAGTCCCCCATGTGAGATGTTTCCGGTCTTAGTACAAGTAGCATATAGCACTTGCTAAGGGGCTCACATGTTATATTGGAAATACCGATGTAATGAAAAGGTAATTGGTGCTCCCTTGCACACTATAGAACATTGACATCGATTCCTAAGGACAAATGATCAAACACAAATGCCCCTACACCACCATGAGACTTAACACAATAGAGCCTTCCCCTACTTAACCGTGACAAAGACCATATATCTGCGTATGGTAGCACGAAAGTACTTGAATCAACGACGTTACAAAGTTCGGTCCTTAATTGTCCGCATAAGTCCAACCACATACCCAAATCTCGTGCATAAAGCACCATCACTAACCAACACTTGTCCAGACTAAAAGCTCATTTAAAATGACAAAAATTAACTTGTAAAACAGGTACGAAGATCTGAAACAAAAATATATAATGAGGGTTGTGTTTATCCCATAGTTGTCGGGTTATTCCCGACAACCAACTACCGGTTCTAGACTTGCATGGCTAAGCAAACTCGAACCATATAACTTCACACCTCCTATCATAACATTTCAGCAATGGAATAATTCATGGATAGCCACAATGACAACATAATAGGATGTGTCTAACTATTCATCACAAAAATAGCGACATTATCAAAATAGCATGCAAGCAATTATCATTGCATCTATCCTAACAAAATTGGGGTCAAATATGATGCAAAAAGAAAGTTCAAAGGATGCTTGCCTTGCAGGTAGCTAAGTTGTTCGCTCTCAGTTGCGTAGGAGTCAATATCAATGGGCTCGGTATCTATATAAATGCAATACCGAATAAACATCAAGAAAGGCCTCAAAAATCAAAATGCTCCAAAATGCATGATTTTTCTACAGTAGCTAAGTTATGATTTTATATGATTTTTGGTGAAAGACTTATTCCATTTTGATTTAGTATGTGAAAGTTATGGTGATTTGAATTTCAGATTTCAATATGTCTCCATTTACGCAATTTAATTATGAAGTGAATTTTTGTAGAGCAGTGGTGATTACAAAGGTTACCTAAATAAAAGGGCAATATTATCATAAGTTCAAAACAGTTGAGTTTGCTCCATTTGGAGTTTTTATGATTTAGTTAGGTATTTTCAAAGTTATCAGCCTTTTATAGTATAAAAATAAATGGGATTAAAGATCATATTCTCCCAAAATAGTTTCTGTGACAGAGGTAACATGGGGACCATTTTTAGAATTAAGTTTACTGAAAATGAAAATTACCAAAAGTGGTCTCACTGTTTTTGGAGCTTCCAACAATTACTTATGCATTTTTGAAGTTATGAGTCATTTTTCCATTGTGCAAATAATGGTTTTAATGGATAAATCTCCAAATAAAGCTCTCTGCTACAGAGACAGGTCTGAAACTAATTTTAATATAAAGTTGATTGAATAATAAAATTATCGGAAGTGGTTTCATGCGATTTGGAGTTAATATGAAATAGTTATGCATTTTAGAAGTTAATACCAATTTTCAAAGTATAAATAATCGATTTCGAATTTCATATACCATCTACCCTTTTCTCACCGAGACACGCGCTAGTCGCAGTGAATGACTTGCGGACCGGGTCAAGATTTTGACCCGGCCAACAAGGGCTCTGGCCCCGCCTCAATTAGACCGGCGATTCTCGTGAATACGCCTTTGAATTCTAAAACGTAATTCGCCAAGGTATGCCCACTATACGCTTCTCCTTAGCAAAAACGTATAACCTGCACACTCTCACTTAATCAAGCAAACGGTCCCACATGTAATAGAGATTAACCTTTAAACAACTAATACTCAAACTAAACAACAATTAGTTTAAACTAAACTCTACAGTTTTTCAGCCGGTAATCCGACAACGAAGCCGGGCGTTCCCGTGAGCTTTGCCGGCGGCTCGCCGGCGCGGTGGTCCATGGCGGCACAAGATGAAAGCCAGTATGGAACCGCAATAGCCATGCGCACCTCCAGGTAGTGGTGGCGAGGTCGCGGCTGCCCGACACCGCCGGCTAGCCGGAGCTAAGCGGTGACCTTCTTACGCAAAGCGAAAGTGCTGATTGGAACGCATACTAAGCAGAAGAGCGCATGCTTATGCTCCTAGGGGACATAAGGAGACTACCTGAGCCGAAAAGAAGACTGGAGAGGTACTGGGGTTGACTGGATGACGGCGAGGTCCACGGCGGTCACCGCGTCCACGTGGAGAGGTCGCCCGGGAGGGAGAAGGGCAAGTAGCTCTGAACATGCTCAAATGAGGTATGGAGATGGTGAGAATGTAAACAAAATCGAAGAATGCCCTACCGCCGAGCCGGAGATTTAAACACAAGGCACACGGCCGACAATAGATAACTTCAAGATTTGGAGTAACCTCAGAGTATCATTTAAATTGACTTAGGGAAATACTTCATAAGGGCAGAACACCGTGACGCACTTAAGCAAGGATAACACTTACCAAAGTGGAAGGGGTCACAAGATCGGCCGTCGGGCACGCCCGAGACCACCGAGCGAGATGATGGACAAATAATCGCAAGCAAGGACAAGCTCTGAGCTTAGCAAAATGGGTACGGTGCCGTAAGTAGAGGGCAACGCTCATTCGAGGAAAGCTTACCCGGAGGTTAACTCCAGCTAGCCTCCTCCTCTCGGCAGAGAAGAGGTGAGAGCGAAATGGGTGTGGTAGGGGTAATAAGCTTAGGAGAAGACGGAGCGAAGGCGGCGTTAGGAGGCGCAATGGACTGGTCGGCGAGGCGGTGCGGCCACGCGCCGACGAGCGGGACAAAGATGCAACGAGCGCGTGGCGCGCGCTCGAGCGCCGCCGCCGAGGTTGAAGGAAGACTGACCGGTGGCCCCACCGGCACGCACAAGAGCGAGAGGGTGCGCGAGATGGCCCACCGCGATTGAAAATGGGCGCTCGATTGAACGAGATAATCGGATCGCCCTAACGGCTACGAGATCGTGCCCGCCGAAACCAATCGGACGGCCGATCTCGCTTTGGTGCGTTAGTTGATCACGCCGAGTCACCGCCGGGTTGGACTTGAGCCGAGATTGGTCCGAGCCCGAGGAATAGTGCCGCTTGACTGGTTTTTAAATCTATTGATTCTAGTTTGATCGAGGCTTTAAAAATAGGAATAAAATTCCTAAAATCATGAAATAATTTGTGGGGTTCCTGGAGAATATAGTTCCTATAAAAATTATGAAACCCTACTGTTCATAATACACTTTGTAATTTTTAAATTCAAACCTAAATGTATGTCTTCTAAGTTGGTTTGAATTTTTATTAGATCAACCTTGTTCCAAAAATTCGAAAAATTTTATTTATTCATGATAATTAATGTAGTATTTAAGTAAATTGGTTCCAGATCATGATCGCAACTTCTTATCACTGTTTTGAATTGAAGTGCAAATTTTGATGTGTATTTTCACCTCAAATTAGATTTTCCAAGTACAATATATTGTTAAATCATTTGAATTTGTTAATGCATGCTAATGAAATACATATTACTTCATTTTAATTGTTTGGGGCTGTGACATAAGCCTCTCACTTGGATAGAGTTAAATTGGAATTCATTTACCGGAGACCCGTAATTATGTCCCTAAGACCTTGTCTAACCTCGGTCTTATGGAGATAATTACCGGGGTCCCCACACTGTTGTTGTAGGAGAACTCCGCAAACGGTAAACATTTCTCCCAATTCTTGCTATAGGACAACTTAGCTAGAATCTGGAAAGGTCCAATATAGCGAGGTGCTAATTTACCTTTGACGCATGCTCGAGAAGATCTTCCAAAATTTGATTCACCCTTTCATCGTTCGCGAAGCCAAACGAACTTGTTCTTGACATCTTCCACCAAGGTTGGGCCATAGAATAGCCCATCTATTTGTGGGTGGTCGTTTGAGGGTGAAAGATAGATTGGTCCCCATTGCTTTATGTAAGCATCCCGAAATAGGATGTGAATTGAGGACCTCGATCGAAACTATCACCTTTGGAACACCGTGGAGGCAAACAATTCTTGCAATATAAAGTTCTGCTAACTTGTCCCCTCTGTAAGTGGTCTTGACAGGAATGAAATGAGCAACTTTCGTCAAACAGTCGACAATTACCCATATAGAATCGAACCCAGCTGGAGTCCTTGGAAGGCCGATGATAAAATCTATGCCAACTTCTTCCCATTTCCACTTGGGAATGGGCAGGGGTTGTAGAGTACCTGCCGGCTTCAAATGCTCAGCTTTGACTCTTTGGCATACATCACACTCGGTAACATATTGAGCGATGTGTCGTTTCATTCGGCTCCACCATAGCCGTTTCTTAAGATCTTGGTACATCTTGGTGCTACTTGGGTGGATAGAGAACTTGGAGTCATGAGCCTCTTTGAGAATAAGTTCTTTCAAAGCGCGATCAAAGGCACCACCAAGCTGTTTCCAACAAAAGAGTGCCCTGTGCATCTTCTTTGAAACCTTCTGGCCTTGCCTTCCTTCAATGCTTCACTGATTTGAGCTACTTCCAAGTCGGTCTTCTCGGCTTCTCTAATCTGATCCTCAAGTGTAAAATTCACACTAAGGGCAGCGAGAAAACCTTCTTCAATTATCTCCAGTGCGCACGTTGCATTGCAAACACACAAACTCGCGAAATGGGAGTTACCGATAAACAGCCAGACCGAGACTTTCTGTTTAAAGCATCGGCTACCACATTCGCTTTTCCTGGATGATAATGGAGTCCAAAATCATAATCTTTGATCAACTCAAGCCATCTTCTTTGCCTCAAATTCAGATCGGCTTGGGTGAAGATATATTTAAGACTCTTGTGGTCGGTGTAGATCTCGCAACGATTACCGATGAACAACCGCTGCGAGTTCCAAATCATGAGTGGGATAATTCAACTCATGAGGTCTCAATTGCCTTGATGAATAAGTCACCACTCGGCCCTCTTGCATAAGTACACAACCGAGCCCATGGCGAGATGCATCACAATAAATATCGAAGCTCTTGTGAATGTCGGGCAGGATAAGTACTGGAGCTTTGGTCAGGCATTCCTTTAGGATCTGAAAACTCCCATCACATTCAGGCGACCATTCGAACTTCTTTTCTTTCTTTAGAAGTTGAGTCATTGGCCTCGCAATTTTAGAGAAGTTCTGGATGAACCGGCGATAATAACCCGCAAGTCCGAGAAAACTGCGAATATCAGTGATATTTCTGGGTTGCCTCCAATCAAGGACATCTTGCACTTTGCTTGGATCAACAGCGATACCGCCCTTGGATAAGACATGGCCCAAGAAACTAACTTCATGAAGCCAGAACTCGCATTTACTGAATTTGGCATAAAGCTGATGTCGATGAAGCTTCTCTAACACAAGCCTCAAGTGTTGCTCGTGTTCTTCATCGGACTTTGAGTAGATAAGGATATCATCGATGAATACAACAACAAACTTATCCAAATACTCCATGAAAACGGAATTCATAAGATTCATGAAGTAAGCCGGTGCATTCGTCAGACCAAAAGACATGACAGTGTACTCGTATAGACCATACCGAGTAGAGAATGCTGTCTTCGGAATGTCTTCAGTTCGAACCTTAATTTGATGATAGCCCAAGCGCAAATCAACCTTGGAGAATACTTGGGCTCCACTCAATTGATCGAATAGATCATCAATCCGAGGAAGCGGATATTTATTTTTCATAGTGACTTCATTTAACGGACGGTAGTCAACACACATCCGCAAACTCTTATCTTTCTTTTTGACAAAGATGACCGGACATCCCCAAGGTGAGGAGCTCGGCCTAACAAATCCCTTGTCTTGAAGTTCTTGGAGTTGCTTCTTCAATTCTTCTAACTCATTAGGAGGCATCCGGTATGGCCGTTTTGAGATCGGCGCAGTACCGGGCACAAGCTCGATTACGAATTCAACTTCTCGATCAGGAGGTGTAACATCCCAAAGTTCTGTTACCAAAATAAATAAAAAAACAAGTAATAAAGTTATTCCTTTATTGGATTTTCTGAGTTTCAATAGTGTTTTCTTGGTTTTCTTAAATTTATAAGATTTTAAAATTCAAAAATATAATTTTAAGTAATTTCTAGAATTTTATAGAATTTTAAAAGCTTTTTACTATTTATTTTAAAACAAAAATAATTATTGTTCAAAAATAAAGGCCAACATTAGGTTGGAATTATTTTTATTTAGTTCAAAATAATTTAACTTTTTTTTGTGAATTTTTTTTAGAATTTTTGGACTCTAATTAGTATTTTCTAAAAATCTATTTGAATTATTGCTTAATCTGTAATTCGAAAAAAAAAAATTTCCGTTGGGTCACCCATCCCAAACCTGCCCCTAAGCCAACTCACTTAACTTGGCAATTCTTCCCATGCGTTGCCAGCACTTCTCTTCCTTTCAATTGATTGAAACATTTCCTTTATTTTCTTTCTTTATTCCTTTCTCTCTCCTACCTTTCTTCCACCTCAGGCCGCGTACATGTCCAGTTTCATCCGAAAACACCAGACAACATTAGTGTTTACATTTCTTCGCCGTTCTTCTCGCTCGGATCACCAAATTCAATTCCGTTTGAACCATTGCGACCCCGTAATCACCGCGCCATTACCTCGGTGCATTCAAAGCCCCTGAGACCGCAGCTCATCAGTCAATTTGCCGTTTTCTTCGTCATTAACCTCAAAACCGAAACTGTAGCCGAAATTGCCGTCGTTAATCACTCGTGTTCACGGGAGAGGCTATAAATTGGCGTACCAACATCTCTTCTACCCCATTACATCCCCTCCAAGTCTCATATCCACCGGAGCACCAACGACATTGCATTTTCGTTTTTCCCGAATGACGGTCGCTTCACCCAAATCGTCGATTCGTCGCCTCCGGTAAGCCAAAGTTCAACTCTTCGCTACTGCACGATCTCCATCTACTCTACCTAGTGCTAACCTCTATTTGTTCAATTTTTCGTCGAGCGACGCCGCCACCGTGCCGCCCTTATTCCGGCCGCCGGCCATCATCGCGCCGCTTCTCCGGGCCATCTCCGGCCTCCCCGAGCTGCGACACACCATCACCGTGCCGGCGCACAGCTGGTGCGCACACTCCCTGCCCCTCCGCGTCGCTGGACCGCCGCCGCCGTGCGCAGCCCCGTCGCCACTGCCGCTCCATGCCGTGCCACCGCCGCTGCAGTGGTTCGCCGGCCGAGCCGCTGCCTCCTATGGGTGGAGGGACCCCATGAGCTCCCATTTTCATGCTTGGTAGGCCACCTCAACGCCTCCTGCGCCGGCGCCACTGCCATGGCCGGAACTCCGTCTTCCGCTCAGTTCGTTTTCGGGTTGGTTGAAGCTTCTCTGTTCCCTTCTTCATTTATTTTGGCTTAGTGCATTCGTCACATAAGCATGTTGTCCCAGTTGGTTAGAGGAGTCAAGTTAGCCCTTTGCTGCCATAGGTCGTGAGTTCGAATCTTGTGAATCCCACTGTTTTTCTAATTCTTCAATTATTTTCTTTGAGTATATGACGGCAGCCCCACACGTCATACACACACTTGCACTAGAGCTGTACACTAACACATGTTCCTTGTCCAACCAAACCGATTCTTGTACAAGTTATCTAGTCCAATTCAAGTCAATAGCTTTGTACATATCCATTTTTGATGAGAATTAATTTTCCATAAATTCGTTCTCTCCCATACAAACTCCAAATCCATCGATTCTTTCTCCTAAAATCATCTAAATTCATTCCCTACTTCCAGTATTTATTTTGTAATTTTTAGATTTTATTCAATTTATAGTATTTATTCCGTTTTTGCGCGTCGTCCCCGCTACCGGCCATATTTCTCTGCGCCGTCACCCTCCATAGCCTTGCCTCATTGCTAGCAACTCTTTTTGCGGGTCGCCGCAAGTCGCCATGCTTTCCCTCACCGGTATCATTGCATTTGGCCGAAAGCCTTCGGCTGATTACAACCGGTCACATGTACGTACAAAACTAGAAATCCTAATGCACATGCACGTCCTCCTACCCCGGGCGTGAACACACCTATCCTATGCGCAGTCCCGCGCATTGATGCCGCGCGCATGCATGGCATGCACGTTCCCCTACCCTGCGCGTGAAGTCACCATGTTTAGCTCGCTAATTACCCTTGTAATTGGTATACATGCTAATGGCTAACATTTAACTCCTTATATCATGTGCACAAACGCACTAATTAAGGAGCTTTATTAGCTCAGTCCACACACACACATAGCATATGCAAGACTAGGTGCAAGCAAACAAGTGATCAAGTTTATTTTCAGCAGAGCCTATGACTCCTTGGTCCCACCATCCATTGACTCACTCTTTCATCTCTATGCTCCCCCGGTATTACACTAGCATGTGGTCCCACATGTCAGTGTGTATACCATTCCTTCACTACCTCTGTACTCATGTAAACAAATGTTGTTCCTTCAGTCAATCTGAAACAGCCATTCTCGGATGAATAGTGATTTTGGGTGGACAGTAAAATCAGAACTCTATTATTCCATGTGATATCCAAACTTTCAAATGTCTGTTCTCCCTCATACGAACTCCGATTCCGTCGATTCAAATTCGTAAATTCATATAAAGTCGATACCTTCCTTGCAGTATTTAATTTATAATTTTTGGATTTTATTTGAGTATTATTTGAATTCGGATCGTTTACGCATATAGATTTCGACGACTTCGGACAACCAGATTTCGACGCCGTTTGAGATCAGTGTTCGACCAAGCAAGGCAAGTTATACCCTTGATCATATCGATCCCATTATTTCAAATTATTTATATTCTGTTTTAAATTATTACTGCATGCAGATGTTTATACAATTATTTTGACTCCCTGTTTTAATTACCTAGTTAATCCAATCTTCCTTGTATAGCCAATTTGAATATTGAACGTGAATACCTTGTCACCATTAGGCAAAGTGATACTAAAATTAACCATATGCTTAGCCAATGCTTAGATCAAATCTTGTATTTGGGAAATTTTAGCCAAAATCTTTCAAATTTGATTTAAAGTGGTTCTATGGTATTGTTTTACCATAGAAGGTTTATAAATGCTTTACTCGGAAAATAAAATAAAAATGGGTTTGGACTTGGCGAAATGGATGATTGGTGGGTGCAAGTTTATGCACGCTTAATCTGTTAGGTTAAGGCCCGTGGTTTTAATTAGAAGACGCCAAGTCGCTTAAGGACCGGTCTTGAGCGCATGATGCTATGCCTTATCGTACTACCACATGTCCTGTGGGCGGGACTCGCCAACTAATTTGCAACGTTTCATTGATAGCTGTGCCATTTTGGTGTGTGGGTGTCGATGAGACAGTATTCCCATTAGGCGCAAGAGGGGACTTCTGACGGATGGTTAGTCCAAAGGAAGTGAAACCTTAGCGGGCATAACTACTTTGGAATGGCGCATTGTAAAGGCCTCGTGATAATCACTTAGTCGCACACCTTCGGAAGTGTGTCAGACGGACATTAAAAGTTGATTATCTCTTGTGGGTAAAGCTGTACAACCTCTGCAGAGTGTAAAACTATTCGAATAGCCGTGTCCACGGTTACGGACATGCTAGCAGAACTACTCAAAGTTAGACTTTGGTTTTGTTTCAAAAAGACTTCTTTCAAACTGGTTTATCCAAATGGATTTGGGCAGGAAGCCATGTGATAGGAGGGTATCCTTCACCATTCATGTGTAAATGTTATCTGACTATAAAACTGAAAATTTATAAAATGATTTGTAGTTATAGATTATCTGCTTTGGAACTTAGTACAAGTATTTAAAGAAAATGCTGCTTTACGCAAATAAACCAACAAGCCATCCTTTGTTACATCCATGTATGCATGTCATTCTATTATTTAACGGGTGTAACTTACGAGCACGGAAGTTGTGCTCATACTTGCTTTATGCAAACAAAATTTCAGAGGAGAAGGACTTTGCTACCAGTGTGGATCTCGACAACTAGGCCGCTTCCCTAGGCGATTACCTGTGGCAGATTGCTGGACCCTACTACTTCTTTATCTTCCGCTGTGTTCTTTATTACTGGCTTGTAAGCCTCTTTGTGATAAACTCTGCTGATTATTAATAAAGTTGTGATATGAATTTGTTACCACATTTGTTTACTGTGTGAACTAGCTACTGATCATGGGACTAGTTCAGAAATGCACAGAGGATCTGGGCTGTTAATCCCAGGTTCTGACAGGAGGCATGCCTGGAAGTTCTTCGTGGAATACATCTGGATATTCACACACCACAGGCACTTTCTCAATTTCAAGAGAGGTACTAGCTTCCAAAGCATAAAGATGAGAACCGCCCACTGAAGGTGCAAAAACGACCTGACTGCCGTCTTCACTAGTGACAGAAATAGACCGTTGAGCACAATCGATTTTTCCCCGGTTCTTGGACAGCCAATTCATCCCCAAAATCACATCAATACCCACTGAATTTATCACAATTAAGTTTGCCAAGAAGTTAATATTTTGAATTTCCACTTTTACGTCCCAGCAGACTAGATCGGTTTGGAAAACCGATCCCGGCGACTGGATTTGATAAGGTGGCTGAAGTTTATGCATTTAAAATTGATTAAGTGCAGCATATTCCGTTTTGATGAATGAATGAGATGCTCCGGAATCAAATAAAACTGATGCTGGACAAGAATTAACAAGAAGTGTACCCAAAACGACGTCTAGAGCGTCGCTCGCCTCCTCAGCGGTGACGTGGTTCACTCGGCCACGTGCAGGGACCTGAGGACGGGTAGATGCTGCCCTGGGAGGTGGTGTAGGTCTTGCCACAGCTGGTGGTGTAGGAGCTCGATAAACCTGAGGCATTCCCCGCTGCTTGGCGAGGCAATGAGAGGCATAGTGGCCATGGCGACCACAATGAAAGCAAGTGACATTGGGCTTGTACGTACCACTGCTTTGGGAGTTCTTACTCCCATTGTACCGCTGCCCCGTGGGTGGAGAAGGTCGTGGAGGTGCCACAGGAGGTCTTGGTGGCACTGGGGCCTGAGAGCGAGGTGTCTGAGGCGGCCCGGTGCGCTGTCGGGGAAAGCTACCGCTAGCTGAAAACTGAGCGGCCTTTCTCCTCTTCCTGGACTCCTCTACAGCCACACTCTTGTGCTCCACCACAATGGCCTTGTTCACCATGTGTTGGAAGTTTCTGAAATCATGTACAGCTAGAGCCAGCTGCATTTCCTCGGTCAAGCCGCCCATGAAGCGGTTCTGCCGGCGGGTGTCAGTGGAGACATCATCCGGTGCATAGCGGGCCAAGGAGTTGAACTCTTGAAGATACTCAGTGACAGTCTTCCTTCCTTGCTTCAAAGCAAGAAACTGCTGCTGCTTGATCGACATGACCCCATCAGGAATATAGGCCTCCCTGAAGGCTGCTCGAAATTTGTTCCATGATGGAACCTCTCCTTCAGGCTGCATGGCGGAATAGTTATCCCACCATGCACTAGCAGCGCTTTCCAGCTGATAGCTGGCAAAGAGGACCCTCTCTACTGCTGTGCACTGAGCAATGGCTAGCTTCTTCTTAATGTCTCTAAGCCAATCCTCAGCCTCCATCGGGTCTCCGGTACCCGCAAAGGTGGGAGGATTAGTCCGCTGAAATTCAGCGAGACCCCCACGCGGCCGAGGATTTCCCCCTCCCCCTGCTGCCGCAGGAGCAGGAGAAGTGTTGCGAGCGATAGCTTCGAGAATCCTTGTTTGATCCATCCTGTTACGCTCGATCTGAGCCAAAACCTCTGCCATAGTGGGTGGCGGAGGGAGCACTTCCTCAGATGAACTGCCCTGCTGCTGGTGCTGCTGAGAGGGCTCACCCCTCTCTTCTCGGGCATAGAGGTCAGCCACTGTAGCAGATCGAGTGCCCTGGGGTTGAGATCCCCTGTCATGCTGAGCTCTCGCACGAGTGGTAGGGCCTGACATCCTGAAGTGACAAGGAGAGTTAACAAGAGGCCAAGGTTGCTAGAAACAGGTGTGAATTAAAAATCTGGACAGCAAGCACATAGCTCTTAATTAAGCATGCATAATGATATAAAATGCACAAAAACATAACACCGAATGGGCGTACAAAGGCGCTAATGCCAGTACAAGATCCATAAATTCAATCATAGTTTTCCCAATGCAATTACATCCATAAAGGCCCGTGGGCGAAAAGCAACTGCCGGAATTAAAAGTTCTCGCAAGAAAGACAATAATAGTTCAAGTACCACTAACCTATTACAGGGAATCAAAGATACATGCTCAACCATGAGCTAACACCTACAACATCCTAAATGTTGTTCCGGTCAAAGTTCACCGGGAACTCGTTCAGAAGATGAGCCCTAGGGGACCCTGTATCATCGGGGTCTCCTAGATTAGGAAGACGCAAAGGAGAGCCTTGCTCAATCACATGGCCTCCCGCAGGTTCCATTCTGCGAGTACGAGAAAAACCGACTGACATACGAGCTTGGTGTCTCGTCCCCATAATTAGGCTCACGTCCTGGCACTTCCGGAAGACGGTACACCGGTGGTGCGGAAGCATATGGGGAAATCTCATTTGCGCCATAAATCACATGGCGGTCAACGATCCCCATATTATACATGAGTTGTAAGTGCCCTTGGGCCACTACGAGACGTTGACGAGTCTCGTACAACTCATACACAGTGCACCGATGGATCTGGTCCATGATATGAACCAATCTGACAATCGCCAACACGGGATCTTCCCAAACCGATCCGGGCAAAAGTGTCCACCTCTGTGCCACGCTCTCTCATAGGAAAATGGTCGTAAGGCGGCTGAGACAACTCCGTTAGATCATAACGGAGGTGGCTCATAGCCACACGAGCCACTTCCTGTAGAGCCACGGCCTCAGAAGTGCCACGTGCCTGGAAACAATATGGGATGCTCCCCGCGACTTGTCTGGCGATAATGTTGATCACGGCCAAGTATTCCTCCATGCCTGGCCCCCTGTCGCGGCGGTAGATGGCGTAGGTTGGCTGGTAAGTGAAGTTCGTCCGCCACATCATATCCCGGAGAAGCGCCGGGTATCCATCCACGTTCACAGCTTGAGTTTCCTTGACCAGGTATTGACGACTCATCTAAAGACAAGAGAAACAAGGTAAGACTTCTTTTCCAATCGAAACAAGAGTAAGGTAAGAAAAGATACTAGGAGGGATGAGGAATAAAAGATATTCCTAACTTATACCTTCTGAAAGTAATTTGATAATTTCAAAATATCTTGACTCAAAAAGGCTTACTAACTCTAACGCCAAGCTATCTCTAACCTACTGATCGGTATGGCTCGATACCAACGTCAGGGACCCCGGAGTTATCTCCGTAAGACCGAGACTAATCAAGGTCTTAGGGACATAACTCTAGACCTCCAGTAAATGGATTCCAACTTAACTCCATCTAAATGAGAGGCTTAACTAACGCTAGAGCCCCAACGATCATGCGCGCCGCTCCTCTGCGAGCACTACATGATTGTCGGTTCTCCAACAAGTCAAGCACTACACTTAGTGAGTTAAATAGGAAGCCATGCACAACGAGCATAACCTATATTGGCTCCCAAGATCAGCGACCAATATATTCATACTCTTAATGCAACGTTGATCACATCCATACAACATTCATACATAGATAATACAAAAGTTACATCACGGTTTCAAGTTTACAACAACATAAATGGCCGACCGGCCAAATTAAACAAGTTCATAGCGGAAGCAAGTAAATAAACCAAAATGCCTGCAGTGGTATGCCACACAACCCATCGGCAACCGACTGGGAGCTAAAGATAGCACACTACTCATCGGTGTCGCCTAAATCGACACCGACAAGCTCGCTGGTCTCATTATCTTCCTCACTGTAAAGCCAAAACATCCGGCCGAGTACAAAAGAGTACTCGCAAGTCTTACACAAATAAAAATAGTCATGCATAAGGTCATTCAAGGAAGGCTCATATTGGCTTAATTTTTGCGAAACGACGCAATCTCGAACAACCTACACATACTAGTTTTTCAAGTGCCATTTCAAAATCAGATTTGAAGTAGAAGTAAAGTATGTGAACAAGTGATAAATTCAATAATAAATGAATCATACCAAAAACAAAGTGGCGGTCCACTTTGATACAACAACAAGCATGAACATCCCATTCATAACGATACCAAGTTATAACCACGAATTTTAAATCCAAGTCTTACAATAAGCAACCACAAATTTCAAGCGGTCGTCCATAACCGTGGACACGGCTATTCGAATAGATTTATACCCTGTAGGGGTGTACTACTTTACCCACACGACTTGATTAGCCCGTAAGCCTCCAGATGTGTGGGGACCCCCGGTTATTGGAAATGTTACTAATTAAATTCATACTGTAGCACAATTATTAATGAAGGAACAGTGCTGCCCCTTTATTAATACCAGGCTAAAGATATAAATTTAACGAAAGGACAAATCCAAAGAAACAGATTCCTGATATATATGATTCTCAATGGTTCCTGGGATCAATGACCATTGCATATATATCCTTCATCAACATTGCATCAAACACATACAAGTCATACATTGATATAATTAAACATAAGGTTACATCATTCTGTTGATACTACAATATTAAGTGACTTGGTCACTTTAACAGTATACAGCGGAAGCAAAATAAACGGAAAATATCCACCAATGGCCCCATCCACCCGCAGGCAATTGCGTGGAGGAAAGAAGTAGCGCTACTCGTTAGCGTCACCCTGATCGGCGCTAACGGGTACTTCATACAGAAAACCGTCCTCACCTGCAACAATAGGTGGTAGCACCTTGAGTACGGAAGGTACTCAGCAAGTCTTACTCAAACTAATAAAATAAAGTGGTGATTAGAGCCTAACCAAAGGAGTAGAGTTTTACATGCATAAGGTTACAACAGGAAGGTATAAAGGTTCAAATTTGCATAAAGCGATACATCTTAACCTACAAAGGCTAAATTTTGATAAAGCGATTTAATAAATCAAAGTTTGCTTAAAACAGTAAGTAAATGGCTTAAAAGTAAATGATGATAAAGGCATGATTCCCTCATGCCAGCCGAAAATAAACCAAAACCAGATTTTTGAACATCAAAACTTCTATACAGATGACCTCAATTCAAGTTATCGTCCATGACCGTGGACACGGCTATTCGAACAGTTTATACCTGCGGGGTGTACATCTTTACCCACATGACTTAGTTAGCCGTTGCCTTCGGATGCCTCCGAATGATGACACACTTCCTTTGGTATGCCGACCGGGGAAACTAAGATTTGGTATTTTTCAACAAGTTAACACTATTGAGTTGGACCCCCATGTGTGAACTAATCCCATAGTGTAGGCTACACCACCTACTAACCACAGGGCACACATGTTGTGTCGAGAATGCCGATCCAAACAATTTAAAAACAAATTGGGCTCACCACCCATAATAGAATGCTATCGGCACCATTAAGGTATCGTATATGCGACGAGGCACATATACGCCTCACCCTCCTAAGAACATCCGACATCGACATACAAAGCTCACATGGCATAAGACATAGTCCTCGGACCTAAGCATCTATGCCATGCAAGGCCAATACACATATCCTTACTCTCCTGTTTCCAACTCAATAGTCTCAACATTTTACTTAACCAAACAAATACCATACACTGCATGTGGAAGTACGTGGGGACTTGAATTGAATAATCGAGTTCGGTCCTTAATTAACCCTGACAAGTCCACCACAAAACCCAATCTCGTGCAAAAGCACCTCACTAGCTTCCTCTTGTCCAGATCAATTTAAATTTCAAATACAAGACTGATTTAAAAGAACTGGACAAAGAGTTTGAAAATGACAACAATTCGCTTGTGATTCCCATGTTTGACAAGATATGCTTGTCAAACTCTAAAATCTCTAGATCGCATATCTAAGCCAAATCGAGAATAGACCATATATTATACAAGACTACACTAGAGTTGAGTGTATGGTCATAATCAAGGTAATCCATCATGTCGAGTCATAGCTAGCTACTACAAGTCATATTTTGTATTTTCGGACAAATAGCATGCTCAGATATCACTGGATTTGTAAAGACTATTGTACAAAATCTGGGTTCAATATGGTGCAAAGAGGATGCTTGCCTTGGTAATAATAAACTTCTGTTGCAGGTTCTGGTTGCTCAGAAAAAGATTCAATTGCTTCAATAGAACCGATTCTAAAAGAAACAATAAGATCCAATAAATACCAAACCGACAATAAGTCCAACATGGAAGAAATATGCATGATCAATCTAGAAATGCATGATTACAGTATGCTTAAGCCAAAACTACCCATAATAATAATAATATCCCATTATATAGCTCACTGTTTTCAAAAGACAGAAATTAGAGTTTATTGCAAAGTTCCAGTTTTCAGATTTGAAAGGAGCTGAAAACAGGACAGATTGCAATTTTTGGAAAAAGAGGTATAGATCATGCAAAAGTTCATAAATGAATCTTAGCATGATCTTTTAGGGTAATTAATATCCCAAACCAACCTTAGTCTAACCCTAACTAGTTAGATTACAAAAGCTAAAGCAAAAACCTATTTTGTCGGTTGAGCCGACAAGAAAACAGAGACAGATTTCAGCTAAGAGTCAAAATAGATGATGACAAGAATTGAAAGATCAACTTGTCATGCTGCTAGGGTTTAGTCAAAACCTAAATAAGGTGATAAGTTGACAGAAGAATCCTAGGCCTTGAAAATGACATGAAAAACCGAAAAGGTATAATATCAACTTTTCAGTTTAAAGCATGTTGAAGCTACTGATGTTTAAAAGAATGATTCACAGGAGCTTCTCAAGTCCTTAAGATGCTCAAGATGTTAACAGCTAGGGTTTCAGCTTACCAGAAGAAGAAATATGCCAAGGGTTCTGATAATCCGATGTTGAACAACAGAGAGTTAAACTCTGGTTTAACCTACAAAAGATAACCAATCTTGATTGTAAGGTGTGACCAGAGTTTAGGATGGATAAGCAAAAGGAACAAGAGCAAGAAACTCCACTGGCCACAATGGAGGATGAGTTGCTTCGGTCAACAATGGCAACAAAGAAAAGCTAGGGTTTATATATATGGATGTGGAGCTACAGGGCAAGAGAGAAAGATCTAGAGTTGATGAGGTGTCCATTTAGCTAAACATCCAAAAATTAGTGTATAATCTTTGGATAAATCCTCTCCTCTGCTCACAAAAATGGCTGCGCGCAGAGATAAGGAAGAAGAGAGGCAAAATATGACATGTGGGTCCCGCTGGCAGTCACAGCCGCGCGCGCCTCACACACGATCAAAAGAATATCAGCCGTTCGATTGGGAATGGGTGGCTGTGATAAATAGAGGGATTAAATGATTTGAATCGGTACCAATTAATATGGACCGCACGATCTAGATCTACCGATCGGGATTAAAACGGAGTTCAAAGGAATCTTGAGATCCCCTTTCAAATCTGGACGTTAGATTGAAATCCAACGCTCGGCTAAAGAATACACGCCACCCCACTTAAGTGCGGCGATGCGCGCCGTTAGATGGGCTTTCGACGGTCAAGATTGGAAATTGAACCGGATGGTCCGATTGCATACACCCATGTGGTCCGCACGATTAAAATCCAACGATCCACCTATTTTGGGCTTTAAAGGCCCACGGTCAAAATGGAGTGCCGTAGGATTGAAATCCAAAGGCCCACATTAACGCACGCCTCTGATTTCAGTTTGAAATAAGCGATACCGCTAGATCAAGGATGGACGGCCACGATTGTGCGGGGATCCGGAGTCGTCCGAATGCATACACAAATCTGGGCCACACGATGAAGATCCAATGGTCCAGAGGAGTGCGAGCTTTATAACACGCGGGAAAAAGGGAAAAGCCGTAGGATTTGAATCTAACGGCTGAGATAAAAGCGCGCCTTTAGGTTTAAAACGAAAAGGGCGTCACGGTTGGATTAGAAACGAACGGTGGAGATTGAATAGGGATCCGGAGTTGTCCGATTGCATACACTGATCACGCTCGTTGGATCAAGATCCAACGGTGGAAGTTGATCGCGTACACGTGGACAGCTTAGGTGATATCGTGAGCTCGACCGTTCGATTGAAGATCGACGGCTCGCATCACACATGCGTTTTGAACTTGCGCCCGATCGTGACCAAGCCAGACCGAGACAATTGGGTTGGACCGAGACACATGAGGCTAGGTCGCTACAGTGCAAGGGTCGGGTTTGGACCGGTTTGGTTGACCAAACCTTATTCATATATTTAAAAGGTTTGACTGGGACTTTAAAAATAGCAAATAAATTTATAAAATCATGAAATTTTTACTGTAAGCTACTGGGATGATATATTTCCCAGATAAATTTTATAAACCACATTTTCACTTTATAAAATACATAAATATCTATTTCAGGCCGAAAATATTTATTTAAAGACCATAAATTTTCTTTAAGTCCAAATAATTTCTAAAAATGCAACAAAAATATTTTTAGCCAAGATAATTTATCTAGGCTTTAATAAAAATACTTCCCAGTCATAATACAAGTGTTACCTTGTATTCCTTTAAATATTCTAAGTAGGTTTTTGGACTTTGGCAAAAAGGAAGGTTTTATTTGGTAACAAAGAACTCCCAATCGAGATTAAGAATAAGAATGATATGAACAGAATCTATTACTGTTCATAATACGATTATTATCATTGATAAGATTGGGGCTGTTACAAACCTACCCCTTAAGAAAAATCTCGTCCCCGAGATTTGGAACAAGTTGGAGATCAAGAAGAAGTGAAATGGAAATGAATTATGAGGAAACTCAACATCTGTTGTTTTGGTTTCCTTCAAGGATAACAAAGAAGATTCTTACATAACAACATAGTGTTATTATTACATCTTTGTTTACATAGCTTTGTTTAAACTTTCCTTTCTTGATTCAAAGAAAAGTTCTAAACAACAAAAGATGGGGTGCTCAATGCATCAGATCTTCGCGCTCCCAAGTGGCTTCATCCTCGGAATGATTAGCCCATTGAATTTTCAAGAACCTGACAGTACGATTTCTTGTCCTGCGTTCCATTGTGTCGAGGATACGTACTGGTTGCTCTTGATATGAAAGATCAGGTTGGAGATTAAGATGCTCATAAGCAGTTGCCTCAATAGGAACACGAAGGCATTTCTTTAATTGAGACACATGAAAAGTATCATGCATCACGAGAGTGATTCTGTAATTCCAATTGGTAAGCTCTGACTCCTCGCTTGGCAATGATTCGGAAGGGTCCGATATAACGAGGTGCGAGCTTTCCTTTTACCTGAAAACGATGAGTACCCCTCATGGGTGACACTTTAAGATAGACATGGTCATCTACCTCAAAGCTCAATTCACGACGACGATGATCAGCATAGCTCTTCTGTCGAGACTGTGCAGTTTTCAAACAATCTCGAATCGCATTTAACTTGCTCTTCTGCTTCCTTTACCAAGTCTGGACCAAAGTATGATCTTTCACCAGACTCGGACCAATTCAATGGAGTCCTACAAGCTCTCCCATACAAGGCTTCAAAAGGTGACATTTGAATACTTGCTTGGTAGCTATTATTGTAGGAAAATTCCACATATGGCAAAGATTTCTCCCAGTCCTTGCCATAAGATAGCACATAGGCTCGAAGAAGATCTTCCATCACTTGATTCACTCTTTCAGTTTGGCCACTAGTTTGAGGATGATAAGCGATCGAAAGAGAGTTCGATTCCATAGCTCGATGAAGGCTATTCCAAAAATGGGAAGTAAACTGAGAACCACGGTCAGAAACAATGATTTTAGGAACACCATGAAGACAAACAATTCTAGCAATATAAAGCTCTGCTAATTGCTTGCCATTGAAATCAGTCCTGACCGGAATAAAATGAGCCACTTTAGTCAAACGATCGATGATGACCCAAATGGCATCAGATCCCTTGGAAGTCTTGGGAAGACCAGTGACAAAATCCATACCGATCTCTTCCCACTTCCACTGTGGAATAGGCAAAGGCTGAAGGGTACCAGCTGGCTTTAGATGTTCAGCTTTAACCCTTTGGCAAATATCACATTCAAAGAACACATCTTGAGCAATTTGCCTCTTCATTTGGCTCCACCAAAATATTTTCTTCAAATCCTGGTACATCTTGGTACTCCCAGGATGCAAAGAAAATTTGGAATCATGAGCTTCTCTGAGAATTAGACCCTTCAATGGAGGATCCGCAGGTACTACCAAACGATTGCGATATCGAATCATACCGCGATCATCTTCAGAAAATTCGTTGGCTTTACCTGCTTTCATATTCTCCTTGATTTCGGCTACCTCGGCATCAGTTTTCTGGGCCTTCAGAATCTGAGATTCTAATGTCGGCTCTACATGTAATGCAGCGAGGAATCCTTCTCCCACAAATTCAAGACTTAGGCGCCGAAAATCAGCACACAAGTCTTTTTCGGCAGGTAGAAAAGATATGCAGTTGCATTGTGACTTTCTGCTTAAAGCATCTGCCACAACATTGGCTTTACCAGGATGATAATGAATACCCATGTCGTAGTCCTTGATCAGTTCAAGCCATCGTCTTTGCCTCATATTCAAATCAGATTGAGTGAATATGTACTTTAGGCTTTTGTGATCAGTGTAGATTTCACATCGATTACCTAGAAGGTAATGTCGCCAAATCTTTAATGCATGGACCACGGCAGCCAATTCCAAATCATGAGTAGGATAATTAACTTCATGAGGCAAGAATCGCCGATGCATAGGCCACAACTTGGCCTTCTTGCATAAGCACACAACCAAGCCCATGGCGAGATGCATCACAATAAATGTCGAAGCTCTTAAGAACATCCGGAAGAGTAAGAACTGGAGCTTTGGTCAAGAGGGTTCTCAAAAGTCGAAAACTCTCTTCACACTTAGCTGACCATTCAAATTTCTTCCCTTTTTGTAAGAGCTGAGTCAAAGGTCTAGCAATCTTGGAGAAATTTTCAATGAACCTACGGTAATAACCCGCAAGTCCAAGAAAACTCGAATCTCGGGACACTCTTGGGAGGCTTCCAATTTAGCACATCTTGTACCTTGCTTGGATCGACAGCGATACCTCCTTCAGATAACACATGCCCCAGAAAGGCAACTTCTCTGAGCCAGAAGGCACACTTGCTAAACTTGGCATACAATTGATGCCGACGAAGTGTTTCCAGCACAAGTCGCAAATGTTGTTCATGATCCTTATCAGACTTGGAATAAATAAGGATGTCGTCAATAAACACGACAACGAACTTATCCAAGAATTCCATGAACACTGAATTCATAAGGTTCATGAAATATGCTGGAGCATTGGTCAAACCAAAGGACATAACCGTATACTCGTATAAACCATAACGAGTAGAGAAAGCTGTCTTAGGAATGTCCTCAGCTCTAACCTTGATCTGATGATAGCCCGATCTCAAATCAATCTTTGAAAAGACACGGGCACCAACCAACTGATCAAAAAGATCATCAATTCGAGGTAGAGGATATTTGTTCTTGATAGTGACCTCATTTAACGGACGGTAATCCACACACATCCGTAAAGTATTGTCTTTCTTCTTGACAAAGATTGCCGGGCATCCCCAAGGTGAGGAACTCGGGCGAATGAAACCCTTGTCAAGCAATTCTCCGAGTTGCTTCTTCAATTCAACCAACTCGTTGACAGGCATTCGATAAGGACTCCTGGATATCGGAGCAGTTCCAGGAACGAGTTCAATAACAAACTCCACTTCCCGATCTGGTGGTAATCCGGGAAGGTCTTCAGGAAAGACATCAACATACTCACAGACAATTGGTACTGACTCCAAAGAAGGAGTGGTATCAACTTGGTGAGCACAAAGATGAGAGCCAACTGCTTTAGAATGATAAACAACTTGAATGCCGTCGGCATTGGTCATAGAAATAGAACGTTGGGAACAATTGATTTGACCCTGGTTCTTGGACAGCCAATCCATACCCAAAATGACGTCCAACCCTTTAGAGTCAATCACAATTAGGTTTGCTAAAAACTTCACCCCAAGGATTGTTATGTTGACCCACAACAAATCGATCGGTTTTAAAGACCGACCTGTGTGATTGAATAATAAAAGATGGTTGGAGGGTATGCATGTTTAATCGGTGTTGCACAAAAAATGATTGCTAATAAAAGAATGAGATGCTCCAGAGTCAAATAAAACAGTAGCTGGACTGAAATTAACTAGGAGCATACCCATAACAACTTCAGGTGTATCAGCCGCCTCTTCAGCGGTGATCTGGTTCACATGCCCACGAACTGGAGCCGGATCGGCTTTAATAGGAGGCCTCTGCGAAGGGGCTGGTCGCACAGGCACTGGATATGGTCGAACCGGAGGCAATCCTTGCTGTTTTGCCACACACTTGTTGGCATAATGCCCCGGACGACCACAATGATAACAGATAACCCCTGGGTTAGCATTGTTAACGAGGCGGGCTGATTTCCACTTGGCCCTGACTGATTGGTGGGAGGAGAGGGACGAGGGGCAAACACCGCTGGCCTTGGTGAAAATGGAGCTGGTGCTCGTGGTGGCCTAGACAACCACATACGAGGCCTCGGTGAGCTGCTACCAGAACAAGCGAGAAGTCCGCCGCCATGCGTGACTCATCCAATGCCTTGCTCTTGCTCTCGGCCACAATTGCTTTGTTGACCAAATGAGAGAAGTTCCGGAAGTCATGCAAAGCTACAGCCATCTGCAGTTCTTCAGATAGCCCATTCAAGAACCGGTTTCGACGACGTAAGTCAGTCGAAACGTCATCAGGGGCATATCTGGCCAGGAAGTTGAACTCATGCAGATATTCGGTCACGGACTTTCGCCCTTGCTTCAGAGCGAGAAACTCTTGCTGTTTGATCATCATGACCCCTTCAGGAATATGAGCTTCGCGAAAAGCTTCCACGAACTCATCCCAAATAGGAACATGCCCAGCAGGTTGAATGGCAAGAAGATTATCCCACCATATGCTAGCTGGTCCATCAAGTCGATAGTCGCAAAAGAACCTTTTCCTCTCGTAACATTGAGCAATCGAAGCTTCTTCTCAATGGTCCGGCCAATCCTCGCTTCCATGGGATCCTCGAGAATCGAGAACACCGCGGGTTAGTCCGCCAAAGTCGCAAGATCGCCTCGCACATGGTGGCCTCTGCTCATCGCCGATGCAACAGGAGTAGAAGTATTGCGCGCAATCTGTTCCAAGATGCGCGTCTGATCCATCCGGTTGCGCTCAATTTGCATGAGCACATCGGCCATAGAAGGTGGTGGAGGAAGCTCCTCTTCCTGAGGACCACCTTGCGGACCCTGAGAACTGGAAGGTTCAGTCGGCCCTCCCTGAGAATGGGGAACCGAAGATGAAATACTCTTCCCTTGTTGCGCTTGCGCACGAGTAGTAGGTCCTGTCATCCTGTTACCACAACATGGTTAACAACACAACAAGGGCATACTCGGCAAACACAAACAAGGTTACTATTAGAAAAGAAACACATACTGTACATATAATGCATCATGTTATGTTATGCATTCAAGTTAACACCAAACCAGAAACTTCATATATATATACAGCAAAATTTCGGTTCCAGTCTTACATTATAGTCGGCCATAATGTCAGATTACAAACCGAAATTTAAGCTTACATACTTTATACAAGATACTACTGCCCTATTACATACAATTTATTTAAGGGCAACTACTAGACTAAAAGACACTCAACCACGGGGATTCATCGTCGAGGTGCTAGCGTAAAGATCCCGATTAAAGTTCACCGGAAACTCATTCAGAAGGTGAGCTCCAGGGGAACCTGTGTCAACCGGATCCAAAGGACTAATGAGGCGCCTCGGAGAACCCAACAATGGCTGATGACCTCCAGGAGGGGCAGTCCGCAGAGTGCGAGGAAACCCTGCAGTCATCCGGGCTTGGCGCACTTGTCCATAAACAGTGCGCACCGCCACTCGGAAGGCGGTAAGAGGTGGTGCGGCGGCGGCGGGAGGTCTCGTTGTCACCATAAAGCACGCGTTGCGAGGAACGCGGTTCATGTTGACTCAAGAAGCGGTACTCCTGGCCTCATTAAGGCGATGCCTAGTTTCCCATAGCTCCCTCACAAGACAAATGATGGACTTGGTCCATGATACGGACCATCCTCGCTAATCTGCCGCACCGAGGTCTTCACCAAATCGTATCTCGTGACGTGCTCACTTCGGAGGTAGGACCTTGATTCGGAAGTGGTCATAGGGTGGTTGAGACAATTCCGTCAAATCATGACGAAGAAGACTCATCATCCTACTTGCCGCTCGAACCGCCATCGCCTCGGAGGTGGCAAGCGCTGGACACGATGAGGGACACCGCCGGCTACATGCCTAGCGATGACGTTGATGAAGGCGCGTATTCCTCCATCCACGGTCCTCGATCCCGTCGATAAATGGCATACTCCTACCGGTAGGTGAAATTGGGCGCCACATCATATCCCGCAAAGAAAGCCGAAACCCATCAACATCCTCGCTCTAGTCTCCTTGACCAAGTACCAACCGCTCATCTATAAGCAAAGAGGCAAGATAAGAAACAATTCACTTTTAAATAAACCAATGTAAAGTTGGACAAGAAGTGACATTAAGAAAGATAAGGAATAAAAGATGCCATGCTCGGATTTCAAAATACTTTCTTGTTCAAAATAATTTTATCGAGGACTCTCTAATAACTTCGCCATGCTACTTCTAACCTACAGCAACGTATGCTCGATACCAACGCTGTGGGGACCCCGGTTATTGGAAATGTTACTAATTAAATTCATATCAGAGCACAATTATTAATGAAGGAACAGTGCTGCCCTTTATTAATACCAAAGCTAAAGATATAAATTTAACGATGACAAATCCAAGAAACAGATTCGGATATATATGATTCTCAATGGTTCCCGGGATCAATGACCATTGCATATATATCCTTCATCAACATTGCATCAAACACATACAAGTCATACATTGATATAATTAAACATAAGGTTACATCATTCGTTGATACTACAATATTAAGTGACTTGGTCACTTTAATAATATACAATGGAAGCAAAATAAACGGAAAATATCCACCAATGGCCCCATCCACCCGCAGCAATTGCGTGGAGGAAAGAAGTAGCGCTACTCGTTAGCGCCACCGATCGGCGCTAACGGTACTTCATACGAAAACCGTCCTCACCGCAACAATAGGTGGTAGCACCTTGAGTACGGAAGGTACTCAAGCAAGTCTTACTCAAACTAATAAAATAAAGTGGTGATTAGAGCCTAACCAAAGGAGTAGAGTTTTTACATGCATAAGGTTACAACAGGAAGGTATAAAGGTTCAAATTTGCATAAAGCGATACATCTTAACCTACAAAGGCTAAATTTTGATAAAGCGATTTAATAAATCAAAGTTTGCTTAAAACAGTAAGTAAATGGCTTAAAAGTAAATGATGCAGGCATGATTCCCTCATGCCAACCGAAAATAAACCAAAACCAGATTTTTGAACATCAAAACTTCTATACAGATGACCTCAATTCAAGTTATCGTCCATGACCGTGGACACGGCTATTCGAACAGTTTATACCCTGCAGGGGTGTACATCTTTACCCACATGACTTAGTTAGCCCGTTGCCTTCGGATGCCTCCGAATGATGACACACTTCCTTTGGTATGCCGACCGGGGAAACTAAGATTTGGTATTTTTCAACAAGTTAACACTATTGAGTTGGACCCCCATGTGTGAACTAATCCCATAGTGTAGGCTACACCACCTACTAACCACAGGGCACACATGTTGTGTCGGTAATGCCGATCCAAACAATTTAAAAACAAATTGGGCTCACCACCCATAATAGAATGCTATCGGCACCATTAAGGTATCGTATATGCGACGAGGCACATATACGCCCTCACCCTCCTAAGAACATCTGATACTGACATACAAAGCTCACATGGCATAAGACACAGTCCTCAGACCTAAGCATCTATGCCATGCAAGGCCAATACACATATCCTTACTCTCCTGTTTCCAACTCAATAGTCTCAACATTTTACTTAACCAAACAGCGCCCATACACTGCATGTGGAAGTACGTGGGGGACTTGAATTGAATAATCAGAGTTCGGTCCTTAATTAACCCGGACAAGTCCACCACAAAACCCAATCTCGTGCACGAAAGCACCCTCACTAGCTTCCTCTTGTCCAGATCAATTTAAATTTCAAATACAAGACTGATTTAAAAGAACTGGACAAAGAGTTTGAAAATGACAACAATTCAGTTGTGATTCCCATGTTTGACAAGATATGCTTGTCAAACTCTAAAATCTCTAGACTGCATATCTAAGCCAAATCTGAGAATAGACCATATATTATACAGTACTACACTAGAGTTGAGTGTATGGTCATAATCAAGGTAATCCATCATGTCAGGTCATAGCTAGCTACTACAAGTCATATTTTGTATTTTCAGACAAATAGCATGCTCAGATATCACTGGATTTGTAAAGACTATTGTACAAAATCTGGGTTCAATATGGTGCAAAGAGGATGCTTGCCTTGGTAATAATAAACTTCTGTTGCAGGTTCTGGTTGCTCAGAAAAAGATTCAATTGCTTCAATAGAACCAGATTCTAAAAGAAACAATAAGATCCAATAAATACCAAAACTGACAATAAGTCCAACATGGAAGAAATATGCATGATCAATCTAGAAATGCATGATTACAGTATGCTTAAGCCAAAACTACCCATAATAATAATAATATCCCATTATATAGCTCACTGCTTTCAAAAGACAGAAATTAGAGTTTATTGCAAAGTTCCAGTTTTCAGATTTGAAAGGAGCTGAAAACAGGACAGATTGCAATTTTTGGAAAAAGAGGTATAGATCATGCAAAAGTTCATAAATGAATCTTAGCATGATCTTTTAGGGTAATTAATATCCCAAACCAACCTTAGTCTAACCCTAACTAGTTAGATTACAAAAGCTAAAGCAAAAACCTATTTTGTCGGTTGAGCCGACAAGAAAACAGAGACAGATTTCAGCTAAGAGTCAAAATAGATGATGACAAGAATTGAAAGATCAACTTGTCATGCTGCTAGGGTTTAGTCAAAACCTAAATAAGGTGATAAGTTGACAGGAAGAATCCCTAGGCCTTGAAAATGACATGAAAAACCGAAAAGGCATATTATCACTTTTCAGTTTAAAGCATGTTGAAGCTACTGATGTTTAAAAGAATGATTCACCGGAGCTTCTCAAGTCCTTAAGATGCTCAAGATGTTAACAGCTAGGGTTTTCAGCTTACCAGAAGAAGAAATATGCCAAGGGTTCTGATAATCCGATGTTGAACAACAGAGAGTTAAACTCTGGTTTAACCTACAAAAGATAACCAATCTTGATTGTAAGGTGTGACCAGAGTTTAGGATGGATAAGCAAAAGGAATAAGAGCAAGAAACTCCACTGGCCACAATGGAGGATGAGTTGCTTCGGTCAACAATGGCAACAGCAAAAGCTAGGGTTTATATATATGGATGTGGAGCTACAGGGCAAGAGAGAAAGATCTAGAGTTGATGAGGTGTCCATTTAGCTAAACATCCAAAAATTAGTGTATAATCTTTGGATAAATCCTCTCCTCTGCTCACAAAAATGGCTGTGCGCAGAGATAAGGAAGAAGAGAGGCAAAATATGACATGTGGGTCCCATTGGCGATCACAACATGCGCGCCCACACACGATCAAAGGAATATCAGCCGTTCGATTGGGAATGGGTGGCTGTGATAAATAGAGGGATTAAATGATTTGAATCGGTACCAATTAATATGGACCGCACGATCTAGATCTACTGATCAGGATTAAAACGGAGTTCAAAGGAATCTTGAGATCCCCTTTCAAATCTGGACGTTAGATTGAAATCCAACGCTCAGCTAAAAGAATACACGTCACCCCACTTAAGTGCGACGATGCGGCGCCGTTAGATGGGCTTTCGACGGTCAAGATTGGAAATTGAACCGGATGGTCCGATTGCATACACCCATGTGGTCCGCACGATTAAAATCCAACGATCCACCTATTTTGGGCTTTAAAGGCCCACGGTCAAAATGGAGTGCCGTAGGATTGAAATCCAAAGGCCCACATTAACGCACGCCTCTGATTTTAGTTTGAAATAAGCGATACCGCTAGATCAAGGATGGACGGCCACGATTGTGCGGGGATCCGGAGTCGTCCGAATGCATACACAAATCTGGGCCACACGATGAAGATCCAATGGTCCAGAGGAGTGCGAGCTTTATAACACGCGGGAAAAAGGGAAAAGCCGTAGGATTTGAATCTAACGGCTGAGATAAAAGCGCGCCTTTAGGTTTAAAACGAAAAGGGCGTCCACGGTTGGATTAGAAACGAACGGTGGAGATTGAATAGGGATCCGAGTTGTCCGATTGCATACATCGATCACGCCGTTGGATCAAGATCCAACGGTGGAAGTTGATCGCGTACACGTGGACAGCTTAGGTGATATCGTGAGCTCGACCGTTCGATTGAAGATCGACGGCTCGCATCACACATGCGTTTTGAACTTGCGCCCGATCGTGACCAAGCCAGACCGAGACAATTGGGTTGGACCGAGACACATGAGGCTAGGTCGCTACAGTGCAAGGGTCGGGTTTGGACCGGTTTGGTTGACCAAACCTTATTCATATATTTAAAAGGTTTGACTGGGACTTTAAAAATAGCAAATAAATTTATAAAATCATGAAATTTTTACTGTAAGCTACTGGGATGATATATTTCCCAGATAAATTTTATAAACCACATTTTCACTTTATAAAATACATAAATATCTATTTCAGGCCGAAAATATTTATTTAAAGACCATAAATTTTCTTTAAGTCCAAATAATTTCTAAAAATGCAACAAAAATATTTTTAGCCAAGATAATTTATCTAGGCTTTAATAAAAATACTTCCCAGTCATAATACAAGTGTTACCTTGTATTCCTTTAAATATTCTAAGTAGCTTTTTGGACTTTGGCAAAAAGGAAGGTTTTATTTGGTAACAGCAACTCCCAACTGAGATTAAGAACAGTAATGATAACTGTTCATAATACAGATTATTACTGTTGATAAGATTGGGGCTGTTACAAGATGCCTCCGAATATAGCATACTTCCTATGGTATGCCGGCCGAGTAAATCAAGATATGGTCATTTTTGGCAAGAAGATCCCATTGAGCTAAGTCCCTCAACCCATGTCTCCTAGGAAACACAAGACGTTAACGTCTCCATCCTATCTCATAGGAAACACAAGACGTTAACGCCTCCATCCTATCGGCCCAAAAGGAACACGGGATTTCACGGTCTCATGCCCTTACAATTTCACCACCGTGGGACTCAACACCACAAAAACCTTCCCCCTACTTAACCACACGGCTCCCAACCCGCGTGTGATAGCACGAAAGCTGCTTGAACAGCAGGTACCCAAAGTTCGGTCCTTAATTGTCTAGACAAGCCAAACCACATACCCAATTCTCGTGCACAAAGCACCATCACTAACCAACACTTGTCCAGACCAAAAAATTCTTTAAAATGTCCAAATTTAACTCATAAAATAGATACGAAGATCTGAAAACAAAAGTATATAATGAGAGTTGTGTTTATCCCATAATTGTCGGGTTATTCCCGACAATCAAAGTACCGGTTCTAGACTTGCAAGGCTAAGCAAAACTCGAACAATATAATTTCACACATTCTAACATAAGCATTTCAGTATTGGAGTAATTCATGGATAGCTACAATGATAAGATAATAGGATGTGTCTAACTACTCATCACAAAAATAGCGACATTATAAAACTATCATGCAAGTAATTATCATTGCATCTACCCTAACCAAAATTGGGATCAAATATGATGCAAAAAGAAAGTTCAAAGGATGCTTGCCTTGCTGGTAGGCTAATTGCTCTCCTTCAGTAGCGTAAGAATCAATATCAATGAGCTCGGAATCTATACAAATACAATACCGAATAAACATCGAGAAATACTCCAAAAATCAAGATACTAAAAAATACATGATTTTTCTACAGTAGCTAAGCCATGATTTTAAATGATTTTTGGTGAAAGAATTATTTCATTTTGATTTAGTATCTGGAAGTTATGGTGGTTTGAATTTCAGATTTCAATATGTCTTTATTTATGTAATTTAATTATGAGGTGAAATTTTGTAGAGCAATGGTGAGTACATGGATTACATGGATAAATATACAATATTATTACAAGTTCAAAACAGTTGAGTTTGCTCCAATTGGAGTTTTCATGATTTAGTTATTGATTTTCAAAGTTATCAGCATTAATAGTGTAAAAATAAAGCCATTTAGGATCATTTTCCTCAAACTATAGTTTCGGTGACAGAGGTAAGTTTGAAACCATTTTTATAATTAAGTTCATTTGAAATAGAAATTATCAAAACTGATTTCACTATTTTTGGAGTTTCCAAGAATTACTTATGACTTTTCAAAGTTATCAGCCTTTTTCTTTTGTAACAAAAATAGTGTTTATAGCTTATTTTCCAAAATAATGGTCTCTGTTACAGAGACATGATTGAAACTAATTTTAACATAAAGTTCATTAAATATGAAAATTATCAGAAGTGGTTTCACTCATTTTGGAGTTGAGGTGATTTAGTTATGCATTTTAGAGGCTAATGCCAATTTTCAGTGTGTAAATTAATAGATTTTGAATTTCATAAAGCATTGGTTACTTCTTCTACCGAGTGCTAACCTAGCCACAGCCGCTGACGTGCGGGACCGGGGGCAAAGCTTTGACCCAGTCAACGTGGACTTAGCCTCGGCTGCGAAGAGCTGAAGACGTATTTCCAAGAATACGTTTTCAGAACACTAAAACGTACACCTGTTCTAAGCATGCTAGGGATACGTTTTCCTTTTATCGAAAACGTAGTTGACAAGCTACGCATCCACTTAAACTACACTAGGCCCACAAGTCGCTGATAGATTACTTAACCTCAACACTTAACCACGCCATTAACTCTAATCGCCGCTACGCTTTTTGCCGGACGAAACCGACAACAGCGGCGTCGGCCGTGCTTGCCTGGTGGCTTGCCGGCGATTTCGTCCACGGAGGCGCCGGCCAAGGCTCAGAACGGAGCCGCAATAGTCTTACGCACCTTACGGTGGTGGCGGCGATGACTGAAGTGGCCTGAATCGGCGGCTAGCCGGAGGTGGGTGGAGCTAAAGCTTCGGCCAACAGTGGAGATACGAAAACGTACTCCGCAAAGCCCAAATAAGCTGGTGCCTGAGCACCACAGAGGCCCAAGGAAGCTACCTGAGTTGAAAGAAAGACCGGAGAAGCACTGGAGCTCATCGGCAACGTGTGACCGAGATACGGCAAGGAGAGGCCCACAATGTCACGACAACCTGAGCAAGGAAACCAACAGTGGGGTGGTCGGAATAGGTCACTTAGGCACATAAGATGCTAACATAGGCAGGAATCGAGAAATGGCTCACCCGACCGGAGATGGAGACGAAAGGGGCAAAGTCAGCCAGAAAACGAACAACTTCAAAATCCGACAATCCTGTTAATCCATTGGTGCAAAAAGATGAGGGGTTTTACTCCTTATAACCAAGTACAAGAAGTGACGCGCAAGGAAAAGAAAGGGAACTCACCGAGGTGAGAAATGGCAGAGCAAGTCCTTCGGTGCACGCTCTGGGTCCGCCGAGAGCGTCGGTGGTAGTTCGGGAGCTACAAAGAGAATCAAGAGCTCTCATAAGCCAAAATGAAAACAACATGCAATGTAGGAGCTGAGGGTACTGGAGGTGAGAAGTTTACCAGAGAATTGAGCTCAAGGGAGCTTCCCTCTCCTCGGCGGCCAGAGGAGAAGTGAGGGAAGAACTAGGTCTGGAGTGGGTATTATCCTCAGCAGCTAACCGGGATGGGAGCGGCGTCTCGCAGTGAAGCTCCAAGAGTGGTCCGCGGTGGCGGTGGACTCACGCCGTGACGGAGCGCCAACGGCTCGGACAGAATGGCGTGGCCGCGTGGCTTGCAGCGCCTGAGCGCGCGTCTGCCCAAGGAAGAAGAAGGGTCTGTCAAGCGGGCCCGGCGCGTCAGTCACACGGCGGGGTGCGGTTAAGTGGTTTTAGATCGGCCGTTGATCGTAAATGGACGACTCAGATTAAAGCGGACTTCGGACTGGTCAAATGGACGGAGAGATCAGGGCCGTCGATCTTTGATCCAAAGGTTGCATGCGTCGGTGCGTTTAGGCGGTCGGGCTGAGTCGGCTCGCCGAGTCGGACTCGAGCCCGGGGAATAGTGCGGTTGGTTTGGGTCCAGTGCTTTGACCAGGATTTTAATTGTTTTCACTACTTTGACCAGAGGCTTAAAAATATAAATATAATTCCTAAAATCATGAAATAATTTCTGGGGGTTCCTGGGATAGCCTAGTGTCCATAAAAATTATTGAACCCTACTGTTCATGGTATATTTTGTAATATAAAAATTCAAACTTAGGCTAAGTCTTTTAATGGTGTTTGAATTTTCTTAGGGTTCAAACTAGTCCCAAAAATTTGGGAAAAATTATATTAATTCAAGATAATTAATATAGTATTAGAATAAATTATTTTCAGAGATACTTTAATAGAATTTATTTCAGTTTTTAATTTGGAGTTCAAATTAAAGTGTATGTTTCATATGTATTTTTGAGATCTTCCAAGCACAATATGTAATTAAAAAGTTTCAAATCATGATGCATGCTAATGAGATGCATAATAAACCTCTTTATTAATTTGGGGATGTGACAATGGAGCAGTACACAAGTACAACTTGGCTTCGATCACGACAGGCCGGTCACAATCAATAGTCTCAACGGCCGGCGAAGGCGCCTATATAAGCTCGCCGCGAGGAGTGGCATTGGACGTACAAGCGAGCTAGCTATAGTCGTAGTACACAGCAGCTCATGCACACATGCTTGCAACTGTACGTAACTAAGCAAGTTAACAAAGGGTTCTTGAACCTAGCTGTAGCTAGCCAGTTGGATAGCTGGTCACTTCAAACCAAATGGCAAGGCGTCTTAGCGTCGTGGCCGTCGTGATCGCGATGTCCGTCCTGCTCGTTCTGTCGGGCGCCAGTGCGGCGCGGCGGCTGGAGAATGGGGGGGAGCTGGCCGTGGCCGTGGCCGTGGCGACGGTGCGTCCGCGACGTCTCTTAACCCAAATGGCCGCGTTGGTGCGGGAAGAGACGGAGGAAGGTGGAGGCAGCGGCGTATCTGCGTCCAAGAGGCTCAGTCCTGGGGGATCCGACCCGGAGCATCACTGATCACGTACGAGATGTCGTGATCTGTGCAGTGCGTACATCGGATCGGAACCTTCACGTCGAAATCGCGTCGTCATGTTCTCTTCTTTCCTTGTGTGCGCGCGCGTGTGGTATGACTGTGTGTGTGAGGGAGAGATAACATTCGATCGTGTCAATAACAGCTTATGCGACCTCTTTTAGGTCTTTGTCCTTGGAAGCCGTATAGGTCTGAGCGATACTTATGTTAATTTCCTTACTTTCAAAAGAGAGATAATGTAGAATAATCGTGTACGTGTTTAATTCTTCACAAAGAATGCAAGTCTCGATGTGACCTTTTTATGAATATATGTCACATATTTGAATCAATGGGTCAAAATCAAAACCAAGAAAGTACAAATCTCGAAGCCCATCTAAAGACCAAGAGAACCGATAACGGGCAACTTGCGAATAGCAAAACCGTATAATTACTGATTGTTTGGATAGAGTACATTTGGTATAATCAGTATGTGGACTGCTTAGCGAAATCCATACATATATATTGTGATTCACATGGTTCCCATTATACCACGAAGTAGTGCTACATATTTCTTACCACAATTACCATATTAACGTAGAGAAGTTGGTATAGAAGCCCATTGTTCAAACATCGAAAAGTTTTATTTCATTGTCGAAACATTCGAAAAGTTGCCCCAAGTATATATAGCATGGCAAGTTCACGATGATTGTTCCTCCTTTAAGACTCGGCAGCTTAGAAGTTACAGGATTTACATAAAACCTTTTAGCCTCTGGAAGGCATCATGGCCACCCTTTTGTGTTTTAATCTACTCAATTACTATTATAGCCAGCCCCCTGGCTGTTTAGTTTCAAAAAATAGAAGTTACAGGATTAAATCCCAGCAAATTCATGGAGATAAATCCACCTATCGCCCTTTGTGGGATTCAAAACATAACTACTAGGCCTACGCATGCTTATTTAAAGTAGTGTCACGACATAAAATTGTCTGTCTTAGATGGAAAAAAAATATGGCCCCGTTGTTACGTGGCATCAGATCTGGATACACTTGAAACCTTCAACCAAACTCTTAGGTGCTATATAACATTAGCTACGTGTTGTGAATTCAGACTCTGCCATAAAATTTGTTTCAAAGGACCTCCTCCAAACCCCATACCCCGTTATTGTGACGATCGATCAAGTTTCCTTCTTTTGCAGGCCGGCTAGAATGTCTAGTTGCATTGCATGTCAAACCATTCGCCGGTCACATTCAAACCTCTCTTTTCTCAGGTGGCGACTAATTAGATCTTGACATCCTAAACGCATCAGCATGCATGCATGTCAAACAAAACCTGGGCTACATCATCATCTGTGAAAGATTAGCTAGGAGGAAACGAGCCTAGTCCTAGTGAACGGTGTTTACATCACCAGTGACAAACGAACTAGGACTGCACTGGCACTGCACATGAAGGAAAAGAAAGAGAGAACTGCAACCGATCAAAAAACGTCTAGTGCCGGCCGCACGACACGAACGTGAGAGATCCCAATCCAACCAAGGCGCGCAAGAATCCTTCGCTTTCGCCCCGCCAATTGCGTATTGCGCTGTCGGAACAGTGGAGCGTGAGGCGACAAGATGACTGCGGAGACGTGTGCCACTGCCGTTGCGCTGTCCGCCAATCCGCGCGCGGCCATGGGAAACCGTGTGTTGGTTTGCCTCGATTGATCGTAAAGGCGCCTGGTATGTATAGGCACGTCGGATCTGGGTGGCCATTAGGCAAGTGGGCTAGTGTAGCATTAGCAACCAATTAACCCCCTCAACTACTGCCAAACAGTTTATTGATTCATTCATTGATTGGATTATGGTATGGGGCCAATTTTGCTTTGCATCCTAAACCGCACTATAGTGACGCGTTCCTCTTTGACATGGATCAGGCAATAACTTCTTACAGATGAGCTACTATAATTAAGTAGTAAAGTTTCGAGAATTGCAAAATGAGGACATGTAACTGCGCTAGCTAGCTCTTAATTTCTTAACCTCGTCTGTTCTACAAGTCCAGCAAAATACACATCTTGATGATATTGACCTACTGATAACTGTTCGTTTGCTTCTGTTAGTTGTAAGGTGATACTAAAATTCAGATGCTTTATGTTCAGCAAAAGAATACAGGCTTTACGGCGAAGGTGGAGCAGAGGATATGCAAGTTGAATTAGACTACCTGCATCAGGAAATAATGTACAGTAGACAACTTGCATTAGACTACTTATATATATATATATATGTGCAACGCACGATGCCCAGGGACATCTACTCATGCATCACGCATTGAGGAATGGCTCAATTTGATCTTATCATTTTGCACTACTACGAAGACATAGGGGTGCAAACGGAGCAGATACAGACAGATATCGCTCATCCCGTATCCGTTTTCATTTTTTTTTCTCGAATTCGGAATCAGACACAGACAATGCCGGATACGAATATAAATGCGGATAGTATCGGTCATGAATACGGAGCGAATACATGCCAAACCGAATATGGATTGTCTCGGTCACGAATAGTTATTCGGATATTGCACGAAAACAGAAACCATATATGTCTCACAAATATAGATTAATCAACCATACTACATGTCCAAAATGCAAATAGATTAGTAGTTTAACAAGTAAATTTAAATACGTCACACGATAACAAAGGGTAGTTAACTAGTTAAGCAAGTAGTACTAACTACTAACTAGCAAGTAGTAAGTACATCACACTATGACAGGGCTAGTTAAGCAAGTAGTAACTACTAACTAGCAAGTCACAACTCCTACACGGTCCAAAATTCAACTAGCTCATAGCCATAGCCAAGTACATCACTAGTTGCACAACAAGTAGCCAAGTAGTAATACTACGTGCTAAGTAAGTAAGTAGCAGATCCTTGGCCGCAGAAAAGACTTGTCTAGCAGCAGCTAGTCATCTCTATGACTATGACCACACCTAGGTCAATCTCAGCCTCGGTCAATATCATCTCATCCTACAAAAATAGATTTATAGAATGCCAGATCATGTCATGAAACCAACTAAAAGTAATTTTTTGCTATCTTAACATCTTAGTAGTATGGCACCGCACAACACACTATAATAGTAAAATCCTTCACAAAATTCGTCTTTCTTTTATAATGCCCCTTTTTGTGCTGTATACGTATAATAGTATAATGCATGGGAATAGTAAAACTAGGTGCATACTACAGAATTCCAGACGGTCTAGGCAAAGAACACGACGAAAAAATGGATGGCGAATGAGAAAGGTACTGAAATTTCTTAGGATATAAAGAAATCATTGAACACCTTGCCACCATTTCCATTCCAGATTCCATCAACAGCATAGATGTTACCATTGAACACCTTGCAGCATCAATGCAAACATGGACGTTCTGTATATGTCTGCGACGATTCCGCGTGGAATTCCCTTCCTAATAGAGCTTACTGCTGCAGTTGGTGTTCCTGGCGTGAAGTGTGCGATAAAAACTTCAAATAGGGAGATGGTGCCTCTCTTCTTTGAAGCAATGGAGCCTCTTACCAAGTGACGCCAAATTGAAGGATTAGTGTTCCTTTGAAATTGATCAGTTGATGAGCTCCTATATGTGTGTGAATGCCGCAGTTTCACGGAAGCTGGTGTGAATTGTATTTGTTGTTTTTGTATTACATCAATATATAAACTGCTGGTTTCCTAGTTTCAAAGTTTTCCTTGAAAAATACTCAATATGGTCATTTTTCTTGCATAATTTGTATATCTTGCACTGTTGGACATGGACATTCTTTTTCTTGTAATGCCATAGCATATGAAAATATGACTACTTTTCAGCAGCTGATGCAGTACAGATGTAATGTGGTTTTTAATTTACTTGAGCTATGGTCAGATGCAGTACAGAAATCTATAGGCTATACCAACCTTGTGTCATCGTGTGGAATCTGGAATGGATAAGGGCATAAAGCAACCCAAAATTGAACTAAAAACCGTCGAACTTAAGTCCAAACAACTCGAGATGAACTAAACTGAACTAAATTAAAAACAAGTGATTCTATATTTCTATCTTTCATATTGAGGAACAAATTAACAATTATCAAACCTCCCCGTTCATGTTTGTAGTAGCACATTGTTTATCCTCTAGCTCCAAATCCAACTCATCAACAAGTGATGCTATCTTCTCCTTAGAACCTCAAATTATAAAATGACATGAAGTTAGTAAACTAAAGTTGGAAGTGGTATAAACTATGAACTAAATGACTTATTATTACCTTTCCTAGATGAAGTTGTCCAGTCCTTGGTACAAATTAGAACTTCAACCACCTCGGGCTCTAGTCAACTATGAAATGAATCAACAACAAGCCCACTAGCACTAAAGGCCGACTCTGAAGCAACAGTTGATGCTTGAATAGCTAACACATCACCCTTGCACTACTACAAAAATGCTAATACTGGACGCCTCATCACAGACGGTTGACCAAAATCATCTGTATTACATACAATCACATACGGTTTTGGTTTAGAGACCGTTTGTGTAACTAGATGCGCTAAAAATCGTCTGTGAAGAGGTAATATCACAAACGATTCATATTGAAAACCATCTGTGAAGTATCACAGACGGTTTTAAACACAAACCGTTTGTGATAATTGAAGACTTCATAGACGGTTTTTAATTATAACCGTCTGTGATAATATCGCTACAGTTCCCAGTGAGTTTCTTCGTCGCCCGATCAGTACTTTCTTCATCGCCGATGCGTCTCTTCGTCACATCAATGCCACTTCGGCACTCCGATGCATCTCTTCGTCTCACGTGTCGAATTTATTCCTTATTTTATAAAAAGAATCATGCGCCATTGAAGATGATCATCATCCCCACATATAACTCTACTCTTCTAAAGCAGAAATGGCTCCCTCTTCTGTTTCCTTTTCGCTGGCACTGATGGCCCACCTGGCCATATAGTATGAGCACCTCTCTGGCCGTACATTGGCGGTTGTGGCAGAAGGACACTGTTTCAACAGTGTCCTCACTTCTCCGCCCGAGGATTTGCCAAAGCAGGTGGCGGCCACCTTCTGCCGTCTTGATATCCTTCTCCGCCGTGTCTTTCGAGTGATCTCCTACTTCCGGCGAGGTTACCGTGTCATCGATGTGGTCCTCCACAACGACGTTGCACGTCTCCAAAAGGCTCACCATCACTTGGACTGCTTAATCGAGGCGATAGGCGACCGAGTCGACCATGCTGAGACCCCTCAAGTAAGGGAAGAGAGCCTATGGGCTCAATTCTTCTTAATTCAACAGTCCGAGGGTCTTCGGGAGATACTCGAATGAGCGCGTCAGCGGGTGGATGTATTTCGTGCCGATGAGCACGAACCGTACGATGCCAACGCCGCCGCCTACGAAGTTTTGAAGACGGAGATAGTAGCCTATCTCCGCCACTAGAAAAACTTTATTTATTTAGGTTTCTACTTTTTTTAATCTTTGTAAGAAGCGATTGACCACGTTGTTTGGCCATATGTAAATTCCAAAATGAAAAAAATCTAGTTTGGAGGTGATCGAATTACTATATATGTTATATATATATATTATATATATATATATATATATATATATATATATATGTATATATCACAGACGGTTTAGTATGAACAAATGTTCGTCTGTGATATGTATCATAGTTAAAGCAAAATTTCAGCAGTATTTAAATGATAATATATATGCTCAAAACATAGAACTTTGAATAACCTTGTCACAGATAGTTCCATAATAGAACTGTCTGTGATATTTCTTTATTAGTAGGATCCCGCTAGGATTTGCTCCCTAACTCGTCACTCCCCAGCACCATTACTCTCACTCGTTTCCCTCCCCACCTCGACGCTGCCACCACTCGAAGCCTCCTCCCCGACCCCATCGTCGATGTCGCCCTTCTTCTCGTCGTCGTCCTCACCCCAGCACACGCGATCTTATCATTCCTCCCCCATCCGAATGCGCAAGCGCATCCTCCCTCTCCACCGACCTCGGCCTCGACTACCTCACCACCGACACCGGCGACGTCGAGGTAAGACAGATCTATCACCTATTGGTTTGGACTGTTGGTATTCATGTGAACCGAGCTGCAATGTGGACACCCTTGGCCTTGCTATCTTGTTGGATGGATGGATGGATCTGGAGGTGGGGAATGGGGTTGTGTTCGCGGTGTGACTACTGGTGCTGCTAGTTATGGATAAATTCTATTAGGTTACTTAATGTATTAATCTAGCACAATCACTGATTTTTATATGCTCTGTGTGATTTGTCTATGCCTAGCACTAGGAGGTATTGCAAATTTGTATGCTCTGTTGAACTGCTCAATGATGTTAATAGTCTTATGCTGAAATTGAATTGATAATTAGTTCATATTTGAGCTCTAATGAATTGCTAACTACTGTCACTTTGATCTTCAGTTTATCAGTCTGTACATATACAAATTTATACATTTTGATATACAATTGAATTGCTAACTGATGTCACAAATGCAATTGGATGTGATCGATATTGTGTATAGATTGTGTGTCTTTTAAATGATCTGAAGGATTCACATGTTTATATGTCAATTATGCCTTTTAAAATTGCTATTCCATTCCTTTCACCTTTGTCTGTGTAACCGTATTCATGACGGTCAAGTTCTCATCTCTTGCGTCCTAGGTACGTCCTACCATTCCATTCTTAATCTTTTCTCTATAAGCGTCCAAGTAGTGTCTGCTTGTACCTTTAAAACCTTCATGTATATATATATATATATATATATATATATATATATATATATATATATATATATATATATATATATATATATATATATATATATATATTGTTCGTAGTCCCTCAGCCACTTTCGAGGGGTCATCCAAGCAGCATGAGGAGGATTGGACAGCAACCATAGGCAACTTCATCGAGCCCCTGTAAGTTCAAGATGCATAGACATCAATTACCTAGATGTTGTCGATAGGTAATTGGACGTCGCTATGTTCAGAAAGTGATGTGGACATGCAGGTACTCTGACTGGGAAGTGGCATCATGTATCAGTAACCAACTATTCCTTCATGTCAAAGGAACAAGCAGCCACTGCTTGGACACTTATAGAAAAAAGGAATCACAGACGATTTCAGTTACAAACCATCTGTGATACATCATATATCATATACGGTTTAAGCTACAAACCGTCTGTGATACATAAACTATCACAGACGGTTTAATCTACAAATCGTCTATGATAGGTAACTGTCACAGACGGTTTTGAGTTAATAACCGTTTGTGATAGCATGCATCACAGACGGTTCAAAAACCGTCTGTGATGACCTCATGTCATTACTGACCCATAAACTCAGACGACTCACGAAACCGTTTGTGATGACGTTTTTGAACCGTCTGCGAAGACCTTTTCTGTAGTAGTGTTGGTGTGTGTTCCACCATGACAATATGTTAAACTCTGCACCCTTACCAGTAGGATCAACCCACTGAATTGGTTTTTCTTTAAGGTATAGCTCCAACTCATTCATATCACAACTTGTCACAGCTGCATCCTCATACAAGAACTGTTCAATGTCATGAAGACCCAAGTCGGCATCACTATGTGGATGAGAAGGTCCTTCATAATTAGGCTTTAAAGCTTCAGGAGTGCTAGACGGGTAAGCTTGGAATAATTTGTTCACAACATCCATGAAGTGATTAACTTCATGAGCAGCCTTCTCATGATAAATCCTCCCCACAAAATATTTCACCAGTTTTTTCTTGTATCTTGGATCAAGAAAGCATGCCACGGCAAGTGCTATGCTGGACTTGTCCCAATACTTGTTATATTTGGCTTTCATGGATTCTGCCATACAAGAAATAGTGTCATCAACACTTTCACACCATTCTACAAGTGCCATCTTAATCTCACAAAATTTCCACCAAAATAGGTTTGTTGTTTGATATTGATTTTCAGAAAATATCACAGTAACATCATTGAATTTCCGCAAACACTTGCATATATAGTGCATCCACCATATCCCATTCCTCATTTATCGAAGAACACTTCTCATAGTTACCCTCGTTAAAAAACAATAGTCTTTCAAAAGTCCTCCTGTAGTAAATAGCATGGTTCATATGTGGAGTTCCACCTCGTTGGCACATCCAATGGAAGACCAGATTTATTGTCCAAGTTGTATTCTGCTGCACACTTATGAAATTCCTCCCATTGCAATGGAGAATTCTTCATAATAACAATAGTAGCTCTAATATTCTGAACTGAAGATCGATGCTATTACTTTCAAACCATCTTGAGCGACAAGGTTTAGTATGTGACATAAACATATCACATGAAAAACACCATCACATATCAAGAGAGAACGCTTATTAAGCTCCACCACAACTTCTCTAACACATTTATCATTGGATGATGCATTGTCTAAAGTGAGAGCACATAACTTCTTCTCAATGTTCCAATGCATAACACCCTTGATAAATTCAGTTACAAGATTAGTTCATGTATGATTCCCTTTCACATGAATGAGTTTAACAATTCGTTTTTGCATATGCTAGTTACCATCAATCCACTGCACAGTGATGCACATATAACCTTTATTTTGATTAGATGTCCATATGTCCATAGTTGCAGAAAATCGACAAGAAAGAGATTTTATTTGTTCATACAACTTCTTTTCATCTCCAAACATTTCTAATATCTCTTTCCTAGTGGTTGTACGACTCTTGAAAGAAAAACCAGGACAAAAAGACTTGATGAAATCAACAAAGTACTCATGCTCAACCATAACAAAGGGATATTCATGCATAACTAGCGCCAAATAGAAATTCCCCAGGCTAGCTTCAACATCATGCCTGTAAGTCTGAACAACTGCACTATTTTCTCTACCTTCATCATTCTCAAGTTGCGGCTGTTGTTGGCCTTGCTTTACCGCATGCTTGAATCCCACATGATTCCACAATGCTTTCGTTCCCCATGAGGTCTCAGCTCGAGCTTTGTGAGGACATTTCTTGCATTTCGCCCAAACTTGTATCTCCTCCCTATCGTCTTTTGCCTTAACGGTCACCGAGTACTTAGAGTAGTACTCCCAAACCTTGGAGGTTCACTTCTTCAGCTTCTTCACAGCAGGCTCAACCTCTCCCATCCAAGTACCTTCATCTACGTCAACACGTCCTACACCTCCCATGGTTGTGGCTGTCTCACAATCACACGCCACCAATGCACCAGCATTCAGTGGCGGTGGCGTTAGCGCCGAGTGGCCCGTACCAACTACGGTGGTAGCAGCAACAGGGGATGCTCCTGTGCTTGCACAAATGCTCGCACTTCCACTTGCAGCAATCATCTCAAATTCTCAATACCCTACAAATAGCAACAAAGCCAACAAATGAGAGATAACATAGCAAGTCTACAAGTGATGAAATGAACAAGCAAAGCAAGTAATGAAAATACTGTTCGAGCAACATTCAAAAAACACAATAATATTTAAGCTCAGCTAACATGTCAACTAAAGAACAACATTAAAACATCAGCATTCAGCTTAAAATTTTGAGTAATAACGAATGCTAGACAAGAAAGTCGAGCAAGGTAAGAATCTTGTAAATTGATGCCAATGCTTCTTTCTGATCTATATTCCCTTGCCCTAAAAATCAACCACCCGTCTCTTCCTTCCCCTCCTTACCCTTCTTTTTCACATAAGCACCAATTCAACCAACTACTTGGTGCTGATTCCCTCACATTTTCAATCTCCGTATCCAAATTCAGTGATACTCCCCCATTTTGCTGAGTAGTGTAAACTGTTAGAAATAATGCACGGATCAATAGGGACAAGAGATATGAATTTTACATGGAAAACCCTTGCGAAAAAAACCACAGGCGCTAACCGGCGATGATCACTATATGAGGAGTGTTTACAAAACGCTGGGGATTACAATGAGGCGTGAGGCATCAACTCTCCTCGTGCGGCTTACAAGAGGTATATAAAGGGGTAAAAGGACTTAGAGTCCAAGTAAGAAACTAATCCGCTAATATAGCAACTAATCCGGATACTTCCATATTAGAAATTCGGATCACAATTCAACAATCTTCACCTTGAGATGAATTTTCTCTTGTAGCATAATGAAAAATCATCAATCATCAAATATCTCCACAATAAGATAAAAATCACCGTGTACCAACTTGTCTCTAGGACTAGACTGTAACACCAACTAAGCTTGAGCAAAGCTCAAACTTAGCATCAGGAACTGGCTTTGTCATCAGATCAGCTGGATTATCATGAGTACTTATCTTGCATACTTTGACATCACCTTGAGCAATAACACATCGAATAAAGTGATATCTCACATCAATATGCTTTGTTCTCTCATAGAACATCTGATCCTTTGTAAGGCATATAGCACTTTGACTATCACAAAATATAGCAGTGCAAGAATTATCTCCACAAAGCTCAGTATACAAACCTCTCAACCAAATAGCTTCTTTACAAGCTTCAGAAATAGCCATATATTTTGCTTCAGTAGTAGATAAGGCAACAGTAGCTTGCAAACTTGTCTTCCAACTAACAGCACAACCACCAATGGTGAAAACATAACCTGCGAGAAACCTCCTCTTGTCCAAATCACCAAAGATAATCGAATCAACATAACCAATAAGTCCATCTCTAGAATTCCCAAACTGCAAACAAGCATTAGAAGTGCCACGCAAATATCTGAATATCCACTGAACTGCTTTCCAATGCTCTTTTTCAGGATTAGCCATGTATCTACTGACAACACTCAGTGCATGAGATAAATCAGGATGAGAACAAATCATGGCATACATAAGAGAACCAACTGCACTGGAATATGAAACTCTAGACATGTACTCAATATCATAATCTGACTTAGGACAAAAGGCTGAAGATAATCTGAAATGCGAAGCTAATGGAGTACTCATTGGTTTTGCATCATGCATATTAAAGTGACGAAGGACTTTCTCAATATAACCTTTTTGACTAAGGTATAACTTGCCAGATTTCCTCTCTCTGATAATCTCCATGCCAAGAATTTTCTTTGCTGCACCTAGGTCCTTCATCTCAAATTCATTACTCAATTGTGCTTTTAGTTTTGCTATTTCTAACTTATCTTTTGCAGCAATCAACATATCATCAACATAGAGAAGCAAATAAATAACTGAACCATTAACAATCTTTAAATAGACACAACTATCATAATCAGACCGCTTAAAATTATGAGAGAGCATAAAGGAGTCAAATCTCTTGTACCATTGCCTAGGAGATTGCTTCAAACCATAAAGAGATTTCTTTAATCTACAAACAAGGTGTTCTTTTCCAGGAATAACAAAACTCTCAGGTTGATCCATATAAATATCTTATTCCAACTCCCCATGTAAGAATGTAGTTTTAACATCTAATTGCTCAAGTTCATAATCATGCATAGCAACAATACTGAGTAAAGTGCGAATAGAACTATGTTTCACAATTGGGGAAAAAGCATCATTAAAATCAATACCTGGAATTTAACTATAGCCTTTATCAACCAATCTTGCTTTATACCTTGCTGGTTCAGTAGAAGAAATACCTTCTTTTCTTTTGAAAATCCACTTGCAATGAACATGCTTCTTCTCCTTTGGCAATTTCACTAATTCCCAAGTGCTATTCTTTTCAAGCGACTCCATCTCATCATGCATAGTAGTTATCCACTTATTACAATCAATGGAGCTAATAGCCTCAGAGTATGATGAAGGTTCTGAATTACCTTCAATTTCTTCTGCCACACTCAAAGCATAAGCAACAATATCAACTTCTTCAATCAACCTCTTGGTTGGATTAATCTCCCTCCTAGGCCTGTTAACTGCAATAGACCGTTGTGGTGGCTGCTCAACAATGGGAGTATCATCAACAATAGGTGCATCATGAACAATGGTATTTTTCTTATCTGATGTATTACCTGAACCAACAGAGTGCTCTACGGAAACACTTGAATTCTGCTCACTCTCAACAGGAAACTTAGTAAGCAGTTTATCAGAAAGCATAGCAGATTCATTAAAGACAATATTTTTGCTAATCACAACCTTTTTTTCCAGGATTCCACAACTTATATCCTTTAACACCAGATTTATAACCAAAAAAAGATGCACTTAACAGCTCTAGGCTCTAATTTTTCATTATCAACAAGAGCATAAGCAATACAACCAAAAAGTCTCAATTCTGAATAATTTGCTGGGGAACCAGACCATACCTCAATTGGAGTCTTCTTTTTAATTGCAATATTAGGTGACCGATTAATAAGATAGCAAGTAGTGGAAGCGGCTTCAGCCCAAAAACGCCTATGCAAACCTGCATTAGACAACATGCAACGGGTCTTGGAAATTATGATCCTATTCATACGTTCAGCTACACCATTTTGTTGAGGAGTACCAGGAACGGTGTAATGCCTAACAATGCCTTCAGCCTTACAATATGATTCAAATTCATCAGAACAGAATTCCATCCCATTATCAGTGCGAAGTTTCTTTACCTTCTTTTCAGTTTGCCTTTCAATCATAGTCTTCTACTCTTTAAATGCTGAAAATGCTTCTGATTTATGCTTCAAAAAATAAGGCCACACTCTTCTAGAGTAATCATCAATAATTGTTAGCATATAACGAGCACCTCCTAGAGATGTCTTGCAAGATGGCCCCCTATAAATCAGAATACACATAATCCAAAATACCTTCTATAGTATGAACTGAGGTATTAAATCTCACCCTCTTGTGTTTGCCAAACAAACAATGTTCACAGAATTTTAGTTTGTCGATGCTATGTCCATCAAGAAGTTCTCTCTTACTCAATTATGCCAAACCAAGGTCACTCATATGCCCAAGACGCATATGCCAAAGATTAGTAGCATCAGAATCAGATAATGAACTTGAAATTACAGCAACATTACCTGATATTGTAGTACCTCGCAGATGGTACAAATTGGCAGATTTAATGTCAGCTTTCATCACAATAAGAGAGCCTTTTGATACCTTTAAAACTCCACATTCACCAGAATACTTGTACCTTTTACCATCAAGAGTACTCAAAGAGATGAGGTTCCTTTTTAAGTCTGGAATGTGCTTCAGTCAAAGTTCTGACAATGCCATCAAACATCTTAATCTGAATTGAACCAATTCCTGCAACCTTACAAGATGAGTTATCACCCATCAACACAGTACCACCTTCAACAGGTTCATAGGTGGCAAATCAATCCTTGTTAGGACACATATGAAAGGTACAGACAGAATCAAGAATCCATTCATCATTGGTCTTAGCACATCCAGTAAAGGCAACAAGGATTTCTCCATCAGGACTATCATCAGTAGTAAGAGAGGCTTTACCTTCATCATCTGGTTTACTTTTTGGCTTATAATGGCTGGTTCTCTTTTCTTTATTTTGCAGCTTCCAACATTCAGACATGTCGTGCTCACTTTTCTTGCAATATTTGCACGACTTGTACTTACCTCTAGATTTTGACCGGTTCTTGTAACCGTTCGAACTTTTGTCTCGAGGTCCATTATTTGAGTTCTTCTCTTTTTGCCTGCCACGAACAAACAAGACTTCTCCTTTCGAGCTTGAATTTTCAGAAGGTACCATCTGTTTTATCTTTTCCTTAGCATGCAAAGCTTCATAAACTTCATTAAGAGTGAGAGTATTTTTACTATATAATATGGTATCTCTGAAATTTAAAAATGAACTAGGCAGGGAACACAAAAGAATAAGACCAAAATCCTCATCATCATATTTTACCTCCATTGACTCTAGGTCGGCAACAATCTCCTTAAACACCGAAAGATGATCAAGCACAGATTCTCCTTCTTGCAATTTATGAGAATACAACTTCTGCTTGAGATGCATCTTGCTGGTAAGATCTTTTGTCATACAAATTTGTTCCAGCTTCAGCCATAATGCAGCAGCTGTCTTCTCCTTCAAAACATCCTGCAAAATATTATTTGATAGATGAAGGTGAATCTGAGATAAAACCTTACGGTCTTTACGCTTGTCATCTGCGGTCCATGTGGTAGATTGTTTTGCAAAACCTTCCAATGTATCATCAAAATCCATCTGTGCCAACACAGCTCTCATCTTGACTTGCCACAGCGAAAATCTTGTATCTCGATCCAGGAGTGGAAGATCATACTTTAAAGTCACCATGAGAAATAAAACCTGAAAATTGCTAGTACTCGCATGTGTAAACCTAGTAAAAATCACGACCTCTTTGGTACACGTTCTGTATACGCTAATCAGAGATCTTCAAACACCTGATACACTTATTGGGTGGACGAAACAAAGAACTCCAGAAACACACGTGAAGCAACAGGGATGTAACATCCCCAAATTAATTAATGGGATTTAGTATGCATCTTATCAGCATGCTTGACATTTTGGAATCATTTGCATAAATTATTGCAATTGGAAAATCTAAATCAAACATCAAACATACACTTCAAATTTGAATTCCAACTAAAAACAACAACAAAAACTTGTGAAAATCTTATGAAATTAATTTATTCAAATACTATATGAATTATAATGAATTAATATAATTTTTCCAAAAATTTTGGAACTAAATTCAACCCTCAGAAAATTCAAACACTTTTCAATGACACAATTTAGGTTTGAAATTAAACTTTACAATTTATATCATGAACAGTAATTTTATTATTTTATATGAGAACTAGGTCATCCCAGGAACACCCATGAATTAATTCAGAATTTATAGAATTTTATTTCTATTTTTGAAGCCTGGGTCAAACCTTCTACTTATTTGGTCAAACTGATTTAAATCCTAACCCTATTCCTAGCCGGACCAGACTCCGGCTGGACCCAAACCCACGCGGTCCAACCTAACCACCTAGCTGCACCAAACCCATCCAGCCCCGATCGACCGTCCGATCTTAATCATGCGGTCCAAACAGGCGAACCGATCGGACCGACCAAGCCACACACTGTTCTGGCCCGAGCCGCACCATCTTGATTCGCTGACGCGTCGGGCCCGCACTCCAGGCTTTCTTCTCCAGCGCGCTGAAGAGCTCTGGCGCTGAGTGCCACGCGCCCGCCGAGCTCTGCCGTTCCTCCGTCTCCCTCCTTCAGCTCCGTTGAGCCACCGCTGAGGTCACCCAATCCGTGGCTATCAGCAACCGACGCCGTCGCTCATGTCACCATCATCGCCGAGTTGTCCCGAGAAGGCTGCCACTGCCGTGAAGAGGGAAAGCTCGAGTTCTCGCAAGGAACCCCGAGCTTCTCGCCCCCTTTTAAGCCGAGCGCGGATGCCCCTAACCCTATTCTCCACTTCCCTGCTTCTCGCCCTCCATTTCCCCCTTTCCGAGCTCCATTCGAATGAAGCTCCGAATGCCGCTTGCGGACTAGCCGAGCCGCCTCCAAGCTCTCCGGCAGCTCCGGCGATCCCTGACTGTCATAGCCCCCAACAATTAAAATGGATTAATATGTATTTCATTAGCATGCATTATTAAATTCAAATCATTTAATAATTTATTACACTTGGAAAATCTGTTAAAAACATGAACCTACCCTTCAAATTTGAATTTCAATTCAAATCAGTGATAAAAAGTTGTGATCATCATCTGGAACCAATTTATTCAAATACTAAATTAATTATCATGAATTAATATAATTTTTCCAAAATTTTTGGGACTAGTTTGAACCTCATTAAAAATCAAACAACATTCATAGACATACAACATAATTAAAGTTAAATATCACAAACTATATATTGAACAGTAGAGTTTTATAATTTTTATGGGAACTATATATTCCCAGGAACCCCCACAAATTATTTCATAATTTTTAGAAATTTATTTCTATTTATAAAGCCTCAGTCAAACTAGAATCAAATAAATTAGAATGAGTCAAACTGCATCGTTCCTATGGCTCGCACTGCAGTCGACTCGGTCCGACTCGCGGCTTGACTCGATCAGCGTCACTTAATCGCATCGGCACATGCAGCCCTTGGATATGAGATCGACGGTCCAGATTCCGCCACTGTTAGACAGTTCAAAACAACACGTGAAATCTCACCCTTCCAATCCTGATCTAACGGTCCTCATTCGGCCACGTAGCGCTGGCTTACCCCCGCACCTTAAGTCGCTGCCATCATGGGCCCGCTTGTCAGCTTCGCCTTCAACCTCCCGCTGATGCCCTCGCAGAAACTCCTCGCCACGCGGTCGTCTCGCCCTGATCCCTGTCACTTCACCGCGCCCGTTGGCCTGTCCCCGCGTTTCTTCTCTGCACGCCGCACCCACCCCCAACGTCCCTCTGGCTTTATCACCCCTCGAAGCCCCCCTTTTCCCCTCACTTCTCCTCGGTTGACAGAGGAGAGGGAGGCTTTTTCTCGGTTTCTACTTGGGTAAGCTTCCACCGAGTGGTGCTCCTCCGTTCCATGTTCATTGGCATTTCCATTTTTGCTCAAGCGAACTCTTATTTTTGCTTGTAGCCTCTGCTCCATCGTCGTGCTCTAGCTCGGTACCAGAGCACGCTCCGAAGGACACCCTCATGTCTTCTTCGTCTCCGGGAGGTATGACCCACATTCCATCGCGTCACTTTGTATGTCTTAGTTTACTGATCAGAACCCCTCACTTGTTTTCGGCAATGCACGGCAGGATTCAGTTAATTTGAAGGTGTTCCTCTTTTCAGCCACGGACAATCTTTTCGTCTCCCACTTAGGTCCGGTAAGCTATTGTCAAATTCCTCGCTTCTATAGCTTCCTCCGATGATCTTTAAGTCATCTTGATCATCCTCTCCGGTTGTTTTGCTCGTAACCTTCGTCCCCGTGAAGCCGAGTTGGCCGTCTTTGTCTTCTCCGGCTCCGGCACAGCTCCAGTCAACCTCCGACTTCCCCAAGCTTCCCACAGCTCCAGGTGACCTCCCTGAACCTTTTGGTAGCATAAGCAATCGCCAGGCTGTACTGAGGAGCTCGGTTTAGCTGCATGCACTTTTGCCGTATAACTCGCCGCCGCTCAACTCCGGCTAGCCGCCGATGCACAAAGCCGGCTCACCGCTCAGACCACTTCCATTAGGAGCGCAGCACTATTGTGCACCTAAGCATACTCTTGGTTCACGCCGCCGTGGCCGGAATCGCCGGCAAGCCGTCGATGAAGCGCGCGGGATCGAAATTCCGTTGTCGTACGCCGACCGTCACTGTAGCATGTCATTAGCCGTTAAACTCCAATCATTAGCATTTAAGTGATGTCTTAAGCGGCGCTGATGAGTCTATTACATGCGGGCCCCACCCACAGAAAACAACACGTTTAGTAAAATGTTGGAGCCACTGACGTGTGGACCCAAGTCTTTAAACACGTGCTCAGGAGCTAAATGCACTGGAGTTAATCTGGACCGTCAGATGCGAAAGGAACGGCCTGGATTTGTGAGACATTCGGACCGTCCTATTGCATCTCGAATATGGACCGTTGGATCTTGATCCAACGGCTCGCAACCATCGCCCTAGCACGCACACGCGCGCGCGCTAGCATGGGCGACGAGCGGGCCACTGGTCGCTGACCGTGACTAGCTGAGCCTCGTGAGAAAAGCGTAAATGCGTTATAAAATCCGAAAACCATTTATCGCACACCGAGAAATAGTTATAACTTTAGAAATGCATAACTAAATCATTTTAACTCCAAATCACATGAAACCACTCGAAATTTACATTCTTAATGGAATTCCTATCAAAATTGGTTTCATACATGTCTCTGTAGCAGAGGGCTTTAATTGGAAATTTATTCATTAAAATCATTATCTCTACAATAGGAAAATGGATCAAATCTTTAAAATGCATAAGTAAATCTTGGAACCTCCAAAACAGTGAGACCACTTTTGATAATTTTCATTTTCAGTGAACTTAATTCTAAAAATGGTCTCCACCTTACCTCTGTCACAGAAACTATTATTGGGAGAATATACTCCATAACTCCATTATTTTTATACTATAAAAGGGCTGATAACTTTGAAAATCAATAACTAAATCATAAAACTCCAAAAAGGACAAACTCAACTGCTTTTGACTTATAATAATATTGCCTATTTACCTATGTGATCCACGTACTCGCCACTGTTCTACAAAATTTCACTTCATAATTAAATTATATAATGACGACTTATTGAAATCTGAAATTCAAACCATTATAACTTTCACATGCTAAATCAAAATGAAATAATGCTTTCACCAAAAATCATTTAAAATCATGACTTAACTACTGTAGAAAAATCATGCATTTTTGAGCATTTTGGTTTTTGAGTTGTTTTCTCGGTATTTATTTGATGTTATAATTATATAGATCCCGAGCATATTGATATCGACACTTACGCTACCGAGAGTGAGCAGCTGCTGTACCAGCAAGGCAAGCATCATTTGAACTTTTTTTTGCATCATATTTGATCCCAGTTTTGGTTAAGATAGTGCAATGATAATTGCTTGCATGCTATTTTTGATTATGTCAATATTTTTGTGATGTGTAGTTCAGATATGTCCCATGCTTGAGGTTAATCTTGAATTATGCCAACTCCTATATGCTTAAGATAGGATGTGTGAAATATGGGATATAGAATTGCTTAGCCATGCAAGTCTAGATACGGTAGTTCGATCGTCGGGAATAACCCGGCGGTTTTGGGATACACACAACTCTTACTTTATGTTTTTACTTCAGATCTTGTAGCTGTTTTATGAGTAAAATTTTGTCATTTTTAAATGAGATTTGGTCCGGACAAGTGATGGTTAGTGATGGTGCTTTGTGCACGAGCATTGGGTAAGTGGAAGGACTTGTCTAGACAATTGAGGACCGAACTTTGGGTACCTACTGTTCAAGCAACACTCGTGCTGCCACACGCGGGTTGGGAGCCGTATGGTTAAGTAGGGGGAGGGTTTTATTGTGTTAAGTCCTTGGTGGTGTAAGGGGCATAGCGACCGTGAAATCCTATGTTCTTTGAGGAGCCGATGTAATCCTTTATAGTGTGCAAGGGAGCACCAATTCTTTTGTTTTGATTGCATCGGTATTTCCAATATAACTTGTGAGCCCCCTAGCAAGTGCTATCAGACGCTTGTACTAGGCAAGGAACCATCTCACAAGGGGACTTAGCTCAATAGGGCTTTCTTGCTGAAAATGATCAGATCTTGATTTACCCGCCGGCATACCATAGGAAGTGTGCTATTTCGAGGCCTCTGGAGGCTTACGGGCTAATCAAGTCGTGTGGGTAAAGTAGTACACCCCGCAGGTATTAATCTATTCGAATAGCCGTGTCCACTGTTATGGACGACCGCTTGAAATTTGTGGTCGCTTATTGTTAGACTTTTAATTAAAATTGTGGTTGAACTTGGTATTCGTCATGAACGGGATGTTCATGTGTTTAGTACATCAAAGTGGGCTGCCACTTTGGTCTTTGTATGATTCAATTGTTTATTATCAAATGCTTTACTACATGTTTTACTTCTATTTCAAATCTGATTTTAAATGGGCACATGAGAAACTAGTATGTGTAGGATGTTACTTGTTGCGTCTTTTTCGCAAAACTAAACCAATATGAGCCATCCTTTGAATGACCCTTATGCATAACTATTTTTATTTGTGTAAGACTTGCGAGTACACTTGTACTCACCGGATGTTTGTCGGCCTTTCGGTGAGGAAGGTTATGATTATGATGATCTCATTGGTGTTGACTTGGGCGACACTAATGAGTAGTGTGCTACCATTTAACTCCCAGTCGGTTGCCGATGGGTGATGGGCATACCACTGTTGGTCTTTTGCTTTATCTATTTAATTCCGCTGCTACTTGATACTCTACTTTAAATTTGGCCGGTCGACCGTTTGTAATAAGCTGTAAACCTTAACTATTATGCGGTATGTCTTTCACTCCTTGTTGTATGCGTTGTATGGATGTAATCAACGTTGGATGAGGGTATGAGTATATTGGTCATTGATCTTGGGAGCCAATATATGTCATACTCGTTGTTGATGAATTCCCATTTAACTCACCAAGGGTAGCGCTTCGAATCGAGGGAGAATCGACAATCATGTAACGCTCGCAGAGGAAGCAGCGCGCATGATCGTTGAGGCTCCAGTATTCGGCTAAGCCTCTCACTTGGATAGAGTTAAATTGGAATTTATTTATCGGAGACCCGTAATTATGTCCCTAAGACCTTGTCTAATCTCGGTCTTATGGAGATAATTACCGGGGTCCCCACACTGACCACCCACTACCCCGTCACGGCGCGCCTTACATCACCAGGAACCCAAGGCCTCCATCAATTCGAAGGATTCCCCACCGAGGAGCTGCGCGCATGCCATCTTCTCCGGTTCCGGCCGAATCCGCCTCCACCGCTGCCGCGTCTCCTCCAGCGAGCCCGAGCTCGATTCTCTCCGCCATGAGCATCCTTGTACATCCCTCTACCTAGTACCACCACTCACTCGGGCTCTCCCTCTTTGCAGGTCACCGTCACCATTGAACCACCCCGCGCCGCCGCCGGCTCGCGTCGCCGGACTCCCTCGGCCACTCCCCGTCGTCACTAAGTACTCCGGTGAGTTCCCCTTAGCACCCTTGTGCTCATGCTCCTCCTGCTTTCCCCTCTATTCCACCCGGGTACCATCGCCATGGTTCACCTCCGCGTCGGCCGCTGCTCGCCCTAGCCGCGCCACCTCAGTGCCGCTCGAGCCCTAACGCCGCCACCCCTAGCTCCAGTAGCCCACGGGCGACCCATTTTGGTGGTCTACTCCACCTCGCCGTTGCTCCTTCGCCGGCGACGAACCCTGACCCGAGCCGCTCTGAGACTTCGCTGCTCTGTCTCTGTGTGTTACGCTCTCCCTCACTGAGATGTGAGTCCGGTCTGTGAGACACCTAATACAGTTGCTAATAGAACCTTTGAATGATGGTTGAATCACTTAAGAAAGATTGCTCAGCAACTGAATAATCAAATTAGTAAGTTAGTTAACAAACACTCTTAGTCGTATGAATAAACAGAGAAGAAATGGTATTTAGGTGAAAAGGTTGTTTTGCCAGTAAACTCAATTGCTAGACCAAGCAAGTGCTCTGTTAGCTATTGTTGTGTATGATAATTGGGTCACCCATTGAAAAAGCTAATCTGGGAATTGAGATCTAAGTGAAGTTTGGCTAGTAGAATTTCAGTGCTGAGAGTTGTCTGGTTAAAGTTTTTTTTACTCAGTTATTATTCCTATTGTAGGTTGTCAAAACAGTAGCCTTTTGGATGAGCTAATAATCAGGAAAGATGTTCAGTTAAAAATCTGTTTTGTCAGTGGGAAATCATCTGCATAACCATACCTCTTAGGCTAACAAAATTTGGGTGTTTGTCCATTAGATCACTCTAGTTAGCAAATCTGAAATTTAGTTAATGGGAGTCTAATTATAGCACTTCTGTCCTGAGAGACTTTTGCTGAGAGACTTTTGCTGTTAGGTGTTTAAGCAAAGAGGAGGAGATCTGATGAGAATTTTAAAGCAACAGTGGACTTCTGACATTTTTCTAATGCAAGTTCTTAGCAAGGTTTTGTTTCTTTTAGCCCTTAAGGATAGACCTAAAGAGAACAACCATTTTTGTCTAACAATAGTCTCACTTTTAAGTATGATTAGCCAGTTTGAAGTATGATTTGTAGAGAAAGTTTGTTAGCTGCAACCAAATCTGAAAATCCATATGTATGTGAATTTTAGAAATCAACAGAGAGCAATAAAATCTGTTTGATGAAGAATTAGGCAGAGAAGAGAAGTTGATGGCTGTGTCAGTAGATTAGTGAAACCTTTTACAGACAACTATTTCTTTCGGCTTTCAAACCTTGTGAATGTCAGTAGGTCACTCCTTTGAGTTAGTGATTTGGGAGTTTGAATTGTTAGCATTTAAGACCAGAGATCCTGCTGTTGTGGGAGCTTACAACAGTCATCTGAAAGTATTAGAGTTATCAAAAGGCTAATATCATGACTAATTCTAGTAGTTAGAGTTAAATTCAATCAGTCAATTAACCTTCTTCTAGCAGCAGCTTTCGTTTATGAAAAACCAATTTGGAGGTGAATTTTCAGAAACAAGCACAGATCAACCGAGGCTTGGTTTTGAATTGTTAAACAGAGTAGGAATGAGAATGCATCTAGGAGCAACAATAGCTTCTATCTTGTTAATGGCATTGCTGATACTAGTACTTAGAAAGTTTTGACCCAATTAGTATTTCAAATATTTAAGCTTTTAGGAACAACCTTAATTGAAAAGTCTTTAGAAGAGAGCACTTCTAAGCATCAGTCAAGCTAATTTTTATGCCAAAGCAAATGGATTAGAAAATATAATTAGCCTTGAGCATCTAATCTATAAGAGTAAAAATGAATATTGAAACAAGAATTGAATTAGTGGTTAGAAAACAACAGTAGACCTAATGCCATAAGCCTTAACTTCAACAATTCATAACTAAATCATAGAAACTCCAAATGAGATGAACCCATTTATTTTGATCTTATAATTTTATCCTCTATTTATATATGTAATCCTTTCTCCCCCTTCTATTCTACAAATTTTGACCAAATAATTAAATTAGGTAAATAGTACCAAATTGGATTTTCTAGAAAGCTGAGATTCAAACCACTATAACTTTCACATACTAAATCCAAATGGAATGAATCTTTCACATAAATTCATATAAAATCGTAATCTACCTACTGCATAAATTACATACATTTTTTTTGCATGATTGAATTTCTGGCTTTATTTGATATTTATTGCAGTATCGTCTTTCATTAGGTTTTTCGATGACACCGATATATTCGTGAGATCATTATGAGTGTAACCTGAGATTGAACAAGTGGTACAGCAAAGGTGCGAGCACCCTCCACTTGATCATATTGCTCCCAGTGGTTTTTAAATGTTTTGTGTGAGTTTTATTATCGCAATTGCATGCTATTTTGGAATATATGTTTATGGGTAGAAGTAGTTAATCTCCTAATTGCTGCATTAGCCCTCCTTTGAATGTTGATTACCCTTTTACCTTGAATGACTAAGGTTATATGTTATATGGGTTGTTTGCTAGTTTGTAGAACGATGCTTAGCCATGCTAGTAGTTGTAGCCGAAAACGGTTGATGGAGCTAGTCCATCGGCCGATGGATCGAATTGAATCTTATTGAACCTTGAGGATTTTATGGATTGGATTATGTTGGATTGGAGGAATGTATTCAGATCTTCGCATCTGTGGTTTGTGAACTTGTTGGGCATGGGTTTTATGTTCTTAACTTGAACGGGTGTAGGGTGATCATGAAATATTGTTGTTGTTGTTGTTATGGAATTGTGTAGCCCCGTCTGAGTGTTTAAGGACCGGTCTGTGGTGTGATGAACCAAGTCTTACGTGCAACCACACGCCGGGATAATGGCGAAGGCTTGGCTTAATAATTTGTTGTGTGTTAGCTATCAAAACACAATGGGATTGACAATTGTTATTGTTATGTATTTAATTGTTCTTTTGTCAATCTCGCGGGGGCATGTTAAGGGTCGCCTTACTTGTCCTTAAGGGTCTCATGTTTGATTGGGACTTACTTACGTAACGAGGTTCACCTGTGGTTAGGAGGCATTTTGACTCGCACGGGGTTTCTGTTCCTCGGGTGGGTTGATAGTTAGGACATGACATTGTAACGGCCTCGTTATGCTACCTCAGTCACACTCCTATGGAAGAGTGCATTGGCCGACATTAAGAGGAATGCATATCGTGTGGGTAAAGCTGTACAACTCTGCAGAGTAACTAAATCTATTCGAATAGCCTCGTCCTAGGTTATGGACAACACTTGTGGGAAAGCAGGCACAGTTAGCGTTTGGGAAATTAAGTTTGGGTTATGGTTGGAAATGTTATGTCCTTATGTTAGTTTGTTCAAATCTGAAATGTATTCTTGAACGCGTTGTCCGCGCGTTAAATTTGTTGAGGTTTGAGTTGTGCCACGAATGGGATGTTCGTGTGTTGATTATACTTGGAATTATACCCTTGTTGATCATTACTTACTATCATAAAATGCTTTCTAATTGTTTTACAAATGGCAAGTTAGAATCTTTTATCTATATGCAAAACTTGCTTTACGATGAAAACTGACTAGTGTAGTAGCCTTCCTTTGATACTTACATGCATCTTTATTTCTTTTGAAAGTCTCGCGAGTACAACTTTGTACTCTAACAGTGTCTATTTGTTCAAGTGAGAACGACGGGTGCAACGGCTTTAACTCCAGTTGGTTGCTTGTGGGATTGTGGGCATACCAACTCGGTTATTCCCTTTTTATTTTAAGTTTATCTTCCGCTGCAATTTATTTGTGTTAATTAGATTTGGCCGATCAACCCTCTTATGCAACCTTGTACCATAAGGTTCTATTTAAATGATGTTGTAATTGATTCTTTTATTCTTGTACATTGTGTATGGATGTGATTGCAATGTTGTGTACTAGGATATGTGCATGTTAGTCACTGATCCTTGGGAGCTAGCATGTGACACATATCCGGGTCACTCGGAATCGTGTTCGTCTCACGTTAAGTGTTGCGTTTACGGCGTAATCACTTAGCTTGATACGGATCCGGTCTCGGGGGTCCTCACAAGGGAGCAATTTAATGGCTTTGCTGTTGATTAATTAAAGGAAAACAAAACCTTGGAACCTGTGCTTGCACTTGAGAATTTGATCCTCCACGTGATCTGTGCTGAGAAAGGCTTGGAGCTTTTGGTTTGCTGTGTTCGCTCGTGCAGCCGAACCGAGCAGGGAAGCTGACGCGTGACGGCGACGCTCGGGCCGAAGCAAGGTGTAGAGGTGCGCTGTCACTCGATGGCTTCAATCGCTCGTGCGATTTAATGCTTGGCGTTGGACGCGGTGACTTCTGCTGTGATTGTAGTTCGCACGCAGCGCGCTTGTGAACTCGTGGCGACGCACGGACTCATGGACGGATGGACGACGCTGGCGCCGAATCTTCTGTCCGCGTGCTGGACGAAGGCCTATGGATGACGCACGCGAAGATGCGTTGGCTGATGGCGACGGCTTTAGATGCTCGCGCGGGACGACGGCCGAAGATGCGCTGCAGGACGGCGGCACCAGACGAGACAGCGAACCTATCTTTTGTTTTTTTTCAATATCTCAAATCCTAATATTCTGTGCTCTGATACCACTTGGTAGAAATAATACACGGATCAATAAGGACAAGAGACACGAATTTTACGTGAAAAACCCTTGCGGGAAAAAATCACAGGCGCCAACCGGCGATGATCGCTATATGAGGAGTGTTTACAAAACACTGGGGATTACAATGAGGCGTCAGGCGTCAACTCTCTCCGTGCGGCTTACAAGAGGTATATAAAGGGGTAAAAGGACTTAGAGTCCAAGTAAGAAACTAATTCGCTAATATGGAAACTAATCCAGATACTTTCATATTAGAAATTTGAATCACAATTCAACATAAACCTTCCATGTACAATTGGTAATCTAATACAGTTTAGCAAAACCTGACAACATCATTGTTGATTTCCCTCATGGAATCCTACTCCAACAAAATACTAAACACTAAAACAATAAATGATAGCCGACAAAGAAGGCACTAAGAAAACAATGCGTTGTTTGTGAAGACTGAAGACAGACAAAACATCTTAGAGCTGCCTCTCAAAAGGGACTGCACACCGAGCCATGGTATCTAGCCTCACTGCGAGGACTAGTTATGCACAATCCAAATCAAGAATTTTAATCACAAGAATGTATAACTTTGACCACAGGATCGAATAATGGTATATATTTTCAATCAATCAAGTAAATTTGCAGTTAATGCATGTGGTTTACCATATCTCCTTGTTAAAGCTCAGAAAAGGAAGGATGGCATTAATAAAAACAAGTTTGCTTAGGCACGTTGCAGCTCCCAGTAGCCTGTATAGTTGGTGCTACTAATCATCGATTTCACCTATTTCTTTGTACGATACCACATGGCATCAGCAACTGCCAAAAGATATCAGTGTAGTAGTAGACCAGTAGTGTTGACTAGCAAAAAAACTCACTAACCTGTCTCTGTGCAGTCGCCGCGAGGGAGCGAAGGCTGGAAGGCTACTGCGGCGGCGAGGGAGGAGGGAGGTGTTAGTCATAATCTAAGGTTAAACATGAACTAATGACATTAACCCTAGCTCAATCATGATGAACACCTAGACTAATCCTTAGAGTGGAAGCGAAATTGCATACCCGAACTTGATGATGCCATTAGGTTGTAGACCCGGTCAGTGCAGAGGTGGTCGTGGACCAGGGAAAAAAACCATCCGGTTACCGGCGTAACCGGATTTACCGGATGGAACAGAGTTTTGAAAAACCGGCCGAAAAGTTTAAAAGATGAATTTGAATTTTTGACTTCGTAATGTCATTCCTTGGTTGGTTTAGGCCTTTTTGTGCTAGATTACATATTGAAATATGTTCTTTTCACATGTTATCTTTTAGTTGGTTGTTTTTTTTTATGTTATGAAAGTATGAATCAATTGAATTTGAATGCTTGTAATTGCATTGCTTAGTTTGACAGCACATGAGCTGTCCTTTGATTCTTGCACAGTTGGAGGAGCACATGGGTGGGAGCAGGCCAATAGCTAGCTGTCCTTTGATTCTTTGCATTGGATGCTCCTTGCTTTGGTGCTTTTGCTGCTGCAGCAGCCCTCTCGTGTCCCCCTTTTACTTGTTGAGTTGCTGGACAGCAGGAGGGCAATAACTAGCAGCTAGTGGCAGCAAGCAACACTTTCTAATTAATATTCGCGTTATTCCAAATTTTCAATGTTTATCGGTTTTTCCGGTTTTTCACCGGTTTTTCCCGGTTACCGACCGGTACTATTCTGAGTTCAAATTTTGGATTATGAAATTTGCCTGTGAAATTTCCGAAATTTCCGGTAACCGGCCAGCTACCGTTCCCGGGCCCTCTCCGGGTTTTGGTCCGGTAGTGGGTTTTTGAACCCTGTCGTGGATGAGTTCGGCGGTGTTGCGGTGACGAAGGGGCCTTCGGTCTTCGCTCGCCACTGCGCTCATGAGAGATCGGTTTTGTTGGGAGCTTCGTAGCCTTGAACCACACACCGGTCAAAAGTCTGTCGAGTCCCCTTTTATTCTAGCGCAGGGCGAACGGGACCGAAACCAAGTCTTGTTGGTTTCGCCCCCGATCAGGGCGCGAAGTGGGTTGTGACCCCATAGATCTTGGGGTTGTTAGCCGAGATCAACCCAACAGGAGGCAGCGGCTGCAGCGGCAAGGAAGGACTGGAGGAGGGACGCAGCAGGGGAGGGCACGGGTGGGGGGACTGGGGATGCAGAGATGAGGAGGGAGCTAGGGAGAGGTGACAAGTGAGGGAGGGAGGCGGCGGCTGCGGTGGTGAGGGAGGAGGGAGGCGGAGGTCGGGGGGTGGAGGCCGCGGGTGGGGGGAGGTGTGGACTATAGATGACGATTGAGGAGGGACCGCGGGAGGGGAAGGGAGGCGACTGGCGGTGAGGGAGGAGGAACGCGGTGGCGGCAGCGAGGGTTAGGGTTAGGGGATTTGGGAGGTGTGGCGTGGCGTGGGCGTTGTGGTTCTTTGTGGAGGAAGGTGAATGGGCTCTGGCCTCTGGCAGAGTGGGCAGTCGGAACATAGCTAGGGTGACTTGGTGTCTCGGGCTGTGTTAGCCAGGAGTTCGGATAGAGCTTAGGTATTTTTCCAGATAGTTCCGTTTTTTTCCCAGATAGCCCTGAATCAACCAGATAGATGGTTCCTGAATAGTAATCCGTAGCCGGCAAAAAAAAAAAAAATCCGAATCCGGGGGATAACAGGTATCCGAAAAAATACACTCTAAATTGTATCCGAATTAATTCAGTCGGTCGGAAACTATCTGCTCCGTTTGCATCGTCATCCTTCATTTCTTGTATTGTGACATGGACCAAATTAAGTGCGTCTCGCTACTTGTGACGGATTGAATTCTTTTCAACACGCACCAGCAGCGACGGGGACGATGGAGCAGTACACAAGTACAACTTGGCTTCGATCACGACAGGCCGGTCACAATCAATAGTCTCAACGGCCGGCGAAGGCGCCTATATAAGCTCGCCGCGAGGAGTGGCATTGGACGTACAAGCGAGCTAGCTATAGTCGTACACAGCAGCTCATGCACACATGCTTGCAACTGTACGTAACTAAGCAAGTTAACAAAGGGTTCTTGAACCTAGCTATAGCTAGCCAGTTGGATAGCTGGTCACTTCAAACCAAATGGCAAGGCGTCTTAGCGTCGTGACCGTCGTGATCGCGATGTCCGTCCTGCTCGTTCTGTCGGGCGCCAGTGCGGCGCGGCGGCTGGAGAATGGGGGGGAGCTGGCCGTGGCCGTGGCGACGGGGCGTCCGCGACGTCTCTTAACCCAAATGGCCGCGTTGGTGCGGGAAGAGACGGAGGAAGGTGGAGGCAGCGGCGTATCTGCGTCCAAGAGGCTCAGTCCTGGGGGACCCGACCCGGAGCATCACTGATCACGTACGAGATGTCGTGATCTGTGTAGTGCGTACATCGGATCGGAACCTTCACGTCGAAATCGCGTCGTCATGTTCTCTTCTTTTCTTGTGTGCGCGCGCGTGTGGTATGACTGTGTGTGAGGGAGAGAGAACATTCGATCGTGTCAATAACAGCTTATGCGACCTCTTTTAGGTCTTTGTCCTTGGAAGCCGTATAGGTCTGAGCGATACTTATGTTAATTTCCTTACTTTCAAAAGAGAGATAATGTAGAATAATGGTGTACGTGTTTAATTCTTCACAAAGAATGCAAGTCTCGATGTGACCTTTTTATGAATATATGTCACATATTTGAATCAATGGGTCAAAATCAAAACCAAGAAAGTACAAATCTCGAAGCCCATCTAAAGACCAAGAGAACCGATAACGGGCAACTTGCGAATAGCAAAACCGTATAATTACTGATTGTTTGGATAGAGTACATTTGGTATAATCAGTATGTGGACTGCTTAGCTAAATCCATACATATATATTGTGATTCACATGGTTCCCATTATACCACGAAGTAGTGCTACATATTTCTTACCACAATTACCATATTAACGTAGAGAAGTTGGTATAGAAGCCCATTGTTCAAACATCGAAAAGTTTTATTTCATTGTCGAAACATTCGAAAAGTTGCCCCAAGTATATATAGCATGGCAAGTTCACGATGATTGTTCCTCCTTTAAGACTCGGCAGCTTAGAAGTTACAGGATTTACATAAAACCTTTTAGCCTCTGGAAGGCATCATGGCCACCCTTTTGTGTTTTAATCTACTCAATTACTATTATAGCCAGCCCCCTGGCTGTTTAGTTTCAAAAAATAGAAGTTACAGGATTAAATCCCAGCAAATTCATGGAGATAAATCCACCTATCGCCCTTTGTGGGATTCAAAACAGAACTACTAGGCCTACGCATGCTTATTTAAAGTAGTGTCACGACATAAAATTGTCTGTCTTAGATGGGAAAAAAATATGGCCCCGTTGCTACGTGGCATCAGATCTGGATGCACTTGAAACCTTCAACCAAACTCTTAGGTGCTATATAACATTAGCTACGTGTCGTGAATCCAGACTCTGCCATAAAATTTGTTTCAAAGAACCTCCTCCAAACCCCATACCCCGTTATTGTGATGATCGATCAAGTTTCCTTCTTTTGCAGGCCGGCTAGAATGTCTAGTTGCATTTGCATGTCAAACCATTCGCCGGTCACATTCAAACCTCTCTTTTCTCAGGTGGCGACTAATTAGATCTTGACATCCTATACGCATCAGCATGCATGCATGTCAAACAAAACCTGGGCTACATCATCTGTGAAAGATTAGCTAGGAGGAAACGAGCCTAGTCCTAGTGAAAGGTGTTACATCACCAGTGACAAACGAACTAGGACTGCACTGGCACTGCACAGGAAGGAAAAGAAAAATATAGAACCGCAACCGATCAAAAAACGTCTAGTGCCGGCTGCACGACACGAGCGTGAGAGATCCCAATCCAACCAAAAGGCGCGCAACAATCCTTCGCTTTCGCCCCGCCTATTGCGTATTGCGCTGTCGGAACAGTGGTATGTATAGGCACGTCGGATCTGGGTGGCCATTAGGCAAGTGGGCTAGTGTAGCATTAGAAACCAATTAACCGCCTCAACTGCCAAACGGTTTATTGATTCATTCATTGATTGGATTATGGTATGGGGCCAATTTTGCTTTACATCCTAAACCGCACTATAGTGAGGCGTTCCTCTTTGACATGGATCAGGCAATTACATCTTACTTTACAAAGACAGATGAGCTCCTAATTAAGTAGTAAAGTTTCCAGAATTACAAAATGAGGACATGTAACTGCGCTAGCTAGCTCTTAATTTCATCTCCTCGTCTGTTCTACAAGTCCAGCAAAATGCACATCTTGATGATATTGACCTACTGATAACTGTTCGTTTGCTCTGTTAGTTGTAAGGTGATATTAAAATTCAGATGCTTTATGTTCAGCAAAAGAATACAGGCTTTACGGCGGAAGGTGGAGCAGAGGATATGCAAGTTGAATTAGACTACCTGCATCAGGAAATAATGCACAGTAGACAACTTGCATTAGACTACTTACATATGTGCAACGCACGATGCCCATGGACATATACTCATGCATCACAAATTGAGGAATGGCTCAATTTGATCTCATCATTTTGCACTACTATGAAGAGATAGGGGTGCAAACGGAGCGGATATCGCTCATCCCGTATCCGTTTTCATTTTTTTTTCCTTGGATTTGGAATCAGGCATGAACAGTGCTAGATACGAATACCAATGCGGATAGTTTCGGTCATGAATATAGAGCGAATTATACATGCCGAACCGAATACGGATTGTCTCGGTCACGAATAGTTATTCAGATATTGCGCGACAATAGAAACCATATATGTCGCACAAATAAAGATCAATCAACCATACTACATGTCCAAAATGCAACTAGATTAGTAGTTTAATAAGCAAATTTAAATACATCACACAATAACAAAGGGTTGTTAACTAGTTAAGCAAGTATTACTAACTACTAACTAGCAAGTAGCAAGTACATGACACTATGATAGGGGCTAGTTAAGCAAGTAGCAATTACTAACTAGCAAGTAGCAAGTCACAACTCTTACACGGTCCAAAATTCAACTAGCCCACAGCCATAGCCCAGTACATCACTAGTTGCACAACAAGTAGCCAAGTAGTAAAACTAAGTGCTAAGTAAGTAAGTAGCAGCTCCTTGGCTGCACAAAAGACTTGTCTAGCAGTAGCCAGCCATCTCTATGACTATGACCACACCTCGGTCGATCTTAGCCTTAGTCATCATCTCATCATACAAAAAAAGATTTGTAGAATGTCAGATCATGTCATGAAACCAACTAAAAGTGATTTTTTGCTATGTTAACATCTTAGTAGTATGGCACCGCACAACACACTATAATAGTAAAATCCTTCACAAAATTCGTCTTTCTTTTATAATGCCCCTTTTGTGCAGTATACGTATAATAGTATAAGCTGCATGGGAATAGTGAAACTAGATGCATACTCCATAATTCCAGATGGTCAAGGCAAAGAACAAGAAGAAAAAATGGCTGGTAAATGAGAAAGGTACTGAAATTTCTTAGGATATAAAGGAACCATTGAACACCTTGCCACCATTTCCGTTCCAGATTCCATCAACAGCATAGATGCTACCATTGAACACACTACTACAGAAAAGGTCTTCACAGACGGTTAGAAAACGTCATCACTGACGGTTTCGTGAGCCGTCTGAGTCTATGAGTCAGTGACGATGAGGTCATCACAGACGGTTTTCAAACCATCTGTGATGCATACTGTCACAGACGGTTATTAACTCGGAACCATCTGTGACAGTTAACTATCACAGACGGTTTGTAGATGAATCCGTCTGTGATTATGGACATATCACAGACGGTTTGTAGATGAAACCGTTTGTGATGATGGACATATCACAGACGGGTTTTAGATGAAACCATCTATGATGATGGATATATCACAGACGATTTTTAGATGAAACCGTCTGAAATAGTTACCTATCACAGACGGTTTGTAGATGAAACCGTTTGTGATGACTTTTCTCTATGAAGTCTCCAAGTAGCGACTGCTTGTGCCTTTAAAACTGGTGTCTTCCACGCAACATGAGGATGAGACAACCCCCCAAAACTGGTTGAGGGGTTACGAATAATAAATAAATATATATATATATATATATATATGATGCCGGTTTTAAAAAGCACAAGTAGCCACTGCTTAGAGACTTTATAGAGAAGAGATCAGGAATGAAATGGTAGGACGTACCTGGAAAAGGTGGACCGCACAAGATTAACCCTACTCATGCCCTTTCCTCCATATCTTTTCTTGTTCAAAATGGACCGCCCACATGAACTAGATATTTCACAGAGAGCTTAGCTCATCCCATAACCCACAGCCATATCATCATCCCCCAAAATCACAAAACATTAGCCCTCAGGGCACATCACATAAGCATAGTCGATAGCTCTCAAGATTTATCACTAAGCAAGGGGAAGGGAAAGGGGTCATCCATATCATCGAGGGATTATATTCAATATTCAATATTCAGCAATACTTCAATATTCAACATTCAGCAAGCAGTATATTCAGTTCAGTTCAATAGTTCAATATTCACTTATTCAATATTCAGTATTTAGTTCATCAAGAAGTATTCAATTCATCAACAAATGTAGGCATTAGGCACAGCAGATCAACAAGCAAATCAGTTCAGTTCATCAATTGATCACAAATCACAAAGCACAAAGCAGATCAGCAAGCCTACACAGTATTCAGTTCATTAGTTTAAAAATCACAAATTAGTCAGAGGAGGGGGAGCTGCGGCGCGGGAGGGGGAGCAGAGAGGGGATGACGACCATGCGGGAGGGGAGCAGAGAGGGGAGGGCGACGGCGCGGGAGGGGGAGCAGAGGGGAGCGGCGTACCTCGATTTGGCGGTGTAAATGGCGAGGCGAGCTCGATTCAGCGGCGTAGATGGCGGGGCGAGCTCGATTCGGCCGCGGCGTGGTCGAATCGGGCCGGGAGGCGCGATGCGGGAGCCCAAAGTCCTGAACCCTAGCGCACGATGGAGAGGGGAACGGGCAAGTGTAAGGGTACAAACCCTAGCACGCGATCTGTTATTAATAAAGGAATATCACAGACGGTTCTATTATGGAACCGTTAGTGATACTTGTCATAGATGGTTTCATAAAAGAACCGTTCATGATATGTACAATATCACAGAGAGTTCTATTATGGAACCGTCTGTGATTTTTTTTTGTATTTTTCTTGTAATACTTTTGTCTATTTTAGAAAGAGAAAATCTGGGCCATAGAATATTGATCTAACAGTGAGAAAATGTGAATGATGGATAAAGAAATTTCAGTCACATGAAAGATAAAGAAATTTTATGGCAAGTAGTTTAACACCTCTGTAAAAAAATTGGATACTCATGCCTAATCCTGCAGTCATCGCTGCAGAAGACAGTGTAGTCGTCCCACCCTTCCACGCCGCAGCCGGTGCTCGTGCACCGGTGACCGTCCTCCGACAGCGCCCACACACCCGGCCCAGCGGCCTGGCCATCTTCCCCCACGCCGCCGCCTGGATCATGTTCGCGGCGAGCCTTTGGCACCGCCTGCACTCCCAGTTGGACCTCTTGGCCGTCTCGCACCCGCCGCTGGTCGGCTCGCCCTCGACAACCCTGATGTAGTGCTTCCCAACATCGCGCATCTCGCTGGCCTTGTAGAGGAGTGCGAGCACGTAGGCCGCGGCCTTGTGGCCGTCACGGCCGCTTGTTCAAGGAACACGAGGCCACGCTGCATGTCTTGGGGCACGAAGACAAGCGCGAGGCCAACGATGAAGCAGGCCTCCGGGTTGCCGGCGCCGACCATGTGGTTGACAACGGTGAGGTAGCACTCGTTGTCCCGCCACTTCATCGCCTCCTCCTGATTCAACGCCACGCACCTCCCCACGGCGCGCTTCTTGGACGCTTTGTACATAGCCTTGCAACTAAAATTCAAGATGCATGACAAAATCTTAATAAAAGAATTAATTACTCTATAAGAGAAAATTAAAAGGCCAAATTAAGGTTGTTGTTGCTAGTCAAATTCAGTTCAGATCGTACATGGCTCGTAGGTTGCAGAGGTTAGCCATGGGCTGAGGAGAGCTCGCGGCCACAAGGCCGACGATGTGGACGACGACATCGTCAGGAAGAGCTAGGACGGCGATCGCCGACCTCCTCGCCAGCTTGGTCCTAGCAATCATGCTCCGCGTGCTCACCATCGTGTACATACGTACATATAATATATTCAATACGTACCATATGCGTGCTGATCACCATGGCGCGCGATGGTCATTCTTATAAAATGTCGAAGAGACGCATCGTACGTAACATCGGCGCGTGAGATGAAGAGACGCATCATATCGCCCGTCGGCACAGGAGACGAAGAGACGCATTGCGCGAGAGCCGAAACGTTTAATTATCACAGACAGTTGTTTGTTGAAAACCGTCTGTGATAGTTCTAAATATCACAAAAGGCTCGTGTTCAGAACTGTCTGTGATACTTCACAAACGGTTTTCAATATGAACTGTCTGTGATATTACCTCTTCACAGACAGTTTTTAGCGCAGCCAGTAATACAGACGGTCTCTAAACCAAAACCGTCTATGATTGCATGTAATACAGACTATTTTGGTCACAAACCCTAGCGCGTGGGCTGTAATTAATAAAGGAATATCACAGACGGTTCAACATATATAATATAGTAATTCGATCACCTCCAAACTAGATTTTTTTTTTTGGAATTTACATATATATGGCTAAACAGCGTGGCCAGTCGCTTTTTACAAAGATTAATAAAATTAGAAACCTAAATAAACAATATTTTTCTAGTGGCGGAGGTAGGTTGCTATCCCCGTCTTCAAAACTTCGTAGGCGGCGGCGTCAGCATCGGACGGTTCATGACCATCCGCCCGAAATACGTCCACCCGCTGATGCGCTCGTTCGAGTGTCTCCTGGAGACCCTCGGACTGTTGAATCAAGAAGAATTAAGCCCATAGGCTATCTTCCCTTGCTTGAGGGGTTTCGGCATGGTCGACTCGGTCGTCTGTCGCCTCGATTAAGCAGTCCAAGTGACGGTGAGCCTCCTGGAGACGTGCAACGTCGTTGTGGAGGACCTCGTCGATGACGCGATAAACTCGCCGGAATTGGGAGATCACTCGGAAGACACGGTGGAGGAGGATGTTAAGACGGCGGAATGTGGCCTCCACCTGCTTTGGCAAATCCTCAGACGGAGTAGGGAGGACACTGTTGGAACAGTGTCCTTCCGCCGCATCCACCAACGTACGGCTGGAGAGGTGCTCGTACAGTATGGCCAGGTAGACCATCAATGCCGGCGACAAGGAAACAGAAGATGGAGCCATATATTTCTGCTTTAGAAGTATATATAGTAGAGTTATATGTAGGGATGATTATTATCTTCGATGGTGGATGATCCTTTTTATAAAACAAAGAATAAATTCAGCGCGTGAGATGAAAAGATGCATCGGGGAGCCGAAGCGGCATTGAAGCGACAAAGAAACTCATCAGGCGACGAACAAATATCACAAACAGTTTTCAATATGAACTGTCTGTGAAGTCTACAATTATCACAGACAGTTTTCAATATGAACCGTCTGTGATATTACCTCTTCACAGACAGTTTTTAGCGCAACCAGTAACACACACGGTCTCTAAACCAAAACCGTCTATGATTGCATGTAATACAGACGGTTTTGGTCAACCGTTTGTGATGAGGCGTCCAGTATTAGCCTTTTTGTAGTAGTGACACCTTGTAGCATCAATGCAAACATGGATGTTCTGTATCTGTCTGTGAAGATTCCACGTGGAATTCCCTTCCTAATAGAGCTTACTGCTACAGTTGGTGTTCCTGGCGTGAAGTGTGCGGTAAAAAATCCAAATAGGGAGATGGTGCCTATCTTCTTTGAAGCAATGGAGCCTCTTATCAAGTGACGCCAAATTGAAGGATTAGTGTTCCTTCGAAATTTATCAGTTGACGAGCTACTATATGTGTGTGAATTGTATTTGTTGTTTTTGTGTTAGATCACTATTTAAATCGCTAGTTTCTTAGTTTCAAAGTTTTCCTTGATAAATACTCAACATGGTCATTTTTCTTGCATAATTTGTACATCTTGCATTGTTGGACATGGTCATTCTTTTTCTTGTAATGCCATAGCATATGAAAATATGACTAATTTTCAGCAGCTGATGCAGTACAGATGTAATGTGGTTTTTAATTTACTTGAGCTATGGTCAGATGCAATACAGAAATCTATAGGCTATAGCAACCTTGTGTCATTGTGTGGAATTTGGAATAGATTAAGGCATAAAGCAACATAAAATTGAACTAAAAACTGTGGCGACCCAAAATCGGATCTATTTCAAGTCAAGTGATTGCACCGGAGGCACAACACTTAACAAGAAACGAAAATGATTTCGAGTGCCCCGATATGTGTCTCATGTTAGCTCCCAAGGAACAGTGGCTAACATTCACATATCCAAACAACATTCGATCAGATCCATACTCAAACATACAAGAATAATAGAAACATTATTACAACATCAACAAATAGAACCTTATGGTCCAATTTTGCATAAGAGGGCCGACGGGTCAAATTTAATCATAAAATAATAAATTGCAGCGGAAGTAAATAAAGAAAATAACCATGTTGGCATGCCTAAACCCACAAGCAACCAACTGGGGTTAAAGCCGTTGCATCTGCAGTACTAAACCCAATTCGTACGACGTTCTCACCTGCAACATGGATAATCCGATTGAGTACAAAAACGTACTCGCAAGACTTATAAATAGCAACATATAATAAATGCATTCAAGTATCAAAGGATGGCTAAAAGGATTCATTTTCAGCATAAAGCAATGTTTTTCGATGAGATAACAAGTATAGATTTATATTGCCAATTTGTCAAATATTTAGAAACATTATATAACAGTAGGTATTCCAATTCATAATCAACAAACAGTAGGTACTCCAATATAAAATCAACACACGAACTTCCCGTTCGTGACACATATCAATTCTGAACAAATCAACATACGAATTTCCCGTTCGTGACACATACAAGATCTGAACCATTCAGCACATGAACTTCCCGTTCGTGATAATATAACATTTCCAAACATACCCTGACTCCAAAACCCATAATTTTAGAGGCTAACTATGCATGGTTTCACCAAGCGATGTCCATAACCGGGGACACGGCTATTCGAATAGATTTATAACTCTGCAGAGGTGTACAAATTTACCCACACGATATGAATATCTCTCAATGTCGGCCAATGCACTCTTCCGAAGGAGTGTGACTGAGATACCATAACGAGACCGTTACAATGCCATGTCCTAACTATCAAACCACCTGAGGATCCACCCCAGGCTATCGTTCGCCTAAACCATGGTTACACCCCGTTGTGTAAGTAAGTCCCTTGCGCATAAGCGACCTTTAAGGGCAAGTAAGGTGAAACATAACATGCCCCCACTAGATTGACAATACAACAAAAACAACAACACTTGTCAATCTAATTGTGTTTTAATATCTAACACACGACAAATTATTTAGCCAAACCATCGCCCATAAACCCGACGTGTGGTTGCACGTGAGACTTGGTTCGACATACCACAGACTGGTCCTTACTCACCTAGTAGACGGGGCTACACAAATTTGGGAAAACCTCCCTTCATCACCCTATCACCCGTCCAAGTCCAACACACAAGAACCCCCACCCAACAAGTCCACAAAACTAGATTCAAAGATCTGGACACAATCCTCAATTTCCATCAAATTCCATATTCAATTTAATCCACTGACCGATGGACTAGCTCCATCAGCTGCTTTCGGCTACAACTACTAGCATGGCTAAGCCTCGATCTATCCTACAATAGATGTGGGGACCCCGGGTTATCTCCATAAGACCGAGACTAAGCATGGTCTTAAGGACATAACTCTGGACCTCCGGTAAATGGATTCCAACTTAACTCAATCTAAATGAGAGGCTTAACTGAAAACTAGAGCCCCGACGATCATGCGCGCCGCTCCTTTGCGAGCACTACATGATTGTCGGTTCTCCAACAAGTCAAGCACTACACTTAGTGAGTTAAATAGGAAGACATGAACAACGAGTATGACTTATATTGGCTCCCAAGATCAGCGACCAATATAACCATACTCTCATACAACGTTGATCACATCCATACAACACTCATACATAAATAGTACAAAAGTCATACATCATAGTTTCAAGTTTACAACTAATACAAGTGGCCGACCGGCCAAATTTAACGAGTTCATAAAGTAACAGCGGAAGCAAGTAAATAAACCAAAATGCCAGCAGTGGTATGCCCCATAACCCATCGGCAACCGACTGGGAGTTAAGAGATAGCATACTACTCATCAGTGTCGCCTAAATCGACACCGACATCCTTATCGGTCTCAACATCTTCCTCACCTGTAAAAGCCAGCAAACATCTGGCTGAGTACAAAAGAGTACTCGTAAGTCTTACACAAATAAAAATTAGTTATGCATAAGGCTGTTCCAAGGGGTGGCTCATATTGGCTTAGTTTTGCAAAAGAGATGCAACAAGGTACAACCTACACATGCTAGTTTTTCAAGTGCCATTTCAAAATCAGATTTGAAGTAGAAGTAAAGCATGTGAACAAGTAATGAATTGAATAACAAATAAATTATACAATTAGCAAAGTGGCTGTCCACTTTGATACAACAACAAGCATGAACATCCCATTCATGACAATACCAAGTTATAACCACAATTTTAATTCCAAGTCTAACAATAGTAACTCCCGAACTCAAGCGGTTGTCCATAACCGTGGACACGGCTATTCGAATAGATTTATACCCTACAGGGGTGTACTACTTTACCCACACGACTTGATTAGCCCGTAAGCCTCCAGATGCCTCCGAATATAGCATACTTCCTATGGTATGCCGGCCGGGTAAATCAAGATATGATCATTTTTAGCAAGAAGATCCCATTGAGCTAAGTCCCTCAACCCAGGGCTCCTAGGAAACACAAGACGTTAACGTCTCCATCCTATCTCCTAGGAAACACAAGACGTTAACTCCCCCATCCTATCGGCCCAAAAGGAACACGGGATTTCACGGTCCCATGCCCTTACAATTTCACCACCGTGGGACTCAACACAACAAAACCTTCCCCCTACTTAACCATATGGCACTCATATATCGCGTGTGATAGAACGAATGTACTTGAATCAACGACGTTACCAAAGTTCGGTCCTTAATTGTCCAGACAAGCCAAACCACATACCCAATTCTCGTGCACGAAGGCACCATCACTAACCAACACTTGTCCAGACCAAAAGCTCATTTAAAATGACAAAATTTAACTTATAAAACAGATACAAAGATCTAAAACAAAAGTATATAATGAGAGTTGTGTTTATCCCATAATTGTCGGGTTATTCCCGACAATCAGACTACCATTTCTAGACTTGCATGGCTAAGCAAACTCGAACAATATCAACTCATACATCCTATCTTAATCATTTCAGTACGGGAATAATTCATGGATAGCCACAATGACAAGATAATAGGATGTGTCTAACTATTCATCACAAAAAAATAGCGACATTATAAAATAGCATGCAAGCAATTATCATTGCATCTACCTTAACAAAACTGGGATCAAATATGATGCAAAAAGAAAGTTCAAAGGATGCTTACCTTGCTGGTAGTTCACTTGCTCACTCTCGGTTACTTACTCTCATACTTCCGGCAACTCGGAATCTAAAGAAAGGCGATATCGAATAAACACCGAGAAATAGCCAAAAACTCAAATTGCTCCAAAATGCATGAAATTTATACAGTAGCTATATTATGATTTTAAATGAATTTAGGTACAAAAATTATTCCATGTGGAGTTTATATGAGAGAGTTATAGTAGTTTGAAAATCAGATTTTGGAAAATGTTGAAAATCAATGTTCATGCTTCGTTCATCCGAATTTAATTGTTTTGCGAAAATTTGTGGAACAGTGGTAGGGATAAGCTTTACATGGTATGAAAGGTAATTAAAATTTAAGATCAATAAAAATTGAATCACCCCATTTGGAGTTCATATGAATTAGTTATGAATTATTGAAATTAAAAGACTTTTTCGTGTAAAAATTAATTCTTTTCTGATTTTGCTACTGCATTAAATAATTTTTATAGGTAGGATGACCTAGCCTCTGCCATGACAAGTGGGGTCTATGTATTTTCTTTTCTTTTCTATTTATTTCCTAAGGAAAACATCTACCGACAAATCTAACCTTCTCATACTCATATACTTAACCGATTCTCCGGTGTTGAATCCAATCACATGTATAACACTCTCCAATCATATTATCATATCTTGATCTAAATACCGTACTAACCTCAACTAAGACATTATCAAGGTAGTTAATCCATCGAATGATGCCCGAACTCACGATCTTCCAAATAAACAACACATCCGATAATTACACGAAATCCACCGACTCGTGGGCATATGACCATGATTGAATCCATCGATCGTTCTCCGATATACTATTTAAGCTAATGCTAACTATCTAGCTCTACTAGTCTCGCCTCGGCAAATCACAATCGCATACACTCAATTTTTTCACCGATCAAGGTTTAATTGACAAACCGATACCTAATGATCTTTACAATTTAAAAACAAATCCAACATCTAATTGCTCACTAATCGATCAACTTATATCCATACCACCGAACTTAGTTGTGAACGACATATACCAACCCAATCACATATGCATCTCTACGATCGACTAATAATCATTTAGCTACTAATCCAAAAGAGAGTACAATTGCATCGACTCGACACATAGGATTTATCTACTAATCCAATTGAGGGTGCAAATCTATCAACTCGGCACATAGAACTTAACTACAAATTTCATGGCAAACCAAATATTTATCTGAAATCAGATAATCCATTCTACCTTCTCCCAATTCTAGCATATATAACTCACATAGATATTACTTAAGACATACGACCAATTTGCTCATGATTAAATAAATCGTCCCATTCAACAACTATATCTCCATAAATATCATCACAAGAGCTACCCATCAAGTAATAATTCATAAAATCCTTATGCGTCCTAACTCCAAAAATTACTAATCCAACGAGAGGATACCCTCCAATTAATTTATCATCTAAGATCACCATAATTTTGCATGTGACTCCAAAATAATATCATCCAATCAATTTATCCAATGTATTTTTAATTTAGCATCCACCGACCAACAATACACATAAACTGCTACAACAATCTAATCATTCACATCCATAATATTTATCACATAATCCCGCCTACGCACAAATAAGTCATAACCGGAGAGTTACACCGGTCTTAAGCTACCAAAATATTTTTACAAATAAACATGCATAAATAGATGCCATGCTCACGACTAATATGCAACATGACAACTAATATCGTAATGCGATAGCGCAATTTAACGCGAAGTATTTTACCACGACACTAGGCGTGCCTAATATTGCTGGACGTCATCTTCTCGGCTCCCCATCCGTGTTCACCGTAGTTATCGTCGATGTTTGTCCGCTTCTGTGTCCACCGTATCCACCACAGAGCCCGTGCACGCGCCTTTTCTTCTCTCTTTTTTTTATTTATATTTTTTTATTTTCTTTTCTCTCTTTTTTTTTCGACGCTGGCTTCTTCTTCAATCACTCTTTTCCCCATCTCTCTCTCTCCCCTTCTTCAATCCCCATTCTTTTCTTTCTATTTCTTCTTCCAGAGCCTCTCCAACCGTGTCCCCTCTCTCCCTGTGCCTCTTCTCCATCGGAGCGCCTCCCCTCCGCCTTCTCCTTGCTCCGGCCGAGCCATATCCGGCCATCACCGAGCCGCGCCTCTAGGCCGCTCCGGTTGCGTCCTGGTCATCTCCAGGCGCCGCTGTAGGCTGGGTCACCTCACCTCCACTAGCGCTCGGCCTCGCCGCCTGCCGAGCAAGACGCCTCACTGCGCCGCCTAGCCGTAGCTTCGCCTCGGTCGCCAAGCCTCTGCGCCCTCGGCCGCCGTCAAACCATGCCACCTTGCGCCGTCTGCACCTTCTCCAAGCGTCGCCCGGGTCCAGCCGCCACATCACCTGGGCCTGCTGCCGCACAACGGCGCCGCCCAGGCCGCTCTGTTGCCGCCGGCTGCTCCCAGCGTCGCACAAGCCGCTGCCGCCTTGCTGGCCTCAGGGCCATCGCCGGGCTCCCGGCCCAGCCACGCCTGCTCGGGTTGCCACTCCTTGGCGTTGTCGCATCCTCGGCTCGGCTCTCGGCCACCCTGGCCGCGTTGCCGTCCTTCGTCGCAGTGCCACCACCTCGCCGAGCCGTGTGCCGCAACAGCCTCGCCGTGCTCCTCAGCACCCTTGCCCCGGCACGCACCAGCACGTAGCATGCGCCCGCTTGCAGTGCCACTTCTACTTCCTTCTTCCCTTCTCCAAATTGCTCAAAAGATTGTGCATGCGTGAACTGCTTGTATGGATGGAAAGGTGGTGTGCTGAGGAATGCGATTGTATGACATGCATGAATGGATTCTTGATTTTCGGGTGAGATCCGGAGGAGAGAAGGTGGCAAGAACATGAGCTCAAGTGGTGTGTTCTGGGAAGTGAGGAGGATGGAAAAGTTGATTGCAGGTGTTGGGAGGTGAAGACATGGACTGTGGGGGCTTCGGTTGTTGGGGGAAAAAAATAAGTAGCAGTCAGGTTGGGAGTGAAATGGCAGTCATCAGTTTTCTGTTGTGTGCTGACTTCAGATGGCAGTGTGGGTGAGAATGATGTTGAATAAAGAAAAGGGGAAGTGGCAGGGGGTAGTTCGGTTCTGGATGTTGGAGTTAATCCTTTCATTGATTCATTCCTCAATTCTTGTTTGAGTATAGAAATTTGTATTTCGGGTTGTATCAGTTTCAAAGTCATGTTCAGTTTCGGACTCGGTTTCATAGTCAGTTCGTATTCCAAATGTACATTGAACCAATTGATCTTCATGTTCGAATTGGTTGCGATTATAGTACTTACTTTCATAGGCTGAAAATTGAGTATAGATAAAGGAGAAAACTTAGAAAAGGTGTGCAGGTTTGGCACCACAAACTACTCCGTTCTTTGTTTTGTCACATTGATTACTGTTCACTGTTTGACAATTGTGTTTGCGGTTTTCAATCTGAACTTCAGAAACCATTTGAAATCTAAAGTTCAGACATTCAGAAATCAAGACTAAAAGGTTTCAGTCAACAAGGGACAAGGAAATGGTAGGGGTTTAGTTGGCAGTGGCGTGGGGAGATGATGTTGGCAGTAGAGATGAATTGCTTTGTTTGGGGATTAAAGAAATGGGATGGAGAATGGTAGTGGGTTGAACAGGGGAAAGATGACAATGAAAACAAATAGCAATGTATTTCTATCTTCTTTTCTCCAACTCACTCAGATGACCTCGCATGCGCGAACTAATCGCTAAACTGAAACACTCGCGAGACAATGAACGCAATAGTATAACATGCGTTGTCGGATTCTTCATTTTAGGTGGTGATTGCGAAGAGAGAAGTTGGGACAGAGAAAGGTCACACATGCGTCTCGTCTGCGGTCGGTCGAACTAAAAAGAGTAATGGTACTAATGCATGCATCATGATTTTTGTAACGCATGCTAAAAAAAAGAAATCAAAGTAATTCAATTTAAATGTAGACTTTCAATTCGATTCAATTTTAAGAAGCAACATTTTAATTAATCATGTGAAAATTTTAAAACATTGCCAAATATTTATTAGATTGCCAAATTAAATATTAGCATCCCAATTCTGAAAATCAGGATGTTACAATAGAAAATTCCCATACATACATATATCCTAGGCAACAATTGAACAAAAGCATATCAACATTCAAGGAAGGTAATGTAGCAAGGAGGACATATCTAAAGCTTAAAGCGCTGCATAGAATACTTGAAAATCAACATAAATACTTTTGAAACTAATAGGAAAGCAACATGCATCAAAGGAGGGGATACTTGCCTTTGCTAGGGATGGTTCAGGTGCTGCTGAATACCACTCTTGATCACAGTAGAATCTTCGTAAACTATTGAACGAACAAAAACATCGTATAAGAACGAACAACGCCGAATCAAGTCAAAAATTCAAATTCATCCAAAATGCATGAAATCTATACAGTGGGTAGATTATGATTTTTGATGAATTTAGAAACAAAAAACATTTGATTTGGAGTTTGTATGCAAAAGTTATAGTCTTTGGAAAATCAAAAGGGAAGAAAATCCTGAAAATTCCATCTTATGATGCTCTGTCCGAAAATTCTGATTTTAGCGAAAATTTATGGAATAATGGTGGAGATGAAAACTAAAAAAAATGGATAGAGAATAACATTTTATGAACAGCCCAATTGGATTCACCCAATTTGGAGTTTATATGAATTTTCTCTGAATTTTTGAAGTTAAGTCAATTCTTTACTGAATTTAATTCAAATTCCGAAATTTTATGGGAAAGCAACATGTTTCAAACCTATTCCAAGTTAAATTACATTAAATATGGAGGCCAAAAAAATTGGTTTCACTCGTTGTGGAGTTGATTTGAATTAGTTATTAATTTTTGAAGTTTAAACGAATCTTTTTATAAACCAACTCAATGACCTATGCCTTTATTGCTATTAACCAATCTATGGCATAGGGTTACTGTCAATTCTAATTATCCTCTACTTTCTTAACAACTGTACTAAGAAGAATTAGCCTCTTTAATTAGTTTACTAACTACTTTGATAACCATTCGATTGTTTAATGGAGATTCACTGTTTTATTTGGAATGATCATTCTTAATACTTGTTTTTCAGATTTAGAGTGCTCTCTTCAGATCAATCTCTAAAGGCTATATAATCCAACACAACCCATTTGCATTAGAAAAAGACAGTAACTTACTGTTGCTTAACTAACCATATTCCAATTCTTGACCCAAGATTAATGTACTCTTTTAGATTGATGTTAATGGCTAAAAATTCATTCAATTTGTTTTGGCGTTTGACGAGGTTTCCCTCACTGCTTATATTGGCAAAACATTCCAAATCTTGCTTCCCATTAGATGTTAATCTTACCTAGTGTTATCCCCAACTGAAATCTGATTTCCTGTTTTTGATCATACATCCTTCAAAAGAACAACTTTCTGGACCAAAGTGCTACAAGCCAAAATTTCCTACAAACTCAAACTTCCAATTAGCTAACTCAATTGAGTAACTCCAATGACATTCAATAGGTTTACTAGCCTACTGTCATCCTAATTGTCTTCAAATTACTTCCTCTGTTCATTCAATTCATCAAAATGAGTTTGCTGTTGAATACTTTTTCTCACTTAATTCAATTATCCATTTGTACCCTTAAATATGCATAAAAAGATGTCATGCTCATAACGATTATGCAACATGCACACTAATATCATAAATGCAGTAATGCAATTAATCCTAAGGATTTTACCGCCACGTGCGCTAGGCGTGCGACTACCACCGGATGATGTCTTCTCGGCTCTGCGTTGCCGTAGTCGTCGCCGAACTCGTCTGTGTCCACGTCCGGCTTCTCGTTGGCTCTGCCTCTCGTATGCGTCCACGACTGCAGCGCCACACGGACCACTGGACAGCGCCACGCCCAAATGCCGCTAACCGGGCCACCACCAGGCCGACGCCACCGTGTGCCGCTGCAGCACCTCGTCTTGCTCGGTATCCAAAAAAATGGGTATCCGAAAAAACACTCCGAATTGTATCCGAATTAATTCGGTCGGTCGGGAACTATCCGCTCCATTTGCATCGTCATTCTTTGTTTCTTGTATTGTCCGTTGGATAACAAAGGGTTCTTGAACCTAGCTATAGCTAGCCAGTTGGATAGCTGGTCACTTCAAACCAAATGGCAAGGAGTCTTAGCGTCGTGGCCGTCGTGATCGCGATGTCCGTCCTGCTCGTTCTGTCGGGCGCCAGTGCGGCGCGGCGGCTGGAGAATGGGGGGGAGCTGGCCGTGGCCGTGGCGACGGGGCGTCCGCGACGTCTCTTAACCCAAATGGCCGCGTTGGGGCGGGAAGAGACGGAGGAAGGTGGAGGCAGCGGCGTATCTGCGTCCAAGAGGCTCAGTCCTAGCCTCCTAGGGGACCCGACCCGGAGCATCACTGATCACGTATGAGATGTCGTGATCTGTGCAGTGCGTACATCGGATCGGAACCCTCACGTCGAAATCGCGTCGTCATGTTCCCTTCTTTTCTTGTGTGCGCGCGCGTGTGTGGTATGACTGTGTGTGTGAGGGAGAGAGAACATTCGATCGTGTCAATAACAGCTTATGCGACCTCTTTTAGGTTTTTGTCCTTGGAAGCCGTATAGGTCTGAGCGATACTTATGTCAATTTCCTTAATTTCAAAAGAGAGATAATGTAGAATAATCGTGTACGTGTTTAATTCTTCACAAAGAATGCAGGTCCCAATGTTTCTTCTATTAGACGTATGTTAGACCAGGTGCATGCACATCTATCTCCTGATTCCATGCCATTTATTGTTAAGCTAAACTTGGCATATATCTTTTCTGTTTTGGTTAGCTGAGCGTGATTTGCTCCTATTGGTTAGGCAAGCATCAATGGCTCCTGTAACTGCTAGCATCAATTGCTCCTGTACCTGCTACTAATATCTGAAGCTATCAATGGAATTAGCAAGTCTCTCACCCACCTCTCTCTCGTTCGGCCATGACGAACACAAACGACGCCGCCACGACGGAGCAGGCTGCCAAGGCTGCCCTCTGGGCACAAGCCGTCGCCGTTGCAAGCATCAAGACCCTGGTCTCCATCACCATCGACCTCCAAGCTGGCAACTACATCCAATGTCGTGGCTTGTTCGAGGCCGCCCTCTGCAAATATGCGCTCGACAACCACATCCAAGAGTCAGTCACGTCCAACCCAGACGCCCAATGGAAGCGTCTCAATGCCCTCGTCCGCTCCTAGCTCTACGGCGCAATCTCCACCGACCTCATGGCCATGCTGATGGACCCCTCGGCCACCGCCCACGCGGTCTGGACGACAATCGAGGGCATTTACCATGACAATGCTGACACCCGCGCCATCTACCAGGAGTAGGAGTTCTACGGCCTCATGCAGGGCGCGATGTCCGTCGGCGACTACTGCCGCAAGCAGAAGTCCCTCGTCGATGAACTCACTGCGGTGGGCACCACGATCCTTGACAAGGGTCTCGTCCTCAACACTTTATGCAGGCTAAATCAGCATTACGCCCACATGCGCACGCTTATCTCCATGCGGCGCCCATTGCCCTCGTACGTGCTCCGCTCTCATGCTCGAGGAACTCACCGCAGGAGGCGGGTCTGAGTTTCAACACTCAGCCTTTGTCGCCAACAACCCCGCCGGCAGCAGCGGGAACTTCAAGGGCTCCTCCAACGCCAACAACTCCACCATGCACGGTTCCGGTGGGAACTATTCTCGTGTCGGAGCTACGTACAACAATGGCAACCCCTCCAACCGCGGCACCGACTACGTCAGGACCAACAATCGTCCCCGCAATCGCGGAAACGATGGCGGCAATAGCGGCAGTGGCACCACCAACTGCGGCAAGGGCGCTGCGCCCCGACCCTCTGTTCAGAATCCATGGGCAGGCTCCATCTAGATGTGGCCTGGCCTATGGAACATAGCACTACGCCCAAATGGGCGGGTGTTCTTGGGCCTCACCCGGGAGGAGCGTCCCACACCCTCCACACCTCTATCCCAATGCCACAGCCCTAGCATGCCACACCACCGTGGCACGGCGTTCTTTGGCCAGGTATGGCCTAGCGCCAACTTCTCCGCACTGTCATAATGCTTCGTCCAGAACCAGCTGATGGGTACCTTCAACACCATGACGTTGTCTCTACCTCCTGCGTCTGAGTGGTATATGGACTCGGGTGCCTCCTCTCACATGACATCGGACCAAGGTACTCTTTCCCGCATTTTTTCCACTTCCGCTACACCACACCATGTCGTTGTCGGCAATGGCTCCATGCTCCCCATTGCCCACACCGGTTACACCTCTTTCTCCGCACCTACGCATTCTTTTCACCTTTAAAATGCCCTCATCACACCTAACTTCATCAAAAATCTTATTTCTGTGCGTCAATTCACCCTTGATAATCACTACTCTATTGAGATTGATCCCTATTGTCTCTCTGTAAAGGATCTTCGCACCAAGAACGAGATCATCAGTTGCAATAGTCAAGGCAATATTTACCTGTTCCAGTGGCCGCCCTCCGTAGCGCACGCCCTCTCCGCTACGATGCCATGTTCGACCTTGTGGCATCGACGCCTCGGACATCTCAGTAGCCAAGCTTTTGTCGCACCTAGCACGTGTTTTTTCTATTCCGTGTCATAAAATCTCGTCTTGTGAGACTCTTTACCATGCTTGTCAACTTGGCAAACATGTGCATCTACCCTTTGTTCCATCGTCATCGCGTGCTAATAAAGTTTTCAAGTTGCTTCACTGTGACCTTTGGACATCTCCTCTCCCTAGCGTCTCTGGCTACAAATATTACCTTGTCGTTCTTGATGATTATAGCCACTACTTGTGGACATTCCCCTTCCATCTCATGTCCAACGTTTTCACGACCCTCACAAACTTCTTTGCCTATGTCTTCACCCAGTTCGGCACCACTATCAAATCCCTCCAATGCAACAATGGAGGCGAATTCGACAACACCGCCACCCACCTCTATTTTCTTAGCACCGGCATTACCTTGCGGATGTCTTGTCCTCATACCTCTCAACAGAACGGCAAGGCTGAGCACGTGATTCACTCCACCAACAATGTGGTGCGCTCTCTCCTCTTTCAAGCAAGCATGCCTCCCATCTACTGGGTGGAGGCCCTTCATGCCGCCACTTATCTACTCAATCTCCATCCCACTAAAACTCTCAACTTCAAGACACCTCACGAGGTTCTTTTCGGCCTTCCTCCCTCGTTCAAGCATCTTCGTGTCTTCGGGTGTCACTGCTATCCAAACCTCTCCGCTACAGCACCCCATAAACTTGCTCCACGATCTGCCTCATGCGTGTTCCTTGGCTATCCCTCCCAACACAAAGGGTATCGATGTCTTGATCTCTCCACCAATCGCATCTAGGGGTGAAAATGGATGGATAATGGCTTTGTCATATTTGTTTTCATATATTTTTTTGGATCCGGATACGAATACGAATACCCCAGATACGAATACAAATACGAATAGTATCGAATACGAATACATAGCGAATACGAATAGAAACGAATACGGTCACAAATATTTTTCGGAACATGAAAACCCCTTAAATTGTATGCCAGAAATTAACGAAAACATATAACTAATTTATTTGATGTAAGCATTCATGAATTGTTCATATTTTCAGCAACCACACATAACATTGGCACTAGCAAGTTACATTAACTAGTTCATCACAAATATAACACTTAGTTTAACATATTTAGCTCATAAGTCATAACTCACAAAGTCATCACGCATTCACACTTAGCTTATCATATACATAAAATTTAGTTCACACTAACATCGATTAGACTAGATGGTTAATCTATACGCAAATGACTGTAACATCCCAAAGTATGTTACCAAAAATAAAATTAATAAAGTTATTATTTTATTGGATTTTCTAAGATTTAAAAGAGTTTTCCTGGTTAAAAAGGAAAAAATAATAAAATAAAGTCAATTATTTAATTTCCTAGTTTTTAATGGAAAAAATAAAATTTCTTGAGTTTTCTGGGATTTTATTGGATTTAAAGTGAAAAAGAAAATTTTAATTAATTTATTGAATTTTCTGGATTTTAAAAAGTTTTTTCCTATTTTTAGAAATTTAAAATAATTTATATACAAAAATAAAAACCAACTTTAAGTTGGAATTAATTTTATTAAGTTAAAAATAATTCAATGAATTTCTGTGATTTTTTTCTAGGATTTTTGAACCCAATTTGCTATTTTTAAAAGACTATTTGATTTGTTGCATTTTCTAAAATTCGAAAATCAATTAAAATCCCCTTTTCTCTTTTGGGCTGAAATCCTCTTTTGGGCCAAAATCTGGATATCCGGACTCCGTCTTATTCATATTTGTTTCCTTATCCGCCGGATAGCATGCCTACCGTATTCGTTTCCGTTTCCGACAAAAAAATCCGAATTCGTTTCCGATCCGAAAATTATCCGAGAAAAATCCGATCCGAGACATTCTGAATCCGTTTTTTGTCCGGATCGGTCGGAAACTATCCGATCTGTTTTCACCCCTAATCGCATCATTATCTCTCGCCATGTCGTGTTCGACGAAAATTCTTTCCCCTTCACCTAATACTCGACACCTTCCTCCACTGATCTCTCCTTTCTTAACGAGATCATCACCCATACTCCTGCTTTACCTGCCCCGCCAATCCAGCCCCTAGCGCCTACGTCTCCTACCGCACCTGCACCTCCTGATGCCCTCGCACCCGTGTCCCCAGCAGCACCCATGCGCCACGCCCCCTGCGCGCCTGTGCCTATCGCGCCCGCGCCTACCCCTATGCCTGCTGTTGCCCCTGTGCCGCTCAAGGACCATCTGATGGTCACTCGCGGCAAGCTGGGCATTCACAAACCGGCCCACCAGCTCAATCTTGATACCAACATCGTCTCCCCGCTTCCCAAGAGCTACCGTGGAGCTCTCAAGGATGCCAACTAGCACACCGCCATGGTTGATGAGTTTTTTGCTCTCCAGGCCAACAAGACTTGGGACCTTGTTTGTCGATTGCCTGGTGCAAACGTCGTGTCAGGAAAGTGGATCTACCGGCATAAACACAAACATGATGGGTCACATGATTGGTACAAGGCTCAGTGGGTCCTTCGTGGCTTCTCGCAACAGGCCGGTGTCGACTACGGAGAGACGTTCAGCCCGGTTGCCAAACCAATGACCATCCGCACCGTACTCTCTGTTGTCGTCTCGAGTGATTGGCTAGTGCACCAACTTGACGTCAACAACACCTTCCTGCATGGCACTCTCTCTGAGATGGTCTACTGCGAGCAGCCGTCTAGCTTCGTTGATCTCTCCGCTCCCGACCATGTCTGCCATCTCAACAAGTCGCTCTACGGGCTCGAACAAGCGCCACGCGCATGGTACAGCCGGTTCGCCTTCCATATTTTGAGTCTCGGCTTCGTCGGCTCACGGGCCGACCCCTTGCTCTTCATCCTCGCCCACGGCTTTGATGCTGTCTACCTGCTACTCTATGTTGATGACATCATCCTCACTGCATCGACTGAGCGACTCCTCTGGTGGATCATCTCAGCACTACAGCAAGAGTTCTCTCTCAAGGACCTCAGTGATCTACAATTCTTTCTCGGTGTCTCGGTGTCATGCTCCGCCCATGGCATGTTGCTCTCTCAGCGGCAGTACATCCTCGACGTCCTGGACCAAGCCGGCATGATCAACTGCAACCCCTGCAGCACGCCGGTTGACACGCAGTCCAAACTGCCCTCGACCAGTCCCTCGGTCACCAACCCTATGGAATACGGCCGGAGCTTGGTCGTCACCCTCCAGTACCTCACCTTCACCAGCCGGACGTCGCGTACGTGGTCCAACAGGCATGTTTGCACATGCATGACCCCCGCGAGCCGCACCTCAACGCGGTCAAGCGGATCCTCTGGTATCTCCGTGGTACCGTCGACCACAGTCTATAGCTGCATCGCTCATCACCGACCTCGCTCACTGCCTACACCGATGCTGACTGGGCCGGCTGCCCTGACACGTGCAAGTCCACCTCCGGCTATGGCGTCTTCCTCGGTGACAACCTGGTGTCTTGGTCCTCCAAACGCCAGCAGACGGTCTCGCTCAAGTGCCTAAGCTGAGTACCGCGCCGTCGCCTAATCATGCTGGTTGTGGCAGCTCCTCGCTGAGCTTCGTCGACCCCTACAGCAGGCAACCGTGGTGTACTGCGACTACATCAGCGCCGTTTACATATCCACCAACCCCGTGCAGCATAAACGCATAAAACATGTTGATATTGATCTCCATTTTGTGTGTGAACGGGTTGCTTTTGGAGATGTCTGCGTCATGCATGTACCAACGTCATCCCAGTACACGGACATCTTCACCAAAGGGCTACCATCGACCATCTTCCACGAGTTTCGCTCGTCTAAACGTCTGCCTGCTCCCGCTCCGACTGCGGGGTGTTAGACGTATGTTAGACCAGCTGCATATGCATCTATCTCCTGATTCCATGCCATTTATTGTTAGGCTAAACTTGGCATGTATCTTTTCTGTTTTGGTTAGCCGAGCGTGATTTGCTCCTGTTAGTTAGGCAGCATCAATCGCTCCTGTAACTGCTAGCATCAATTGCTCCTGTACCTGCTACTAATATCTGAAGCTATCAATGGAATTAGCAAGTGCGTGAATTCTTTCCGCCTTCATCTTCGTATATTTACTACTGGAGCTTTAGTTTGTATCTACACTCTGTATGATACTAGCTAGTACGTGATCCTTGAGGATGTAGCTAGCTTAATTTATGGCCTCGATCGACACGTAGATCTTAAAAAATACAGGATGTTTATTTATGAAGTGACCTTTTTATGAATATATGTCACATATTTGAATCAATGGGTAAAAATCAAAACCAAATACGTACAAATCTCGAAGCCCATCTAAAGACCAAGAGAACTGATAACGGGCAACTTGCGAATAGCAAAATCGTATAATTACTGATTGTTTGGATAGAGTACATTTGGTATAATCAGTATGTGGACTGCTTAGCTAAATCGATACATATATATTGCGATTCACATGGTTCCCATTATACCATGAAGCTACAAATTTCTTACCACAATTACCATATTAGCGTAGAGAAGTTGGTATAGAAGTCCATTGTTCAAACATCGAAAAGTTTTCTTTCATTGCCGAAACATTCGAAAAGTTGCCCTCAAGTATATATAGCATGGCAAGTTCACGATGATTGTTCCTCCTTTAAGACTCGGCAGCTTAGAAGTTACAGGATTTACATAAAACCTTTTAGCCTCTGGAAGACATCATGGCCACCCTTTTGTGTTTTACTCTACTTTATCACTATAATAGCCATCAAATTCATGGATATAAATCCACCTATCGCACTCTGTGGGATTCAAAACATAACTACTAGGCCTACGCATGCTTATTTAAAGTAGTTTGCCACGACGTATGGAAAAAATTATGGCCCCGGTGCTACGTGTATCGGATCTGAATGCACTTAAAACCTTCAACCAAACTCTTAGGTGTTATATAACACTTGCTACGTGTCATGAATCCAGACTCGGTGTCATAAAATTTGTTTCAAAGGACCTCCTCCATGTAAGGATTTAGCAAACCCTAGATTGATTTGGTGGATGATTTCCGGTCGACCCTCTATTCTTCTGTCTTTTCCGTAATGCCGCTCACAAATGCATTTTAAGACTAGAGGATAAGGACCTATTTATAGACTCCACTTCCAGGTGTTATAATTGACCCACCTGTTTCTGGTACATTGTGATACTCTTGAACCATGTCACCAATCACGATCAGACAGGGCAGTTTAATGAGTCAAAAATATATTAGTCCCTAGCACACATGTGTGAGTCATGCGCCATGATCAGATTGTTTACGAGATCAATTCTAATATGATCATGTAGGTCAACAGCCTGCAGAGCTAATCCTGTAAAACAAACCCAGCTATTCCGCCTTGTGCTGTATCCGGACTAATCACATGCATGCATATTAAATTCCAGTAGACTCAATCTCAATAAATACGTCTATCATATTCCAGCACAGTCGTCCTCAGCACCTCGAGTTAGATTCTGCATCAAATAATTCCCTATCACATATATCAATATTCCACATTGAGTTAAAACAGATAATAACCACAATAAATGTTGAAAGCTGTCACAGCCCCAACAATTAAAATGGGTTAATGTGTATTTCATTAGCATGCATTATTAATTTCAAAACATTTCCATATTATATTGTACTTGAAAAATCTAATTTGAGGTGAACATACACATCAAGATTCACATTTCACTTCAAATCAGTAATACAAATTTGTAATCATTATCTGGAACCAATTTATTTAAATACTACATTAATTATCATGAATTAAAATAATTTTTTCAAAATTTTTGGGACTAGTTTGAACCTAATTAAAATTCAAACAACATACATAGACATACAACATGTTTGAATTTAAATGTCACAAATTTTAATATGAACAGTGGGGTTTCATAATTTTTCTGGGAACTATATCATCCCAGGAACCCCCACAAATTATTTCATAATTTTTGGAAATTTATTTCTATTTCTAAGCCTCAGTCAAAGTAGGGAAAACATGTTAAATCTCAGTCAAATCTAAACTCAGACTCGAGCACTGTTGGATCGACTCGAGTCCGACTCGGTCACTTGACTCGGTGGAGTCAACTAGCTGCACCTCCGCATGCAACCCTTGGATCATGGATCAACGGCTCAGATCTCCTCGTCATTCGACCTGTCCGGACGTCCCCCTAATCTCGTCCTTCCGATACAGATCGAACGATCCTTATTGAGCCACGTCGCCCCGTTTCGCTCCGCACCGTGAGTCACCGGCAAACGGGCCCGCTGTCGAGCTGTCTTCCTCCTTGGGCGGGAGCTCCGAGAGCACGTTTGCCACGCTGCCGTGACTCTCGACGGGCGAAACGGCTACTCGGCGCCGTCACTCCACCGCTGCCATTGGCCACTCCTGAGCTCCTCTCTTCACTCCGCCTCCACCCCGTCATCACCCGAGCTTAATACCCTGAGCCCCTCTTCTTCCCTCACTTCTCCTCTGGCCGCCGAGGAGAGGGAAGCTCACTTGAGCTCTGTTCTTCGGTAAGGTCCTCAAGACCTAGTCCTTTTTATTCTATCTTGCATGCCGTGTCCATTTTAGCTCATCTGAACTCTTGTCGTTGCTTATAGATCCAAAGGCACCCGCGTGTTCTTACCGGCTCTGGAGCGTGCCCGTGGCTAACCTTTGTCACCATCTTCATCTCCAGTAAGAACTTCTTCATTTCTTGCGCGTCACCTCATGTTCTAGACTATAAGGAGTAAAACCCCTCACCTTTTGGTACTAACGACTCACCAGGATTGTCGGAAATTGGAACTTCCCCCTTTTTGGCCGACTTTGCCCCTTTTCGTCTCCATCTCCGGTTGGGTGAGCTATTTTTCTATTCCCCTCAATATTAGCATCTTATGGACCTCCTTTACCTATTACAATCACCCACTGTTGATTTCTTTGCTCAGGTTGCCGTGACATCGTGAGCCTCTCTTTGCCGCTTTTCGGTCGCACGTCGTCGGCGAGTTCCAGTGCCTCTCCGGTCCTTTTCCGACTCGTAGCTTCCTCTTGTCCCTAGGAGCTTAAGCATGCGCTCGTTTGCTTGATGCACTATCGAATCCGTGGCGTTTATGCCGTAAAGTTTAGCTCCGCCCATCTCCGGCTAGTCGCCGTTTAAGCCCATTCGGACCTCGCCACCACTACCAGGAGATGCGCATGGCTATTGCGGTCCCATACTAGCTTTCAGTTTGCGCCGCCTTAGACCTCAGCTCCGGCAAGCCGCCGGGCAAGCTCGGCGGCGCTCTTTGTCGTTTCGTCCAAACGCATCTTGTAGCACGGCGTTTTGTTTAGCGCTAACGATCGTAGTTAATCGAGAATGAGTCTATGACCGTGGCCCCTAGTGCGCTTTAAGTGGATGCGTAGTTGTTAGCGATGCGTTTTCACAAAAGAGAACGTATTCTTTGAAGGCACAAAGTAGAATTGCGATGGGGAGTTGGGAAGCGTATTTTATAGAATACGTCTTCAACCTATTGCGGTCGAGGCCGAGTCTTGTTGACCAGTCAAAATCTTGACCCGGTCCCGCCTGTCGCGAGTGCGGCTAGCGCAAGGTCCGTATGAAAGGTAGTAAATGCTTTATGAAATTCGAATCGATTATTTTGCACACTGAAAATTGGTATTAACTTTGAAAATGCATAACTATTTCATATCAACTCCAAATCGCATGGAACCACTTCTGATAATTTTCTTATTCAATCAACTTTATATTAAAATTAGTTTCAGACCTGTCTCTGTGTGAGAGCTTTATTTTGGAAAATGAGTCATTAATCCTATTATTTGTACAATAGAAAAATGATTGATAACTTTAAAATTCATAAGTAATTATTGGAAACTTCAAAAACAGTGAGACCACTTTTGATAATTTTCATTTCCAGTGAACTTAATTATAAAAATGATTTCGAACTTACCTCTGTCACAGAAAGTATAGTTTGAGAAAGATGATCTTAAAAGACATTATTTTTGTATTATTAATGCTGATAACTTTATAAATCAATAACTAAAACATGGAAACTCCAATTGGAGCAAACTCAACTGTTTCGAATTTGTGAAAATATTGTCCATTTACTCATGTAACCCTTGTAATCACCACTGTCCTACAAAATTTCACTTCATAATTAAAATTACTCAAATTGGACATATCGAAACCTGAAATTCAAAATAGCATAACTTCCAATTCATAACTCCGAATGGAATAATTCTTTTACCTAAACTCATCTAAAATCATGACCTAACTACTGTGGAAAAATCATGCATTTTTGAGCATTTTGGTTTTTGAGTTGTTTTCTCGATATTTATTTGATGTTATATTTATCTAGATACCGAGCTTATTGATATCGACTCCGCAATGGCGAGCGAACAACTTAGCTACCTGCAAGGCAAGCATCCTTTGAACTTTCTTTTTTGCATCATATTTGATCCCAATTTTGTCAGGGTAGATGCAATGATAATTGCTTGCATGCTATTTTGATAATGTCGCTATTTTTGTGATGAATAGTTAGACACATCCTATTATGTTGTCATTGTGGCTATCCATGAATTATTCCATTGCTGAAATGATATGATAGGAGGTGTGAAGTTATATTGTTTCGAGTTTGCTTAGCCATGCAAGTCTAGAACCGGTAGTTGATTGTCGGGAATAACCCGACAATTTTGGGATAAACACAACTCTCATTATATACTTTTTGTTTCAGATCTTCGTACCTGTTTTACAAGTTAAATTTTGTCATTTTAAATGAGCTTTTGGTCTAGACAAGTGTTGGTTAGTGATGGTGCCTTGTGCACGAGAATTGGGTATGTGGTTGGACTTGTCTGGACAATTAAGGACCGAACTTTGGTAACGTCGTTGATTCAAGTATTTTCGTGCTACCATACGCAGTATATGGGTGCTGTATGGTTAAGTAGGGGGAAGGTTCTATTGTGTTAAGTCCCATGGTGGTGTAGGGGCATTTGTGTTTGATCATTTGTCCTTAGGAGCCGATGTAATGTTCTATAGTGTGCATGGTAGCACCAATTACCCCTTTATGTTGCGTCGGTATTTCCAATATAACTTGTGAGCCCCTTAGCAAGTGCTATACGCTGCTTGTACTAAGACCGGAAACATCTCACATGGGGGACTTAGCTCAATAGGGTTTTCTTGCTGAAAATGACCGTATCTCGATTCTCCCCGCCATACCAAAGGAAGTGTGCCATTATCAGGAGGCTTACGGCTAATCGAGTCGTGTGGGTAAGTAGTACACCTGCAGGTACAATCTATTCGAATAGCCGTGTCCACGGTTATGGACAACCGCTTGAGTTCGGGAGTTACTATTGTTAGACTTGGAATTAAAATTGTGGGTGAACTTGGTAATTAGCATGAATGGGATGTTCATGCTTGTTGTTGTATCAAAGTGGGCAGCCGCTTTGTTATTTGTATGTTTTATTTGTTACTTAGATCATTACTTATTCACATGCTTTACTTCTACTTCAAATCTGATTTTGAAATGGCACTTGAAAAACTAGTATGTGTAGGTTGTACACATTCGTCTTTTCGCAAAACTAAGCCAATATGAGCCTTCCTTTGAATGACCTTATGCATAACTATTTTTATTTGTGTAAGACTTGCAGTACTCTTTGGTACTCGGCCGGTGTTCTTGGCTTTTACAGGTGAGGACGATATTGAGGTTGATGAGCTCGCCGGTGTCGACTTAGGTGACACCGACGAGTAGTATGCTATCTTCTAACTCCCAGTCGGTTGCCGATGGGTTGTGGGCATACCACTGTTGGTCCTTTTGGTTTATTTACTCGCTTCCGCTATAAACTTGTTAAATTTGGCCGGTCGGCCCTTATGTAATTTTACACTTAGAACTGTGTTGTAACTTTTGTACTATTTATGTATGATGGTTGTATGGATGTGACCAACGTTGTAATGACGGTATGATTATATTGGTCACTGATCTTGGGAGCCAATATAAGTCATACTCGCTGTTCTTGGATTCCTATTTAACTCGCTAAGTGTAGTGCTTGACTTGTTGGAGAACCGACAATCATGTAGTGCTAGCAGGGGAGCAGCGCGCATGATCGTCGGGGCTCTACAATTGAGTTGAGTCTCTCACTTAGACCGAGTTAAGTTGGAATCCATTTACCGGAGATCCCGAGTTATGTCCCTAAGACCTGGCTTAGTCTCGGTCTTAAGGAGATAACCCCGGGGTCCCCACAAAAGCCACATAAAAATCCAACATCTCCCACTTGATGAAAACATTTTAATCAATAAACTGAAGTCTCATGTCTTTAACATGCTTAGAAAATAACTCTTGACTAACTGGCTTAGTCAGTGGATCTGCAACCATATCAATGCTAGGCAATCAATGGAGCTAATAGCCTCAGAGTATGATGAAGGTTCTGAATTACCTTCAATTTCTTCTACCACCACTACTACACACAGCCTCATCACAGACGGTTCGGAACAGTCATCACAGACGGTTCCGAACCGTTTGTGTTTTGGTACGTCGTGATAAATCGGCGGTTATCACGAGCGGTTAAAAATCCGTCGTGATAAGTCACAACACGAGCGGTTCTAATTATATAACCGTCATGCTATCTAATTATCACGACGGCTCTATTAAAGAACCGCTTGTGCTATCTAATTATCACGAGCGGTTCTATTTACAAACCGTCGTGATATGCACATATCCCGCACGGTTCTAATTATTTAACCGTCAGTGATATGCACATATCCCGAGCGGTTCGTAAATAGAACCGTCAGTGATAAAGGATATCCTGAGCGGTTCTATTCTACGAACCGCTCGAGATATGTGTATATCACGACGGTTATTAAATAGAGTGGTGCAGGATATGCATATTCACGCACGGTTTGATTGTTAAACCATCTCGTGATAGTTACTTCACCTAACTATTTTTAAAAATTTTCGCTAACCTCGGGAATTGCTAGCCATGCCCTCAAAATAAGCGGTAAAAATAGATACATCACGAGATAAATCAATCGTTGACAACCCAAAGTGATCATTGTCAATTACAAACCAACATATATCAAATATTGTCGCTAGTGTACCATTGAATTACAACTATTCAAAGTGAATTACAACTATATCAAATATATATTAATTGTTTCGAGGTCGTTCAAGAGTGAAACTCTCCGTTGGCAATGATATCCGTCATGATGAAGGTGCAGAGCCTCCTCGAACATCCGAGATCTCTTTACGAGCGAGTGAATCTAAATCTATATTCAAAACCTACAAACAAGAGTAAAGTGTTACACATATATATTTAAATTTATAATTAGCAATTATTGCGAGATTGACCAACCTTGGGATCCGCAACCTAGCACTCATGAGAATCGCATATGATGGCAAATGTAGAATGCACATTCTTACGCTTTTTTTTTGTGACACCAAAAATAGAATTACATATATAGGTATAGTCGGTTCGAGGCGCATTATTACGAAGTATGATATAGGATTATTGTGTTGTAGCACGCACGGAAATCGCGTCCCGTGATTAAGTGTGGCGTTCGTTCCTTCTATAGCCCTCCTCGGCAATATAGGAGATGAGCGACCTACATGTTTCAAAAAGTTAACCTCGGCTATTTCAAGCGAAGGAAGACTACAATAGAGTTATGTATGGAGGAAATGAGCACACTGTCGAGTACTTCTTGCACAAGGGTGAAGTCGTGGCCTTTTTCATTAGGGAATCAAGGTATAGTACTGATTCCTCTTTGGTATAATGACTAAAAGGATCCATGGTGCCTACTCATGTATGTCGCTATAGTCATTAAACCTAAGTTCATATCACAGATAAAGTACAAATGAAATTTGTATAGCAAGTAGTGAAGCACTTACTTACGGTTGTAGGGCAGCATTATGTAGTCCTCGTAGTTTTGAGCAAGCAATCCTGCGTTATGTATTTCTCGGCGTAGGATGTATCCGCCAAGATGGTTTGCTCGAGAGACCACGTGTGGGTCGAGGAAACCACCGTTCTTTCAATCGCCGCGGTTTTAATCATGTATCTATACATAAGCAATGAGTTGTTATATTACGTGAATGTACGTGAATGTAGAACTTGATTGTACACACTTACGATGTCCAAAGATCGTAGAAGTGAGGCATCGAGGGCTTTGAGGTTGAATAGGTCGAATAAGTCGTCGAAGCCCACGATGAAGGGTGTCGGCTCGTGGAGGAAATAGTCCTCCGTGTATCTGACGGTGATTCCATCAGCGCACCCTTTCTCTTTGGTCTTCTGCAAGTACCAGCTATGCAAACTCTGACAACCTAATCCAGCGAGGGCTAATACTGTGCTCGTCGCCAACGGACTTCCGAAAGAGTATTTCTTAGGGTTAGGAGGCGGAAGCGCCTTAATGTTCTTCGATTTCGATTTGTCCTGAACGACTTGCCCGCTACGCGTCTTCCTCCTGTCAGACGACTTGGGAACCGATACGGCGGTACACTTTTTTTGTTTGTTCGGTGTCTTCTCCACGGGAACCGATGAGGCGGGCTTCTGAAGCGAAGGTTGAGGTGCAGTCATGGAGGGTCCTGTTGGAGAGACATGGTCGTGTCGAGATGGTTGGGGTAGAGTCATCAAGAGTTGAGGCGGCACTGCAGGGTCCAGGACGATATCCTTCAAAAGTTGAATTGGAGAGGCATGGTCGTGTGGAGATGGTTGGGGTGGAGTCATCAAAGGTTGAGGCGGCACTGCAGGGTCCAGGGCGATGTCCTTCTTTGGCCACTGAATAAAACTGTACAGGGCATCCCCTAGTGTTATGATTTCGTCATTCGGGCGAATCTCCAGCGGGATGGCCCTAAAATTATCATGTACCATGTCCACTTGGACCCTGGCGTAACCCTGCGCCACCTGGGTACCGTGCTGCACTATCCCTTCATTGCATGGATACACCACCCCGCCCCACCTCAATAGACATCCCAACCATCCTCACTTGGAGTGTGCGGTCGTCGGCTCCTACAAAGCGATACACAATTAGCTAAGGCGTCCTATAGGTCTATCTTTGGAGCATTCCAGATGTACATTACCTTGATGTCGTCGATAGGTAATTGGACATCATCATGTTCACAATTTTGCGTGGACGCGACGCTACTCCGATGTTGAGGAGGACTGCCTACCAAAACAACGGGGGCGGCCTGCGACTGGTTGTTGAGGAGTAGTAGTTGATTCACTTGGTCCTGCAATCTTGCTATCTTTTCTTTAAATTTTGCGATGCACCCGTTCTCTTCCTTCAAATTTTGAAGTAAGCACATGTTCCAACAACGTGTCGTACTCGGCCTTGGATCTCTTCTGCTCCTATACGTGCGGTGAGTCGTGCAGGAATCCATCCTCCAAGATCGTTAACCCTTTGCCTCGCGTGCGACCCGGGTGCTCCTTGTTTCCCAGGGCCGTAGATAGTATATCCTTCTCCCTGTCTGCTTGGAAGGAGCCTTCGGAACATGCGGAACTCAATTCTTGCTGCAAGAGGTCATCATGTTATTATATACATTATGAAGTTATAGACTTATTAACAACTAGGTAGTTCGAAGACATTTACCACACGGTTGGCCACATCCCGGTCTGCTGGGTTTGTGAAAGAGATTTCGCCCGAAGACGTAACTGATGCCCTCGCTCTTAACCAGGAGAGAGCGCGTTGGTCTGTGATCTCAGCAAATGACCTTGTTTCATTCACGTCCTCTGCCGCCCATTGCGCGGTTTTACCCGCGTACCCACCGGTGCCGAGTTTGTGGGGGTGAGTGTTAAGTGTCTGGAGAGCCTTGTGCGTCGCACTTTCCTCAAGAAATTCGGGCGTCGTCTTCATTTGCACAAAGGCGTCCCATATATCCCGCGACAAGAATTTATACGCCGTGAAGGCGTTCGACTGTGTTCACGCATGCTGTGACAAGCACGCTCTTGAAGGTCCTCCACGCCTTCCGATCGAGAGCAACGCTTTGTTCCACGCGCGCCGGTCTGCGGTGGGAAAGTGAGCGATTTTAAAACTTCGTCCCACACCGGCTTCTCCGAACATCCGACCACGTTGTCCCACGGTGTGGTGATGGGGACCCGTTCCCTTCAAGTATCCCGCACAAGGTCCGGAATCTCGCCACGCTTTGGGGACTCACGGGGATCCCATTGGCATTGACCTCGTGGCGGTCATTAGGCTGGAGGAATTCTCGATGTTCCTCTGCTATCTCGCGTCGTACCACTTTCCTCGGAGATCTAGGCGCGTTCGCGACGTCGATGACGGCGCGAAGATGGTGCGGACGCCATGTCGCTTACTTGCTATCTATATATGCACGAAGCAATATCGTAAGCTCTAATCGACTGATTCAAGCGATTTACTCAACTTAACGAAAATGATGCACAAACGTATAATATATAAAGAAGGATTGATGGTAGTTTGTGCTCTCGGAAGGAGAGTTGCAAAGAACAAGTCTTTGCCATCTCAATCCTATTGTCTATACTCTTCGTTAAATGAATATGATAGTATAAATTCAAACTATGAGTTCTAAACAATACTTTGCTTAATCACAAATGATCTCAATCATATCAAAAATGATCTTAACTATCACATTCAATCTCGATTATAAGAGAAAAGTTCATCACAGAGCGGAACAGAACAAAGCCCAGCGATCAATTTCATTCACATTATCAAAGACTATCAAAGTCACATCACAGACGGTTTGTCAATACAATAGAGCTCAAGAATGAACTAACGGTATATCAAATTGTGATGGCATTCAACCGTCGTGATAACTAGCATTCAATCGAAGTAACAAATTAACAGATATGAAATTGACATAGCAAGTAATTTGTACAATAGAGCTCAAGAATCAACTAACTATCACATTCAATCTCGGTATAAGACAAAGTTCATCACAGAGCATGTCAACAAAGCCCACGATCAATTTTCCATATCTTTAGTACTAGATTCGGTTCACATATTATCTTTAGGAATACTCACAGAGAGGATGCCGCACAACAACTCACGGTGCAAGGAGGAGGTGGTGCGGGGAGGAGGCCGACGCGGGGAGGAGGGAGGCGCGGGAGGAGGCCGACACGGGAGGAGGACGGCGCGGGAGGAGGCCGGTGCGGGGGGAGGAGGACGGCGCGGGAGGAGGCCGCGCAGGGGGAGGAGGCCGGTGCAGAGGGAGGAGGCCAACACGGGGAGGAGGCCGCGTGTCGAGGCGGAGGCAGCGTCGTCGATAAAGGGGCGGCGGTGTCGGGTCTTCTGGCCGGGAGGTGAGCAGGCGAACCTAGAGGAGCCGAGAGAGCGCGAGAGCCTAAGGCGCGGGAGACGAAGTGATGAGTAAAGAGCAAAACCCTAGGGTGCGCCTTTTTATAAAAAGGATATCACAGACGGCTCTATTGAAGCACCGTCTGTGATATGCTTTAATAGAGCCGTCTGTGATATTTAGGATATCACAGACGGTTGCATTAAATAACCGTCTGTGATAGTGAGGATATCCCAGACGGTTATTTAATGGAACCGTCTGTGATATTGAGGATATCACAGACGGTGCTTACATAAAGCCGTCTGTGATATGGTAATATAATAGACGGTTATTTAATATATCCGTCTGTGATATCTTATCACGCACGGATCCATCATAGAGTAAATCATGCTATGGATCTCATTCCCTTCATCTCCGCGTGAGTGTCTCTTCGTCTCTGCTCGGCTTTACTACTTCTTTTATATAAATAGACAACCCTTATCAGAGGGATTTCTCACGAACCTCGATCCTTGATCATCCCCTCTCTCCACAAATTCCAAATGGCTTCTCTCTCGTCCTACTGTCTCGGCCTACATTATGGTTGTGTACTCGCACCTCTCTGATCGCAACCTGGCCCAAGCTGCGAACAAGACATCCGTTCGCAATGCAATCCGTTGTAGACCCTCCGATCCACCGGAGACCATAACGGCGATCATCGGTCGATTGGAGATCCTTCTCCAACATACCAGTGCGAGGCTCTCCAGCATCCGGCGAGTAAACCTCGTTGTGGAGAGTGTCATATGGAACTCTTTGGTCCGCACCGAGGATGCAGCCCAGAGAGTCGAGGACGACCTCGACATTGCAGGAGAGCGGGTCAGCCTAGCCAAGACTGTGGAGACCAAGGTTGATGGCCTCTGGGTTATATGGGACTTGATTACGGAGTCCGAACATCTACAAGAGGAAATTGAGTGTGCAAGGTCACGGTGGGGCGTTTGGTGAGGCGATCGATCCCGCTCCCACCGGCCGACGAGAATGCGTCGAAGATTTGAAGACTAAGATAGGATCGCTCATCCTTTTTTTATCGTGCGTGATGTAAAAGCGATAAGGCGATCTATTATGCGTGATGTAAATATGGTCTTTAATTTTTATAAATGCGTGATGATATGGTCTTTTTATAAATGCCTGTGATGATATGGTCTTTTTATCATCTATTTGCGCATATACATGCTCCGTACGCTATCACAGACGGTTGAATGAAGAACCATCTGTGCTAATATCCTCATCACAGATGGTTCCTATTACTAACCGTCTGTGTTGAACTTGTACAGACGGCTCCATGTGGAACCATCTGTGATAGCCTACATATCACATACGGTTAATAAGTAGAACCGTCTGTGATATACTCACATCACAGACGGTTTGTTTATAGAACCGTCTGTGATTTGAGTATATCACGAGCGGTTATTATTATTAACCGCTCGTGATATTGAGATATCACGACGGTTCCACATGGAGCCGTCAGACAAGTTCAACACGACGGTTTGTGGAGAACCGTCATGATACACTCGTATCACGACGGTTGGAAATAAGAACCGTCTGTGATAGCCACCCCTATAAATATAAAGACCCGGCGAGGCCCCCGCTCTAGCGCCTCGATCTCTTCTTTGGAATAGAGGGCTTGAGAAGCTTTGCTCTGTGTTGGCTGTAGGAGGCTTGTTTATTTTGCTTGCCTTGTTCTTGGTTGTGGGTTGCCCTAGCAACTTATGGCCATTTGGCTTGCACGCATGCTTGCTTTGTGAAGCTTGGCTTTGGTGGTAGCTCTCGGTTTGGATGTTGTGAATGAGTGTTTTTGTGAGTGGGATAAGCTTATGTGGGAGCTGGTGCATTTCGACTGTGGCTCTTCTCTTGCCCTGTTCATTGGCCTGAAGGAGAGGACAGTGAGGAATCTCGCGGGATATTAGGAATTTTCGTCGTGAGCTCCGAGGGTAACGATCTTTAACTCTTTATATTTGCTCTAGGTTTATCTTTAATCAATTTTAGTGTATTTGGTTAATAGGAGGAGTAACGTATTTGCAGTTTATTAATATAATTTAACACTACTAATTGTTACGTGTGTAGCGTAGATGGACCGAAACTAGATGTACAGTGTGAACCGTGTGAGTGAAGAGTACATTAATGGCGTGATTGCTTTTAAAAGAGCCGCGGAGCAGGATATCTTGAATAAGGGATAGAATTTATGTACCGTCCATGCATTGATTGCGTAATCAAGATTTTTAACAACCGGCGTAGATCGTAGGGCACTTGATTGAAGGGTTTCAAAAAGGGTATACATGTTGGACCGATCCACGGTGAAGAGCGATTATCAGAAGTTAATAATGATGACATCGCCGAGGAAGTCAACGATATGCCGGATGTGGTGTGTTTTTGATGACGATAGGTCGTGCGATGACAACGGATCGGATGCTCTGCGATGCGAAACTACAATGAGAGAGTTTTGTAAATTCGGCGCTTAATGGAGGACTCGGGAAACCTTTGTTCCTCGGTATGGCCGGAATACACAAGGTTGTCAACCGTATTTGAACCGCTGAAATTGAAGGCGAGCAATGGTTGGTCCGACAAGAGTTTCACGGCGTTGTTAGGTCTCCTAGCGGACATTCTTCCGAGGGAAGCGTGTTGCCCAAAGACCACCTACCAAGCCAAGAAGGTTCTTTGTCCACTGGGAATGGAAGTAGAAAGAATACATGCATGTCCGAACGATTGTATCTGTATCGTAAAGTATGCAGACTTGCATGTATGTCCCGTGTGCAAAGCATCCCGATACAAGCGTAAGAATCTTTGCTAAGGTGAAGTAAGGACCTCCTGCTAAGGTGTTGTGGTATCTGCTGTGATCCCACGTTTGAAGCGTTTATTTGCGAACCGAAAGGAGGCAAGATTGCTGCGTTGGCACTCGGAGGAGCGTAAGAAAGATGGAAAACTAAGACACCTGCGATTACGCGGTGGAGAAACTTCGATCGGACCTTCAAAGAGTTCGGTGCGGGCAGGAACATAAGGTTAGGGTTGAGTACAGATGGAATGAATCCTTTCGGTAACATGAGCGGTAGACATAGCACTGGCCCGTGAACCTATGTATGTACAACCTTCCTCCTTGGTCGTGTATGAAGCGGAAGTACATTTTGATGTCACTACTTATCCAAGGGCGAAGCAACACAGGAGCGATATTGATGTGTACCTAGCACCATTCTTGGATGATCTTGTGACCTTTGGGAACGAAGGGTACAAGTATGGGATGCGTACAAGCGAGAGAACTTCTCTTTCGCGTCATGTTGTTCTCGCACTATCAATGATTTTCCTGCCCTTGGTAACTGTCGGGCTTGATGCGAAAGGAGCCAAAGCACATGCGCACCGCTTAGATGCTACGGAGAGTGTATGGTGAACAACTCGCGCAAAGCGTATATATCGTCACCGTAGGTTCCTTCCCGTGAGTCACCCATACCGCAAGATGAAAAAACAATTCGACGGAAATAAGGAGGACGATTCGGCTCAAGGGCTTTTAGAGGAAAGAGGTCTATGATATGGTTAAGGATATCGATGTTGTGCTTGGGAAGGGCGTAAATTAAAACCCGTCGGAAGAACATCCGGAAGAAGCGATCAATTTTTGGGACTTACCTTATTGGGAGCACTTAGAATTTCGTCACGCATCGGCGTCATGCGTGGAGAAGAATGTATGTGAAAGCTTGATTGGTCTCTTCAACATTAGTGGCAAAACAAAGGATGGTGTTAACACCACGACGCGACTTGGTTGATATGAACATAAGGACCGAGTTAGCACCGAAAGAGACCGATAAAGGACGAACATACCTTCCACCGACTTGCTACACTATGTCCAAGGCCGAGAGAAATGAATTGTGCTAAAGCTTGCATGGTGTCAAAGTCGATGCAGTTACTCCGCTAACATTAAGAAACTTGTTTCTATGCAAGATTTGAAATTAATTGGTATGAAGTCTCATGATTGTCATGTCTTGATGACACAAATGCTTCTGTTGCAATTAGGGTATCTTGCAGAACAAGATCCGAGTGGCAATCTTGAGGTGTGTTATTTCTTCAACTCAATTGCTCGAGAAGGTCATCGATCCCGGGACTAGATGCTCTGAGCCGAGGTGGTGGCGACTCTATGTCAACTTGAGATGTATTTCCCTCTGTCATTTTTCGATATCATGGTCCATCTCATTGTTCATCTTGTGAAAGAGATAAAGATATGCGGTCCTGTGTTCCTACGTCATATGTACCCGTTCGAGAGGTATATGGGAATTCTCAAGTCCTACGTACGGAATCGATCTCGACCGGAGGGCAGCATCATCGAAGGTTATGCAACCGAAGATGTCATTGAGTTCTGCGTCGACTACATGGCTCAGGTGGAACCGATAGGTGTGCCTCTATCTCGTCATGAGGGAAGGCTGGATGGTATCGGGACTATCGGAAGGAAATCAATCACTCCCGATCTGGATACGTACGCTCAAGCCCATTTCACGGTCTTGCAACACATGACCCAAGTGTCCCCGTACATCGACGAGCACAAAGACATGGTACGCCAACGTAATCCGGACCGGTCGGAGGTTTGGATCACGAAAGCACAACCGTCGGTTCAACGAATGGGTAAAGGTGCGAATCATGGTAGGAGGTCATCAAGTGATGATCTGCTGCTATGGTTGGCAAAAGGGCCACAATTTACAATTATCACATGGCAAGGATCGACATAAATGGGTACACATTTTATCTGGTAGCTCGGGATAGGAAGAGCATATCCGAGCAATGGTGTCCGCATAGATGCATTCAGATGCGATGGGTTGAGGAGATCGTACTATGGGCAAATAAAGGAGATATGGGAGCTCGACTACGTGCTTTTCAAGATCCCCTATTTGGTGCCGTTGGGTCCATCTCCCACATGTGAAGGTCGACAAATGCGGCGTCACTACCGTGGATCTCGATCGTGTCGGATACAAAGACGAACCATTAAATCTTGGCTAACCAAGTTGTTCAAGTCTTCTATGTAACCGACCCGGCAAATAAGAAGCGTCACGTAGTTCTTCATGGAAAAAGAAGGATTGTCGGAGTTGAGAATATAGTGGACGAGGAAGAATACAATCAATTTGAAGAGTTGCCTCCTTTCGGAGGCGGCATCAGGCTCGAGGAAGCTAGCTATATGCGCGTCGATCATCATGAAGGACTATATTTTAATTAAGAAATTACTCCATTGTAATTAATTTATTCCATAACATCATGTGTTATGAACTTGTAATATGTCGTATGTATATTTTGATGTCAACGTGGAATTGTAATCGCTCCTGTCCTTGTGGACCGTATATTTTGGTGCATTAAAAATTCATTTAATTTGGAAAATAGTCCAGCTGCACCACCTTTCTAGAAACCTAAAAAACTAAAATTTTATGGCAAATAGTCTAACACCTTTACAAAGAAACTGGTATACTCATGCCTAATCCTGCGATCGTCCGCTGCGAAGACGGCGTAGTCGTCCCACCCTTCCACACCGCGCCGGTGCTCGTGCACCGTGGCCATCCTCCGACAGCGCCACACCCGCCCGATGGCGGCCTTCTTCCCCACGCCGCCGCTGGACCATGTCGCGGCGAGCCTCGCACCGCTCGCACTCCCGGTTGGTCTTGGCCGCCTCGCACCCGCCGCCGGTCGGCTTGTCCTCGACTTTGGCCGATGTAGTGCTTCCCAACGTCGCGCGCCTCGCCGGCCGTGTAGGAGGAGACCGAGCACGTAGGCGCGGCCTTGTGGCTGGCCACGCCGCCGTTGAAGGAACATGAGGCGCGCCGCATGTCTTGGGGCACGAAGACAAGCCCGAGGCGGCGATGAAACAAGCCCCGAGTTGCGGCGCGCGCCAAGTGGTTGACGACGGCGGTAGCGCTCATTGTCTGCCACTTCATCGCCTCCTCTCGCTCGGCGCCACGCGCCTCCCACGGCGTGTTCCTTGGACACCTTGTACAAGGCCTTGCAACTATCGTACATACATTCAAGATGTTAGAATAAATAGTAGTATGTACGTGCGTATATTGTAGATATAAAGATGTACGTCACGTTAATCGTAGGTGCATAGGTCCTCCATGGGCCGAGAGAGCTCGCGGCACACGGCCGACGCATGTCGGCGGCGACATCGTGAGAAAGAGCGGCGATCACCGACCTCCTCGCCTTGGTGCTGGCTTTGCTCTGCATGCTCACCTTGGCAATTGGCGTACTCAAAACCGTGAGACGAAGAGCGATGGGAGGAGTTTAATCTTTGGTGAATTATTCCGTCTTATAAAGAATTAGGAGTAATCGCACGTGAGGCGAAGAGACGCATGTATCGTCGGCGTGCGAGACGAAGAAGATTTGTGCGATGGTGAAGAAACACATCGCGGGAGACATATCACGACGGCTCTATATAGGAACCGCTCGTGATAATAATATCACGAGCGGTTATTTAATAGAGCCGCTCGTGATAGTAGCTTATCACGAGCGTTTTAAAAATAAAACCGTCTGTGATACTTCACAGACGTCCTCATCACAGACGGTTCTTTTTACCAACCGTCTGTAAAGTATCACAAACGGTTCGTAATAAGAACCGCGTGATGAGACATATCACGAGCACGTTCCAAAGGGAACCGTCTGTATAAGTTCAACACAGACGGCTCCTTTGGAACCGTCTGTGATGAGGTGTCTGCTATTGCCTGTTTTGTAGTAGTGCACACTCAAAGCATAAGCAACAATATTAGCTTCTTCAATCAACCTCTTGGGTGGATTAATCTCCCTCCTAGGCCTGTTAACTGCAATAGACCGTTGTGATGGCTGCTCAACAATGGGAGTATCATCAACAATAGGTGCATCATGAACAATGGTATTTTTCTTATCTGATGTATTACCTGAACCAACAGAGTGTTCTACGTGAACACTTGAATTCTGCTTACTCTCAACAGGAACGTTAGTAAGCAGTTTATCAGAAAGCATAGTAGATTCATTAAAGACAATATTTCTGCTAATCACAACCTTTTTTGTTTCAGGATTCCAAAACTTATATCCTTTAACACCAGATTTATAACCAAAAAAGATGCACTTAACAGCTCTAGGCTCTATTTTTTCATTATCAACATGAGTATAAGCAATACAACCAAAAACTCTCAATTCTGAATAATTTGCTGGGGAACCAGACCATACCTCAATTGGAGTCTTCTTTTCAATTGCAATATTAGGTGACCGATTAATAAGATAGCAAGCAGTGGAAGCGGCTTCAGCCCTAAAATGCCTATGCAAACCTGCATTAGACAACATGCAACGGGCCTTGGAAATGACGGTCCTATTCATACGTTCAGCTACACCGTTTTGTTGAGGAGTATCAGGAATGGTGTAATGCCTAACAATGCCTTCAGCCTTACAATATGATTCAAATTCATCAGAACAGAATTCCATCCCATTATCAGTGCGAAGTTTCTTTACCTTATTTTCGGTTTGCCTTTCAATCATAGTCTTCTACTCTTTAAATGCTGAAAATGCTTCTGACTTATACTTCAAAAAATAAGGCCACACTCTTCTAGAGTAATCATCAATAATTGTTAGCATATAACGAGTACCTCCTAGAGATGTCTTGCAAGATGGCCCCCATAAATCAGAATACACATAATCCAAAATACCTTATGTAGTATGAACTGAGGTATTAAATCTCACCCTCTTGTGTTTGCCAAACACGCAATGTTCACAGAATTTCAGTTTGTCGATGCTATGTCTATCAAGAAGTTCTCTCTTACTCAATTATGCCAAACCAAGGTCACTCATATGCCCAAGACGCATGTGCCAAAGATTAGTAGCATCAGAATCAGATAATGAACTTAAAATTACAGCAGCATTACCTGATATTATAGTACCTCGCAGATGGTACAGATTGACAGATTTAATGTCAGCTTTCATCACAATAAGAGAGCCTTTTGATACCTTTAAAACTCCACATTCACCAGAATACTTGTACCCTTTACCATCAAGAGTACTCAAAGAGATGAGGTTCCTTTTTAAGTCTGGAATGTGCCTCACATCTGTCAAAGTTCTGATAATGCCATCAAACATCTTAATCTGAATTGAACCAATTCCTGTAACCTTACAAGATGAGTTATCACCCATCAGCACAGTACCACCTTCAACAGGTTCATAGGTGGCAAACCAATCCTTATTAGGACACATATGAAAGTGTGAGGACCCCAGTTTAATTGGTTTGTAATGCTTAACCAACCACCTGGTCCTAGCATCACAAATCAAATAAACTGATCCTCGAGATATGTATACTTCCCAGAAAGCAGTATACACACCTCGGTACAAAATTAGACATCAACTCCATTCCACACATAGAGTCCAAACACAACACTACCAAACGGAAGATAAACAAATAGTAGAGGTTAATACGCATACAGCCGACCGCCCAAAAGATACACAAATAACGAGGCAGCAGCGAAGCAAAAGTGCCATAAGATGGCTATAAACAAAGCCAATCGGTGTGCCTTCAACCCACAAGGCATCGGCCAGGCCGCCAAGACTAGTCGTCACCCGACGGCAGCAAAGACTCACGTAGTGAGGCCCCGAGGCTCACCTTCTTCCTCTCGCAACAAAAACATTAAGCAAAGCACACGAGTACAAAGATTGTCTTTGTACCCGCAAGACCGACGTGTGAACTAGCGCACTGTTCATATGCTACATGCGAGCTTATTTGGTGGAGGTCATATGTTTCATTTGCATAAAGCCAATTTTCATTTGCAATAAGGTATCTGATTTTAAAGGCAAGTTTGCAATTCATTTTTAAGATTGAAATAACATGAAGGATAATAATAACAAAAGCGAAAGATAAACAACCTAGAAGTGACTATCCCAATAGTCACCACAACAATAGCACGAATCCCGTTCGTACCACCCATCAAGTTTTAATTTAAATGTTGTAGTCTAACTCTCGATAAGCTTACCCAGCGTGTCCATCACCTAGGGCGAGGCTATTCGAATAGTTTTAAACCTGCAGGTGTACCAATGTACCCACACTTGGACCGCCTTTAAGCGAAGCACACTTAGAAGGTATCAGGCACAGACTAGGTCCTCTGAGACTGCTTTCCAATATTGTGTACCAACCCGAGTCGCTCGTATGGATAGAAACCCATACGCTTACATGGTAAAGCCGAAAAGACAACTACCCACTCGTGGTAAAGCTTTTGGACAACTACCATGCTCCCACCTCCATCCCTCCTGCGACCTCCTGCGACCGGGCCAATACACGCCAAAGTACTAGGTCAAGAGAGGTCCCATACCCTCTAGTGTGGTTAGCACGCGAAATGCTGGATAACAAAACTCACAAGATGTTCGGTCCTTAATGACCGGGCACCTTTCGATCACACCCAACAGATCACACCAATCTTACCATTGTGCGCGTCCAAATCATTTTGTTTTTATTTTTAGTTTTGCAATTAAACAAAGTAAATCTTTGAAACATAAAGTTGTAGTAAATTTTGTGTGATCAAGGTTACCGACTAAAGTCGATAACCGCCTGATTCTACCGATAGCTAAGCATGTCTAAGCAAGTTGACCGGATCTACTAAGTGACAAGAGATCATCCAACATCTCTAATCACAACAAATAACCTAGGCTCGGTAGTAGAGATCAATATTTTGTCTACAGATATGCGACTACGGATTTAACTAATCAATTTAACACAAATTAAGCAATGCATACATACAATTTGAAACAAAATATTAATCTTTAAAATACTGGGATTAAACATGATCAAATCGCTTGCACGTCCGCTGTTGCTCAATATGGTGCGGAGGATCGTCCTCGGGGTTGCAAAATATCGAAGCCTAACGATCGAACATAACGACAAATAAGAACGAATAACACCGGCAAAACTCAAACATACAACAACATCAAAACAAGCCAAAACTCACACAACAGCCTAAGCATGAAATAACAGAATTTTAGAAACAGAGAACAAATCATTTTAAGTTATTAATTATTTTCTATGAATTTTCTAAGCTAAAAACACAACACGCCACTAGTTAATTACTTAACAATTTTTCATGAACAGAAACAGTGTATAAAATCTATCCTAATAGTTAGTATACTGAAAATGAAATTTTGACATTGGGTTCATTTAATTTGGACAATTATTGGAAGAGATATGCATTTTCTAATTTAGAAGATACATAAGACATCATTTTATTAGCTAACAGATTTTTGCTACAGAGACATGGGTGAAGTTAATTTTATCAAATAGCACACTTAAAATGAAAATTAACAGCACTGGTTTCAAACAATTTGGATAAAAATTGAATTAGTTATGCATTTTCTAAGTTTAAATGAATTAACGATTACATGAAAAACATATTACGTAAATACTAAAGCATTAAACCCTTTTTCTACCCACACCAACTAGCCCTGACACATCGACAATGGCGGGCGCGAAAATGTTGACGAGCAACAGCGGCCGCCAAAGTGGCGTCGGCGTATTCTAAGAATCGTCTTGGCTTACCAAAGTGCAAACCTAACATACTCTCACGAAATCGCTTCCCAACAGAGGAAACGCATTACGAGCTACGGACCTAATCGGCAAAGCATGGACCCACATGGCGGCGACACATGAATATGAGCGGTTGGATCAACGATTTCCTAAGCGTGATTAGCCAATAGGGCCCACAAGTCGGTGACATAACTAAACAAAGATTAGTGCTAATCGAACGCCACCGGCGCTCGCCGCCAGCGCCGCGGGGCGGCGGCGCGGCGCGCGATGGATCTCGCGAACTAGTGGGTTTCAGCGAACGAGTGATACCTTTGGGTTCCACAGAGACTTTGCGAACCCGATGGCGGCGGTCTTGACCCACGGAGATGCGGCGACGAGCGGTGAACGGAGGCGGAGAAGAAGGTGCGGCTTCGCGGAGAAGGCGTCGGACTTCTAGAAGACTCGGAAGATGCGCACAAGCTTCGCCCCAACACCAGGAGCAAGAAGCACACGATAATGCCGACGAAGAGGGACCGAGACGGCCGGAATTGCTGCGGCGGCGGAAAACCGAGATTGGAGAAGAAAGGGTCGCGCGGCCTCAACGATGCACCAAAGACAAAAATGAAGCCATCATTAGCTTCGTGCATCAATGCGATCAAAGGACCAAGTGTCGGCCGAAACTCACCAGAGCACTAGCAAGCTTGCAGGGCCGAGACCACCGGAGTTGGGGACGAAGAAGTGGCTCCGGACGATTCACTGGATGCCACGAGCTCGGGATGGGAGAAATGGATGCGGTGAAGGACAAGGAAGGCGGCGAGAGGGTTGCGGACGCACAAGCGGCAACGAGGTGGTGGCGCTGCCCTCTCCTTCTTCTCCGGCCGAAACTGAGAAGTGGGCGGAGAGAGCAACAGAGCGGAGGAAACTAAGAATGGACGAGTGCAGTGAGGTTATAAAGTGCTGGCGATGCTTCGGAGAGGTACACGCGTCCCCGACGTGGCAGCGACGAGCAGCGTGGCAAGCATGCGCACACGGCCGTGAGCTCCGGTGAGGTGCGGAGAAGACGAGGTTGATCTTGACAGTGGGACCCACATGTCGGCGATGAGAGCAAAGCGCGCGAGCGAGGTTCTACTCGATCGGAAGATGCGGCCGTTGGATCTGAGATGGACGGCCGAGATTGATGTATGCATTCGGACAGGTCGGTTGCATACGCGACGTGGATCGTTCGATCTTCATCGGACGGTCACGATTGATTGGACTCGGGCGGTGCGATTAGTTGACGCGACCGAGTCCATTAGTGCGGTCGGATTCGAGCCCAAGTGTGGTTCGGGCCCGACAAGCGGTGTTTTCGTAATCGATTTAAAAGACGAGAGGTTTTGGGAAATTTTTAGAGATAGCTCCAGGGCTCCAAAAATTTCAAAATTTTTATGGAAGCTAACTGGAACAGAGGAACACCTTGTGAAATTTTTCCAGGAGTTTTCATGCACCAGATTTCTCCCAATAAAATTTACAAGCTGCTGAACAGAAGTTTGACCAGATTTCAAACTAGGTTGACTTGGCCATTTGAAATAGCAAATAAAATCTAAAAATTGGGAGATAATTCAGGGAGGTAGATAGGATGATCGAGATGCTAGGAAAAATAATTTCAGAGGATGATCACAAGTTTGAAGGCTAAGAATTTGCTGACAACAATCTCCATTCACAAGAATTTAATTCTAGAAAATGGAAATTGCTAGGGAAAAATGTAGGAACTTTCAAATGATTTGAAGAGACAACAAAAGTTTTTATTTCTCCTCAAAATTTTACATTTGAAATACAAACCCTAAGTTAGGGCTGTTACAAATCTCCCCCTTACAGAATCTGCCCAGAGATTCGATTCTTCGGAGAAGAAGGATGGGTAATCTGCTCGGAGACGATCTTCCCGCTCCCAAGTGGCTTCATCCTCGGAGTGGTTTGACCACTGAACTTTGAGGAACTTGATCACACGGTTCCTCGTTCTGCGTTCAGCTTCTTCGAGGATACGAACGGGACGCTCACGATAAGACAGATCTTCCTGCACATCGATATTTTCCAATGGTGTTTCCTCAAGCGAATACGGAGGCACTTCTTCAATTGGGACACGTGGAAAACATCATGCACCCCTTCAAGTGTAGCTGGCAACTTCAACTTGTATGCAACAGCTCCCACTTTCTTGATGATGCGATATGGCCCGACATATCGAGGAGCCAGTTTGCCCTTGACACCGAAACGACGATGTCCCTTCAGAGGCGAGACTTTGAGATACACAAAGTCATTGGGCTGAAACTCAACTCACGGCGACGACGATGCGCATAGCTCTTCGCTCGGGTGAGCTACGCGCGCAAGTGCTCACGAATCAACTGCACTTGATTTTCAGCCTCATTGATGGAATCTGGACCAAAGAACTGCCTTTCACGAGTTTCTGACCAGTTCAACGGTGTTCTGCAGCGCCTCCCATACAAAGCCTCAAGCGGTGCCATACCGAGACTAGCTCGAAGTCGTTGTTGTAGGAGAACTTCGGCAAGCGGTAGGCACTTCTCCCAATTCTTCCCATAGGAAAGAATACAAGCACGAACATATCTTCAAGAACTTGGTTGACCCGCTCGTCGACCATCGATCGAGAGGATGATAGGTGAGCTAAAAGTAAGACGGTACCCATGGCCTCCTGAGATCGTGCCAAAGTCGGGAAGTGAAAAGAGAACCACGATCTGACACCATCGTTCGTGGCACACCATGCAAACTCACAATGCGGGATATGTAGAGGTCTGCCAATTTACTGATGCTGAGGGCGGTACACACTGGCAGAAAATGTGCTACCTTCGTCAATCGATCGATAACAACCCAGATAGCATCCTTCCCTGAAGAAGTACGGGGCAAACCAGTGACGAAGTCCATACCAACGGAATCCCACTTCCACTCCGGTATGGGCAAGGGCTGAAGAAGACCTGCTGGACGCTGATGCTCGGCCTTCACGCGACAACATACGTCGCATCTGGCAATGAACCCGGCAATCTCGCGCTTCATGCGAGTCCACCAGAATCTTTGACGCAGATCTTGGTACATTTTAGTGGCCCCGGGATGGATGGACAAAGGCGAATTATGGGCCTCCTGAAGAATCAAATCCCGCAACTCTGGGACCTTTGGGACCACAAGCCGCTGCCCAAACCATACGACACCGTGCTCATCTTCTGTGAAACACTTGGCTATCCCATCCTTGATATTCTGCTTGATCCGGTTCACACCGACATCCGATCGCTTTGTCTTTGCCTTGACTTGATCCACCAAGGTTGGTTGCACAACCAAGGCAACAAAGGAACCATGTTCAACCAAACCCAAGTTGAGACGAAACTCGCAAGAAGTGCGGGTTCTTTGCTCTTGGATCATCGTAGTATTGCAATACACTTTTCGGCTAAGTGCATCGGCAACCACATTGGCTTTGCGAGATGATACCAATACCCATGTCATAATCTTTGATCAATTCTAGCCATCTCCTCTCGCTCGAGGTTCGGATCTGCCGAGTGAACAAGTATTTCAAACTCTTGTGATCGGAATACACCTCACGTGTTTCTGATCGAGATAATGCCGCCAAATCTTGAGTGCATGAACTCTGCAGCAAGCTCTAAATCATGGGTGGGATAGTTGAGCTCATGAGGCCTCAATTGCTGGATGCATAGGCAATCGCCTTGCCTTCTGCATAAGAACACATCCGAGTCCCCGACGAGAGGCATCGCAATAAATATCGAAGCTCTTGTGGATATCGGGAAGAGTAAGGATGGGTGAAGTCAATCGCCGTTTGAGCTCCCAAAGCTCTCATCACAAGCGAGAGGACCATACAAACTTCTTGTCCTTCTTAAGCAATTCACCATCGGCTGCGATCTTGGAGAAGTTCTCGATAAAGCGGCGATAGTAGCCCGCTAAACCAAGAAAACTCCGCACATCGATGGTCGACTTGGTGGCCCCAAGATAGAACATCGACTTTGCTTGGGATCTACTGACTATTCCTCCAAATGAAAGAACATGGCCCAAAATGCCACTTCCTTCAACAGAACTCACATTTCTTGAACTTCGCATACAAACGATGCTCCATAACTTGCCCAAAACAATCTTGGATGCTCGGCATGCTCGCTTGATCTTGGAATAGATAAGAATGTCATCAATAAAAACCACCACAAATTTGTCCAAATACTCCATGAATACGGAATTCATAAGGTTCATGAACAACGCTGAGCATTGGTCAAACCGAAAGACATGACGGTGTACTCGTCACAGCCATAACGAGTAGTGAAAGCCGTTTGAATATCCTCACCGATCCGGACTTGATGATAGCCCGATCTCGGATCAATCTTGGAGAACACACGAGCTCGGACAAGCGGTCAAAAGATCATCAATGCGGGCGAGGATATTTGTTCTTCACCGTCACTTCATTGAGAGGGCGGTAGTCAACACACATGCGCAAAGTCTTGTCCTTCTTCTTCACAAAGATCACCTGACAACCCCAAGGAGATGAATGGGGCGGATGAAACCCTTTGCTTGGAGCTCACCAAGCTGCTTCTTCAATTCTTCTAGCTCATTGGGAGGCATCCGACTGGCGCCTTCAAATCGGGCGATGCCGGGCAGCAACTCGATGGCAAACTCGGATCTCGAACCGGAGGCATCCGGGCAAATCTTGGAAAGACATCCACAAAGTCGAGATACTATGGGAACATCTTGAATTTGCAAGGTCGCTTCGCTTCTAATGCACATAGATCGACCCACGAAGCTGCGCGAAAATCCGACTGCTACTTTGAAGGGTCGGTAAGATAAACAATCTTCTGGCACAATCGATTTGCCCCAAGTGTTGGGACAACCAATCCATGCCAAGAATCACATCGGACTTCATTGAACCAAGCGAAATAAGATTTGCCAAAAATCCTACCCTTTGACTTCAATAGGAACACCGCGGCATTCCATATCGGCTCTCATTTCCGAACCGGAGAGCGAATGAGTAAAGGAATCCCAAAGGAATACTGATGAAGACCACTAGCAGCAACAAATGATCTTGAAATAAAGAATCGATGCTCGTAATCAAATATCTTGCAGCAGGCGAGAATTAACAAGAAGTGTACCCATTACGACATCCGCGCCTCGAGCCTCCTCGGTGAAGGTGGTTGACTCGACCATTGCTCGCACCACGGGCTTCGGATCATCTTACGTCGGTGGATGACCACTCCCCCGCGTCCTCCATTAGGACGAGGGCCGCTGCAACACTCGAGGCGAGCATTCGCATAATGGCCCTTGTTGTGACAATAAAACAAGTAACCTCGGCCGCCGGATTGCGGAGGCCGCTCTGTCTGGCCGATCGCGGCGCACGTGGTGGCTCACGGCTGCGGTGGGCGAGGAGCTGGTGCGAGATGGTCTCGGCGCCGGTGGAGCAAAAGCACGGCCATCGGTGCTTTGCCCACCGAGGACTAACGAGGCCGTGTGAGCGCGGCGATCGCCTCCCACTTGCGCTTGCGGACTCGCCAGCGCCTTTGCCTTATGCTCAAGAACAATGGCCTTATCTACCAAGGCACGAAAGTCCGAGAAGTCCACAATGGATAGCTTGTCCTGCGGCTCCTCGGACAAACCATCCATAAACTTCTCTGCTTAGCCTCATCCGAGGCCACCTCCCGAGCATAACGAGCGGATGATTGAACTCGCATGCAATTGCTCGTCACGGACTTGCGCCCTTGCTTGAGCGCGAGGAATTCTTTCTTTTCAGCTTCATCGGGCCATCCGGGATGTCGGCCCGACGAAAGCTGATCGAACTCCTCCCACGCGACCACATGGCCCGCGGGCTGCATGGCGAGATAGTTCTCCCACCATGAGAGTCTGCGCCCTCGGTGGTGGGACGCGAAGAGTGCCTTGTCCTGCGCGGCATCGAGCTATGTTGAGCTTCCGCTCAACCATGCGCGACCAATCGTCCGCATCGAGAGGTCCTCGTGGCGGGAGTAAGTCGGCGGTGCGTGCGGAGGAACTCTGCAAGTCCCCGCGAGTCCGTGGCCGCCACCACGGCAGGAGTGGAGGTATTCCTAGCAATAACCTCCAAGATGCGTGTCCGGTCCATGCGGTTTCGCTCAATCGGCGAGCACCTCGACCATGGTCGGAGGAGGGGAAGCCTCATCATGACCACCTGCCGATCGCCACGCGTTCTCCGGCCATCTGTTTCACTAAGACAAGTTAACGATGGCGGAAAACAAGAAGTCGATAACCCACTGCAAATAACTTACTAACAGCACAAAACAAACACAAGACTTTTAAGTTACAAAACCAACTTGACAAAAATCACGCATTTAGCAAACTCATATCTTACCCTTATGCCCCCACAAATTTTAATTAGACTAATTCTCTATGGTTCTCCCAAAGACCGATTCTACCGGTAGTAACTATCTTTTGAAAGGTAAAGAGAGAAACCAAGTTTCAAAACTTAAATTAGAGTAAGATGAGATTAGAAGGCTAAGATAGGTAAGGAATAAAATCTGAGAACCTGCCTAGGTTTTTATAAACCTTTTTATGACTTGAAAATAAGACTTTCAAAATATCCTAAGGACGACTATGCTTGGGTTACTACGGTCAGAATGGCTCTGATACCAACTTTGTGAGGACCCCAGTTTAATTGGTTTGTAATGCTTAACCAACCACCTGGTCCTAGCATCACAAATCAAATAAACTGATCCTCGAGATATGTATACTTCCCAGAAAGCAGGTATACACACCTCGGTACAAAATTAGACATCAACTCCATTCCACACATAGAGTCCAAACACAACACTACCAAACGGAAGATAAACAAATAGTAGAGGTTAATATGCAGACACGACAGCCGACCGCCCAAAAGATACACAAATAACGAGAATGACAATGAAGCAAAAGTGCCATAAGATGGCTATAAACAAAGCCAATCAGTGTGCCTTCAACCCACAAGGCATCTGACCGGGCCGCCAAGACTAGTCGTCACCCAGCGGCGACAAACACTCCACGTATGAGGCCCCGAGGCTCACCTTCTTCCTCTGCAACAAAAACATTAAGCAAAGCACCGAGTACAAAGATTGTCTTTGTACCCGCAAGACCGACGTGTGAACTAGCGGACTGCTCATATGCTACATGCGAGGCTTATTTGGTGGAGGTCATATGTTTCATTTGCATAAAGCCAATTTTCATTTGCAATAAGGTAATCTGATTTTAAAGGCAAGTTTGCAATTCATTTTTAAGATTGAAATAACGATAAGGATAATAATAACAAAAGCGAAAGATAAACAACCTAGAAGTGACTATCCCAATAGTCACCACAACAATAGCACGAATCCTAGATTCGTACCACCCATCAAGTTTTAATTTAAATGTTGTAGTCTAACTCTCGATAAGCTTACCCAAGCGTGTCCATCACCTAGGACGAGGCTATTCGAATAGTTTTTAAACCCTGCAGGGGTGTACCAATGTACCCACACTTCAGACCGCTTTTAAGCCGAAGCACACTTCCGAAGGTATGCCGGCACAGCTAGGTCCTACGAGACTGTTTCCAATATTGTGTACCAACCCCGAGTCGCTCGTATGGATAGAAACCCATACGCTTACATGGTAAAGCCGAAAAGACAACTACCCACTCAGGGTAAAGCTTTTCGGACAACTACCATGCTCCCACCTCCATCCCTCCTGCGACCTCCTGCGACCCGGAGCCAATACACGCCAAAGTACTAGGTCAAGAGAGGTCCCATACCCTCTAGTGTGGTTAGCACGCCGAAATGCCTGGATAACAAAAACTCACAAGATGTTCGGTCCTTAATTGACCGGGCACCTTTCGATCACACCCAACAGATCACACCAATCTTACCATTGTGCGCGTCCCAAATCATTTTGTTTTTATTTTTAGTTTTGCAATTAAACAAAGCGAAATCTTTGAAACATAAAGTTGTAGTAAATTTTGTGTGATCAAGGTTACCGACTAAAGTCGATAACCGCCTTGATTCTACCGATAGCTAAGCATGTCTAAGCAAGTTGACCGGATCTACTAAGTGACAAGAGATCATCCAATGATCTCTAATCACAAAGAAATAACCTAGGCTCGGTAGTAGAGATCAATATTTTGTCTACAGGATATGCAACACGGATTTAACTAATCAATTTAACACAAATTAAGCAATGCATACATACAGCTGAAACAAAATATTAATCTTTAAAATACTGGGATTAAACATGATCAAACTGCTTGCCTGGCTGCTGTTGCTCAATATGGTGCGGAGGATCGTCCTCAGGGTTGCCGCAAATATCGAAGCCTAACGATCGAACATAACAGCAAATAAGAACGAATAACACCGGCAAAACTCAAACATACAACAACATCAAAACAAGCCAAAACTCACACAGCAGCCTAAGCATGAAATAACAGAATTTTAGAAACAGAGAACAAATCATTTTAAGTTATTAATTATTTTCTATGAATTTTCTAAGCTAAAAACACAACACGCCACTAGTTAATTACTTAACAATTTTTCATGAACAGAAACAGTGTATAAAATCTATCCTAATAGTTAGTATACTGAAAATGAAATTTTACAGAATTGGGTTCATTTAATTTGGACAATTATTGGAAGAGATATGCATTTTCTAATTTAGAAGATACATAAGACATCATTTTATTAGCTAACAGATTTTTGCTACAGAGACATGGGTGAAGTTAATTTTATCAAATAGCACACTTAAAATGAAAATTAACAAGACTCGTTTCAAACAATTTGGATAAAAATTGAATTAGTTATGCATTTTCTAAGTTTAAATGAATTAACAAAGATTACAGAAAAACATATTACGAAATACTAAAGCATTAAACCCTTTTTCTACCCACACCAACTAGCCCCAGACAACGGCGGGCTCACGAAAATGTTGACTGAGCGACCACCGCCAAAGTGACGTCGGCGTATTCTAAGAATCGTCTTGGCTACCAAAGTGCAAACCTAACATACTCTCAGAAATCGCTTCCCAACAGAGGAAACGCGTTACGAGCTACAAATTTAATCGACGGCATGGACCCACATGGCGACACATGAATAACGAGCGGTTGGATCAATCGATTTCTAAACGTGATTAGCCAATAGGGCCCACAAGTCGGTGACATAACTAAACAAAGATTAGTGCTAATCGAACGCCACCGCGGCTCGCCGCCAAGACGGGACGGCGGCGGCGGCGCGGCCGCGCAGTGGATCTCGCGAACTAGTGGGTTTCAAAGCGAACGAGTGATACCTTTGGGTTCACAGAGACTTTGCGAACCCGATGACGGCGGTGCTGACCCACGGAGATGCCGGCGACGAGCTGGCGGTGAACGGAGGCGGAGAAGAAGGTGCGGCTTCCGCGGAGAAGGCGATACGGACTTCTAGAAGACTCCGGAAGATGCGCACAAGCTTCGCCCCAACACCAGGAGCAAGAAGCACACGATAATGCCGACGAAGAGGGACCGAGACGGCCGGAATTGCTGCGGCGGCGGAAAACCGAGATTGGAGAAGAAAGGGTCGCGCAGCCTCAACGATGCACCAAAGACAAAAATGAAGCCATCATTAGCTTCAGTGCATCAATGCGATCCAAAGGGACCAAGTGTCGAAGCTGGAAACTCACCAGAGCACTAGCAAGCTTGCAGGGCCGAGACCACCGGAGTTGGGGACGAAGAAGTGGCTCCGGACGATTCACTGGATGCCACGAGCTCGGGATGGGAGAAATGGATGCGGTGAAGGACAAGGAAGGCGGCGAGAGGGTTGCGGACGCACAAGCGGCAACGAGGTGGTGGCGCTGCCCTCTCCTTCTTCTCCGGCCGAAACTGAGAAGTGGGCGGAGAGAGCAACAGAGCGGAGGAAACTAAGAATGGACGAGTGCAGTGAGGTTATAAAGTGCTGGCGATGCTTCGGAGAGGTACACGCGTCCCCGACGTGGCAGCGACGGCGTGGCAAGCATGCGCGACACGCCGTGAGCTCCGGTGAGTGCGGAGAAGACGAGGTTGATCCGACAGCGTGGGGACCCACATGTCGGCCGGCGAGCAAAGCGGTGCGAGCGGAGGTTCTACTCGATCGGAAAGATGCCGACCGTTGGATCCGAGATGGGCGGCCGAGATTGATGTATGCATTCGGACAGTCGGTTGCATACGCGGCGTGGATCGTTCGATCTTCATCGGACGGTCACGATTGATTGGACTCGGCGGTGCGATTAGTTGACGCGCCGAGTCCATTAGTGCGGATCGGATTCGAGCCCAAGTGTGGTTCGGGCCCGACAAGCGGTGTTTTCGTAATTCGATTTAAAAGACAGAGAGGTTTTGGGAAATTTTAGAGATAGCTCCAGGCTCCAAAAATTTCAGAAATTTTTATGGAAGCTAACTGGAACAGAGGAACACCTTGTGAAATTTTTCCAGGAGTTTTCATGCACCAGATTTCTCCCAATAAAATTTACAAGCTGCTGAATGAAGTTTGACCAGATTTCAAACTAGGTTGACTTGGCCATTTGAAATAGCAAATAAAATCTAAAAATTGGGAGATAATTCAGGAGGTAGATAGGATGATCGAGATGCTAGGAAAAATAATTTCAGAGGATGATCACAAGTTTGAAGGCTAAGAATTTCTTGACAACAATCTCCATTCACAAGAATTTAATTCTAGAAAATGGAAATTGCTAGGGAAAATGTAGGAACTTTCAAATGATTTGAAGAGACAACAAAGGTTTTTATTTCTCCTCAAAATTTTACATTTGAAATACAAACCCTAAGTTAGGGCTGTTACAGAAAGGTACAGACAGAATCAAGAATCCATTCATCATTGGTCTTAGCACATCCAGCAAAGGCAACAAGGATTTCTCCATCAGGACTATCATCAGTAGCAAGAGAGGCTTTACCTTCATCATCTGGTTTACCTTTTGGCTTATAATGTTGGTTCTCTTTTCTTTATTTTGCAGCTTTCAACATTCAGAGATGTCGTGCCCACTTTTCTTGCAATATTTGCACGACTTGTACTTGCCTCTAGATTTCGACCGGTTCTTGTAACCGTTCGAACTTTTGTCTTGAGGTCCATTATTTGAGTTCTTCTCCTTTTGCCTGCCACGAACAAACAAGCCTTCTCCATTCGAGCTTGAATTTTCAGAAGGTACCATATGTTTCATCTTTTCCTTAGCATGCAAAGCTTCATAAACTTCATTAAGAGTGAGAGTATTTTTACTATATAATATGATATCTCTGAAATTTAAAAATGAACTAGGCAGGGAACACAAAAGAATAAGACCCAAATCCTCATCATCATATTTTACCTCCATCGACTCTAGGTCGGCAACAATCTCCTTAAACACCGAAAGATGATCAAGCACAGATTCTCCGTCTTGCAATTTATGAGAATACAACTTCTGCTTGAGATGCATCTTGCTGGTAAGATCTTTTGTCATACAAATTTGTTCCACTTAGATCATAATGCGTGATTGTCTTCTCCTTCAAAACATCCTGCAAAATATTATTTGATAGATGAAGGTGAATCTGAGATAAAACCTTACGGTCTTTACGCTTGTCATCTGCGGTCCATGTGGTAGATTGTTTTGCAAAACCTTCCAATGCATCATCAAAATCCATCTGTGCCAACACAGCTCTCATCTTGACTTGCCACAGCAAAAATCTTGTATCTCGATCCAGGAGTGGAAGATCATACTTCAAAATCGCCATGAATAATAAAACCTGAAAATTGCTAGTACCGACATGTGTAAACTTAGCAAAAATTATGACCTCTTTGGTACACGTTCTGTATACACTAATCAGAGATCTTCAAACACCTGATACCCTTATTGGGTGGACGAAACAAAGAACTCCAGAAACACACGTGAAGCAACAGGGAGCAATTTAATGGCTTTGCTGTTGATTAATTAAAGGAAAACAAAACCTTGGAACCTGTGCTTGCACTTGAGAATTTGATCCTCCACGTGATCTGTGCTGAGAACGGCTTGGAGCTTTTGGTTTGATGTGTTCGCTCGTGCGGCCAAACCGAGGAGGGAAGCTGACACGTGACGGCGACGCTCGGGCCGAAGCAAGGCGTAGAGGTGCGCTGTCCCTCGGTGGCTTCAATCGCTCGTGCGATTTAATGCTTGGCGCTGGACGCGGTGACTTCTGCTGTGATTGTAGTTCGCACGCAGCGCGCTTGTGAACTCGTGGCGACGCACAGACTCATGGACGGATTGTCGGACCCCCGGCGTGGAACACTCGATGATCCTATGTGTATTTTGTGCTAGTCCCTGGATCAGTAGCTAGCACACACATTCACAACATTTGGTATTCACAACCATACATTCACATATACAAGGTAAAGCAAAATGGCACTTAACTTAAGCGATTGCAGTATTTACATTACAAAGGCCGACCGATCAAATAAGACTTAAGTACCAGAAGTAACAAAGTAACAAAAATAGCAGCAGAAGATTAAAAGTGGTGAAAGTAAACAAATTCCAGCGGTGTGCCCATCCATACCCATAGGCAACTGACAAGAAACAAATCCTAGATAGACCCGTCCCCGAACCCTCCGGTTCTGGGTGCGAAGAAAAGCGTCGCCTGGCGTCGGTTCATCTTCATACTCTAAACAACAACAAAAGCAAGATTGAGTACTTGTGTACTCAGCAAGACTTTTAGCGTATCGCAAATGTTATATTAAATGCAAGGCTAATCAAGAGAATGCTCTAAGCTATAAGTTATTTTGCGCTAAGCAGATTTTATTTGCAATATTCATAAGTAGTACTTTGCAACGGAATTTGAAATGAGCAGTTAAATAGATAACAGGACAGTAAGTAAGTAATTGAATGATCCAATAATAAAAACAACTACAGCTCACAGTCTTCCTTGGCTGCGAGCAATAATTTACGTTCAGCCATAACATGGCAGTTATCTCAAATAAATCACAAACCACTTCCCACAATTTTCTGATAAGACAGTTTTTGTGAAAATCAAGACTATACCCGGCAATACTACACTTAGCACGCTCATCACCGCGAGCACGGCTATTATAATAGATTTACACTCTGCAGAGGGGTACAACTTTACCCACAGTACACGAATTCTCTAGTTTGTTCGGCATATATCTATGCCACCGCTCACTACCTTAGGTAAGCAGTCTAGAGCACGTGTCGAAGCCTTTACATCATCTAGCCCTAACCTTGCACTTAGCCCGTTGAATGTTATTCCTCACCGAACCCAGGCATACACGTCTAGGTGCTACATTTATTGTCACTTCACTCAGGTATCCCCGTTCCAGTGAGGCATTCGCCGTTATGTCGGCAATCAAACATGCTCGCATCTCTCCTGCCTACCCCTCATGCAAGGCTAGTTCTTGACAACTTAATTAGCTAAGGCCACCCCATAAATGGCACTATGGTTGCACGCTTACGCTTAGGTCGGATATACCGGTGTTCGGTCCTTAATTGACCCCGGCGAGAATCTCCCCCTATCTAGGAGTGGGATTCCTTTCCCACACTTTTCAGAATATAATATAACTCGCCCGCGTCTAAAACTAGGTTTTGCATTTTGTTTTAATACCAAAATAACAGAGTCACACCCCTCTGAACATTTTCACAAATCTCCCAAATTCACATTTACCATAGTGTCCTTTATACATTCTTTTTCAGAAAATTCTATCATTCTAGTAAGCATTTGTGCGATAGCTCGCACTCAAAATTTCCACTTGACATTATATATTGTCTAACCCATATCCTAATGTTAACAAAGTAGGGATATCAACATGTCAAAAGAATTCATGCAGCAATTAGGATTTACAGCTACCAACATCCCAAATATAGCAATTTAATATTGAACATATGCGCATGCAATAATAGGATTTGCAAAACAAAGTACAATAAGTAAAATACTGGAATCAATATGATTGAAGGAGGTGTTTGCCTTGCTTATATTGTTCAGAGAGTGACGTCGCTTGATCATCGATAATATTGCTCGCGTACTCCAGCGTCTATTCGAAAGAACATACCCAAAAAACAAACAAAAAACAAAGCACAATTGGAGAAATAAATCCAGCAGCAAGAAAATCCAAATACTTTTGCGTGTTATTTACAGAGAGATTTTATATGAATTTAGCAAAAAGATTCGTTTGATTCCGAGTTCATATGTAAAAGTTATTAATGTTTTGATTCGCTTCGATTTGTTAAATTGTTACTGTTCTAATGAGGGCACCTTACCATAAATTGCATAGAAGGTCCAGTTCATGGTAATGATTTTTTATTAGTATTTACTATTTACCGAGAAAGTTCCATGTTTTAAGTGTATCCTTTTTATAGTCATTATTATGACTAAGCTTATACTAAAGTACATCTAGTATATTATGTTAACTTTTAATTAGAATATGTACTAAGATTATTTTTAGTTGACCCCCATTTTTAACCTAGACATTAGTGATTTTACTTTACTTTTAACTTGGGTCCTCATCTTATGGATTTTGTCATAAGTATATACTGATAAAATATAGTCTCCTAAGTATCCCATTGACTTAGTGCTACCATTGCTATTATAGACATCATCAAAAACAGGGCATATTCATTCATCTCATTAAGCATTTGCATAGTTAAAGTATCCTCTAGATATTTTAGTTCAGTAACTAATCTTTTGTCACTGTGATCATTATGGAATTCAAAATTTCGCTTCGTCCAGTTCATTTGGCTGTTAATGGTTACCAAGTACTTAAGCCTAATTACTTGGTTTGACCACCTTAATTTGGTTACTAAGGACACAAATAACCTACCCTTATTGGTATGAGTATCCAGTAGCTCATTTTCTACTCCTGCTTTAACTATTCCTACTTAAGCTTCTATCAGATTTGAAGCTAACTTCACTTAGCCTCAACACACTACTACCGGCTACTAAATCTGGACTAGTAGCAATGAGCTAGCACAAGTTCTAGTTAGGTTTGTTTTTGCATAAACATCACAATAGTTGTTTTCAAAATGGGGCTCCCCTTTTAGGTCAATTTCTATTGGCTAACTTATTCTACAAAATTTTCACTTACTTGCATTAGGAATGTTATTTGCTTATTGTCACTTCTAACTATCCTTAAATTCTGTTACTGTCCATGTTCAGACATTCTGAACTTTGAGGAGAAGTTGCTTAATTGAAGTATTGTCTAAACAAACTTCTTGCTAACTGAAAATGCAACTTGGCAGATTGAGTCAAGGGAAGTTTTATCTACTTGTTTCAGAATGGTACAAGTCCACTATCAAATCTAATTCTAATCAGATTTCCCCCCTGTTCATATATCTTTACAGGAGAGAATCCTTGGACTGTAGTGCTACTAGCTAAACTCCCTACAACTCAAACTTTAAACTGGTTAACTCATTTGAGTGGTTCGGTTTTAGTCATAGGATTAGTTGGTAGTTTGTTTTACAAATGGCCCTACTGTTTATTTTCAAATATCCACCTTCAATGTTGGTTCTTAGGTTGGTGCACCCTTTTAGCCTAGAAGCTATGGACTGAGCAAAGTTTCATAATATCAAATACTCCCTTTTTATTTGGAAAGGCCTTAGCTCTGGTTGTTTTTTTTAAACACCATCATTTTATCTTTTTTTTTTTTTGTGTCATTGCAACCTATTAGAATGAATTTATCTGATGGGCAGTGATGTTAACTAACCAATTCAATTATTTATTTGTTTTAAACCAGTTTAAGTGATCCATCAGTCATTCAATGGGTTTGTTATCCTATTGTCCTCCCAGATTCTCATTTAACAAGAAGTTACAAAGACAATCTTCTGATCTGAGGTGCTACCAACTGATCTTCCTTCAAAACCCAAGCTTCAAATTGGTCTAACTCAATATGGTTTCTAAATCACTTGTCTTTGTACTTGACATAACTTTTATCTCCCTGCTCCTTTTCTAACTACTTTCTTTAGAATGCTACTAGCCTACTCATAATTCTAATCATCTTCAGGTTACAACCTCTGCTCAAGCAACAATTAACAGAAACCATTTTCGGACTGAAATGCTACTAACTAAATTCTTACTATTTCAAATTCCAATCTTTGTCAATTTTATTGAGATTCAAATGACAGCTACAGGTTTTCTCTTAGCACCTTACAGGTGGGCCCCAGTCTTCAGTGTCTTACAGTGAGGAATCACAGACAACAGAGACCAAAGGGGAACAAACAGGGAAGCTGCGACCGAATTGGGGCGGCGCAAGTCGCCGGTGGTGGAGCTATGGCGTGGCGGGGGAGACTACGAAACAGAGGGCTAGTGAAGCTAGAGGTGGTCTTGGGGCGGCCGGAGAGGCACTGTGGCGGTGCGGCGACAGCAGGCGGCGGCTGGCCGTGGGGGTGAAAGAAGGGCGACGGCGTAGGGTGGAGTTGGAGCAAAAATGGTGGGAGCATGAGCATAAGTAGGTCATGGGGGACTTACCAGAGTGGTCGCCGAGGACGCGGAGCTGCCGAGGTGAGCCAGCGGCGGAAGCCTACTGCAGCGCAGCCGGTTCAACGTGGCGGCGGTCCTGGAGAGAACGAGAGAGCAAGTAAGTGATGGGGTAGAGTAGGGTGAGGTTAGGAGATGCTCACGGAGAGGGGAGTTGATCCGGGAATCGCCGGAGGTGGTGTATTGGCCGCGGTGGCGGTTTTGACTGGGGCCGGGGAAGAAGGAGTGTGCGGGGCTCCTCGGTGGATGAAACTCCAAATTGCTTAAGGGGTTCGTCTCTTGGAGCGATGGTGTGGGGACCCCGGTTTATTCGACTTGTAAGGCTTAGTCTTCCATTGACCCTAGCATCACAAATCAAATAAACCAAGCCCCGAGATATGTATACTTCCCAGAAATGCAGTATACACACCCCGTTACAAAATCATACATCAATTCCATACAACAGATCTAACAAAAGACATACATAATAGGGATTTATTACAACAAGGGCCAACCGGCCCAAAAGCAACAAAATAGCAAATAGACAGCGGAAGCAAAAGGGCCATAAGATGGCAAAAACAAAAGAGCCAATTAGTGTGCCTTTACCCACAAGGCAACCAACCGGCCGCCAAGCTAGTCGCCAAACCCAAGCACGCCTCACAAAAGGGAAGCCCTTGGGGCTCACCTTCTTCCTCTGCAACAAAACATTAAGCAAAGCAACCGAGTACAAAAATTGTTTTTGTACTGCAAGACCGACGTGTAGGGATAACGAACTATGATTAACTACATGCAAGCTTTATTTAAGTGGAGGTGGCTCGACTGACTTTTAGCATAAAGCAAGTTTTCATTTGCAATAATGTAATAGATTCAAAGCAATTTGACAAACTGATTGTAATTGTTGAAATAATAACTATACAATAAGTACAAGAGTAACCACCTATTGGTGACTATCCCAATAGCCACCACACATAGCACTAATCCCGTTCGCACCACCCATGTCAAGTTTTAATTTTAAAAGGTTGTAGTCTAACTCTTGAAAGACCTTGCCAAGCGTGTCCATAACCTAGGGCGAGGCTATTCGAATAGTTTTAACCTGCAGGGTGTACCAATGTACCCACACTTCGCACCGCCTTTAAGCCACACGCACACTTCCGAAGGTATGCCGCACGGCTAAGTCCTACGAGACATTTCCAATCTTGTGTATTAACTACGAGCCGCTCGTATGGATAGAAACCCATACGCTACATTGCAAGTCGAAAGACAACCACCCGCTACGGGAAACCTTTCGGACACTACAATGCTCCCAAAGACTATCCCTCCCGCGGCTCCTGCGACCCGGAGCCAATACACGCCAAAGTACTAAGTCAAGAGAGGTCCCATACCCTCTAGTGTGGTTAGCACGCTAAAATGCTTGGTTCAGATGTAACAAGATGTTCGGTCCTTGTTGACTCGGCACCATTCCAATCACACACCTAAGCACACCAACATACCCTTATGCCCAAGTCTAAATCATTTTGTTTTTAGATTTTAGTTTTCACAAGTAAACATGGTACAAGGCTGAAATCATGTTTATAATATGTTGTATGTGACCAAGGCTATCGACTAGGTCGATAACAGCCCAATTCTACCTGTAACTAAGCATTGCTAAGCATCATATCGTAAAGACAAATAAGAGGCCTAAATCATTCACCGGCTCTAATTCACCGGTGAGGATAATATTCCTAAGGTAGTGGAAGGGGTGAACAATTTAAGGGAAACAATGCAATAGGATTAGCTACCTCTATTCGACAAAATTAATCATTGACACAAGAGCATGCATACATACAAGTAAAACAAAGTATTAGATTTTAAAAGTAATGGGATGGAGTGGATATGATCAAACTGCTTGCCTTGCTGTAGATCACTTTCTTGCTGCAGAGGATTCACTCACGTAATCAATAATTCCTTCGAACCTAACGCTAAAAGGCGATAACCAAATAAGAACAAGAACTCCAAATAAAACTCAACAGCAAAAGTTATCCAAATGCAATGAAATTTCTACAGCAGCTAGAGGTTGATTTTAGACAAATTTAGAAACGAGAAACAGGTCAATTGGACTTAGCATGAAAAAGATATGGCTAATCTAAGTTCTCTCAGTCTGAAAAATCATAATTAAATTAATTACGGTTACTGTTCATGACGAAAATTTCTAGAATGATCTGGAACTTGAAATTTTTATGGTGGGTAGGTATGGTTATCCTAACAACAGCAAAACTGAGTTTGCACAATTTGGATTTGAAATGAATTAGTTATGATTTTTCTAAGTTCTAAAACTAGTGAACCATTAATTTCAAAGTGGCAAGGATCAAATGAAGACCTATTCTATATTACAAGTACAATCCTAGTGGGTCTTAACAAAACTTAGTTTGCTCAGCTAGGTATTACAGAGAATAAATTATGCGTTTACAAATTTTCAATGAATTTCTAAACCACTATTTCATATTAAATAAGTTCATGCAGTTTATATCATTTTCTATTTCATAACGAAAGGTTAAATTCATTCTCGATTAAAGTTCATATACTAACATAGCTACAAAGAATCGGAATCATCCAAAAGGAGTTAAAATGACAAAGTTATGCACTTTTGAAATTTGGAACATCAAAAGACTCGAAAACTTGAGCTCACGGAGGTCCGAATGAACCGAAGGAAAAGGAGAGGTCGTGGGCGATCTTGCATCGCAGGCCACAGACACCTTGAAGCACAACAGACGGAAAGACCTCCTCCCGCACGGGAGGTGCGGACCGTTGAGATCTGATCCAACGATCACGATCGAGGCGCGCCGCACAACGCACGCAAGGAGGTCTATGCGCCTATCAGAGGTCGTGACCGCCGATCGAGATCTGGCGGTCCCGAGCACTAGGGAGGTCCTAGAGCTTTAAAACCACGGAGGAGGTCCTAGATGGTGAGATTTGAAGGAGGAGGTCTTTTGACGGCTAAGTTTTATCGAGGAGGTCCACCGCTAGATCTAGATCTAACGGCCCAGAGTCGATGGGGAGGTCCTACGCGGTTTTAACAGAGGGAGGTCCGACGGCTCAGACAGACCTAGAGAGGTCTTGAACGGTCCGTAACAACGCGGAGGGAGGTCTGAGCGCTAAAGGTTTTACAAAAAGATATCTAACGCTCAGATCTAACCCGGGGAGGTCGCGAACGGCTAAGACCAAGGTTGGGGAGGTCCTGAGGGTTTTCTAACAAGGACCGGGAGTGCTCTTTTGCAAAGAGGACCTCGAGGAGGTCTTTTCCAACGAGGACCTCGGGGAGATCCCGAAGGTGGTTTTTACAGAAATGACCTCGAGGAGGTCTTTTTGCACAGGGGTGGTTCTAGCGGCTCAGATTAGATCTCGGGACGTCCTGGACGGCTGAGATCTAACCAAGTGAGGTCGTGAGCACTTAAGGTTTCTGCGAACAGAGACCTACGGTCATGATCTACGCTCGAAGAGGTCCTCAACGGCTCAGATTGCACGAGGAGGTCCCGAAGACTTAACGTTGTACAGAAACGAGCCCACGGCTCAGATTGAACCCGGGGTGGTCCTAAACGGTGGAGGTAACTCGAGGAAGAGGCCCTAGCGGTTGGGATTTGACAGGGAGGCCTTAGGGGTGAGGATTTAGCGGAGGAGGACCCCGATGGCTAAGATCTCCCAAGGGGGAGGTCTTAACGGCCCGCATTCAAAATCAAGAGGTCTCATGACCAAGAGTTTTCATAGAAAACTCCCAACAGCATGCATCAAAACCGGGAGCTTCTAAACGGCTGGGATTGAAACCAGGAGGTCTTACGCGGTTAGGATCTGATCTAGGGGGAGGTCCTAGAGACTGAGGTTTTTGCGGAAAAGAACCTAAGGCCCGATCTAATCTTGAGAGGTCGTGAACGGCTAGGATTGAGCCTAGGAGGTCCGAGCGGGGTTTTCTTGGTAAAATGCCGGGGTGGTTTTTACAAAGAGGACTCGGGGTGGTCTTTGCAAAATGACCAAGGGGAGGTCTTTGCAAAGAGGACTTCTAAGAGGTCCGAGAGGGTGGTTTTGGCAACACGGCAAGGGTGGTCCTTTACAAAGAGGACCTCGGGAGTGGCTTAGAGGTGGCCTTTGCAAAGGACCGAGGAGGTCTTATACTAAAAGGTTTTCGCGGAAAGATCTAAAGGTCCAGATCTAAACTTGGGGAGGTCTAGACGGTCACGAAGAACCCGAGGAGGTCCAAGGTGCTGTTAAAGGCGCGGGGCCTCCGGACAGCGACAAAAGGGGCGGCTAAGACAAATCTATTGCCCTTGATGATTGGCAATAAATGAACCAAAAAGGGGCACTAAAAGGCTTCTGGATTTAATTTCTAAGCCCATGGCCCACATGCCAGTGACACCACAGCGCGGATTATTACACGATTAACGCACCAATGATTAGCAATGATTGTGCATTAACGCTGTCCTAAAAGACGATTTAAAATGGGAGCTTGCACGGCAACATCCCGAAGCGCTCAACGGCTCCGCCGCGACGTGGATCTCGGCGGGAACCAAGGGCATGGTTGGGCTCCAAATAACGACACGAACCTAGAGGACGTGCTTCTCGACGGCGGCGACGGCCTTGAACGCCGGCGAGCCGGAGAAAAGCGGAGAACAGGTTTTCGGCAAAAACCGAAAACGAAGAAAACAAACACCATGAGCTAAACTAGCTGGATCACCAACACTTAAGGGATATTGCACACTCACCGACAAAGAAGAGGTACAAGGGAGGTCGGAGGCGGTCAAGGCGGCGACGACCGCAACCGGAGCCGAGGAAGAAGGTGGGGATGACCTCTAAGAACGTGTTCCCACAGAGACTTCCTCTGTGAAATCAACCAAAGAGGTTAGGAAAGCTTGAGGTGATCAAGACTACCAAAGACAAGCCAAGAACTTGAGGGAACCACTGGAGCTCGGATGGCTTCAAGGAGCTCCAAAGCCAGACAATGGAGGTCTCGGAGTTTTGAGAAATGAACCCAAGTGACCACAAAGAGGCCTGGATGAGGGAGAGGGAGTCTAAAAGATTGAGTGAGGAGCTCAGGGTTTCAATAAAGCCGAGAGAGCAAAGGAGGAGCAAGGTGGAGTTCCATGGTGCACTTGTCAAAAGTCCCTGCCATGAAAGTACATGAAATGACAGGCCAGGTGGAAAGGAGGACTTTGAGAAAAAGGTGCCGATACGAAATAAAGGTTGTCAGAGGTAGCCGTTGACAAGAGCAAGAAATGACAAGGCACTGCTCAAAACTGCTCTAGTCCTGACACACACGCATGCGTGGGAAAACGAGGATGACCAGTCCCAGAGGTCCCACCAGTCAGTGAGAGGCCCAAAAGAAACTGGTCAAGGGGCATGGCGCTCGGGTGGACTGGAGCTCGGGTTAGGAGGTCCGGGTGGTTGGATTTGAAACAAAGGGTCCCGATTCAAAGAGGTGATCGGAGGTCTTAGCGCACTGTGAGGTCTCAACCACGATCTAAGGATGGATGGCTCACTATCTCCAAGGTGCAGGGGTGGTCGAGGAGGTCCGGAAGGGGCGAGCAAGGGTGGTCTTTGCAAAGGCGAAAAAGGGTGGTCCGAGGGAGGTCAAGGAGGGTTGTCTTTGCAAAACGGACACAGGGTGGTCGTGTGAGTGGGAGGTCCGAGAGCTCCCCAGATCGAAGTGGTAGGGCAAGGATCTAGCGGCTGGAAGTGGTCGCGACAAGGAAGGAGCTCGGGCCGAGCCGGGAAGGTTGAGTTCCACCAAAGAAAAGCGTTGGGCTCGGGTTAGACTTGAACCCAAGGAGTAGTGGCTTGCTTAGGGAGTAAATTTTGAGCTGAAACTTTAAGGGAGCATTTGAGATAGCAAACTACTCCAAAATTTATGAAATTTTTACGGTAGCTTGCTGAGTTTGAGAGGGACCTTGAGTAAAATTTCCAGGGGTTTTTATGCGGAGCACTTTTGTCCAGAAATTATCCAAGGTTCTGATTAGGGTTTTGACCAAAGGTCCGAATGGGTTGACCGCCCCTAAGAATATCCAAACAATTTCTAGAAATTGTGAAAGTTTTCAGAGGGTCACCCAAGAAAACTATTTCCAGTGGATGATCACTAGATTAGACAAGGGTTTTTGGAAGACAAGGTTTTCGATCCGAGTGACTTGTGACTTGTAATCCCATAATTCTTTTGCAAGAATCCTTTAGAGCATACAAGAATTGCAAGATGTAAGAAAAAGTTTTAATTTCCCCTCATTTTCTTACATTTGAAACACAAGTTGAAAATTGGGATGTTACAACTCTCCCCCCCTTACCAAAAATCTCGTCCCGAGATTTGGATCAGCCGGGGACGAAAGAGGGGTAGTATGCGTGCAGATGATCTTCTCGTTCCCAAGTATCTCACTCTCGGAACGAGTTGACCACTGAACTTTCACGAATTCGAGGGTACGATTCATTTGCTCTTCGTTAAACTTCGCAAAGACACAACCTTTCTTTATGATTCTTTATCTATTTTAGAATATTTTTGTTGTACTTGGATCTATTGTTCTATCGCATTGTTTCTCGTTAGGTCACGATTCTGACCCAACATACGATCCTGGAGATGCAAAGGTTAAAGATTCGACCAGCACGAATCTGGGTTTAGACTAGCAGAAAACGTGCCACTTTAGTCGACACGGGGAAAACTTACTAGATCTAGATACAACAAAGATTGACAGACTGAGAGCTCTTCCTAGGTTCTAAGGTTGATGGTGCAAGACCGTTGTTAGCTGGTGGAGCTATTTGTCTGATCGATTTGCCCAACAACGGAATCTCAGCCTGCTAGCTAGGCATGCAGAGCCATCCTCCCACACTAGCTTCTTGGTGGAACCAAGGCCATTCTCAGTTAGGGGAGCAATTTGTCTGGTTACTCCACCAACGAATGGGACCTTGACTTGATAACTAGCTATACGGAGTCATCCCTCCGCAGCTAGTTTGTTAAAGGAGCTATGGCCCTCTAGGCCACAGAAATTTGAGGAAATAATGTATGTGATACCCAAGTCAAATAGACGATGACATCCCGTAAGGCATCTAGGGTTCGGGACAGATTAGCAAGATCTTTTCAAATCGGGTGGTACCGGCTTGGATAAAAGATCAAAACGAAGACCACCAAGAGCAGCAAAAGATGGGGATAAAGGAAATGAGATACTCCTGAATTGACTAAAATAGTATCAGGGCAAGGATTAACAAGAAGCGCACCTACGGCGTGGGTACCTCTTGAGCTTTCCACCGAGATGGGGTTGACTTGAGTACGAACAACCCTCAGTCACGATGTCGCGCAGAGCATGTGATCGAATCACGCCATGAAAAGAAACGAGAGGTTGCCCCAAGCTTCTTAGGACAATTGTAAGCATAATGACCACGAGTTCGCGGCGGAAACAAGTGACTACGCCGATTGCGGAGGTCGCTTTGTCGACTCGCAGTGCACGCGATTGGGGCACGGCCTGCGGAGAACGAGAGGTTGCTGCAACCTCCTTAGGACAACTATGCGCATAGTGACCCTTGCAGTTGCAGAAAAAGCAAGTGACATCCGCCATTCGTTGACGCTTGCGACGATCCTTTGGCTTCTTCTTTCTGGCCCCAGCAACTACGGGATTCTCGACCGTAAGTTGAAACTCGGAAAGGTATAGACGGTAATTTGTCCCGCGGCTCCACGGACAAATCATCCAAGAACTTCTCAGTCCGAAGCATTGGCGATTGCGATACTTGTAGACGACCGAAGAAGCAGTCGCTGAAGCTTTAATGACCTGGCGATCACCAGACTCATGCTACATTCTTTGGAAGAGTGAGTGCTTCCCTCGCAGAGAAAGCAAGTGACTTTGGCGATGGACGGCTTCGGGTAAGTGGTCTTCGCCGCAATTTGGGCGTCGTAGTACACTCGTTATCGGTGTCCTTTCTCACCACAATACCGGCAGACCATGACCTTCCTAGGGTTGCCACCTTCAGCGACATGGCTCTTTTTACCATGGCCACAGCAAAAAGGGGACGAAAATCCATCACAATCGCCAAAGGAGGCGCTTGCAATCCATGTCCGACAGCTTGGGGCTAGGGAGACCTTCATCCCACCGACTTGTCGACCTAGTCCGCCCGGTCCGTCCGGACATCTATTCACGAAGAGATGGGTACGCGCGAACCCAAGATTAGAAATCAAGGACGCGGAGGAAACACCAAGGACGGGGGTCCCACTGAACGTTAGGGTGGGGATAGATACTAAGATGGACAAGAATCAACCCGAAAGCTCAAGGCAAAGAAACCATAGACCACTAAGAAATGAACTCCAAAAGCTCAAAACAACCGCAAAATCAACACAAGGCTTCAATCACAAGGTCAACTTCCCGGTACGACCAACTCGTATGGAGGGAACGAGCAATCGGTTTAGGAAGGTAAATTTCAGCATGCAACTCAATTCCTAATAGGGTCAAATAGCAGGGTAGAACTACTAATAATAGTGTTAGATACTTAGCCAACTAATATCACTTCTTATCCTTTTATTCCCACAATGTTTTAGGTGAATTTTCCTCTCATTATCTACTTTTTTTTTTTTTTTGAACCTTTGAGCTTGCTGTCCGGAAATTGACGCTTGCTGTCCAGATTTTGCATCCGAGCTCCTAGTCGAAATTCACCATTCCAGAAGCTTCAAAACCTTGTAGAAAGGCAGCTAACACTTCAATTTGCCAAACTCATTGGTTCCCAAAACCCAATTTAAATGCTAACACTATCTTTTGAAAGAAGGAAAGGGAAACCACTTTTTAAACTCAAATTAGAGCAAGACGAGAGAAGAAAGCTAAGATAGGTAAGGAATAAAATATGAGGACTTACTTAAGCTTTCAAATCTTTTGAAAGTAAGTTTTCAAAATATCCTAGAGGCGACCAAGCTAGGGTTTCTACGGTCGAGATGGCTCGATACCAACTTTGTGGGGACCCGGTTTATTCGACTTGTAAGGCTTAGTCTTCCATTGACCCTAGCATCACAAATCAAATAAACTAAGCCCCGAGATATGTATACTTCCTAAATGCAGTATACACCCTGTTACAAAATCATACATCAATTCCATACAATGATCTAACAAAAGACATACATAATAGGGATTTATTACAACAAGGGCCAACCGGCCCAAAAGCAACAAAATAGCAAATAGACAGCGGAAGCAAAAGGGCCATAAGATGGCAAAAACAAAAGAGCCAATTAGTGTGCCTTTACCCACAAGGCAACCAACCGGGCCGCCAAGCTAGTCGCCAAACCCGAAGCACGTCTCACAAAAGGGAAGCCCTTGGGGCTCACCTTCTTCCTCTGCAACAAAAACATTAAGCAAAGCAACTGAGTACAAAAATTGTTTTTGTACTCGCAAGACTGACGTGTAGGGATAACAGAACTATGATTAACTACATGCAAGCTTTATTTAAGTGGAGGTGGCTCTGGACTGACTTTTAGCATAAAGCAAGTTTTCATTTGCAATAATGTAATAGATTCAAAGCAATTTGACAAACTGATTGTAATTGTTGAAATAACAGCTATACAATAAGTACAAGAGTAACCACCTATTGGTGACTATCCCAATAGCCACCACACATAGCACGAATCCCAGATTCGTACCACCCATGTCAAGTTTTAATTTTAAAAGGTTGTAGTCTAACTCTTGAAAGACCTTGCCAAGCGTGTCCATAACCTAGGACGAGGCTATTCGAATAGTTTTAACCTGCGGGGTGTACCAATGTACCCACACTTGCATCGCCTTTAAGCCACACGCACACTTCCAAGGTATGCCGGCACGGCTAAGTCCTACGAGACATTTCCAATCTTGTGTATTAACTACGAGCCGCTCGTATGGATAGAAACCCATACGCTTACATTGCAAGCCGAAAGACAACCACCCGTTACGGGGGGGAAACCTTTCGGACACTACAATGCTCCCAAAGACCATCCTCCTGCGGCTCCTGCGACCGGAGCCAATACACGCCAAAGTACTAAGTCAAGAGAGGTCCCATACCCTCTAGTGTGGTTAGCACGCTAAAATGCTTGGTTCATGTAACAAGATGTTCGGTCCTTGTTGACTCTGCACCATTCCAACACACCTGAAGCACACCAACATACCCTTATGCCCAAGTCTAAATCATTTTGTTTTTAGATTTTAGTTTCCACAAGTAAACATGGTACAAGGCTGAAATCATAAGCGATAATATGTTGTATGTGACCAAGGCTATCGACTAGGTCGATAACCGCCCAATTCTACCGGTAACTAAGCATTGCTAAGCATCATATCGTAAAGACAAATAAGAGGCCCTAAATCATTCACCGGGCTCTAATTCACCGGTGAGGATAATATTCCTAAGGTAGTGGAAGGGGTGAACAATTTAAGGGAAACAATGCAATAGGATTAGCTACCTCTATTCGGCAAAATTAATCATTGACACAAGAGCATGCATACATACAAGTAAAACAAAGTATTAGATTTTAAAAGTAATGGGATGGAGTGGATATGATCAAACTGCTTGCCTTGCTGTAGATCACTTTCTTGCTGCAGAGGATTCACTCACGTAATCAATAATTCCTTCGGAACCTAACGCGAAAAGGCGATAACCAAATAAGAACAAGAACTCCAAATAAAACTCAACAGCAAAAGTTATCCAAATGCAATGAAATTTCTACAGCAGCTAGAGGTTGATTTTAGACAAATTTAGAAACGAGAAACAGGTCAATTGGACTTAGCATGAAAAAGATATGGCTAATCTAAGTTCTCTCAGCCTGAAAAATCATAATTAAATTAATTACGGTTACTGTTCATGACGAAAATTTCTAGAATGATCTGGAACTTGAAATTTTTATGGTGGGTAGGTATGGTTATCCTAACAACAGCAAAACTGAGTTTGCACAATTTGGATTTGAAATGAATTAGTTATGATTTTTCTAAGTTCTAAAACTAGTGAACCATTAATTTCAGTGGCAAGGATCAAATGAAGACCTATTCTATATTACAGTACAATCCTAGTGGGTCTTAACAAAACTTAGTTTGCTCAGCTAGGTATTACAGAGAATAAATTATGCGTTTTACAAATTTTCAATGAATTTCTAAACCACTATTTCATATTAAATAAGTTCATGCAGTTTATATCATTTTCTATTTCATAACAAAGGCCTAAATTCATTCTCAGATTAAAGTTCATATACTAACAGAGCTACAGCAACTGGAATCATCCAAAAAGGAGTTAAAATGACAAAGTTATGCACTTTTGAAATTTGGAACATCAAAAGACTCGAAAACTTGAGCTCACGGGAGGTCCGAATGAACCGAAGGAAAAAGGAGAGGTCGTGGGCCGCTGATCTTGCATCGCAGGGCCACAGACCTTGAAGCACAGCGCACGGGAAAGACCTCCTCCCGCACAGGGGAGGTCTGGACCGTTGAGATCTGATCCAACGATCACGATCAGAGCGCGCACAGCGCACGCAAGGAGGTCTATGCGCCTATCGAGAGTCGTGGACCGCCGATCGAGATCTGGCGGTCCCGAGCACTAGGGGAGGTCCTAGAGCTTTAAAACCACAGGAGGAGGTCCTAGATGGTGAGATTTGAAGGAGGGAGGTCTTTTGACGGCTAAGTTTTACTGAGGAGGTCCACCGTTAGATCTAGATCTAACGGCCCGAGTCGATGGGGAGGTCCTACGCGGTTTTAACAGAGGAGGTCGGACGGCTCAGTTAGACCTAGAGAGGTCTTGAACGGTCCGAACAACGCGAGGAGGTCTCGAGCGCTAAAGGTTTTACAAAAAGATATCTAACACTCGATCTAACCCGGGAGGTCGCGAACGGCTAAGACCAAGGTTGGGGAGGTCCCGAGGGTTTTCTAACAAGGACCGGAGTGCTCTTTGCAAAGAGGACCTCGAGGAGGTCTTTTCCAACGAGGACCTCGGGGAGATCCCGAAGGTGGTTTTTACAGAAATGACCTCGAGGAGGTCTTTTTGCACAGGGGTGGTTCTAGCGGCTCAGACAGATCTCGGACGTCCCGGGCGGTGAGATCTAACCAAGTGAGGTCGTGAGCACTTAAGGTTTCTGCGACGAGACCTACGGTCATGATCTACGCTCAAGAGGTCCTCAACGGCTCGGTTGCACGAGGAGGTCCCGAAGACTTAACGTTGTACAGAAACGAGCCCACGGCTCAGATTGAACCCGGGGTGGTCCTAAACGGTGGAGGTAACTCGAGGAAGAGGCCCTAGCGGTTGGGATTTGACAGGGAGGCCTTAGGGGTGAGGATTTAGCGGAGGAGGACCCGATGGCTAAGATCTCCCAAGGGGGAGGTCTTAACGGCCCAGATTCAAAACTGAAGAGGTCCTGCGACCAAGAGTTTTCATAGAAAACTCCCAACGGCACAGATCAAAACTGGGGAGCTTCTAAACGGCTGGGATTGAAACCAGGAGGTCTTACGCGGTTAGGATCTGATCTAGGGGGAGGTCCTAGAGACTGAGGTTTTTGCGGAAAAGAACCTAAGGCCCAGATCTAATCTTGGAGAGGTCGTGAACGGCTAGGATTGAGCCTAGGGAGGTCTGAGCGGGGGTTTTCTTGGTAAAATGCCAGGGGTGGTTTTTTACAAAGAGGACCTCGGGGGTGGTCTTTGCAAAAATGACCAAGGGGAGGTCTTTTGCAAAGAGGACTTCGGAAGAGGTCCGAGAGGGTGGTTTTGGCAACACGGCAAGGGGTGGTCCTTTTACAAAGAGGACCTCGGGAGTGGCTTAGAGGTGGCCTTTGCAAAAGGACCGAGGAGGTCTTATACTAAAAGGTTTTCATGAAAGATCTAAAGGTCCAGATCTAAACTTGGGGAGGTCTAGACGGTCACGAAGAACCCGAGGAGGTCCAAGGTCTTTATTAAAGCGCGGGGCCTCGGACAAATGACAAAAGGGGCGGCTAAGACAAATCTATTGCCCTTGATGATTGGCAATAAATGAACCAAAAAGGGGCACTAAAAGGCTTCTGGATTTAATTTCTAAGCCCATGGCCCACATGCCAGTGACACCACAGCGCGGATTATTACACGATTAACGCACCAATGATTAGCAATGATTGTGCATTAACGCTGTCCTAAAAAGACGACGAAAATGGGAGCTTGCACCGGCAACATCCCGAGCGCGCTCAACGGCCTGCCGCCGGCGACGTGGATCTCGTCGGCGGGAACCAAGGGCATGGTTGGGCTCCAAATAACGACACGAACCTAGAGGACGTGCTTCTCGACGGCGACGCTTTGAACGCCGTGCGAGCCGAGAAAAGCGGAGAATGTTTTTCGCAAAACCAAAACGAAGAAAACAAACACCATGAGCTAAACTAGCTGGATCACCAACACTTAAGGGATATTGCACACTCACCTGGACAAAGAAGAGGTACAAGGGAGGTCGGAGGCGAGCTGGCGGCGGCGACGACCGCAACCGGAGCCGAGGAAGAAGGTGGGGATGACCTCTAAGAACAGGTTCCCACAGAGACTTCCTCTGTGAAATCAACCAAAGAGGGTTAGGGAAAGCTTGAGGTGATCAAGACTACCAAAGACAAGCCAAGAACTTGAGGGAACCACTGGAGCTCGGATGGCTTCAAGGAGCTCCAAAGCCAGACAATGGAGGTCTCGGAGTTTTGAGAAATGAACCCAAGTGACCACAAAGAGGCCTGGATGAGGGAGAGGGAGTCTAAAAGATTGAGTGAGGAGCTCAGGGTTTCAATAAAGCCGAGAGAGCAAAGGAGGGGAGCAAGGTGGAGTTCCATGGTGCACTTAAGTCAAAAGTCCCTGCCATGAAAGTACATGAAATGACAGGGCAGGTGGAAAGGAGGACTTTGAGAAAAAGGTGCCGATACGAAATAAAGGTTGTCAGAGGTAGCCGTTGACAAGAGCAAGAAATGACAAGGCACTGCTCAAAACTGCTCTAGTCCTGACACACACGCATGCGTGGGAAAACGAGGATGACCAGTCCCAGAGGTCCCACCAGGCAGTGAGAGGCCCAAAAGAAACTGGTCAAGGGGCATGGCGCTCGGGTGGACTGGAGCTCGGGTTAGGAGGTCCGGGTGGTTGGATTTGAAACAAAGGGTCCCGATTCAAAGAGGTGATCGGAGGTCTTAGCGCACCAGGAGGTCTGAACCACAGATCTAAGGATGGATGGCTCACTATCTCCAAGGTGCACAGGGTGGTCGAGGAGGTCCGAAGGGGGCGAGCAAGGGTGGTCTTTGCAAAGGCGAAAAAGGGTGGTCCGAGGGGAGGTCAAGGAGGGTTGTCTTTGCAAAACGGACACAGGGTGGTCGTGTGAGTGGGAGGTCCGAGAGCTCCCCAGATCGAAGTGGTAGGGCAAGGATCTAGCGGCTGGAAGTGGTCGCGACAAGGAAGGAGCTCGGGAGCCGAAGGTTGAGTTCCACCAAAGAAAAGCGTTGGGCTCGGGTTAGACTTGAACCCAAGGAGTAGTGGCTTGCTTAGGGAGTAAATTTTGAGCTGAAACTTTAAGGGAGCATTTGAGATAGCAAACTACTCCAAAATTTATGAAATTTTTACGGTAGCTTGCTGAGTTTGAGAGGGACCTTGAGTAAAATTTCCGGGGTTTTTATGCGAGCACTTTTGTCCGTAAATTATCCAAGGTTACGATTAGGGTTTTGACCAAAGGTCCGAATGGGTTGACCGCCCCTAAGAATATCCAAACAATTTCTAGAAATTGTGAAAGTTTTCAGAGGGTCACCCAAGAAAACTATTTCCAGTGGATGATCACTAGATTAGACAAGGGTTTTTGGAAGACAAGGTTTTCGATCCGAGTGACTTGTGACTTGTAATCCCATAATTCTTTTGCAAGAATCCTTTAGAGCATACAAGAATTGCAAGATGTAAGAAAAAGTTTTAATTTCCCCTCATTTTCTTACATTTGAAACACAAGTTGAAAATTGGGATGTTACAGATGGGTCGCGGCGTGACGCAGTTGGGGGCGGCCGGAGCTCGCCAGAGGGCCAGGGAGCTTGGACACGGCACGGCGGCTCTAGCGCTTGGCATTCGGCTTCTTGTTCAATTGGAGCTCTGGGAGGACTTGTGATGAAGCAGAAGGCGTGGGGAAGGATTGAAGGGAGGCGAAGAAAGGGGTGAGGCGAGCTTGGGCGCTCGGCTTAAATAGAGGGAGGAGGCGGAGGAGCCAAGGGGGAAGTGGCGATGCGACAGCGGCATGGGCACGGAGACGCCGAGGGAGAAAGGCAGGGCAAGGGCAACGCGGAACACGGGAGTGCGGTCGGGCAAGGTGCGACGATGCGGTTCAAGCAGCGAAACCGGGGGTGGCTCGGTTAAACCGGCGGCGTGCAGGCTGCATTGGTGCGAGGCGGCATGCAGTGCTTGGCGCGAGGCGCCATGTCACGCGTGTCCGCACAATGGCGGGAAGTGCTTGCACGTTGGTGCTTTCGTGGAGAAGAAGGCCTGGCCTGTGGGGCCGGCCGGTCAGTGAGGCAAAGGTAGTTTTAGGTGTTTATGTTTTCAGTAAATGGCTGGGGTGGTTTAGGTAATTATTTGACATAGAAATATAAGTCCAAAATTTATGAGTATTTTAGGAGAGGTTTTTGACATAGTGTAGATTATTGTGTAATTATTTCAGAATTTTATGTGCTCTGGGTATTGTTATAAAATTCTGTTAAGTTCCTGTTTGTATGTATTATTATTATTCTATTTGAGAAAAGTTTGTAAAAACATGTTCTAAATACTTCTTACTTCATTGACATTGTAGTTACACCAAGTGTGTATTTTTAATTATCATATTATGTTCCGGTTGTTTTTAACTATTAATTGAGTTTGTATTTAACATCTCTTATTTCAATTCATCTTAATTTCTTAATGAGTTTTAAATTTCCAGAATTTGATTCTCAAATTCTTTATTCAGACAAAAGCTTTGCAAATAAAACCCAGAAAAGCAATTGTAAATAAAATCCATCAAAAGTTTTAAAAAGAAGACATTTTTACCTATTTAAAATAATCCAAAAATTTTGGGATGTTACACGGATGGACGACGCTGGCGCTGAAGCTTCTCTCCACGCGCGATGGACAAGGCCTGTGGATGACGCACGCGAAGATGCGTTGGCTGATGGCGACGCGGGGCGATGGCTTTAGATGCTCGCGCGAGACAACGGCCGAAGATGCGCTGCAGGACGGCGACACCAGACGAGACGGAGAACCTATCTTTTATTTTTTTTCAGTATCTCAAACCCTAATCTCCTGTGCTCTGATACCACTTGGTAGAAATAATGCACGGATCAATAGGGACAAAAGATACGAATTTTACGTGAAAAACCCTTGCGGGAAAAAACCACGGACGCCAACCGGCGATGATCACTATATGAGGAGTGTTTACAAAACACTGGGGATTGCAATGAGGCGTCAGGCGTCAACTCTCTCCATGCGGCTTACAAGAGGTATATAAAGGGGTAAAAGGACTTAGAGTCTAAGTAAGAAACTAATCCGCTAATATATCAACTAATCCGGATACTTTCATATTAGAAATTCGAATCACAATTCAACATAAACCTTCCATGTACAATTGGTAATCTAATACAGTTTAGCAAGACCTGACAACATCATTGTTGATTTCCCACATGGAATCCTACTCCAACAAATACTAAACACTAAAACAATAAATGATAGCCGACAAAGAAGTCACTAAGAAAACAATGCGTTGTTTGTGAAGACTGAAGACAGACAAAGCATCTTAGAGCTGCCTCTGAAAAGGGACGCACACCGAGCCATGGTATCTAGCCTCACCGCCAGACTAGTTATGCACAATCCAAATCAAGAATTTTAATCACAAGAATGTATAACTTTGACCTCGAGTTGAATAATGGTATATATTTTCAATCAATCAAGTAAATTTGCGATTAATGCATGTGGTTTACCATATCTCCTTGTTAAAGCTCGAGAGAAGGAAGGATGGCATTAATAAAAACAAGTTTGCTTAGGCACGTTGCAACTCCCGATGCTTTGTATAGTTGGTGCTACTAACCATCGATTTCACCTATTTCTTTGTGCGATACCACATGGCATCGGCTATTGCCAAAAGATATCGGTGTAGTAGTAGACCAAAGAGTGTTGACTAGCAAAAACTCACTAACTTTGTCTCGTGCGATCGCCGCGAGGAAGCGAAGGCTACTGCGGCAGCGAGGGAGGAGGGAGGTGTTAGTCATAATCTAAGGTTAAACATGAACTAATGATATTAACCCTAGCTCAATCATGAACACCTAGACTAATCCTTAGAGCGGAAGCGAAATTGCATACCCGAACTTGATGATGCTATTAGGTTGTAGACCCGGTCAGTGCAGAGGTGGTCGTGGACCAGGAAAAAAACCATCCGGTTAACCGCATTTACCAGATGGAACCGGGTTTTGAAAAACCGACCGAAAAGTTTAAAAGTTGAATTTGAATTTTTGACTTCGTAATGTCATTCCTTGGTTGGTTTAGGCCTTTTTGTGCTAGATTACATATTGAAATATGTTCTTTTCACATGTTATCTTTTAGTTGGTTGTTTTTTTTATGTTATGAAAGTATGAATCAATTGAATTTGAATACTTGCAATTGCATTGCTTGGTTTGACAGCACATGAGGTGTCCTTTGATTCTTGCACAGTTGGAGGAGCACATGGGTGGGAGCAGGCCAATAGCTAGCTGTCCTTTGATTCTTTGCATTGGATGCTCCTTGCTTTGGTGCTTTTGCTGCTGCAGCAGCCCTCTCGTGTCCCCCTTTTGCTTGTTGAGTTGCTGGACAGCAGGAGGGCAATAGCTAGCAGCTAGTGGCAGCAAGCAACACTTTCTAATTAATATTCTCATTATTCCAAATTTTCAATGTTTACTGGTTTTTCCCGTTTTTCACGGTTTTCGATTCTGCTTCGATAATCGGTCGGTTCTGGCGGTACTATTCTGAGTTCAAATTTTGGATTATGAAATTTGCTGTGAAATTTCGAATTTCCGTACGGCGATTCGCTTCGAACCCTCTCGGGTTTTGGTCCGGTAGCGGGTTTTTGAACCCTGTCGTGGATGAGTTCGGCGGTGTTGCGGTGACGACGGGGCCTTCGGTCTTCGCTCGCCACTGCGCTCATGAGAGATCGGTTTTGTTGGGAGCTTCGTAGCTTTGAACCACACACCGGTCGAAAGTCTGTCGAGTCCCCTTTTATTCTAGCGCAGGGCGAACGGGACCGAAACCAAGTCTTGTTGGTTTCACCCCCGATCAGGGCGCAAAGTGGGTTGTGACCCCATAGATCTTGGGGTTGTTAGCCGAGATCAACCCAACAGGAGGCAGCGACTGCAGCGGCGAGGAAGGACTAGAGGAGGGACGCAGCAGGGGAGGGCACGGGTGGGGGGACTGGGGATGCAGAGATGAGGAGGGAGCTAGGGAGAGGTGACAAGTGAGGGAGGGAGGCGGCGGCTGCGGTGGCGAGGGAGAAAGGAGGCGGAGGTCGGGGGGTGGAGGCCGCGGATGGGGGGAGGTGTGGACTATAGATGACGATTGAGGAGGGACCGCGGGAGGGGAAGGGAGGCGACTGGCGGTGAGGGAGGAGGAACGCGGCGGCGGCGGTGAGCGTTAGCGGATTTGGGAGGTGTGGCGTGGGCGTTGTGGTTCTTTGTGGAGGGCGGCGAATGGGCTCTGGCCTCTGGCAGAGTGGGCAGTCGGAACATAGGGTGACTCGGTGTCTCGGGCTGTGTTAGCCAGGAGTTTGGATAGAGCTTAGGTATTTTTCCAGATAGTTCCGGTTTTTTTCCCGGATAGCACCGAATCAACCAGATAGATGGTTCCTGAATAGTAATCCATACCCGGCAAAAAAAATCCGAATCCGGGGGGAAACGGGTATCCGAAAAAATACACTCTAAATTGTATCCGAATTAATTCAGTCGGTCGGAAACTATCTGCTCCGTTTGCATCGTCATCCTTCATTTCTTGTATTGTGACATGGACCAAATTAAGTGCGTCTCGCTACTTGTGACGGATTGAATTCTTTTCAACACGCACCAGCAGCGACGGGGACGATGGAGCAGTACACAAGTACAACTTGGCTTCGATCACGACAGGCCGGTCACAATCAATAGTCTCAACGGCCGGCGAAGGCGCCTATATAAGCTCGCCGCGAGGAGTGGCATTGGACGTACAAGCGAGCTAGCTATAGTCGTACACAGCAGCTCATGCACACATGCTTGCAACTGTACGTAACTAAGCAAGTTAACAAAGGGTTCTTGAACCTAGCTATAGCTAGCCAGTTGGATAGCTGGTCACTTCAAACCAAATGGCAAGGCGTCTTAGCGTTGTGACCGTCGTGATCGCGATGTCCGTCCTGCTCGTTCTGTCGGGCGCCAGTGCGGCGCGGCGGCTGGAGAATGGGGGGGAGCTGGCCGTGGCCGTGGCGACGGGCCGTCCGCGACGTCTCTTAACCCAAATGGCCGCGTTGGTGTGGGAAGAGACGGAGGAAGGTGGAGGCAGCGGCGTATCTGCGTCCAAGAGGCTCAGTCCTGGGGGACCCGACCCGGAGCATCACTGATCACGTACGAGATGTCGTAATCTGTGCAGTGCGTACATCGGATCGGAACCTTCACGTCGAAATCGCTTCGTCATGTTCCCTTCTTTTCTTGTGTGCGCGCGCGTGTGGTATGACTGTGTGTGTGAGGGAGAGAGAACATTCGATCGTGCCAATAACAGCTTATGCGACCTCTTTTAGGTTTTTGTCCTTGGAAGTCGTATAGGTCTGAGCGATACTTATGTTAATTTCCTTACTTTCAAAAGAGAGATAATGTAGAATAATCGTGTACGTGTTTAATTCTTCACAAAGAATGCAAGAATGCGTGTTAGCGGCGTAGCACTGTCGTTACCTCCGGATACGTGATGGCGGACTATGCCGACCAGTAACGTGTCGCGGAAGTAGTGACAGCCGCTTGCAGGCGGTGCCGTGCACATGGTGCCTTTCATGCGGTTGCATATACAACCTACGGTACAATCATCATCTACTCTTTCATGCAATCCACCGATCGGCTTGGCCGGCGACTTCAAGTCGGCTCGCGGTAGATTAGAGCGGATTTGCACCGTAGAAAAACAATCTAGAAAGCCAAATTTGCAGAATTGAAAGCAATCTAGAAAAACGATTCAATCTACGAGCGTCGTTCATCGACGGTTACCTTTTCGATGCGAGGAGAGTCGATCGTGCTGATAACGTGTTGAGGAACCGTCGCTGGCAAGTCCAGTCCGAGCGATTACCTCGTAGACAAATAGAGAATCGTAAGAACAATGCAAGAACACAAGAACAGAACAAGAGATGAACACAGGTATGAGAGGGGACTGCAGGCTTCTCTTTATTGCTCTTTCAATAATGAATGTGTACAATAGCTGGGGGGTCCCCCTCTATATATAGTCTACAGGTGGATGAGGTGCCCACATGGACCCGGACTCCTGGCCGGGCCCCCGGTTTCCTAACACTCTCCCTTGGGCTCTCATCCTTCATGTCCATGCCTCGTCAAAGCTCCATAAAAACCTAGTGGGAAAATTTTGGAGAAAGAGTACATGAATCATGTTCTACTATGTTGCACGAATTGCCTCATTAAAAACCTTAACCGAGAAACTTCAGGAAAACTCGTCAAGGGAAAAAGAGTACAATCCACCCAATCTTATTTAATCTTCAAGATTTATTCTTTAGGTACTCGATCTTCGTGATCAAGCTTTAGTAGTGAGTTCGTGAAGGTTCTCCCCCTGAATTCTGCACTTCTCTAAGTCTCATCATTCCAATTCCACGTATGCACCTTTCAAAGCTAGATGCTGGAAGTGACTTAGTGAATAAATCTGCAAGATTTTCACATGACTTAGTATGCAGTACTTTAATTTCGTCCATGTTTTGCATTTCATGAGCATAGAAGAACTTGGGGTTGATATGCTTTGTGAGGGGACTCTTCACATAACCCATCTGTACTTGTGCAACACAAGCTGCATTATCTTCATAGATAATCGTGAGAGTTTGTGCGGTACTCAATCCACATGACTGCTGGATGTGGTGAATCATCCGCCGAAGCCAAGAGCATTCACGTGCGGCCTCGTACAGTGCTATAATTTCTGAGTGGTTCGTCAAAGTTGATACCATGCTTTGCTTAGACGATTTCCATAAAATTGCAGTTCCACCACACAGAAAAACATAGTCTGTTTGTGACTTAGCTGTATGCGGGTCTGATAGGTATCCGGCATCTGCATAGCCAGTCATTGTTAGGTCTTGGTTCTTTCTGTAGAACAGACCAAGATCTTTACTTCCTTGGATGTATCGGAAGACGTTCTTTATTCCCTACCAATGCCTTTTGGTAGGTTCTGCACTATACCTTGCTAAAAGGTTCACTACGAAAGCAATGTCCGGTCTAGTGCAGTTTGCTAAGTACATGAGTGCTCCAACTGCGCTCAAGTATGGGAATTCAGGTCCCAGGACTTCCTCCCCCTCTTCTCTAAGTCTGAACAGGTCCTTGTCTTGCTACAAGGATCTCCCGATCATTGGCACTTTCGAATGATATGCCTTTCCAAAGCCGAACCTTTCCAACACCTTCTGAGTGTAGGTTGACTGATGTACTAAAATCCCTTCAGGGGAATGCTCAAGCTGCAAGCCTAGGCAATATTTGGTTTTACCCAAATCGTTCATTTCAAACTCTGACTCCAGGTAAGAGCTTGCTTTTCCAATATCTTCCAATGTCCCGATGATATTCAGATCATCTACATACACTGAGATTATACAGAATCCATCCTGGGATCGTCGTATAAAAACACAGGGACAATCCTCACTGTTCGTGTAGCCTTTCTTGCAGAGAAAGTCGCTTAAGCGATTATACCACATCCTGCCTGATTGCTTCAGTCCATACAGTGACTTTCTGAGTTGCACACTATATAGATTTCTATTTGCTCTGTCTTTGTTCGGGACAGGGATACCTTCAGGTAACTTCATATAAATTTCCGAATCTAAGTTCCCATAAAGGTATGCAGTTACCACATCCATCAATTTCATTTCCAAATTCAGATTTACTGCCATGGAGATTAAGTATCTAAAGGTAGTTCCGCCCATGACCGGGGAATAGGTTTCTTCATAATCGACTCCAGGTCTTTGAGTGAAACCTTGTGCAACAAGCCTTGCTTTATATCTTACAACTTCATTGTTTTCATTTCTCTTTCGAACAAATACCCATTTATGCCCTACAGGGTGCACATGGGGAGGTATGCGGCTTATAGGCCCAAACACCTCTCTTTTATTCAGAGATATTAATTCTGCTTCTATTGCCTTCTTCAATCTTTCCAATCTGATCTTTTCTTGCATTCAACGAGCGATGCAGGCTCTGGATCAAGATCAATGATTGTGGCAATTTTCTTTGTAAAATAAATGTCGATATTAGCTGTTGCTCTATTCATAGATTCTCCCGTGGTCACATAATTTATAGCTATTTCTTTATGGGGCGGTTCTGCTAATGCTTCTACTTGCTCACCGCTGCTTTCAATTGCGGGGGCATGTCCCTTTAGTTTTTCAGCTCCGATATGTGCGCACACATCCATGCTGATGTCTCCCTCCGTGGGAATATTCAAATCTGGTATGCCTTTTCTTTGAAGGTTCCATACAGTGCAGTCTCAACGGCTCCCTTCCGATTCTGGGAACTTCGTGATCGGCTGTGACAAGTCCTTCTTATCCTTTTTCGCCAGGCGTCCCCGGTTACTTGGGATTCGAGGGGCCGGAGTTCTCGTCCTTTTGTTCTGAGGCCTCTGGATGGGATTAGGGATACCTTCTATTTTCTTTGGTATTTCAACCGTGTCCGGTGCATTGCGTGCAAGCACATGCGACTTGGTCACGCTCTTCAAATCACTAAAGTGGTCAGGCAGTTGATTCGTTAATGCTTGCAAATCGATTATCTTCTGGACTTCTCTATCTGTTTCACTAGTGCGTGGGTCATGTGCATTAATTCCCGTGGCTCGCCACGTTATTTTCCGACATTTTTCATCAAGAGGTTGATTTCCTCCCCTAATGACGGGAAACTATCCTCATCAAATATGCTATCAGCGAAACGAGCTGTATGCAAATCTCCAGTCATCGGGTCCATATACCTGATTATGGATGCAGTCTCATAACCAACGTATATCCCAGACTTTCGGAGAGGGCCCATTGCAGTTCGCTGCGGTGGTGGTATAGGTACATAAACCTTGCAACCAAACCTTCGGAGATGAGAGATTTTCGGTGTTGACCCTTGCGCTAGTTGCATAGGTGAATGGATGTTCTATGCCGACGGTCTAAAATTGATGAGAGTTCTTTGCATGCAGATCGCGTGTCCCCAACACGTAGTTGGTAAATTACAATTAGTAAAAGCGGTCGGGCAATGAATTTAATTCTTTTAATCAAGGCCTCTGCTAGTCCATTCTGAGTGTGGACATGTGGTACCGAGTGCTCAACGGTAATTCCCATTGCCATACAATAATCATCAAATGCCTTTGAAGTAAATTCTCCGGCGTTATCTATTCTGATAGACTTCACATGATGATCAGGGAAATTATTCTTTATTTTAATTATTTGTGAAATCAGCTTTGCAAAAGCATGGTTTCTTGTAGACAATGAGCATACATGCGGCCATTTCGAGGAAGCATCGATGAGCACCATAAAGTACCTAAATGGCCCTGACAGGGGCTGAATAGGACCGCAAATATCTCCCTGGATTCGGTCCAGGAATGCAGGGATTTCATCCTTCACTTTCAAAGGAGAAGGTCTAGTAATTAATTTCCCAGTGGCACATGCAGGGCACACAAAATCTTCTGGATTCGGGAAATTCTTTACATTGATATTATGTCCCTGAGAATTGTTAATTATATTTCTCATCATTCTAAGACCAGGGTGACCTAATCTATCATGCTAGAGACAGAAAAGTTCAGAGCTTCTAAAAGATATTTTCAGGACAATATAGGTTGCAGGTGCCTTAATATGAGTGTAGTATAGCCCAGATTCATATGAAGGAAGTCGTTCTAATACCCTTTTTTCATTTTCCTCACACTTTGTAATGAGCAGGTATTCCTTACCATACTCTTCTTCAGTCTCTACATGGAGACCGTTAGCGCGAATGTCTTTAAAACTTAAGAGAGTCCTAGTCGATTCTGGGTACAACAAGGCTTCTTCAATGACCAATGTCGTGCCCATGGGGAGTATAATTGTGGCTCTTCCTGAGCCTATTATACAAGTATCGCTGCCAGCGATTGTCGTAAGACTGCCAGCATTCTTGCTGATCGACTGGAAAAATTTCGTCTCTCTCAATATGGTATTTGTTGTGCCACTATCTGCTAAGCACACTTCCTCCATAGGGCGCCACACACGTTCTGATATATAAAGTATTTATTAATATGGAGTAGGAAGCAAACCACACACAAAATACTTCAAACAGAACAAACTTGCTATTTATTAATACGGGAAAAGTCTTGCTGGACACATCACAAGAATTTATTGCAAATGCTCTTCTAGAGCTTACAACCTTTATTCCAAATCAAAGTTCTATGAAAACATAAACTACAAATGACTATAAGACTAAGTGCCATGCATGCACTAGACCGAATCAGCGAAGTATGAAGAAACTTCTACCTGAATCTGGTCTATTTCTATCTTCTCCTCTTCGGCAACTACAGCTGCAGCCGCTGTAATGTCCAAAGAAGGAGTGATGGGAGTTGCTGTAAGGCTATCCACATCCATGGGTGCAGCCAATGACTGTGGGTCTTCTATGCTTGCAATGGCGAGATGCGCTTGATGCTGTCCTTTGCCCTTCTTATTTGCCTTGAAAGCATCAATCACGTGCTGCGGTTCACGGCAGGCACGTGACCAATGTCCCCAAGTGCCGCATTTGTAGCAGCTTTGGTCTTGCTGACCATAGGGCTTCTCATTACGCTTCTTTTGTTCGTCTTTTTTGGCTTGAACATTCTGCTTTATCTTGCGACTCATGACCTTACCCTTCTTGCCTCTTTGCTTCGAGTGAGGCTTTCTCACCTTGTAGCTGCTAGCGTTGACTTTATGGCCAACTTTGCTACTAGGTGGCTGCGAGATGTAGTTCTTTCTGAGAACCTCATCTTGAGCTTCCGCAACTTGCATAATATCAATCAGTTCGGCATATTCCTTGAAGCCATCCTGACGGTAGTTGCGTGCGGATTGCACCGCATTTGGGTGAAAGGTAGATAGGTTTTTCTCAATCCTCTCTGCATCTGTGATTATTTTACCACAAAGCTGAAGATTTGTACAAATTCTGTGCAAAGCAGAGTTGTACTCCCCCACGGTCTTATAGTCAGCAAAACATAGTTGAGTCCATTCCTGCGCTGCCCGGGGCAGGATGGTGTACTTCAGTTTCTCGAACCGCTTCTTCAGGGCGGTCCATAAAGCCAGTGCACTCTTCTCTGCCATATACTCATTCTTGAGAGTTAGGCAGAGGTGATGTCTGAGGAAGTGAAGTGCCTGCTCATTCTCCTCAGCAGTTGGAACGGCATCCTACGAGGCGCCGAGTCCAATAGCAGCACAGAGATTCTTGGCTCCAAGTACGATCTCAACATCTGATGCCCAAGTCAAATAGTTCTGGCCATGCTGGGCTAGCTCCTCGAACTCCCGGTTCGTAATTCCAGTCATCTGCATATTCATGCAAGAGGTGCATAAGATGACTGCCGGTAATGCGCATAAAAGGTTGCAAAGATTCTCATAATATTCCCGTATTTTTCTACGCATTGATCAAGATTTACTGCTATTTTCAATGATTAAAAGCAATATATACAATTACTGATAATCAAAACAGTAAATACAGTAAATAAATTGCATAGAAATAATAATAACAAAATTAAACATACTTCAAATGCTCAAAATATGCAAAAATTTGGATTCCTGAGGCACTTTTCTTCTAGAAAATGACTTTCTCGGTGAAATATGCAATTTCTAGGGGTTAAAACGCGAGATTTTAGTTCAGAGAAAAAATTTCGCGTATTTTTCAGTAATTCCGAGGGGTTTTTCGCAAAAATCCTTATTTGCGAAGAGATTCTCGTAATTTTCGGAAGTACGAGGGTCCCTTTTGCAAAAGTTCCACCGACTGCAATTCACCGTGTGGGCCGGCTACAGGCCGGCCTTTGCGGCCCAATACTCCCTTGGCCCACGTCAGGAGGGGCCTTATCCGGCCGGCTCCTAAGCACGGGGTAGGGTTTCCCCTACCCCCCAACTCCAAGTGGCGGCGGTGGCTCCAAAGATGACCGAGGCGGCGGTCGATGCGGCGCCGACGGGTGGCCGTGCGAGGCGGAGGGCCGCGGGGCAGGCGCGCGCCGTGTGGGCGGGAGGCAGCGGCGCCGGGTGGCGGGCGGGATGCGCGGCCGAGGAGCGCTCCGTGTGGGCGGGGAGGCGCGGCGCCGGGCGGCGGGCGGGATGCGCGCCGGAGGAGCGGCTCCGTCGGGCGGCGGGGCAGCGGTGCCGCCGGGCGGCGGGCGGGATGCACGGCCGAGGCACGCTCCGTTCGGGCGGGAAGCGCGCGGCGCCGGGCGCGGGGCGGGATGCGCGGCCGGGCGCGCGCTCCGTCGGGCGGGAGGCGCGGCGCTTCAAGGCCCGGCTTCATGCGGCCGCGCCGTGGCAACCGCGCGGCGCGCAGCGAGCAGCTGCGCGGCGGCACCGGGCGCGGAGGCCGGCGGTGATCGGCTTGGTGGTGCTCCCACCAGTATGCGGCGGCGGAGGCGCCGGGCGGCAGCAGCGGCGGGTTTTCTGGCGGCGGCGCAGCACGGCTCGGCGGCGACGGAGGCGCCGGCGACGCGCGGCGCCTCGGGTTGGCGCGAGCATGGCTCGCCGGCGCGACGCTTCAAACACGACACGGCTGCCGGCATCGGGGCGCGGGTCGGCGCTGCTACGGGCGGCGAGGGGGCAAGGGGAGTGCCGTGCGGCGGGCGGGCGCGGCCGTGTGTGGCGCGTTCGTTCTGCGAACCGCTGTTTTTTCTTGAGTTTCTTGTTCATGCGATGTATGCGATGCAATACAATGTAATGCGGTACAAGATCGCAACGGAGGCGAAGCTTCATGCCATCATGTGCGTGCTTGCCGCGTGTTAGCGGCGTGGCACTGTCGTTACCTCCGGATACGTGATGGCGGACTATGCCGACCGGTAACGTGTTGAGGAAGTAGTGACAGCCGCTTGCAGGCGGTGCCGTGCACATGATGCCTTTCATGTAGTTGCATATACAACCTACGGTACAATCATCATCTACTCTTTCATGCAATCCACCGATCGGCTTGGCCGGCGACTTCAAGTCGGCTCGCGGTAGATTAGAGCGGATTTGCACCGTAGGAAAACAATCTAGAAAGCCAAATTTGCAGAATTGAAAGCAATCTAGAAAAACGATTCAATCTACGAGCGTCGTTCATCGACGGTTACCTTTTCGATGCGAGGAGAGTTGATCGTGCTGATAACGTGTCGAGGAACCGTCGCTGGCAAGTCCAGTCCGAGCGATTACCTCGTAGACAAATAGAGAATCGTAAGAACAATGCAAGAACACAAGAACAGAACAAGAGATGAACACAGGTATGAGAGGGGACTGCAGGCTTCTCTTTATTGCTCTTTAAATAATGAATGTGTACAATAGCTGGGGGGGTCCCCCTCCTATATATAGTCTACAGGTGGATGAGGTGCCCACATGGACCCGGACTCCTGGCTGGGCCCCCGGTTTCCTAACAGATTGTTCCTCCTTTAAGACTCGGCAGCTTAGAAGTTACAGGATTTACATAAAACATTTTAGCCTCTGGAAGACATCATGGCCACCCTTTTGTGTTTTACTCTACTTTATCACTATAATAGCCAGCAAATTCATGGATATAAATCCACCTATCGCACTTTGTGGGATTCAAAACATAACTACTAGGCCTACGCATGCTTATTTAAAGTAGTTTGTCACGACGTACGGAAAAAATTATGGCCCCGGTGCTACATGTATCGGATCTGAATGCACTTAAAACCTCCAACCAAACTCTTAGGTGCTATATAACACTTGCTACGTGTCGTGAATCCAGACTCGGTGCCATAAAATTTGTTTCAAAGGACCTCCTCCATGTAAGGATTTAGCAAACCCTAGATTGATTTGGTGGATGCTTTCCGGTCGACCCTCTATTCTTCTGTCTTTTCCGTAATGCCGCTCACAATTGCATTTTAAGAGTAGAGGATAAGGACCTATTTATAGACTCTACTTTCAGGTATTATAATTGACCCACCTGTTTCTGGTACACCGTGAGACTCTTGAACCATGTCACCAATCACGATCAGACATGCCAGTTTAATGAGTCAAAAATATATTAGTCCCTAGCACACATGTGTGAGTCATGCGCCATGATCAGATTGTTCACGAGATCAATTCTAATATGATCTTGTAGGTCAACCACCTGCAGAGCTAATCCTGTAAAATAAACCCAGCTATTCCGCCTTGTGCTGTATCCGGATTAATCACATGCATGCATATTAAATTCCAGTAGACTCAATCTCAATAAATACGTCTACCATATTCCAGCACAGCCGTCCTCAGCACCTCGAGTTAGATTCTGCATCAAATAATTCCCTATCACTCATATCAATATTCCACATTGAGTTAAAACAGATAATAACCACAATAAATGTTGAAAGCCACATAAAAATCCAACATCTCCCACTTGATGAAAACATTTTAATCAATAAACTGAAGTCCCATGTCTTTAACATGCTTAGAAAATAACTCTTGACTAACTGGCTTAGTCAGTGGATCTGCAACCATATCAATGCTAGGCAAATAAACCAAACGAATAGAGTTAAGTCTATTTATTACATCACGAATATAGTGATACCTTCCTTCAATGTGTTTACTTTTACTATGAAATTTAGGATCCTTCGTGACCTTGATCGCTGCCTGATTATCACAGAAAATAGTGACAGGTGCTGATGCACTTTCCACAACCTTAAGTGATGCAAGAAATTTCCTCTGCCATACACCTTCCTTTGCTGCTTCAGATACAGCAATGTATCCAGCTTCCATAGAGGAAAGAGTAACTGAATCCTATTTCCTGCTACACCAAGAAATAGCACCTCCTGTCAAAGTAAATAGATAACCAGAAGTTGATTTTTGATCATCCGGATCCCCTTGCCAATCAGCATCAGTATAACCCTGCAGCTGAAGATTATGACCATTAAAACAAAATGAATAATCCATAGTTCCTTTGACATAACGCGGTACATATTTGATTTGTTTCCAGTGCTCTTCCTCAGGATTCTTCTGATATCTACTAAGAATTCCAATGGCATGGCTGAGATCAGGTCATGTAAATAACATAGCATACATAAGACATCCCAAAGCTGAAGAATAAGGAATACCATTCATTCTAGCTTTTTTCCTTAGGAGTTTTTGGACATAATTACTCACTGAGTTTAGTTTCCTTTACAATAGATGCATTAACATGTTTACTGTTTTCCATATAAAATCATTTTAAAATACTTTGAATGTATACCTTTTGAGATAACCCAAGAATCCTTTTATTTCAATCTCTATGTATTTCAGCCCCTAAAACATAGGAAGCTTCTCCTATATCTTTCATATCAAATTTCGAAGACAACCAAGCTTTCAGTTCCATCAATGTATTTTTATCATTAGAAGCAATGAGAAACATATAAAGATAGTAAGACAAAACAATTACCTATAACTTTTGTGTATATGCAATGATCACCTTCCGTCATTGAAAAACCTTCCATCTCTATGCCCTATCGGCCCCTAAGGAACACAGGATTTCACGGTCCTGTGCCCTTACAATTTCACCACCGTGGGACTCAACACAACAAAACCTTCCCCCTACTTAATCATACAGCACCCATATACCGCGTGTGGTAGCACGAATGTACTTGAATCAACGACGTTACCAAAGTTCGGTCCTTAATTGTCCAGACAAGTCCACCACTTACCCAAAGCTCGTGCACAAAGCACCATCACTAACCAACACTTGTCCAGACCGAAAGCTCATTTAAAATGACAAAATTTAACTCATATAACAGATACAAAGGTCTGAAACAACAGTATACAATGAAAGTTGTGTTTATCTCATAATTGTCGGGTTATTCCCGACAATCAGCTACCGGTTCTAGACTTGCATGGCTAAGCAAACCCGAACAATATAAATTCACACATCCTATCTAAAGCATGTGGTGCTGGAATAATTCAAGGATAACCTCAATTAATAGGACATAACTAATCTACACATCACAAAAATAGCGACAATATCAAAATAGCATGCAAGCAATTATCATTGCACTATCTTAACAAAACTGGGATCAAATATGATGCAAAAAGAAAGTTCAAAGGATTCTTGCCTTGCTGGAAAAGTAGTTGTTCACTCTCAGTAGCGTAGGAATCAATATCAATCGCTTCGAAATCTAAAGAATAGAAACCGATATAAACACCGAGAAATACTCCAAAAATTAAGATGCTAAAAAATACATGATTTTTCTACAGTATCTAAGTCATGATTTTATATGAATTTTGGTGGAAAAATTATTTCATTGTGATTTAGTATATGAAAGTTATGGTGGTTTGAATTTCAGCTTACAATATGTCTTAATTCATGTAATTTAATTACTTGGTCAAAATTTGTAAAACAGTAATGGGACAATGGGTTATGTAGGTAAATAGAGAATATTAATACAAGTTCAAAAAAGTTAAGTTTGTTTCAATTGGAGTTTTCATGATTTAGTTATGAATTTCTAAAGTTATCAGCATTTCCTTTTGTAAAAATAATAGTGTTAATGTCCAGTCTCCAAAATAATACTCTCTGCTACAGAGAAGAGTTTGAAACAAATTTTAATATAAGGTTCATTAAAAATGAAAATTATCAGAAGTGGTTTCACTCATTTTGGAGTCGAAATGAATTAGTTATGCATTTTTGAAGTTACACCTATTTTATAGTGTATAAATATATTGGTTTCGAATTTCTTAAAGCATTTATTCCTTTTTCTACCGAGCCACGCGTTAACCACAGTCGCTGACAAGAGGGTCCACCAAGTCAGTGAGACGAAGCAGTGCGCGCGCGAGTGAGACGTTCGGACCATGCTTGTGAACCGTTGGATTAAGATCCAACGATCCAAAATCGTGGCACGTTCGAGCAGCACGAACGGCCCAACCAATCCTGATCATCCATTTCGCATCGCACGGTCCAACATCATAGCGCATTCAGGAGGTCCGAACAGCCACAGATCCAGACCGTTGATTTCACATCTGACGGTCCACAATGACCCTAGTGCATTTGGTCACTTAAGGGTACAACACGTGTTTAAGAGCCTGGGCCCACTCGTCAGCCCCTGTTGTGTTTTACTTAGCGCGTTGGTTTTCTGTGCGCAGGGCCCGCATGTAAGTGACTTGAGTTGTTCTTTTCCGATAGTAATTAAATGCTAATAATTAACGTTTAACTCTTAATCATTTGCTACAAGAGTTGTCCGAGTACGACAACGGGATTTCGGTCCTGCACGCTTCACCGGCGGCTTGCCGGCGTTGTGCGCCACGGCGGTGCAAACCAATGGCATGGTTAGATGTGCAATAGTACTGTGCACCTAAAGAGAGTAGCCACGGCACCTAAGCCGGCCCAGAACGGCGGCTAGCCGGAGTTGAGCGGCGGCGCTCGATACGGCAAAAACGTATACAGCAAAGTGAAGCTCTGCAGCGCAAACAAGCGGGTGCCTGAGGTCCTAGGGACTATGAGTAAGCTACTTGAGCAGAGGGGGTGCACGGGGAAGGCTCGGAGCTATAGGAGCTTGGTCGGTGCCGGAGAAGAAGATGGTGACAACCCGGCTTCACGTGGAGAGATGGCTAGAGTAAATCCTAAGGACAAAGTATGGTCAAAATAGCTCAAGGATGCTATGGAGATGCTAAGGATACAAGTAATTGAAGAATGGCTTACCCAATCAAGGTGGGAGATGAAAGGGTTTGAGCTTCGGCCGAAAGGGGCAAACTTCAATTCAGCAAAACCCTGCCATGCATTCACGAAATTGCTTGAGGTATTTTTAATCTAATGCCTAAATACATGAGATGACACGAAAGAAATATCAAGAAACTCACCAGAGACCAAGAACACCACTAGGTGTCTTCGAGAGCATGCTCTGGAACAGCCGAGAGCATGACAATGGACTGGATGCTACAAGCAACACAAGAAGCTTGCATTAGCAAAAATGGATAAGGCATAAAGCAAGGAAAAGGTTGGCATCACCCGGTGGAAGCTTACCCGCGTAGAGAGCAAGAACAAGCTTGCCTCTCCTCGGTCAACAAGAGGAGAAGTGAGCAAAAGAATGGCAGAGAGGTGGTATTATGCCCGGGCAATGACGGCAATGGAGGTGACGTGAGACGGAGTAGCTCGGGGGTTGGAGAACGGACGCGGTGGATTGACGGCGTGGACTTCGCCGTTCTGTGCGCGTCGGAGGAGCTCAGCCACGTGGCGTGGAGCTCCTGCGCGAGGTCAGGGATGAAGCTGACAGCGCGGGCCCACGGCGTCAGCGGCTCAACGCGTGCGCGCCCGAGTCGGAGAAGAAAAGAGGTCGTGGCCGTTGCCATCAAACGACTCACGATCACCAAGGCGGGAAAAGGAGTTATAAGGCAAGGGAGGTCGTGGGCCGTTGGATTTAGATCTAACGCTTGCATGTGATGGTGCACTTTTAGGGGGTTGGGCTAAGCCGGTTTACTAAGTCAGGCTCGAGCCCGATGAACAGTAGCAGCCAGATAGGGTCTAGGGTTTTGACTGAGATTTATTTCATCTTCTCTACTTTGACCAGAGTGCTAAAAATAGAAATAAAATCCCAAAAATCATAAAATAATTCATGGGGGCTCCTGGGACAGTCTAGTACTCATAAAAATTATTGAACCCTACTGTTCATGATATTTTGTGCAAACTTTAAATTCAAACTTAATGTTGGTCTTTAAATTATGTTTGAATTTTTCTTAGGGTTCAAACTAGTCCCAAAAATTTGGGAAAAATTATATCAATTCGTAATAATTATTATAGTATTTGAAATAATTATTTTCAGAGGAACGTTAGTAGCATTTGTGTAACATCCCAAGTTTTAGACTTGTGTTTCAAATGTAAGAAAATGAGTAGAAATTAAAACTTTTTCTTACATCATGTATTTCCAGTTGTACCAAACAATTCTCGTACAAAAGTTATGGGAATACCAAGTCACAAGTCTTTTTGGATCCAAAATCTCATCTTCCAAAAACAATTTTGTCAACTCTTTTGATCATCTCCTGGAAATACTTTTCCTAAGTTCTAGGATTGATGTGTGACCCCTCTGAAAAATTTCACAATTTTTAGAAATTGTTTGAATATTTTTAGAGGGCAGTCAAACCCTAAATCAGAACCTTGCTGAATTTTTGGAGAAAAATGCGTTGTATAAAAACCTCTGAAAATTTTACACAAGGTCAATATATAAGTTAGCAAGCTCCTGTAAAAATTTCAGAATTTTTGGAGTTATTTTGCTGCATCAAATAAATCCGCAAAGGTCTCTGTTCTAATTTGAAAACCAAATTTGGTTTGTACTGTTCCTCGGGTTCGAGTCAGACTCGAGCTCAAGTTAATTGATTTGGTTGAGTCAACTAAACCGCGCCGGGTCCCTTTTTACAGTCGAAATCAAATTCAACCGTTAGATCTTGATCTAACAGCCCTAAATGATTGGGTCGTTCGGGGCATCGCGAAGAGCTCATCAATCTAGGCCTTTGGATCGTGATCCAACCGTCCATAGTAAATGTGCTGATCGGGTCACCCGATTGCCTCTTTTAATCTCAGCCGTCCGTTTAAAATCCAACGCTCATGGCCACCCCAGACTTCCTCTTCTTCTTCCTCCTCTCTGTCTTCTTCCTCGCGCCGCACATGGCCACTGTGCGGTATGGCGCTGTCACATCCCGCGCCCTCGCGTGTTGTCGGAGCAGCCGCGACGTGTCAGTGCTTTCGGCTCAAAGCCGTGCCCCGCGCTGCCATGTTCCCTTAGCTTTCTGGCTAGTTACGGAGGAGCTCGTCGTAGCTCACCGCGGGCCCCTCCCTTGTTCCCGTTACTCACGAGTTTCTTAATACCCCCGAGGACCCCCTCTGGCTCCTCTTCCACTCGTGATCACCCTAGCTCACTCTTTTTGAGTTAAACTCAAACCACCGTGAGCACTCCTCTCCGCCATTGTTGTCGTGGGAGCTCCATTGGTGACTTGGGTGTTTCAGTGGTTCTTTAGCCCAATTCTCACTTTATTTGTGGACCTCTTGTCGTTGCAAGTCCTCTCCCTAACTCAATTTGGGTTGCTTTCTCAGGAACAGCTCAATTTGAAGTTTTTGGATCTTCGCGGCCGAAAGTGCTCCCCTTCGTTCCCATCTCCGGTGAGTATTCTCTGTCCAATTCTTGGGTCCTGGATCACCTATGGGCCATCGCAAGCCTATTCTGACCATTCTTTTTGCCTCTGGTTGCCCAGGGCATCTTGTCGTCATTGTCTTCCTCAGCGTCGGCGTCGGTCTCCGCCGCCAGCCCTTCTCCGACCTCCCCTGGAGCTCTCCTGCGCCCTGGTAAGTTCCTTTTAGCCCTATAGAGCTTAATCACTAGCTAGGTTAGCTCGTGGCGCCCCCTTTTCGTGTTTTCGGATTTTGCCGAAAGCACTCCTCCGCCCCTCTCCGGCTCGCCGGCGTTACAGGCTTGCCCCGCCGTTGAGAGTGGTTCCAATATGTGCGCAATAGTATTAGGAGCATTTTTGTACAGTTAGTTGGCGCCGTCGTGGTCTTGGTCGTCGGCGACATGCCGGCGAGCTCAACTCGGTGCTCTGTACTTTGTCGGGAGTTTGTCAAGTCACCAGACCTCCTCGGGTTAATCTCGGCCGTCTATGACCTCCCCTGGGTTAGGTCTAAGCCTTAGATCCTTTCTCGAACACAGTGGCCCCGGACCTCCTCGGTTAATTTCACCAGTATAGGATCACCTGAGATTAGATCTGGGCGGTAGATTCGTTTCTATCAGATCGCTAGTCTTAGGACCTCCTCTTGTAATCTTAGCCGTTGAGGACCTCCTTGAGGGTAGATCTAACCGTAGAGTTCTTTTCCATAAAAACCCTAAGTGTGGGACCTCCCCCTAGTTTTAATCCTAGTCGTTGAGACCTCCCTAGACCTTATCTCAGCCGTTGAGACCACCTCTGTGTTTTCGCAAAGGACCACCATGGTTATTTTACAAAGACCACCCCCAGGACCTCCATCGGGGTCCTCTTTGCAAAAGACCACCCCTGGTCCTTGTAAAGAGAACCTCATGACCTCCCCAGCTTAGATCTTGACCCTTAAAGACCTCCCCGTGGAGATCTTAGCCGTCCGGATCTCTCCCTGTAAAACTTTATCTCTCAGGACCTCCCTCCGCCTCGATCTGGACCGTTCAGACCTCCCGCATCCATCTAAACCGCCCGCACCTCCTCCGTTAAAACCTGTTGCATCGGACCTCCTCAATTGAATCTGGATCGTTCAAGACCTCCTCCTGGAGATCTTGACCGTCTAAGACCTCCCTCCGCAGCCCTGGACCGTTAGATTTAGATCTAACGGGCTAGACCTCCTCAGTATATCTTAGTCGTCAAAGATCTCCCTCCGTAGATTTAGCCTTAGGACCTCCTTCGGAGATCAGGACCGTCAGATCTTGATCTAACGGTCCCGACCTCCCCTATGCGCGTTGAGCACCTCCTCGCGGGATTTTCATGTGTGCTGTGCTACCCCTCGTCTGGACCGTTGGATCTGATCTCAACGCCCTGCACCTCCCTTGTTGCGCGCTGTGGTGCATCAGTGCCGAGGTCCGTGAGCGTGCGATGAAGGATCGACGGCCACGACCTCTCCTTTTCCGCCAGTTCAATTAGACCTCCCGAGAGCTCTGTTTTTCCTAAGTATTTTGCCGATCCAAATTTCAAAAATGCATATCTTTATCATTATAGCTCCTTTTTGAATGAATCAAGTTGGAGTAGCTCTGCAATGAAATGAACTTCAATATGAGAATGAACTTTGGCACTTTTCTGTGGCAGAAAATGGAATAAACTGTATTAACTTGTTTCAATATAAACTGTTGTTTAGAAACTCATAAAAAATTATGAAATGCATAGCCTTTTCTCTGTAGTTCCAAACTGAGCAAACTAAACTTTGTTAAAATCCTCTAGTGCTGCACTTCAGTATAGAATAGGTTTTAATGTGATCTTTTCCACTGATATCAATGTTACACTAGTTTTACAACATAGAAAAATCTTAACTAATTCATTTTAACTCCAAATTGTGCAAAATCAATTTTGCTGTTCTTATAATGTCTTAAACTGCCTATCATAAAAATTTCAGACTCTAGATCATTTTAGAAATTTATGCTATGAACAGTAACAGATAGGAATTAATCTGGAATTAGTGAGGCTGAGAAAAATTGTTTTAGCCATAACTTTTGCATACTAAGTCTAAATGAAGAAATTCTTGTTTCTAAAATTGTCTAAAATCATAATCTTGCTGTTGTATGAATTTCATGGTATTTAGAGAACTTTTGCTGTTGAGTTTTATTTTGAGTTCTTGTTCTTATTTGATTATTGCCTTTTCGCGTTAGGTTCCAAAGGAATTATTGTTTACGTGAGTGAATCCTCTGCAGCAAGAAATTGATCTACAGCAATGCAAGCAGTGTAACATCATTTGATCATATTGCTCCTATTACTTTTAAAGTCTAATATCTTGTTTGAAAAACCTAAGTATGCATGCTTCTTCGTGTCAAAGTTAATTTCTTTGTGTCGATTAAGAGGTAGTTAGTCCTACTGCATTGTTGCCCTGAAATTATTCATCCCCGCCACTACCCTAGGTTATTATCCTCACTGGTGAATTAGAGTCCGGTGGATGATTTATAGTCTTTTATTGTCTTTGCGATATGATGCTTAGCAATGCTTAGTTACCGGTAGAATTGGGCGGTTATTGACTTAGTCGATAACCTTGATCACACAAACTTATTACAGCCTTATGATTTCAGCCTTTCTGCTATGTTTATTTGTGAAAACTAAAAATAAAAACAAAATGATTTCGACTTGGGCACAATGGTAAGATGGTGTGATTCGTGGGTGTGACTAGAATGGTGCCCGAGTCAATTAAGGACCGAACTACTTGTGAGTACCTGTTATCCGAGCATTTTGGTGCGTGCTAACCACACTAGAGGGAAATGGGACCTCTCTTGACTTAGTACCTTGTGAGGCATTAATTAATGAGTCGCTGGCTGTAGTTTATAGAGAAAAAGGATCACAAAGGCGTGACCGGGGTGGTTCCTTTCTAGGTCCTCCACCCCGACCGGGGTCTTGCAAATGTCCGGCTAGCTTTACCCTAAATGGCTAATGACTCCCGGCTTTGCCTGACGCCACCACAACGTATGGTCCTGGTAGCCCATTTCGCTGGCTAGCTACTGAGGGTCAACCCCATACGTGCGACTTTTAATTAACGCATTCCATTGGAAATGTCTCGTAGGACTTAGTCGTGCCTTCATACCAAAGGAAGTATGCTAACCGTGGCTGGTGGAAAGGCGGTCTGAAGTGTGGGTACATTGGTACACCCCTGCAGGGTTAAAACTATTCGAATAGCCTCGTCCTAGGTTATGGACAGGCTTGGGTAAGCTTTTCAAGAGTTAGACTACAACCTTTTTAATTAAAACTTGACATGGGTGGTACGAATGGATAATTCGTGCTATTGGTGTGATGGCTATTGGGTTAGTCATCTCTAGGTTGTTGTTACATTATTACTTATGGTATCGCTGTTATTTATGCAAATAAAATTCAGATTGTCAAAATTGCCTTCAACATATTATCTATTGCAAATAAAACTTGCTTTGTGCTGAAAATTAACCTTGAGCCTTCTCCTTTGATTAAAGCCTGCATATAGTAGTAACTAGGTTTTGTTACAGTAAGTCTTGCAGTACATTTTTGTACTCATTTGCTTTGCTTAATTGTTGCAGAGGAAGAGGTTGATCCCCAATGGGATCGACTTTTGTGAGTTGTGCTACCGTTGGGACGACTAGCTTGGCGGCCCGGTCGGTTGCCCTGTGGTTATGTGGCTAACCGGTTGGTTTTTGTCTTAGCCATCTTATCCGCTGTTAATTATACTTGTTGTTATTTGGCCAGTCGGCCCTTGTTGTAATAACTTTATATTATGTATGTCTTTCGCCAGAATTGTTATATCGTGATGTATGGAATTGATGCATGATTTTGTAACGGGGTGTGTATGCTGTATTTCTGGGAAACATACATATCTCGAGGCTTGGTTTATTTGTTTTGTGATGCTAGGGTCAATGGAAGGCTAAGCATTACAAGTCAAATAAATCGGGGTCCTCACAATTTGTTACAGTTTTTCTTTTGGAGTTCAATTTAAAGTGTATGTTCAATATTTGTTTTTGAGATTTTCCAAGTGAAATACTTAATGAAAATGTTTCAAAACATGATGCATGCTAATGAGATGCATAATAATCCTCTTTATTAACTTGGGGATGTGACAAACCTCCCCCCTTACAAAAGATCTCGACCCCGAGATCGTGATAGGGTGGAAGTTGGATAGGAAGGTTCTAAAAGAAGACATAACATCCGTTGTCTTGATTTCCTTCAAAGATAGTACTAAGATATCTTTGTAAGATTATAATGAATGGCTATTACATTTTTCTTTCCATTGCTTTGTTTAAACTTTCATTTCTTGATTCGAAGATACTTCAAGTAGAAGGAAAAAGATCTGGCATACATCCGCTGGTCTCAAATGCTCAGCCTTGACTCTTTGGCATACATCACACCTGGCAACATATTGAGCGATCTGTTGCTTCATTCGGCTCCACCAAAGTATTTTCTTCAGATCTTGGTACATCTTGGTACTACCCAGGTGAATAGAGAATTTAGAATTATGAGCCTCTTTGAGAATTAGTTCTCTCAAAGTGTGATCACATGGTACCACTAACCGGTTCCCGAACCATACGGTACCTTGTGCATCTTCTTTGAAGCATTTGGCCTTGCCTTGCTTCATTTCTTCCCGGATTTGAGCTACTTCTGTGTCAGTCTTCTGGGCTTCTCTAATCTGGTCCTCAAGTGTAAAATTCACACTAAGGGCAGCAAGAGAACCTTCTTCAATTATCTCCAGGTGCAGACGTTGCATCGCAACATACAACCCTGTCGAAATGGGAGTTACCGACAAACAGTTGCACTGAGACTTTCTGCTCAAGACATCGGCTACCACATTTGCTTCCCTTGGATGATAATGGAGTCCAAAATCATAATCTTTGATCAACTCAAGCCATATTCTTTGCCTTAAGTTCAGATCGGCTTGGGTGACGATATATTTAAGACTCTTGTGGTCAGTGTAGATCTCGCAACGATTACCGATGAGGTAATGTCGCCAAATCTTTAGAGCATGAATAACCGCTGTGAGTTCCAAATCATGAGTGGGATAATTCAACTCATGTGGTCTCAATTGCCTCGATGCATAAGCTACCACTCGGCCCTCTTGCATAAGCACACAACCGAGCCCATGGCGAGATGCATCGTAGTAAATGTCAAAGCTCTTGTGGATGTCAGGTAGGATAAGTACTGGAGCTTTGGTCAGACATTTCTTTAAGATCTGAAAACTCTCCTCACATTCCGACGACCATTCGAACTTCTTTTCTTTCTTTAGAAGTTGAGTCATTGGCCTCGTAATTTTGGAGAAGTTCTGGATGAACCTGCGATAATAACCCGCAAGTCCGAGAAAACTGCGAATATCAGTGATGTTCCTAGGTTGTCTCCAATCAAGGACATCTTGCACTTTGCTTGGATCAACAGCGATACCGCCGTTGGATAGGACATGACCCAAGAAACTAACTTCATGGAGCCAGAACTCGCATTTGCTGAATTTGGCATAGAGCTGATGTTGACGAAGCTTTTCTAACACAAGCCTCAAGTGTTGCTCGTGTTCTTCATCAGACTTTGAGTAGATAAGGATGTCATCAATGAATACAACAACAAACTTATCCAAATACTCTATGAAAACCAAATTCATAAGATTCATGAAGTACGTCGGTGCATTTGTCAAACCAAAAGGCATGACAGTGTACTCGTACAACCCGTAATGAGTAGAGAATGATGTTTTCGGAATGTCTTCAGTTCGAACTTTAATTTGATGATAGCCCAAGCGCAAATCAATCTTGGAGAATACTTGGGCTCCACTCAATTGATCGAATAAATCATCAATCCGCGGAAGCGGATACTTATTCTTGACAGTGACTTCATTTAACAGTCGGTAGTCCACACGCATCTGCAAACTCTTGTCTTTCTTTTTGACAAATATAGCTGGGCATCCCCAAGGTGAGGAGCTCGGCCTAATAAACCCCTTGTCTTGAAGTTCTTGGAGTTGCTTCTTCAATTCTTCCAACTCATTAGGGGGCATCCGATATGGTCGTTTCGAAATTGGCGCACTACCGGGTACAAGCTCGATGATGAACTCCACTTCTCGATCAGGAGGCATGCCGAGGAGTTCTTCGGGGAATACATCTGGATATTCACATACCACTAGAACCTTCTCTAATTCAAGAGAGGCACTAGCTTCTAAGGCATAAAGATGGGAACTGCCCACTGAAGGTGCAAAAACGACCTGACTGTCGTCTTCGCTACTGACAGAAATAGACCGTTGAGCACAATCGATCTTTCCCCGATTTTTGGACAGCCAATCCATCCCTAAGATCACATCAATACCCACTAAATTTATCACAATTAAATTTGCCAAGAAGTTAACCTTTTGGATTTCCACTTTTACGTCCCGGCAGACTTGATCGGTTTGGAAAACCGATCCCGAAGACTGGATTTGATAAGGTGGTTGAAGTTTAAGTATTCCAAATTGATTAAGTGCAGCATATTCTTCTTTGATGAATGAATGAGATGCTCCTAAATCAAATAAAACTGATGCTGGACAAGAATTAACGAGAAGTGTACCCAAAACGACGTCCGGAGCGTCGCTTGCCTCCTCGGCGGTGATGTGGTTCACTCGGCCACGTGTAGGGATCTGAGGAGGGGTGGATGCTGCCCTCGGTGGTGGTGAAGGTCTTGCCACAGCTGGTGGTGTAGGAGCTCGATAAGTCTGGGGCATCCCTCGCTGCTTGGCGAGGCACTAAGACGCATAATGGCCCTGGCGACCACAATGAAAGCAGGTGACATTTGGTTTGAATACACCACTGTTTTGGAAGTTCTTACTCCCATTGTACCGCTGGTGCAAAAGGTCGTGGAGGTGCCACATGAGGCCTCGGTGGCACTAGGGCCTGAGAACGAGGTGCCTGGGGTGGCCCGGTGCGCTGTCGAGGAAAGCTGCCACTAGCTGAAAACTGGGCGGATCTCTTCCTCTTCTTGGACTCCTCTACTGCCACACTCTTGTGTTCCACTACAATGGCCTTGTTCTCATGTACAGCCAGAGCTAGCTGCATCTCCTCAGTCAAGCCGCCCATGAATTGGCTCTGGCGGCGGGCGTCGGTGGAGACATCGTCAGGGGCATAGCGAGCCAAGGAATTGAACTCCTGAAGATACTCAGTGACCAAGGTAGTCAGAGTCGAGATCCTAAGTTGGATCGATTTGCCTCCGGTAGGATCGAATCGTAGTATCGAATCGTAGAATCGGCGATTCTACGGAATTGTAAAAATACACATATTTAATACCTATACTATAAGTTTGTATGATTCTTATATGGTTTACCACTTACTTATAATCCAAAAAAGGACAAAACACTTTTTATCGCACAACAGAAAAGCATAATGGTACTGACATGATAGGTGATATAGTTCTGAACTACAGGAGAACAACCAATGACCATGACTAGTTTACTACAATTACATGAGAAATGTTCACAACTTTTGTAAATCAATATCTAATTGCAACACTTGCATGTTCCTTAAAAGCAGCTAGACATACAGGAATAAAAATAGCTTATCATTATCAAGATCAACATTGCTCATGTCATAATATAGATATTTGTACTAGCATTACCATACTGATATTTATAGTTTCATTCTCAGAAATTAATATCAATAAATTTTGCTCTAAAACAAAATATCAGCAAACCCTGACCTCTAAAAAAATCAAAAAAAATGCAAAAAAATACAATTTTTTTTGTCCAAACGACTCTACCACGACTCTACTCTGCGATTCTACACGATTCTACGATTTAGATCGCGACTCTACCACGATTCTACCTGATTCCGATTCACGGTACGATTTGGATCGACAGGCTGTCGTGGGTTCGTAGAATCGTAAGATTCTAAGAGTAGGATCGCGATTCTAACTACCTTGCAGTGACAGTCTTCCTTCCCTGCTTCAAAGCAAGAAACTGCTGCTGCTTGATCGACATGATCCCCTCAGGAATGTAGGCCTCCCTGAAGGCCGCTCGAAACTCGTTCCAAGTTGGAACTTCTCCGTCAGGCTGCATGGCGGAAAAGTTGTCCCAGCATGCACTAGCAGCGCCCTCCAACTGATAGCTGGCAAAGAGAACCTTCTCAATGCCTGTGCACTGAGCAATAGCTAGCTTCTTTTCAATATCCCTTAGCCAATCTTCGGGCTCCATCGGGTCTCCTGTGCCTGCAAAGGTGGGAGGATTGGTTCGCTGAAAGTTAGCAAGACCTCCGCGCTGCCTATGATTTCCCCCTCCCACTACAACCGCGGGAGCAGGAGAGGTGTTGCGAGCGATAGCTTCGAGAATCCTTGTCTGGTCCATCCTATTCTGCTCGATCTGAGCCAGGACCTCTGCCATTGTGGGCGGCGGAGGAAGCACTTCCTCAGGTGTACCACCCCGCTGATCATGCTGTTGAGAGGGCTCGCCCCTCTCTTCTCGAGCAAAGAGCTCAGCTACAGCAGCAGAACGAGTTGATGAACCACAGAGGTCCTGATTTGGCCCGATCTTTCGATGAGAAGATAAGTTCGGTAGTAGTCGCTCAACTCCCACTATCCTGGCTACGAACTCGCAAGGTCCGAAACCATGTAATTGCTGAACTGATTGACAAGCCGTTATCAACCGTGCACGAATACCCGGATGACCTGACCACGAAGGTCGATTCCTGCATACACCGAAGAAGCACGCAAGAAAAAGATAAAGCAATCTGAAATTGCAAATAGGAATTGAAATATTGAATTGAGTTGGGATTTTGAAGCGGTATTATGGTTGGTCTAGTCGACACAAGCCAATACACGAAGTTGCAACAAGGCTAACTTTTAACTAAACAAAATCCAAGGAAAACTAGAGGGGTGCGGTCTCCTTATATAGGGGAGGAGGAGCCACAAATCTAAAAGAAACAGCGGGGTGGGACTAAACCTTGTGGTTACTATTTAAGTGAACAGTAACTGCGCCCCCAGGTGGGCAGATGGCGAAGTTCAATATGATTACAAAGCCCAGATTGGCCGAAACAAGTGATATGACGTCTTCTTTTGATGATTGCGATCAGTCCAGAAGGAATTTGGAGGTGAGGCCAGATCCGTTGGAAAGAGGACGAAATAAGTTTTCAATCAAGTACTCGTGCGCCTCAAACGGAGTCTGTATGTGAAAGTTATACCTGTTTTAAGTTAGTGTTGTCAGGCTGATTCCGGTGGCCGAACTGGATTCCAAAACAGGTCCAGCTTGAACTCTTGCTTGTCTTGGACCAAAAGTGATGTGGTGCTACACAAATATACATTTTGATCATTAGGTAGCATCATATAGTTCAAATAATATAAATGCACTCCTAAAAACGAGCTCACCTAATAATTTAAGTGAAGCGTACAAGCTCTTGTACTTGGGACAACAAGCATAGCAAATATGGTTGTATCGATAGGGGTCATGTCCTCATCATCCTCCCTTTCTTGAAAATAAAGCCGTCCTCGGCTTTTGATAAGCTGAAAATAGGGTAACAAAGAAGCCAAAGTGTATGCATGGTATATGTATATGTCATCTATTTTAACGGTTCTTCATTGTTGCACAATTAATGTTAGAAGACAGCAGCGATCATAAAAGATCATTGTATTATTAACCCAAGAGTAATCATATATATGAATGATCAAAATAAAAGTTCTCACACAACAATTATTGCAATTAGTTTTGTAAATGTAAGTGAAGCATTTATGCAATTCAAATCTCTGAAGTTGTAAACTTGTAGTGGTAGCACATATGGGCAAATCTACAACTTTTGGAATTAAACAAAATTCATTCATATAATCAGATTTCAATCGAGCAATAGCAAATTCATCGAGCAATGGTGAAAAGATTTGTAAGTTCTTCCATAATTCAACATCTTCATTCATATTGTCCATACTAGATGGTGCAATAAAAGGTGAACACATAGGCATAGGATGAGCACTAAATTTTATTTTACTCTCATATTGAACAAGATTCGGCACACAAGAATTGTTGTCCAAAACAGTAAGCTTCAATTCATCCATGTGATCACAAGTTATGCATATTCGATATACCAAAAATTGATTGTGTACACCATAATCTTCAATTAATTTAAAATAGTAGGTGTACGTGCTAGAAAGAGAATTTAGAGATGAAAGTTCAGAAACTTTCTCCATAGCACATTCCAAACTAATTGGATCATTAAGTATGATATAGCACAAAGCATCAGTAGGGGATATTCTATTAAGTACTTCCTTATGTGTAATTAATTCGACATGTGCAAAATTATGAGAATGCATATCAGCACTTGGTTCGTTCAAGTCAACACAAGGAATATCAAAAGATTGCACCACTACAGCAGGTATATACTCACAAGGTTGCTCTATGTATTGTTGTAGCACTAAATCAGTACCTTTATTATGATCGTCCTCATTAGATACTGTAGGTACCTCAAGTTGCTCCTCTAATGGCATAAGATGCGCCAGATCATCCTTCATCTCTTCATACATCTCAGTGGTATCTGTAGATGGAGTAGGAGCCAAAACAATGTCAGTATTTTCAGTTACCTTCAGTTGCACCTCGCTTGTGATTGTGGGTGGTGGAGGTACAAAACGACGTTGTAATTTCTTGTTCATCTGCTCCCATGTGTATATGTAGTGGTACTCGAGATTCGACCACCAATGTTGAACATCACCGATTAGTGCGGTCCTTGCCAGGCTCATCTTCTCATAAGGATCAAGGTCCTGTCTTTCAAAGTAGTTTTCCAACATAGTAACCCATAGAAAGTAGTCCAATGACGTACTCTCAGCGGTGAGTGGCAATATGTATACAGGTAATTGTTTCCCTTTGAGTTCAACTCGGCCTGCAATGACATCGTAATCTACCAAATTCAACCAACCTGTCATTGTTAGTAGAAAACAAGGAAACAAATCACAAGTATATGTTCCTATCAACTACTAGGATCTGGAGGCTCAAATCAAGTCACTCACACTCAATCTTATACCAAGTTCTTACCAATGCAGCAAGGAAGTGGTACAACCGGTGGTTGGTTCGTGATACTCTCACTTGCGATTGGCCCAACGATTGCGAGGAACGACACCTGCTGAGTTAGTAGGAAGTGGAGTTTGGAAGGCTTCAATATGGTAGCAAGGATCAGCAATAATCAAATCAGTTAATGCAAGTTGAAAGATTATTCAAAGTACTAGCCAATGTTGCTGATCCTAGCCTAATCAAAGCTAGCTAATCAAAGCCCTATGCAGAGAAGTGTATGTACGCACACGCAACGATCAATGTGACTTGATGCAAGCAAGGGAAAGCCTCACAACAAGTGCTAGGAGAGATGCTAGCCAACTACTCAAACTTTTGTAAAGGGCACAAGATTGTTCGCACGACGTGGAGCACAAAAGACAGCAATATCGATGCAATGCAAACAGCCCTCTAGATTGAGTAGAAACAATAGCTAGTTTCAAATGATGAAAAGAAAAGTTTTATATGGCTTATATATGCTTGTTTGAAAGGTTTCGATGAGATCTACAACTTTGTAGTTGAGGCAAACTCCAAATTCCGAAGGGAAGATCGAAAGAATCGACAAAAACAGAAACCAAAAATTTGTGACGCGAATTCGGGGCTGAAGATGGCCAATTTTGGTGCACCTGGATGGCGACTTGTGGCTTAGGTGGAAAGGATGCGCCTCATCGTTAGCTTCGAAACGAGCATAAGAATGTCAAAAACGGACACCGTATGCAAAATTTATGCACGTTTTACTGAAGTTGTCTCGGAAACGGAATCCTACTCGGGCTCGAAACCGTCTCGGTTTAAATTTGAAATTGCTATATCTTTCAAACCCGTGGGCCAAACTTGCTGAATTTTTTTGTGGATGCTTGTGGTTATATGTAGAAGGTCTACACTAATTTTTATGCACTTTTATTTTCTTTTTCTTCTTCTTTTTTTTCTACCGCGGCTTTTGTTTTTGCGGTTGCCTCTTTCTCCTTCTACTATCTGGCCAGCCCTAGAGTTTGCCGCAAGTTACAAATAACATAAACTCTCCCAAAATATCAAAGCAATCCTCTAGGTTTTTTTATTAACAATACGACGAATTTTCTATTTTTTGGTGCGGATTAGAGGAGTTCTAACCCACGTATTTTCTGTTTTAGATGCAAAAACTAAGAATCCTAAACGAACGATCAAGCAACACGAAGAAAAACATGAGAAGCAATCTATACCATGACCAACTAGACAATAACTAGAACTAAAGATCAACAACTAGACACGACGATGCAACCAATGATTCTACCATGCAAAAACCGAAAAGAAAAATAGCAAAGGCTCAACGGGCTCGGTTTGGATGATATATGCAAATTTTTTGTGGTAATTTTCTGAACTCTAGGTATGAAAAAAATCCATGACTAAGGGTACTGATTTCTCACCGAAAAACTGTAGCTCTGATACCACCTGATGAACCACGGAGGTCCTGATTTGGCCTGATCTTTCGATGAGAAGATAAGTTCGGTAGTAGTCGCTCAACTCTCACGATCCTGGCTACGAACTCGCAAGGCCCAAAACCACGCAATCACTGAACTGATTGACAAGTTGTTATCAACCGTGCACGAATACCCGAATGACCTGACCACGAAGGTCAATTCCTACATACACCGAAGAAGCACGCAAGAAAAAGATAAAGCAATCTGAAATTGCAAATAGGAATTAAAATATTGAATTGAGTTGGGATTTTGAAGTGGTATTATGGTTGGTCTAGTCGACACAAGCTAATACACGAAGTTGCAACAAGGCTAACTTTTAACTAAACAAAATCCAAGGAAAACTAGAGGGGTGCGGCCTCCTTATATAGGGGAGGAGGAGCCACAAATCTAAAAGAAACAGCGGGGCAGGACTAAACCTCATGGTTACTGTTCACTGCGCCCCCAGGTGGGCCGCCGGCAGATGGGCCAAGTTCAATATGATTACAAAGCCCAGATTGGCCCAAACAAGTGATATGATGTTTTCTTTTGATGGTTACGATCAGTCCAGACGGAATTTGGAGGTGAGGCCAGATCCGTTGGAAAGAGGGCGAAATAAGCTTTCAATCAAGTACTCGTGCGCCTTAAACGGAGTCTGTATATGAAAGTTATGCATGTTTTAAGTTGGTGTTGTCAGGCTGATTCCGGAGGCCGAACTGGATTCCAAAACAGGTCCAACTTGAACTCTTGCTTGTCTTGGACCAAAAGTGATGTGGTGATACACAAATATACATTTTTATCATTAGGTAACATCATATAGTTCAAATAATATAAATGCACTCCTAAAAACGAGCTCACTTGATAATTTAAGTGAAGCGTATAAGCTCTTGTACTTGGGACAATAAGCATAGCAGATATGGTTGTATCGATAGGGGTCATGTCCTCATCATGAGTTCCCCGGAGTGGAGATCCCTCGTGACGCTGATCTCTCGAACGAGTGTTAGGGCCTGTCATCCTGAAGTGACAAGGAAAGTTAAAGAGACCAAGGTTGTGCTGGTAAAGGTGTGAATTAAAAATTTGGACAGCAAACACATAATTCTTAATCAAGCATGCATAATGGTATAAAATGCACAAAAATATAACACCAAATGGGTGTACAAAGGCACTAAGGCCAGTACAAGATCCATAAATTCAATTCATAGCTTTCCGGTACAATTACATTCACTTAAGCCCGTAGGCGAATGGTAATTGCCCGAAGCAAAAGTTGTTGCAAATAACACCAAGAGTTCAACAACTACTAGCTTATTACAAGATTTTAAAGGTACACGCTCGAACAATGAGCTCACAACCTCAACATCCTAAATGTTGTTCCGGTCAAAGTTCACCGGAAACTCGTCAAGGAGATGGTACCCAGGGGATCCCGTGTCCTCGGGGTCCTCTGGATTAACAAGACACAAAGGGGAGCCTTGTTCTATCACATGGCCTCCAGCAGGTTCCATCCTATGAGTACGAGCAAAACCGACCGACATACGGGCCTGACGTCTCGCCCCATAGTTAGGTACTCGTCCTTGCACTTCTGGAAGACGGTACACCGGTGGTGCTGAAGCATATGGGGAAATCTCATTTGCGCCATAAACCACATGGTGCTCAACGATCCCCATGCTACACATGAGTTGTAGGTGCTCTTGGGCCACCACGAGACGTTGACGAGTCTCGTACAACTCATGCATAGTGCACCTATGGATTTGGTTCATGATATGAACCAATCTTGGTAACTGCCTAACCTGGGGATCTTCCCCGAACTGAATCCGGGCAAAGGTGTCCACCTCCGCGCCATGCTCTCTCATAGGAAAATGGTCGTAGGGCCATTGAGACAACTCCGTCGGATCATAACGAAGGTGGCTCATGGCCACGTGAACCACTTCCTGTAGAGCCATGGCCTCAGAAGTGCCACGTGCCTGGAAACAATACGGGATGCTCCCTGAGACTTGTCTGGCGATAATGTTGATCACGGCCAAGTATTCCTCCATGTCTGGCCCCCTGTCGCGACGATAGATGGCGTAGGTCGGCTGGTAAGTAAAGTTCGCTCTCCACATCATATCCCGGAGAAGCGCCGGGTATCCGTCCACGTCCTCAGCTTGAGTTTCTTTGACCAGATATTGACGATTCATCTAAAGCCAAGAACAACAAGGTAAGACCTCTTTGCAATTCAAAACAAGAGTAAGGTAAGGAAAGATACTAAGATGGATGAGGAATAAAAGATATTCCCAACTTATACTTTCTGAAAGTAATTTGATAATTTCAAAATATTTTGACTCAAAAAGGCTTGCTAACACTAACGCCAGTGCTATCTCTAACCTACAGTCAGTATGGCTCTAATACCAACGATGTGGGGACCCCGGGTTATCTCCATAAGACCGAGACTAAGCATGGTCTTAATGTAACACCCTGGCTATTCGGAAGCCAAGATGTCACCTAAAACATCTAACATGCATCCATAATGCGGAAGAATTTGAATAAAATCAACTAATGATAGTATCAAAACAACCAAGACATGATGAAGGTATCCTTCCTTCACCATCTAATCTATTTATTTCAGTTCATTGATAATGAAAGTTCACATGCAGTAATAATTCAACATCAATGTGGAGAAGGTATCCTTCCTTCACCAATTATAAATTTATTATTACAGTTCATCATTTACGAATGTAAGATAGAACTAAATTTAATCTTGAACATGAATTGGATGATGTGAACAAGTAGTGCGTGTCTACTCCCTCCCAAGTGAGCCAACATCGGGGTTACCTAAAATAAACAAACAACGCAAGAGTGAGTCCACGACTCAAAGAAGTTCAAGAAAAGGGACATAACACACATATGAACAAGTCATCATCATAAGAGAATATGAGCATACATCGAATGAAAACTTAGGAATGCATGGCATGAATGAATGTACTCAAGGATGGACTGCACACATGCTTATACTCAGATAGCGAGTGACACACCCGTCGGTGTTCACTTAAGCCCGCACCTTAACAAAAGTGCGGGATCCAAGTCCTATATGAAGAACGCTTCATATAGGTGTCCAAAGCTGCCCATACTGGAATTGATGGGTCTTACGTGCCCATACCGAATTGATGGGTCTTTCAATCCACTCCGTGGACGGACATGACAATGTCCAAACCTGCCCACATTGGAATGGTGGGACTTACACCCACTCCCGTGGACATAGCATGAATAAAAGGATGCATGATATGAACATGAACAATACTAATATCATCTTTCGCATTTACTCCACATATTGATAGAACATAACCAATTCAGCATTTCGGTATCACAAGATGTCACATCATATTCATGTAAACATTCACAATCACAAAGACTTAAAACCAACAAAGTACTTGCCTTCGCGTTGCGCGCGTTAGCAGCAACGATGGCGCTCCCAAACCCGTAGACTCGCGGCCTAAACAATTAAATAACCGAAATAAGAACAACATAGAGCCCATCATGAATTAATATTCTACACTACCCTCTTGCACACCCAAAACATAGTCATAACCCGAATCTGAAATTCCAGCAGCAACATGGAATCCCATCAGGACAGCAGCACGGTAAAGACCAAAACTAATGATCTGGGACTCGAAAAGAGATGAGCCCAGATCCTACACGAGCTTAACAAATATATCTACAACTTTGTAGTTGACGAGATAACCCAATTCGGCCAAACTAAAATGCTAACTGTCAAACGAAACAGCAGAACAGAATCTGACTGAGCAATTAGAACAGCAGAACTAAAATGTCCATAACTTTTAAACTACAACTCCGAATTGAGTGTTCTTTAACAATCTGAAAAGGTTATGAAATTACCTACAATAACCTAGTTGGCACGACATTCATATTTTGCCTTTAATAAAAAAGTGGCACATGGGTCAAAACTAAAGATAGAAACTGACATACAATCTGGACAGACTGACCTACAATCTGGACAGTCACAATGAAAAGTGCATAACTTTTGATCTCTAAATCCAAATGAGGTGTTCTTTATCAATCCTGAAATCTAGTGATATCACCTTCAAAATTTGTTATGGGCAAGACCTCTGAATCACCCTCTAACTAGGCCAAATATCAACCTATACAGAGACTGTTAATTCTCGTCAGGATTCTGGACAGCAGATAATAAATCTATCATAACTTTTGACTCGAAAGTCGGAATTTAGTGTTCTTGGCGGCCACCGAAAGCTAAGAACAAAACCTACAATACTCTAGGAGATGGGATCCTCTGATTCGGCCTCTAAGATTGCTAAAACAGCCGCGCAAACTACTGGACAGAATTGAATTTCCAACAGACAGACTTTGATCTAATCAAATTTAATCGGTTTCACTTCTACGACTAATCAAACAACAACAACCGCAATCGTTACCCTTGAGACACGCGTGCCGCTGAAATACCCCGCTAGATGCTCATCACCTCTTCTTCTCCTATCTCCTCCACCTTTCTCCTTGGCCGACAAAGAATGGGAGAGCACCACCAAGAGAGAGCAACGGAGTGCAAGGAGGGCGCGATCAGAGCGGCATCAGAAGGGCGGCGGAACACTGTAGCAATGCATGCTACAGTGGTGGGCTAGGTTTCCTCTCCTTTTATTAGTGGCCGCCCTCATGGGCCTCCTAGGCCAAAGCCCGGCCGAGGTTGTCAAAGAATTGCAGATTTTCCTCGCCTAAAGTTTAATTTCTCTTTTCACCGCTTCTTCATTACAATAAGTTGGAGTATTACAAAAACCCTTTTTCGCTTACTCTCCTTCCAGAGAAACATTCGGGTATTACATTCTACCCCTTAACAGATTCGACCCCAATCTAAACACACTTAAGCGAAAGAACAATCACGATCGAGAACGAACAACGGTAACCACGCACTGCTAGAACAACACCGCTAAAGCTCATGCACGCGAAACTCCAAATTCCCAAGAGCCTCTCCTCGGACCGAAAATACCACAACACAACGACGTAACACGACGCCCGATCTAACACTCAACCCGGTACTTCCGGTACACTCATCTGACAAAACTCAAGGTAAGATCTCACTCGATGGTCAACGGCGCAAACGAAACCTCAAACTCGATCTCCTGTACTCACTCAACACGAGAACATACAAGACGTTACGCACTCGCGTAAGGACTCGAGATACCCCGCGATACGCCAACTAGCTTAAAACAACCCAATATATCTTGGGTTAACCTTCCCAATGATACCAACCACACGACAAGCACAAAGAACACGGAACTCGTGTTCCACCTCTCAATCGAACTCTTCACTAAAGCAAGGATCACCTCCTTTAACCGAAACATACGACAAAACTCTCTTTAAGCAAACTCTTTTACCAACAAAACACATCTGAAAACGAAAGATTCACATCGCAACTAAGCGCTACCATTTCGGTACTAAAGAGTCAAATCCGAAATCGAATTTCATCACGAAAACCTTTCCACCTTCCAAGTGGCGCTTATAATAAACATCACGAAAACTAAAGGAGGAATAATTTTAAATGCCCAAATCAAAATTTCCTTTATTCTTCCCGAACCGATAAGAACCACACATACCAAAATTGAGTCAAACTCAAGTTACGAAAGACATTGGTCAACAAAGACAAAGCTCATGCGAGAATAAAGAAAATGCTTCACTAATCAAGAAGACATCTTTTCCTAGGTTTCACTTTTTGGAATAAAATATCTCTCCAACCTTGGAATTCGAATTCATCGCATACCACACGGTCTCAAACCTCTTAATTTAACATCCTCAAATTAGGCTTAAACCAAATACATCATCACCTCCAACTTTCAAGAATAACACGCCGAATCCTCAAGATACTCGCTCATGAACTACATCGTAAGGGTTCTATCGACAATCATTCCACTACTCGAATACTCCAGTTTTCTATCTCCTCTACACACAAATCTTTGGGCGACCAAAAGTCTAACATGAAAATGGAAAGCCCAAATTTAACCTCCAAGACCCCTACAACGAATTCCTCTTAAAACACATGGTGAAATCATCGGATTAAATCTCTAACATCCCCACAATTCCGACATAATCACTCATTAACATCATCAGGAATCACTCACACAACATCGCAATACTTTCCAATTGTGTTACTCTATAAAATTAATTAAGGTTTCCATACATTTGATAATCCCCAACATTTCAACATGAACCAAAGTTCTGGAACTACACTATACCATAGGTCCTACTTAGTCGAACACTATACGCTTTACTTGAAGCCATATATTCCATCCAATCAACTTCCCTCCAAGACGCTCAGTGTCAAAACCAACTCATCTTCTATTACTCCTCCAATAGCTTGGTAGCAAAAATCTCACCCCTACAATCACTTAACCACCACCAAACAATTGACAACTTACGCTTTGTAAAACTTTGCAACACAAAATTGTTGATCCTTTCTCAAAAGAAAGAGGCAAACAAGGGCAAGTTTCACCACACAGAAAATGTTGTCGCCACAAGTGATCACGAAACCAAAAGAAATAACTGATAATGAAGATATGGAAAACGAAAGTTGAGTTCACAATGAGGGTACGATCCTCAAAAAGGGAATAGCAAATAACCACTAATAAGAGAAAAAACATTGCGATTGAAACTCGACAACTCTTGAGTGAAAAGAGCAAAAGTTTATGAACAATTCGAATAACTACGAGTTACAAACTGAGTCAAATTCTCAAATATTCCTACTGCACTCTTTCCTTTAACACTCAAATAAATTCTTTGACTAACATCGCTTGCCACAACGCATAAGATAAGATATTTAGTCCAAACCACAAGGACTAATTAAGAACCAATGAAATTCTTCAATACGCTATATTTGTTCGTAACTGCTCAACTACACAAGAAACATGAGATCCAAATAATCTCAATCACCAAACTCAAAACTTTTCCAATTACGGATTTCATGAAAAGCAAGCGATTAATCTCCTTTAAGGGAACCAACATAATTTTCTTTAATTGCGCTTCACGCTGCCAACTCAAACCAGAAATCTGTTAAGATTCAATCACATGAATCTCTTAAGAAGCAACAAGACAATTCAATACCTCAATTTATTTAAAATAATTTCAGCTACCAAATGATTCAATAGCTCAAAGAAAATATCACTAAAGCTAAACTTGAAATATCCTCATCTCAACGATATCACCAAAGGCGATCAAATTACTATGGGTATTAACATCAATTTCACAACAACAATTAGAAAACACCTCGGAAGACCCACGTGAAAAGAATGGGTTGATTCTTTCTCAAAAGAAGAGACAAATGGAAACGACTTTCACCAACTAGAAAACTCATCTACCACTCAGACCGAACACGGGACCAAGGAAGAAACCAATTAAGCAATGAACTTATAAAACATAAGTGAAGTCCACAGCTTGAAAGCATAAGCCTCACAAGAAGAGAATATCGAATCTTAACAGATAAGAACAAATAAGTATTCAAAATCAAGCACTTGCATCATCAAGAACCATTATAACTTTGCAACATATCTTTACTCGATAAACTTCATTTACCACATAAAAGCTCAACCTCAAAAGATCATGAACATAAAACTTGAAATTTGATCATTTAGAGAATATCACCATATGTGATCAAATTACTACGAGAATTAACCTCATTCTCACAATTTTGACGATTTAATAACATCGACAACATACACTAGTACCGAGAATCATCAAACTTTATTACTCCATCCTAAAACTTCCCAAAGGGAATACAAACCACAAGGTTGAAACAAATTTATTATAACAAGATTATGCTAAGCAATATCAATATCACAAGGCACGATAGCAAAGACTACTTACGAAATTAATCTACTCAACTATTGGTGTTGCTTAACACCTTCTTCAATACCATTAACAATCGATGATGGTATTAATCATGTGTGTACATACAAGACTAATTCCATTTGTAATCACATAACCATATGTAAACATAGATTCACATTTCACCTTTGTTCGTAAATCATTTCAAAACATGATTAAATATTCACTAACATAATTTTCTATAAACAAGGTTTCACGAATCGATACACCAAAGACCCATCCGGTCCTTTATGCAAGTTTCAACAATTTTAGCATACCAGAAATAGACAAATCTAGCTCTTACGTAAGACCTATAGGTTCGAACGGATATGGACAGTCTTTATTTAACCTACACCATGTATCAAATACAAGGACATTTCAAATTAATCAATTTCACTTTCATGGATGGTAGTTAAGAATAATTGATTTGCACCATGCTAATAACCCAACTTGGTAACTCATATCGTAACAATTTATTCGCTTAGTTATAACTTCTCATTTTAAGCATGGCAAGACATCACAAAAGGATTCTAACACCTTACTACAAAGAAAAGAGAGACTTCAAACCTCAACGCTCAAGTAATCCAAAAGAAACGCATAAAGCCAAAGCTTTCATGCAAACGAACTTACAAATGGAAAACTCTCACTAACCAAGCTATCAAACGAGTAAATGAGTCATTTTTTCAATGAGAAAGAAGGAGCAACCATGAAAACATCAATCTTGTCAATTGACAACGACCACAAGTGGTAAAAGCAACTCAATAGTTGAAAAGCAATATTTGTTTCAGAGAACCAAGAGGGATCTATTGAAACCATAAACTATCATGAACCACAAACCCGTGAGAAATTCATCAACCACCATAGGACAAGAATTGCCAAATTCGTAAATCAAGAAAGAGAACAACTTTCTAAAGCAACTCACGCTTAACACCAAACTATGGTACTGGGTAACTACTCCTCTAACCACGTTCGCGAATAGTGGTGTAACCCGTGAATCCCGAGTAACAACCACGACCCCACTTCTTATCATCCATTAACAACACGCTTCACCAAAATACTCTATTATGAATATACAGATCATCTCATGACAATCATAGAATTAGTTCATAGATATTGAATATCACAAACAGATCATAGATTAACCACAAGAATGATAGTACGGAAGCAATTCAAGAACAGTTCAACATGATGAATCACATCACTAGAAATACGGATATGCTGGATTACCCAAACCCCACCTCATCAGGCACAGTGTGTCATTTTAATATCTTAATTACCACGGACCTAAAGCCCGCTCGATACCAATCAGTAACACCACGGCTATTCTAAGCCAAGATGTCACCTAAAACATCTAACATACATCCATAATGCGGAAGAATTTGAATAAAATCAACTAATGATAGTATCAAAACAACCAAGACATGATGAAGGTATCCTTCCTTCACCATCTAATCTATTTATTTCAGTTCATTGATAATGAAAGTTCACATGCAGTAATAATTCAATATCAATGTGGAGAAGGTATCCTTCCTTCACCAATTATAAATTTATTATTACAGTTCATCATTTACGAATGTAAGATAGAACTAAATTTAATCTTGAACATGAATTGGATGATGTGAACAAGTAGTGCGTGTCTACTCCTTCCCAAGTGAGCCAACATCAGGGGTTACCTAAAATAAACAAACAACGCAAGAGTGAGTCCACGACTCACCAAGTTCAGTAAAAGAGACATAACACACATATGAACAAGTCATCATCATAAGAAAATATGAGCATACATCGAATGAAAACTTAGGAATGCATGGCATGAATGAATGTACTCAAGGATGGATCGCACACATGCTTATACCAGATAGCGAGTGACACACCCGCGGTGTTCACTTAAGCCCGCACCTTAACAAAAGTGCGGGATCCAAGTCCTATATGAAGAACGTTTCATATAGGTGTCCAAAGCTGCCCATACCGGAATTGATGGGTCTTACGTGCCCATACCGAATTGATGGGTCTTTCAATCCACTCCCGTGGACGGGACATGACAATGTCCAAACCTGCCCACATTGGAATGGTGGGACTTACAGTCCACTCCCGTGGACATAGCATGAATAAAAGGATGCATGATATGAACATGAACAATGCTAATATCATCTTTCGCATTTACTCCACATATTGATAGAACATAACCAATTCAGCATTTCGGTATCACAAGATGTCACATCATATTCATGTAAACATTCACAATCACAAAGACTTAAAACCAACAAAGTACTTGCCTTCGCGTTGCGCGCGTTAGCGAGCAACGATGGCGCTCCCAAACCCGTAGACTCGCGGCCTAAACAATTAAATAACCGAAATAAGAACAACATAGAGCCCATCATGAATTAATATTCTACACTACCCTCTTGCACACCCAAAACATAGTCATAACCCGAATCTGAAATTCCAGCAGCAACATGGAATCCCATCAGGACAGCAACACGGTAAAGACCAAAACTAATGATCTGGGACTCGAAAAGAGATGAGCCCAGATCCTACACGAGCTTAACAAATATATCTACAACTTTGTAGTTGACGAGATAACCCAATTCGGCCAAACTAAAATGCTAACTGTCAAACGAAACAGCAGAACAGAATCTGACTGAGCAATTAGAACAGCAGAACTAAAATGTCCATAACTTTTAAACTACAACTCCGAATTGAGTGTTCTTTAACAATCTGAAAAGGTTATGAAATTACCTACAATAACCTAGTTGGCACGACATTCATATTTTGCCTTTAACAAAAAGTGGCACACGGGTCAAAACTAAAGATAGAAACTGACATACAATCAGGACAGACGGACCTACAATCTGGACAGTCACAATGAAAAGTGCATAACTTTTGATCTCTAAATCCAAATGAGGTGTTCTTTATCAATCCTGAAATCTAGTGATATCACCTTCAAAATTTGTTATGGGCAAGACCTCTGAATCACCCTCTAACTAGGCCAAATATCAACCTATACAGAGACTGCTAATTCTCGTCAGGATTCTGGACAGCAGATAATAAATCTATCATAACTTTTGACTCGAAAGTCGGAATTTAGTGTTCTTGGCGTCCACCGAAAGCTAAGAACAAAACCTACAATACTCTAGGAGATGGGATCCTCTGATTCGGCCTCTAAGATTGCGAAAACAGCCGCGCAAACTACTGGACAGAATTGAATTTCCAACAGACAGACTTTGATCTAATCAAATTTAATCGGTTTCACTTCTACGACTAATCAAACAACAACAACCGCAATCGTTACCCTTGAGACACGCGTGCCGCTGAAATACCCCGCTAGATGCTCATCTCCTCTTCTTCTCCTCTCTCCTCCACCTTTCTCCTTGGCCGACAACAATGGGAGAGCACCACCAAGAGAGAGCAACGGAGTGCAAGGAGGGCGCGCCTTGTAGCGGCATCAGAAGGGGGGCGAACACTGTAGCAATGCGTGCTACAGTGGTGGGCTAGGTTTTCCTCCTTTTATTAGTGGCCGCCCCTCATGGGCCTCCTAGGCCAAAGCCCAAGCCCAGTTGTCAAAGAATTGCAGATTTTCCTCGCCTAAAGTTTAATTTCTCTTTTCACTCCTTCCTTCATTACAATAAGTTGGAGTATTACAGAAAAACCCCTTTTTCGTTTACTCTCCTTCCGTAGAAACATTCGGGGTATTACACTTAAGGACATAACTCTGGACCTCCAGTAAATGGATTTCAACTTAACTCAGTCTAAATGAGAGGCTTAACTGAAAACTAGAGCCCCGACGATTATGCGCGCCGCTCCTCTGCGAGCACTACATGATTGTCGGTTCTCCAACAAATCAAGCACTACACTTAGTGAGTTAAATAGGAAGCCATGAACATCGAGTATGACTTATATTGGCTCCCAAGATCAGCCACCAATATATCCATACTCTCATACAACATTGTTCACATCCATACAACACTCATACATAAATAGTACAAAAGTCATACATCATAGTTCCAAGTTTACAACTAATACAAGTGGCCGACCGGCCAAATTAAACGAGTTCATAAAGTAGCAGCGGAAGCAAGTAAATAAACCAAAATGCCAGTAGTGGTATGCCCCATAACCCATCAACAACCGACTGGGGTTAAAAGATAGCACTACTCCTCAGTGTCGCCTAAATCGACACTAACGAGCTCCTCGGGCTCGACATCTTCCTCACCTGTAAGCCAGTAGAACAAACTGGCTGAGTACCAAAGGGTACTCACAAGTCTTACACAAATAAAATTAGTTATGCATAAGGCTGTTCCAAGGGATGGCTCATATTGGCTTAGTTTTGCAAAAGAGACGCAACAAGGTACAACCTACACATACTAGTTTTTCAAGTGCCATTTCAAAATCAGATTTGAAGTAGAAGTAAAACATGTGAATAAGTAATGAATTGAATAACAATAAATCTCACAGATAACAAAGTGGCTGTCCACTTTGAAACAACAACAAGCATGAACACCCCATTCATGACAATACCGAGTCCCCATTCATGACAATACCGAGTTTACCCACAATTTTACTTCCAAGTCTAACAATAGTAACTCCCGAACTCAAGCGGTTGTCCATAACTGTGGACACGGCTATTCGAATAGATTTATAACCTGCAGGGGTATACTACTTTACCAACATGACTTGATTAGCCCGTAAGCCTCCAGATGCCTCCGAATATAGCATACTTCCTATGGTATGTCGGCCGGGTAAATCAAGATATAGTCGTTTTTAGCAAGAAGATCCCATTGGGCTAAGTCCCTCAACCCAGGGCTCCTAGGAAACATAAGACGTTACTGTCTCTATGCCCTATCGGCCCCAAGGAACACAGGATTTCACGGTCCCGTGCCCTTACAATTTCACCACCGTGGGACTCAACACAACAAAACCTTCCCCCTACTTTAACCATACAGCACCCATATACCGCGTGTGGTAGCACGAATGTACTTGAATCAATGACATTACCAAAGTTCGGTCCTTAATTGTCCAGACAAGTCCACCACTTACCCAAAGCTCGTGCACAAATCACCATCACTAACCAACACTTGTCCAGACCGAAAGCTCATTTAAAATGACAAAATTTAACTCATATAACATATACAAAGGTCTGAAACAACAGTATACAATGAAAGTTGTGTTTATCCCATAATTGTCAGGTTATTCCCGACAATCAGCTAACGGTTCTAGACATGCATGGCTAAGCAAACCTGAACAATATAAATTCACACATCCTATCTTAAGCATGTGGTGCTGGAATAATTCAAGGATAACCTCAATGAATAGGACATAAATAATCTACACATCACAAAAATAGCGACAATATCAAAATAGCATGCAAGCAATTATCATTGCACTATCTTAACAAAACTGGGATCAAATATGATGCAAAAAGAAAGTTCAAAGGATGCTTGCCTTCCTGGAAAACTAGTTGTTCACTCTCAGTAGCGTAGGAATCAATATCAATCGCTTCGGAATCTAAAGAATAGAAACCGATATAAACACCGAGAAATACTCCAAAAATTAAGATGCTCAAAAATACATGATTTTTCTACAGTAGATAAGTCATGATTTTAGATGAATTTTGGTGGAAACATTATTTCATTTTGATTTAGTATATGAAAGTTATGGTGGTTTGAATTTCAGCTTACAATATGTCTTAATTCATGTAATTTAATTACTTGGTCAAAATTTGTAGAACAGTAATGGGACAATGGGTTATGTAGGTAAATAGAGAATATTTATACAAGTTCAAAACAGTTGAGTTTGTTTCAATTGGAGTTTTCATGATTTAGTTATGAATTTCTAAATTTATCAGCATTTCCTACAGAGAAGAGTTTGAAACAAATTTTAATATAAGGTTCATTAAAAATGAAAATTATCAGAAGTGGTTTCACTCATTTTGGAGTCGAAATGAATTAGTTATGCATTTTTGAAGTTGCACATATTTTACAGTGTATAAATATATTGGTTTCGAATTTCTTAAAGCATTTATTCCTTTTTCTACCGAGCCACGCAACCACCACGACCATCGACAAGAGGGTCCACCAAGTCAGTGAGACGAAGCAGTGCGCGCGCGAGTGAGACGTTCGGGCCATGCTTGTGAACCGTTGGATTAAGATCCAACGATCCAAAATCGTGGCACGTTCGAGCAGCCCGAATGGCCCAACCAATCCTGATCGTCCATTTTGCATCGCACAGTCCACCATCGTAGCGCTTTCGGGAGGTCCGAATAGCCACAGATCCAGACCGTTGATTTCACATCTGACGGTCCACAATGACCCTAGTGCATTTGGTCACTTAAGGGTACAGCACGTGTTTAAGAGCCTGGGCCCACTCATCAGCCTCTGTTGTGTTTTACTTAGCGCGTTGGTTTTCTGTGTGCGGGGCCTGCATGTAAGTGACTTGAGTTGTTCTTTTCTGACAGTAATTAAATGCTAACATTTGACTCTTAATCATTTGCTACAGGAGTTGTCCGAGTACGACAACGGGATTTCTGTCCCGCACGCTTCACCGGTGGCTCGCCGGCGCTGTGCGCCACGGCAGCGCAAACTAATGGCATGGTTAGATGTGCAATAGTACTGTGCACCTAAAGAGAGTAGCCACGGCACCTTAGCCGGCCGAGAACCGTGGCTAGCCAGAGTTGAGCAGCGGCGCTCGATACGGCAAAAACGTATACAGCAAAGTGAAGCTCCGTAGCGCAAACAAGCGGGTGCCGACTCCTAGGGACTATGAGTAAGCTACCTGAGCAGAGGGGTGCGTGGGGAAGGCTCGGAGCTGCAGGAGCTTGGTCGGTCCTGGAGAAGAAGATGGTGACAACCCGGCTTCACGTGGAGAGATGGCTAGAGTAAATCCTAAGGACAAAGTATGGTCAAAATAGCTCAAGGATGCTACGGAGATGCTAAGGACACAAGTAATTGAAGAATGGCTTACCCAATCAAGGTGGGAGACGAAAGGGTTTGAGCTTCGGCCGAAAGGGGCAAACTTCAATTCAGCAAAACCCTGCCATGCATTCATGAAATTGCTTGAGGGGTTTTTAATCTCATGCCTAAATACATGAGATGACACGAAAGAAAGATCAAGAAACTCACGAGAGACCAAGAACACCACTAGGTGTCATCGAGAGCGTGCTCTGGAACAGCCGAGAGCACGACAATGGACTGGATGCTACAAGCAACATGAGAAGCTTGCATTAGTAAAAATGGATAAGGCATAGAATAAGGAAAAGGTTGGCATCACCCGCTGGAAGCTTACCCGCGTAGAGAGCAAGAACAAGCTTCCCTCTTCTCGGTCAACAAGAGGAGAAGTGAGCAAAAGAATGGCAAAGAGGGGGTATTATGCCCGGGCGATGACGGCAATGGAGGCGACAAGAGACGGGTAGCTCGGGGGTTGGCCAACGGACGAGGTGAATTGACGGCGTGGACTTCACCGTTCTGTGCGCGTCGGAGGAGCTCAGCCGCGTGGTGTGGAGCTCCTGCGCGAGGTCAGGGATGAAGCTGACAGCGCGGGCCCACGGCGTCAGCGGCTCAACGCGCGCACACCCGAGTCAGAGAAGAAAAGAGGTTGTGGCCGTTGGATGGCCATCAAACGACTCACGATCACCAAGGCGGGAAAAGGAGTTATAAGGCAAGGGAGGTCGTGAGTCGTTCGATTTAGATCCGACGCTTGCATGTGATGGTGCACTTTTAGGGGGTTGGGCTAAGCCGGTTTACTGAGTTAGGCTCGAGCCCGATGAACAATAGCAGTCGGATAGGGTCTAGGGTTTTGACTGAGATTTATTTCATCTTCTCTACTTTGACCAGGGTGCTAAAAATAGAAATAAAATCCCAAAAATCATGAAATAATTCATGGGGCTCCTGGGACAGTCTAGTGCCCATAAAAATTATTGAACCCTACTATTCATGATATTTTGTGCAAATTTAAATTCAAACTTAATGTTGGTCTTTAAATTGTGTTTGAATTTTTCTTAGGGTTCAAACCAGTCCCAAAAATTTGGGAAAAATTATATCAATTCATAATAATTATTATAGTATTTGAAATAATTATTTCTAAAGGAACTTTAGTAGCATTTGTTACAATTTTTCTTTTGGAGTTCAATTTAAAGTGTGTGTTCAATATTTGTTTTTGAGATTTTCCAAGTGAAATACTTAATGAAAATGTTTCAAAACATGATGCATGCTAATGAGATGCATAATAATCCTCTTTATTAACTTGGGGATGTGACAAACAAGTTCCCAAACTTCATTTCTTTTCATCGATTTTAATTCTTCCCGCATTGCTTTCACCCATAGTTTTGATTGAGAGCAGCTTATTGCTTCTTTATATGCCTTTGGTTCTTCCTCTAAATCTAAAATTTTAGAGTGAACTTCCCCCCAAGAACAAATAATAATCATCTGGATATTGGGGTATACTAAAATTCCTCCCACTTCTCCTAAGCATGTTAGTGTTGAGAGTTTGGTTTTTATTTTCTTCAGGAGTTGAACCTCCTTCGGTGTGAGAATCAATACCAGATGTATCCATCTGTGTTTTCGATGGAGTTGCCAATAATTCCACCTTCGCCCGCTGAGCACGACGAGGTGTGTTTTGATCTAAAAATATTTCATCCCTGCTTTCCACCAGTTTATCCCTTTCCTGATCATTAAACATGTACCCTTTTGATTCCAAAGAATAACCAATAAAAATTCATGGTGTGCTTTTAGACTGTAATTTTGTACGGTTTTGATTTGGCACTCTAATTTGTGCATTACAACCCCAAACAGCTAAGTGGCGAAGTGAGGGTTTTCTTCTAGTCCACAGCTCATAAGGAGTGACTGTTACAGCTTTAGATGGCCAATGATTCAATAAATAAATAGTAGTATGCAAAGCTTCACCCCAAAAAGATAAAGAAAGATCAGAATAAGCAATCATAGATCTAACCATATCCATAAGTGTTCTATTCATCCACTCAGCCACACCATTTTATTGCGGAGTGTAAGGTATGGTATAATGATGAATAATTACATGCTCTTTACAAAAATTATTTAATATTCCTGAAGTGTATTCTCCTCCACGATTAGTTCTCAAAACTATAATCTTTCTATTCCATTTATTTTCCACTTCAGTTTTAAATGACTTGAATACATCAAATCCTTCTGACTTATATTTAAGAAGATACACATAACCAAATCTTGAATAATCATCAATGAATGTGATCAAATAAATCTTTTGTCCTCTAGTGGGAGTAGACATCTCACCACAAATATCAGAATGAATAATGGCAAGAGGCTCATTTGATTTTTTTTCGCCTTTGGAAAAGGCGCACGGGTCATCTTACCCATTATACATGCCTCACAAATACCAAAATCCTGCCACTTAAAGTGCAGAATTCTAGAATTAATAAGCCTCTTAATTCTGTTTTTAGATATGTGACCAAGTCGTAAATGTCATAAATAAGATTCTGAGCATGTGCTCCTATCATTAGTATTCCTCACTATAGAGTTATTTTCACCAACCAAGCAATCAATATTGTCATCATTTGATAGCTCATCAAGAAAATAAAGACCTTCATGACGAGTTCCAGTATGCACTAATTTCCCATTGAACAATATTTTAACTTTTCCTTTTCCAAACAGTATATCATAACCAATATATTCTAAATGAGCAAGAGAGATTAAATTCCTTCTCATGCTACATGAATATAAAGTGTCATGTAATAAAAATTTTCCTTCATTGAACAGTTCCAGGATATCTATACATATACTAATTGGAGGCTTTCCTAGAAGCCTCCGTATTAATCCTAGGAGGTAAAAAAGGGTAGAAATTCCCACATTAATCGAAGAAAAAGAAAAAAAGCTAAAAATTTCCATATTAATCAGAGAAATATAACCGTCCAATTCAAGCTGATGATGCAACTTGGGGCTTGGATTTATTTTTGTACTGCATGGACTCCGATTCAAACTTTGAGAAGACCAACAGACTCAGGGAGAAACCTGCATGGACTCCTACGTCTTGGATTCAGAAATTCCATCTAATTGTGCTGTTTTCGGTCTAGCCCATGGATGGGCCGACTTCTACGCGACCCGTAGGCCTGCACGTGTGTAACATCCCAAAAATTTGGGTTGTTTTGAAGTTTTAAAAGAAAAATAACCATTTGGATTTTTCTGTTAAAGTTAAAAAGCTTAATATGAATTTTCAGAGTTCAAAAATAATTTAACATGAATAATGTCAACATCAACTATTATCAAAATTATTTTATTTGGGTTCTATGTGCTTGGATATATTTTCTAGAATTTTCTAGAATTTTTCCGAGTGCATTTGCTATTTTCTATTTGCTATTTGGATTTTCAGCTATTTTCTAATAAGAAAAACCTATTAAAAATCTCAGAATCTTCCTCGGGCCGAATCTCCCGATCCGGCCCAACTCTCCCCGCTCCCGGCCCATCTTTCCTTCGCTCCCTCCGGCCCAGCCCGCTTGGCTTTGCTTCCGCCGCAGCCCACCGCACCGTTCCCGCTCCGCTCCCTCTGACGGTGGTCCCGCCTTGGCCTTCCTTGCGCGAGCACGCCGCCCAGCCGAGCCGCTTCTCCCTTTGTTTCTCTGACTTGTGGTCCCGCACCGTCAGTTTGGCCTTCGTCCTCCCGTGCGCAACCGGGACTCATAGAGCCCGAGCTCAACGCGTACAGCGCCGCCGGCTCCCTTTCAATCTCCCTCATCCGGGCACTATTTAAGGAGCCCTCCGCGTCAAAAGCTTCGCCCGAGTCTCCTCCCTCAAAACCCTAAGGCGCCCGCCAATTTGCTCTTCGTTTTGCCGGATTCCACCCGAGTGCCGCCGCTGTGGAAGCTTCATATCCACCGGAGTTCTCCGCCATTGGTCCATCTCCGGCCGTGATTCTTCCTCCGCCGGGTCCGCAATAGCGAGGGCTATGCGGTGCCTCCACCATCTTCGGCCGAGAATCAACACCGCACTGTTGTCGGGTTCGTCATCAAAACCGATCGCTGGCCATCTTGTCAACCTAAACTCCGGTGAGCTTTCTTGTCCACCTCCAGCATCCCCGAGGTGTTCCCTGTGATCCTCGTGTCGACGCCGACCCGGTGCTCCCTCTCCTTTGCTGCGGAAGCCTTCTAATCGCAAGGGCCGTCGCACCCGATGTCCCCTTCGCCGCCAAGCTTGTCGCCACCGTCACCTCATCACCAGAGTCGCCGAGCTACCGCCACCAGGAGTGTCGCCTTGCACGGGGGTTCCCGTTTTACCCCTCAGTTGGACCTTCCTCTTCATCGTTGTCCATCGCCACCAAGGTCCTTACCGCCGGCCATGGCGTCTGCTCCAGAGCTTCCCTCCCTCTCTTGATTTGCTTACGTGGCAGCCACCTTACCTTCCACCCTTGCGCCACCTCAGCTCCGTAGCCCATGTGGCATCCTAGTCACACCTTGGTCAGCTGCCATGTGGCACACCCACATCTCCACCGAACCAAAGGTCCATGGAACCAGTTCACCATGCACCAAGTCATTGACCAGTGGGTCCCACTTGTCAGATCAATATTCTTTTATTTCTTTCTCAGCCGAAATTCTTGCTGACGTCAGCTGACGTCATAATCATCTTTTCCTTCAGAAAAATAATTCAGTAAATCCATAAATTCTGATTTTCAGTATTTTATGAGATTTCAATCTTCCAGAGCTCATATCTTTTGCATCCGAACTCCGATTGAGTCCATTCAAATTCCTAAATTTATCTAAATTCGAGATCTATTTGTTTGAGATTTTTATTTAATTTTTGGAGTTTGTTTTCTCTATGTTATTTATTTATTTAGTTTATTTGCTTGAATAGACGTCGATACTTCGGGAAGCTTCGAGCAAGGAGTAGCATACCAAGATCAAGATCAATCACTGGATTTATTCCAAGGCAAGTCGTGGTCCTTTGATCATATTGAACCCATGATTTCAAAAGTATATTGTTTTATACAATTGCATGCTATCTTTATATAAATGGTTTTGGGTATAGTTATTACCTATTGTCATTATGCCTCCATTGAATAATTGAATGCCATGAAACCTTTGTCACCTTAGCATGGGTAATTTTAGTTGGACATACTTATATTGCCAACATGGGTATCGTACATATGCTTAGTCTTGCTTAGTTACGATGGGTTTGTCATCACATGTGTCTTAATAATTAATTTTGACCTAATGATTTATGGAATCAAGGTGGTGAACCATTCTTGTTAAAACTTGTGTACCATGATGGGGTTAGTCATGGGTGTTGGTTAAACAAAACGGTTTTCGCTCGGGCGAGTGGATGGTGGATAGTGGGTTTGTGGTAGTCTCGCCTGAGTAACTTGTCAAGGACTTAATCTTGTGCGCCATTGAACTGGGCCTTAACCGTACAACCACATGTATGGTATGGGACGGACCTGGCTGATTAATTAGCAATGTCTTAATTTCGGTTCTGTCGTGTGAAGCGTGGTTATGGGAAACATATTCTCACGGTGGCGCAAGAGGGGGGCCCTGTCTGGTCGGAAAGACATTCAGTGTTGAAATCTTAGCGGGCAGAACTGGGTTAAGAAGGAGCTTTGTAAAAGCCTTGTGATGATCACTTAGTCGCACACCTCGGAAGTGTGTTAAACGGACATTATAAGTTGATCTATCTCTTGTGGGTCAAGCTGTACAACCTCTGCAGAGTGTAAAACTATTCGAATAGCCGTGTCCATGCGTTATGGACGTGCTCGTGGATTTCACACGGGAGATAGAGTTTCTTCAAAAATGTGTCGGAGTGTGGATGGGAAGTTCACTTGATGAATATAATATTCGTTTGGTGAATAGGTCATTCACTTGGTGGGTTGTGTCGATTGGTGAATGGGGAATTCACTTATCTTTGGTTTGGTTGGGAGTGAATGGGAAGTTCACTGGTTGTTTCAAAGAAAGTGTTTATTTACTTATTACTGTTTTCAATTACGCATTTCAATCTATTTATTGTATTTATCGTAAATGATGTTTTATGCAAAAGAGCCCTACAGCTAATCTTTGTTCAAGCCCTGCATGAATATTATTTGCATACATTTCCCACGCTTGTCGAGTACATTCAAAGTACTCATGGCTTTGCATACTGTGTTGCTTAATCTCCACGTATGATATCAAGTCGCTCAAGAGTTCTTCGCCAGAGGACCATGAAGGTTTTATGGATTAGGATGCGTTTCTCCACTCGATTGCTGTGGGCATGTTGATTGGCCATTTGAAGAGTTTCGTTCTCTTGCAAGAGTTTAATTGTTTCTTTAGCTGCGTATAAGTTAAGTAAACGTTGACCATAAGGTCCAGTTATTAATTATTATTTGTTACTTTGAGATCTTTTTAGTTAAATTAAATAAATGGATGGTATTTCATCATTGTTTCCCTGTGTGAGCTAGCTACTGATCTGGGACTAGTTTAGAATACACAGAGGGTTCCTGAGATGTATTTTCGGGTCCCGACAACGTGGCGGCGCAACTCCCAGCTGGATAGGGTTTCTAAACCCTACCTGTCGTTGCTTGCGCTGCTAGCGGGGCACAGCGGCGCGCGTGACGCATGCGGTCGACGGCGTGGTGGCGTGGCTTCAAGTCGTTTAGGTGGCGGTGGTGCTACACGGCTTCGAGTTGGTGGTGGCGCGCACGATCTGCGCAGGATGGTGGCCGTAGCTTCGATGGAAATTCGGATCGGCGCCTGTGCGGTCGCGGTGTGGAACGGATCGACACCAGCGTTGTCTGGCGGGGTTGCGGCGGCGGTTGCTCGTGGCCGGCAAGCGGCGGCGGCGTGCAACGTACGCTGTCAACAGAGGCACCAGAAGTAAAAACCCAACTATTTGAAAAAGTAAATTCTTTTGCTCATTCTGCTTCTTCTTTTTCCTGCAATTAGCTCTGAAATGCCCATACTGACCACAGTTGTGACAGTTGAAATTCTTGTACTTATCATTCCTCTTAACTGAATTATAATTTCCACGATCATCTCGATCGCGTTTCTTGTTAAGCTTTTCTCTCAAATCACCATTAGGCTTCCTCTTTTGCTAATTATTTTTATTAGTACTTTTTTCCTCTCCAAGGTGTAACTCAGAATTGTGAGTATTTTTTTTCTTTTACCTGAGAGAGTTTTCTATCTTCTTCCATAAGCAAATGATGCCTCAGAGTGCGTATATTGAATATCCTTTCAGAACGACAGAAAGATATCTTAAATTATTCCCATGAATTTGGCAAAGAGTTCAGAACAACCATAGCCTGCACTTCTTCAGAAAAAGGATAGCCAACATTTTTTACTTTCTCTACTAAAATACAGAGTTTATTGATATGCTCATTAATTGAAGTTCCATCATACATCTTGGTGGAGAGAAAACAATTAACTAGATTAAGGACTTTAATAAGAGATACTTCACCAAAATCTTCTTCTAGATTACACATTATCTTTCGCGCATTCCGTTCACCTTCGTACTCAGCAGCTAAAGAATCAGTCATTGATCCTAACATAAAAATACGAGCACTATTATCCCTGGTCCAATTTGTATATTCTTCTTCATGACTTTCCTTTTCCTCAACAGTGGCATTTTTTTTGCTCTTCCGATTCGTTTTTGTCTATTACATAATCAATGCTTTCAACAGAAAGCAAAAATATGATTTTTCTTTTCCAAACCGTGAAATTTAAGCCATCCAATTTGCAAGATCTAAGTAGTTCAGAAAATACACTATTGGTTGCCATTGCGAGATACCTGAATCTGTAGAGTTTCAAATCAGAGAAACAAAGAAATTCCCGTCGTCTCCTGTCTCTAGGAAACAACGTGATGCCACGCCCTCTTACTGCTGGATGACTCGACCAAGCACCTCTTTTCCTCCAGCAAGAAAAACATATGTGCTCCAATTAATGCATGCTGGACGATTAATGAGGGATGTGAATCTATTCGATGCTGGACAATTAATGAGGGATGCTTTTCCTTCACGTAGAAGTGACACAAGCACAGGCTTTTGCTTCACGGCTCGTGGATCAACGAAACCAGATAAAAAAAACTCGAACAGAAGGACATGGCTGCTTCTTTAATGAAAAAAGAGATCAATGCTTGTTTGGCAGCGGATGAAATTTGTGACATCTCCTTCGCAGCAGATCCAGGACAAAGGCTCGCCCTGTTTGGGGTTGGACAGCGAGACACCACGAACGAGATGCGGCTGCTTCTTGATGGACGGACAGTGACGTGAACAACCACCAATCGAGACGATGCGCCGAGCTGTCGACTTGTCTTCGGAGAAAACGACTTGCCCTCGGACGCGGATGATGACTTGTCTTCGAATGCGAACTTCTCCCGTGCGTGCCGTCACCCAACTTTGATACCAATGTAAGGATTTTAGCAAACCCTAGATTGATTTGGTGGAGGCTTTCCGGTCTACCCTCTATTCCTCAGCCTTTTCCGTGGTGCCGTTTACAATTGCAGGCTGGCAAGAATGTCTAGTTGCATTCCATGTCAAACCATTCATCGGTCACATTCAAACCTCTCTTTTCTCAGGTGGCGACAAATTAGATCTTTTCATCCTAAACACATCAGCATGCATGCATGTCAAACAAAACCTGGGTTACATTGTCATCTGTGAAAGATTAGCTAGGAGGAAATGAGCCTAGTCCTAGTGAAAGGTGTTTACATCACCAGTGACAAACGAACTAGGACTGCACTGACACTGCACATGAAGGAAAAGAAAGAGAGAACAGCAATCGATCAAAAAACATCTAGTGCCGGCCACACGACACTAGCATGAGAGATCCTAATCCAACCAAAAGGCGCGCAAGTGTCGGACCCGGATTTCGTAAATCCAAATTCTCTATGAAAATACTGTGTTATTCCTTGGATCAGTAGATAGCACTCACAGATACATCATCGAATCACTTCATAAATACATGACGTAAGCTAAACCATTCAATATAATACAAACATCATAGTCACATAGACCGCGTCGGATTAGATTTTACAATAAGGGCCGAGTAGGCCAAATTGATTATAATACAAAAGTAGCAAAAACGACAGCGAAAGCAAAAGAGGAGAAGGCACATCTCGCCACAGGCAAGGAACTAGGGAAACCAATGTACAATCGATATTATCCAAAGACTTGGACAATAGTGATGTACACGAGCATCCACTGAGTCGGCCAAACTGGGGCAAGACTAGAATAACTACAGACTAAACTACTCTTCATCAGCTCCTCGGCCTTCAATGTCTAGATCCTCGTAATAGATGTAATCTCCATGATCCATAGGTTCTGAAGGGTTTGGGGAAAGAGCGAGAATGAGCACAACTTTCGTGCTCGCGAGCCAACACACAAGATGCAATAATCTAGATGCAAGGCTTAACAAGGATGGCCCGGGTTCTTTCATTTGCTAAAGTAATATTTTCAATTATCATAATTAGAAATTCCTATTACTTAGCATTTTAACAAATCTGCATTTTATTAAAAAGAGCAATTGTGCAATATTAAATACCGCGAAGGTTACCTCCACATTATGCTTAATTTAATTGTGGTTACCTCCACCTTATTAACATCGCTGGGTACAACGACCCAGGAAAAATCCAATCTCAGGGCCCGACCAATTTTTCATCCCGCCCACAAAGGTTTTTGAAATAGAACTAACTCTAGTAAGTTCCCATGTCCGCCTTTAACCGTAGACACGGCTATTTAAATAGTTTATACTCTGCAGAGGTTGTACATTGTACCCACAAGAGATAATCAACTCGTTGCCCCCACATAATTCCTTGGTTATGTAGTTGAGAGATTATCACAATAACTTTTCAAATTATCTCGTCCCTCTCGTCATCTCACCCATACGGGCTGCTCCTACTTGCGGTGGGTCCCATAAGTTGTGCAGCATGTTCACCACAACGCTAGCGCAGATGGACTACAACTTTCCACAATGACTAGCGTAGCTGGCAACTTCACCTTTGGTGTCCCATTCAAGCCAGAGTGTATCCCATGCTTGCACTACTTCACTCCCCCTCCGGCGAGATGACTTTCAGGGTCCGATAAGTTTACTAAGCCAAGTTGTACTTTACAAACTTGAGATTGTATTTGTTTTACAATGAAAGGTCATGACAAGATTAAGTCCTTAATGTCATCTGGGCGATTCATACCACATTCCACATATTCTCGTGCTACGCCAGCACCCACCATCATACCATCCACCCAGATGTGGTAATAGCAGTTTTTAGGGTTTTGGCGAGCAAAAAAATACATTATCTCCAACATTTCAATAATTTACCCACAATGGCTACCCAAAACAATTTCATGATTAAAAGATGACGATTAGGGCATTTAATGCCCCGATATTTAAGCAAGACTAGCATGTCGCTTAAATACAACTTATAACTATTAATTTACCACTTTAATATCTAGGGTGACAAGGATTAGGGATTCAAGTGTCAAGGATGGCATATTAATATTTAATTACCAAGTAGGCATGTAACTAACTCTTAAAGAGTTGACATACAATTTCATACAAAATTAAGCATGCAATTTGCTATTTTAAAGAACATAATTTACATAAAATATAGGGTAAAAATGATCAAAGTATTGACTCGCCTGGGTTAAAGGTAAGAGAGTCTTGATAGTCTTGTACTTGATAAAATTGGAGGTATCTCACTTCTTTGAACTCTACTCAGACGAACGTACCAGAAAAAGAACAAACAAGTAAAGAGAACAAATAAATACACAAGGAATAGCAAATGTGAAGGGTTACAGCGTAGGCTATGATAGCACAAACAAAAGTTCTACCATGCAACCAAGGAACCTTCGCTAGTAATAGATCACGAGATTACCACTAAACACGCCGACTCGTAGCAGAAGTAGAGTCGATGAAGCGAGTTGATGCAGTAGTATCTATACTCGCCACACGTCTTCTCCTCCTACTCTAATGATCGTCACGAGTTGCGGATCGTCCTAGTGCTAATGCTTCGCGACAACACCTCCAAGGTATCCACACGTACGGGGCAGGGACACCACGCGCGAAGGAGTGCTAGCGCCGACGGCGTGGTTGAGGAAAGCGCTATTAGGGTTTCAGGAATTCTTCCAAAAGATCATCTTACCCCATGCCATCACCCCTCTATATATAGGCATCCATAACGGGTCTTCAGCTTGAGGCCCATTAGGAACTCGAAGCCTACAAGAATTCGGATCACCATCCAAATCAAATACTTACCCTTTAAGTGTGTGACCCTATAGATTCATGCGGGATCGGTTGTGACTTGGAAACTCTTTTCAACCACAAGTCGTTAGCGGTACCTAGCAGCACATAACGATTCCCGACCACACATAGAATATATCGGACGAACCTTAATGCAATATGATCTATGACCATATCCTTGTCATTTACGACCAGCTCGAATTCAGTCACAACCAGTCCATGTGAAGTTAGACCAGTTTATAACTCCTTACGACCAGCTTGCAACTCCTTACGACCAGTTTGTCACACCTTACGAGCAGTTTGTATCACCATACGACCAGTCTGTATCTCTATACGACCAGTCTATGACCATCTCGTAACTGTGTATTTGTGTATTCTCCCTTTGCCTCACGATATCTGGTTGAACTCTAGGTGAGATTGTAATACCCCGAATGATTCTAAGGAAGGAGAGTAAACAAAAAAAAGGGTTTTTCTGTAATACTCCAACTTATTGTAATGAAGGAAGTAGTGAAAAAAGAAATTAGACTTTAGAGGAGGGGAAATCTGCAATTCTTTGGCAACCTGGGCTTCGGGTTTTGGCAACCTGAGCTTCGGGCTTGAGGCCCATGAGGGGCCGACCACTAATAAAAGGAGGGGGAAACCCTAGCCCACCACTGTAGCACGCATTACTACAGTGTTTGCCGCCGCTACAGTGCTGCTACAGTACACGCCCTCCTCCTTGCACTCCGTTGCTCCCTCTTGGTGGTGCTCTCCCATTGCTGTCGGCCAAGGAGAAAGGTGGAGGGAGAAACGAGAAGAAGAGGAGATGAGCATCTAGCGGGGGAATTCAGCGGGCACACGTGTCTCCAAGGGTAACGATTGCCGGTTGTTGTTGTTTGATTAGTCGTAGAAGTGAAACCGATTAAATTTGATTGGATCAAAGTCTGTCGGCGGTAGGTTCCATTCTGTCCAGTAGTTTGCGCGGCTGTTTTCGCAATCTTAGAGGCCAAATCAGAGGATCCCATCTCCTATAGTTATGTGGGGTTCGTTCTTAGCTTTCAGTGGGCATAAAGATCGCTTAATTCCGAGTTACGGTTCAAAAGTTATGATCAATTCTTTACTGCTGTCCCGAAAGTCTGACAAGAATTAGCAGTCATTGTAATTGTTAAAATATGATCTAGATAGAAGATTATTCAGAAGTCTTGCCCATACCTACTTTTGTACGTAATCTCATTAGCTTTCAGGATTGATAAAGAACACCCCATTTGGATTTGTAGAACAAAAGTTATGCACATTTTAAGTTGACAGTCCAGAACCACGACGAGAATGAATTATCGAATTTCCTTTTAATATTTGATCAAGTTAATGGCATATTCAGGGCTTTCACCCAACTAGGTTATTGTAGGCCTGGGTATTAGCTTTTGATATTGATAAATAACGCTAAGATTGGTTTGTCCAAGTAGAAGTTATGTTTTTTTTCGTGCTGCTGCCCAGAAGTGTCAGGCAGTTCGGACAGAGGGTGTTCATCGGTCTTTTGGGGCTTGGTACGTTCAAAATTTGGGATTTCCATCAACTAGGTTGTTGTAGATAATCTTGTTACCTTTCAAACAAGCCTAAGGTTACATTTTTATGAATTTTAGAGCGAAAGTTATGTCAATTTTAGTATTGCTGCCCATTATGGTTTTCTGATGGAATGTAGTTCAATTGGAGTAAAATTGTGTAGTTAAACGTTGGGGTGTTGGGGTTTGTGTTACGAGTAGTGTCTTGACATCGTGGTTCTTATTGAGTAAATGAATGGTGTAGGAGGTGAGGCTCCGGGGTTAGCGACATCGTCGTTGCCTCCTAACCAAGGTAGTCAGAGTCGAGATCCCGAGTCGGATCGATTTGCCTCCGGTAGGATCGAATCGTAGTATCGAATCGTAGAATCGGCGATTCTACAGATTTGTAAAAATACACATATTTACCATCTATACTATAAGTTTGTCTGATTCTTATAAGGTTTACCACTTACTTATTACCAAAAAGGGGCAAAACACTTCTTATCACACAATAGAAAAGCATAATGGTTCTGACATGATGGGTGATATAGTTCTGAACTACAGGAGAACAGCATTACCACACTGATATAATATTTTGCATGCTCCTTGTTTATTTATAGTTTCATTCTAAAAAAATAATATCAACAAATTTTACTCTAAAATAAAATATCAGTAAAGCCTAGCCTCTAAAAAAATTGCAAAATTTTTTTGCTCTAAGACTCTACGAGTAGGATCGACGTAAGACTTGGATCGACGGGCTGTCGCGGGTTCGTAGAATCATAAGACTCTAAGAGTTGGATCGCGATCCTAACTACCTTGCTCCTAACGCATCGCAACGCTAAAGGCAAGTACACTGACGTTTGTATGAATTGTGTATATTGGATGCTTGATGTTCGTACTGTGTTTTCATTTGATACGTGAGAAGTTCCGATGATTATGTTTCTTCCGTATGTGAAATTCATATGTTCAAAGATGATGCTAGTCGTTGTTCATAAGTACATTCATGCATCCATGTTCAAGTTCCGTCCACGGGGGTGGAACTCCACGGGAGTGGAGTCTAAAGTTGCATCCATGTTCATGTTCCGTCCACGGGAGTGGAGCTCCACAGGAGTGGAGTCTAAAGTCCCATCAATTCCAGTATGGGCATGTGAGTCCCACCATTCCAATGTGGACAGTTTGGACACCCGTATGAAACGTTCTTCATACGGTATTTTGGATCACCGCATTTCGATAAATACGGGCTTGAGTGAACACCGACGGGTGTGTCACTAGCTATACCGGTATAAGCATGTGTGCAGTCTATTCCTTTGATTATTTACATTCATCTCATACATTCATAAGTATTCATTTGTTGTATGTTCAGAAGTTGTGAAGAAGTTGTCTTGTTCATGTGGTTGACTGTTCTTATTCATTGTACTTGCTGAGTCTTGGACTCACTCTTGCTTTGTTTATTTATTTTTAGGTGATCGTTGATGAAGTTTTCTCTTGGGAGGGAGTAGACACGCACTACTCAAATATTTCACTTTACACTAGTTTCAATAAAGGAACTGTTACTGTCTTTCATTCGTTAATTGATGGGTTGTAACAAATAAACTTAGACTTGGATGATACATTTCTTATCGTTGAGTTTATTTAAATAATTGATTATGTTCATTGATCATTCGTTGATAGGATTATCTTAGTGGATCCAATATTACATTTCTGTTTGTGTTCCAATTGTTGATGATATGTTTAACTTAGTTGATGAATTATTGTTGAAATTATTCTGTTGTATGGTTATATGTTAGATCTTTAGGTAATGTTTTGGCTTTCGAATAGCTAGGGTGTTACAGAGATAATTTGTCATCTATGGACTGTTCAATACTTTCTCGATCAAGTGTCGAATAACTTCATGTGGTCGGCACTTTGACCACTAGTGGCATGGCCATGCACTTTTTTTATCCGACCATAATGAGGGGCCTAGAGATATCTCTCCTGTTATGTTAGGAGGGGGCAAATCCCATATCCGACCACTAGTGTTCTCATATGTTTCCGACTAGAGAACGTTTAAGAATAATCATCGCAGAAATATAGAGTTTCACAATCAAGTTACATACTTGATAATAAATATTAATGATCTTATTATAGGAACAAGACAACATATTATCTAATATAATAAACATAACGAAATATAATCATCTCTATGACTGCCTCTAGGGCATATTTCCAACAAAATGAACTCCAAATTAAACAAGACCACTGCCATTAGCAAGATCTTGAATTTAGACAAATTTAGAAATAAATTTCATGATTTTCATAGTTATAACGGAGGAGAACGGAGCTTTCGAAGTTTGGTTTTGAATTAAATCAGAAAAAAGAAAAAGAGAGAGAGAAATTGTCTCTCTAACATGTAGGTCCCAATAAATAGTGGCCTGGTACATGTGTATAGTGCATAGACCGGAGGTCAACATATATTGTGCATAGTCCACGGGTCTACTGGTCGGCACTATGCATTTGGGCCCACTTGTCAACGGCTCAAGGGAGGTTCGCGTTTTTAAAAACGGTCATTAACTGATCTCGGGCCCATGCAGTAGTGAAACACGCAGCAGTCAAAGCAGTCATTCACTCGAGCTAATCAATGATTTGCCTTAAAAGCGGACAGTGATCCAGGGGAATTAAACGCGCACAATGCCTGTCCAAAATTCGAACAGAGAGAGGGAGATATAGGCGCCACACACGGTGCTCGCCATCGGCGAAGGGAAGCATGGCGGCACCGGGGAAGGCCAGAAATGGAACGTGCTCACCGAGGCGGAGGTGTTGGTGGGGGTGGCGCGGCGGGAGGATCACCAGAGCGGTGGTGCGGCAGTGGGAAAACGGCGGCGACGCACGACAAAAAGCCAAAATGACGGCTCGACGAACCTCAGTGAGGAATGGTGCGCGCACTGGTAAGGCTAGGTCAAGGGGGCCTCACCGAGACCAAGAAGAGCTCCGAAGACGGACGGTGGTCGGAGAACAGCGAAGGAGAAGGGCGCGACCGGAGGGGAAGAAGAAAGCCAAATTCGGGCACTTCGGTGGACCAAAACCCAAACGGCTTGGGGGGATGCTCCTTGGCTCCGAGGGCACGTGATGACGGAGGTGACGCGGTAGGGACTTCGCCGGAGCGGCAAATCGCTGGCGGGGCCGTGCGGCTGAAAAGGGGTGTGAGCGATTTCTTTCGGGGACTTACCAGAGAGGAGGGAGGCAAAGCAGGAGACAAGGGGAGGCTTAGGGCTCTTATAGCCGCAAGGGAGGGAATAGGGGTGAAGGAGAGAGTCGTTGGGGCTCTTGCGGGTGCACGATCCCGAGGAGCGGCATGGGCATCCTGACGATGCGCACGGTGGCGACTTGCGTGGGGCGAGCAGGTGTGGGCTGGGTGATGGCGAGACAACGGTGCACTGACGAGCAGGTGGGGCAGCGACGAAGCGACTTGACGTGACCTGCTGATGTGTGCAAGGTGTAGCCAGGACGGAGCAAAGGCGTGAGCGCGGTGTTGACTCTGGCACGCGCACAGGCAAGATGGTGGCAAGCGCGTGGCTGGCGTCATGGCGACGACCAGGAGGGCCAGGGCAGGCGATGACGCGAGCGGCGCAGGCGAGCAGGTGCGAGCGTGCGTGCACAAGCGTAGCGCGCTGGCCGGGCGCAACGAGGTTGCACTCTGGCAGAATTTTTTTTATTTGGCCTCTTGCCGCATCTCAATAGCAAAAATAGCCCTCCTAGCACTATATTTGCAAATCTAGTCCCCTCCTGAGCGCGGAAGCACGTAAAGGTGACACGTGGTACATCGTGCGGTCTAGGAGCGTGGGAAACGAGTGGCCAGTGCGGAAGGACCAGCGAGCGCAAGAGCAAGGCGACCGGCGCGGAAGGTGGTGGGCCCACCACTTTTCGCGATGCGGGAGCACAGGAGCTAGACGTACCTTCCCGCCGTCGCCGAGCGCGGGAAACAAAATGCATAAATAGGAGGTGCTATTCATTGTAAAGGATTGATCGTTTGATGAAGGAATAAAGAGAAACAAGAAGTCCCCCTACATCTCTGTATTCATCTCTTTATTATGTTCTTGTGCGTTGCATTGTTCTTACGATTCTGAGTATTGTCTGCCAGGTAATCGCTCGGACTGGACTCGCCAGCGACGGTTTCTCAACACGTTATCAGCGCGATCGACTCTCCTCACATCAGAAAGGTAACCGTCGATGAACGACACTCGTAGATTGAATCGTTTTTTTTTTCTAAAACTCTTTCAATTCTGCAATTGTTGCTTTCTAGATTATTTTCTACGGTGCAAATTCACTCTGATCTACCGCGAGCCGACTTGAAGTCGCCAGCCAAGCTGATCGGTAAATCGCATGAAAGAGAGGATGTTGATTGGACTATAGATCGTTGCATGAATAATGAACAATAGAGTATTGCATGAACAAGAAAAGAAATAAAAGGGTCAGCCGGCCAAGAAGCACCGCGTGCTTCACCGATTTGTGCTACTAGTATGTACGCACTTCTCAGCTACGTCGGCGTCGTACGTTGTCATCTTGGTATGGGTATGTATGCTAGAAGCACCGCCAAGAACCGATCTATACCAGCATAATCATGAATAGTAAAAGGAAAAAAACGATCGACGCAGCCCCGTACGGCCGTGCCGCCGACGTCACGCACACTGCCTGCATGCGGCTGCCACCATGCGCCGCACATGCTTGAAGCCGCCCTGGAGCCGCGCCACCGCACCAAGATGCATACCGCCTCGCGACGCGCGCGCGACACCGCTTAGCCTCGACGGCAAGCCGCCGGCTGCACCACCGCACCGCATGACTGTCGCGCTGCTCGCATTGCATGGCTTGCAAAGCCCGATGCCGCAAGAACCGGCCACATCGTGCGTGTAAAAATCGCCGCCGCGTGTGCTGCGCCGCTCCCGCCATAGCCCCGCTGGCCGTGCGAGCCATCACACGTCACCGACGGACCGCATCCGACCCTGGACGGCTAGGGGTGAAAACGGATTGGAAACAGACAGATAATGGCTTTGCCATATTTGTTTTCATATTTTTTCTGGATCCGGATACGAATACGAATACCCCGGATACGAATACGAATACGGAACCAATATGAATCGAAACGAATACGGACACATATATTTTTCGGAACATGAAAACCCCTTAAATTGTATGCTAGAAATTAACGAAAACATATAACTAATTTATTTGATGTAAACATTCATGAATTATTTATATTTTCAGCAACCACACATAACATTAACACTAGCAAATTACATTAACTAGTTCATCACAAATATAAAACTTAGCTTACCATATTTAGCTCATTAGTCATAACTCACAAAGTCATCACGCATTCACACTTAGTTCAGGAATTCGAAGAACTGACCCAGCATGGCCAGATTTTGTATAAAATTTGTACCAGTCTTCAATTCTATGATAATGTAATCATGGATGAGCAGAAGATTGAGAAGACTCTCTACATTTCACCCGAACGCAGTGCAATCTGCACGCAACTATCGTCAAGACGACTACATGAAGTATGCCAAATTAATTGACATCATGCAAGTTACGGAAGCTCAAGATAAGGTTCTAAGAAAGAACTTCATCTCGTAGCCACCTAGTAGCAATGTTGGCCATGAAGCCACTACTAGTAGCTACAAGGTGATGAAGCCTCTCACGAATGAGAGGAGTAAGAAGGGTAAGGTCGTCCGTCACACGTTATTGATGCTTTCCAGTCTAAGAAGAAGGGCAAATGATAGCATGAGGCACACCTCGCCATTGCAGGCACAGAGGGTCCACAACCGTTAGTTGCACTCATGGATGTAGACAGCCCATAGCAGCCCCCATTATCCCTCATTTGGACATCGCAGCTACCGCAACCGTAGTTGCCCAAGAGGAGAAGATCGCCGTAGAGCAGATTGAGGCAGAAGTTCCTGAATACTTCGCGGATTCGATCTAGTGCACGCATTGCACTTGGATATTTTATAGTAACCTGCAGTTTGTAATTGAAGTAGAATTTTTGAATTATTGAATAATGGCTGCAAGCTCTAGGAGAGCAAAGCATTAAATTCTTATTATGAGTCCTGCAAGACTTATTTTCCTGTCTTTATAATAGCAAGTTACGTTCTGATATCTGAAGTGTTTTATTTATGTGTTGCTTGCTTTCTGTTATATATTAATAAAGTACATTATATTAGAACATGTGTGGCGCCCTATGGAGGAAGTATGCTTAGCATGTAGCGGCATAACGAATAGCATCCTGAGAGAAACGGAAATTTTCCAGTCGATCAGTAAGAATACTAGTAGTCTTATGACAATCGCAGGCAGCGATACTTGTATAGTAGGCTCAGGAAAGGCCATAATTATACTCCCAATGGGCACAACTTTGGTCATTGAAGAAGACTTGTTGTACCCAGAATCGACTAGAACTCTCAAGGATATTTGCGCTAATGGCTTTCACGAGAGACCGAACAAGAGTATGGCATGAATACCGCCATTACAAAGCATGAAGAAAGTGAAAAATAGCATTAGAATGTCTTCCTTCATATGAAACTGGGCTATACTACACTAATATTAAGGCACCTGCAGCCTATACTACCTTGAAAACCGTATTTAGAAGCTCTGAACTTACCCATCTCTGGCATGATAGATTATGCCACCTAGGTCTTAGGATGATGAGAGATATAATTAATAATTCACAGGGACATAACATCAATGTAAAAACTTTCCCGAATCAGGAAGATTTTGTGTGCCCTGCATGTGCCACCGGGAAATTAATTACTGGACCTTCTGCTCTGAAAGCGAAGGATGAAGTCCCAACATTCTTGGACCGTATCTAGGGAGACATTTGCGGTCCTATACAGCCCCTCTAAGGGTCATTTAGGTATTTTATAGTGCTCATCGATGCCTCCTCGGAATGGTCGCACGTATGTTTATTGTCTACGAGAAACCATACTTTTGCAAAGCTAATCTCATAGATAATTAAAATTAGAAATATTTTCCCTGATCATCATGTGAAGTCCACCTGAATGGACAACGCCGGAGAATTTACTTTGAAAGCATTTGATGATTATTGCATGAAAATGGGAATTAAAATTTGAGCATTCTGTACCGCATGTCCGCACCCAAAATGGACTAGCAGAGCTTTGAAGAATTGTAATTTACCAACTACATGTTGGACATGTTGGAGACACGAAGTCCTACTCGCAGTAGCTCTCATCAATTTTAGACCATCGGCCTATAACATCCATCCACCTATGCAACTAGCGCAAGGGTCAGCACCGAAAACTTCTCATCTTCGCAGGTTTGGTTGCAAGGTTTATGTACCTATACCACCACCGCAGCGAACCACAATGGGCCTTCTCCGAAAGTCTGGGATATACGTTGGTTATGAGACAGCATCCATAATCAAGTATTTGGACCCTATGATTGGAGATTTGCATAATGCCCAATTCCCTGATAGTATATTAGATGAGGTTAATTTCCCGTCATTAGGGGGAGAAAATCAACCATTGATGAAAATATCAGGAAATAACGTGGCAAACCACGAGAAGTCCAGAAGACAATTGAAGTCTAGAAGACAATTGAAGTCCAGAAGATAATTAAAATCTATGCATATGACCAGCGCACTAGTAAAGCAAATAAAGAAGTCTAGAAGACAATTGAAGTCCAGAAGATAATTGATTTGCAAATATTAGTGAATCAATTGCCAGACCACTTTAGTGATTTGAAGAGCGTGACCAAGTAGCATTTGCCTGCAAGCAATGCACCGAAGAGGGTTGAAATACCAATAAAGGTATCCCTAATCCCGTCTAGAGACCTCAGAATAAAAGGACGAGAACTCTGGTCCCTCGAATCCAAAGTAACCGGGGACGCCTGGTGAAAAGGATAAGAAGGACTTGACACAGCCGATCACTGAAGTTCCCTAGAACCAGAAGGTGGGCCAGTTGAGTCCTGGCATCGGTATGGAACCTTCAGAAAAGGCATACCAGAATTGAACATCCCCATGAAGGGAGACATCAGCATGGATGTGTGCGCACACATCGGAGCTGAAAAACTAAAGGGACTTGCCCCGTAATTGGAAGCAGCGGTGAGCAAGTAGAAGCATTAGAAGAATCGCCCCTTGAAGAAATAGCTATAAACTTTATGACCTTGGGAGAATCTTTAAATATGACAACAGCCAATGTCGATATTTACTTTGAAAAAAAACTTGCCACAATCACTAATCTTGATCCAGAGCCTGCATCGCTCACTGAATGAAAGAAAAGATCAGATTGGAAGAAGGCAATATAAACTGAATTATTTCTCTGAATAAAAGAAAGGTGTTTGGGTCTATAAGCTGCACGCCTCCCCTTGTGCACCCCGTAGGGCATAAGTGAGTATTTGTTCGAAAGAGAAATGAAAAGAAGCAAGGCTCGTTGCATATGGTTTCACTAAATATCCAGGAGATAATTATGAAGAAACCTATTCCCCGGTCATGGGTGAAACTCCCTTTAGACATTTATCTCAATGGCAGTGAACTTGAAGTTAGAAGTGAAATTGATGGATGGGGTACTAGCATACCTTTATGAAATATTGGATCGAACATTTATATGAAGATACCTGAATGTATCCCTGTCCTGAACCAAGACAGAGCAAATAGAAATATGTACAGTGTGAAACTCAAAAAGTCATTGTACGAACTTAAGCAATCAGGCAGAATGTGGTATAATCGCTTGAAGCAACTTTCTATGCAAGAAAGGCTACGCGAACAATGAAAATAATCTCTGTGTATTTATACGACGATCCCAGAATGAATTTTGTATAATCTCAGTGTATGAAAATGATCCGAATATCATCGGAACCCTGAAGGATATTAAGAAAGTAAGCTCTTACCTGAAGTCGGATTTTGAAATGAAAGATTTGGGTGAAAACCAAATATTGCCTAGACTTGGAGCTTGGGCATACCCCTGAAAGGATATTAGTATATCAGTCAACCTACACTCAGAAGGTGTTAGAAAGGTTTGACTTTGAAAGGCATATCCTTTGAAAGTGCCAATGGTCTGGAGATCTTTGCGGCAAGACAAAGACCCGTACAGACCTAAAGAAGAGGGGGAGGAAGTCCTGGGACCGGAATTCCCATACTTAAGTGCAATAGAAGCACTTATATATTTGGCGAACTGTACTAAATCAGGCATTGCATTTACCGTGAACCTATTTGTAAGGTATAGTGCAGAACCTACCAAAGGCATTAGTAGAGAATGAAGGACATCTTCCGGTATCTCTAAGGAAGCGAAAAACTTGGTCTGTTCTATAGAAAGAACCAAGACCTAACTATGAATGGTAATGCAGATAACGGGTACTTGTAGGACCCGCATACAGCCAAATCACAAACATGCTATGAACTCCTATATGGTGGAACTGCAATTCCATAGAAATCGTCTAAGCAGAGTCTTGTATCAACTTCGACGAACCACTCAGAAATAATAGTGTTGTACGAGGCCTCACGAGAACGTGCTTGGCTTCGGCGGATGATTCACCACATCCAGTAGTCATGTGGATTGAATACCGCACAAACCTCCACTATTATCTATGAAAATAATGCAGCATGTGTTGCAAAGTACAGATGGGTTATGTGAAGAGTCCCCTCACAAAGCATATCAACCCCAAGTCCTTCTATGCTCATGAATTGCAAAAGATGGACGAAATCAAAGTATTGCATATTAAGTCATGTGAAAATCTTGCAGATTTATTCACTAAGTCATTTCCAGCATCTAACTTTGAAAGATGCATACGAGGAATTAGAATGATAAGACTTAGAGAAATGCATAATTCAGGGGGGAACCTTCATAAACTCATTATTAAAGCATAATCATGAAGATCGAGTACCCAAAGAGAAAATCCTGGAGATTAAACAAAATTGGGTGGATTGTACTCTTTTTCCCTTGACGAGTTTTCCTGAAGTTTCTCGGCTAAGGTTTTTAACGAGGCAATTCGAGCAGCATAGCAGAACGTGTTTCATGTACTCTTTCTCCAAATTTTTTCCACTGGGTTTTTATGGAGTTTTGACGAGACATAGACATGAAGGATGAGTGCCCAAGGGGGAGTGTTAAGAAACCGGGCCCAGGCCGGCAGACCTGGCCCAAGGTGGACTCCTCATCCCAAACCCTCGCAGGGTCATAGCCTATAAATAGGGGTGCTATTCATTGTAAAGGATTGATCGTTTGATGAAGGAATAAAGAGAAACAAGAAGTCCCCCTACATCTTTGTGTTCATCTCTTTATTATGTTCTTGTGCTTTGCATTGTTCTTACAATTCTGAGTATTGTCTACGAGGTAATCGCTCGGATTGGACTCGCCAGCGACGGTTTCTCAACATTAGTAGCATGATACAGGTACCTCAGGTCAATCTGATTGAGTAGTTTCCAAAGTTTGCTAATCGTTCGTTATCCACTGGGTCAATCTTTTAGTGGAGTTTTTTTCGTAAAAGTTTAGTGGAGTTAAAAGAGCCAATTCACATGCATTATATATATTGAGGCGTTCCTCTTTGACATGGATCAGGCAATAACATCTTACTTGACAAACACAGATGAGCTACTAATTAAGTAGTAAAGTTTCATGAATTACAAAATGAGGACATGTAACTGCGCCAGCTAGCTCTTAATTTCTTCTCCTCGTCTGTTCTAAAAGTCCAGAAAATGCACATCTTGATGATATTGACCTACTGATAACTGCTCGTTTGCTCTGTTAGTTGTAAGGTGATATTAAAATTCAGATGCTTTATGTTCAGCAAAAGAATACATGCTTTACGACTAAGGTGGAGCAGAGGAGATGCAAGTTGAATTAGAATACTTGCATTAGGAAATAATACAGTAGACAACTTGCATTAGACTACTTACATATGTGCAACGCACGATGCCTATGGACATATACTCATGCACCATGCATTGAGGAATGGCTCAATTTGATCTCATCATTTTCCACTACTACCTAGAGACCAGTGTCCTAGGTGGAGATCGCTTTGATCATGTCACTGCCCATTATACGATTGAGCAATGCTATGCCAATGCACATGTAAAACTTGTACTGCACACTTTGGTTGAAGAGTTTAGATCAAGGCTTGATACGTGATTTAGTACCAATTGTTGCAAGCCATGGGCTTTTGGGGAATTTCCCAATCAAACCATGGGACCCACCTGTCATTGAGAGAAGGAAAGGATAAGATAGTCATCACCGCTCGGTTAAGAGAAGAAAGGGGATTTTTTTTTCTTCGATGTCATCCCAACGGAGAGAAAGAGGGAGAGAACAAGACGTTTGGCAGCGCAGCCATGGCTCCCCTCCTACTTAATCCCGACACCCTCCTCCTTGGCAGAAAACAGGCAAGATCTGAGAGCTTCCACCCCCGCTTTCCAAGTCATCCTCACTACCTTTTTCACTTGAATTTTCAATCTCGGGCGAACCCTGCTCTTGGCTCCATCGTTGCCGACCTCCTGGCGGCGACGGTTACTTGGCTTCCTCCAGTAGCGACTGGCAGGCTCACTTGCTTTCTCCTCGGGGAGAACTCAGCTAGTGGCTCAGTTCTTGGTGGTGGTAGTATTGTGGAGGCGGGAGACAGTGATGGATTGGTTGTTTTTTTAACCGAGACTCTAGAGCTCATCAGTTGGTGAGGCTTGAGCATGCTCGGTTGTTCTTGTGGTTGCTGTGGTGCTTGACTGTGAGATTGATGTTCGGTTGCTCAGTTTGTGCACTTGGCTTGTGCGCAATTGTGATATGTGATCTGTCATCTTGTGCGGCACTTTCTGAACTTTAACTCCATGATCTGGTGTGTCCCTAATTGTTGGAAAAGGACATTGTATCTCCGAGGACCACGCTAATTACGCCGCGACATAGTTGTGGAGATAGGTTTTCTGGGATAGCATCGCCGACGCGCCTTGTCTTAACTTCTTGGTGGCTTTGAGTGCCATTAGTGTTGTGAGCTTTCTTCAAATTCTTGTGTATCCTATTGTGCTTAGTGTGTCGTATTAGTAATTTTGTAACTATCTCTCTTTATTTGAAGTATCACTAGTATCGAGTGACTTTGCATGATAGATTGTGGGCTTCTGGATTGCTCAGTGAGGATTGTTGGCCATAGTGAGATTAGTGTGCCAATTTAGAGTCATAAGCTAGGCTTTGAGCTAATTGTTGTCATTATCTTGTATCATCATGTTATTTATAGTATGTTGTTGAATTACTTCTGTTAGAGCAATTAATCTTGTGGTATTAAATTGCTAGTTGTAAATAGTAATGGTAAGTAGCAGAGTTCAAAACCTAGCATATTTCAAAGAAATTTTCACTCATAATATGTGATTAGACTAGGTCATAAGTGGCGAGTAGGCCATACTTCGTGCTTGTGCAGCCCGACATCTGAGAGCAAAATTAAACAAACTTCAATATCAGCATTATGCAAATTGATTTTTTTCATTGATTAATTACCTATTGCATGAATTCTTGTATAGAAGACTTGAGTAGTTTGCATCAGTTAATACTCATTTATTTGATGCTCATGTCATGTTGTTGGTACTAGAATTATGCTTTTCTATTCATAATTAAATATTGAATTAATCTGAATTATCTGCTAAAACACATTTATGTCAACAATCCAGAAAACCTATTTTTTGAAGAAAATCCTTCCTCTTCTAACATCGTTAAGCTAGAAGTGTGATGAGGACATGACCCCTATAGATATAACTAAATTTGCTATTCTTGCTATTCCAAATACAAGAGCTTGTACACTTCACTTAAATTATCAGGTAAGCTTATTTTTAGGAGTGTCTTTATATTATATGAACTATATGATGCTACCTAATGATAAAAATGTATATTTGTGCAGCACCACGTCACTTTGTGTCCAAGCCAAGCAAAGTTTAGGTTGGACACGTTCTGGAATCCAGTTCAGCCTTCGGAGACAGCTCTGGCTTCAAACGAGCATACCTTTCACATATAGACTCTGTTTGAGATCTACGAGTACTTGATTGAAAACTTATCTCATCCTCTTTCCAATAAATCCAGCCACACCTTCAAATTCCTTCTGTGCACATCGCAATCATCAAAAGAAGGTGCCGCATCACCTGTTTAGGCCAAATTGGGCCTTGTAACCTATTTGAGCCAGCCACCTCCTTGGCCACCCCTTTTGGGGTGCACTATTCATGGCCATACTGTTCATATGAATAGTACCCATAAATAGTACCACCCCCTTAGCTCTTGGATATGTGTGGCTCCTTCTCCCCTATATAAGGAGGCCACACCCCTCTAGTTTTTCTCAGATTTTGTTGAGTTAAGGTTTAGCCATTGTGCAAACTTCTGTTCTTCAGTTGTGTCGGACGACCACCTGTTAAGACAGCCTTTGGAATCCCACCTTATCAGTATTTCATAAATATTTGCAATACATTAGATTGTATTTTATCTTGTTCTTATGTGTTCTTCGATTGCATGCAGGAATAGGCCTTCGTGGTCAGGTAGATCGCGCTTCCAGCAAGGTCAATAACATCTCGGAGTTGGTTCAACGATTGCTAAGACGCAAGCGTCGTCGTACGGTTGTAGTCGGATCGCGAGAGTCACCTCCACTAAAATCGATATTTATCAATCTCATCGAAAGATCAGGACACCCCGTGATGAACCTGAAGGTCCTTGTTTTGTTGGCCCGATCTTTCGATGAGAACGATAAGTTCGGTAGGCGTCGCTCAACTCTGACGATCCTGGCTACGAACATGCAAGGCTCGAAACCACGCAATCGCTGAACTGATTGATAAGTCGTTATCAACTGTGCATGAATACCCGAATGACCTAACCACGAAGGTCGATTCCTGCATACACCGAAGAAGCATACAAGAACAAGATAAAGCAATCTAAAATTACAAATATGGATTGAAATATTGATAAGTTGGGATTCCGAAAGTTGTCTTGACAGGTGGTCGTCCGACACAACTAAAGAACAAAAGTTTACACAATGGCTAAACCTAAACTCAACGAAATCCAAGAAAACTAGAGGGGTGCGACCTCCTTATATAGGGGAGGGGGAGCCGCACATATCTAAAAGCTAAGGGGGTAGTACTATTCATGGGTACTGTTCACATGAACAGTACGGCCATGAATAGTGTGGCCCAAGGAGGTGGCCGGCCCAAATAGGTTACAAGGCCCAATTTGGCTAAACAGTGACACAGCACCTTCTTTCGATGATTGCAGTGTGCACAAAAGGAATTTGGAGGTGAGGCTGGATTCGTTTGAAAGAGGACGAGATAAGCTTTCAATCAAGTACTCGTGGACCTCAAACGGAGTTTGTATGCGAAAGTTATGCCAGTTTGAAGTTAGGGCTGTCTCCGGAGGCCGAACTGGATTCCAGAACGTGTCCAATTTGAACTCTTGCTTGGCTTGGATACAAAGTGATGTGGTGCTGCACAAATATACATTTTAATCATTAGCTAGCATCATATAGTTCATATAATATAAATACACTCCTAAAAACGAGCTCACCTGATAATTTAAGTGAAGTGTACGAGATCTTATATTTGAAACAGCAAGCATAGCAAATTTGATTGTATCTATAGGGGTCATGTCCTCATCACCCCGCCTCCATCAGGTGGTATCAGAGCTACAGTTGATCGGTGAGAGTTTCTAGTTTTCTAGTAGTAGATTCATTTTTCATACCTAAAGTCCAGAAAATTGCCCAAAAAAATTATTGCATCGATCATCCGTACCGAACCCCTTTGAGCCATTGCAATTTTCTTTTCAGTATTTTGCTTGTTGAATCATTGGTTGCATTGTCGTGTCTATTTGTTGATCTTTAGTTCTAGTTATTGTCTAGTTGATCGTTGTCTAGATTGCTTCTCGTGTTTTCCTTCGCGTTGCTTGATCGTTCTTTTAGGGTTATTAGTTTTTGCATCTAAAACAGAAAATTCGTGGGTTAGAACTCTTTTAATTCACACCAAAAAATAGAAAATTTGTACTGTTATTCATCTGAAAAAAAAAAGAGGGCTGCTGTGATCTTTTGGGAGAATTTGGAATCCCACCTTATCAGTATTTCATAAATATTTGCAATACATTAGATTGTATTTTATCTTGTTCTTATGTGTTCTTCGATTGCATGCAGGAATAGGCCTTCGTGGTCAGGTAGATCGCGCTTCCAGCAAGGTCAATAACATCTCGGAGTTGGTTCAACGATTGCTAAGACGCAAGCGTCGTCGTACGGTTGTAGTCGGATCACGAGAGTCACCTCCACTAAAATCGATATTTATCAATCTCATCGAAAGATCAGGACACCCCGTGATGAACCTGAAGGTCCTTGTTTTGTTGGCCCGATCTTTCGATGAGAACGATAAGTTCGGTAGGCGTCGCTCAACTCTGACGATCCTGGCTACGAACATGCAAGGCTTGAAACCACGCAATCGCTGAACTGATTGATAAGTCGTTATCAACTGTGCATGAATACCCGAATGACCTAACCACGAAGGTCGATTCCTGCATACACCGAAGAAGCATACAAGAACAAGATAAAGCAATCTAAAATTACAAATATGGATTGAAATATTGATAAGTTGGGATTCCGAAAGTTGTCTTGACAGGTGGTCGTCCGACACAACTAAAGAACAAAAGTTTACACAATGGCTAAACCTAAACTCAACGAAATCCAAGAAAACTAGAGGGGTGCGACCTCCTTATATAGGGGAGGGGGAGCCGCACATATCTAAAAGCTAAGGGGGTAGTACTATTCATGGGTACTGTTCACATGAACAGTACGGCCATGAATAGTGTGGCCCAAGGAGGTGGCCGGCCCAAATAGGTTACAAGGCCCAATTTGGCCCAAACAGGTGACACAGCACCTTCTTTCGATGATTGCAGTGTGCACAAAAGGAATTTGGAGGTGAGGCTGGATTCGTTTGAAAGAGGACGAGATAAGCTTTCAATCAAGTACTCGTGGACCTCAAACGGAGTTTGTATGCGAAAGTTATGCCAGTTTGAAGTTAGGGCTGTCTCCGGAGGCCGAACTGGATTCCAGAACGTGTCCAATTTGAACTCTTGCTTGGCTTGGATACAAAGTGATGTGGTGCTGCACAAATATACATTTTAATCATTAGCTAGCATCATATAGTTCATATAATATAAATACACTCCTAAAAACGAGCTCACCTGATAATTTAAGTGAAGTGTACGAGATCTTATATTTGAAACAGCAAGCATAGCAAATTTGATTGTATCTATAGGGGTCATGTCCTCATCACCCCGCCTCCATCAGGTGGTATCAGAGCTACAGTTGATCGGTGAGAGTTTCTAGTTTTCTAGTAGTAGATTCATTTTTCATACCTAAAGTCCAGAAAATTGCCCAAAAAAATTATTGCATCGATCATCCATACCGAACCCCTTTGAGCCATTGCAATTTTCTTTTCAGTATTTTGCTTGTTGAATCATTGGTTGCATTGTCGTGTCTATTTGTTGATCTTTAGTTCTAGTTATTGTCTAGTTGATCGTTGTCTAGATTGCTTCTCGTGTTTTCCTTCGCGTTGCTTGATCGTTCTTTTAGGGTTATTAGTTTTTGCATCTAAAACAGAAAATTCGTGGGTTAGAACTCTTTTAATTCACACCAAAAAATAGAAAATTTGTACTGTTATTCATCTGAAAAAAAAAGAGGGCTGCTGTGATCTTTTGGGAGAATTGATGTTATTTGCGACTTACGGCAAATCTTAGGGCCGACCAAATATTAGAAGGGGAAAGAGGCGGCCGCATAGAACAAAAGCCGCGGTAGGAAAAAAAGAGAAAGAAAGTGCATGAAAATTGGTTCCACAAAAATTTCAGCAAGTTTGGCCCACGGGTTTGAAAGATATAACAGTTTTAAATTTAAACCCGAGACGGTTTCGAGTCCGAGTAGGATTCCGTATCCGAAACACATTCAGTAAAACGGGCATAACTTTTGCATACGATGTTCATTTTTGACATTCTTGTGCTCGTTTCGAAGCTAATGATGAGGCGCATCTTTTGCATGTAGGCCACTAGTCGCCCTCTAGGTGCCCCAAAATCGGCCATCTTCAGCCCCGAATTCGCGTCGTAAATTTTTTGTTTCTGTTTTTGCCGTTTCCTTCGATCTTTATTTCAGAATTTGGAGTTCGCCTCAACTGCAAAGTTGTAGATCTCGTCGAAACCTTTCAAACAAGCATATATAAGCAATATAAAACATTGATTTTTCATCATTTGAGACTAGCTATTGTTTCTGCTCAATCTATAGGGTTGTTTGCATTGCACCGATATTGCTGTCTTTTGTGCTCTACGTCGTGCGAACAACCTTGTGCCCCTTACAGAAGTTTGAGTAGTTGGCTAGCGTCTCTCCTAGCACTTCTTGTGAGGTTCTCCTTTGCTTGCATCAAGTCATATTGATCGTTGCGTGTGCGTGCATACACTTCTCTGCATCGGGCTTTGATTAGTTTGCTTTGATTAGGCTAGGATCAGCAACATTGACTAGTACTTTGAATAATTTTTCAACTAGCATTACTGATTTGATTGTTGCTAATCCTTGCTACCATATTGAAGCCTTCCAAGCTCCACTTCCTACTAACTCAGCAGGTGTCGTTCCTCGCAATCGTTGGACTATTCACATAGAGTATCACGAACCAGCCACTGGTTGTACCACTTCCTTGCTACATTGGTAAGAGCTTGTAAGAACTTGGTAAAAGCTTGAGTGTGAGCGACTGTTGAAAACTCCAGAACCTAGTAGTTCATAGGGACATATACACTGCGATTTGTTCCCTTGTTTTCTACTAACTATGGCAGGTTCACGGGATGATTAAAAGATAGATCCACGTCTTCTTCGAGCCATTGAACGAGAAGATGCACGCTTGAGATGTGATTATCCACCACAGGAGGTACATGAACGTGATAGTACGTCTGGTAAAACTAAACTCACTGTACCTTCTTTTGTTGGTAAATTTGATCCTGATGCCTATATTGACTGGGAGATAGCTTTAGACAAAGAATTTGAATATTATGATTTGTCTGATAGGCAAAAGATTAAAGCTGCCACTAGTGTTTTTGTTGAAGATGCAATACTTTGGTGGAAGCATTTATGTAGACATGGAAGAGTGCCTCAAACTTAGCATGCATTAAAGAAACTTTTGAGAGATGAATTTGTTCCTAAATATCATGCTAATTATTTGTTAGCTAGATTACAATGTTTAAAACAATGTAGTAGAACTGTAAGAAAATACTATCATGAATTGAAAACTCATTTATTGCATTGTGGCTTAGAGGAACATGCTGAAGCTACAGAGAATAGATTCTTAAGTGGGCTTAATCAAGAAATTTAGAACATTCTTGTTCACAAAGAATATAATTCCCTTCCTCATTTGTTTATACTTGCTTGTAAGGTTGAACGTCAGATTGAGAAGAAATTGAGAATGCTTGATGATAAGGAACATGAGGACAAACCTTTGTTTGTGTCTTTTTCTGTGACTAACAATTTGCAAGAAGTTGAGGACCATACCAAAGAGGAGAATGAGCTGATTGAACCATCGACTCCATTGGTTGAGAAGGAAGATGAGGAGATGGATGCACCTACATCATCTGAGGAGAGCCAAAAAGGTAAAGATCATGGTGCTATCATCACTCAAGGTGAGTATGCTTGTAAAGAACTACATTTGTCCACTGTTCATGCTATTTTAGAGTAAAAATTAGTGGAAAACAATTCTGATATGCACATATTTCAAGTAGAGAATACAGACTGCATTGATTTGATTGCACCATGTAATGAAATAATTGAACTGCCTGCTGTTTTGAGTGATTCATGTGATGAGTTAATCGCATATAATGATCATGTGGAATTGGATAGACATAAAGAAGTTTTGACTAGAATTTCTCCTGCTGATTCTTTGTGTTACATTATGTTGGATTCACCTATGAAATTATCACATGCTATGGAGAAAGTTTCTGAAATCGTATGTTCAAAATGCTTGTCTAGTGCCTACACCCCTGGGTATAAGTTTAATTTGATTGGAGACTATGGCGTAGACAATCAATTTCTTCTTTATCGAATATGCATAACTTGTGATTACATGGATGAATTGAAGCTTGCTGTTTTGAACAACAATTCCTATGTGCCGAATCTTGTTCATTATGAGAGAAAAATAAAATTTAGTGATCATTCAATGCCCATGTGCTCATCTCTTATTGCACCATCTAGTATGGACAATCTGCATCATGATATTGAAGTATGGAAGAATTTACACATCCATTCACCCTTGCTAGATGGATTTCCTATTGCTCGATTGAAATATGATAATATGGATAAACTTTTTTTTATTTCAAAAGTTGTAGATTTGCCCATGTGTGCTACCACTGCAAGTTTACAACTTCAGAGAGTTGAATTGCATAAATACTTCACTTATATTTGCAAAACTAGTTGCAATAATTGCTATATGAGAAATTTTATTTTGCTCATTAACATATACCATGCATACATTAATGTTTTTGACGTTCTTGTGCTCGTTTCGAAGCTAATGACGAGGCGCATCCTTTTCACCTAAGCCACTAGTCGCCCTCTCGGGGCTCCAAAATTGGCCATCTTTGTCCCCGAATTCGCGTCGCAAGTTTTTGGTTATTGTTTTTGCCATTTCTTTCGGTCTTCCCTTTGGAATTTGGGCTTCACCTCAACTGAAAAGTTATAGATCTCGTCGAAAACTTTCAAAAGAGTATATATAAGCCATATAAAACTTTGAGTTTTCATCTCTTGAGACTAGTTATTGTTTACTGCTTAAACTAGAGGGCTGTTTACAGTACCCATGAATAGTACCGCCCCCTTAGCTCTTGGATATGTGTGGCTCCCTCTCCCCTATATAAGGAGGCCACACCCCTCTAGTTTTTCTCGGATTTCGTTGAGTTAAGGTTTAGCCATTGAGCAAACTTCTGTTCTTCAGTTGTGTCGAACGACCACCTGTCAAGACAGCCTTCGGAATCCCACCTTATCAGTATTTCATAAATATTTGCAATACATTAGATTGTGTTTTATCTTGTTCTTGTGTGTTCTTCGATTGCATGCAGGAATAGGCCTTCATGGTCAGGTTGATCACACTTCCAGCAAGGTTAATAACATCTCGGAGTTGGTTCAACGATTGCTAAGATGCAAGCGTCGTCGTGCGGTTGTAGTCGGATCGCGCGAGTCACCTCCACCAAAATCGATATTTATCAATCTCATCGAAAGATCGGGACACCCCGCCTTCATAAAAGTGTTTGACAATGCCAACTTTAAGTGTTGGCATGCTAAGACTAATTTATGGCTAACAGACCTCAAACTATTTTGAGTAATTTTGAATCCTCCAATATTCCCATTAGAAACTGTAGCTATGGCACGATGGGAGGATGCGAACAATTCAGTCCTAGCTCATTTGTTAGCCATCTTATCCAACCGGTTGATCGACGTTTATGTTAACTCAAAGATGCTAAGCAACTCTAGGATGAACTTAATGAGAAATATTTCGAAGGGAGTAATGGTAATGAATCTTTCACAATTGCTACTTACTTGAACTTTAATATTGTTGAGGGGCAATCGGTGATGGAGCAGCTTCATGAACTATAACTCCATGTACATGACTTAAGTCAGTATGATTGTATCATACCAGAAAAATTTCAAGTAAATGTCATTCTGGCTAAGTTGTCGTCCTCGTGGTGTGACTTTGTGACTGCTTGTAGACATATAAAGGAGCGTTTGACTTCACTGAGCTGTCATCTACTATTAATATCGAAGAGCGTGCCAAAGCCAGTGACGGTGCAGGAAAGACTTAAGTTCAAGCTCACCAGGTGGAGATCAAGAATACTGGAGGTAATGGGAAACATAAGTTCAAGGAACAACCCCAGAACAAGCTCATAGGAAAGAAAATGAAGAAGGGGTAGGAAATTTTTTGTTATGTTTATGGAGTGCTTGGTTATAAAGCCATCCATTATCGCAATCATAAGGGCAAGGGTCCTTCTCCTGGTTTTTGGGAATGTCGCGCTGGTTAGCTCTAGTTCAGAAGGGTATATACCATAGACCTTTATGGCATGTCCACCTATTGATTGGTGAATTGATACAGGTTCATGTTTCTCTTCATTTTAGGGTGAATGTGGTGGGTCCGTCCTGATGGGGAACAGAGCCGCTACTACAGTACGTGGGATTGGATAGGTTTGTTTGAAGCTCACTTTATGAAAGACACTCATCGTGAAAGATGTGTTGTATATGCCCACAATGACTTGCAATCTCTTAAGTGGGTATATGTTGTGTAGGCAAAGAATAAAGCTTGTTTCTTAGTCCAATAAGGTCATGTTGACCAAATTTGGTAATTTTGTGGGCAAAGGCTATAATAGCGAAGGCATGTTCCTCTTGTCTATTCTTGACTTCAATAATGTAATCAGTTTTAATGTTTTCCATTGTAATAAAATTCATGATGTTTGACATTCTTGATTATGTCATGTTAACTTTGAAGCCATTGTGCTGTTAAGCAGAATGAGTCTAATTCCATGTTATAACTACGACAAGGGTTTTAAGCGTGAAGTGTGTGTGCAAGCAAAGCAATCCCGGAAACCCTTTCATAGTGTTGAGGGCAGAGCACTTCACCTCTTGAGCTAATACATTTTGATATTTGTGAGATTAATGGAATATAAACTAAAGGTGTCAAACAATATTTTCTTACTCTCATAGATGATGTGACTAAGTATTCCTATATTTATTTACTTAAGTCAAAAAATGAAGCACTAGAACATTTTAAGATCTTTAAAGCGAAGTGGAAAACCAATTAGAAAATAAAATCAAACGGTTAAGGTTAGACCAAGGTGGTGAACACGTTTCTAAGGAATTCTCTCAATACTGTGAACAAAGTCGAATAATTCACGGAATTACTCCACCATACTCACCCCAATCAAATAGAATAGCCAAAAGGAAAAACCAAACTCTTTGTGACTTGGTCAATGCCATGTTATAAAGTTCAGGTGTATCGAACTATTGGTGGGGTGAAGCAGTTCTCACAGCAAATTAGGGATGACATCTTGCCCGATAACCCGATTAACCGCTGGTAAAAACTCTAATAGAGGTGGATATGTTCCTCATTTTCTGCCCATGGGTATGTTCATATGAGGAAACCTTTGCTCGATGTGTAATTGGGCATGGCCATGGGGGAGCCCCACCCATGCCCGCTTCGCCCGATTACCTACCCCATGGTGTTGACAAGTGGGGCCAATCCAAAAAAAACCTAGATCCCTCCACTCCTGAGTCCACACCAGCCATTGGTTACTCAGTCCCTCACCGGCTCACCCCTCCCACTCGGTGCCACACCCGTTTCCCCCTTTGCTCTTGATCCCTACTTGGCCCCTTCCTCTCAGATTCGTTCTCTCCTCCCCAAACTCCCAGGCCAGCCACCCTTGCTCCTCCTGTTCCCCAACTCAGCATCTCCCCCGCTGTAATGCCAGATCCCAATCCTCCTCCTGCACCTCGCGGAGAGGACCTAAAGAAATCTGTCCAGGGGCTCCTTCCCCTAGTCGAAGTGGCTGCCAAATCGCCCCCTTCTAATGGACATGGCTCCCTACGACGTACGAGATAAGTAGTTGATGCCATTGAGGTTCAGCACCCATCTAATTTATAGGATTGGAGCATCATGCTTTCTTTTTCTTTTATGGAACAGAGTTGCTACTATTGATTTTTTAGTGGGAGTGTATTGGTGCTTAGGTGTGGATGTTTAAATTGAAGGGTTTTTGTGGAATTTGGGGATAAAAGAGTTTGGATTTTGGGATCTTGGAGTTGGGGAAAGAACAAAATTCTCGTATTAGACCTGAGCACTGTCTTGTTTATTTGTTACTTGCACTGGTGAACTCAAATTTGTGTGATGTTTGATCTGATATTATTCACTACATTTTTGGCTTCCCTTATCTTTATCGTATGATATGAGTTTTGGCGGGCACTTGGGCATGCCTGCGGGCATCGGGCACCCGCGGGTGACAAGCATGGGCAAGGTTCTTTGCTCGTCGCCCTTGACGAGCATGCCTGTGGGGAGGAAATTGGTTCGCAAGCATGGGTATGGCTGAGCACTACCCATGTTCACCACGCCCGATTGCCATCCCTACAGCTAATCATGTCCTCAATAGGGTTCTACCTCATAATCTAGAGGAAACACCTTGTGAAGGATGGAAGGAGAGTAAACCTAACTTATCATTTCTTCAAACTTGGGGATGCCTTGCAAAAGTATATGTGACGTTACTGAAGAAAAGAAAGCTTGGTCCTAAGACTGTTGATTGTGCCTTCCTAGGGTATGTTATAAATAGCACAGCTTATAGATTTATGGTGGTCAAATCAGAGGTGAGTGACATTACTACAAATGTAATGATGGAATCTCATGATGCGACTTTTTTGAGAATGTGTTCCCTATGAGAACAAATGAAGTCATTGTCCTTACTGGTTCATGTGAATACTATATTCTTCCTAGTGTGCATAACACTGCTCCTGAATTGGAGTTGAGGAGGAGTAAGAGATAGATGATTGAAAAGTTTCTTGGCTATGACTATGTTACCTATCTCGTGGATGATGAACCATGAATACTTTCAGATGGGTAGATTACTGGAAGAAAGCATTCCAAAGCAAGATGGGTTCCATCATGGCTAACAGAACATGGGAGGTAACAGACCTTCCATATGGATACAAGCCAGTGGGCTGCAAATGGATCTTTAAAAAAAAGCGAAGACCTGATGGTACTATAGAGAAGTACAAGGCCCATTTAGTGACTAAAGGTTTCACACAAAAAGATGGTGAAGACTACTTTAATGCATACTCTCCCGTGGCTCATGTGCCCATAATTCAATTGCTTTTAGCACTAGCTGTCACATGCCAACTCCTAGTACATCAAATGGATATAAAGACTGCTTTCCTAAATAGAGAGTTGGATGAGGAGATTTATATGCAACAACCCGGTGGCTTTGTGGTTGAAGGGCAAGAGAAGAAATTATGTTACTTGATTAAATCCTTATATGGTCTTAAGCAAGCCCCCAAGCAATGGCATGAGAAATTTGATAGTACTTTGACATAAGTCGGCTTTTGTGTAAATGAAGTTGGTAAATGTGTCTACTATCGATTTAATGGGAGCGAAGGTGTCATTATTTGTCCATACGTGGATGACATTGATTTTTGGGATCACTATGGATGCAATCAATAAAACTAAGTCTTTCCTCTCCTGGAACTTTGATATGAAAGACTTGGGCGAAGCTGATGTTATCTTAAACGTCAAGCTGTTAAAGGATGAGAATAGAATTACTCTATCACAATCCCATTATGTGGATAAGATCCCAACCAGATTTTGGTTCAGGGACTGTAAATCTATAGCCACACCCTATGATCCAAATGTTAAGTTACATAAAAAAAAATTAAGCATGGAAAAGACCAGCTTAATATTCTTAAATAATTGGGTCCATAATATATCTAATGAGTGCAACAAGACCTGGCATCTTATATGTTGTAAGTAGAATGAGTCATTATACGGCCAATCCAGGAAATGATCACTGGATAGCATTATAGAGGGTACTTAGGTACCCTCAAGGGACCAAAAATTTGGGAATACATTATTCTAGCCATCTGGCAATCTCAGAAGGATTCAGTTATTCTGACTAGATTAGTGACTCAGATGATATGAACGCTACGAGTGGTTTTCACTCTAACAGGTGGGGCTATTTCATGGAAGTCATCTAAACAGACTATCCTTACAAGGTCCACCATGGAGGCTGAGTTAGTATCACTTGACTCAGCTGTTGTTGAGGCAGAATGGCTCAAGGAGCTTCTTTCTGACCTACCTTTGCCAGAAAAACCTATTCCAACTGTTTTGACCTACTGTGATAACCAAACCATTCTAGTTAAGGTGAAAAAAGACAATATGAAGTCTTCAAAACATATAAAGAAATGACTTAAGTTGGTTCGGCATGGTAGGGAGATGGGTGTAATCACCGTGGAATACATTTAGTCTGAAAGAAATTTAGCAGATCCTTTTACTAAAGGAATGGCTCACAAAGTTATTCTTTCAGCATCCAAGGGAATGGCACTCATACCTTTATAGTGGTTTATAACAGTGGCTACCTATCCTAGAAGAACGAAGATCCCATGAACTAGGCTCTAGGATAATAAAGCTATGTAGAAATAGATAGTACACTCAAGGGTACCATTGGATGCAATACTCTATTTGTATGACAGGTTGAACAATAGCTCTTAATGAATCCAATGGCATATATGACAAAGGGAATCATCCTACGTGATTCTCTAAAGAATTCACATACGTGAGTACGATCATGAGGTCGTGATCGAAGGAAGTTTGGGTATACTTCCTTAAGTATTCATGAGAAAGATACGGGGACAAGACCGTAACGTCCCAACCTGAGAGGAAAGGGCAAGCCGCCCTGTACAGAGTACAACTTGAGCGAAAACTCTCACACCAAGTCATGGGATCAAGGCAAAGTCCTCTATTTGTGCAATGTAGTTCCTATTGCTAGACATTGGGTTCAAACCTGTAAGGTACCCATTGTCAAATAACTGTATGTTAAACAAGATTTTTGTGCATCCAACATATTATTGAGAAATTGGTGGGGACTATTGTAAGCCATGGGATTTTTTGGAATTTCCCAATCAAACCGTGGGACCCGCCTACATTGAGAGAGGGAAATGTAACATCCCAATTTTTTAGCGTCTTTTTGAAGCTTTAAAAATAATTTTTAATTTGTATTTTATTGCATTAATTTAAAGCTTAATTTAAATTTTAGAAAAAAAATTGAATGATTAAAATAAACTTCAATTAAATTCAAAAAAATATTCAATCTATTCAGGTTCCAAGGATTTTTGTGGAATTTTCTTGAATTTTTTGAATTTATTTTATTTTCTCTTTTTCTTTTCCTTTTCACATTTTTCTTTTTCCTTCTTTTCTCTTTCTTCTACCTCTCGCAGCTTGCCCATGCTGCTCAACTGCGCTAGCCCTTGCCTGCCTCTATCCCCTGCACCCATGCCCATGAATCCTAGTGCTAGCCCATGCCCTGCCACCCCTCACCCGCTCTGCCCGCGCCCTGCCATGCCGTGCCCGCGCCGAGCGCATCACCTGCGCCCTGTCCATGCTGTGCCCGTGCCAAGCGCATCACTCGCATCCTCCCATGCCGCCCTTCCTCCTCTCCCACTATAAAGCGGCACAACCCTTCCTCTTTCCCTTCCCCCTCCTCTCCTCCCCTCCATCTCCTAGAGCTCCCGAGCACCACCACCGTCGTTTCCACCATCTTCCCGCGGGCCGACCGCCACCCCCGCTTGAGCTTCCGTTGCTCTGGTGATCTTCTTGGCCGCCCAATTACGTCACGGGGTGTTCCTGAGCCTTAGGATCTTTTCCCCTCTATCAATTTCTTCTTTCGTGCTTTTCTTCACCAGAATTTCACCATTCCTTTCTCTAGGCCAAAATCATCCCCTTTGCCCAATCTTCTTCTCTGGTGAACTCATCGTCGAGTTGACCATGTCACCGCACATTCTTGGACCTCCTCTCTCTATCCCCCACCTCAAATTGTCTTCTCTGTCACTGTGGAGTTCCACCGTCGCCGCCTCCTCTTCTCCACCGCCGGTCGTCGTCGCCCCGCTGTCCCGATCATCCTCGCGCCGCCCCGACATCACCAACGTGTTCCCTGCCTCTGGGCACACCCCGTGATCCCTCCATCTTCCTCCCCATATCGCCCCACCACCGACGCCATGTTCCAACGCGTCGTCGCCGCCTTTACCTACGCCGCTGCCATGCTAGGCCCCTTCTAGCGTTGCCGCACTGCCATGGGGTAGGAGACCCATACGGGATTCCATTTTTCCCATCCCCCATCGCCGCCGTGCCGCCGCCGTGCCGCCGCCGTGCCACCGATGCCATGCACCAATGCACCTCCTTCCCTCTCTGTTCTCTGTGAAGCTCTCTGCGTGTTGCTTCTTTGTGTCTCTAGCAGTTGGGGCACACTTGTGATAACCCTTTCACTCTTCCATCTCTCTCTCCACTCTCTAGCTAGTGGGACCCCTTGTCATATGCTTTGGTTGTTTTAAGGAAAATCAGACAACATATTCCTAGAATATTCTCTCTTTTCTTTTTCTATCATTTCTTGTGACTTCAATCTTCCGGACATTCGTTCTCCCTCATATGAACTCCGATTCTGTTGATTCTTGTTTCTAAATTCATCTAAATTTAGTACCTTTCTTTTGGTTCTAATTTGATAATTGTTGGATTTTATTTGAATTTTATTTGATTATTGGCTCGTTTTTGCGTATAGGTTTCGACGACTCCGGGGAACCCAAATTATTTGTAGAGTTAAATCCTCAAGCTTTTGAACAAGGCAAGTTACATATTTTATCATATTTGTTCCCAATATTTTAAATTATTTAAATTATATTTTAAATTATTATTGCATGCGTATTTATAACCAAGTTATTTAAATCCCTGTTTTAAATTATAGTTATTCCCAACACCTTTGTATAGCCAAATTTTGTTTTTGAATTAGTCATTCCTTGATACCATAGTTAAAATCTAGTTGGTACATTAGTATAAACTAAAACATGTTGAAAAACTTTATGCTTAGACCAAAAATATTGAATTTGGAGAATTTAGCCAAATGTTCAATTATGATTTAAAATGAGGCTATGGTATTGTCTTTATCATATAAATTTTAGCAAATGATTTAACTTGAAAAATAAATAAAAGTTGGTTTAAACTTGGGCGAAATGGATGTTAGGATGGTGCAAGTTTATGCAGGGGATCGATTCATTTCTATGATTGAGACCAGGGTTTTATGGAAAGTCGCCCAAGTTAATTAAGGACAGATCTTCGACCTGCATCTTGGAAAGCTCCACCGTACTACCACAAGTATGGAATAAGACAGACTAGGCTAATTAATTTGTAATATCTCATTGTCATTTTATGCCATGTTGATGTATGGGTGTCGGTTAGATAGTAATTCCACCTAGCACAAGAGAGAGGCTCCCGGCAGGTGGTTATCCCGATGGAAGCGAAACCTTAGCGAGAATAATTAACAATGGGATAGAACATTGTAAAAGCCTCGTGATATTTGCTTAGTCGCATGCCTTCGGAAGCGTGTTTTGACCAACATTTTAAGAAAATTATCTCTTGTGGGTAAAGTTGTACCACCTCTGCAGAGTGTAAAACTATTCGAATAGCCGTGTCTACAGTTATGGACATACTGAGCAAAGCCACTCAAAGTTAGACTTTGGTTTTGATTTCAAAAGATTCTGTCAAATTATTTTGGATAGTTTATCTAATTGAGAAATTGGGTGGTTAGCCATGTGATAAAGGGTATCCTTCACCACAATTGTATGGAGGTTATCCACTATAAAACTATCTTTTAAAACTTGATTTTAGCTATAGAATAAACTATTTTGGAACTTAGTAAAGAATATTGAAATACAAAATTTCGCTTTATGCAAATTGAGCTATATAAGCCTTTGATAAATCTTTGCATGCATTATAATCTGTTATTGGGTGTAACTTGTGAAGTATATTTATTTGTACTCACTCTTTCTTAATACATTATTGTTCAGAGGAGGAGTACTTTGAGGAGGATGAGAACTTGGACGACTAGGCTACGCCCCCAGACGATTGCTTGTAGAGAATCGTGTGGCCAACCTTATTACTTTTGCTTCTGCTGTATTTTGCTCTTTGGTCATATGCCCTTTTGTAACAAACTTGAATTATCATGAATGAATCACATAATATGGTTGTGCTATCCTCTTTTGTTGACTGTGTATGCTAGTTGTTGCTGGACTAGCGTATGAGACACAGAGAATTCAGGATCCTTCGCTCCCCGGTTCGACAAGAGAGGATAAGATTCTCCTCATCGCTCGGTTGAGAGAAGAGGGAGAGAACAAGACGCAGTCATGGCAGTCAGACAGGACATACCAGGTGAGTCTCCTTTTTTATTGCCTGACTTGCTTTCTTCTCACCCCTTTGGTTAGACCTTCTTCCACCCGAAAACATAGCATCCTCTCTCCCCTCCAATCACCTTTGCTCCCTCCGGCCTTGGATCTTCGCCTTCGGCCATAGATTTTTCAATCCAAGGTCATCAAAAGGTTCTCCTTCACCTCCTCTCCCTTTCCCTTGGATGCCATTTCAATTTTAATTGCTCATCTCTCAATGCCATGGAAGCATAGGTGGAGGTGCCTAAACTTCGACAAAAATTTTCATCAAGTTTGTTAAGAACTCATCTTCAACCTTCTCCTCGTATCATCTAAGCCGGTAATCTCTCGTTCCCTACTTGCAATTTGTCCTCATTGTGATTTCCCCAAATTTCTATTGTTTGACATAAGTATCCTTAATTCATTCAAATTGGTGAAAAAAATTATTGATATGCAAGTAGATTAGGAATAGATCGATTAATTCTAGTGTGCCCTTGCAAAATTTAGGGTTGAAATTTTGATTTCCCCAAAATTCAGCATGACCCTTGTCAGGTGTAGTCTGACCTGCCAGGGCAGTGGCCTGATCGCCCCTAACAGAGGGAGTTTGGCAAAATTCACACCTAGAATTAATTGATCTCATTCCTTGGACTCCCTTTGCTTAATCCTTGTGTCCTTTTGACAACGACAATGCTGAGAACTCTTGGAGCTTCTTCCTCTATTGCTCATGGAAAGCAACCCGTTGTGGATGAAAGTGAGGAAGAAGAAGAAAATTCTGAGGTTGAAGAAGAAAGTAGCAACAATGACAACAGTGATGAGAATTACAAACAATCTAAAAATGAGGATGAGGATGACATGCCTGATCAAACTCCATTCATTGGTCTCAATGTGTCAAGGCTTACAAGTGAAAAGTATACCATGTTGAGGCATATCAACCAATTTAAGTTTCCAAGGGATGCCACCGAACTCATGTTTCATAACATGTTCCAACAAGAGGTATACCATCTTTTTGAGAAAAAAAATTATAAATAAACTAGTTTTTATTCCGAATTACAGTAATAATACTACCTTTTTTATTTTACAGGAATAATCATCTGTCGCTCAACCGTTGGGTGACTAACCCAAGTCGCTCAACGGTTGAGCGACTTGGACACTTGTCGCTTAACGGGTGATCCTAGTGTACAGGTCCCTCAGCTAGCAGGGCATGCATTGTACACTGTTGGGCGACAAGTGTCCAAGTCGCTCAACGGCTGAGCGACTTGGGCTAGTCGCCCAACAGTTGAGCGACGGATGATTATTCCTGTAAAATCAAAAAAAGTAGTATTATTACTGTAATTCAGAATGAAAACTAGATTATTTAGAAAAAATTTCTCATCTTTTCTATGAGAAAAAGAAATTTGCAAATCATATATATGTGAAGTTGAGTTATTTGGGACAAAATACAATCTATAATGGACTATACCGTCTTTTTTGGAATGTGGATTTGGAAACCCTAGTGTCTTCGAGGTGCAATGCTCATGCTAAAGCCATAAGACAATTCTATGCCATTGTTTATGTGTGTCCATATTATAATCATCTTATTTGGAGGATGGGGACGCTCTAGTTGAAGCTACAAGAAATGAGTTTGAAGGTGTTTTGGGCATAAATGAGCCAAGCGGAATTAAAGTTCATCTTCAAGAACCTTTGGCTCTCACTCAAGTGGATGAGTTTTATGATCGAGCAAATCACTTCGAGTGGGGAAAAGTGAGTGGATTTTTTCCTCTTCCTAGCATCATTAATAGGATTATGAGAGCTAACTTCTTTCCAACAAGTGAAAATAATGATGAGAGTCATGGTTGCGCTTGGAATGTGATTAAGTACATAATGAATGGCACAAGGTTTGATGTGGTGGATTTGATTATTAGAGAGATTGCCATTTCCAAGGGAGACAATGGAAAGAGTATTTATTTTGCTCCCTACATTATGAAGCTCATCCATGCAAAATTAACTTTAATTTTGCGTGTGACTTGGAGCAAAAAGAGAGTATAGACCTAGAGATGCTCCTCCTCCTCAAGTGCATCTTCATCCTCAACCTCAAGAGCAAGCATTGCCACATCAAGCACAACAAGGTATGCAAGCATGTCGAACCCAGGAACGAAGGATCCCAAATTCTCTGTGTTCATACACTAGTCCAGGATTTCTAGTGTACACAGTTAAACAAAAAGTGATAGCACAATCATATCACGAGTTTATTGATAATAATTCAAAGTTTATTACAAAAGGGCCTGCGGCCAAAAGAAAAGAAATAACACAGCGGAAGAGTAGTAGAAGTAGTAGGCCACACGACTTGCCACAGGCAATCGTCTGGGGACGCAGCCTATTCGTCAAGATCCTCACCGTCGGGGAAAACGTCTTCTCCTGAATAAGATTTATTCAGAAGAGTGAGCACTACTACCGTGCTCGCAAGTCACACCAATATAGAAAGTTTAATGCATGCATAAGGTAAACAAAGGTAATGGCGGGGTTGTTTTGCATAAATGCATTTTGATTATATTGCTAATACTTTTGTAAGACCAATTTTAATAATTCGAATAAAGAAAGTGACAAAGCGACATCGAATATTGGATGACCTCCACTAGTTGATTATTGAAGGATATCCTCCTAACACTTGGCTAACCACCCAATTTTTACCATAGGACTATCCATCCTAAAACATCTGTTGAACACATTTTATAAACCAAAACAATTCTAACTTAGAGTGGCTTTGCTAGCATGTCCATGACCATGACGCGCTATTCGAATAGTTTTACACTCTGCAGAGGTTGTGCACTTTACCCACACGAGATAAAATGCTTTTAATGTCGGCCAAAGCACGCTCCGAAGGCGTGTGACTAAGCAATTATCATGAGGCCGTTACAAGCGGTGTCCTCAGTATTCATGCCCGCTAAGGTTTCGCTACCTTTGGACTATCCATCCTCAGGAAGCCCCTCTTGCGCCAGTGGGACTAATGTCTAACCAACGCCCACACATACAACATAGCACAAATAACACTAAGACACTACAGATTATTTAGCCAAATCCTGCCCATACAGACATGTGGTGGTACGGTAGGCGTAGCAAAATACGCTCAAAGACCGGTCCTTAAGCGACTGGGCGACTTCAATTTAAAACCACGGGTCGTAATCCTAACAGATTAGACCGTGCATGAACTGCACCCACCATTCATCCATCTCGCCAAGTCCAAACCCATTTTATTTTATTTAGAGTAAAATCCTTTCGTGATAAAACAATACCACAGAACACATTTAAATTACATTGTAAAGATTTGACTAAATTCTCCCAAATTTGTAAATATTATCTAAGCAAGGCTAAGCATTTGACAAATTTTATCTAAGGTGTCAAGGTATTCAGTTTTGATAGTCAAATTGGCCATACCAAGGAGTTTGGAACAACTATATACGAAATCAGGATATTCAGATATTTTTATAAACATATGCATGCAATAGTAAATTGTAGATAGTAAATAAATACTTTAAAACAATAGGAACAATATGATCAATAGTGTAACTTGCCTTCGTTGAAGTCTTGGAACTCTAAATCGTCGGAAGGATCTAACTCTCCGGAGTCGTCGAAGTCTATACGTGAAAATACGACAAATTCAACTCAAATTCAAATAAATTCAAAAACTCAGATCAAACTAACTCCAAATTAAAATATTTTGCTTTAGTTAGCTAGATTATGAATTTAGACAAATTTTGCAACTTGAACCACTCAATTTGGAGTTCAAATGCAAAAGATATGAATTTTACAAGTTTAATACAAAATCTGGAATTTAATTGAATTCTCTGAATTATTTTTCTAAAGGAAATTCTATTTATTGTGCAATGCTGACGCCAGCGAAGAATTTCCGGAAATTAAAAGAATTATAATGATTTTTCCGACCAGCGGGTCCCACATGTCATAGACTCGGCTCACGGTGGACTGATTCCACCGAGCCGAGGGTGATCTGGCGCGGTGAACGTGACACGCGGGTGCTCACGTGGCGATGAACGGGACGCCACGCGTACACCACGCAAGCAGGGGGTTGAGGTGGCGCTTAGGTGGCACTGCCACGCGGCGTGACACGTCGGACCGGCGACGGTGGCGCACGGGAACCAACGGCAGCGCGAACGCGAGGTTTCGCGGCGATGGGTGGTACCGTGTGTAGCTAGGACTATTCTCAACTGTTAGACTAGCTCCGGTGGTCAAGGTGGGCGGTGGTGGCGGCGCGCAGGTTGAAGCGCGAGAGGTTGGTGTTGGCGACAATGCGATTCGGCGGCGTCCCGCCGGCGCAGAGTGAGCACCGGTCGGCGATGATGTGGCGGCCGTTGGTGGTGGCGGCGAGGACGGAGCGTCGTCGAGGGCGCGGAATCGGGGAAGAAGGCGATCGCGGTGAAGGAGCTTCCACGGCGGTTACGGCGAAGCTAGGCGTGCGAGGAGTAATGCGTGGGAAAAAGGTGGAGGAGGAGAAGGGCTACCCATGGCTCCTATTTATAGGGTGGGAAGACCGGAAGCGCGGCGACGCGAAGGTCATCGGCGCGGTTTCGGTGATCGTGGGTAAAGCGATGCGGAGAAGGAGAAAACGGCGGAAGTGGGGCGGCGTGATACGGGTCGTCAATGCGCACGATGGTGAGGAGTGGGGATTGAAGCGCGTTACGAGTTCGAGCGTCGGTTTTAATGGCGGCGTGAGGATCGCGCGAGAAGACGACGAGGAGGCGACAAGCGGGAGCACGTCCGATTTTGATCGACGGTGGACAAAAGATTGGCGGCGGTAAGTTGTGTCGGCGTGGCCGTTTGATCTCGATCTAACGGTTGAAATAGATCACGGTTGCGGTGAATCATTAAGTGGCCCGATGCACGTGGGCGTTGGATTTAGATCTAACGGTCCCGATTGCGTAGAACATTCGGACCTTCGAATGCTTTGTGAAATTCGACCGTTGGATTTTAATCCAACGGTTGGGATGCACCGTGTGATGGGAGAGAGAAAGGACGACGGTGGACCATTTGTCGAGAGGGAGGAGGCGGCGCGCGGAGCGCGGGCGTATGCTAGGAAGAACGTGGGTGAGTGGTTTCGCCCAATTCCTATTTGAGGTTTTTCTTTTGATTTTTCTTTTGTTTTAATTCGGATAATTCAATTAGGCTTTAGAATATAGCAAAATAATTCCAAAATTATGAGAAAATTCACAAAATTCTCTGGAGCATTTAGGATTTAAGAAAAATATTTCCAGCTATTATCGATAATAGATTTTGCCCATAATTTTATTTTATCTTTAATTTGGTTAAGGAAAAGCTTTAAAATTCCACCAAAATCCAATAAAATTCTTAAACTTTATTTTCAATGGAAATTGAAATTTGGGTCATTACAAACCTACCCTTTAAAGGGAATCTCGACCCGAGATTCGGACTTGGTTAACAAAAGATCGGGTAGTTAGCCTTGAGTTCTTCTTCATTCTCCCATGTGGCTTCGCTTTCGGATGGTGACTCCACCGCACCTTATGCGATCCGATTATTCTCGCTACGGTAACACGTTCGCGACATCTATAATTTTAATCGGTCGCTCTCGTAGGTGAGATCTTCTTGAAGGTCGAAGCTTTCGAAAAGGTATGATCTTCGGTTCTTGCAGCATTTCTTTAATTGCGACACGTGGAAGGCGTTATGTATCTGCGGACAGGGCTTACGCAAATCTAGCTGATAAGCTACTTCTCCACGTTTTGCCAAAATCTTGTATGGCCCAATATACCTGGGTGCGAGTTTACCTTTTGTCCGGAATCTCTTCACACCTCTGAGTGGGGTTACTCTGAGATAGACAACATCTCCTACCTCAAAGCTTAATTCCCTACGGCGGTTATCGGCATAACTCTTTTGTCGGGATTGGGCTGCTTTCAGACGCTCCTGAATAGTTTTCACTTTACTCTCAGCTTCTTTGATTAACTCAGGTCCAAGGAGCTGACGCTCTCCTACCTCATCCCAAAGAAGCGGGGTTCGGCATTTCTTACCGTACAGAGCTTCAAATGGAGCCATCTGCAAACTAGCTTGGTAACTATTATTGTATGAGAACTCTGCATACGGCAGATCCTTGTCCCAACCTTTTCCGAATTCTAAGGCACAGGCTCGAAGCATATCTTCAAGAACTTGATTGGTGTGCGTTACGCCGACCATCGATGCAGGGATGATACGCCGTGCTAAAATTGAGTCTGGTCCCCAAGGCTTCATGCGACTTTTCCAAAACCGAGGTAAATTGGGAACCTCGATGCGACACAATCTTTTGGGTACTCGTGCGAGCGACGATTACGGCCATGTACAATTACGCTAGTTTGTTTGCTCGGTAGGTGGTCTTGACAGAATAAAGTGGCGACTTTAGTTAACCGGTCAATTACCACCCGGATGGAGTCATATCCCGATTGGGTCTGGGAGTCGGTGATGAAATCCATACCGACTTCTTCCCACTTCCACTCGGAATTGGTAATGGTTGCAACAGACCGGCGGGTCTTTGGTGTTGTGCCTTGACTCTTTGACAAGCGTCACAACGAGCGGCGAAATCAGCAATTTCACGCTTCATGCCGACCCACCAATATCTTTCTTTTAGATCCCGGTACATTTTGGTGCTGCCAGATGAATGGAGTATGGCGACTCATGAGCTTCTTTCGAATTGAGTCTTTTATCTCCTGCTGGTTAGGCACACGATGCGGTCTCCAACCACACCGTCCCTTGCTCATCTTCGAGAAACACAGGGCTTTGCCTCTTCTCATATTTTCTTGATTTCTTGGATATCTTCATCTTCCAACTGTTTTGTTCTAATCTGATTTTGAAGAGTTGGTTGAACTTCTAAAGCGTTTACGGCCTTGGTTGACAATCTCAAGATTCAGTGCTTGACTCTTCATACACTCGGTGATTTTGTTGCACCATGATGGTGTTGCAATATGCTTTTACGCTCAAGGCATCTGCTACCACATTGGCTTTGCCCGGATGATAATGAATTCCGAGATCATAATCCTTTATCAGTTCCAACCATCTTCTTTGTCGGAGATTGAGCTCGGACTGCGTGAATATGTACTTCAAACTTTTATGGTCTGTGAAAATCTCACAGCGGTTACCAATGAGATAATGCCGCGATTTTGGGCGTGCACAATTGCCGCTAACTCCAGATCATGAGTCGGGTAATTCCCTTCGTGTGGCCTCAACTGTCGGGATGCATAAGCTACAACTTTGCCTTCCTGCATCAATACACATCCGAGGCCTTGACGGGATGCGTCACAAAAGATCTCAAAATCCTTGCGGATGTCCGGTAAAATTAACACCGGTGCTGAGACTAGCCTCTTTTTCAATTCTTGGAAACTTTCTTCACAGGCGCTTGACCATTCAAACTTCTTTTCTTTCTTGAAGTTGAGTCATGGGTTTGGCAAGTTTAGAGAAACCTCAATAAACCGTCGATAATAGCTCGCCAGTCCTAAAAACTTCTCACCTCGGTGGTGATTTGGGTTGTTTCGATCCATTCTTGCTTCAACCTTGGCAGGGTCTACTGCAATTCCTCCTGCGGATACAATATGTCCAAGGAATGCAACTTGTCTTAGCCAGAATTCACTCTTGCTGAATTTGGCATAGAGTTGGTGCTCCCTGAGCTTGTCTAGTATCATCCGGAGATGCTCTTCATGTTCTTTTTCGTTCTTCGAGTAGATGAGAATGTCGTCAATAAAGACGACTACGAATTTATCCAGGAATTCCATGAACACCTTGTTCATCATATTCATGAAATAGGCAGGGGCGTTGGTCAATCCAAATGACATTACTGTGAACTCATATAGTCCATATCACGGTGGTGAAGGCGGTTTGAATATCTTCGGTCTAATCTTTAATTGGTGATAACCGGATCTCGAATCGATCTTTGAGAAAATACTTGCTCCTTTAACGATCAAACAAATCATCAATTACGGGCAATGGGTATTTATTCTTGATTGTTACTTCGTTGAGTGATCTGTAATCGACGCACATTCTCATGCTATTGTCTTTCTTCTTGACAAATAGTACCGGGCTCCCCATGGTGAGGCTGGGCGAATGTGCGCTTTTTCTCGTAGTTCTTCAATCTGTTTCTTCAATTACGCTAACTCGTTGGTGGCATTCTATAGGTCGCTTTGAGATCGGAGTCGTCGGGGACTAGATCAATTAGGAACATGATGTCCCTATCGGTGGCATACCGGGTAGATCATCCGGGAAGGCGTCGGGATACTCGTGCTGCACGTATATCTTCAAGTTTCACTTCCTTCAATCTGGTAAGTATGGAACTTCCTCGGTTCGAGTCTCGGTTTGAATTCAATGAGACACACCTTGTTCATTAGTGAGGGTGATGGATCTATTGGCACGATCTATTTGACGTGATTTTTGGCTAGCTTGATCCATTCCAAGTATTACATCCAAACCTTGAGAGTGTAAAACTATCGGATCTGCTAGAAAAGTTACTCGGATATCTCGAGAGTGAGATTAGGGCATAGAGAATTGGTTCTCATTTACGAGCCCGGGAATGAATTATCATGGGAGTAGCTAAAGAGGATATAGGTAACCCATATTTTCCCACAAACTTATATGACACAAAAGAGTGTGAAGCTCCGAATCAAATAGGGCGAGATCTTGATGCTGAATTAACGAGGAACGTCTCGAGAACAACATCCGTGTCGCCTGAGCTTCCTCGGCGGTGACATGGTTCACCCGCCCTTGGTGAACCGGTTTCTTTGATGCAGTGTTCTTCGCCGGTAGCTTGAACTCCCGAGGTTGGCCTTGTTGGTGCCAAACCTTGTTGCTTCTTTGGACATTTATTGGCATAATGCCTGTCTCGTTGCGGTGGAAGCACGTGACTCGTGAGCCGAGGAGGTAGAGTGCTTCTGCTGCGCCCTCCTAATGAAGTGCCACGGAAGTTGGAGGGTTGGAGCGCCGTGGCGGTCTTTGATGCGAGGCGTGGAAGATTGAAACTTCCCACGTTGCTGCGGTTGCGGTGTGGTGATGCGAGGTTTGGGCGGACCTCTGCGTTAAACCTCTGGCGGCCATCCTCCTGCGGTTCTCCATTCTGCGTGTTTAGCCTCTGCTCGATTGCTTTATCCACCAACCGCTTGAAGTCGGTGAAATTACGAGAAATAAGTTGGGCGAGAGATATCATCATTCAATCCATCCAGAACCTTTCTGTCTTTCTCATCTCGCCGTCGGTGGGCGTAGCGGGCAAGTTGGTTAAAGCGGTGAAGGTACTCATTCACCGTCACGGTTGCCTTGTCGGAGTGCGTGGAACTCCTTCTTCTTGGCGTCATCATCCTGCGCCGATATGTGCATGACAAAGCTCGCCTGAAGGTCGGCCCATGTGATGGGTGAGCATCATTGTGTGCTATCGCAAGAGTTGTCCCACCATTCGATGCGGGGCCATTCGGTTGGTGAGAGGCAACAGACCTCTCACGGTCGAACACCGACTAATGTCGATTTCTTTCCAATAGCCCGCGATCGTCGGCGTCCATTGGTTCAAGATACTATTTGAGAATGTCGGCGCGATCCTCATAAACTTCGGACATAGTCGACCTTTGGTTATGCGGAGGTGGGCGGAGCTGCCGCTCTTTAGCGGCTTTGAGTGTTCGAACATTCGAAGTGATCGGGCAAGAAGGTCGATTAAATGAGTCCGATTCGCCATCATCTGGCGCCGATCGGTCCTTCGCGGCGGTGGTGGCGGTGCGGCGTGATTATCACGGTGATCCGTCGATCGTTTCCTTGTCCGCTGGCACTGCTGGGCATTGCCGTTCGCGGTGGTCACCATCTGCGGAATCCTCCAATGATTTAGAAGAGATAGCGAGGAATTCTATGGGGATAAATCTAAAATAGCCCAAGAACGAAAAAGCACACAAACAAAGAATCAACTTTTCAAAATGGTTTCTTTATTCATTTATTTTATTAATATATTATGGCTATCACATGAATAATTGATAGCTCATAATCTGCAGCTAAAGTACGGATGGGAAAAAATAAACATCTATGGGGTGGATGGGGTGTATTCGGGAATTGCTTTGATCGCCTTGGCTCGATTTGTAAATAGCCGCTCCTCTTGATCCTTGATTTCGCCTCGGTATACTCTAGACTATCCCGAGTGGTACGCAAGTCGCCCAAGGCGTTTCCATAAGCGTAGTCCAAAGCCTTTGTCGAGTCCACAGTGCGTCAACTCGGGAATCTTCCTCCTCGGTGGTGCGGAAGACACCGCTCAAGTGCGGTTGGAAGATGCATCGGAAATAGTGAAACCGGTGCCGTTGAGGTGGCGGTCATAAGTATGGCGGAGTCGACGAATCGCTTCTCTCGCATCCCGAATGCCATCGTGAAGGTGTCGCGTCGGATCGGGCGTGGAAGGTATGGAAGACGGTGTTTGGCGGCAGTCGGAGTAGATTAGTACTTCCACTCTCGAGACGTCGTTCTCCCAACTTGTATCGGTAGCCTCAAACGTTGGCCTCTTCTTGTAGTCCAAGTCTTGCATCACTTCCCGCAGAAGTTCACCCGTTGTCCGCAATGATTCCGTGAGAGATAGCGTCCGTTTCTACCATCTAAAATTTTGAGGAATAGACAAGTCGAGAATCGTTTTTAAAGAGAAGGGTTGAGAGATGACTCGATACACTCAAAATAGTTTTTAATTTTTGCAAATGAGTCCTTAGGACATTTGTGGGGCCACGACCTCTGATCGATATGGCTCGATACCACTTTGTCGAACCCAGAACGAAGGATCCCAAATTCTCTCTGTGTTCATACACTAGTCCAGATTTCTAGTGTACACAGTTAAACAAAAGTGATAGCACAATCATATCACGAGTTTATTGATAATAATTCAAAGTTTATTACAAAAGGCTGCGGCCAAAAGAAAAGAAATAACACAATGGAAGAGTAGTAGAAGTAGTAGGCCACACGACTTGCCACAGCAATCGTGGGACGCAGACCTATTCACAAGATCCTCACCGTCGGAAAACGTCTTCTCTGAATAAGATTTATTCAGCAAGAGTGAGCACTACTACCGTGCTCGCAAGTCACACCTAATATAGAAAGTTTAATGCATGCATAAGGTAAACAAAGGTAATGGCGGGGTTGTTTTGCATAAACAAATTTTCATATTATTTTGCTAATACTTTTGTAAGACCAATTTTAATAATTCGAATAAAGAAAGTGACAAACCGACATCGAATATTGGATGACCTCCACTAGTTGATTATTGAAGGATATCCTCCTAACACTTGGCTAACCACCCAATTTTACCATAGGACTATCCATCCTAAAACATCTGTTGAACACATTTTATAAACCAAAACAATTCTAACTTAGAGTGGCTTTGCTAGCATGTCCATGACATGACGCGCTATTCGAATAGTTTTACACTCTGCAGAGGTTGTGCAGCTTTACCCACACGAGATAAAATGCTTTTAATGTCGGCCAAAGCACGCTTAGAAGGCGTGTGACTAAGCAATTATCATGAGGCCGTTACAAGCGGTGTCCTCAGTATTCATGCCCGCTAAGGTTTCGCTACCTTTGGACTATCCATCCTCAGGAAGCCCCTCTTGCGCGGTGGGACTAATGTCTAACCAACGCCCACACATACAACATAGCACAAATAACACTAAGACACTCAGATTATTTAGCCAAATCCTGCCCATACAGACATGTGGTGATACGGTAAGGCGTAGCAAAATACGCTCAAAGACCGGTCCTTAATCGGCTCGACTTCCAATTTAAAACCACGGGTCGTAATCCTAACAGATTAGACCCGCATGAACTCGCACCCACCATTCATCCATCTCGCCAAGTCCAAACCCATTTTATTTTATTTAGAGTAAAATCCTTTCGTGATAAAACAATACCACAGAACACATTTAAATTACATTGTAAAGATTTGACTAAATTCTCCCAAATTTGTAAATATTATCTAAGCAAGGCTAAGCATTTGACAAATTTTATCTAAGGTGTCAAGGTATTCAGTTTTGATAGTCAAATTGGCCATACCAAGGAGTTTGGAACAACTATATACTAAATCGATATTCAGATATTTTTATAAACATATGCATGCAATAGTAAATTGTAGATAGTAAATAAATACTTTAAAACAATAGGAACAATATGATCAATAGTGTAACTTGCCTTCGTTGAAGTCTTGGAACTCTAAATCGTCGGAAGGATCTAACTCTCGAGTCGTCAAGTCTATACGTGAAAATACGACAAATTCAACTCAAATTCAAATAAATTCAAAACTCAGATCAAACTAACTCCAAATTAAAATATTTTGCTTTAGTTAGCTAGATTATGAATTTAGACAAATTTTGCAACTTGAACCACTCAATTTGGAGTTCAAATGCAAAAGATATGAATTTTACAAGTTTAATACAAAATCGGAATTTAATTGAATTCTCTCAATTATTTTTCTAAAGGAAATTCTATTTATTGTGCAATCTTGACGCCGTGAAGAATTTCGGAAATTAAAAGAATTATAATTATTTTTACGACAAGCGGGTCCCACATGTCATAGACTCGGCTCACGGTGGGTGATTCCACCGAGCCGAGGTGATCTGGCGCGAACTCCGACACGCGGTGCTCACGTGGCGATGAGCGGGGCGCCACGCGCACACCACGCATAGCGGGGTTGAGGTGGCGCTTAGGTGGCATCGCCACGCGGCGTGACACGTCGGGCCGGCGACGGTGGCGCACGGAACCAACGGCAGCACCCGCGAACGGCGAGGTTTCGCCGGCGATGGTGGTACCGTGTGTAGCTAGGACTATTCTCGAACTCGTTAGACTAGCTCGGGTGGTCAAGGTGGGCGGTGGTGGCCGGGCGAGGTTGAAGCGCGGAGAGGTTCGTGTTGGCGACAATGCGATTCCGGCGGCGCTCCGCCGGCGGTGAGCACCGGTCGGCGATGATGTGGCGGCCGTTGGTGGTGGCGGCGAGGACGGAGCGTCGTCGAGGGCGCCGGAATCAGGGAAGAAGGCGATCGCGGTGAAGGAGCTTCCACGGCCGGTTCTGGCGAAGCTAGGGCGTGCGAGGAGTAATGCGTGGGGGAAAAAGGTGGAGGAGGAGAAGGGCTACCCATGGCTCCTATTTATAGGGCTGGGGAAGACCGGCAGCGGCGGCGACGCGAAGGTCATGCGCGCGGTTTCGGTGATCGTGGGTAAACCGATGCGGAGAAGGAGAAACGGCCGGAAGTGGGGCGGCGTGATACGGGGTCGTCAATGCGCACGATGGTGAGGGGAGTGGGGGATTGAAGGCGGCCGTTACCAGAGTTCGAGCGTCGGTTTTAATGGCGGCGGCGTGAGGATCGCGCGGAGAAGACGACGAGGAAGACGACAACTGGGGCACGTCCGATTTTGATCGACGGTGGACAAAAGATTGGCGGCGGTAAGTTATGTCGGCGTAGCCGTTTGATCTCGATCTAACGGTTGAAATAGATCACGGGGTTGCGGTGAATCATTAAGTGACTGATGCACGTGGGCCGTTGGATTTAGATCTAACGGTCCCGATTGCGTAGAACATTCGGACCTTCGAATGCTTTGTGAATTCGACGTTGGATTTTAATCCAGCGGTTGGGATCTGCTAGTGTGATGGGAGAGAGAAAAGGTGACGGTGGACCCCACCGGCGAGAGGAGGAGCGGCGCGCGCGGGCGGGCGTGCTGCGCTGGGAAGAACGTGGGCTGAGCTGGGTTTCGCCCAATTCCTATTTGAGGTTTTCTTTTGATTTTTCTTTTGTTTTAATTCGGATAATTCAATTAGGCTTTAGAATATAGCAAAATAATTCCAAAATTATGAGAAAATTCACGAAATTCTCTGGAGCATTTAGGATTTAAGAAAAATATTTCAGCTATTATCTGATAATAGATTTTGCCCATAATTTTATTTTATCTTTAATTTGGTTAAGGAAAAGCTTTAAAAATTCCACCAAAATCCAATAAAATTCTTAAACTTTATTTTCAACTGGAAATTGAAATTTGGGCTTTACAAAGCACCACAAGAGCAAGATCCAATCTTATCTGCTCTTCATTAACTCCAAACAAGCTTCAACAACATGGACATAAGATTCAATCATATGCATAATGTCCAAGTTGAGGCAACGACATTGGTTGAAGGTTTGAACAGTAGGTTTGATGTTATGGACTTGATGATCACTCATCCTAACCCGAGGGTTACTCATCTTGAGTAGCAGAAGGATCCTCTTGTGTATTAGCATTTTGGTTGTGGTCTTCATCCTCCATCCTCTTGGTTCAGTCGTCCTTCCTCTTCGGATGCCCCTCCTCCATCCTAGAGTGACTTGATTTTTTGATCTCGGGCAAACCCTACTCTTGGCTCCACCGTTGTCGACCTCTTGGCGGTGTTGGTGACTTGGCTTCCTCCACTAGCGACCGGCAGGCTCACTTGCTTTCTCCTCACGGAGAACTCAGCTAGTGGCTCAATTCTTGGTGGTAGCAGTGTTGTGGAGGCAGGGAGACAGTGGTGGATTGGTTGTATTTTTCACCGAGTCTCTTGAGCTCATCAGTTGGTGAGGCTTGAGTGTGCTCATTGTTCTTGTGGTTGTTGTGGTGCTTGACTATGAGATTGGTGTTCGGTTGCTTGGTTTCTGCACTTAGTTTGTGCGCAATTGTGATATATGATCTTGTGCAGCACTTTCTGGATTTCAACTCCATGATCTGGTGTGTCCCTGATTGTTGGAGAAGGACATTGTATCTCTAAGGATCACGCTGATTACGCCGCGGCGTAGAGGCGCTGATAGGTTTTCTAGGACAGCGTCGCCGACGCGCCTTGTCTTGACTTCTTAGTGGCTTTGAGTGCCATCAGTGTTGTGAGCTTTCTTCAAATTCTTATTTATCCTATTGTGCTTAGTGTGTCGTATTAGTGATTCTGTAAATATCTTTCTCTGTTTTAAGTATCACTAGTACTGTGTGACTTTGCATGATAGATTGTGGGCTTCCGAATTGCTCAGTGAGGATTGTTGGCCATAGTGAGATTAGTGTGATAATTTACAGTCATAAGCTAGGCTTTGAGCTAATTGTTGTCATTATCTTGTATCATCATGTTACTTAGGGTGTGTTTGGTTGGGTGAACCAGGGTGAATAGGATGGGATGGTACAGGATGGATGGGGTGATCCTGGATGGTATGGTACAAGTTTGGTGTTTGGTTGATGGGACAGGATGATACAGGATATTATTTGGTTGCTTGGATAGGATGGTCCTATATGGTTCAAGATTTTGTTTGGTTGGTTGGTTTGGATGATCCTTTAATTTTTATTTTCTTTCTTCTCCTTTTTCTTTTCTTTTTCTTTTTTATTTTCTTTCCTTTTTTCTCACTTTCCTTTTCTCCAGCCGACGGTCATTCTTCCCCTTTCTCATTTTCTCTTCCTCATTTCTTTCTCTCCTCTCCCCGTTCGTACTTCTTCATCTAGCAGCCATGGATGTGGCTCCCCTCGCCGCTTCTCCCCTCGCTGCTTCTATTGGCCGAGCTCCCCTCTCCGCTACTCCCCGAACGAGAGGCCAGCGCACGCGGGTAGACAGGAGAGGTGGCGGCGATGGCTGGCGCGGGCATTGCCAGAGGGGAGGAAGATGGGATTGACTGGAGATATGGCGGCGCCCTTCGGTGGCACGAGAGACAAGCCGAGTGGGGCAGCGAGCGCAGTGTGAGTGGACCGCGTGGTTCCACCAATTTTTTGGAACGAGTTGGTTCAGAATCTTCGTGGCATATTCGCGTTCGTGGAACCAGTTGGTGCGGGACGAAGCTGTTCGATGCAACCAACCAAACGCACAGCACAAACCATTTCCCAAATGGGATGGTACGGGACCATCTGATGCAGTGAACCAAACAAACCCTTATAGTATGTTGTTGAATTACTTTTGTTAGAGTAATTAATCTCGCGGTCTTAAATTGTTAGTTGTAAATAGTAATGGTAAGTAGTAAAGCTAATCAAAACCTAGCATATTTCTAAGAAATTATCACTCATAATATGTTATTAAACTAGGCCACTAGTGGCGAGAAGGCCTTACTTCGTGCTTGTGCAGCCCGATATCTGAGAGCAAAATTAAACAAACTTCAATATTAGCATTATGCTAATTGATTTATTCCATTGGTTAATTACCTATTGCATGAATTCATGTATAGAAGACTTTGAGTAGTTTGCGTCAGTTAATATTCATTTATTTGATGCTAATGTCTTACTGTTGGTACTAGAATTATGATTTTCTATTCATAATTAAATCTAGAATTAATCTGAATTATCTGCTAAAATCGCATTTATGTCAACACCTATCGTCTCTTTGAAATTGAATCAACAAATAAAACAATTCACAAAAGGGTTTACCTTTTATAATTGAAATTCACTATGCCAATGGCCCAAGTATCCATGGCAGAGGAGCATGGTGAAAAGTAGAGAGGAAATAGCGCAATACTATAGCCAATTACTGTACTGTACTGAAAAATTTCTGAAGTTGCTACTATGTTGTAGAATAGGTCTGTGTTGTATTCCTTCCTTCCGAAACCAAACGTCTTAAAATCATCTTAAAGCACGGAACTATGCTCCTCTATCTATCTATTATATTATTAAAACAAAGGCAAAAGAAATCACCATGTAAGTTCCAAGGGCTAAAAATCCTCACGTTAATCGGAGAAAAAAAGAGAAAGATCAACATTGTCAGTTTTGGTGGGTCTAGATTATAATGTTGTAGATTAATCACATATGTATGAGAGATGTTACAGTTGTATAAAGAATACAACTATTACAGTTGTATAAAGAATACAACTATTTTTTCATAATAAGTATTAGAGTTGTATAACAAGTAACTCTATGTTTCGATATAAACACACACAATGTAGTATCTCGTGTGTAATTGCATGGAAAATTCATGTGTAATTGCACGGAAAATTCCCATAGTCATTGCCGATAATATCGAAAGGTGGCCCATACAAATGTGGAGTTTTTGGCCTAAATGGCATTGTTGGCGCCAAGATTAACAAAATTGACCGTCCACACGTCGTAATGCCAAAAATGGCACAACGGACCTGTCGGAGGCTGACACGCATCCAAAAGCATGCCCTCCACACCCGAACGCCATCTCCACCACTCCTAGGGGGCCATACGCCCCCCGTGCTGCCACATCACCGCTGTCGTGCCCCTAAGGGCCGGACAAGGCGCGTCCGCACCTTTGGGGGCTGGACAAGGCACTGCCATGCCCCCACGCCACAGCCTTCTTCCTCATGCCACCACGTGGCCATGTTGTGCCTGCAGCGCTCGAATGCCCTCTGTTGTGCCAAGGGCACACCCTTGGGCACTATCGTGCCTTGCTGGCATGACTTTAGGGTTAGGTCAGGGTTGTAGGAAAATTAGGGTTTTAGGTTTTCGAAATTCGGGTTTAATGCTTTCCTATGAATGTGAATGTGAATGTGAAATTTGGCTTTTCGAAATTAGGGTTTTTGAAATCAGGTGCTTTAGAGTTTTTTGAATGTGAACCTCGGCTGTTATAGGGATTTATGATTTCGTGTGAACCTCGAGTGTTTTAGGGTTTAATGTGAATCTTCGACGTTGTAGTCGTCTCCAGAACTGATGTACTCTAACAATACTATACAAATAAATTTTGCATTAAGCGCACAACATCTATACAATGTACCTAATACAATATGGCTCACTCGTTTGAGCCACTCTATCTTTCAACTCGTCACATGAAATCATAAAACCCAAAATCGGAGAGGGAGTCATGTGAGTTTTGACATTTCATGTAGAGTTGCAAACTAAAATTTGAAAAATAAAATTGATGAAATTTCAGAATAAACAATGTAATTTGTGAATTACATGCCACGCATCTTTTGGTTACGTGCATTACAAATGACAGCACACACGAATCGACAAACCGAAAAACACCTAAGATACATGCGCATTTTTTATCATAAAAAAGGAGGATCAGAATTAGTCTTTGCAGTGCATCAGCCCCTTCCCCTTGTCTCTGGACTGCCCAAGGCGGCTGCGAGTGTCGAAGTCATCCATGTTATGTGAGATGGGCTGGATGATTGCATGACGTTAGCAGAATGAAAGGCAAAATCAATAATCAAGATGCAAATTGAGCAGCACTTACCTAATCGATCCGAAGTGTGCCAGGGCGATGTGGAGCTCTAAGACGACCATCGGTCTCACTAGCAGGAGCCTTCCCCTTGTCGACGAGTTTCTCTTCAATAGGGTCAGGTACATAAGGTTTCCATCGCTGGAAGGTCTCGGCTCGCATCGCGTAGTTCAGCATGTACTTCTACTGGATGAACGTTGTATCATACATCTTCGGGCCATCGATCCATTGGAAGACGTTGCAACACATCTCGGGCTGCCATTATGCGCACATGAAGTTAGAAATATGTGGAATACAATGTAAGGTGTGAAAAATTAATGTGCGTGTAAGATTCTTTTACGAGGATGTTCCCGCACATGTAGTGCGCCCGGGCGATGGTGACCGGTGTGTGGACTGAATGATCTTTGTTGGTTTTTCATACACACATTGCGGGCATGGAAACTCTGGTGGTGCCAGTACATCCTTCATAGGAAAATTTGGGTTGGGTTTAGCCCTCTCGGTGAGACACTTGCGCTTCTTCAGTATCTTCGTATAGTAGTTCGACGACGAGTCTGACATCTCCAAGGTCGGCCTAATGTTTTGTTGTTGCGCACAGAACAAGGGTGAGTTAGCTCGGAACAAATAGAATGCCGAAATACATACACATGAAGAAAGAATGACCTACAGAAATACACAAATATGAGCATACTACCCATTTACTTTAAATGATGGTCCCCGTACATGCAGACAGTATAATTAATTACGACATAGAATGATGACTAGACGAGCTCGATCTGTTGGGGCAATCTTTCATGGAGTGGCCAAGGGGGTTCCGTTCCATTCTTCATGGTGTTCAAAACTAACAACAACCCAGCATTGTGGTCTATAACAAGTCATACGTTGGGTCGGTCTCTCACAACCGCCCGCTTCACATTCATCAGGAACCATAGTCAACTGGGTGTGTTCTCATTCTCTATGATGGAAAAAAAGCAACCGAGAGAAGCTGGTTATTCACGTCGGCTACCACCACGGTGAGAATGGTACCCTTGTACCTCCTGGTGAGGAAAGTGTCATCCATCGTGAGCACCGGACAATAGAATTTGAAGCCCTCTATGGTCTGGGCGAAAGCCCAAAACACTCGATCCAGTATGAAGCAATTAGGGCCTCCATCAGAATCTTCACTTTCAACCTTATTTATGTACGTGTCGGGGTTTGCTTCGGCAATCTACTGAAGCATTCTCGTCACAAGGTTGTACGCCTCTTCGTATGTCCCATACATGACATCATCAACAACATTCTGCTTGGCTCATTAGACCATGCTATAGCTAACTGGATAACCAACTAGATTGGCAACTTCTGACAACAGCATCTTGGGGAAGACGAACACGTCCTTCGCAACTAGGTGGCTGATGAGTCTTGCCATATATGCGAAAGTCACATTCTAATGTTGCCGCAGTGGCTCGCTAAGCTCATAAGTGTGGTTGATCACCGCCTTGATCGTGAAGGCTGAGCTGAAGAACTTTGCTCGGTGAGCGCTGACCTTGCCAGGGCAGCCTTCTACTATGCACTTTATTGCGTAATATCCTGGGTTGGACCGATGCATCCGGTACACACGGCTGATGAACAAGTCGTACCGTGCTATAGCTTGCTGCACAACCACCTTGCTAGGGAAGTGCTGCCCAACTAAGAGGGTGTCAGCATCAAACCCCTACGGGGACCTTTCTTCTTGCGATAGTATGAGCGACCGCACTGCGATATCATCAAGTCTGGATGCCACGTAAGGCACCTCTAATGACACAATTTTGTTGCTTGGACCACCACCCTAGGGTGCATCCTCATCGCTACCATCTGAGCCTAGGTCAGCATCCTCGTTGGACTCCAATCCGAGAGGCTGGTCCGGTAGATACTCGTGGCAGTCAACGCGGGCTGACCACCATAGTCTTGCCCCCCTCATTTTGCACAAAATTATACGCAAGTCTTCTCTCGTAGACTTCCTCTAAAACAGCACATTCAATGCAACCGTCTTCAAGCTCCGCCTGCGGTTGTCCGCTTCCCGAGGTACCAGAATCACCAAGGTTTCCCGATGCCCTGCATACGAAATTAACATACACCATCGACTTCCTGTATATCATCACCTCGGGCTGGAAAGCAATATGCATGTACTGGCCCCATGCTACACTTCCATTCAGCTTAACTAGCTCCCAGATGCCCTGCCCTCCCCTATTCATGTAGGTGATCCCCTCGATGACAAGTTTCTTCGTTGTTGCCTCCATGTCGAACTCCCTCTGGATGTAGCTCCTAAGCTCATGAATATTCATCGCATCGAGCCCCTCCGCCCGAACCACTTTGTACTGGCATATCGACAGGTCTAACCCATTAGGTCTGGCCCGTATGAGACCATCGCCATAAAACACTACCAACTCTTGCATATTCGAAATTACCTAAATCCACAACAACCCAATTTATGGTACGCGATATAACAAACAAGACACACTACGTAGTCTATATTTCAATTAATTTACAATACATGACTATTTACATAAGATTATTTCATTAATTATGTCGGACCCAAAAACCGAGTCCTCTGTGAAAGTACTGTGTTATTCCTTGGATCAGTAGATATCACTCACAGGCACATTGCTGAATCAATTCATACAAGTTGTAATACCAAACCATTCATTATATTACACACATCAGAGTGACATAGACCGCATCAGATCAAGTTTTACAATAAGGCTGAACAGGCCAAACCGGATACATTACACAAAATACAGCGGAAGCAAAAGAGGGAGATGGAGCACATCTCTCCACAGTCAAGCGACTGGAGCAGCTCGTGTTCGACTGGTATTAACCAAGGACTTGGATAATACCGGTCGTACGCAAGTGTCGATGAGCCAGCTAGATTGAGGCGAGACCTAGACTACTAGGGACTACGACCATTGGAGGCTACGACTAGTCTTCATCATTTCCTTGCTCTTCGACACCTTGGTCCTTGTAGAAAGCATAATCTCCAAGATCCTCAGGGTCTGAAGGGGTGGAGAGAGGAGCGAGAGTGAGCACAACTTCCATGCTCGTGAGCCAACACACAAAATGCAGTAGTATATATGCATGGCTTATCAAGGGAGGCTTGGGTTCTTTTATTTGCCAAAGCAAGGTTTTCAATTATCATAATTAGAAATTCCTATCATTTAGCATTTTAACCAAAATGCATTTTTATTAAAGAGAGTATATGTGCAATAGTAAATAACAACAGAGGCTACCTCCACCTATGCTTATTTTGATTATGGTTACATCCGCCACTTAACAACATTGGGTACGACCACCCAGAAAACAACAAATTACCGGCTTACATACGTCCGACAAGTTTTCAACCCACCCTCAAAGGTTTTTGAAGTAGAACTAACTCTAGTAAAGTTTCCAAGTCCGCCTTTGACCATAGGCACGGCTGTTTAAACAGTTTACACTCTGCAGATGTTGTACACTTTACCCACAAGAGATAATCGTCTTGACATAAACGCATGTTTCCTTAGACATGAAAATCAAGGGGAGATTACCACAAGGCCTTTACAATGCTTCCCCCAGTATTGGTTACACCCGCTAAGGTTTCACCTGGGAAGGATTTCGCTCAAAAGTCGACGTCAGCCTTCACCCAGACCCCCTCTTGCTCCATACGGCTTACGTCCTCAAAGGCCCACAAGTCATACACCCTAACCCGTAGCCACGAAGGCCCACAACATCATGGGTCATCTACCTGGTGCAACACATACTGAAGGATACAAATTATTTAGCCCGGTCGATACTTTGCAGACTTGTGGTTGCACATGTTTTACAAGGGAGATCATCACCGGATTAAGTCATTAGGGTCATATGGGTGGTTCAAACCACATACCAACCATTCTCGTGCTACATCTACACCCACCATCATACCATCCGCCCAGATGGGGTGTTAGAAGTTGGGGTTTTGGGGAAGGAAAACCTCTTTATTTCAAATACTACAGTCATGTACCTCCCACGACTGCCCCAAAACAATTCATGATTTTAAGGGATGATGATCAAGACACTTGGTGCCCTGGTACTTAAGCAAGACTAGCATGTCGCTTAAGTACAACCTATAGCTAGTAAGTTACCACATAGTTACTAGGGTGACATGGAGTAATGGATTCAAATGTCAAAGGATGGTATAATACATAATTAATCATCAAATGGGTTTTTAACTACCTTAAGAGTTAACATACATTTGCTTAAAGAATTAGAGCATGCAGTTTCGGTAATTTAAATGAATATAATTTGCAGAAAATGTAGGCACAATTATGATCAAAGTATTGACTCACCTTGATAAAAGACAGGAGGGTCTTGGAGGTCTTGTGGTTGGTCGAAGTGGAGATCTCCTGCTTCTTTGAATTCTACTCGCACGAGCGCACCGGAAAGAGGAACAAACAAGCAAAGAAAACAAATAAATACACAAAAAATAATAAATGAACACCAAATCAAATAAGACCAGAGCTAACAGCAAGATCTCGAATTTAGACAAAATTATCAACAAAAACACTGTAGTCAGAGTTATAACGGACGAGAGCGAGTCCTTGAAGGTTGGTTTCTGAGTACTGATCATCGACTTCATGAGGTCGGAGGGAGGTTCGGCTACACCACGTGGTCGGAAGGGGTTCGACAACACGAGTGGTCGAAGGAAAGAAGGATACGACTACCAACGTGGTCGTAGGAAGAATACGACTACACAACATGGTCATAGGAAGAATACAAGAAAGATATAGAGGAGGGGATTCGACTACACAACGTGGTCGAAAACAAGGAAGGGTTCGACTACTTCAGCAGTGGTTGAAAGATAAGAGGGATTCAACTGCTCGACGCGGTCGAAAGAAAGAAGGGTTCGACTACTTGACGCGGTCGAAAGAGGTCGAAAGGACAAAGAATGATTCGACTGCTCGACTCGGTCGAAAGAATAAAGAAGGAGAACAGGGCACGGGAAGTTGGCCAAAAGAAAAAGAGAGACCAGGGTACGGGGGACTCACCAAGACCGAGAGAGAGGGGCCGGAGGGGGTCAGCGGGCGGCGAACGGTGGTGAGGAAGCTCGCAACCGAGGGTGAAGGGGTCAGCTGGGTCTAGAGGAGAAGTAGAAAAGCGGCGGCTCCTACAAAACACAACTGAAACAGAATAAGGGGGATTGCTTCAAGGAGCTCTGGGTTACCAAAAGATGCGGGTAGAAGAGGGGCTGCACTAGTGCGGCGAGGGCCTAGAGGAGGCGCGCGGTGGTTTGATCACGGAGCTCAGAGCTTTAGGAAAACCGCAACAACCGGAGCTAGAGAGGGCGAGCCGGGGAAGAACAAGAGCAGGGTGAGGCTCCCTGGTGCTCTATTTATAGAAAGAAAAAAGGAGGGGGAATCGGGCGTCAAGATGGAGCGACGAAATTTGCGGCTGTGCAGCGGAGACACGACATTTAATACACACATTGCAGTGACGCGGTGGAGACAACAGCGTTTAATACACACGTTGCAGCGGCGACGACAGCCTTAAATGCGCACGTTGCTGAGGAAAAAAGAGGGAGGACAGAGAAAGTACGCAGGGGGCTGACAGGTGGGGCTGGTCGGACCTGGTCTGTAACACCCCGATTTTCAGAATCGGGATGTTAATATTTAATTTGGCGATCTATTAAATTTTTTAGTGTGTTTTAAAAAATTTCCGGTGTTTAATTAAAAGATTGCTTCTAAAATCATTTTGAATTAATTAAAAGGTTGCATTTAAAGTTAAATCAAGTTGTTTAGAAGTTGCGTTAAAAAAATAACAAACAATATTAAATTGAATTGTTTAAATGACTACATTTAAATTAAGTTATTTTGTCTCTTGTTTTTTCATGCATTTTAAAAATCATGTTGCATGCATTAGTATCACTCTTTTCCAGTTCGACAGACTGCAGACAAATCGTCTGTGGGACTCATCCTTTTTGCTGCCACCTTTTTATTCTAGCTCACTGTCATCTTCTCTCCCCAAGAACCCAACTACCCTACATAGCCCCTTTCCCATTCTTACTCCAAGCCAAACCACCACCACTTAATAGTTACACAGCCACTTCATAATGCCTTCCCACAGCCCAATTCATTTCCCAACGGGGCCAACTAGCCACTGTCCATTTCTTGGTTCCTCCAGCTGAACCATTCTCCCCTCTAGTCACTTTCTTTCATCCAACAGGGCACTGCCTTTTCTAATCACTTGACTTTTTCCTTTCTTGTGGTCCAACTGAGCACACCCACTCATTTCTTCCTCCACCTCCCACTACCATTTCTTTTTCTAACAAAGCACTCACTGCCATTCTCTCCTCCCCATGCCACTTCTCCCTCTAGCAGCACAACCTCCCATTTGTTTTTGCCCAGCCAAAACTTTCCTCTTCCTGCCATCTCCTTGTTTCACTCCCCACCTCCCAACAAAGCAACTCTCTACACTGCCATCTTTTTCTTTACCCAAGAGAGCAAGCACACAGCCATTTATCTTACTGCCCCAGCCGAACACCCCTCTCCACCACAGCCATTCATCTCCTCAACTCAAGGCACTACTATTGCTCCCTTCCCCAGCCGAACTACATGTCACTGCCCATTTCTTCTCCCAACCGAATCACTCCCCTCCGCACTCACCAATATTTCTTTATTGCCCAGCACCACCTTTCTTCCTCCGGCAGCCTCTACCATTTTCGTTTCTCCACTTGAGCTCATGTTCTTGTCACCTTCTCTTTTCTCATTCACTATACAAAATCAAAAATCAAGCTCTGCATGTTATTCCATTGCTTTCACAATCACACAAGCTATCCATCCATCCAAATATCATCTACATGCACGGTCATTCAAGCATTTTGGAGAGGGAAGGAGGAGCAGTGAGAGGAGCTCATTGTAGCAGCAGCGAGGGGGAGCACTGGTGGTGGATGCTTGATGCAGCCAAGAGGGGGGAAGAAGTGGTACACTGTGCAGCTGGTGGTCCTTGAGGCTGTCGGTGCACAGCATGCAGCCGACGGCATGAAGCGACCGAGACAAGGGCAGCAGGCGAGGCCAGCGGCTCCACTCGGTGGCCACGGCCAGCACATGCAGCAGCTCAGCCAGAACTTGGAGTAGTAGCACCGGAGCAAGCGAGGGCGTGGAGGAGGCGAGCTAGCATGGCGCGTGCGCAGCGTGATTGCATGCAGCAGCGCTGCAGCAGCGGCAAGGTGGCCCAAGCCGAGGTGGCCGAGGCGAGGAGGCGCGGCCAGTGGCAAGGCGCTGTAGTGGCGGAGCAGCGGCGTGCAGTCCAGTGGCGACAAGACGGGGGCCAGCGCTGTCCAGCGGCGTCGATAGCGGTGCATGCGGAGCAACGGAGGCTCGGCGAGGCTGGGCTTGACGGCGCTGCATGGCGTGACGGTGGAGCAGCGAGGCAGCAGCTCGGCGATGCGGCAGCCATGCATGCAGCGGCATGGCGACCCGAGCAAGGTGAGGCGACATGGCGTGTTGCGCATGACATGGCAGCGCCGATGCGGAGCGGGACGTGGAGCCGAGAAGACGACGTCCAGCGATATTAAGCACGCCTAGTGTCGTGGTAAAATACTTCGCGTTAAATTTTGCTATCGTATTACGATATTAGTTGTGCATGTTGCATATGAGTCTTGAGTATGCATCTATTTATGCATGTTTATTTGTAAAAATGCTTTGGTAGCTTAAGACCGGTGTAACTCTCCGGTTAGGACTTATTTGTGCGTAGGCAGGATTATGTGATAAATATTATGGATGCAAGTGATTAGATTGTTGTAGCGGTTTATGTGTATTGTTGGTCGGTGGATGCTAAATTAAAAATACATTGGATAAATTGATTGGATGATATTATTTTGGGAGTCACATGCAAAATTGTGGTGATCTTAGATGATAAATTAATTGGAGGGTATCCTCTCGTTGGATTAGTAATTTTTGGAGTTAGGACGCATAAGGATTTTATGAATTATTACTTGGTGGATAGCTCTTGTGATGATATTTATGGATATATGGATGTTGAATTGGACGATTTATTTAATCATGAGCAAATTGGTCGTATGTCTTAAGTAATATCTATGTGAGTTATATATGCTAGAATTGGGAGAAGGTAGAATGGATTATCTGATTTTAGATAAATATTTGGTTTGCCATGAAATTACTAGTTAAGTTCTATGTGGCGAGTTAATAGATTTGTACCCTCTATTGGATTAGTAGATAAAAGGATTATTAGTTGTTTGTTTGGGCACATATATTATTGGATTGGTAGAGATCGTTCTTGACTAAGTTCGGTGGTATGGATATGAGTTGATCGATTGGTGAGCCATTAGAGGTCGGACATGCAATTAAATTGTAAAGGTCATTAGGTGTCGGTTAGTCAAATAAATCTTGGTCGGTGGAAATTTTAGTGTTTGCGATGATGATTTGACAATGCAAGACTAGTAGAGCTAAATAGTAGTGTTAGCTTAAATAGTCTAGTGATGAACAATTTATGGAGTTAGTCTTAGTCATATGCTTATCACTTGGTGGATTTGGTGCAATCACCGGATTGATTGCATGTATGAAAGATGGTGAGTCCGGGCATTATTTGTTGGGTTGAATGCCTTGATTATGCCTTAGTGGATGTTAGTATAGGATTTAGATCAAGATATGAGAATATGATTGGAGAGTGTTATGTATGTGATTGGATGCAACACCGGAGAACCGGTTAAGTGTATGATTATAAGAAGATTAGATTTGTCGGTAGATGTTTTCCTTTAGGAAATAAATGAAAAATAAAATAAAATACAAGGGTCCTATCTGTCATTGACAGAGGCTAGGTCAGCCCGTGTATAAAAAGGATTTAATTCCATTTAAAATGCAGAAAAGAATTATTTTTACATTAGAAATTGAAGTAACTTTGAAAAATTCTTAGAAAATTCATATGAACTCCCAATGGGATGAGTCCAATTGGGTTGTCCATAAAATATTATTCTATATTTAACCATGTATTTTTTATCTCCACTAGAATTCTGCAAATTTTCACAAAATAGTTAAATTCGGGTGAACAGTAACAGAACATTGATTTTCAGCATTTTCCAGAAATCTGATTTTTAAACTACTATAACTCTCTCATATAAACTCCAATTGGAGTAATTTTTGTACCTAAATTCATCTAAAAACATAATCTAACTACTGTATAAATTTCATGCATTTTTGAGCAATTTGAGTTTTTGGCTATTTCTCGGTGTTTATTCGATGTCGTTATTTCCTTAGAGTCTGAACTGCCACAAGCGAGCGATTACACAACCGAGAGTGAAAAATTGGAATACCAGCCAGGCAAGCATCATTTGAACTTTCTTTTGCATCATATTTGATCCCAGTTTTGGTTAAGTTAACGCAATGATAATTGCTTGCATGCTATTTTGATATTGTCGCTATTCTTGTGATGTGTAGATTAGTTATATGCTATTCATTGAGGTTATCCTTGAATTATTCCAGCACCACATGCTTAAGATAGGATGTGTGAATTTATATTGTTCGGGTTTGCTTAGCCATGCAAGCCTAGAAACGGTAGTTTGATTGTTGAGAATAACCCGACAATTATGGGATAAACACAACTTTCATTATATACTTTTGTTTCAGATCTTCGTATCTGTTTTATGAGCTAAATTTTGTCATTTTAAATAAGATTTTGGTCTGGACAAGTGATGGCTAGTGATGGTGCCTTCGTGCACGAGAATTGGGTATGTGGTTTGACTTGTCTGGACAATTAAGGACCGAACTTTGGGTACCTGCGATTCAAGTAAAACTCGTGCTACCATACGCAGTATATGGGTACTGTATGGTTAAGTAAGGGGAAGATTCTATTGTGTTAAGTCCCATGGTGGTGTAGGGGCATTTTGTGTTTGATCATTTGTCCTTAGGAGCCGATGTAATGTTCTATAGTGTGCATGGGAGCACCAATTACCCTTTACAATGCATCGGTATTTCCAATATAACTTGTGAGCCCCTTAGCAAGTGCTATACGCTACTTGTACTAAGATCGAAAATATCTCACATGGGGGACTTAGCTCAATAGGGTTTTCTTGCTGAAAACGACCGTATCTCGATTCTCCCCGGCCGGCATACCAAAGGAAGTGTGTCATTATCCGGAGGCTTACGGGCTAATCGAGTTGTGTGGGTAAAGTAGTACACCCCTGTAGGGTATAAATCTATTCGAATAGCCGTGCCCGCGGTTATGGACGATCGCTTGAGCTTGTAGCTGCTTATTGTTAGACTTGGAATTAAAATTGTGGTTATAACTTGGGATTCGTCATGAATGGGATGTTCATGCTTGTTGTTGTTTCAAAGTGGACAGCCACTTTGCTATTTGTATGATTTATTTGTTATTCAATTCATTACTTATTCACATGCTTTACTTCTACTTCAAATCTGATTTTGAAATGGCACTTGAAAAACTAGTATGTGTAGGTTGTACCTTGTTGCGTCTCTTTTGCAAAACTAAGCCAATATGAGCCATCCTTTGGAACAGCCTTATGCATAACTAATTTTTATTTGTGTAAGACTTGCTAGTACTCTTTTTTACTGAGCCAGTTTGTCTACTGGCTTACAGGTGAGGAAGATATCGAGCCCGATGAGCTTGTCAGTGTCGATTTAGGCGACACTGATGAGTAGTGCTATCATTTAACTCCCAGTCGGTTGCCGATGGGTTATAGGGCATACCACTTGTGGGCGCCCCGGTTTAGTGGAAATGTACTTAATTAAATTCATACTGTAGCACAATTATTAATGAAGGAACAGTATTGTTCCTTTATTAAAGATCATGCTAAAGGCATAAATTTAACAAGTGACAATTCCAATAAACAGGATCCCCAGATATATATATACCACAATGGTTCCCAGGATCAACGACCATTGCATATATATCCTTCAACAACATTGCATCAAATACATACAAGTCATACATTGACATAATTAAACATAAGTTTACAACATTTGGTTTAGTACTACAATTATTAAGTGACTTGGTCACTTCAAAAGTCTACAGCGGAAGCAAAACAAAATAGTAACGTCCACCAATGGCCTCATCCACCCGCAGGCAATTGCGTGGAGGAACGAAGTAGCTCTACTCGTTAGCGTCACCCTGATCGGCGCTAACGGGTACTTCATAAAGGTAACCATCCTCACCTGCAACAATAGGTGATAGCACCTTGAGTACGGAAGGTACTCAGCAAGTCTTACACAAACTAATAAAAGAATTTATATATGCATAAGGTTACAACAGGGAGGCATAAAGGTTCAGATTTGCATAAAGCAATACATCTTAACCTAGAAAGACTAAATTTTGATAAAGCAATTTAATAAATCAAAGATAAAGTAGAACAGTAAGTAAATGGAACAATTGTAAACAGTACAGAGCATGAATCCCTCATGCTAAACCAGAAAAACCGAAACCAGTTTTGTAAATCAAAACTTCTATACAGGTGACATCAATTCAAGTTATCGTCCATGACCGTGGACACGGCTATTCGAATAGTTTATACCTGCGAGGGTGTACATCTTTACCCACATGACTTAGCTAGCCCGTTGCCTTGGATGCCTCCGAATGATGACATACTTCCTTTGGTATGCCGCCGGGAAACTAAGATTTGGTATTTTTCAACAAGCTAACACTATTGAGTTGGACCCCATGTGTGAACCGATCCCGCTTAAACAACGATCGATAGCATCTCGCTAACCGGCACACATGTTGCGTCGATGAATGCCGATCCAAACAATTTAATGCGAATGGGCTCACTACCCATATTAGGATGCAATCGGCACCATTAAGGTACGTATATGCTACGGAGCACATATACGCCCTCACCCTTCTAAGAACATCTGATACTGACATACAAGCTCACATGGCATACAACGCAGTCATAAGACCAAAGCATCTATGCCATACAAGGTCAATACACATATTCTTACTTTCCTGTTTCCAACCCAATAGTCTTAACATTTTACTTAACCAAACAGCGCCCATACACTGCATGTGGAAGTACATGGGGGACTTGAATTGAATAATCAGAGTTCGGTCCTTAATTAACCCGGACAAGTCCACCACAAATCCCAATCTCGTGCACAAAAGCACCATCACTAGCTTCCTCTTGTCCAGATCAATTTAGATATAAAACTCATTTCTGAAATAAGTAAACTGGACAAAGAGTTTCAAATAACAGAAGGTCTTTTGTGATTCCCATGTTTGACAAGATATGCTTGTCAAACTCTAAAATCTCTAGACTACATGTCTAAGCCAAAACTGAAAATATACTATAATATACAATACTATACTAAGTTTGAGGGTATGGTGACAATTAAGGTAATCCATCATGTTAGGTCATAACTAACTACTAATGATCACGCTTGTATTTTGAAAAAATAGCATGCACAGTTGTCACTGGATTTAGAAAATCTATTGTATAAAATTTGGGATCAATATGGTGCAGAGAGGAAGCTTGCCTTGATAATAATACACTTCTGTTGCAGGTTCAGGTTGCTCAGAAATAAATTCAAGTGCTTCAGAAGAACCAGATTCTATAAGAAGCAATAAAGTCCAATAAATGCCAAAATCGACAATAAGTGCAGATTGAAAGAAATATGCATGATCAACATGGAAATGCATGATTAGCAGTATGCTTAAGCCATAACTACCCATAATAGTGATACTAACCCATTTTATAACCTACTGTTTTCAAATGGCAGAAACTAGGATTTAGTTCAAAGTTTCAGTTTTCATGTTTTGAAAAGAACAGAAACAGGACAGATTGTAGATTTGGGAAAAAGGAAAATAGATCAAGCAAAGATTCTAAAATGAAGCTTAACCTGATCTATTAGGGTAGTTAATACCCTAAATTAACCTTAATCTAACCCTAATCGATTAGGTTACATCAATTAAAAAGAAACCTATTTTTGTCGGTTGAGTCGACAAAAGAGAACAGAGACATATTTCAGCTATGAGGCAAAATAGATGATGACAAGAATTGAAAGATCAACTTGTTATGCTACTAGGGTTTAGCTAAGACCTAACTAGGATAACAAGTCGACAGAAGAAACCCTAGGTCTTGAAAAAGATATGGAAAACTGAAAAGTTATAATAGCAACTTTTCAGTTTGAAGCAAGTTGAAGCTACTGATATTTAAAAGAATGATTCATATGATCTCCTAAGGTCCTTAAGATGCTCAAGATGTCAAAACTAGGGTTTTAGCTTACCAGTAAAGGAAAGACACCACAGACTCTGAAAACCGAAGTGGATTGACAGAGAAATAAACTCTAGATTTAACCTACAAAAGATATCCAATCTTTAATGCAAGGTAAAACCAGTGCTTAAGGTGGATAAGCAATGGACAAGAGCAAGAAACTCCACTGGACAGCAAGGAAAATGATGAGCTTCAGTGGTCAACAATGGCAGTAGCAAAAAGCTAGGGTTTATATATGGATGTTGAGCTACAGGGCAAGATGGAAAGGTCTAGAGTTGATGAGGTGTCCATTTAGGGCTGATTATCCCAAAAATTAGTTGCATAATACTTGGGATAAATCCTCTCCTCTGTTCTGAGAGAGAGATCTTGTGGAGAGACCGGGAAGATGATAAGAATCATCGACATGTGGGTCCATTGGCGATCACACCATGCGCCTCCTAAAGCCTCAAAAGAATATCAGCCGTCCGATTGGAAATGGGCGGCTGTGATAAATAGAGAGGTTAAAAGGTTTTAATCGGTATCTTTTAATATGGACCGTGCGATCTAGATCGATCGATCGAGATTAAAACAGAGCCCAAAAGGATTTCGGGGTTTTAAGTTCAAATAGGGGCGTTGGATTGAAATCCAACGGCCCAACTCAAAAGATACACGTCATCCCTTAGAGGCACTAATGCAGCACCGTCCGATTAAGCTTCTACGGTCAGGATTGACGCGGGATCCGGATGGTCCGATTGCATACACTCACCTGGACCCTACGATTAAAATCCAACGGCCCACTAAATTTGGGCCTTACCTGCGCTCAGTCAAAATGGAGCGTCGTAGGATTTAAATCCAAAGGCCCAGATAAAAGCGCGCCTATGGTTTCAAAATGAAACGAGCGACGCGGTTAGATCAAGAATGGACGGCGGAGATCGTGAGGGGATCCGGAGTCGTCCGAATGCATACACCGCTCTGGACCACACGATGAGGATCTAACGGCCCAGAGGAGCGCAGGCCTTAATAGCACGCGGGAAAGAGAGACGTCGTGAGATTTGAATCTGACGGCTCAGATAAAAGCGCGCCTTTAAGTTTAAAACGAAAAGGGAGGCGCTGTTGGATCGGGAATGAACGATGGAGATCGAGAAGGGCTCCGGAGTTGTCCGATTGCATACACTGATCTCGATCGTTGGATCAAGATCCAACGGCGGAGATCAAGGCGCACACGTGGACAGCTCGCGTGACGTTGCGGCCTCGCCCGTTCGATTGAAGATCAACGGTTCACATCACGCGTGGGCTTCGGGTTCGCGCCCGAACGTGACAGAGCCGGACCAGTTGCACTGGGTTGGACCCAAACACATGGCTCGAGTCGCTACAGTGATGAGGGTCAGGTCTAGACCAGATTAGTTGACCAGAACCTATTCAAATGCTTAAAAGGTTTGACTGGGGTTTAAAAATAGCAAATAAATTTGTAAAATCATGAAATTTTTGCTGGAGGCTACTGGGATGATATATTTCCCAGATAAATTTTAAAATCACATGATCACTTTGTAAAATGCATAAATATTTATTTAGCCCGAAAATATTCATTCAAAGACAATTATTTTTCTTTAAGTCAAAATAATTTCTAAAAATGCAACAAAAATATTTTCAGCCAAGATAATTTATCTAGGCTTTATTAAAAATACTTCTCAGTCATAATACAAGTTTTATCTTGTATTCCTTTGAGACTTTAAATGGTTCTTTAGGATTTTGGCTAAAAAGGAAGGTTTTTAATTTGTAACATACTTCCCAAATTGTAGAAATGAACAGTAATGCTATGAACAGCACCTCATTACTGTTCATAAAGCATTTTATTACTGTTTATAAACTTGGGGCTGTTACACCACTGCTGGTCTTTTGGTTTATTTACTTGTTTTCGCTGCTACTTAATACTCTTATTTGAATTTGGCCGGTCGGCCGTTTGTAACCGTTGTAGACTTAAACTATATTGTTGTCCTTTGAACTATTGATGTACGTTGGTTGTATGGATGTGATCAACATTGTATGAGAGTATGATTATATTGGTCGCTGATCTTGGGAGCCAATATAAGTCATGCTCGTTGTTCATGGCTTCCTATTTAACTCACTAAGTGTAGTGCTTGACTTGTTAGAAAACCGACAATCATGTAGTGCTCGCAGAGGAGCAGCACGCATGATCATCGGGGCTCTAGTTTTTAGTTAAACCTCTCACTTAGATTGAGTTAAGTTAGAATCTATTTACTGGAGGTACAGAGTTATATCCTTAAGACCATGCTTAGTCTCGGTCTTATGGAGATAACCCAGGGTCCCCACATGGTCAAAACCGAGAGGCGGGTTTGAACTGAGAGGCTGGTCGAATCAAAAAAGGTGGTCGACTACGAGAAAGTGATCGAAAGGAGGAGCTTTCGACCACCTGGTCGAAAAGAAAGAAAAGGGGCAGGGGAATAAGAGGGGCCAGAGGAGGTCGGGCCCAATAGAGAGGATTCGAAAAGAAACCGCGATTCCAACTGAAACTCGAAACCCAAAACTTGAAAAGAGGCAAAGGCTAGGGAATTTTGAAATTACACACTAATTTGAAATAGGTTTTGATTTCAAAAACAAGTTTTTGAAAGCTACTAAGGAAGCTTTGAGGGAAATTCTTTTTGAGGAAACGACTTAGCTCGCAAAATTTTTAACTCCAAAGCAACTAAAAGCCAAAACTAAACCATCCCGAAAGTGGGATGTTACAAATTACCACTAATTAAATAGGACAAAAGTAATTATGGCTAATTTATTTGCAACTAATTAACTATAACAGAAATAATTGCAACATAGTAAATACAAGTAATTAGCAATTAAATATGAGTAATTATACATGAATAATTAATTAATTAGCAATAAGTTGAATATGAGTAATTATACATGAATAATTAATTAATTAGCAATAAGTTGATTACTTATCAATAAATTACTTACGAGTAATTCATTACATCTAACTAAATACCACTAAATTAATTATGATTAATTAATTACCACTAATTAACTACATGTCATTAATTAATCATAATTAATTATGAGTATTTAATTACCCTAATTAACTACGAACCATTACTTACCAATAAGTTAATTATGGCTACATAATTACGACCACTTAATTACCACTAATGCAATTATCACTAATAAACTATGATTAAATTAATTATGACTAATTACTTAATTAATACTAAATTACCACTTATTACTTATGAATAATTAATTATGATTATTTAATTACGACTACATAATTACCACTTATAAACTATGAGTAAATCATCACTAATTAACTACGACTAATAAATTACCACTAATTAACTTCGAGTAAAATAATTACAACTAATGCAAAGGAAATAATTGTACCTTGCCATACTGTCAACCTCACTATACTTATACGGTCCTAAGTGCTGCTCTAAAAACTATTTAATTCACAGTGTAACCGAAAAAAGTTTTAGTTCTATTCTCTGTGTTCTCGGCGACGAGCGCGAGAACGAGAATAAATTCTAGAATGAGAACGAGAGCGAGCGCGACATCGGTTTTTATTGCAACACGATGGTGTTTCACGCCGACCGCGAAGCAACGGGAGAGAATCCCACGTGTTGTGCGCTCTGATTATGCATGCATGCGGACCAAGGCAGCGAGGTGATGGAGTTGACGGATGGGACAGGGGAAAAGATCAAGGGGACAGGGGATACTTTCGGCGGAAGGTAAAACGCGCACATGCCTGCGATTCGGCCCAGGGTTAGGATTAAATCTAGCCCCCAGGTCACGGACGCGTTGGACTTGACGCGTGGCGAGGCGTCCGGGCGCCAAGGGCATGGCAGAGGCGACAATCCGGGCAACGGGTGCGGACATGCCACGTGGTGGCTTCTGGGTGAGGGGACGCGAAGGCGCGCTGTCCGAGCGCCAAGGGTGCGAATGCGCTGCTATCCGGGCCCCGAGGGCGCGGCACTAGCGACGTGGCAGCCCAGGGGCCGTCTAGCCCCCCAGGGAGCGGTCAAGATGGAATTCGGGTGCAGGAGGCACGAACGTGGACGCGTGTCGGCCTTCAACACGTCCATTGTGCTAGTTTTGGCATTTGGATAGCCAATTTCGTTAATAACAGCGTCAACAGTGTCATTTAGGTCACACAAAAAAAAACTCTACAAATGCGTGCCAAGTACGGTCCTAACTTCTCACCTTGATACCAACAGCACTAATACCAGCAACCCAAACCAAAAGCGCAAAAAAAAAAGTGCAGCTCCAATGCCAGTCCCAGTAATGAACTACAGTAACCTGCAACCCAAACCCTGCCTGGCCGACCTATGAGTTTTTAATCATGCACGTGACTCAGGCGGCGGGCACTGGACAGTGACACTACACCCAACCACTGCCATCTGAAAACGATCACCGAGCAAAGCAAAGGCTCTCTCCACGGCCTCCACCACTGAATCCCACGGCTGAGCCCCCCCCTCCCCCCCTCTTTCTCTCTCCCGAAAACACCGCGAGATTTCATTCCATTTCCATGTGGATCAGATCATCAGGCTCTCTCCACGACCTCCAAAGTCCACCCATACTTTCCCCACTGTCCCACTTGCTCGCCTCGTCGCCCTCCCATTTTTATTCCTCCCCACGCCTCGAGTTCCCCTTTGCTCTCTCTCTCTCTCTCTCCACTCTGTTTACTCTCTGTTTTTTACTCTGCTTTTTTCCTGCTTCGCTTCTACTACTCGCTTTCACGGTCTCGCTGCGCCCGCCTCTCTTTCCTCTCCCCTTCCTCCCTCCGCTTCGGATTCCCAACTCTCTCTCAGGTCTCGCCAACCCAAAACCCTAGCCTTTGAGCACCGGCCCCATGGCGTCACCCGCGCGCCCCGCCGCCGCGTCCGTCTCCGGCGCCTTCGGCCTCTCCCCCGACCCCGCCGCCGCCCGCTGCTCCTTCGACCAGACGCGCTACCGCGCGGAGGTACCCGCCTTCTTCCCTCCCTCGCTGTCTCGACGGTTTTCTTGATTTCGGTCCCGTTGGGGGTTCACAGAGGGCTGCGGCTCTGGTGGGGCAGGATTTGCAGGACAAGAGGCTGGTGAGGACGTTCGTGAACGTCTACGGACAGCAGGAGGGGGGCTACTCCAAGGAGACCGTTATGGCGGCCGTGGAGGAGTGCATGAAGAAGCAGGCGGATGGGCTGTTGCACTCCCTCGAGGGCATCGGCGGCAGGCTGTCGCAGCTGGAGCTCTACTGCTACAAGCTCGAGAGGTCCATCGGGGAGCTGCGGAGTGACGTCATGGATTACCACAGCGAGGGGACCGTCAACTTCCGGTGCCTGGAGAAGAATCTAAGACAGGTGGGGTGCTCTGGCTTTTGATCGCTCTGTGCTCAACCGATTAGAAACCAAGAACATGAACAAATTAGTTGTTTTCTTGTTCTGAAAGGGTATGATCTTGTGTGTAGACAGCTGACTAATGAATGGAAGTGGTTCGACATTGGGGAGAACAGATGTGCCAGTTGTATGGGTTCAACAGTGTCAAGCTAGTTTGCACTTTGGATGAGTTGACTAGGCTGAATCAATAAATTGTGTGTACTGAAACTGTTTGATGTTTTGAAACTACGAGTAGTTTGCAATAATTACTCATGTACAAATTCAATAATTCATCTCCACAGTAAGATTATTCAAAAATTAATTAATAATTTCAAGGCCTATCACATAGTTTGTGTTTGTCATTGTAAAGTTTAGGGGCTGCTGAACCATTTTTTTAGAGAGAGAGGAAAGGGGCTGCTGGACTTGGCAATTGGTTCTTGTGATAATTATAGTAGGGAACTTTGATGCAATGTTCGGAATCCAAGATTGAGCTTGTAGTCATAAACTTAACAGTGCCATTTACATTTCACATTTATTTTGTGTTATGCTTTAGAAGTTACAATACAACATTTTCACATGCTATTACATTTAACTACAATGGAGTCAACTTACTGTTCTCATGAGATTTAGATCATTTTGTCGCATTAAAAACATCTGTCATAACTGAAACTACTTTTTGGTGGCCAGGTTCAGAAAGCTGTACAGATTCTTCAGGATAAGCATGAGCTTGCTGAAACACCAAAAGAGCTAGCCAAACTTCAAATAGCGCATGAATTACCTGCTAGAACAAATGAAGCCACTGCTTTGTCAATGCTTTCAGCAAGGGAAAATGATCACAGCGCACAAGTTGCAAAACATGAGGTTGCTTTTGTGCCACTTCACCAAGTTAATGCAATGCAATCTCCTGCTATGCCAGTCCAAAGTAGCAGTGGTTATATTCTGCAGCAACTAGTTCCTGTCTCTTTGAACACACAACACGATCAGCAGCAGCCGAGCCAAGCTGCTGTGTACTATATGCAAAGCCAAAATCATGTTAAGTGTACAGAGAACAAACCATTAGAATCTGTGGTTCATGTTATGCAGCCACATGTCCAGAATCCTGAAGCCAGGGTTGCAGTTGAGCTACCTCAGAAATCTAGTCAGGCAGCAGAATTATATCCTCAACCCCAGCATCATAGTCTACAGCCGTCTGCTCAGCAGGTTGAGTCACAAGCATGGCGATCACAACCGCATCTGGTGCAACAGCAGCAGTACAATATTCAGCAAGTTCAACCACAAATAGTTCAACAGCAAACATCATCTCCTCAGGCTCAAAGTGCTCAAGTCACACTCTTGTATCCTCCATACTGTTCTCAGAAGCCTGCCAATACTACCACCGATCCTCTTCCGAGAAGCTTGGTCGTGCAGTCTCCATACTCTTCACCTCAGCAGAAGCATCATGAAGTCGTGCCTTCTTTTTATGGCCAAGGCAACACAATTTTGCTTCCAACAGCAGAGCATAATATCCAGCATCAACAGCCACAACCACTGCAGCCGCACAGCCAGGGCTCATGCCCACCTCAACCAAGCAAGCCTAGTCACTGCAGTGTTGCATCATATGCTGTTCAAGGCAGTGGCCAAACCTACAGTGCCACATACAAGAATCCTTCTAACTTCCCTGCAACTGTTGTTACTGTTCTGCCTCAGCATCCAGCTAGCACTCCTATGGCGTTTCATCATTTGGCACCGCAAGTCGTGCATAACCATCCATTTGGAAATATGGTTGAAACGGCTAGTGTAGTAGGGTATCCACTGGATCGAGTTGAGAGAGTGACACTCCCGGTGGTAACTGCAGCCCAACCTGTAGACTCCAATGCCATGGTTGATCAGTTCAATGCTGGTAGCAATGTTACATCCCCACGAGAATGGTCCGCATAGTGCAGAATGGGCCAGTCATATTGTGGTACTTCGTTGCTCCCACAACTTATTTCCATGCCAATTATGATTGAAAGCTTATCAGCTCTCGCACGGGCATTTCATCTGGCTTCTTTTTTTTATTAGCCAGCAGATTAGTACAGATCCTTCTACTTTTTTCAGCTGAAGGGTCAATCTGAAATAAGAATGGTAGGTTAGTCAAGTGATGATGCTGGCATGTCCTCACTTTTAATGGACATAACTGCTTGTAACCGATGGTGAACTTATGCCTTAACAATATAAATATATGACGAGTTTACATCATCTTATCAGCTGTTTAAATGTTGGTTTACCAGGGTTTACATCGTCTTATCAACTGTTTTAATATTGGTTTACCAGCCTCTTGTGTTTTACACCTTTACTCCACATAGAAGCTGCCATTTTGTTTATCCAGCTGGTTTTTCAGTATGGAATGAAGATGAACATAACTGAGATATGGGTGTTCAGCCATTTGAAAATGAACTTCTCAATAGCTCATTATTCTGTCTTCTAATCTATTTTGTTTGGCTTGCTTTCAGTGCCTTTTAGAACAAGCAGTTGGTTTATGCTCACTGGAGAACGCAAGTGCTGCTGTGATTTAAGAAATAATGCCGGTAACTTTCCCTTAGAATTAGAGCTGTACAAAGGTTGAAATGATGGCAAACAAACCATCACTTGCTACTAAGATTGTTACAGCTTGTAGGGTCGTCGTTGGAGCAACGGAACGGAGAGCTGTTTATAGGATAACTAGGTATCAATTCAACTAGAAGCCAGATTACACTAAAATTACAAGATGCGTGTATTGCGTGTGGTTGGTATGTTAATTTTGTGTCATTCCAAACTTTTTTTGAAACCAAGTGCCATTCCAACTGTCCTTTTTTTTGAAAAAAAAAAAAACTTAATCCTTTTAAATGTACTCATGGAAGTAATTGCTGCAGATCCTTGATCAAGGCCACCGATCAATTCGCCGTGTCACACAATGGAATATGAATTCACATATCAACAATAGATGCAACAGAGAAGTTTGAACCTTTACCACGACCACCAAACACCTTAACAATTGTGCTACACACGTTGGTTGGTAAAATTGCTGCAAATCAAATAATATAACAGAAAATCTTGGTTTGATCTCCACTACAAAAAGGATTGTGAAACAAACAAATAAATAATACATTGGGGCTTCGGAGTGCTGCTGGTAACTTGACGTTTGCCAGACACGATACTCTTCACATTGTCAAATTTTGAGGGACCTCCGAAACCATACTCTCCTGGCTCACCACCTACTAATGTGCGTGTACTGTGGGAGTGTATTTGTACAACTGTCATACTCTCTTGGCCCTTTTCTCCGTTTGCTGCTTCCTGCGCTATGATGCAATCTTTCACTTTGTGTCAATCCTTTCCAACGCTTGTGTGCTCTTTCATTGCTGAATCCATTTTCAACATTGTTACTTCTTGAGGCATCAGCCTTCGCCTTTTTTCGTGATTTCTGATTCGACTTGGAGGACTTGCGTTTTTGCAATGGTGACGAACTTGTGTCCTCAGATGTGGATTGACTATTTCTGGGCAGCGGTTCATCATCGTCTATCACGTGCCAATGATACATTGCATCATTATCACCGTCAAACTGTCGGGTTAGCGGTTCCCAGGGTTCTGTTAACATGTCAGCTAACGTGTCATCGTTGTTCCAGCCTTTCCGGTCAAGGAGTACTGAATCCGGTCTGACAATGGTACCCAGAATGCTCCTGTTAGGTCCCAAGCTTGTGATCAAGTTTGCATCAGTTAACACAGAGTACGCCTTCGAAAATGCTGATTTCACCTGCGGCATGCAAAAATCTCTTCATCAGATGTTTGGCATGCTGAGTTTCATCAGATGCTGGGCAAGAAGAGTTTGTTATAAATATGTCAAAATATCCCATAGAAGTTGTATCATGGGCTCATGGCTAAAAGGCCGATACACTTCAAACATCAAACTATTAATATATGTTGCAGATTCTAGGGAAGCTCACTTATTGTGTGAACAACCTGGAGCATTTGAAAAGAAAAGGTCCAAAGGTAACAAGTTTGGTATCAGCACAGGATGGCTGTGAAGTATTTCTGCACCATATCTGGTAGTTGCTTAAGAAAGATTGCCCCAAACCAAAGAGAACCAGCAAATTTATTCCAAAATTAACTGTGACAATATTCAAATTTAAGCACATAACTTTTAATGCCCTGAGACAAGCTCAGATTGATTGTTCCAACCAGAGCTTGCACTACCATTCTAGGTCATTCATCACTAAAATAAAATGTCAGGCTTCCGGTCAGTAACTGATGGTATCAGACACTGACTAGACCATATCACCCATGGCCAAACATGGCTGGAAGACTGGAATAACAGCAGGAAAGGATAATATTCATACCCAGGAAAATTGCCAAGAACCAGCAAAATAAACCAGCGATTTTAAGATAAGGCTGTGATCATCGATTGTTAATTTGTTATTTATGAAAACATTTAGCATTACAAAGCGAGTTATAGCACCAAATTATTCCAAGTACCACATTCATAGCATATACAATGAAGTGCAGAAAGATGAACAGAAACTTGAGAAAACTACTACCTTGAAGTAGTTAAAGGAATTTTTCCCAATATCATTATCTGGTACCTAGGCCATCAAAATAATTTCAATACATAAATCCACTGGTACTGGAGATGTTCAAGTTCAGCCAAGATGAAGAAGAAAGGGCAAAATATCTTACCATGGGATCCTGAATGGCTAGAAGATATGGCCGATCAAAATTCTCAAACCTTGAAAAGCGTATTACAAATACGATCAGTGAACAGCAGAACTGAATCACAGCAGATGGTACCAAGGAAGAAAAAACTGGCCGGTTACCAGATTTACCGGATTTGCAAGTTCAAATTCTAATTTTCGAATTTTGGCTGGTTTTTAAGCAAATTCAAGCGAAATTCGTCTGGACTTTTTCCGGGAAATCCGGTAACCGGAACGGTTTTTTTTTCCCAGCCGCCTGGCGGGATTCCCACCGGAAACGGGTTTTGGATCCTTGGATGGTACTATAGTAACCAAAACAGTTTCACCCTAACACCTTATAAGTTCTTCAAACACACAATGAATTTTCACCTAGCAACGTTTTTACCAGTCTACAACCAACAAACAGAATGGATTTTTAGCACTGCAACCTAGTTCAAAGCAAACGAGACATTTTACTAGCTCCCCAGCAATAACCAAAAAAAAGTAATATGCAAAGCAAGTACAGCTGAACAAAAACATTGAGCAATGAAAGTAATGGTAAATTTATCTGGTGTAAGCCCAACTAATAAACTCATTGCCTTACTTTTTATCACTCTTCAAGAAAAAGGTTCTTGCAGAGTTTGCAGAGTTGCAAGATATCCCGACATTCCAATTGTTTAGCTTGCGCCCATAAAGATCAAAAAAGTTGACCTGCCATGGAGACAAAAACCATAAAGCTCGTATAAAGGGCTGCAATCAATGATGCACCGATACGGCAACCAGGCAGCATACCAGTATCCTGTATCGTACCGGGTACGGGTACGGCCCCAATACGTATCGGGAAATATCATAAATATTCTAGCTTTAAAATAAAGAAAATAAAATTCCAATACATCTCGATACGGCCCGATACTGCAATACAACCCAGTAAACACTACTTCAATTGAAGCTCAGCCCAACTTGAACGCATGTAACCCTAGCACGACTGCACGAGCCCCTTCTATCTCATTCGCTCCCAATTCCTTCAACTCATTGCCTCCAGGTCGTGCCTCCTTTGCCCATCGCCTCCCAGGATGTGCCTTCCAGCTCCATACTCCGGGGCCTCCAGCACCAGCGACTCCACCACTCTCCGCTTCTCCAGCATGGCAGCGGCTCCAGGACTCAAGCAAGCGGCAAGTCAGCGAGGCAGCGACTCCAGCAGTGCTTTTACACATCAGGTACTTCCCCTGCCACTTGTTTGGTTTGGATTTTTATTCTATGTACTGAGTTGGGTTAGTTTAGGGTTGTGTTTTACATATCTGTAAGTTACAAGAGGAATGGTTGTTTGATGGATTTTTGTTAGGTATATTTCGTGCAATATGGCAAGTAGAAGTTCCGAAGGATCATCAACTCATCATCAAGTTCCTGCTTGTCATGACTCATGCAGAAGCTAAGTCTTCTATTGTTCATTGCATATGCTGCCTGGGAGTGTTACCATTAGCCCAAACTAATAATATTGCATTTCTGACTGCAGGATGCATTGCTGAATTTGCATTTGTGGTATCTGTTAAGAGAGTTGTTGAACTGAGATGAGATGTTGGAGTGAAGGTGAGTCCTGGACTGAAACTTATAATAATTTATATTTTTAATATATATATACAGCTGTATCGCCGTATCAGACATTTTGGAGAAATGGGGTATCATCGTATCCGTATCGCCGTACCCGTGTCACATATCGGCGCATCATAGGCTGCAATCATGTTACATTTCTCCATCATCAAAAGAGAATGTATGTTTCTCCAATAAAGTAGCAAAGGAAAAAAATGAAACAAGCATTTCGCAAGTAGGATATACTACAAAACCGGTAAGCAGTGAGTATATACCCTGGTGCACAACATGAACCAGTGACTATTCTCACTGGAACTTACATAAGATAAATATCAAAGCAATTAAATGTAAAACATTTCATTACTATGAAACATTCAGAAAATTATTGCTTACCAAAAGAATTCCCAAATTGTGCTCCTTGGATCGACGATACCCCAGCATATCTTTCCCTCCCCAGACCAACTAACAAAAAGAAATAAATCCTTAGAACAGTGGATAATTTATTATCCTCAGGTTGACAAATATCCTGCAAACTTCAGAGTAGTAAACAATGCCACAATGAGGAAAGTATATGGCAGTTGAAATTATTGTGTTACCAGTGTTTAGAGCTAAACAACTGAATTTCTGTTAGTTAAATGCCTTAAATATTTTTTTGAAGGAAAGCCTTAAATATGTCATGAAATAAACACCTTATGTTATAACTTTCAACTTTATGCAACTCAATTCCCATTAGATAAATCATACAGAACATAAGGCCTTGCAAGCTATAGCACATAAATAGAACTCATTTTACCTGTAACTGTGTGATCAGCATCGTGAGAAGAGCATATGACCCAATCCCACCTGTATAGACCTACCAAAAATAGTAAAATGATCATTAGAAATCTAGGTCGGCCCAACAATTCTAAATAACCACATTTTAATTATGGAGCGGAGAAATTACTTGTTTTTAGTCTAATTGTACCTCATTGAGCTCTCTTTGATGAAGAAAAACCTTCAGAATCATACACAAAGGTCTTAAAGCAGGCAACTTCTTGACAGCATCCTACAGTACAAAATGGAAAAGATAATTGTCTGAGTCAGCAGGAAAAGTAGATGATCCAAATTCTAAAGTATATATGATCATCTATCACAGATTAGCTTCAACAGAGTACATGCTACCATTCCATAATGGAATAATTAGTCATTTGTTTGAACAATTACCTTGATGAAGTCCGCTGCCTGCGGTCCACCATCAACATCAAAGCTGCAGAAGAGAAAAAAAGGCATTAAGACAAAGTGTTTGCACAAAGGAAAAAAAAAGTCGGATATTGGTATAGCTAAATCCTAAATGACAACAAAATTTAACCTGACGTCAAAAGCTATTCCACTATTTCTTTCCACAAACTTCACAATTGGCACACGGGCCTTTGCTATTACCTGCCATGAAAGAAAAATAAGTCCATCAACAAAATAAGCAACTCGGTATCTACTTGATTGACAAATAACCAACTGGCAACTGCAGAACAGAATGATGATAGCTTCTGAAGTCCAAACAAAAGCATTTGGTCCCTTCCAAGGTAACCACTTATCCCACATGCTTATTCCAATTGGATAACAATTGTGTTTTTTTTTCAACGAAAAAAATAGTTTCATTTTTTTTTAGAAGTGCTTGTTATGAGTATGAGTAGCTCTTTAACAAAAGAAGACTTCCAAAGAATGCATGTTCTTGCATAGTAGATTAGAAATGATGAGAATTGGGACCTGTATCTTTTTAGCAACGCCTTTCTGAGACAATGCTTTTGCAAGAGCATATAGGCCAACTTGAGGAGTCTTAACCCTGGACTCAAATATTACAACCTGCAACAGAAGACCACATATAAACTTTCATAGATAAAGGAGAGGAACATTTCCTAAAAGAAAGTACTCCATCTAGTCACAAAAGACTGTCGTTTTGGGTTACATACAGGTAAACTTTCTGAACTTTGGGTATTGATATTTTTTCTCATTTTTAGATTGAACACATCAAAATGATATGTATAGATTTGTCTCGAAAAGAACTTTCATAAAAGTGCAATTTTATTAGGTTTTATAAAATCTATTACAATAGAAATTAGTGGTCAAAGTTATGTTTTGGGGACCGTATCAATATCCAAAACGACATTCTTTTGTGACTAGATGGAGTATATTGTCGCGCATTTCCAAATAAAAGTGTTAGATATGTATATAGCTTAAGATGTTCTTTGCATATTAACCTACCCTGTACATAATATATTAGTCTTTTGGCCCTTGGAATAGATCAAGGTTCATTCCAACATAGTATCAGAACTAGAGTTAGGGTTTCCTATGTGACCGCCACCGCCGCGAGCTTTCCTCTACTCTAGCGCCACGAGCAACGCCGCCCAAGCCACTGCCGCTCCGATCCGGCGCAGCTTCAGGCGTCGCCGCCGCAGCTCCTCCGCGCCGCTGGATCCACGCCGCCCCGAGCCGGACCACCCTGACGCCACCGTTTTCGCGGCGGCATGTCCCCAACCCGAGCGGCCATCCCCGCCACTGGCGGCCGCGACGCCACCGGGCCTCCTTACTCTGTTTTTCTATTCCATTGGAGTCGTCGACTTCAGCTTCACTCCAACTCCACTAATCTACGTGGAGCTGTCGTCTTCGCTCCGGCTCCAGCGACGTAGAGCCGACAACTTCGGCTTCACTCCGGCTCCAGCAATCTACGTGGAGCCAGTAATTACGGCCTCGCCTTAACCTCGGCTCCGGCTTCTCCACCCTCTCTGGCTTTTGGCTTCTCTCCGGCTCCCGATCTAGCTAGAACCACTGCCTGGGGCTTCTACTCCTTAGCACACCGCCTCCTGACTCCGAATCTGGTCAAGTCACCACTGATGGCTACTACCGGAGGCTCCTTCGCCATCCCACTCCCCCCAGTTCGGTTCGACGGGACAAACTTTAGGGAGTGGGTTGTTCACTTGAGGATTCGCCTCAACGGCAAAGACCTCTAGGTCATCTCACGTGGCGGCCTGTCGCCTCGCTCTGCCGCTAGTTCTCGCGGCTCTTCCTGGCAGTGCGGTCAGTATCCCAGAGGCCGCCAATGCCGTGATCGGAGGCCACAGTAGCTCTACTAGTCTGAGCTACATGCCTACGATAGATGGCGAGATGTCGAAGCTCGTGCTACCGCCATCTTGGTGGGTAGCAAGACTGTGGCCACCTCCATGGATGTGGCTGAGCTACCAACAACGCAGCTGATGTGGGAACATCTCCTAGCTCACTACCAGTCGACGAGTGATGCAATGTAACTCTCCGTCGTGCACCAGGCGCATTCTCTTCAGCAACTTGATGCCACCGTGAATGACTTCTACCGGCAGATGTCTGAGGTGTGGCATCAGCTCGACTCTCTATGGCCGGATGTCTGTCGGACTTGTCCCTGTTGTGTGCGGCTCCGCACTCACTAGGAGACTCGCCATCTCTACAACTTTCTGACACGGCCCTAAGTTCGAGACTATGCATGCTCAGCTCGACTCGCCACCCGCGCCTGGCCTTTGTAGAGGCTCTCGCGAGTGTTCGTGCTGAGGAGAATCGTCATCGTGGCGCGGCTCAGATACAGGATGTATTGTCTGCTTCAGCGCTTGCTCCTTCGTCTGCTTCTTCAACACCGACCGTGATCCCTCTAGCTCCCAACGCACCAGTGGTTGCTGCTTCTACTACAGGTCTCCAATGCACCTACTGCCAGCGTGACGGCCACAGGTATCAGGATTGCTACAAGACAGTGAGGACTTGGAGGACAAGGCTGCGCCCCCAGACGATTGCCTGTGCAAATCGTGTGGCCTACTCATTTTATTTATGTTTTCTGCTGTATCTTTTATTTGGCCTTATGCCTAGCTCTAACAAACTCTTAACTATTATTCAATAAATGTGTGATATGGATGTGCTATCATTTTTGTTTGACTATGTACACTAACTGTTCCTGGACTAGTGTATGAAACACAGAGAATCTGGGATCCTTCACTCCCGGGTTCGACAAAAGTGGTATCAGAGCCATATCAACTGTAGGTCATGGCCTTAGTTAGAATGGACAAATCTTTAAGGTCTATTTTCAAAAAATTAAAATATTTGTGTTATGTGAGGACTTCAGTATCAACGTCGCAAAGCTAGAAGCGACAAACCAACGAACTCCAGTGAAGCAGCAACGTAGGCGAATTGGCTATTCGGCAGTAAAGGTATTAAATACAGGAAGCCTTATCCTTAGCTATCTTTTAGTTTCTGATTGCTTTACGTAATAGATAGATTGCCTTCTTTAGAGTTGGATGAGAATTGTATTCGGAGTCAGATAGAATACATTAAACACTATATAAGGGGAGCCTGTTTCGTTGTATCAATTAAGCAATGAAATAAAGTCTTTTCCCAATCTCTGTTCTCTATTCCCAGTCTTGTTCTTGTCGACAACCTCGCCACGGCTCCTGGACGCAGGCCTGCACACGCGTGACCTCCGGTAGCGCAAAACTATCGCTTGCGATCCCTGGAACACACACCAATTTGGTATCAAAGCCCTCTGCGGTGGATGCGATGCCAGGATCAGAAGAAGCAACGGAAGAGGTGACCATGGCGCAGCTTTTCCAATCCCTCCAGATGATAACAGGGCGACTCGATGGCATGCACCAACAGATGGGGGATGTGGTCACCCGTTTAACGGCCGTTGAAAAGCAGCCAGCAACGGAATTGCGGTCTCTTGCAGCCTCGACCAGGATCACAGCAACTGACTCGGTCGACATACCTGGGACAGTCATCATCGGTACCGCTACAAACGTCCACCACATCATTACCTTCCAACCATACTCTGCAATTGCCATACCCGACCACCTTAACACCCACCTCACCATTACCCACCATACCATACCATCAGAACCAATTTCATCACCAACCTCATGAGCAGCACTTTCCAACCGTATTGCCCACAGGCAGTGTTTCATCAGGCGTTCCACGCTATCACAAGCTGGAATTCCCTGTCTACGATGGCAAAGACGATCCTCTAGCTTGGAACAATCGATGAGAACAATTCTTCCGAGGGCAACGGACGGACGAGGTCGACAAAGTCTGGCTAGCCTCTTATCACCTCACCGGCATTGCCCAATATTGGTATTTCCAATTAGAAAGGGATACAGGAACACCATCCTGGCCTCGTCTCAAGGAACTATGCCATCTACGATTTGGACCAGCGATAAGAAGCAATCCTCTCGGCGCCCTGGCGCGTCTTCCATTCACCAGCTCGGTACAACAGTACATTGATCAATTTCTCGCCCTATTGTGCCGAACAGAAGCCTTGCATCCACTACACCAGATGCAACTCTTCACCGCAGGATTGCCCGAACAACTGCGGCTTGATGTGGAGCTACAAAATCCAACAGACCTTCAAGTGGCGATGAGCTTAGCCAGAGCATATGAACGTCGCGGACAAGCCATTCCAGTAACACCGGGAGCAAGTAACAATCGTTCGAGTCCAAGACCGTCGGGTTGGCAGCGGCCATCTACTCCCATCCCAGCAGTACCACGCCCATCGATGCAATGAGACCACAACGCCGCCAAGCTGCGCGGCGCAACCAGTCGCCCGTACACCGATCGAATCCGCCGGAGATGGCCGAACGGCACAAAAAGGGCCTTTGTTTCAACTGTGACGAACAATTTGTGCGGGGACATCGCTGTCAGCGGCTCTTCTACATCGACGTATCGGATGCGGACGATGACTCGGCCGGGCGACATTCCACCGAATTGAATCAGCGCCACCGTGTCTCTTCATGCCTTGACAGGTGTGGAGCATCCAGCAAACGACACCATGCAAGTTAAGGTAAAGGTTGGGAGAAGGAATTTGTTGCATTATTAGACACAGGGTCTACTCATAACTTTATCAGTGAAGAGATGGTGGCCAGCACAGGAGTCCCACTCGAGCCCAGACCTGGTCTTCGTGTCGAGGTGGCCAATGGGGACCGCGTGACCAGTGGAGGCGTCTCTAGGAACCTGCTCCTGTCAATTGCTGGTGAACCTTTCACGACCGATGCCCTAGCGCTTCCACTCGGCGGGTGCGATATTGTTCTCGGAGTACAGTGGCTCAGAACATTGGGACCGATTCTTTGGGACTTCAACAATCTCTGTATCTCCTTCTAGAGAGAAGTTCGCAATATCATGTGGCATGGTATAGCAGCACCAGTAGCAGCGGTTCGTGCAGTTACATGCTCCAACGAGGATCTCCTTTCTGCCTTATTGACAGAGTTTGAGGATCTCTTTGCAGCACCAGAGGGACTTCCACTGGCACAACCCTTTGATCACCGCATCCACCTTCGGCCGGGATCAAAACCAGTGGCAGTACGTCCATATCGATACCCTCAGTTACAGAAGGATGAGCTAGAACGTTAATGTGCTGCAATGTTGCAACAAGGCACCATCCGACCAAGTACTTCGGCTTTCTCGTCACCAGTCCTACTTGTCAAGAAGGCTGACAACTCGTGGCGTTTTTGTGTTGATTATCGCGCACTCAACGCTTTAACACTCTGCGGCAAATTTCCGATACCGGACGTGGAAGAACTCATTGACGAGTTGAGAGGCGCACGCTTCTTTACCAAACTTGACCTCTGCTCAGGCTATCATCAGGTGCGCATGCACTTAGCAAATGTGGAGAAAACCGCCTTCAGGACACATCATGGCCACTTTGAATTCTTGGTGATGCCATTCGGCTTAACCAACGCGCCGTCTACATTTCAAGCCTTAATGAACAAGGTTTTGCGACCTTATCTCCGCCGCTTTGCACTTGTTTTTTTTATGATATTTTGATATACAGCTCTTCATGGTCGGAACATTTGCAACATTTACGGACCATTCTACAAGTCATGCACGACAATTGCCTTCATCTGAAGCGGTCCAAATGCAGTTTTGCTACACCATCTGTGGCTTATCTCGGTCACGTTATTTCAGCCAATGGGGTTGCCATGGATGCAGACAAGGTGATTGCTGTCCAAACATGGCCACAACCACAGTCAGTAAGAGGATTACGGGGGTTCCTTGGCCTCGCCGGCTACTACAGAAAATTCATTCGTGATTTTGGTACTATAGCCGCACCTCTCACTAAACTTCTCAAGAAGGAAACCTTCCAGTGGTCCGAGGCAACCAACCTTGCTTTTCAAGCACTCAAGAAGGCTCTGGCCAGCGCACCTGTACTACACCTACCAGACTTCTCCATCGATTTCATCGTTGAGTGCGATGCTTCGGGCATGGGATTCGCCACCGTTTCTTCACCAAGGCGTGTTTCTTCACCAAGCGCGCGGTCCTCGGCTTTCTTGACAAGCCGAGGTCAGACGCCATGCGAAGCTTGCCGCTTACGAAAGGGAGTTGATCGGATTGGTACATGCTATCAGACACTGGAGGTCGTACCTTTGGGGTTGTTCTTTCATAGTGCGTATCGACCACGACAGCCTGAAATTTCTGTTGGATCAATGGCTTTCAACCATTCCACAACATCAATGGGTTAGCAAATTGTTTGGGTACAGCTTTACGGTGGAATATCGACCTGGCCATTTGAATATTGTGGCTGATGCTCTTTCACACCGGGAAGGGGACATCTCTGCGGTTTTTGCGCTCTCTAGACCATCTTTTTCGCTATTTGATGAGTTGCGCCAGGAGATAGCTACTGCACCCGAATTACAATCCATCTGTTCTCAGGTTCAATCCGGCGCATTGGGTGCTCCGTGGTCCTGGTCGGATGGTTTATTGCTCCATGGAGGCTGGGTGTATGTTCCAGCGGCTTCACTTTCCTTGACAGCTATATTAGCAATGGCTCACACAGGACACGAAGGATTTCAAAAGACCCTCCAGCGCTTGCGATCAGATTTTTATGTTCCTCGTGCGCGAAAGGAGGTCCAGGATTTTGTGCGAGCTTGTGTCACATGCCAAAGGAATAAGACCGAACATCTTCACCCCGCCGGTCTCCTACAACCTCTCGAGGTTCCAACAACAGTCTGGGCCGATATTTCAATGGATTTCATTGAAGGGTTGCCTTGCGTACATGGCAAATCAGCCATTTTATCGGTTATCGACCGTTTTTCCAAGTATGCTCACTTCATTCCTTTGGGCCATCCATACACAACCACAACAATCGCCCGTGTTTTCTTTCACGAGATTGTTCGTCTCCATGGGATTCCACATTCGATTGTCAGCGACCGTTACCCTGTCTTTGCTGGTGCGTTTTGGCAAGATTTATTCCGTTTGATGGGCACTCGTCTGCATATGAGTTCAGCATTTTGATGGATAAGTCTATGTGTTGGCTTTTGCCGCTCTTCAAGGACAGCATCCTTGACTGGCGGTTAGCATCTCTTTTGGACAGAGCATCTTGGACTAGCTTTAGGACTAGCTTTAGAGGACAGAGCATCTAGGACAGAGCATCTAGGACACAGCATCTAGGACAGAGCATCTAGGACAGAGCATCTTAGACTAGCATATGCTTGGCATATGCTTGGCTGGTTAGCCCTATAAATATGTATCCCCAACCCCTCAGGTTGGCATGGCATTGTGAAGAGAAATATACAAGAAAAAATTGTCCCATCTCCAAGTGTCATCCTCTCCATGAGAGTGAGGATCTTGCTATCACCAATAGTAAAAGTCCAGCGACTAACAAGTGGTATCAGAGCTATACTATCCTGTAGCCTTAGCATCTCCTGCTCATCTCCTTCTCGGCCTCAGCAGCCCCACCCAGTGGCGGCGGCAGCCCACCGCCCACGCTCACTCCTCTCCGAGACGGCAGGCGGCTTGTCGGCGCCTCTCTCCACGCAACACCCCAGTAGCGCGCCATGTCCGCAGAGCGATCTCGGCGTTCGGCCGCCTCGAGCACGCGGCGTCGTGACGGCCGAGCTCGCCAAAGCAAGCAGCAATGGCGGCGGCGCGACCGCCGCAGCAGCAGGCGCAAGGCCGGCGTCGGTGGCGGAGCGGGCAGCGGCCAGGCAGAGGCGGAAGGCGGCAAGGGCGGCAGATGCAGCGCGTGCGGCGCGCAGAGAGTCAAGGTCTGCGCGGCGGCAGCAGCAGCTCCATCTCTGCGATGATAGTAGCGACGCGACCTTGAGCCGAGAGAGGGAGGCAAGGCACAGGCGGCGGCGCGATGAAGGCGGCCGCGACGCCACGAAGCTTAGCGGCGGCCGAGACAGCGCGGTCGCTACGATGCGCTCTGGAGGAGGCGCGACGGCGGTGGCGCTCGGAGGAGCGCGCGCGGCGGTGGCGCTCTGGAGGAGCGCGCCGCGGCGGTGGCGCTCTGAAGCGCTCGGCGGTGGCGCTCGAGGAGGCGCGCGCGGCGGTGGCGCTCTGGAGGAGGCGCTCGGCGGTGGCGCTCTGGAGGAGGCGCGCTGGCGGTGGTGCCCGGAAGAGCGCGCGACGACAACGGCGGCAGACGGTCGATAGAGCGCGCGCTTCCGCGAGCGCGGGCTCTCTCACGGGCCGTGCAAGTGGTTACCACGGGTTCAGTGTTGTCGGGGATCCGCCCGGCGGTGGGTGGCCTACCTCACCAAGGCCAACTACGTCGAGTGGGCGCGGTGATGAAGGCGAGGCTCAGTGCGGCACATGTGGGAGGCGGTCGACGGCGACGCCGACCACGACCGAGATCGGCGGCGCCGATGCTCATCGCTGCGATCCCCGCCCGAGATGCGCTTCTCGCTCTCAACAAGCGGATCGCCAGGAGGCTTGGGACGCCATCGCTGCGCGCGCGCCGGCGGCGGCCGCGCGCAAGTCCACACCGCAGCACGCCGCGCGGAGTGGGAGACCACGGCCTTCAAGCGGTGAGGGCGTTGATGACTTTGCTCTCGTCTCAACACTCTGCTGCGGTTGGTACGATTCGGTGGCGACACCTACGGCGAGGAGAGAGTCGCCGAGAAGCTCTTTCGCCGCGTCCCCGAGAAGTACAAGCGGATGGCTCGGTCGATCCAGTCTGCTGACCTCTCCACGATGTCGATCGAGGAGGCGATAGGTCGCCTCAAGGTCGTCAACGATGATGAGCCACGATCCTCTCCCACCGTCACCATTGGCGGAAGCTCCTCCTCACTCGGGAGGAGGGGCTGCCGACCAAGGTGACGAGGAAGAAGGGAGCCTCGCTTCCACGACGGCGGCGCATGTGTGATAAGCGCGGCAAGCGCGCAAAGACGCCTGGCATGGGCGCGAGGACGTCTTAGGGTGATGACCGTGGGCGCCAGGCGGCGCGCCTGGCAAACAAGAGCCGCGCGAGGCGACTCTTGCTACAATGCGCGCAAGCTTCGGTCATCGGGCCAAGTTGTCGGCGACCACGACGCGCCAGCCCACGTCGCGCGCGGAGGAGGAGGAGCATCGGCTCGCTTCATTGCTCGAGCGAGCATCGAACTACCTCGGCGCACCGCCGCACGCTCCTCCACCTTGACGAGCCAAAAGCACACGCCTCTTCGGCGAAAGTTCCGCACAGCGGCAAGACCGACGGGTGGTGCTCGACACCGCGACACCCACCACATGACCGGCAATGGAGTTCTTCTCCGAGCGTGACTCAGCGCTCGAGGCTCACAAGTTTGGGGACACCTCGACGTTGAAATCAAGGACGACGCTCTGCTCTAGGATCGGGATGGCTCAGATTCCTCCAGGAGACACACAAGACTTAGGGAGATTGATGGATAAGTCTCTGTGTTGGCTTTGCCGCTCTTCAGGACAAAGATCCTTGGTAGCGGTTAGCATCTCTTTGGACAGAGCATCTTGGACTAGCTTTAGGACTAGCTTTAGAGGACAGAGCATCTAGGACAGAGCATCTAGGACACAAACATCTAGGACAGAGCATCTAGGACAGAGCATCTTAGACTAGCATATGCTTGGCATATGCTTGGTGAATTAGCCCTATAAATATGTATCCCCAACCCTCGAAGTTGGCATGGCATTGTGAAGAGAAATATACAAGAAAAAATTGTCCCATCTCCAAGTGTCATCCTCTCCATGAGAGTGAGGATCTTGCTATCACCAATAGTAAGAGTCCAGCGACTAACACATTTCACCCACAGTCGGATGGCCAGACAGAGGCAGTCAACAAAGTTATTGCAATGTACCTTCGTTGTCTCACAAGGGATCGTCCTCTCCATTGGGTAGACTGGTTACCATGGGCGGAGTATTATTATAATACATCTTATCATACAGCTCTTTGTGATACTCCCTTCAAGGTTGTATATGGGCGTGCACCTCCTTCTTTGATGACATATGACGCAGGCACTGCCAGAGTTGCAGCAGCCGAAGCACAGCTACGAGACCGTGATGTGTTTCTCCGCGAGGTACATGACCGTCTCCTCCAAGCCCAGCAATATGCTAAACAACACTATGATAAACACCATCGGGAGATTACTTATGAGGTAGGAGAGTGGGTGTGATTACGCTTGATTCATCGGCAAGCAACATCAATTCCAGGTTGTCGCATGGGTAAGCTCGGCCCAAGGTTCTATGGGCCGTATCAAGTATTGGCTCGTATTGGTTTGGTAGCATACCGTCTTCAACTTCCAGAAGGGTCAAGACTACACAATGTTTTGCACACCAATTTGTTTTTCTTTCTGGAGTCCTTACCCTTTCTCTCTAAAAAGATTTCTAACTCTTGTCTCGTTCAAAAACTTGTAGATGTCTAAAGCCCCGAAAGCCATCTTCCACAGAATCTACGCCAGACAATGGCCACACTTTGGAGATTTCTTCATAAGGCACAGACTAGAGTTCAGTATAGTTTCTACCTCTCCAAACTCAGTGTTGTTGATCCACCATGAGTTTGAGCGGGGTGTTAGATATGTATATAGCTTAGGGTATTCTTTACATATATTAACCTACCCTGTATATGATATATTAGCCTTTTGACCATTTGGAATAGATCAAGGTTCATTCCAACAAAAAGGTGGTGAGGCGCAACATGTTTGCAACAAACTTATGTATCCTGGTAATTTTTCTTCTACCACAGAACAGCACAGCAAGGTATGTCTGCTTAATATCAATTTAGCCAGTAAAATTAAGAGGTGGACATCGGTCCACAGAAACATGGAATGTTCTTTTGACCTAGACAGGTAGAGTCTAATATTGCAAGCACTAATTGCAATCTATCTCATTTTCTCCTCTCCCTATTTGCAATTCTGTTGCTTTTTTACAATTTGAAAAACAGAAAGTGTATGCTGGAACTCCACACTTTACTGCATTTATTTTAAATAATCTACGTCATGATCAGATTCTAGAGTTTGTTATTGCTTTAAATCTTACAATGAATAGGTAGAGCCGTAGAGGCCTTCCCTACTGTGCCATTAATACAAAAACCAGAAGACAAGAAAGCAAATCTTCAGCCTCATTCCATAGTAGGACATAGAAGAGTAATATTGTCTACCAAGTAAACATTATGCTCCAGGAAATCATACAACACAACAGGAACAGCAAATTAAGCGCTGAAATCCACAAAAGAGTAGGAAAGAAAAATGCTTACATCGATATCACTTGTTGGTAAATATAGCCCTGTTCTGAAAGATCCAAATACTTCCACCTGCCATGCAAAATCAAGAATTACCAAATGACTTGCAGCTACCATTAATTGAAAATATAAAAGGCAAGAGAGAGAGAGAGAGTAGCGATGTCTTACCTTGCACCAAGGCCAAATATGTTTGACAACATCCGAGACAGCTTGCACAGCAGCTGTCCGTGAAGACTGTTCTTCAGCAGAAGGTGAGATAAAATCGCAGAAATCAAGGATCTCTGTAACAAATATACAATACTTCAGTACTGCATCAGTGCATCAGTCAAATTCTCCAGCTTGAAAAAATATATACAACAGTGAGTTCCTACTGATCTTGACTAATTCAAGCTCTCAAAGAGTAAATGTGATTTGCGGGTCTAAACAACTAAATAGCATGGTTTCACTAGGTTTTACATAAGCATCAAACTGATTAATGTGATGGTACATAAGAATTTCCAATTAATACGGTCTATTGCAACCACAAAAGCACTGTTTGCCAGAACAATTCTTCTCCAATTACTTTCTCCATCAACAATACATGGAGACCACTACAAGGTTAGTTGTTTTACATGTAAATGTAAAGGATATCACTAGGATGCCCATTTGCCTAAGGTGGCAAAAACACCATGATATTTTGTTAGTCTATTGTTGTCCAAACTGCAACTGTTATTTTGTAAATTGAATTGTGTAGGAACCAAGTGGACATTCCAAGTTTCTGATCCTTAGTATGGTTTGCACAGGCCATCCTTATCATATATAACACCATAGTTTCCAAGCAACCCTTCGAGCTCCTCAATACTGTTTATCAAAATACAATTCAAACACCTCACTCCCCATAAACTGAACTACAAAGTGGGCAAAAGTTGCAGGAAAAAATCAAACCAATCCCAAACTAACCCCCAAAAGAATTCCCTTTCACAATTACCACTCTCCACTCACTTCTCACCTTAACATAAATTCGACACACTCCCAAGCTGAATGTGTGCAAATTTGCAAGCTAAAAATTTTAAAAATTACAATCTCTAAACCCAGCAAAAGCATAAATCACTTCCTTTTCCCCATCGTCCACGCTAGTAAGTACTAGTAAAGCCAAAAAATCCTCACCCTTGTGAAGCTGCAGCATGGGGCTCCTGAACCGTCTCCCGCCACGGAACCACGCGCGCTCCGACCCCTGCGCCGGCAGCTCCGCGGGGGCGAGGGAGCTGGAGAGCGTCGCCGCCGCGGCAGGCGGCGGCGCCGGCGGCGGGGAGGCCGGCTCGGCCTCGACGGCCGCCGAGACATAGAGGGAGAAGAAGTCGGCGGCGGGGATGTTAGCGAGGACGTCCCCGTCAGCGGTGATCTCGTTGCGGAAGACGGCGTAGGTCGCGGTCGCGTCCTCATCAGCGGCGGCAGCTGCGGGGGAGGAGGACGGGCGGGGCTCGGCGGCGTCGTCGTCGAGGTGATCCTCCGGCGAGAAGGCCAGGGTCAGCCCCGGCAGGGCGTCGTAGACGAAGGCCGCGGCGCTCGCTTCGGCCTCCATGGCCATGGCGGTGGCGGCGGCCGCTTGGGTCGGCGCGTGGGAGTGGAGAACTCGTTTGCCCTTCCTCCAGTGGTTAGGCTCCGCGGCCTGCGCTTCGCGAGCCATTGGTAGGTTGGGCTTCGGAGGAGGCGGCCCGAAACGAGCTTGTCGTTTTATGTGGCTCGCCGCCGGGCCGAAACAAGTTGTAGCCGCGCACGATTTGACGGCTCGTATTGTCCTCTCCGTCTCAATGCGTTCTTTTTTTTCACTGAAGCTATTTTCTTTTCTTACAGATCAACACTCCAAACTATTCTGTTAAGGAATTTAAATGGTGAAAAATACATTTTTTCTATCCAGGTGATTAAGGCGCCAAATGGGGAATGCAACCCCTTATGGCCTTACCAGTACTAGCGGACCAGAAATAAAATTAAGGGTGCTCATATGACTCTAATCTTCTTTTAACTTCAGACTGCACTCTATTCCTAATAATCGATGGATGACAATGCTACAGGATATCCAGAGTCCGACAGATGGTAGGGAGTGCTCCCGCTTCGGCTACCCCGATTAGGTCTGTCCCTGCCTATACATGTTGTGTTTTTTATTTCTTTAGCAAATCTTGCACCATACATCATCTCTCTATCTAAAATAAAGGCATAATTCAGCATGGCACCCTTCCCCTTGTAAATGCAACGGGGCGTGTATAATTGAGATGGTCATTCCGGAATCATAAAAACGGGAGTACATAGCTCGGTGGAAGGTCCTCCATAGTCCTAACACATCTGAGATGGCGTGATCGTGCATTCACCGACTTCATCAACTGCAGTACGTCCACATTAATGCTCTTTATCCTGTGCTGACCTACGCATAACCAAAATCCCGACGGTGTGAGGCTCGACACAGTGAGACGTGTTCTACTTATAGTATCTCTATGTCATATGTTACTAAGAGATGTAGGACACATCAGTATTTAGGTGATGTAGAGGAGAGAAAATAAAGAGAGAAAGTGAGTTTATTTTTAGACGAAGAAACAAGTAAGTTGTTGATACAAAAACATAATAAACAACAAAATATCTATTAGAGACTTACTTGTTACTAAAAACCTGTTTTGTGGATAGCAATTAAAGTATAAATTAAAGTCTTACATAAAAGCTCAAAAAATAATCTATTGGAAGACTTATTTTTTTTATTAAATTGAGTGCTATCTCTCCTCTTAGTAACAAACTAAGAAACAAACTATTGTAGATGCTCTTATGGATGAAAAATAGATACGAATTATCCATATTATTCGTATTTGATAGGATACGAATACGATATAGATTTGTCTATCCGATTAATAATTTCTCTCCTATTCGTATTCGTATTCGAATCCGCATAAAAAATATGGATGCGAATATGGTGTGGAATTTTTCCAATCTGAACTATTCGTATTCAAATTTAATGAAGCAATATAAGTATTTTATTGCAGTATGCCTAATTAGTTGGACGATTTCTTCTAATTTAACGTGAATTCATGTTCCGAATTTTTTTAAAAAATAATATTGTTTTAAAAGATATTTACAAAAATAAATAGTCGCTCCCAAAAATTACAAAAATATATCCCTGTCGAACCTGTCGCCAGTTGAACTGGCGACAGGGACCCTGTCGCCACCCTGTAGTCGGCCCAACTAGCTATCGCCAGTTGAACTAGCGACCGAAAGTTGGGTAGATTCATGTCGCCAGTTCAACTGGCGATAGGTTCCTGTCGCCAGTTGAACTAGCGACAGGGACCCGGCTATAAAAACCCCAAAAAGTCAGTGCGTAATTCATTTTTATTCCAGAAAATTACAAGAGAGAGTTCGAGAGGGATGGAAGAAATAGTAGCGAAGCTCTACCGGTTCGTCGCGGAGGAGAGAGGTTGACAGAGCATCAGTTCCGAGCGATCATCTTGCAGGTAAATTTTTCTGAAACTGTGTACGTTACGTCCAAACCTTGTAGGTTAGCAAACAAAAATAGCGACATAGAATTGAGTAGATTAGATAAATGTAGTCAAACTGTGTAGTACATATTTTGAGTTGTGTAGCAACACAGAATAGCGACATAGAATTGAGTAGGTTAGATAAATATAGTCGAAATGTGTAGTACATATTTTGAGTTGTGTAGCGACATAGAATAGCTACAATAGCGACATAGAATTGAGTAGGTTAGATAAATGTAATCGAATTGTGTAGTACATATTTTGAGTTGTGTAGCGACATAGAATTGCGACAATAGCGACATAGGATTGAGTAGGTTAGATAAATGTAGTCGAACTGTGTAGTACATATTTTGAGTTGTGTAGCGACATAGAATTGCGACAATAGCGACATAGAATTGAGTATGGTACATTGTGAGATAAACACGGAGTAGCTGATTAGGTCGAAAGAGTAATGAGAATATGTGTGCGCGGTTATTATTTTGTTAGTCTTATTTGTTATTATTGTGTTAGTCTTGCGGTCAATATCTTGTTAGTGCGGAAAATACCATTTAAACTAGAAAAATAAAATAACATGTATCAAATTTGTAAAGAAAATTCGTAGTTGCTACATAGGCTATGTAAAGATGCATGAAAAAAAATATGAACTTTGTTTTTTGCTGCATTTTCAGGTATAGCATACGCGAGTCAGTACGAGTTGCTTGACCTAGTGATTGACACATCGCCACCGTAGCGCCTCGATCTTGTGCTCCCGAGGGCGGGCGCCGATAGAGCTTGGGGCGTTTGACACGCACTTCATCGTGGCATGGAGGCTGCACCGAGACTGGATTCCGAGGTACGTGAAGTTGTGTCCTTCATGCACTCAATCGTGGTCTGATTATTTTGCGTTGACTCATGTTTGTTCTTAATCGTTTGGACGCAGGTTGAGAGCGGCATGCCTCTTTCCACTAGCGAGGATGGTAGAGGCGATGGTGGAGGACGATCAGGACCAGCGTGCTGGTCGTACGTCTAGGTGTTTTCCGTACGACTGGGCCCTGCTGACGGCGTTGGTTGACCGCTGGAGGCCAGAGACCCACACGTTCCACCTCCTGTGGGGGGAGATGACGCCGACGCTGCAGGACGTGAGCTACCTGACCGGGTTGCCCTGCGCAGGCACTCTGATGGCGGTGCACGACGCACCGGCCACGTGGCGCACGGACCTCCTAGCCAGGTTCCACGATGTGCTGCCGCCAGGCAGCGGGTACGTGGAGTTCAGCAGCCCGCACGGACCCACGCTGAAGTGGATCTGCCAGTTCTACGTAAGTGTTCGTAACTATTGTTCTCTCGCAACAATTCGTATGTGAACCTTGCTGACGTGTGCGTGTCTTCTTGCAGCCCGAGCGTATGGCGCAGAACCCAGGGGACGTCGCTGTTAGGAGGCACTTGGAGGCCTACCTGTTGTGGTTGTTCGGGTGGATCATGTTCCTGAGCTCCCACGGCGACAGCGTCGACAAGCACTACATCCGGTACGCGTGAGGTGGTGGACTCACCGGTCGACCAGATCCCGCAGTATGCATGGGGTCCGGCCGTGCTGTGCGCGATGTACCACGCACTGTGTGACGCGTGCCAGCGTGCGCACGACGGCTCCATCCTCTCGGGATGCCCGCTTCTACTGCAGCTGTGGTCGTTAGAGCATTTCCAAATCGGACAGCCACACCTGGACTTGGGATCGTACGAGGATAGCTTGTACGTCCCGCAGGACGACCTGGACCGGCCGACCATGGGCACTGTGTGGTGCCGCCGACGGGTTAGTTTCATAGTCATTTATTGTTTTCGTATTGCAATCATTATTTCGTGTGCTTAGTTTGCAGTATTCTATTGCACAGGTCACCTTCACGTCGATCACCTCGCAGGGCTCCTATCTGGAGTACGTTGCGATGTTCGATCAGCTGACCGATGACCGCATCATCCGACACCGTCTGATGGCGCCAGGTGATCGCGCGCGCCTCAATGGATCGGTCTTTGCCGTGCACACGAGACTACCTGTACTGGTACACGCGGAGTGCCTTAGTGCATGATATCTTCGTGGAGGAGTACCAGGTACAGCGTGTCATGCGCCAGTTCGGTCTGCGACAGGAGGTCCCAGCCCCTTGGGGGGAGGCGGGTGCCGGCGCACGTACACGCGTAAGTTCACTCTTTACTTCTTTCGTACAATGTGTGTTACATCCGCACCAAATATTTTTCTTGCCGTCCACAGGTACACTAGGAAGGGAGTTCGTGGCACGATGTCCTGGTCGGACAGGACGACCCCTTGGGTCGAGGGTTGGAGTAGCGCGCACGAGGACCTCGTCTAGTGTGGGCAAGATCCCTACGACCCCGAGACGTACGGCCAGTATATGGAGTGGTACGCTACTCGGACGAGGCTTCAGTGCGTCCGGGTCGTGGTCGACCCTCCTCGACATGAGGCCATGACGTCGGACACGTAACCCACCCAGCCGGACTCCGCTTTCCACCGCTGCGTATGTACTCAACGGTCCTTATTTCATATTTAATTTGACAGACTTAGGTCTACAACTTGTTGATTACCTGTGCAGGTGGATCTTCACCGGGAGATTGTCGAGTTGGTAGACTCCGCGCAGTACATGACAACGCTGGCGGAGACCAAAGTGCTTCTGCAACGGATCAGGGAGGCAGGAGTACGCGGAGTGCACATCGGGACTGGTCGCACGCCGATCGACCCGGTGGACCGACCAGTCCGAGGACGAGAGGTCAGCCGAGGTGGCAGGACACAGCCTCCTGCTCCGCTCGGGGCGGGCTTGTCATCGTGGCAGGGTGGGGGGGCACCTCGGGACATGCCGGAGGTGAGTACGACACGCTCATATCACTTCTTCATTTCGAACCTCGGAAGTTTGTAACGACTATCTTCTGTTACAGGTCCTCAGCTCCATCCGTACGCGGGCCAGGACTATGTCGCGTCGTCCGAGCACATCTTCGGGCCAACAGGTAAGTTCTGCTTGGTCGCGTAACGTCCTTTCCGCCATGATTATGTTTGTAACGTAATTATTCGCAGGAACGGCTTGGGAGAATGATACATTGTCGCCAGACGATGTATACCTATCGGCACCCATCGAGGACTTCTTCAGGGATCCGCGTGACACGCAGTTCTCTTTGGAGGCTTCGGTTGTATGCAGCGGCGAGTTCGTCCCAAATGACACGATCACGGTACGCAGACCACCGACGCAGAGCAACGGTGAAGCGAGAGCGAGCCCCTCGCGACACCACCGCAGGCTACTCGCGTGGGTCGGGTAGTCAGGCAGCCCGACCCTCTGACGTACTCGCACCAGCGACGGACTAGGCCCGGGACGACACGCAGGGTGTGCCCTAAGAGCGGACGCCACTAGATATTGATTTCTGTTAATATCAGTAATGGTAGCTATGTAACTTTTATTCTGTTTGCAACTATTATTATGTCAGTCTCCAGTTGAGATGCCAAAAGCTTTTGAATACCACGTGATCGGACGATCAAACTTTTGACAACGGCGTGAGCTAACGAGCTAGCTTTTAGGACGATGTGACCAGACGAGCTAGCTTCTTATGACTATTTTACCCCACGAGCTAGTTTTTCAGGACGATGTGTGAGGACCCCAATTTATTTGGCTTGTAATGCTTAACCAACCACCTGGTCCTAGAATCACAAGTCAAATAAACCGAGCCTCGAGATATGTATACTTCCCAGAAAGCAGTATACATACCTCTCCACAAAATTATGCATCAACTCCATTACAAACATAGAGTCCAAACATTACACTACTAAGCAGTACAAAGTGATAAAGTTATTACATACAATGGCCGATCGCCACAAGATACACAAATAACAGAAAGAAGACAATGGAAGCAAAAGTGCCATAAGATGGCTATAAACAAAGTCAATCGGTGTGCCTTCAACCCACAAGGCATCCGACCGACCGCCAAGCCTAGTCGTCGGACGGCGCAGCAACAGAACTCACGAAGTGAGGCCCTTGGGGCTCACCTCCTTCCTCTGCAACAAAAATATTAAGCAAAGCACCGAGTACAAAGATTGTCTTTGTACCCGCAAGACCGACGTGTGAACTAGCGGACTGCTCATATGCTACATGCGAGCTTATTTGGTGGAGGCCATATGTTTCATTTGCATAAAGCCAACTTTATTTGCAATAATGTAATACTGATTTAAAGGCAAGTTTGCAATTCATTTTTAATGTTGAAATCAAGATAAAGGTAATAATAACAAAAGAGTAAAGAAAACAACCTAGAAGTGACTATCCCAATAGTCACCACATCATAGCACGAATCCCAGATTCGTACCACCCGTCAAGTTTTAGTTAAAAGGTTGTAGTCTAACTCTTGAAAAGCTTACCCAAGCGTGTCCATCACCTAGGGCGAGGTTATTCGAATAGTTTTAACCTGCAGGGTGTACCATCGCACCCACACTTCGATCGCCTTTAAGCCAAAGCACACTTAGAAGGTATCTCCGTACGGCTAAGTCCTACGAGACTTTTTCCAATATTGTGTATTAACTACGAGCCGCTCGTATGGATAGAAATCCATACGCTTACATGGTAAAGCCGAAAAGACAACTACCCACTCAGATAAAGCTTTTGGACAACTACCATGCTCCCAACACCATCCCTCCCGCGACCTCCTGCGACCGAGCCAATACACGCCAAAGTACTAGGTCAAGAGAGGTCCCATATACTCTAGTGTGGTTAGCACGCGAAATGCTGGATAAAAATTCACTCACAAGATGTTCGGTCCTTAATTGACCCGGGCACCTTTCTAGTCACACCCAACAGATCACACCAATCTTACCATTGTGCCCGCGTCTAAATCATTTTTGTTTTCAGTTTTAGTTTTGCAATAAACATAGCACAAGATGGATCATAAAAACCAATAATAATTTGATGTGATCAAAATCATCGACTAAGTCGATGATTGCCCCAAATCTACCGGAAACTAAGCATGGCTAAGCAACTGAACTCGTAATCTACTAAGTGATAAGAATTCATCCAACGAACTCTAATCACGGCAAATAACCTAGGCTCTGGTAGTAGAGATCAATATTTCACCTACAGGATATGCAGCTACGGTTTTAACTAATCAGTTTAACACAAATTAGGCAATGCATACATACAGTTGAAACAAAATATTAGACTTTAAAATACTGGGATAAACATGATCAAACTGCTTGCCTGGCTGCTGTTGCTCAGAATGCTCAACCTGTTGCAGAGGATCGCTCTCAGGGTTACCGCAAATGTCGAAGCCTAACGATAGAACAAAAACAGCGAATAAGAACGAATACACCGACAAAACTCAAATATTCAACTACACACACAGATCCACACACAGAAACTAGACCATCACAAAAGGATCAACAAAATGGCTGCTACAGCGATGATAAATATTAGACATGTTTTCATGTGATTGATCTACCCACTCACTAATTTATCAGGTTAACCACAAAATCAATCCTCTTATGTTTTAATCTTTCGACAGACTTTGATGGTGATTGTGTGCACATCTATTATTTAATCATCAAGTTAACACATCAAAAACAACTAGCTACTCTAAAACAACCATTATTAGATGTGATCACAGAACCTACAAGAAGCTAATGAAAACACTAACTAGTCAAGTATCCAACTATGAGATGCTAAACAAAATTCCAATTAGATTTGGGCTTTAATAAAATCCAGCTACTAACATACCTAAGCATCACACCCACAAATTTAAGGTTATCACAATTCAACATGCTACTACTCCAAATCTTACTACACTGATAAATCAAAAGTACAGAGACAACAACATGCTCATCTAACTATCCCTTTGGTGAATCATGACAACAAGAGCCTTGAAGCTTAAGGATACTAACTAACTGACTTCATACTAACCATTACTACTAAGGAAAGTCATCAAACACTAACCAGATTTGAATAGCATAAGCATGAAACCAAATCCGGTTTACTGACAACAGAAAAACGACAACAAAGAAGAACAAATACAGAGAACCAGAACTAAAATGCTTTCAAACTTCCAATACCAAATTTTGATCATGCAATGAGAGTGAACTAATGAACAATCATAAGCATGATTAGCTACTAACTATAAAGCTCAAAGGAGGTGGGCCCCACTGTCAGTCACGGGGCAAAACCGAAGAACAGAGGAGCTCGCGGCTGGACTGGAAGTCGCCGCCGCGGTGGAGGCGCGCGAGTGGGAACCAAGGCCAAAATGGGTCGCCAAGGATCTGCTGGCCGGATGGCCTCGAGGCGGCCGGAGATGCACCATGCGGCGCGCGGCCACGAGCTTGGCGGCGGCAGGGGGTGACAAGGTGCGGCGCATCGAGAGGAATACGATGAAAACTAGTGCGCGCGCGAGCAACGATGGGTTACCAGAACTCACCGGATGACGCGGAACTCAAGTGGTCGCGGAGATGGCCCGGCGACGAGCTGCGGCGGCGCAAGGCGGTCAACGGTGACGAGAGCCCGAGGTGAACGAGGACGCGTGAGTGAGCGGAGAAGAAAGGTGGAGTCGGTGATGCTCACCGAGCAAAGAATCGAGTTGGAGCTCACCGGAGAAGATGCGGTGGCGGAAGAGGCGGTTTCGCCGACTTAGAAAGAAAGCCCACGCGCAGCTCCACGCACGATGAAACCCAAATTCCTTGAGGGTTTACCTCCCGGATGTGGAACACACCGTGACGCGATCGCCGTGCAGCCGAGATCACCGGGCAAAGAGAGCGCTCGAGGCGTCGCACGACGCCTCGGCTCCCGGAGCTCGGTGGTGAAGAAAGGCGATGGAGACGCAACGAGGTAGGAAAGCCCTCGGTGGCTTTTGTAGGAGCAGGCGGAGGCAGCGAGGTGAAACGGTGGGGTGGTGAAAAGACCGGTGAGGCGAGGTGGCAGCGTGCATCGCGCGGCGGCGGCCGAGCGAGCCTTGGCGGCGGTCGCGCTGAGCGGCTCAGCGACGTGGCGAAGAAGACCTGCAGGTGGGACCGCCCTGTCAGCGAGAGTAAAGGGTGCGACTCGAGTCGGAGCCAGGTGCGGTGCGACGAGCGGGTTTAACTCGATCAATATTGTATTGGCCGTTGGATCTGAGATAGACGGTCGAGATCTCTGTATGCATTCGGACCGGTCGATTGCGCACACGAACGTGGACCGTGCGATCTCCATCGGACGGCTGATAGCCATCGGGCCCGCGCGGTGCGGCTAGGCGGTGCGACCGAGTCAAGTGGTGCGGGTCGGACTCGAGCCCAAGTGGGGTTTGAACCCGAGGAACAGTGATTTCAGATTTGAATTAGAAAGACAGAGAGGGTTTTGGGAATTTTTAGAGGTGGTTCCAGGGCTCCAAAAATTCCGAAATTTTTATGGTAGCTAACTGGAACAGAGGACTACCTTTTGTAATTTTTCCAGGAGTTTTTATGCACTAGGTTTCTTCCACTAAAATTCACAAGCTGCTGAACAGAAGTTTGACCAGATTTCTAAACTGGTTTGACTTGGGCATTTGAAATAGCAAATAAAATCTAAAAATTGTGAAATAATTCAGGGAGGTAGATAGGATGATCAAGATGATAGGAAAAATAATTTCAGAGGATGATCATAGGTTTGAAAGCTAAGAATCTGATAACAACAATTTCCAATCACAAGAATTAAATTCTAAAATTGAAATTGCTAGGAAAATTTGAAATCTTCCAAATGATTTGATGAGACAACAAAAGTTTTATTTCTCCTCAAAATTTTACATTTGAAATACAAACCTAAATTAGGGTCATTACGATGTGACCGCGAGTCGACTTTTCAGGGCGATGTGACCGGCGAGCGACTTTTCAGACTATGTGAGCTTTTCAAGACGATGTGACCAGACGAGCCAGCTTTTCAGGACGATGTGACCAGACGAGGCAGTTTTTCAGGACGATGTGAGCAGACGAGGCAGCTTTTCAAGACGACGTGACCAGACGAGGCAGCTTTTCAGGACTATTTGACCCGACGAGGCACCTTTTACCAAGACGAGAGCCCCGGCAGCGGCTCCGTCCGCTCTAGCTATAAATACAGCGCAACTCGTCCAACAAGTCCACAATAACACCACCAAGTAGAAAACATGGACAAGGAGAAGGAATGGGAGAAAATCCGCAACCTTCTGAAGGATTGGGTGTCTCCCCATGAGACCAGCGCTCGCTATCATGCTGCTAGTCAGGAACCTTTCACACACAAAACTTTTTCAGAAGTGGTGAATCTGAGGAAACTGCCTCGTAGTACGCCCAATGGTTCTGGGTCGAGCCGTGACCCCCCACCTATGCCCGCGGAACGCCCTCCGGAAGGGCCCCCGATAGGGGTGGCGCCACCCCTATGCTGGTGTCGGGATGCCTGCAAGTGCGTTAAATCAACCGATGAGTGGACCATTGGGCAGCGCTATTAGTGCTGCCCAAACTACGACGTGGACAGCAACGACAGGCATCCGGTAATGAAACCGTATTTTATGGTACAATGCTATTTTTCTTCGCATAACGGCGTAACGAACTCTCTTTACCCACCGCAGTCTCCGCCACCCCTATGCGACTTCCGGCAGTGGATCGACGACAAGATCCACCCCTACGACATGTGGTCGTTGCTGACACGGAAGAGCTGGGCCAGGGAGAACATCGAGACCCGTGAAAGGCACCTCAAATAATTGAAAGCTGAGCAGGCCGAGCAAGGTAGGCGGGACAGGCAGCGTGAGGAGCAGGAGCGTGAGCATGTGAGACGACGGGAGGCCGAGAGGGAGCGAAAGAGGGCCATCGCCGAGCTGGGCCGCAAGGGTAAATGGCCACGTTCCACTTAGTAGATCTACCATAGTCCTCGACATATCCCATGTATTTCAATTTCCCTAAAAGCATACGAGAACCGTCCTCGGTTCGTTGTCCTGCGTGCCATGTAACCCCTTTATTCCGATGAAATGTCTTGTTGTTATCGTTGCGTCATTTCTCCAAAGTTCTCCAACGGAGTTGTGTAGGAATTCCCGTACGCATTATAATATCACTTCGTACGTACAAATCATTAATCCCTCAATCGTCCTCGAAAAAAATCTTGCAACAATGCACGACATATTTTAAAAAGATATTTACAACAAAAAATACCCGCCGCAATAAGTTACAAAAATGAATACCTGTCGCCAGTTGAACCGCTTGTCGCCAGTTCAGCTATGTATCGCCAGTTCAACTGACGACAGGAAGTTATCACCGTTTAAACTGGCGACAAGTCCTGACCTGTATATAACCCTCTTGGAACCCTCGAAATTCCACACAGGACTCAGTCTTACTCAGGAAAAAGAGAAGGACAGAACAGAGAGGAGGAGAAAAGCTAGCGAAGCGTTGCTCGTCCAGTTGCCCACCTCTCGGGTAATTTTCTTAACAGAACGGATTACATGATTTTTGATGTACTGTTATGTAGTGAAGTCCATTTTACATACTTTTTTGTGGGCTATTTAGTTGCACACATGTAGTTCATCGTGTAAATGTTCTTCACACTGCAGTGCGTCAAACATGTCTGACGTCGTCAATTTCAAAATTTACTACGACTGAGGGACTATTGTGGAGGGTCCCGAGGGAATTGATTTGAGTTATTTTCAGTCAGCAGACGTGCCCCTACCAAGACCTGAGCAACGTACATTCGGCGCTGTGATGCGGTGGTTGTTCCACACGTTCCAAGTGGATCGTGATGTGTGCGATCGACATTGAGTTGCCTTGCCCGGGCGATGCATACGTATTGGGAGTTAGTGCAACTAAAGGGAACAAATTCATGGCGGTCGTATGTACGCATAGCGAGGGAGAGAGGATGGAAATTGGTCCTTCTGGTCCAAGCGTATGCAAAACCCACTCCAGCATCTGCGTCAGAACAAGTAGGAGTTGCTGACACCGAGGAAGAAATAGGTGACTCGGTAGCGGCGCACACAATGGCGTAAGGGCAAGAGGTTGCTGATGTCGTCGATGAAGACTATGCCGAATTACCTCATTCAGTGAGACAAGCTAGTGGCCTTGCTGACGAGGGGGAGGAGCTTGAAGACCTGGTGCAAAGGATGGATCTCGAGACCGAGGACTACATGGCATTGTCCAAGATGAAGGTTCGATGGCGATGATGATGCGGACGGCGAGCGGTTCCATCCGAGTGGAACACATACCGCCGAGAACCTCGTCGTCAACGAAGGCTCCCATGTACCGTGGGAGTACGACCAGAGCGGGGTCAGACTAGAAGCTATGTACAAATGCAAGGAGGCCGTGCAGGATGCGGTCAAATTCTGGGCATTGTTGGTGCGTCGCACATTCACCGTCGTCAAGTCTACCCCAAGATGCTACAACGTGAAGTGCGGCATAGAGGGATGCCCTTGGAGCATGCACGCATTTCATCCCAAGTGGGACACCTACTGGAAGTGCTCTATAGTGATCCCTCACACATGCGTCGTCGCTGAGTCAGTGTAGTCCCACCAGAACCTATCATCAGGCTTCATCGCCAATCTCATGTACGGTGAGATCATGGATAACTTAGATTTTGAGCCACGATTCATCATTCGGGCCATTGAGGCAAGGTTCCAGTACACTATCAGCTATGCCAAGACTTGGAAGGCAAAACAGAAGGCATTGGAATCAAGGTTCGGTACATTCGAGGATTCCTACCACAACCTCCCTGGGCAACTCCGAGTCATACAATACAGGAATCCCGGCACTCATGTCGACATTCAAGACGCCACGCATCCGAAGTGGCCTAATAAGAGGGTACTACAACGAGCATTCTTCGCCTTTGGTCCATACATCAATGCATTCCGGCACTGTCGTCCAATCTTGTGCATCGATGGCACGTTCCTGATTGGGAGGTACAAGGGCCAGATACTAACTGCAATAGCGACGAACAGAAATAATCAAGTTCTTCCCGTGGCATTCGCTTTCGTTGAGAGCGAGAACACGGATAGTTGGCTGTGGTTCCTGAAGAATGTGAGGATTTACATTTGCAGGACCGTCCCAACGTATGCCTCATACATGATCGCACGCGAGCTGCGCGTGCAATAACTTAGCTACAACGAGGAGAGAACGTACCACTTCCATGGCGGATCTACGAGCGGTGGTGCATGAGGCGCTTGGTGCGAACTTCTATAGCGATTCGCAACAAGGACTTGATGAACCTATTCAGCGCTGTGCAACCGAACCGATGGCGTAAGTTCAAACACTCGGAAGATTCGGGCGACCAACCCAAACCCACGAAGGGAGGCGGCGAGAAGGGCCGCCCTGCGGCGACCAGCCCCGAAGCATTGCCACAATGCCTACGATGCTCCTAGTGTCACGAGGAAGACAGGGCACAGGTCAAATGTTTCTCAGACTGGATTGAACACGAGCCTAAGGAGAAGTGGTCGCTACTACATGACAGGGGTGGTGCTCGATATGGTATCATGACAACCAACCTAGCTGAGGTCTACAACTGGGTCATGCGCGGCGCCAGGTGCCTCCCTTTGGTTGGTATTGTGGAGGCAATGCTCTGCGGTACCACAAAATATTTTGTTAACAGATGCAGCAATGCGTCGCTCGCCATGATAAATGACAGAGTACTCTACTCTGCCATGATCACCGCATACATGGAGGAGAAGAGCAACAAGGGTGAGATGCACCGGGCATTCAAGATGGGCACGAGAGAGCTTCGCTTCGAGATAATGTGCAGGGATAAAGGACGTCGCGGGACTAACCGCGAGAGGATCACCCATGAGTGCACGCTACGCCGCGATAGTTGCGTATGCGCTTGTAACAAGCCCCTTCTTCTGCATAGGCCCTGCTCCCATGTCATGGCCGCCTGTTCGACAGTGGCGCAGCATCCCGAGCAGTACCTCTCTCACTATTTCACCAAGGAGGCGGAGATGCAAACATGGAGTGGAGAGATGTATGGTTACGCCATTGTTGGTCATTTCACTGGCCATCCAACCTGGGAGCAACTAATCTGGGCCGCGGACATTGGTAGGCTCAAGGGAAAGGTTGGCCGGCGACAGGTACGGCGTATCAGGAACGATATGGATGAGGCATAAGCCAGACGTCGCACGAAGAAGTGTTCCATTTGCAAGGAGTCTGGGCACACCTTCAAGACATGCCCCACGCGAAATACTCAGGACCAAGGAGACATCGACATTCCGGATGTCGCCGCGGGGACCTCATCCGGTGCCCCGACTAGAGGCAGTCCACATGGGAGACGTTGACATCGCGACCGCGAGAAAAATATTATTATCAATGTTCTCAATTATCATTTCAATTAAGTGTTATGATGTTCTGCTGCAAGTTCTGTAATATCAGTGTGTATGAATTCCCGAGCGAATCGCAATATCACTTACCTTCCTCTTTACGAATCGTTCATACCTCAAACGTCCTCGCTAAATTCTCCAAAAATTTATCGTAGTAGAACAACAAACGACGATGATAAAATGTTATTGCGAGTCTAACAGATTTCGTACCGTTTAAAATGTATGAAAATCACAAACTGCCTAAGTAGAATAGGCAAAATCAAAAATTGGCTAGGGCTGAGGTATATATCGCCAGTTGAACTGGCGATAGGTTCCTGTCGCCAGTTGAACTGGCAATTGATTCCTATCGCCAGTTGAACTAGCGATAGCTTCCCTTCGCCAGTTCAACTGGCGATAAATACCTCAATCGCGATGGGGACAGGTCCCGTCGCGATTCAATCAGCGATAGGTTTACATGCGCTTGAGTAACAACGAGGACATATTTTTGTAATTTTTTGGAGCGACTATTTATTTTTGTAAATATCTTTTAAAATAATATTATTTTTTAAAAAATTCTTCATGTTTCTATAGGAGAAATAAATAGATTAGAATGATTAAGTTTGATTGTACAAGGATAAAGCGTCATTAATATATTCACATTACATAAGTTATGAGGATATCCGGATCCGACCAAATTGAGTAGATATTCGATTCACATTTGTATTCATTATGACATTCGGTTCGTATTCGAGCATATTTGGATTTATATTCGTTTAAAAAATACGAATACGAATATGATTTCACCACTATTCGATTCGTACTTGGTCCGTTTTCACTCCTAGTTCTACTATATATTTATTGCATGCCTCGTAGTTGAAGAGAAGTTGCATCAGTGTGGAACTAGAACCAAAATGACCGGGGTTATATAGGCCCTCTTTGTTTAGGCTTAGACTTTTTGGCTTATGACTTAAAGCCAGCTTTTTTACTTAATCAGCTTATAAGCCTCTAAGCTTTTAAGCCAGACTTTGTTGTTTGGTAGTCAGACTTTTTATAGGATGTTGGTTTATTGAGTTGTGTGTGAAGGATGAAAGGTCTGAAATACCCTTAATGCTAAATTCAGCACAAGGCCAAGAAAACTAAACTTGCCCAAGTCTGCTAGACTTGGTACAACAGCATCAGCACGCAAATATGCAATGCATCAAGAAACCAGCCCAAGAACCAAGATGAAGGAAGTCATGATGCATGAGCATTATGAGATTCATGAAACCGCCCAATTCATGCAAGGCACAAAGGAAAGCAGGACACCAAGAATTCAGCTAAGAACACCAACGTATGAATAGTATATTATTTATCCACAACGCAGTACCTCGGTTACAGACAAGCATGTGATACAACAACAAAATGGAACTCTCTGAAATGAAAAATGACATAGCAAAAGGATCAGCGCATTACAAAAGACCACAAAAGAGAGTTCACGGCGGCTTCTTCACCTGAACCACGCCTGCTCGTCACAACGCGCACACGAAGTCGCCGCTGTCCTCGATGTCCACGTCGTCTGCGTCGATGTCGTCCAGGTCCATGCTCCCTAGTCCGGGCAGCTGCCCCGAAAGCTTCGATCCTTCGCCCGATTTCCGCACCTCCTATATGATAGCCATGATCTCCTCCAGGCTCTGCGAGGGGGCGTTGACGTCGACCATCTGCAGGCTCATCTGGTACTCATCGGTCATCTCGATGGGCAGGTTCTTAAGGAACCACGGGTGTTTCTTGATCTCTGGGATGGTTATTCGCTGCACGAACTGACTAATGAGAATACGACAATTCTATGTTTCGTCTACACTAGAAGCACTAGTGTTTTGAGAGAAGAATTACTTGCTCAGGGTTCGCCAAATCTCCCAGAACCGCAGATCCTTTCGAATAGCTCACCGCCAGCAGCATATTCCATAACTATGGCCAAATGTGTGGGAGTTAGCACAACCTGAAAAACTAAGTGGCCAGATGTTGGCTTATTGAGTTGGTAGTTAGACTTTGTTGTTACTGCTACTACTGTATCCAATCCAATGAGCGTGTGCAATGCACTGGAGTATTAGTTAATCTGTTGCAAACTGTGACTCTGTTGCAAACTGTGACAATTGAGTGTACGAAAATCTGCTTATTCCAACATCAACAGACAATGCTCATAACAAAGAAGCAATCAAGCAACATCAAAGATAGTGCAAACATGATAGCCAGTTTGGATTTAGGAATGCACAGAAGTACAGACCAAATGCCGAAATTCCAGTATATGACTAATTTCATCACAGAGCATTCACAGCACCCACTGAAAAACTTGCAATATCTTCAGAACTAGTCTCCACAACCGAACCTTTCCTGCCCCATCTGCCGCACACTTCAATTTGGATGTTCATGGGCATAACATTCAGTCATAACATTCAAAGTATTGATTTCAATCATCCTGTAATGCTACAGTTAACATCAAAGTATTGATTTCAATCATCTCAATCATCAAAGTATTTCAATCATGCAGTGAGCATTGCTACTGATGCTATGCTCCAGTGAGCATCAAAGTATAGCATTCAATCATCCTCTAAAGCTCCAGTGAGCATCAAAGTATTGATTTCAATCATCCAGTATTTCAATCATCAAAGTACTGATGCTATGCTAGGGAGGAGGCAGAGACTCACTCGGGGGGGGGGGGGGCGTCGGAGGAGGAAGGGCCGACGTCGGGGTCGTCGGGAGGAGGCGGCGGCGTCTTCCTCGCGAGGTCGACGACATTGGGGAGGAGGAGGAGGCGGCGGTGTAGAGGAAGGGGAGCGCGGCGTGGGGAGGGGAGGCGGCGGCGTCCTCCTCTCGGGGGCGGCGGCGTTGGGAGGGGAGGAGGCGGTGGCGAAGAGGAAGGAGGCGGCGAGAGAAGGGAGGCGGCGGCGTGGTGGAGGGGAGGGGAGGCGGCGACATCTTTCTCGCGGGGGCGACGGTGTTGGGGGAGGGGAGGGGAGGGGAGGCGGCGTAGGACGAGGAGAGGCGGCGTTGGCGGGGGAGGAGAGGGGAGGCGTGTCAGAACCGGGATTAATATCCCAGATCCTCTGTGCATTTCTGAACTAGTCTCATGATCAGTAGCTAGTTCACACAGTAAACAAATATGGTAACAAAATCATATCACAATTTTATTAATAAACAACAGAGTTGATTACAAAGGAGGCTTACAGGCCCACAATAAAATAAACACAGCGGAAGACGAAGATGTAGTAGGGTCCAGTTAATCTACCACAAGCAATCGACTGGGGTAGCGGCCTAGTCGTCGAGGTCCACATCGGTAGCAAAGTCCTTCTCCTCTGAAATTTTGTTTGCATAAAGCAAGTATGAGCACAACTTCCGTGCTCGCAAGTTACACCCGTCAAGTAACAGAATGACATGCATATATGGATGTAACAATAGAAAGGCTTATTGGTTTATTTGCATAAAGCAGCATTTCTTTTAAATACTGATACTAAGTTCCAAAGTAGTTATTTTAACTAAAATTTATAAAATTCTCAATTTTATAGTCAGATAACATTCACACATGAATGGTGAAGGATACCCTCCTATCACATGGCTTCCTGCCCAATCCCCATCTGCATAAACCAGTTTTGAAGAAGTCTTTTTCAAACAAAAACCAAAGTCTAACTTTGAGTAGTTCTGCTGGCATGTCCATAACCGCGGACACGAGTATTCGAATAGTTTTACACTCTGCAGAGGTTGTACAGCTTTACCCATATGACAAGACTTCTCTAGTTTGTCCCAAGCATATATCTATGCCACTTTGCTCACTACCTTTGGTAGCGGTCTAGAGCACGTGTCGAGGCCTTTACAATGTTCTGTCTTAATGTATTTGTGCCCACTAAGGTTTCGCGCCATTGGGTGGCCATCCTCGGAAGCCCCTCCCCGCGCGGATGGGTCTCTGTCGACCAACACCCATACCAACAACATAGCACCAATGACACTAAGACATCACAAATTATTTAGCCAAGTCCCGACCCATACTTGGGACATGTGGTGGTACGGTATGGCGTAACATCATGTGCTCGAAGACCGGTCCTTAACTGACTTGGGCAACTTTCCAACAAAACCCATGGGCCTCAACCATACCCGATTGAGCCCGTGCATAAACTTGCACCCACCAAACATCCATTATGCCCAAGTCCAAACCATTTTCATTTATTTCAAAGTCATAAACTTCCATAGCATACCGATGTCATGGATACCATCTAAACAACAATTGATTTCTGGCTAAAATCCCCAAAATAAACATGTTTGGTCTAAAAGCATGGCTAAGCATGATTTTTCTCAAAATGCTCTAGTTCATACTATCGTATCAACTAGGTTTGATCTATGGTGACAATATGTTTGCTTCAATTTTCAAAATTGGCCATACAAAGGATTTTAGGCATAACTATACATTTAAAACAGGAATTTAAGATACTGATATAAATAAGCATGCAGTAATAATTTAAAACAGAATATAACTAATTTAAAATAATAGGATCGATATGATCAAGGGTATAACTTGCCTTGCTTGATGAGGTGGCGTTGTTTTCTTAATGATCACCTTAATGAGCGTGCGGTGTTGAGGTGGCGTTGTTTTTCTTAACAGCCACCTAGTACTCACAAGTACTATCTTGAGTAGTCGATTATGCGATCACGATGATCATATAGTCAAAATCAATCCTCTTATGTTGCTCTTCAATCGGCGTCGAAATCTGATTCTCCGAAGTCGTCGAAATCTAATCGTGAAAATACGACCAAATTCAAATAAAATTCCAATAACAATTCAAAGTAACTCCAAATTAAAAATAATTTGATTTAGTTAGCTAGATTACAATTTTTTTTACAAATTTTGCAACTTGAATCACCCAAATCGGAGTTTGGATGCAAAAGATATGAATTTTAGAAGATTGGAATTACATGAAATAATAAATTAGGGTTTAAAGGAATTATAGATCAAAAGAACCCAAAATTAAATAATTTTGGTGTAGATGGCTAGATCTTGATTTTATATGAATTTAGAAATTTGAATCGACGAAATCGGAGTTCGTATGAGGGAGAACGAACCCTGGGAAGTTCTAAATATCAGAAACCCTAATTTTTCAGATTTTTATGAATTTCTTGAATTATTTTTCTAAAGGAAATTCGGTTTATTGCGCAAGGCTGACGTCATCGAGGGAATTTCTTTTCCCGGCCGAATTATTTTCCTAAAGGAAATTATTTTCTTCCTTTGACATGTGGGCCCCCAAGTCAATGGAGTGGGTCCATGGGTGGGTCAACGTCTATGGTGGATTCGGTCCACCGCACAGTGTAGGGTGCGGGTGTGCTGGCGGTGCGAGGTGGCGTGGCGCCACGTGTGTGGCCACGTGGGCGTGAGGTGCCGAGGTGGCGCCTACGTGGCACGTGCGTGGTAGTGCCACGTCACGCCGGCGGGTGGTGGCGCACGGAAACCGAAGATCCGGCGAACGACGGCACGGCTGCCGGCGGCGAGGTGCCAGGAAGGAAGAGGAGGCGACGGGGAATGTGGTGCTTACCCAGGCGACGCAAGGGCATGAAGAATTCGTCGGCGGCGAGGTGTTAGGCGGCGTGATCGTGTTCAACGGCGGCGACGGGCTCCGGTGGAGCTCGGGCGAAGTGGAGGCGAGCACCGGGTTCTCGCGGAGGCGGGGATGCTAACGGTGGTGACGGTGATGACGCGGCGGCGACGGAGGCGGCGCTAGAGGTGGCGGAGTGAAGTTCGGCCGGTGAGCCGGCGGCGATTCCGCGCTAGGGCGAGAGGAGAGAGTGGGTGGTGGCGGTGCGATGAGTGGAGGAAGGCGCGTCCGGGGCTCCATTTTATAGGGTTGGAGGGGGAGATCGGGTCGTGCGGTGGTCACGGCGGTGACGGCGCGATCCGGCATTTTCGCACGCGGACGAGGGGGCAACGGCTAGGAGGTGGGGCGGCGTGACAAGGGGGACTTAATGCGCGCGCGTACATGGAAGGAGGGGAGGAAATCACGGCTGATTCGGAGCTTTTCTCGGCGCTAATGGCGGCTCGGGTGGTCTCTCGCGCGAGGAACAAGGGCGGGGAGAAGAAGGCTCGGGCGGGCCCACCTGGAAGTGAAGCGGAGAGGGAGGGCGCGAATGGTGAGCGTCGGATTCAGATCCGACACGATCGAAGCAGTGTAGGTGGAACAGAGCAAAGCGGCCGAGTGGTGGGCGAAAATGGGCCGAAGGCACGTGGAGATGGGCTGATTCAGTGGAATTTTGGCCCATTAGGTTTTTCCGAATTTAAATGGTTTTGCTAATTTAAATAATCAGTTAATTCCTTTTGGCTTTAGAAAATGGCAAATAAATTCAAAAAAAAAATTATGAGAAAATTCACAGAAATTCCCTTATTTATTTTGGACTTAATAAAAATAATTCCAATTCATAATTGGCTATTAATTTTGCAAATAAGTTGATTTGGCTTTACAATATTTAGGAAAAAGATTTTAAAATTTCCAGAAAATCCTAGAAATAATTTAGAATTTTATTTTTCAGATCAAATCAACTGAAACTTCAAATAAATTTTAAATTTTTGACTTTTAAAACTTCAGAAATTCAAATAAGGCAATCAAACTCTGGCAAATTCTCAGAAAAACCAGTAAAATAATAATTTTATTTATTTTTATTTTGGTAACATAACTTTGGGATGTTACAAGGCGGCGACGCACTTGAGGAGGCCGCGTCGATGGGAGGCGGCGGCGTTCGAGAGGGGTGATGGGAGGCGGCACCGTCGGGAGGGGAGATGGGAGGCGGCGGCGATGGGGATGGGAAGCAGCGCCGTCGGGAGGGGAGAGGGGGGGTGGCAGCGACAGGGAGGGGAGATGGGAGGCGGCGGCGTCGGGAGGGTAGATAGGAGGTGGCGGCGATTGGGAGGGGGAACGGGAGGGGGAGGCGTCGGGTTGTGGGAGAAGGGTTGGAAGCGATCGAAAAAACGAAACAATTTGTAATTATATACCAATGGCATTCTGAGGGTAATTTTAACGAAGTTCGGTGGTAAAGAGATATTCTATTCTGCAAAAGTAAAAAAAAAAAACACCTCCTCCATGGCTTATGACTTTTAAGCTTAATTTGGCTTAAACTTTTTATAAGTCAGACAAAAAAGCCACCCCTTTGTTTAGACTTCGACTTTTTTTTATTTTAAGCCAGACAAAAAATCTAAACAAAGAGGGCCATATATATACATATACATATACATATACATACATACATACATACATATATATATATATATACATATATACATATATATATATATATACATATATACATATATATATATATACATATATACATATATACATATATACATATATACATATATACATATACATATATACATATATACATATATACATATATACATATATACATATATACATATATACATATATATATAGTCCTGAATAGTACTGTGTTCAGCAATTTTTACCCTCAATAATTCAACATATCGATGATAATATACAATGATAAAGAAGTAGCGATCAAAGTGCTTACCAAAATAAAGAAATTCACTAAAAAATACATCATCTGACCTCAATGGCCTAAAAATAAGAAGACTTAAAATTTTCAACTAAAAACATAGTAGAACAGTCAAATAAAAGTAAGTACATTACTTTTTAGAATTCATTTCTATGTTTTCTTAAGTTCTGGAAGCAATGTGTCACAGCATCATTGGTGACTTTCTTCATGATCACTTGCAAATTGCCTTACGATTTGCAACCAACTAGGCTGGTATTTAAAAAACCCAATTTAAAACTCTAAGTTCTAACCCTACAATTTGACAAGAATCAACAATAGTCATCATATTAAAAACCCTAATTAACAAACTTGGTCCATTTGCTTGAAAGAAATTAGCAGAATTGGAAGAAAGTTAACAGTACCCTATGCCGATTCACGACTCGATTCTTGCTCGACGAGGCAATCGACAGGCAACAAAGACCAAGAGACGCAGGCGGTGGGCTCTGGGATAGGCCTCCGTGGGCTCCAAAGGGTCGCAGCAAGGCCGCCGAGCGGCGAGCTAGCAAGCAAGGTCGAGGCGGCAGGAGGAACACACGTGAGAGGCAAGATGCAACTGGGGTGGGACAATGCGGCTGCGATGTGTGCATGGCTGTTGTGCGCTAGTTGGCCGAGCGCTTGGATTGTGCTCACATAGAATGGCCTACCCATTTTAGCCGGATTAGGTGTCGTCCTAGGCCCAGCTGCGAGACTGAGAGCAACAGGACTGTGGGAGTACAGAAGCTTGTGTTTTGGGCTGATCGGGCGTCCTTTGATTTGAACTAAGGTGTTCACACTTAGATTTCCGCAAACTATACTAGTGAAAAAACGAAACTAGATCCAGTATCCTGTACACCCCATATGCTCCTTTAGTTCCGACCCTGCTGCATGAAGGGTTTTTCCCCACTTGTTCAACGTTCAGTTCTTTTCACGATGAGAGATACCTCATTGGACAACGGAGAATTAACGGAGTCGATGGTCGTCTTTCGCGCTCATGATTATTTTTGTCCTGTTCAATTCCTTGGTGCCATGACCATGAGCGCATGCTTGATCCGGCATTCCCGCTTTAAGCCACTGGGGCAACATGCACGTGTAGCTTGCATGGCGAATCAGTCTCTCACTCCCTCCTGGTTCCCGACCGGCCTTTTCGGCGAGACTACGACCGGCCAACTATCTTTTTTTGCCAACATTGCGTCATGTCCAGAGTACCATGGGGCATGGGTAGCTCGGTTCTGCTATATATAGTGTTAGCGCTAGTTAGATCCGTCTGGTGGATTTCGGTTCAGATTTTTATGTTTCATTCTTGTACGCGGCAGTGTTTTCTAAACTCGAATTGTGTCTTTTTGAGAGTGAGATCATCAGTCAAAATCCAAGTTGAATGGACGGGCCGGTGAGATCATGCGAAATTCACCGTGTCAACTGAATGGGATGGAAGATTAATCTAGGGGCTTACCACACAACCGCATGTTCGAAGCTGACAACTAACAATAACAAACGAACGGTGTCGTGTTATATAAATATATGGACTTATCGTCACCTACATATAATCGCGTGAATGCCGCGTCGACAGTCAGCGTCGCCAGAACTTAAGCCGGCCGGGAGCTTACAAATATCCTCGCTTGAATCAATCTCGGTAGTTCGGCGATGCCTACGCGTTGTGTGCAATTCACAAACAATCAGCTTTCTGTGAGTGAGATGGGTTGGGAAAACAAAAAATCGGTGTTCCTTGAGGTGTAGGGTTGGGAAAACAAAAAATCGGTGTTCCTTGAGGTGTTCCTTCTCCGCGGAGAAGATTTGATCTCGAAGCTTGACTTTTTGTGGTCATGGTTATCGGGAAGGAAGCTTACCTGTCTTACACGTTAATTTGGCGAACGCGATGGATTGACTTTTCCTGTCCGTTATGTGCGTTGTCGCCGCGCCGGGCTGCTGATTTTTTTTACTCCGCGCTGGACTTGGTCTCAACTCTCGAGTCTGATCGTATTTATCGATGACTCAGTGAGTACATAGGGAGAGACAGTCACTGTACCTAGCTGTCTTAAGCTCCGGAACTCTGCTGTAATGCAACGATAATTGTGTGAACATGTTTTGTGTGTGAACAGGTTTTGTGAGTGACACTATAGCAAACACAGTATAAACAACAAAGTATTCACTGTAGCAAAAATCACTATAGATTTAATCTGATCATTTATTTTTATTATAGAGTGGTGATGATCATCTTTTAATACTGAGTACCATGGATCCTCCGTATCGAGAACTATTTCGACGCAAAGGATCCATTTCCACTGACTCCTTGTGCACTTCACTCGACTTTCTTTCTTTTATGGTCCAGAATCAGATCAGTCACACACATGCCCCCTTTCTCCCGCCACATGCATGCTCGTCCTTTTCCGCAAAACCTAAAACCAAAAGCAACTGTACTTTATGTCATTGTTAAATGTCAGTAAATCACCGCCCACACATCCCAAATGACCATTTGGGCCACTCTCTCTCATATGTGCACACGTCATGGCTTGTTTCGGCAAATTTTGTGGCCACAGGGGGTTGTTCAGCTAATTTTAGAGATGATCCTGAGTTACAACTTACTACAGATGCTAATCCCCAACTGAATACGGATAGGAGACTCTTCGGTCCACCATCACTTTGATGCCGTACAAGACTAGTGCCACATTTGTATGCCAAGCCAGCCGTGCCATCTTTAGACGATGACTTAGCATGCCACGTAACCACTGTTAGCTTACTTTTTAGAATCAGAGGGCTCTCCTCGCCACCAGGATTCATTTTTAAAAAGGAATATCACCAGATTTCATTCTCATTGAAACGAAGCCATCAAGAGTCATTTCTCATCCAATTGTTAGCTTGCTTCGTTGCCAGTACGTTGCAAGCATGTTTTGGCGTATCAATAGTTAATTGGCAAACCAATGGAGTAATTTGATTTAGCAATGGATATTTATTTCATCAACTGACGCTTAAAAATGAAAATAAATGAGCCCACTTGACAAAACTAAAAGTAGCATAATTAAAGTTGGGGGTTCTTATCAGTGAAGGGAATGTGCGACAATCCCAATGCTAGCTGCTTACTGTAGGTTACATGGATTAACCGTCAAGAGCGAGGAGAACAACTACCTCGCAAGCCGGGTGCCGGAATGCTTCTCTAAGGGTATCTCTAGTGTGTAGGGCCTAAATAGATCATAAGATAAGATCATATGATTCAGTGCTATTTTCTGCAGTGTATAGTACTCGGATAGGTACCAAGATGAGGTTCACAACTTAATAAAATATCTGTTGAAAGTATGGGTATTTTTCGAATTACTTTAATCCAGAAATATAGTGGATAAATTATAAGAATTACTCTAGTCATTTTCACAAAGTAAATGAACAAGAACACTATAGCCATACTAAGATCCAGAAGGACATAAACTAGTATACCTATCTCAGTGTTCAAGTTAACAACAGATAAGAAAACTAACCAAATAATATGTGTAAGATAGACATACCGGATGCGATGAAGGAGTAGCGGCAGTAGGAGTTCCGGATCCGATGCTTGGCAGGAGTCTTGTCATTTGTCATGGCGTAGTGGTAGTAGTCGTGCGATTGATGTAGGCGTAGCGAGAAACGAATGAAGAAGAAGCGGCGATTGCGCGAACGCTCCCAAAACCTTATTCGTGCGTCGCCGTGCAAGCCTTCGATGACGATGGTTCCGAGGCTCGCTCTCCCGGTGCGACCGTACAGCGCCTCGCCGGATGGAGATCGCGGAGACAGCAACAAAACCAGTGGTATACTATTGTCTTTCGTGGAGAGTGTTCATCAGCCAGAAGAACAAGTGCTATGTTCCATATAAAGGCAAAAACCCATAGACTAGAAACGGTCGTCATTACCCACTAGTAACAGCAGCCATTACCCAGTCACTAGTAACCGCAGCCATTACTGCTACCGATTTCTGAAACAGAGCATGTTCTACTTAATGGGGAAAACAAAGAGACTAGAAACGGTCACCATTACTCACTGGTAACTGAACCGTTACTGCCAGCCGTTTGTTAATGCCATTATCTGCGAGTCAGTGCGTTTCGATTTTCGAATAGATAAAGAAAAACGCGCACGCACCCGACATGCCTGCGTACGCGCGCATATGCATACGCACACGCACACGCACCGAGGCGAGCGAGCGAGCGCGCGCGTGTATTGGCTCTCTCCAATTCCACAAGGGGGCTACCACGTTCCACCTTTTAAAGTGGTGTAACTCCCATTCAACTCTCCATATGGGACTAAATAGTTTTAGCACATGCACATGACCCTTTGGGATTTTCCAGAAATTGATTAGGATTAAACATGGGCCCAGCAGATCCCAAGGGCACATGTCAAATGCCTTGATCCACAGTATTGTTTTGATATACCGGTGTTTTGATGGAGACCGGTTAAGGTTGAACATCCACCTAGAACAGAAGCTACACTTATTGTGAGGACCCCGGTTTATTCGGCTTGTAATGCTTAGTCTTCCATTGACCCTAGCATCACAAATCAAATAAACCAAGTCTCGAGATATGTATACTTCCCAGAAATGCAGTATACACACCTCGTTACAAAATTACGCATCAATTCTATTCAATCGCATAGAACCGAAGCACAACAATAAAAGACATACATAAAAGAGATTTATTACAATAAGGGCCAACCGGCCAAATAACAACTAAATAACAATTAAACAGCGGAAACAAAAGTGCCATAAGATGGCGATAAACAAAAGAGTCAATTAGTGTGCCTTTACCCACAAGGCAACCAACCGGGCCGCCAAGCTAGTCGTCAAACCCGAAGCACATCTCACAAAAGGGAAGCCCTTGAGGCTTACCTTCTTCCTCTGCAACAAAACAATTAAGCATAGCAACTGAGTATAAAAATTAATTTTGTACTCGCAAGACTGACGTGTAAGGGTAACAGAACTATAATTTAACTATATGCAAGCTTTGTTTAAGTGGAGGGGGCTCTGGACTTACTTTTAGCATAAAGCAAGTTTTCATTTGCAATAGTATAATAGATTCAAAGTAATTTGACAAACTGTTTGTAATTGTTGAAATAACAAATGATACAATAATAATAACAACAATAAAGACAACACAGGCGACTAACCCAATAGTCACCACAACATTAGTATGAACATCCATTCATACCAACCCATCAAGTTTTAATTAAATGTTGTAGTCTAGTTCTTGCACGACCTTACCAAGCATGTCCATAACCTAGGACGAGGCTATTCGAATAGATTTAACCCTGCAGGGGTGTACCAATGTACCCACACTTCAGACCGCCTTTTTGCCAAGCTATTAAGCACACTTCCTTTGGTATGCCGGCACGGCTAAGTCCTACGAGACATTTCCAATGGATTGAGCTAATCAAGAGCCGCACGTATGGGGGTTAACCCTTAGTGATCTGCCGACGAAATATGGATCACAAGGACCCATACGTGGAGTAGGAGACACTAGCCTCGGCGGGCGCTCCACTCCCCCACAAACATGTCCATGTTGCATATATCCCATATGCAACCCACCACGCGACTTATTAATTAACACCCTCCAAAGTACTTAGTCAAGAGAGGTCCCATATCCCTCTAGTGTGGTTAGCACGCAAATATCACTTGGCTTAGTCACACAAGTAACTCGGTCCTTGGGGACTTAGACACCATTCCAATCACACCCAACAGATCACACCAACATACCATTGTGCCCAAGTCTAAATCATTTTGTTTTCAGTTTTGATTTTCACAAATAAACAAAGCACAAGGTACAGATTAAAAGTAATAGCAAGTTTTGTGTGATCAAGGTTACCGACATAAGTCGATAGCCGCCCAATTCTACCGGTATCTAAGCATTGCTAAGCATCATATTGTAAAGACAAATAAAAGACCATAAATCATTCACCGGGCTCTAATTCACCAGTGAGGATAATATTCCTAAGGTAGTGGCAGGGGTGAACAATTTCAGGGCAACAATGCAATGGGATTAACTACCTCTAATCGACAAAATTAATCATTGACACAAAAGCATGCATACATACGAGTAAAACAAAGTATTAGATTTTAAAAGTAATGGGATTAAGTGGATATGATCAAACTACTTGCCTTTGCTTGCTGATAATTCACTTGTTGCAGAGGATCACTCTCGTATATAATAGAATCGTCAGAACCTATCGAAAGATTCGAGAAGAAACAATAAGAACGAATAACACCGAATAAACACCAAAATTCCAAAAGTCTCCAAAAATAAGAAATTAGTTAATACAACAGATAGATGATGATTTTAGATAAATTTAAGAACAAAAATAATTGGATTTGGAGTTGATTTGAATTAGTTAAGAATTTTTGAAAATGAGACTAGAGCATAAGGTCTTCTGCTGTTTACTAACCACTAATTTAATTCTTGACTCATGAATCATTTTTTTTACTCTTATAGAGTAGATGCTAAAAGCTAATTACTGATCTTGATGGGGTTTACAATTTTGTTTTTATGTTCATATTACTGTTAACGACTACTAAGTATTATCAAACCTGCTTAAGTACTAGACTCAGCTAACACCAAGTGATTTGAAAATCTGAAATCTTCACTAAGTATTAACCTACAGACCGTTCTACCCAAAGACAAAAGTGATTTTCTTTCCTGTTTACTCATCCAACAACAACATCTCTCTAACTGAAAAACTACCAACAGACTTTCTACAAAACTCAAAACTTCACTTTGAAAGTTCAATTCAGATTTTCCTCTAAACAACTTCCCTAGATTGAAACACTAGTAGCTAGTCACTTAAAAGTTCACTTACAGATCTTTGCCTTTTACAAGTCTTTGGCTCCCTTTGATTTAATCCCTAATAGCTATTTAGTTTAACACAACTTTTTTTTTCCAATTACTGGTATTGAATAGACAGAAGCTCCCAGAAACTCCTAAATGCTCTCTCATTCCCTTCTCTGATCACAAAGCCCAAAAAGGATTTGGTTACTTCTTTGCTAGTTTCTGATTATTCATAACCAAATTGATTTTCAGGTTTAATTACTTCTGTTAATTAGTTGTCTAAAGACTAATTGACTCACTAACAGCTCTAACTACTTGACTGAGTAAAGCCAAAATCTACTTCCAATTTTAACTCTTCTCACCTCTGTTCAGTCATCTAGCAAGGGGTTTTACTAACAATTCAATCTTTTACCTAAACACTTTCTCTACTCAATACTTTATCAAAAGGGGTTTCATGTTATTGTCAGCTAACTTCTTCCTAATTAAAATTTTCAAATTGCTAAACACAAGTTTGAGTGGCATCAATGTCAGACAAAAATGGTGGGTCTACAAGGGGGTTCACTACTTTACTGACATTTCAATTTGTCTCCTAATCAACTTCTCTGTTTCTCAGTTCATCCAAAAGACTGCTGTTATGACAACTGATCCATCATTCATTTATCCATTAGATTTGAGTGATCAATCGATATATCCAAAAATTTTAGCTTAAGAGAGTTGATACAACAAATGAGTTCTATTTTCGGTTCTGAGAGGAGTTTGAGAGATGGAGCTACGAGGCGGACATGGCGGCTCTCAGTGGCTTGGGCGGCACATGTCGCCGGGCGGTTGAGGCGCGAGGAGGTGAAAGAGACTAGCAAAATGGATCGCCCGAGGTCTATTGGAGCTAGGGGAGGCGGGTCTAGGGCTTGGGCTGCACTGTGGCAGCGTGGACAAGGCGAGCAGCGGCCGGTCGTGGAGAAGAAACGATGCGGCGGCGCACGGGTGGATTAGAGAGGGGTTAGGGAAGCATAGGCACCGCGCGCACCAGAACACGCCAGGTGGTGGTCGGCGGAGGTGGGGTGGCGGAGTGGTGCGGCGGCGGAGCGGTGGGCGCGCCAGGTGGCTCTCGGTGGCGGCGGCCTAGGGCGGCGGGGAGGCTTGGCCGGTGGTTGGGGGAAGCGTCGGGGTGTCGGGCGGTGCTCGAGCGCGACGAATCGGGTCGGTGCACCGGGAAGGAGATGGCGGCGAGGAGCTCGAGCCGGCCGAAATGGGGAAGGCGGTTCAACCGGGATTCGGCGGTTCATTGGTGAGCACTTACCGAGAGAAAGGGAGCGAGGAGGAGCCATGGGGATGCTCGGACCTCGTGTAGGCGCAGGAAAGAGTGCGTTGGAGGCGCGGCTGCGGCACGCACGCGGGATGGGCGAGGAGGCGGCGTGGGCGACCCGGTGGCCGTGTGTGCGGCGTGACTGGTTGGCGTGCTACGCGGGCGAGCGGGTGGCGAGGAGCAGTGGGCGGCGTGCGCGGCACGGCGTCCACGAGAGGTGAGAGAGTGGCGCCGGGGCGGCTTGACCGGGAGAAGAAGAACGAGGCGGTGGGGACCCACCGATCGGCGCACAAGAAGGGGCGGTCGGGTTTTAAACGAACGGACGGATCTCGACCGTTGGATCGAGATCGGAGGGTCCATGGCGATGGGGGCAATCGGCCGGTCTGAATGCTCAAACAATCTGGGCCGTCGATTTCCAAACGAACGGCTCGCGATGCGCTCGTGCGGTGCGACTCAGCCCGGTGCAGCTAGGCGGTTCGACCGAGTCAAGCCGGGGTTGGGTCCGGTCGGAGTTGGGTCTGAACCCGATGAACAGTGAAAAGAGGTTTTGACTAGGTTTTTAATTCAAACTCCTACTTTGACCGAGCTTCAAAATATAGAAATAAAATTTCAAAAATTCTGAAATTTTTCAGGGAGGTTTCTGGAATGACCTAGTAACCAGATAAAATTTTAAATCTCATTTTTCATGAGTTATTTGCTTATTTTAAGTTCAATCTTACAAAAGGCTATGAAATTAAGTTTGGATTTTATGTGTATTGAGTTTAACTCCAAAAATATGGAAAAATTTATATTTATTCATGATAATTATTATAAGATTTAAATAAGTTATTTACAGAGTTTTACTTGAAGTAATTTCTTTTCCAAAAATTATTTTAAGTGCATGCTCTAGATGTTTGACTTAGGGTTAAAAATGAGCTAAAACTTGGAAGGATTATTAGCGATAGCAAACTAACTCCAAACATTCTGAAACTTTAACTGGGGGTTTCTGACTCTAAGATCAACCTTGTATAAATTTTCTAGAGGTTTTCATGCACAGAATTTGCCTCCAGAAATTCTAGAATGTTGGTTCTAGGGTTTGACCAAAGGTCAAACTGGTTTGACTGCCTCTTAAAGTACTCAAACTAGTTCTAAAAATTATGAAACTTTTCAGAGGAGTCACATACCATCCCTAGAACTTAGGAAAAATATTTCCTGGAGATGATCAATAGATTTGACCAGATTGTTTTTGAAGGCTCAAGACTTGAAACAAAAGACTTGTGACTTTGTATTTCCATAATTCTTGTGCGGGAACTGTTTAGTACCTACAGGAAATACACGATGTAAGAAAAAGTTTTAATTTCTACTCATTTTCTTACATTTGAAACACAAGTCCAAAATTGGGATGTTACACTTATCCACAACTGCACAATGGACTGAGCCTTGAATTGACAGTTTTGTGTGAATAAGTTTTACTTAAGTTCTTAACTGATACCAGGCTGCCAGGCATTCCCGCGGGTTGAAGCATATGAGTCATACTCCTGGCCTATTCATGAGCTTCCTAGATATTACCCTATCTCATAGACTGTGACTAGCAGTCGGGCTCATATAGGTGTGTTCTTTCAAGACTACTCTGTAGGACAGCATCTTTGCTTAAACAAGCCACAGAACACATTAAGATAATAATCAACCTGCCATACAGATTTAGGAGAGAATTGCATCTCCAATGGAGTGGGTCTATAAAAGTACTCTCCTCCCAGTTAACCAAAAGCTTGTTTCGCCAATCCTACTTCACGGGATCTCCGATCATATAGGATGGGTTACCACTATGGTATAACTCACGTGGGTCTCAAACCCATCTCCTCGATGCATTGTCTATCACATTCGTGATAAACCCTTTGTGAAGGATCGCGATTCTTAGCCGTTTGGATATAATCCAAAGCTATTACTCGAGTTTCTCATTTTTCGGCGATTTGATCTTCTCTTCACATGTCTTGATGCCTTCATATTATCCTTAGAAGCTGTTCACTTTGACGATCACGACCGATTGTCACGATTCATCGTAATAGCGTGCAGGTTTTCAACCACCGCAAATCCATCAAGAGCTCACGAAGCCATTCGCCTTCAACGATGGCGATATCTAATGTTGTGAGTTCTGCTTCCATTGTTGACCTCGTTAAGATGGTCTGCTTGCAAAACTTCCATGAAACAGCGCCACCTCCAAGTGTGAAGACATATCCACTTGTGGCCTTAATCTCATCAGCATCAGATATCCAATTTGAATCGCTATAACCCTCCAGTACCCTGGGGTACCCGGTATAGTGAATGCCATAACTCATAGTATCTTTTAGATAACGCATTACCCTCTCAAGAGCATGCCAATGATCATCTCCCGGATTAGAAAGAAAACGGCTTAGTTTGCTCACAGCAAACGAGATGTCAGGCCTAGTACCGCTAGCTAAATACATGAGTGAACCAATTATCTGAGAATATCTCAATTGGTCTCTGGCTATTCTCCGATTCTTCGTAAGCAACATGCTAGGATCATAAGGTGTTGGAGAGGATTTGCAGTCGCTATAACCAAAACGACTCAAAACCTTTTCCACATAATGAGATTGCAACAATGTAATCCCACCATCATCACCTCTCAACAGCTTGATGTTCAAGATAACATCAGCTACTCCCATATCTTTCATCTCAAAATTATGAGACAAGAAATCTTTGACTTCCTTAATTACATTAAGGTTGGTCCCAAAGATCAATATGTCATCAACATACAAACATAGAATGACTCCCTCGCCCTCACCATGGCGATAATACACACATCTGTCAGCTTCATTCACAACAAAGCCTGCAGATGTTAAAGTTCTGTCGAACTTTTCATGTCACTGCTTAGGTGCTTGTTTAAGACCATACAAAGATTTCAACAACTTGCACACCTTTCCTTCTTGACCATCTACTACAAATCCATCTGGCTGTTCCATGTAAATTTCCTCGTCCAACTCTCCATTTAGGAAAGCCGTCTTAACGTCCATCGATGAACGAGAGACCGTGTGAGACAACCGAGAGATAGTAGTACTCGAATAGTGGTCAATCTAGCAACAGTGAGTAAGTATAAAGAAATCTTCGCCTTCCTTTGAGTATAACCCTTGGCCACAAGCCGTGCCTTGTACTTCTCGATAGTACCATCGGGCCTAAGCTTCTTTTGAACACCCACTTACATCCTACAAAGTTTACAACCATAAGGGCGCTCAGTGATCTCCCAAGTTCCATTAGAGATAATGGAATCCATTTCACTACGGACTGCTTCCTTTCAGTATTCAGCATCTGGAGAAGCATATGTTTCAGAAATGGTACTTGGAGTATCATCCACAAGGTACACAATGAAATCAGGACCAAAAGACTTTGCAGTCCTTTGTCTTTTACTCTTCCTCAGAATTTCATTGTTTTCCTTCTCAGGAATTTGCTCAGGGGTTTGCTCAAAATATTCCATTGGAATGGCAGATTCAGGAGTTGTATCAGGCTCCTGACTTGATGAAATAGGCATATCTTTCATCGAAAAAATATCCTCAAAGAATGTAGCATCTCTGAACTCCATAATTGTACCGACATGCACGTCAGATACTCCAGATTTCACCACTAGAAATCTATATCCAACGCTATGATGAGCATAGCCTAGAAAAACGCAATCCACGGTTTTTGGTCCAAGCTTACGCTTTTTTGAAATTGGCACATTGATTTTCGCCAGACAACCCCAAGTGCGCAAGTATAAAAGTGATAGTCTTTTCTTCTCCCATTGTTCATATGGGGTTATCTCTTTATTCTTTGTGGGAACCCTGTTTAGGATATGACATGAAGTCAATATAGCCTCCCCCCACCATGCTTTGGAAAGACCCGCTGTTTCTAACATGGCATTAACCAAATCCGTTAGAGTGCAGTTCTTTCTTTCAGCAACCCCGTTTGACTGGGGTGAATAGGGAGGCGTCCTCTCATGGATTATACCATGTTTCTCACAGAATAAATTAAACTCATTAGAAAAGTACTCGCCGTCACGATCAGACCTAACTCTTTTGATTTTCTTTTCAAGTTGGTTTTCAGCTTCTGCTTTATAGATTTTAAAGTAGTGAAGAGCTTCATTTTTAGTTTTCAAAAGATACACATAACAGAACCTAGTGGAGTCATCAATCAAAGTCATGAAATATCTATTACCACCTTTTGTCAACACACCATTCATCTCACACAGATCTGAATGTATGAGTTCTAATGGTGCCAAATTTCTTACCTCCGCGGCCTTATGAGGCTTACGAGGCTGCTTTGATTGAACACAAACTTGACACTTAGAACCTTTGGCAAGGATGAATTTCGGGATTAAGTCTAAACTGGCTAACCGCGTCATGCAACCAAAATTTATGTGACAAAGTTGTGAATGCCAAATAGTAGTCTCATTACCACTGAAAACATGGTTCACAACATTATTACACGAATCTGAAAGAGATAGGCGGAACAAGCCTCCGCACACATAGCTTTTACCAATAAATTGTCCACACTTGGACATTACAAATTTATTGGACTCAAATACCAGTCTAAAGCCATCTCTACATAGAAGAGATCCGCTCACGAGATTCTTATTGATAGATGGCACATGATGCACGTTCTTCAGTTGCACAATCTTCCTCGAAGTAAACTTCAGATCGACCGTGCCAACACCATGAACAGTGGCATGTGACCCGTTCCTCATTAGAACGGCTGAATCCCGAGTGACCTGGTAAGAAGAGAACAATGAAATATCAGCACACACATGTATATTAGCACCAGTATCTATCCACCAATCGGTAGATTGACATACGGAAAGAACAGTAGGTAAATTACCATACCCTGATGTTCCCGTCTCAGTAGTACCAACAACAACATTAGCAGATTTAGAATTCTGCCCTTGCTGATTCTTCCCACCCTTGCGTTGACTGCAATCCTTAGCCCAATGACCAGGTTCGCCACACACAAAGCAAGGGCTATCTTTTGTCTTCTTCTTCTTCTTCTTGAAGCTAGTTGTTTGTGCGATCTTGTTCTTGTCTTTGAACTTTTGAGCTTGGTCATTCTTTTTCTGTACCACATTGGCACTAGAATGTCCCTCATTACCTCTAATGTGTGTATCTTTTGCCTCGCCTTCTCTTCAACATCAAGAGACCCAATGAGATTTTCAACGAAAACTCTTGTCTCTTGTGTTTGAGAAGTAGTAAAATTCCTCCAAGAAGGAGGAAGCTTGACAATAATGCCTCCGCGACAAACTTGTCCCAGTAACACACATTTGAAGTGCTCTAGTTCTTTGGCCATGGATTGTATCTCATGAGCACGCTCAACTTCTGAACAGGTCACAACCATTCTATAGTCATGATATTGCTCCATGAGATACAATTCATTGCCTGCATCCGAAACCCTAAACTTGGCCTCAAGTGCATCCCACATCTCTTTTCCAGTTTTGATCACCATGTATGCATCAACTAACTTCTCACCAAGAACGCTTATCACGGCACCTTTAAAAAAGTTATCAGCAGCCTCGAACGCTTGCTCCTGTTCAGGAGTAAGTGTTCCTTCAGGCTTGCCACTTGCCACATGAAAAACGTTCATGTCAGTTAGCCAAAGCACCATCTTGGTCCACCACCTCTTGTAATTCGCACCGTCGAATTCAGAGGGTTTTAGCGCAGCGGCAAAACCAGTTGACGAAAAATGCCTATAATAAGGTTTTTGGATTGTTGAAAGTATGAGCATTTTTCGAATTACTTTAATCCAGAAATATAGTAGATAAATCATGAGAATTACTCTAGTCATTTTCACAAAGTAAATGAACAAGAACACTATAGCCATACTAAGATCCAGAAGGACATAAACTAGTATACCTATCTCAGTGTTCAAGTTAACAACAGATAAAAAACTAACCAAATAATATGTGTAAGATAGACATACCCGGATGCGATGAAAGAGTAGCGGCAGAGGAGTTCCGCATCCGATGGCGGCGGTAAGTCTTGTCGTTTGTCGCGGCGTAGTGGTAGTAGTCGTGCGATTGATGTAGACGTAGCGAGAAACGAATGAAGAAGAAGAAGCGGCGATCGCGCGAACGCTCCCAAAAACCTTATTCGCTGCCGCTGCATTGCAAGCCGATGACGATGGTTTCGAGGCTCGCTCTCCCGATGCGACCGTACACGCGCCGTGGGATGGAGATCGTCGGAGACAGCAACAAAACGTTGGTATACTATTGTCTTTCGTGGAGAGTGTTCATCACCCCGGAAGAACAAGTGCTCGCTCCATATAAAGGCAAAAACCGAGAGACTAGAAACGGTCGTCATTACCCACTAGTAATCGCAGCCATTACCCGTCACTAGTAACCGCAGCCATTACCGGTCACTAGTAACTCGCAGCCATTCATCGCTGCCGATTTACAAAGCGAGCATGTTCTACTTAATGGCAAAAACAAAGAGACTAGAAAGCGGTGGCGTGGCGTGGCGAGGCGGCGGCGGCCGCAGCGTGTATTGGCTCTCTCAATTCCACAAGGGGCTACCACGTTCCACCTTTTAAAGTAGTGTAACTCCCATTCAACTCTCCATATGGGACTAAATAGTTTTAGCACATGCACATAGACCTTTGGGATTTTCCAGGAATTGATTAGGATTAAACATGGGCCCAGCTAGGGGTGAAAACGGATCGAATACGGACGGATAATGGCTCGCCATATTTGTTTTCATATTTTTTTGGATTCGGAAGCGAATACGAATACCTCGGATCTGAATACGGATCGAATAATATCGAATCTAATACGGAGCGAATACGAATCGAAAGCGAATACGATCCGCGGATATTTTTCAAACATGAAAACCCCTTAAATTGTATACGAGAAATTAACAAAAATATATAACTAGTTTATTTGATGCAAACATTCATGAATTGTTCATATTTTCAAAGAACTACACGTAACATTGGCACTAGCAAGTTGTATTAACTAGTTCATCACAAATAAAACACTTAGTTTACCATATTTAGCTCATAAAGTCATAAGTCATAACTCACAAAGTCACAAATCATCACGTATTCATACTTAGTTCATCACATCCATAAAACTTAATTCACACTAACATCGATCGGGCTAGATAGTTAGTTTATACACAAATGACTATAACATCCCAAAGTATATTACCAAAAATAAAATTAATAAAGTTATTATTTTATTAGATTTTACGATATTTAAAAGAGTTTTCTTGGTTAAAAGAAAAAATAATAAAATAAAGTTAAGTATTTAATTTCCTAGTTTTTAATGTAAAAATAAAATTTATTGAGTTTTCTGGGATTTTATTTGATTTAAAGTGAAAAAATAATTAATTTCTTGATTTTTCTAGAATTTAAAAGGTTTTTACTATTTTTTAGAAATTAAAAATAATTTATGTGCAAAAATATAAACCAATTTTAAGTTGAAATTAATTTTATTAAGTTCAAAATCATTCAAGGAATTTTTTGATTTTTCTAGAATTTTTGAACTCTATTTGCTATTTTTCTAAAAGGCTATTTGATTTGTTGCATTTTAAATTTAGAAATCAATTAAAATCTCATTTTCTCTTTTGGGCCAAAATCCTCTTTTTGGTTGAAATCCGATATCCGACCTTCGTCTTATCCGGATAATCCGTATTCGTTTCGTATCACGGATAGCATGGCTACCGTATTCGTTTCCGCTTCCAAAAAAATCCATTCGTTTCCGATCCGAGAATTATTCGAGAAAAATCCGATCCGAGACAATCCGAATCCGTTTTCGTCCGGATCGGTCGGAAACTATCCGATCCGTTTTCACCCCTAGGCCCAGCCCTTATTAATTCCAACAATATCACTCCACCCTCTCCCTCCCCAGTCCTCAACTCCTCACCCTCCCGCTCAACCATCTCTCCTCACTCTAGATCCAATCCACCGGTCTTCTCCAACGTGCCACCACAACCGGCCTCCACCACCGCACCACTCCTTCCTTCTCCTCCTCCTCCCCCTCCCTCTCTCCTCTCTCTCTCTCTCTCTCTCTCTCTCTCTCTCTAGTGGAAGGAGGTAGAGATCCCGCGCTCTCCTAGCGGTGACGTCCCTCTCGGCAGCCGGATCTGGTGGTGGCACGCCTCACGTGCCCTCCCGCGGACGTTCGAAGACGAAGGGTCCGGCGGCAACGCACTCCACTAGCGAGCTAGATCCGGCGGCGGTGCTCCTCTTCGGCCTCTCGGTGGTCGGATCTAGAGGTACTACCCATTTCCCGTCTTCCTAGTGAGCACATACGGCGGCAATAGCCGGCAATGCGCCCAGCCATTGGCGGCAACAGCAACAACCAGTGTGGGCAGCGTGTTTTGTGCTATTTTTTAATCGTTGAGATTGAGTCTCACTCCAAAGCCTCTCTCCCCTCCTTAGGAACTTTTTTTTAGCACACTGTGGATGCTCTAACAAATTGTGGTCATGGATTTGACATGAGTGCAGGGTTACCTATCTCAGCAACGTTCATTCATTTTAGCTTCAGTGTGTTGCCGAAGATAAATCACTTTATATGTTGTTTCTTAAAGAAAAGCAAACAAATAAAAAATTCTTCAATACACTAACATTATGAGGAATAGTGAATTAGTGTCAGCAATATTTTTGCTAAACAGTCTACAGCCTACAAGTCACAAGGAACGTGCATCGCATGCTGTCATTTGTCCAGCTACGCACGGAGGACCGAGCTTTTGCTCGTGTGGCTCAATCGGCCGTTGTGCGAGGAGTCCGTCCGGGTTCGATCCAGGGGATCGAACTCGCGCGTCCCACCAGATTATTTAGGAATAGTAACACACATGTGGGTGTGTTCAGATGTTAAACCCCTACACTAGATTAAACGTTTATTTAGGACACATTCACATATTTGTAAACCTATATATGATATGTGCGTGTGAGTACGTGTTGCGTGTACTTCGAAGAAAAAAAAGCTACGCTACGCACGCAGAGGCAAACGACAAAAGAGGAGCTTGTATACCTCAGCAAACCGAGGCGTGCCCCAGTTCACAGGGCACGATGGTGGGCCCCACCCAGCCTGCCCCGGTCATGCCGGATCTGGACCGGGGACGAGAGACGCTTCTCGTTCCTGAAGCGCCAGGGTGGGGGAAGAAATATGTCCTTTTATACGTTCCGCGCTGTGGATGTGTCCAAGTGTCAGGTGGTGAGCAAGTAGAATTATACTACTATCGATCCGTGCTTGTTTACATGAAGGATTAAAGAAACGAAGCGGTTTGATTCGTTGTTATGGGCTCCGCTCATGTTGTGTTGGTCGGCCTGGAGCACCGGCACCACCCCGCCGCGGGTGCAACGGTCCTTTGACGTTGAATGGCTTTTCCAGCCTTTTTTCTTTTCTGTCCTCGATGCTCCTCCACTGCACATGGGGATTTTTGCACCTTCGCCCTCTAGATTTTGAGGTTTTGGAGAAAGATTCTGGGATGCCCTGCGTAGTTGCGCAGCGGTGAAAAAAGGGACCCAAACCCACTCACGCGACCTTGACTAATGGCGTGTTTGGTTACCTGCATGAAGTTGGCTTGCATAAATATATACAAGTTTCAAGATATTTGGTTTCCTGGTCGGATGGGTGAGACTGGTTCAGCGCATACAAGATTCGAGCTTTGTTCCTCAGCCAGGCTCAACACAAGCAAGCTAGGCAAGCGTGTGATTCCGCTCACCTTCTCCCACACCGTGCCCCGCTCGCGCCGCCCCGAGCCACCCAACCCGGTCGCGCCCATGCGCCCTCGCCCCGCCCGAGCACCATCGTCGTCGGTCGCACCCCCTGTCTCGCCGTTCCGCCACTCTAGTGAGTTTCTTGCACTTTTTTGTGCGTCATATTGTGTTCTATACTTTCTTTAGTCATTCCCCTAAATCAATTTCTTAATTTCCGCAGTACATCGTCGGATTTCGTCATCTTCATCCATTCCGGTCGCTGCACCATCCTCACCCGATCTCCTTCTCTAATGAGTTCTGAGCCGAGTAGACCGTCATCATGTGTTCCCGACCTTTCTCTACTGCCCCCCTCTCGATTCGTTCAATGCGCCATTGTAGAGTCTTGCTGTCGTCGCCACCTTCTTCTCCGACGCTGGCGTCATCTCCCTGCCACCCCGGTCACCCTTTGGCTTCCCCGAAGGACCCGGTGTGACCCTTGTGCCGCTGCTGTGCCCATGCTTGCGCTACCTCCCTTAGAGCGCTACCGAGCCGACGTCGACGCCGATGCCTCCCGGCTGTGCACTCGTGCTTTGTCGCCCTCGCCGCCACCTCGGTGCTGTTCCAACCGCGCCACCACCACCGGAGGATCCCCATGTCGCCGCTGTTCCATTTCGGCCGCCATCCAGCTTCCCCTGTTTCCTTCCTTTGTTCTTTCTCTGTCGCACTAACCACTGGACCCCACCTGTCAACCCCCTTCTTTCTTCCTCTCTTTGTCCAACTCAACATTGGGTATTTTCACCACCCACTAGAAAAGATGAGCATATTCTATTAGATGCAAGCAACCAAACAACATCTTAGTACAGCATGACTCAACAAAAATAAGCAACCAAATAACCCACCATTGCATCTACTCAACCTGACTAGGTTCAATCTGGATGACTCATACGAGCCAGGCTAGGGACATGTAGGCAACCTAACACACCCTAAGAGTTTCTTTTTTCTATTATTTTTGGAAGGCAAATTTGGGGCTTAAAATTCCAAACAAGGGCCTGGTTATTGCTTTTCTTTTGAAAAGTAATTGTATTGCTCAACCATTCATCGTGTATTTATTTAGATGGCGACATAAAGACAGCTTGTCTTACCCGAGTGAATATACGTGGTGGTCGAGAGGCTATTTTTGTTTGGAATATATCAATTGCATACTTTTAGGTAGGCGTTGTTGTCATAGACCGATAGTGTGAATTGAAACAAAAGGATATCAAAATGGAGGGTACTACCACCCGGACGTCCGATCTGAGGACTAGGATCGAATGCCCGGGTTCTGCCGCGCAAAATCCAGATGGACTAGTAGTCTTCTACGCCTCGCCTCGCTGCATTCTAGTATGCATAACTCCGGCCCAACTGCAAGGCAGCGACAGCACAAGCAACAACTTACATGTTAACATTTGGACCGTTCAACCATTAAAAGGTGATGTATATGATGCACAAGACACAAGGACATATGTATGATGCACATGAGGAACTGCACATATATGTACATGTACACATCGCAATTGTAACTATACGAGTAAGCACCATAAAAGATTTTAGTATAAATGCAATATTCCGGACAACGGTTGCAACATCCTAGGACAATGGTTGCAACATCCCGGACAACAGTTACAATATCCTAGGACAATAGTTGCAACATCTCTGGACAATAGTTGCAATATTCCCGGACAACGGTTGCAACATCTCCGAACAACGGTTGCAACATCATAGGACAACGGTTGCAACATCCTCGGACAACGGTTGCAATATCCCCGGACAACGGTTGCAACATCCTAAGATAATGGTTGCAATATCACACAATAAATCACAAATAAAGCATATGAAAAAACACGTTGGAAAAAAAATTACAACATCGCTGTGAACAGTATGTAACATTTTTTTTACAAATATAATATTTTTTTTCTACAAATACGATGTTACAAAGAACAGTATGCAACATTGTTTTCAACATGACGCAATATTGTTTTCAACGGACCGCAATATCAGCAGAAACAACAGAAGATAACTATTTGGAAACAACATCAGAACTGGCGCCATGCGCTTCGGAGGCACTAGCGACGTCGAGGTGTCCCTTACATCGATGTCGATGACCTCCTGCACGCAGCACGCTCGTCCTCCTCGCCCCCGGAGGGTCGTAGACAGTGGCACCATATATACCCCTTGTAAGCCACACGGAAAGAGTTGACAACTCATGAAAATATGTGCGTACCACCCTCGCCACTGGCTGTTCACGTGTGTCCCCCATCCCTCCGCACTTGCAGAGCCCCCTACATCGCATTACTCGTCTCCCACTCTCGTCCTAGGCTTTGTCGCCGCCGCTCCACCCACTCCTCGTCCCCATCTTCTCTCTCACCATCTCATCTCGTGGAAAGTTTATGTTTTTATTGCAATGTATGAACACTCTGCTAGTGATATATAAAACAACAAGAATGCGCCTTACGTAAACTCGGTTGACTTGGCTAAAAAACGATAAAAACAATCTCGTGGAGATTGGCAACACAGTGCAACAGGAATTAATGAATGTGCCCATACAAAATGAAGGTGCAGCTGCTTGTGAGTTTGATCCCTAGTTCTCTCTGTTTGATGTGTGCTTAATGCTGGGTTTTATATGTTGGCACACGATGGAAGTAGATTTTCCTCGTTAAGAGTGTTGGTGGGATATGGGAGCACGAAACCATCCGATCTTCTTATTTAGTGTCTAACGTACGACAGCTAGTATTATCCTATCAAAACATGTTGACACAACGAATTCATTATCGTGTATAGACAAATATTTTGTTGCTTTCTATCGAAGCAGCCGAGTTGGGCAAGCCCAGTGATCCGCGAGAACATATAAAAGTTCTGATCATTTGGAACACAGGACTTTTCTCTAATTGCTGTGGGGATCGAACTGTTTTTTGAAAGCCATCTTTCATGTTCATCTAGGCGTTTCTACCTGGACGCGTTGTTAACGAAATTACTTCATTAAACCAAGTTAGCATGTTCTCACAAAAACATTTAGCAAATCCCTCGCAAAAAAAAAAATCATTTAGCAAACAATGTCATCCATGTAACACGGAATAGAAAAGAAGGTTAAAGGAGGAAGTCAGTCTAATGGAGTTAGATTTTTAAAAATAATACATTTTTTTTAAAAAAATTACATAAATAAATAGCTAAAAAAGAAAGCTACAAAACTAGACATATGTCGCCAATTGACAACATGACGACAGGGACTTCTCCAGTGACATACGCCTCCTTCAAACAAGAGCAATCCAGGGATTTAGTCAATGTCGCCAATTCAATTAGCGACAGAGAGCTGATAGGGCAAGGGTCTAGTTTTGTAAAAAAAAAAAATGATCATTTATTTATGTAATTCTTTTTTAAAAATGTATTTTTTTAATAAAAAAATGGAGTTATACCAGGAAGGTTCCGTGCATGCGAGAAGTAGTCTATCCGCAACTCTACACCCCATGAAGTCTACATAGTTCCTTAATGCGAACGAGTCGGCAAGAAACTCAAGGAACGGTAAGAAGTAGATGTACGCCGCGAGAAGGACGCGGTTGGAAGTTTGGCAGGAAGACATGGAAAAGTGTGTGTCGATAGCAGCATCCCATGATCAAATCCAGCAAGACTGTTTCACTTCACGCGCGCGCACACAATGTATTTAAAAAACAAGTAAGTGATGAAAAAAAACATATTCAGAAAAACATAGGTAGATATCTCAATCTTGGTGTAGTGCCTCTGTAATTACAATTAATTTACCAGCTAAACCAGAACCAGGTAAAGCAAACTCTTATAAGACAAATCTCCAAAAAGAAAAATTGAACAGCTCATTTGGTAGTACAAGATGAGTAAGGAACAACAGTTGTTTTACAACTTTTCTCATCAATTACAACGAAATGCTGTCTGGAAGACAACTTTCAAACACCTGCTTTTCTTTGATTAACCACGATTTTTGACAACAAAGGTGTGTAATGACGCATTCACTACTGCTCTTAGCAACCACTGCAGCTATTGTTACTCTTGTTTTCCTTTTGCGGAAAAATAGCATCATTCTGTAACAGCCATAAGTTAGGGTTTGTGTTTCAAATGTAAATTATGAGGAGAAATAAAAACTTTTGATGCCTCATGAAATCATTTGAAAGTTTTCTACATTTTTCCCTAGCAATTATCCTTTTCTTTAATCATGTTCTTATGAATGATAGTTGTTGTCAACAAAATTATCAACCTCAAACTTGTGATCATCCTCTGCAAATATTTTTCCTATCATCTTGACCATCCTAGTCACCTCTCTGAAAAATTTCATAATTTTTAGATTTTATTTGCTATTTCAAAAGAGCAAGTCAACTCTGTTTGAAATCTGGTCAAACTCCTAAGGCAGCGGCTTGTGGATTTTCTTGGGAGAAATCTAGTGCATGAAAATTCCTGAAAAAATTACACAAGGTTGTTATCTGTCCTAGTAAGCTTCCATAAAAATTTCAGAATTTTTGGAGCTCAGGAGCTACCCCTAAAAATTCCCCAATCCTCTCAGCCTTTTAAAATCAAATTCTGAAATCACTGTTTGTCGGGCTCGAACCCAACTCGAGCTCGAGTCCGACCGCGCCACTCGGTTCAGCCGCACCGCCTAGCTGCACCGCGCGAGCCCGATCGCTGCTGACCGTCCGATGCTTATCGTGCGACTCACGTGCACCCGATGCAGTCGACCAGTCCGATTGCATTAGTTGATCCCGTCCGTCCATCTTAGATCGAACGTTCGACATCTTCTTGATCAAGCCAGGCCAGCTCGTCACGCCGCACCCGACTCCGCCGTCGCGCCGCTCTGTCGCTGTCGCTGGCATGTGGACCCCGATTGTCAGACCGTCACCTACCTCGCGCCTGAGAGCCGAGTGCCGACGGCAGCGTGCATGCGCGCCACCTCGCCTCGCCGTCCATTCTCGGTTTTCTTGCGCGCTTCACCTCGGCCGCATCGTCCGCTGCTAGCCCATACCCTGGTGAGGCATTAATCGCCCGTCATCTACCTCACCAACTCGCCGCCTCTGCTCCTGAGCGCATCGGCGTTGAGGGCTCCTCCTCTCGTGTTTCTCCATCCTTTTTCCTACTTAAGGGTACCCAAAGCTTTCTCTTCCTCTCTTTGACATCACAAAGCCATTCACTACCTTCCTTGTTCGCTCTGAGCTCAAACCAAGGGAGTGCGCGTTCTCTGGTTCACGGCCGTGCCGCCGCCGCCATGTCAGCACCACAACCAGTGAAGCTCACCTTCTTCCTTGCGCGTCATCTTGTGTTCCAGCTCATCAGGATTGTTTCCCCTCAACTAATTCTGAGTTTCACTCGCAGGGGCCATTGAATTTTGGTTTCCCTCTTCTTCGGCCGAAAGTTCGAGTCTTCGTCCTCATCGCCGGTGAGTTGGTTCCTTGGTCAATTGCCTGCGTCAGCACCATCTCGTGCACTCACCCGAGCTATTTCCACCTCCCACTTCTCCTGTTTTTGCTCAGGTTGTTCCCTCCTCGGTGGCACCTTGGCGCCGCCGCAGTCCATCGCCGTCAGCCCATCTCCAGCAAGCTCCTCTCCTCCGCGTCATCCCAGTAAGTTCATAGGACCTCAGAGTAGCTTTAGCGCGCGCTAGTTCGTTCTTAGTGTTGCTGGTTTGTCGTTGCCGTTTTCGCCGTAGCTTGTACTCCGCCCCTCGCCGTCGCGCAGCCACATCGAGTCACCTCCGACCAGACCGCCGGTGTCTTCGGGTGCGTGATAGGGTTAGGGTTCCATTTTTGTCCTTAGCCGGCACCGTCGAGCTCTTCCTCGCCGGCGAGAAGCTCGGCGAAGTCCCGGTCGGGACTTTTCCGTTGTCGGACGGGCTGGCGTATTTTTAGAATGCGGTTGGGGTAAGCCGAAGGCGCATTCTTTCAATACGCTGTCGACGTCACCTTCGGCGGGGTTGAGTCGGGGCTGACTCAGTCAGCGTTTTCACTCGGGTCCGCCTGTCAGTGGCTGGGGCTAGCTGGCTGTCGGTAGAAAAAGGATTTAATGCTTTAGTATTTCTGAAATGCTTTTCTGGTTTGCTGATAATTCAATTAAACTTAGAAAATTCATAACTAATTCAATTTTTCTCCAAATCGCATGAAACCAGTTCTGTTAATTTTCAATTTAAATGTATTATTTACTAAAATTGGTTTCAGCCATGTCTCTGTTAGCAAAAATCTGATAATTGATTAATGGTGTTATTTTGTATATTCCAAATTAGAAAATTCTTATCTATCTAAATATTTGTCCAAATCCAGTAAATCCAATTTTGTAAATTTTCATTTGTAGTGTATTATTTATCAGATTAGGTTTTAGATGTGTTGCTGTTCTTAAATTTTGTTAAATAATTAATTGATGCTTTTATGTGTATTTAACTTAGAAAATTCCTAGAAAATTCATAACAACTTAAAATAAATTGTTCTCTGTTTCTAAAATTTTGTTAGATCATGTTTTAGCTGCTGTGTAATTTTGGTATGTTTTAATGTTGTTGGATGTTTGAGTTTTGTCGGTGTTATTTGTTCTTATTCGTTGTTTTTGCTCGATCGATAGATTGCGACGGTTCTGGTTTTATCGAGAGTGATCCTCTGCAACAGGTTGAGCATCCTGAGCAACAGCAGCCAGGCAAGCAGTTTGATCATGTTAATCCCAGTATTTTAAAGTCTAATATTTTGTTTCAACTGTATGTATGCATCGCTTAATTTGTGTTAAATTGATTAGTTAATCCTTTAGATGCATAATCTGATAGGTAAATGATTATCCTCTACTACCCGAGCCTAGGTTATTTGTCGTGATTAGAGATCGTTGGATGATCTCTTGTCACTTAGTAGATACGATTTCAACCGCTTAGACATGCTTAGTATCGGTAGAAATGGGCGTTATCGACTTAGTCAGAACCTTGATCACACAAAATTTACTATAACGTTATGTTTCAAATTTTGCTATGTTTAATTGCAAAACTAAAACTAAAAACAAAAATGATTTAGACTTGGGCACAACGGTATGTTTGGTGTGATCTGTTGGGTGTGACCGAACGGCGTGCAAAGCCGCTTAAGGACCGAGTTACTTGCGCCACCGCATCGAGCATTTTGCGTGCTAACCACACTAGAGTATATGGACCTCTCTGACCTAGTACTTTGGCGTGTATTGGCTCCGGTCGCAGGAGGGATGGTGTTGGGAGCATGGTAGTTGTCCAAAAGCTTTACCCCGCAAAGGTAGTTGTCTTTTCGGCTTTACCATGTAAGCGTATAGATTTCTATCCATACGAGCGGCTCGTAGTTAATACACAATATTGAAAAAGTCTCGTAGGACTTAGTCATGTGCCAGCATACCTTCCGGTGTGCTTTGGCTTAAAGGCGATGCAAGTGTGGTACATTGGTACACCCTGCAGGTTAAAACTATTCGAATAGCCTCGCCCTAGGTTATGGACACGCTCGGATACGCCCGTAAGAACTAGACTACAACCTTTAAATTAAAACTTGATGGGTGGTACGAATGGGATTCGTGTTATTGTTGGGGTGACTATTGGGATAGTCACTTCTAGGTTGTTTATCTTTACTCTTTTGTTATTATTACCTTTATCGTTATTTCAACATTAAAATGAATTACAAACTTGCCTTCAAATCAGATTACTTTATTGCAAATAAATTTGGCTTTGTGCAAATGAAACATATGGCCTCCACCAAATAAGCTCGCATGTAGCATATGAACAGTTCGCTAGTTCACACGTTGTCTTTGCGAGTACAAAGACAATCTTTGTACTCATCGGCTTTGCTTAATGTTTTTGTTGCAGAGGAAGAAGGTGAGCCCCAAGGTCCTCACTGCGTGAGTTGTGCCGCCGCCGTGTATGACGACTAGGCTTGGCGGTCCGGTCAGATGCCTTGTGGGTTGAAGGCACGCTGATTGGCTTTGTTTATAGCCATCATATGGCACTTTTGCTTCCGCTGTCTGTCTTGTTTATTTGTGTATCTTTGGCCGGTCGGCCCTGGTCTGTAATAATCTACTGTTGTTTACCTTCTGCTTAGTAGTGTTATGTTTGGACTCTATGTTTGGAATGAAGTTGATGCATAATTTTGTGGCGAGGTGTGTATACTGCATTCTGGGAAGTATACATATCTCGAGGCTCGGTTTATTTGATTTGTGATGCTAGGACCAGGTGGTTGGTTAAGCATTACAAGCCAAATAAATTGGGGTCCTCACACATTCGTTTGGTTTTTAGTAAAGGAATAAGTATATATTTCGCCTCTCAACTCTTCAGTTTGTTTAATTTTTATCACTCATCTACAATATCGGGTAAAACACATCCCGTGCAAAAGATACTCATTCGTCCATTTTTTAGCGGTTTTGTGCCACGCCGCGCCACATTGACAGAAGGAACAAAATATATACTTATTCAACAAAAAAACACAATAGCTTCTGATTGGAAAAATCAAGACCGACCACAAAGAAGACAACTTCGCCGGCGGTGAACCCAACGATGTCCGGAGAAAATGAGGGGTCTGAGAGCATCTAGGGGCATGGGGAACCCATCCATGGTGGTATCTTGGCTTGGGGATGGGCCGTAGTGGCTTGACAACGTGAGCCGTGGAACTAGGGGCAAGGCGTGCATCGACGGCGAGCCATCGGCGTTGGGGACACAAAGTAGGAAGCGTCCTACAAGCTCGTTGATTAGAGGCGGTGCTACTGACGTAGTTTTTCATGGATGGTAATGGTGCTACTGACGGCGGGGCAGCAACAATGATGAGTGCAAAACAAGGGAGGTGTGGGTGCTCACCGGCGGTAAAAAGTAGCAACTAGAGCTCGGGCAAGGAGTTGGGGGGATCTGGGAGGCATGTAGAAGCTAGTGATGCGGTCAATTAGGAGGAAGAGACAATGGCTCGGAATAAATTGATGTGGCAGTGAGATAAAGGGAATTTGGGGCGGGCCGAGCTCACTATGGTGGTTGTCGGCGCCGGAAGAGGAATTGCAGGGCAAGGCCCCGTTCCATCTCCCCTGTCCTAGTCAAATCCCTTGATCTCTCCCCTATGCCCCCCTACGGCGGCGAGCCCATGGATCCGTCCGTCGCCGCGCGACACTTTGCCGAGTGGTGGATGGGCGTGACCAAGAAGCTGGCGCGAGACCTGAGCGCGAGACCTTGAGGCCCAAGCGACCCATTTCGCAGCTACTCCGGGTCTCGACCCCTACTCGTCCCTCGACTCGACTCGCCCCGTCTCTCGCAACCCCGACATCGTCCACACCCACTATCACCGGCTCTCCTCCTCCTCAACCGCTCCCACCCCTGACCGTCACTACTCGCTCGCCTTCGCCACCACCGCCCGCCTCATCGCAGATACCTGTGCCTTTTTCAACCCTCTCCGCAAAGCCTCCCTTGCCTCCGATCTCGCCACCGCCGCTACGCCACTGCAGCCGCCAGAGTTGTCGAGAGAGAGAGAGAGAGAGAGAGAGAGAACATTCTATTAATCAATTGAGTCAATGAGCGACCGATGCCAGTGTGGACACCGACGTGGCACAAAACCGCTCTAAAATGGATGAAGGGATATCTTTTGCATGATATTGACAATTCGCGTACGCGTTTTACCTAATATTATAAACGAGAGACAAAAATTAAATAAACTTAAGAGTTGAGAGATAAAATATATACTTATTCCTTAAAGACCGAAAAAACAAAACGTGGAATCCATTGAAATCGCGACCAAACAGATGCGCACACATGAAACGTACCATCACACAGTTACCACAGAGGTAAAAACGGCAGCACTTCGTTCAAAGGATTCTTCGCCTCAAAATCAACCCAAACCATTCCAAAACATCACAAAACCGGAGCGGCTATCAACTATTCCACTTCCCCGTCTCGCCCCATGATTTCCGGCTAATTACACACGAGCCAACGGAACCAACCCGCCACCTTTTGCGTTTCCCACCTCGGCCACGTCCCCTCGCTCCCCACGCACGCGGCCGGCTAGCTCCACCTCCACGCAACACCCCCCCCCCCCACTCAATCCACGCCGTTTCACAACTCTCCGCTTCCAGCCTCCCCTCCCGTCTCCCCCACCCGCACCAGCGTCCGCACCGAGAGATTTCAATTTTCAAACCATTCCAAAAACCCAACCCCGTCCCAAGCTTCCTCCCCCATGTACCCCACCCAGATCTAATCCTAAACCCAAATGCCGCTATGACGACGCCGCGCGCCACCCCGCGCCGCGCGGCGGCGGCCCCAGCAGCCGCGGCCGGCGAGCCTTACAACATCCTGCCCATCCACGACCTCCTCGCCGAGCACCCGTCGCTCCGCTTCCCCGAGGTGCGGGCCGCGGCGGCGGCGCTCCGGGCGGTGGGGGGCCTCCGACCGCCGCCCTACTCGCAGGGGCGCGCGGACCAGGACTTGATGGACTGGCTCGGTGCCTTCTTCGGGTTCCAGCGCGACAACGTGCGCAACCAGCGGGAGCACCTGGTGCTCCTCCTGGCCAACGCGCAGATGCGGCTCTCCTCCGCCGACTTCTCCGACACGCTCGAGCCCCGCATCGCGCGCTCCCTCCGCAGGAAGCTCCTCCGCAACTACACCTCATGGTGCGGCTTCCTCGGCCGCCGCCCCAACGTCTACGTCCCCGACGCCGACCCGCGCGCCGATCTGCTCTTCGCGGGCCTCCACCTCCTCGTATGGGGCGAGGCCGCCAACCTCCGCTTCGTGCCCGAGTGCCTCTGCTACATTTACCACCACATGGCGCTCGAGCTGCACCACATCCTGGAAGGCTACATCGACACGGCCACGGGCCGCCCCGCCAACCCCGCCGTGCACGGCGAGAACTCCTTCCTCACCCGCGTCGTCACGCCCATCTACGGTGTCATCAGCGCCGAGGTCGAGTCCAGCCGCAACGGCACCGCGCCCCACGCTGCCTGGCGGAACTACGACGACATCAACGAGTACTTCTGGCGCCGCGACGTGTTTGACCGCCTCAGCTGGCCCATGGAGCAGTCGCGGCAGTTCTTCCGGACGCCGCCCGACCGTAGCCGCGTGCGCAAGACGGGCTTCGTTGAGGTCCGCTCGTTCTGGAACATTTACCGGAGCTTCGACCGGCTGTGGGTGATGCTGGTGCTCTACCTGCAGGCCGCAGCCATTGTGGCGTGGGATGGTGCGACGTTGCCATGGCAGAATCTCCAGGCGCACCGTGGGGCCCAGGTGCGCATGCTCACCGTTTTCATCACCTGGGCTGCGCTCCGCTTCCTACAGGCGCTGCTGGACATAGGCACGCAGTTCCGCCGTGCTTTCAGGGATGGCCGCATGCTTGCCGTGCGCATGGTGCTCAAGGCCGTTGTGGCAGCCGGCTGGGTCCTCGTATTTGCTGTGCTGTACAAGGAAATTTTTAACCAGCGGGACAGAGATCGCAGCTGGTCGAAGGCAACTGATACACAAATCATGAGGTTTCTATATGCAGCATTAGTATTTGTGCTCCCGGAGGTTCTTGCCATTGTGCTCTTCATTGTGCCCTGGGTGCGGAATGCATTGGAGAAGACGAATTGGAAGATCTGTTACGCTCTCACCTGGTGGTTCCAGAGCCGCAGTTTCGTTGGCCGTGGGTTGCGTGAGGGCACCATTGACAACATCAAGTATTCTGTCTTCTGGGTGCTTCTTCTCTCTGTGAAGTTCGCGTTCAGTTACTTCCTCCAGATCAGGCCACTTGTGAAACCCACAAAAGAGATATACAGGCTGAGTAAGGTCACGTATACTTGGCATGAGTTCTTTGGCCAGAGCAATCGATTTGCGGTGTTTGTATTGTGGTTACCGGTGGTGTTGATTTACCTCATGGATATCCAGATTTGGTATGCTATATTCTCTTCTCTGACTGGCGCATTTGTGGGGCTGTTTGCGCACTTGGGGGAGATCCGGGACATGAAACAACTGCGGCTTCGGTTCCAGTTCTTTGCAAGTGCCATGTCATTCAACATCATGCCAGAGGAGCAGCAGGTGAATGAGCGCAGCTTCTTGCCCACCCGGCTTCGGAATTTCTGGCAGCGGCTACAGCTACGGTATGGGTTCAGCCGATCGTTCCGGAAGATTGAGACAAATCAGGTAGAGGCACGGCGGTTTGCACTTGTTTGGAACGAGATAATAACCAAGTTCCGGGAGGAAGACATTGTAAGTGATCTCGAAGTTGAGCTTCTTGAGCTGCCACCTGAACTGTGGAATGTGCGTGTAATCCGCTGGCCGTGCTTCTTGCTCTGTAATGAGCTGTCGCTGGCACTTGGTCAAGCAAAGGAGGTTCAAGGACCTGATCGCAGGCTCTGGAGGAAGATCTGCAAGAATGATTATCGCCGTTGTGCGATCATTGAGGTATATGATAGTGCAAAATACTTGCTGCACAAGATCATCAAGGAAGGGACCGAGGAGCATGGCATCGTGACGCAATTGTTCTGCGAGTTCGATGAATCCATGCAGATGGATAAGTTCACTGTAGAGTATAAGATGTCTGTGCTGCAAAACGTCCATGCAAAGATTGTAGCACTTTTGAGCCTACTTCTCAAGCCCAACAAGGATATTACCAAGATTGTTAATGCTTTGCAGACTCTCTACGATGTTGTGATTCGTGACTTCCAGGCTGAGAAAAGGAGCATGGAACAGCTGAGGAACGAAGGTCTGGCCCAGTCAAGGCCCACTAGCCTTCTATTTGTGGACACTGTTGTACTTCCTGATGAGGAGAATGCCGCCTTCTATAAGCAGGTGCGGCGCATGCACACCATCCTGACCTCAAGAGATTCAATGATCAATGTCCCAAAGAACCTTGAAGCTCGTCGGAGGATCGCTTTTTTCAGCAATTCATTGTTCATGAACATACCACGAGCAACCCAGGTGGAGAAGATGATGGCCTTCAGTGTTTTGACACCATACTATAATGAAGAGGTGTTGTACAGCAAGGACCAGCTCTATAAGGAGAATGAAGACGGCATCTCAATCTTATACTATCTGCAACAGATTTACCCGGATGAATGGGAGTTTTTTGTAGAGCGCATGAAGCGTGAGGGGATGTCTGATATTAAGGAGCTGTACAGTGAGAAGCAAAGGCTGAGAGATCTCCGGCACTGGGTCTCATACAGGGGACAGACACTATCGCGCACAGTGAGGGGTATGATGTACTACTATGAAGCTCTCAAGATGCTAACTTTTCTGGATTCTGCCTCTGAACATGACTTACGGACTGGTTCGAGGGAGCTTGCTACAATGGGCTCCTCAAGAATTGGATCCTCAAGGCGAGATGGGGGTACTGATGGGTCAGGGTATTACAGCAGGGCGTCTTCATCACGCGCATTGAGCAGAGCAAGCAGTGGTGTGAGCTCCTTGTTTAAAGGTAGCGAGTATGGGACTGTCCTTATGAAATACACTTATGTGGTTGCGTGCCAGATTTATGGTCAGCAGAAAGCTAAGAATGACCCCCATGCTTTTGAGATATTGGAGCTAATGAAGAACTATGAAGCACTACGTGTTGCCTATGTTGACGAAAAGCATTCCAATGGTGGCGAAACAGAGTACTTCTCTGTCCTTGTGAAATACGATCAGCAGTTGCAGCAGGAGGTTGAGATTTATAGGGTTAAGTTGCCTGGACCATTGAAGCTTGGTGAAGGCAAGCCAGAGAACCAGAATCATGCACTCATCTTCACAAGGGGTGATGCAGTTCAAACCATCGATATGAACCAAGACAACTACTTTGAAGAAGCTCTCAAGATGAGAAACCTGCTAGAAGAGTTAAATCGCCATTATGGAATTCGCAAGCCAAAAATCCTTGGGGTTCGGGAACATGTGTTCACTGGCTCTGTGTCTTCTCTAGCTTGGTTCATGTCTGCCCAGGAAACAAGTTTTGTCACTCTGGGGCAGCGTGTTCTGGCTGATCCACTAAAGGTTAGAATGCACTATGGCCACCCCGATGTTTTTGATCGTCTTTGGTTCTTGGGCCGAGGTGGTATCAGTAAAGCATCAAGGGTAATCAACATCAGTGAGGATATATTTGCTGGATTCAATTGTACCCTCCGTGGGGGCAATGTTACACACCATGAATATATCCAGGTTGGTAAAGGAAGGGATGTGGGGCTCAATCAAGTTTCCATGTTTGAAGCGAAGGTTGCTAGTGGCAATGGTGAGCAAACATTGAGCCGTGATGTTTACAGACTGGGCCACAGATTGGATTTCTTTCGAATGCTCTCTTTCTTTTATACAACTATCGGATTTTATTTCAACACAATGATGGTTGTGCTAACTGTATATGCATTTGTATGGGGGCGCTTTTATCTTGCACTTAGTGGTCTCGAGGACTTCATCAGAAGGAACACTAGCTCTACTAATAATGCAGCCCTGGGAGCTGTCCTGAATCAGCAGTTCATCATACAGCTAGGCCTGTTCACGGCATTGCCCATGATTATTGAAAATTCACTTGAGCACGGTTTCCTCACTGCTGTGTGGGATTTCATAAAAATGCAACTGCAGTTTGCATCTGTTTTCTACACCTTCTCAATGGGAACCAAGACACACTATTACGGGCGGACAATTCTTCATGGAGGTGCAAAGTATCGGGCTACTGGCCGTGGCTTTGTTGTGGAGCACAAGAAATTCGCTGAGAACTATAGGCTATATGCCCGTAGCCATTTTATCAAAGCAACAGAGCTCGGTGTGATATTGACCGTTTATGCATCTTATAGCAGCAGTTCTGGGAATACATTAGTGTACATCCTGCTGACACTTTCCAGTTGGTTTCTAGTGGCCTCGTGGATTCTTACTCCCTTCATTTTTAATCCATCAGGTTTGGATTGGCTGAAGAATTTTAATGATTTTGAGGATTTCCTAAACTGGATTTGGTTCCAGGGTGGCATCTCAGTGAAGTCAGATCAAAGCTGGGAGAAGTGGTGGGAAGAGGAAACTGATCATCTTCGGACCACTGGTCTGTTGGGGAGCATATTGGAAATCATATTAGACCTCCGATTTTTCTTCTTTCAATATGCAATTGTTTATCGGCTTCACATTGCCAATGGGAGTAAAAGCATCCTTGTCTATCTTCTTTCGTGGGCATGCATACTGCTGGCTTTTGTGGCTCTTGTGACAGCTGCTTACTTTCGAGACAAATATTCAGCTAAGAAGCACATACGTTATCGGCTTGTCCAGGCTATTATTGTTGGTGCCACTGTGGCTGCTATTGCTGTGTTGTTAAAATTCACACAGTTCCAGTTCGTTGATACTTTTACTAGTCTATTGGCTTTTCTGCCGACTGGCTGGGGAATAATATCTATTGCTCTGGTGTTCAAGCCTTACCTGATGAGGTCTGAGATGGTCTGGAAAACTGTTGTCACCGTGGCACGTTTATATGATATAATGTTTGGAGTAATTGTTATGGCACCTGTAGCTGTGTTGTCATGGTTGCCTGGACTCCAGGAAATGCAAACAAGGATCCTGTTCAATGAAGCATTCAGCAGGGGACTTCATATTTCCCAAATCATTACTGGAAAAAAAGCACATGGAGTTTGAGGTATGATATGCATGCGCTTGTCTTGTGTCTTCCCTTTGTTATTGATAAGATTGCCTGTAAACACTGCATTTAGGAGTGCTGGGTCCTGACTCTGGACATGTTAGCTGTACTTAATGGCTGAGATTGTTTTAAATTATTGATAATTATTTAATTCTAGAGCTTCCTTATCCCTTGGTTCCCATCCATTGGCTGTTGCAATCTCAATACTTCTGTATTAGGTCTGTTAATTATTTTCGTTTGATTGAATTGCATATGTGCTCTAACCTGCAATGGGACTTTGGGATGGAATGGATTAATAGATTTTTAAGTGATATGCTGGCAAACCAACGTGAAGTGCTACACATTCTACTGATGTCCAAACTATCATGTGTTGATTTGGTTATGATTAGCTGTAACTTTTGATGTGGTTTTATGCCCAAAATAAGAAAGTTAAGTGGTGTAAGTTTACAGGACATCAGTGCTCTAATACGTAATAAATGGAATTAGCTGCCAACATCTTCATTGCCTGGGGGATATGATTCTCATTTTGAGATATATTGTCTTGTATATGTGGCTGGATTTATGTGATAGAATATGTACCATCCTTATATTACTTCTTGTTGTACCATGCAACCTACTTCCTGTATAAAGATAATTTTAGCATTTTTATTCCTTAAGTCTTCAAACAAATATCCATTTTTTGGAGGCTTAAACGCTTCAGTTTAAGATGGCAGGCTTAAATTATTACAATAAAATGCTAGTTTTTTGTTGTGCTTGTTCCTCAAGAGTCACTGAACGCTGATGTCATCTCCCTGAGTTTTAAATGTTATTTGTAAGCGCCTCTGCTTGTATGCCATGTATTTATGAATTTATGCACAATTAGGATGTCCTTGCCTTCATGGAGTTGCTCCATTGCTACTATCTTTGTTATCTTGCCAGTTATTATGACCTAGATGCGGATTAAGAACATTTCTACTCACTTTTTGTTCTTTCAGCTAAATTCATCTTCAATTTCGCAAAGTGATCTGCTTCAGTATTCTAGAGGAGCAGTTCCTCTCCATGATGTATGGTACGTAGATTGCACATGGTAAAGTAGTTTACGCAAAGCTGTTCAAACCGATGATAACATTGAGATTGCTCTGCAGGTTCATGGAGGCTTTCTGGTTTAGATTTGATGGATTCTAGTTCCCTGTACAGGCGACCTCTTTATCTTGATTCTTCTTAACTTGATGTACACATGGCTTTCTGTGGTAGAGATGATACAATCATATTTAATGGGATGTCGATTCGGCTCATATTCATAGTTCGAGATTTGTTAGCTTACTAGATTTTTAGCGAAACAGAGCTGTACAAACTTTATCCTGAATGCGCCTCTTTATGCCGAGATTTCTTCCGGTTCTGCCTTTTTGTTGTAAAGTTGAAGATTGCTCTCTGCATACCTGCACATACCTCTGCATTGTGGGGAGACTGTAATTTTGTACACCAATTATCATCGTAAATGCCATTGGCTGGGTCTTTTGGCAGCGCTGCTGGCTGAATCCAATTTGTGCTATATTTCTCACGTTTAGTAGTGTGTTTTGTTTCTAGTTATGCATGGCGGCAGTGCTGAGTCCTGAATTTTGACCATGCTCTTTTGCTCCTGTGCACGATTTATCCATGCGATGCTGTGCCTCGTCTCCTCTTTTGGTGTTTATAGTTCAGTTACTTTTCCAGTATGTTTATGCATGGCGTTTTAGGATCACAATGAGACCTAGAAAGATGTTGAGCCATTTGTGGCTGCGCTAATGTCATTTTCTTCTGCCCATCAACATCAATTAAGATATGGAGCAGATTTTTAGCTAGCCACCGGGCGTTATGTTATTCAGCATGGCGCTATTCTAACCTCGTATTGTTGGACCTGTGAGTTCCCACTGAGCAAAATGATCAGGTATGATACGGCCACAGCCCACAGGTACGAGGTTAGCGCTCTCGATTTAAATTTCACTCGGTACTGGAAGCAGATAACTTGGACAAGTCTGTTCGTTTATGTTTTCATGGAACATTTTAGGGTGACAGACAAGCAAAACCACATGCAACCTTGGCTTTGCGAGTGACGAACTCTTTAAGCTCTTTCCTACAGCAAGTACGAACAGAAGCTCCGTGAAGCAGCCTCCAATTTTTTTCCCGGTCAATACAGATGGATCAGGTCAGTCAGCGTGGAATTTCCGCAGCAGTTATCGTTCACACAAAGAGCAACATTATTACACAACAGAGACAGACCATGAAAATTCTTCAAAATAAAGGGACAGATCATGAAAAGCACAGCATTTTTGCGTCTCCCATCCCATTTCTATTTGACAAGGCGTACAAGGACTTGAATATTTCTTTATTGCTTCCATACAAGTGGCTGAAATGGATCATTTGTTGCTCCGGTAGAGATGCACAGTACAAGTAGCATTAGACATTTTCTCTACCGTCCCATGGACAGGGAGCGGCCCATATTAGTAGTGTACAGTGCAAATAGTTACACTAATTTCTATGGACAATAAAAGCCACGTTTCTACCGTACTATCTACAGCGCACTGTACCAACAGACTGAGATTACTGTTTCTACCGTGCCTCTCTGCAGTACATAGAGGATCCCGATCCGTAAGTGAAACTTTTGCATCCACCTTTGCATTGTATAATATGTAATAGCTGTTATGTTGGTACAACAAACCAGTTCTCCTGGACAATGAAGAAGTACAACAACAAGAGTTACAATCAAGACAAGGTACTGCTGCCCGATAATTGATAAAAACAACGACACGGGACAGCTAGCACAAATTAAGGTGTATACCATGCTCCGCATCAACTCCGAACTTTACTGAAGCGAACGAAGAACTTAGGGTACCAGAAGCACATCTCCCTGTCGTCGACGAAGTTAGATTCACCAACCAGGGTGGAGCACTGTGGTTCGTTTATGCAAATCAGCATGAGGGAGCACCCGGCCATCTATCAAGGATCTAGGGCAATTTGAGCGGTCAGTCTCCAAATAAAGTGGAGAGCACCAAGCCTTGCACAAAAGTTGCTCGGTCAGTGGCTTGTTTCCGCTTTTGTTCCCTTTCCTCGCTTGTGAGGGACGAGTCAATACTGCCATTGAAAAGAAAAATACTTTGAGCTTGCACTGTTGCACATCTCCCAAGGATATTTCAAGAATCTACTTCGAAAGCACATCACTTAGCACATTTATAAACGAGAAGTGTAGCTATACAGTTCTAGGAAGTGAATCCTTCTGCCTCAAATGGCCCAAATACACTAACCTCTAATAGCAAAACAAAAATTCTGTTGCTATGAACAGTTGTGATTGTCATTACTCTTAGTGCTATTTATAGTTCTTTTTGGGGGGGAATATGGAATATTTTCATTGAAGGGAAAAGTTTTTGCTATGGGAAACTATCATGTCATAGCTCTTAGACTCAGCTAAGCGACAGCTTATCTCAAAAAACCAAGGAGCAAGTTGTTATCTAGCAATTGGAAATTATTGCTCTCACAAATGCAATGAAATTGACAATAACAGAAGGGAGATCATTTCCAAATTCAAAGACATGGAATCAGTTCAAATAATAGCTAGAAAGTTTGGGTCATTATAGGAGATAGCTTTTTTTAAGAGAGTTTTTTTTAGAGAAAAATAGGAGATAGTTTTTTTTTAAGAGTGTTTAGTTTTTTTTTTAAGAGAGTTTTTTAGAGAAAAATAGGAGATAGCTTTGAGAGCAGGGAAAAATTCGGCGGTAACCGCCGGTTACCGGCTACCGGCCCCCCTCTGGGAAAAGCAAAACCAGAACTAAAACATCCGGTTTAGCAACTTCAAAATTCAAATTTCGAATTTTGGACGAATTTTAAGCGAATTTGATCGAATTTCAGCTGAAAAAAAAAGGGATTTCCGGTAACCGGCCGGTTACCGTTCCCGGCCATCCAACGGGAAACATCCCGGTACCGGTTTTTGGAACCCTGTTTGAGAGTGTAAAATTTTGTGAAGGTAGTACATCTAAAAATAATTCATTGAGCAAGAAATCTGGCAGGACAATTGACCCAATACCAGGTTAACTATATACCTTGATTCCCAAGGCTGAGCAGGCGTTTCCTTAAGCATTGAGGTATCATCTGGTATAGGAACTGGCGATTTTGATGGTTCCTCTGCATCTGGTGTTGTGAAGCCCAGGCCAAACGATGAAAGCAGAGGATCAGCAGAAATGTTTGTGGTGGTGGTGTTGCTTAACCTATGACTATGACCACCTCCTAGAAGCGCCTGTAAATGAGCATCATGTAGATCTCGGCTCAGTAAAGGAAGTACATGGCTCTCGGGAATAATGAATCTGCGCAACCTGCGACCATTCTGTACATGGCAAATAGTAAACGATGGCATCAGAAAACCTTCCTAATTGAAAAGGATATTGTTTTTGAGCCATGTTGTCCAATGAGGCAATGAGTAGTTAGTGTGTGCGTGAGTGCAAGGGATGGATGGATGGATGGGAATGAACCTTGAACAAGTAACCATGTTGCATGGTGATATGATTTAGCATATCTCTTGTAATTTTCTCGGAGCAGATGGGGCAGGGCTGAAATGAGAGTGGGGAAAGAAATTAGAAGAGCAAAGTAATCTGTGTTACCATTATAATTGTACAACATATACCAAAGCAACATAAGGCGCTCTTTTGAAAAATAAAAGCAATATAATGAGCTAAATTTGATATTGAACTTAGTGAAAGAGGCAGATTAACTTAAAGTGGTTATTTTAGCTGCCAGAAAGTCCACAGTTAATCTCTTGAACATGAGATGATGTAATACTATCCTTATGACATGTACAGTACTTTGATAGCTTTTTGAAAGCACAATTCATTCACTTGAATATAATGAATCAGATGTAACGATCGAATCCATCATCTTCAATTTTTCCCACCAAACTAATGGGATCACATTATGCAGCTGGGAACACTTAGCTTCTTATGTCAACTGCGCATAGCTTAATTAATCATGTCAATATTCTCAGAGTAGACACTCGCAATGTTCCACCAAGGGTAGTATGTCAACTGAGCATTGGGCATTATGACAAAAGTACTATGTTGACAATCAAATTCAAAGGGAACTACACCGCCTTGTTCCAAAAGTAGGCCTTCAAGTTCAAGCAGAACACACAAGAGCTTTCAGACCATGTACATGTCTGAAAATTGACCCTAAGCCTTAGCCAAGCTATGGGCCTGTTTGGGACGGCCGCTGCTTTTCTGAAGAATAGATTGGGCTGAACAGTGAGCTAAAAACGTTTGGTGTTTAGCAGTCTGGCTTTTATTTAGGTTGACTGGAGCTTATGAGTTGGGAAATATCTAAAATGCACTTGAAGCAAATGACAACAATTAATGACAACTAACTGCAAGTGAAGGCAATTAACGACAATTGACAACAATTTTAACAAAAATTAACAGCAATTAGGGACAATTAACGACATTTCGGGAGGAGGCGCCGGCCAGGGTGGCGGCGGCCGGAGGGAGGAGGGAAGCCGGGGTGGCGACACCGAGGGAGGAGGCGTAGGCCGGGGCGTCGCCGACAGAGGAGGTCGGGGCAGCATTGGAGTTGGAGGGAGGCCGGGGCTGTGGCGTCGGAGGAGATCGGCCGGGGAAGCGGCGGTGGCGGAGGGAGGCTGGTTCAGCCCGGAGAGAGGGGAGGAGAAATGAGGAGTGGTTTGGGGATTTTGGAGTTTATTTAGGATGACATTGGTGGGTAAATTATGTTGTAAAATTAGTGGTTTTAGCAAATATTAAATGATAATTCTAGCTGCAATTATGATTATTAAAACATATTTCCAGCAACATATAAATGACAGAAGTAACATATAAACATGTAATCTTTTCATGTAAATTAAACAGAATAATATGCTAAAAAGATAGAACTTGGGAACAATCAAAATCAGCATAATGCTTAGATTTAGTTATTTAGATTTGCTCTCAGATATTGAGTTGCACAAGATGTAATCTTGGCCTTCATGACGCTTGGGTCAAAAATTCAGTCACAAATTGAATACGACAATCACTCTGAATAAATTAGGCCTTGAGCTCAAAGTAAAATCTTGCTAGTCTAATCAGTTATTTTATGCAAATCATCAATTCTAAATTCACTGGACAACAGGCAATTAACTCTAATACTCAAGATATCAATTGACAAGATTGAATAACAATAACTAAAAAGAAGCATAGTGAACAGAGACTGAAAGCTAATCACAGTGAAAAGTGACTGAATATTAATCACAGTGAACAGAAACTGAAAGCAGTAACCGAGTGAATCACAATGAACAGACAAGCATGAAGTGCATGACACAATAGAAAAACAAGTAATCTTCTAGCTCAAGACCAATTTATACTCAATTGTCATATTCAATCTCAATCTGACATCAATTCATCATCGAGTAGAAACTGAGCCCACAACATCACTAAGCAAAGTCTCCCAGTGCTAGATAATAGTACAGAAGTAACTCAACTAGCACGGCGCACTTAGCAAAGTAATGCAAAAAAAAAAGAAAACAACAAACTCACGATGTGGATGGCACTCCAAGCCACCGAGTTGAAACCAGGCAAGGCACGCTGAATGCGCTGACTCAGAAAACCAATCGCCCCGCTATGCCGCGAAGAACAGACGAGATTGTTGGAGATACAATATCAATTCACAAACCGGGACACACCAATTTGTGAAGTTGAGGTACAGAGAATGCTGCACAAGAACCACTGCAAGATGCACCGGCCGAATGCACCCAAGGAGCAAATAATCACCACTGATCCGAAGCCTTCTCTCCCAAATCAAGAACCGAACCGCCCGGACCCAACCAAGACGAAGAACTCCTCAAATGAACTCATAGCAACCTCAAATGAGATGGCGCAAGATGACAGACTGAGGTGCGCAAGGAGGGAAAACCAGAACCTCACCGTCGATGGCGCCATGATCAACCATGGCGACGCAGCAGCCCACAAGGCCGAGAGCCAAAAACCAAATCGGGAGAGGAAGGACGAAATTGGAGAGCTCTATGTACCGGCGTGGGACAAGAAGAAGAAGGAGGATCAGCTTTTGAAGAGGAGGAGGAGGAAGCTGCGCCGTCGCTACCAACGGCCGGCGCACAAAGTGCCATGGCCACCCCAATCGTCTGCACCGCCGCTACAAGCGAAGGGGAAAAATCCCCAAGCTGTGCGCCTCTTAGCTCAATGACAGGTGGGCCCACCTTTTTTTTCTTTTCTTTTCCATTTCTTCTTTTCTCTAATTGAGAAATTACTAAATGGCCCTCAGATTACAACAATTTCATCCCAACTTCAGTGACAAAGTCCCAAAACCAACCTGCCGAAGCGTGGAAGCTACCACAGGCCAGCTTCTGGCTTCTGCATGTTGAAAAAGGCTTCCGGCTTTTCTAAAAACGGCTACGGAAAGCCGCCCGTTTGGGACGGCTTTTCGCCCGGAAGCCGTCCCAAACAGCCCTAAATCTAGAGTTCTTACTGGAGTTACATTGTCCTTAAATCTACAGTCCAAAGCACACCAATGAGGTATCTCTGAACTATTCCTGTCCAAGCCTCTACTTCCCAACCTTCCCATTTCTCACAAATTCACAGTTTCCTGTCCAGAGCGCACATTCTTTTGGTCAGACTTTGAATCCATATAACCTTATGCCCAGTAATTTGTAGATGAATACCAAAGTTTCCTCCTTGGTTCACCTACTATTGCAACTAGTAAGGCCATCGAGAGTACATGAGCTTGTATATAAATCGCTCAGGATTTCCCATACTCTCCAATGGCAATACTCGAAGGATGATGGCCCGCGAGCTTGCTATCACAAATAGCCAAAATTCCTAGTTCATTCGCCGGGTCAACCCCTTCATCAAGAAGTAAAGCAAGAACTTTTCCCTAGAGCTCTCTAATCGGAAGTCAGGTTGCCAGTTTTGTGCGTCGCATCATCACAGGTTCACAGTAAAGAGGCTTGCAAGGAGAGCAGTGCACGGCGGTCGGTGACTCACCGCGGCGTGGGGCTCGTAGGGGTGGTCCTCCTCGAGGTGGGCGCAGAGGGACGCGACGTCGTGGTCTTCGTAGCAGTATGGGCAGGCCACCTCCAGCTGCATCTCCATCTCCCCGTCGTCCTCCAGCTCCAGCTCCACCTCCTCTATCCCCATCCCCGCCATATCTGCACCCAATCCAACAAAAAACCACAAATCAGTAACATAAAAATCCACCCAGAACGCGACGGCGGTGAGGAGGAAAGGGGAGGTGGCCGCACCGTCGACGTGGCCGAGTTGCGCCGCGTAGAACCGCTTGGCGGCCGCGAGGCGCGAGATCCAGTGCTCCGAGTCCATGGATCCCTCCAACCGTTGGTCGGACCAGAAGCGCTTAATTGGCCGCTTCTTGTGAGCTACCTCCCCTCTTCAGCTATCTCTACGCTCTGGCCCCTGGGTTCCGAGTGACCGAGTACGTCACCGTTCGCTGCTCGGCTCCGACAGCAAGCAACACCAACTGGAGTCGAGCAGAGCTTGCCCGACGAAACGGTTTTGAATCGGAGCCTTGACTCCCCCCCGCGGGAAATTTCTTCTGTATTTCGCGAGCTCCCTGTCCTAGCCTAGCCTCTCTGTTTCTTACGGGGAGTTTGCTTGGTGCGACGGAGAAGCGGAGGAGACGAAGACGAAGGTTCTTATCGGGGGACGAAAGGAAAGAAATGGGTGAGAAATGGGGGACGCGGGCGGGCGCCGTGGCCTTTTTGTCTGCCGGTCGCTGTCCGAGTCAGCGCCAGGCGTGGCACCAACAAACAGCTTGCCCAGCACCCACGGTCCACCGGCCTCTTCAGCTACGGAGGCCTATGACGGGTGGGCGGATGGGCCATCCGGGCCCGGTCGCTGGTGGGATGGCGTGAGACGCCGAGGCGCCGTGGGGCATCGGGTTCGTGCCGCGCGCCGTGGTGAGGTAACCGCGTGGGGCGGTAGGAGTGGTGGGTTGGGGTGACGCGGGAGGTGTGCGTGGTTGGTTGGGGTGGAGCCGTGGAGAGGGGAGGATCTTTGGTGGACCAGACGGCCCACCGTCTGCTTTGTCGCTTGCGTCGCCGTAACCTATACATAGTCCTCAGTGGTAACTCCGTACAATGGATGGTTTCTAGAAATCGTATTATGTAATATAGGCTTGTAGCTGAGGATGAAAAACGGATACGAATTATCCATATTATTTTACTACAATATAGTATAGGATTTTCTATTTGTTTAAAAATTTCCCTTCTATTTGTATTTGTATTCGAATTCGCACAAAACAAACATAGACACAAATATAGTATGAAATTTTGCCATTCGAATTGTTATTTTATCCGAACTATTCGTATTCATGCGCGATGAAGCAATATAAGTATTTTATTACAGTATTCCTAATTAGTTGGATAAGTTTTTTATATTCAATGTGAATTTTTTTTTACCAAAGATTCAATGTGAATTCATGTTCCTTTAGGTTGGAATAAATAGGTTAGAATGATTAAGTGTGACTATAAAGCGATAAAACATCACTAATATCTTCACATTACATAAGTTACGGGGATATCCTGATCCGACTGAATTGAGTACATATTCGATTCGAATTCGTATTCGTTATGACATTCAATTCGTATTCGTTCGTTTAAAAAAAAAAAATGAATATGGTTTCACCCCATTTGTAGCAAACTCAGTGTTGTATATCGGCCTGTTTTGAGAGCCGATTATATGTGAACATTTTACCTAAAAAAATACTCATTAGAGGGGCTGTTGGCCAACAAGGCCCATTAGTCTGTTAGGAGTAACTAGCGTCCGGACATACTATAGGAGCTTTCACATCATACGCTCCTCTCCATCGTCGAATATAACTTAAATTTTCAATCTCAGTCATTTGATCGGGCACAAGAAAGATCGGTGAAGCGCAACAATTATTTAGTAAGCCTGCAACAAATCCCCATCTAATGCAAAAAAAAAAACAAAACAAATTTCCAACTCGATGCAACAGGCACAGATTCCTTGGTGCAATGAAAAGACATCCCTACCGCAATAAAAATTTAGTCTTGTGCAGCAAATATTACAACATCGAAAAATACCAATATCAACATTTATACGAGGACACAACATTTTTGGGTAGCACAGTTCAACATCTTAAAAAAATGTACCACGACAATAAAAACATACCAACATCTTAAATCACCTATAGAAAACAAAAGTAGTCGTAACAAAACACTTGATTAACTAGCCTTGGCCTCGGTGGCGACGGTAGCATGCTCGGTTCGGGCTCCTAGAGGTTGTTGCAGGCTCGCCATGCACCACCCCGCTCCTTTGCTCATTGGTCGCCACTCCGACTCCTCTGGCCGGCTACTGCCATCCATCGCTCTTCCACGACGCCATTTCCTTACCGACACAAGCAATGGTGTCCTCGAAAGGTGAGGCCTACCCGTGAGTTCTGGTTGCGACAACATGCAAAAAGAGAGAAAAGGGGAGGAAGGTATAGAGAAGCATGAAGGAGCACCTCTCTCGGGTCAAGCTGTGGCCATGTGTAGCGAGAGAGATGGAGATAGAAGTAAGGATGAGTGAAATACAACGATAGTACTTTCGGATGAGAATTAGAAAATTAGATAATGATGTAATATCCCGATTTATTCTAAGGAAGAAATCATTCAAAAGAGAAGAATAGAATTAAGAAAGAGGGGTTTTTCGCTTTTCTTCGGCATCCTGGGCCTCGGGCCTTGGCCCAGGAGGGGCCGGCCACCTATAAAAGAAGGGGGAGAACCCTAGGCCGGCACTGTAGCTACAGTAGCCGCCACTACAGTGCGTGGTGCTATAGTGCCCTCTCTCTCCATTGTTCTCCATGGCAGCTCCTTCCCCCTTCTCCATTGGTGCCGCAGGCCAAAACCAGGAGGAAGAGCCGGGTTGCCATCGTCCATTGGAGATCCTTGCAAGGTCCAGCGGGTCACGTGTCGTCGAGGGTTAGCACCTTGTTTCCCCGCTGTTGTTTCAATTTGTTCCTGTTTAGAAGTCATTTTGAGATTCGTCATTAGTGCTGCGATTAGGAGCAGATTTCTGTTCTTTGTTGTGCGCCAGTTTTCGCATAGTTCAAGGCCGAATTATTACTTGGGATCTCCTAGAGAGTTGTAGGCTTTTTCGTCTAGTTTCCATAGCCACTAAGTTCACGTGAATCCGAGTTGTGTTTTGGAAGTTACGACCAATTCTTTACTGCTGCCCAGAATTGTGGTTAATTATCAGCAGTTAATTAAATTAGTATATTGATTATTGTTACAGTCCGAATCAGAACTTCTCCATATTATGAAATTTGTAGGCTTTGGTCTTATCTTTCCAGATGGATAAAGAACATCCAATTTGGAGTTGTATAATAAAAGTTATGGCTGTTTTGATCCAACTGCTCTTTCGGTCTGTCGAAGATTCAATTCTGTCTAGATTGTTGCGCGGTCAGTCTCGGGTGCTTAGAAGCTGAATTAGGAGTTTTGATCTCCTAGAGATATTTAGAAAATGTTCTTATCTTTCAATGAACACCAAGAACTCCTGATTCCGACGTACGAATCAAAAGTTATGATCGTTTTAGTTTCAGCTGTCTTAATTGTTTAGGCAGTTTCTGTTGTGTTATTTCATCTAACTGTTAGTAAATTAAATTGGCCGAATTGGGTTATCTTGTCAACTAGAATATTGCAGATATATCAGTTAAGAATCCATAGAAACTGGTCTCACCTTATTCCGAGTTCTAGATCAATAGATATGATTTTTACTCTGCTGCTGTCCAGTTTCGGTTTGTGCCTGAGTTGTCAGTTTTCAGATTGGAGTTTTTAGTTGAATCTTGAGTCACCGGGGAAGCATTGTAGAATGTTGTTTAGAAGTGTCGTGTGCAATGTGTTCTTATTTCAATTACTTAATTGTTTAGACGGCGAAGCTTCGGGTTTAGAAGCACCGTCATCGCCTACTAACACGTCGCAACGCGGAAGGCAAGTACTTTGCTAATATTAATGATTGTGATTGATGAATGCTTAAATGTTCATGTTGTGGTATCTTATGATACATGAGAAGGTGAAAAGTCTATGTTCGTTCATATGTGTTGACTCCATGTTTAGAGATGATGTCTTTCATTGTTCATATTTCATTCCATGCATCCATAACTCATGTTTCCTCCATGGGAGTGGATTGTAAGTCCCACCATTCTAATGTGGGCAGATTTGAATATTGTCATGTCCCGTCCACGGGAGTGGATAAAAAGACCCATCAATTCCAGTATGGGTACGTAAGACCCATCAATTCCAGTATGAGCAGATTTGGACACTTGTATGAAACGTTCTTCATACGGGACTTGGATCCCCGCACTTTTGTTAAGGTGCGGGCTTAAGTGAATACCGACGGGTGTGTCACTAGCTATACCGGTATAAGCACGTGTGCAGTCCTTCCAATTCATTAATTTCATTCATTTCATGCATTCATATATTCATTCAGTGTATGATCACACTTTGTGGAGTTATTGTCCTGTTCATAACTATTGATTGTACTTGCTGAGTCTCGGACTTACTCTTGTTTGTTTATTTATTTATTTATTTTAGGTGATCGATGAAGATGTTCCTCTTGGGAGGGAGTAGACACGCACTACTCATTCACTTCACCTTACACCAGCTTCAATAAAAGAATTAGATTCCGTTTTTCTTTCAACAAGTGATGGACTGTAATAAATAAACTTAGATGTGGATGATATGTATCTCTACGTTAAGGTTGTTTAAATAGCTGCTTATATTCCCTAATCAATCGTTTGATATGATTGTCTTAATGGATTCAGTAGACTTAAATATTTAATTTGCGAACTGTTGTTAGAATCAGTTTAAATACCTGCTTAGGTTCTAAAAGATGTTGATCTTTTTATATTAGTTGTTGAGTTTTGTTGAAATCCTTCTACGGTATTGTTGTATGTTAGGCCTTTAGGTAGTATTTTGATTTCCGAATATCCAGAGTGTTACAGTTGGTAGCAGAGCGGGCTTTAGGTCCGTGGTGAATAAGTTAGCAACTTAGGTAGCTGAATATGCTAAAATTTGTTAATGGTTAATTAACCTAAAACTTGACACACTGGTGCACAGTAGGATGGGATGATTCAAGCAATGCGTTTCCGTTTTCGTTATGTTGCCTTGTTACTCTATGTTATGATCTTCTATACCTATGAATTTATTATGTGATTGTTATGAGATGATATTCTCTAATCATAATTGATTATTGGTCGTGGGTGATGTTGAGAGGTTGAGGTCGTGGTTGTGGCTCTGGGCTTGGTCAGGTTACACCACCGTTCGTGGTAAAAGAATAGAGTAGTATCTACCTCGAATACCATAGTTGAGGGTTGAGGGTGAGTATCTTTAGAAAATATTACTCTCTTCTTTGATCCTGAATGTGGCCAGTTCTGGTATTAGTTGCGGTTGATGAAGTTTTCTTGAGTTAGTGTTTTACAATTCTTCTGATGAGTTTTCATTGGCCTTTCTTGATTCCATAAATCGACTACTTGTTCTCCTGACTGCTGCTGGTCTAATGTTGTTTCTTGGGGACATTGGTTATCGGCAAGATTTATCTTTTTCTTGGTAGTTTTGCCCATCTTATTGGAAAATATGATTCATTCATTCACTTGGTATTCTGGATACTGAAATTTTTCTGTTGCAAGTTCTTTAACATGTGAAAGCTTTGACTTTATGTATTCTTTTGGATTATTTCGAGTGTTGAAATTCGATACTTCATTTGCTGAAAGAATGCGTTAAAATCCTTAAGTGATGTCGTGTTATGTTTAAATAAGAGGTGTTAATTAAATGAACTAATTGTTGTGGTAAGAGTTATCAGATTGGGTTATTAGCTTTGTGCAAGCCATTTATTCTTAACTAGTATCCATGGAAGTGAAATTGCCTATTGTGAAATATCGTTGTATTTGGTACATGATGAATTTTAGCTAAGAGTTAGTCCATATCTGTTCAAGAACCTATTGTTGTTAAGAAGTGTGGAAAATGTGGATGTAGCGGGTTGATCTTTACGATCGAGTAATCTGATAAATTTGTTAGATGAGTTGGAATCTAGGCCCTCTTTCGGTTATTCTAACCACTAGTGATGGTTAAGTTAAGGATATATTCGAATGTTGCCTTGTTAAATATTAATCTTGAATCTGTCTCCTATTTTGGATATTGATGATCTTATTTGAATGATGGCTTTACTTGATTCTTGCCATGCTAAAAATTATTGAAACATGTTTAAAGGACTAGATGAGCGATGATGTATCGCCTTGTGAAACCTTGTCTTATGTATCCTATAATATTGAAGTTAAAGACATTTCATTCTAATTTCTGAACATAAGGTAGAATGTTGAATCTATCCTCATAATTATTGTTGAGTTTGCAATCAGAGGTAGGATCATGATTGTGCCATGTGTGGCTAGAGAGCATTTAGTGTGTTCTATCTTAGCGTCGAGTGTCAGTAAGAGTTAAATGGATGAAATCTAATAAGAGATTTTTGTTGGTGTACATTTGTAAGATTGTCATGTTCTAGTATCATCTTGTTGAAAGAGTTTTGTTTCAATTATGAGATTTTTGCACTAGGCTTTCCCTAGATCAAGTATATGCAATCTTATTTAGATTTTATAGATATGGTGAAATAATTCATTGTGTTTCTTTTCAAAAGTTCATGAAGTGATAAGAGGTTATGATGATTCTCGCTAATAGCATATTATTTTGTTGATTAGTGTGATTGTCAGACTGTGGTTGTGATGATAATGTTGAACGATTTATAAGTAAAAGAAATTGATCATTTGCATGATATTGTTTTAGTGAAAGTGTTTCGAGTTTTGCGTTTGTTATCTTTTGGACCTCATGAGTTATGTGGTAATTAAGTCTGATTCGAGCAAAGAGACAGGTTAAAAGATTTTATTGGTTCTTAAGTGGTTCCTATGATTTGGTCTTAAGAGCTTATCTTGTTTAAGCTGGCAAAGTGATGTAGTAATCACGAAAAATAACTTTCCTGGTTAAAGGAAGGAGTGAAGTAAAAGTATTTGAGATTTAAGTCGCGTTTCACAACTTGCAGTTTATTTGAGTGTGCTTAAACCTTGTGCATTTGTTCCATAAGAGTTTACCAATTTTCAAAGGGCAATACCTTCTTCTCATTTGTGGTTTAGTATTCGCTTATAGTAGGACTTGAGCCCTCAGCTGCTGACTTCCTCTATGTTTTCCGAGTCCTTTGTCTAAGTGACTAATTCCCTTGGTCCTGTGTTTACTTCGAGTAGTAAATGTCTTCATTTGCCTTTTCTTTTGAGGAAGGTTCCACCGATTCGTTTCACCGTGGTCTTTCGAAGTGTTTATTCAATGTGATTGTGAGACCTTGGGTTGTAAGTTATTCGAGGAGCGTTGAAAGATGAACTGTTTTTGTGTATAATTCTTGGAGAGAATTTTATTTATACAGAATGCTTGCCTTTGAGGCTAAACTGATTGCATTAATGCAACCATTAGAACCTATGGAGATTTGTGACCCAATATCCCTTGTTCAACTCGGGTGGAACATTAGAATTTTTGAAAGGATGAGAATCTTGATCAATGTAATAGAGTATCGCGATTGAGTACCTTGCACGGTTGTGCAGATGAAATATGATGGTGTTGTAATGAAAGTAATATTAGCGAAGTAATTTGATCGTTAAAGCGATTAATGAGATAGCAGGGATTGTTGGATTATTAGCAGGAATGACTTGGACTTAGTAAGTAATTCTCTAAGAGTTAGAATCTCGATAAAGATATTTGGGTCGAAGAAATGTTTTTGTGTTGATGTCAATGCACGAGTATGTTTGGATTGTGAGAATTTTAGGGATTTAATTTGAGGTTTCCCCTATCTTCCATATGAGAAGTTCATGGTAGGAGTCTTGGAGTTTAATTTTGGGCTTCACATTTTTATGTTAGGACTTTGGTCGCCTAATGTTTATGTGTAGGCGAAGTAGATTAAGGGTGAATTCCAAACAGTGGGATGATCATTGATAGAACCCTTTGATGAACTATATGAATGTATGTACTGAGGTTTCTGAGTTGTTTACTCTTAAAAGATTGAGGTGATGTGATTACATGTGAGATCTATTCTGATATACATTGGGAGTCATTTGTCAAATTAATCCTGTCAGTAGAGGAGTTATTGAGAAAAAGTTTCTGTGGAGTCGATAAAGCTTCTATTCAGAGGTGTGGATGATGTATTTCGGCTTGAGCATAGCATTACGAATGCCAAGTTAAGAGAGATGAGTTAGTGTGTTATGCGATAAATTGGAATCCCAAAGTTTGAAAGAAATTTTAGTCCTAAAAGAGAAACTGATAAATTGATGCTTCCTCAAGAAGTGAATCGTTTTCTTGATTCTCGTTTGAGTTTTGTGCTGTTGACCGATGTCTTTCGCAAATTGAGTTTTGCTTTTTGTTGCCATGTGTGGTTCTTACAAGTTCAGAAAGAATAAAGGAAATGATCGATTTGGTTATTCGAATGATTTTCTCCTTTGGCTTTCGTGAAATTTATTCGCAAATTGCCACTTGGAAAGTGGAAAGATTTTCGTGATAAATCTTCGATTCTGAATTTGACTCTTTTTAGTACCGAGTTAGTAACGCTTGGTTGCGATGAGAGTCCTTCATTTTCGTTTGGGCTATGTCGGTAAAAGAGTGTGTTTAAAGCGAGTTCTGTTGTGTGTCCCTCGTTAAAGGAGGTGATCTTTGTTTAGGTGACATCTTGGCTTCCAAATAGCCAGGTGTTACAGTTCGATTGAGAGGTGGAACAAGAGTTCAATGTTCTATGCGCATGTTGCGTGGTTTGGTACCACTGGAGGGGGGTGTTACCCTAAGGTACATTGGCTTGTTTTCGCTAGTTGGCGTATCGCTAGGATTGTCTCGGGTCCATACGCGGTGTACGCAACATTTGGTATGTTTTGGTGCCGAGTGAGTACCTGAGAGATCTGGAGTTTGAGTTTTCGTTAACGTTGTTGACCTTCGAGTAGGATTTTACCTTTGAGTCTCGTTCAATGAATGTTCTTGGAAATGTCGAGTTGAGTGTTAATACAGACGTCGGTTTACATCCTTGCATCGTGGTCTCATCAGTTTGAGAGAGAGGCCCCTTGAGAGTTGGAGTCACGCGTGAGCGAGTTTTAACAAGAGTTGATCGCGTCAGTATCTGTTGTAAGTTTCCAGTCGCAGTTTTCTTTCATGTAGATCGACGTTTAGATTCGAGGTCGAATCCTGTTAAGGGGGGTAGAATGTAATATCCTGATTTATTCTAAGGAAGAAATTATTCAAAACAGAAGAATAGAATTAAGAAAGAGGGGTTTTTCGCTTTTCTTTGGCATCTTGGGCCTCGGGCCTTGGCCCAGGAGGGGCCGGCCAGCTATAAAAGAAGGGGGGAGAACCCTAGGCCGACACTGTAGCTACAGTAGACGCCGCTATAGTGCGTGGTGCTACAGTGCCCTCTCTCTCCATTGTTCTCCATGGCAGCCCCTTCCCCCTTCTCCATTGGTGCCGCAGGCCAAAACCAGGAGGAAGAGCTGGGTTGTCGTCGTCCATTGGAGATCCTTGCAAGGTCCAGTGGGTCACGTGTTGTCGAGGGTTAGCACCTTGTTTCCCGCTGTTGTTTCAATTTGTTCCTGTTTAGAAGTCGTTTTGCGATTCGTCATTAGTGTTGCGATTAGGAGCAGATTTCTGTTCTTTGTTGTGCGCCAGTTTTCGCATAGTTCAAGGCTGAATTATTACTTGGGATCTCCTAGAGAGTTGTAGGATTTTTCATCTAGTTTCCATAGCCACTGAGTTCACGTGAATCCGAGTTGTGGTTTGGAAGTTATGACCAATTCTTTACTGCTTTCCAGAATTGTGGTTAATTATCAGCAGTTAATTAAATTAGTATATTGATTATTGTTACGGTCCGAATCAGAACTTCTCCATATTATGAAATTTGTAGGCTTTGGTCTTATCTTTCCAGATTGATAAAGAACATCCAATTTGGAGTTGTAGAATAAAAGTTATGGCCGTTTTGATCCAACTGCTCTTTCGGTCTGTCGAAGATTCAATTATGTCTAGATTGTTGCACAGTCAGTCTCGGGTGCTTAGAACCTGAATTAGGAGTTTTGATCTCCTAGATATATTTAGAAAGTGTTCTTATCTTTCAATGGCCACCAAGAACACCTGATTCCGATGTACAAATCAAAAGTTATGATCGTTTTAGTTTCAGCTGTCTTAATTGTTTAGACAGTTTCTGTTGTGTTATTTCATCTAACTGTTAGTAAATTAAATTGGCCGAATTGGGTTATCTTGTCAACTAGAATATTGTAGATATGTCAGTTAAGAATACATAGAAACTGGTCTCACCTCATTCCGAGTTCCGGATCAATAGATATGATTTTTACCGTGTTGCTGTCTAGTTTTGGTTTGTGCCTGAGTTGTCAATTTTCAGATTGGAGTTTTTAGTTGAATCTTGAGTCACCGGGGAAGCGTTGTAGAATGTTTTTAGAAGTGTCGTGTGCAATGTATTCTTATTTCAATTACTTAATTGCTTAGGCAGCGAAGCTTCGGGTTTAGGAGCACCGTCGTCGCCTACTAACGCGTTGCAACGCGGAAGGCAAGTACTTTGCTAATATTAATGATTGTGATTGATGAATGCTTAAATGTTCATGTTGTGGTATCTTATGATACATGAGAAGGTGAAAAGTCTATGTTCGTTCATATGTGTTGACTCCATGTTTAGAGATGATGTCTTTCATTGTTCATATTTCATTCCATGAATCCATAACTCATGTTTCCTCCATGGGAGTGGATTGTAAGTCCCACCATTCCAATGTGGGCAGATTTGGACATTGTCATGTCCCGTCCAAGGGAGTGGATAGAAAGACCCATCAATTCCAGTATGGGCACGTAAGACCCATCAATTCCAGTATGGGCAAATTTGGACACCTGTATGAAACATTCTTCATACGGGACTTGGATCCCCACACTTTTGTTAAGGTGCAGGCTTAAGTGAACACCGACGGATATGTCACTAGCTATACCGGTATAAGCACGTGTGCAGTCCTTCCACTTCATTAATTTCATTCATTTGATGCATTCATATATTCATTCAGTGTACGATCACACTTTGTGGAGTTATTGTCCTGTTCATAACTATTGATTGTACTTGCTGAGTCTCGGACTCACTCTTGTTTGTTTATTTATTTATTTTAGGTGATCGATGAAGATGTTCCTCTTGGGAGGGAGTAGACACACACTACTCATTCACTTCACCTTACACCAGCTTCAATAAAAGAATTAGATTCCATTTTTCTTTCAACAAGTGATGGACTGTAATAAATAAATTTAGATGTGGATGATATGTGTCTCTACGTTAAGGTTGTTTAAATAGCTGCTTATGTTCCCTAATCAATCGTTTTATATGATTGTCTTAATGGATTCAGTAGACTTAAACATTTAGAATTTGCGAACTGTTGTTGGAATCAGTTTAAATACCTGCTTAGGTTCTAAAAGATGTTGATCTTTTTATATTAGTTGTTGAGTTTTGTTGAAATCCTTCTGCGGTATTGTTGTATGTCAGGCCTTTAGGTAGCATTTTGGTTTCCGAATAGCCAGGGTGTTACAAAGGATTACATGGTGATGGTTGGAACACATGATCTGACACGAACGTGAGACAACAGAGTGAATTCGTGTTGTGATGCGTGGCAACGTTCGATAACTTCGTTGGCCTCGGACATCTGGGTGATACCATTGTCCTAGTCTGTTTAGTCTCATATTGATTATTCATGTATGAAGGGAGACCTCCTCCCCGTGTATAAAGGGGGACATGGGGCTCTCATTGTACACACAGGCCTATGGGCAAAGAGATTAATAAAGAGAGAGGGTTGAGACTACATCCTTGTGTTATTGTCTATTGTTTACTATTTACGGGTTGAGAGCTTTGTTCGTCAGCAACGTGACCTCGAATATACAACACATTATCAGCACGATAGCACTCTAAGCTAAAGGTTCCTAGTACATTGCTTTGATCTAAGTTTTCAATTCTAGCGTTAATGTTCTTTTTAGTAGATTGTTTTTTTAATATTGAATGCCTCCTATCCCACTACCCGTCTGGGCGCACGCCTCCGCTAGACCTGTTCGTGGGTGGCCCGGCCCGAGCCCGACACGTTTTTTCCGGGCCGGGCCGGGCTCGGGTCTGTTAAATGAGTTTAGAATAATTTTCGGGCGGGCTCGGGCTGAAAATTTCGGCCTCGAAAAGCCCGGCCCGGCCCGAGCCACACACCCACAGCCACAGCCCACAGGCCACAGGCCAACCGTAAGGCCAGACCTATTTCTCCCGGTCTCCCCTGTAGGATCAAGGATAACCGACTAGAGGGGAGTGAATAGGAGGTTTTTAAACTTTTTCACAAATTAACGAGTTAAGCCAATCAACAACTTAATCTAAACAAGTTATACTTCTAGCTAAGCAATACAAGCATAAAGATCAAGCTAGGAATATAAATACGGAAGAGTAAAGACTAGAAATAACCACAAAGAGACAATGATGTTTTCCCGTGGTATCGAAGACTTGCCGGTCTTCACTAGTCCACGTTGAGGAAGCTTGACCACTCAAGCCGGCTCCACGAATTAAGCCTTCCCTCGATCACTATGGTTGTTCTTCCTCCGCTCTGGAGATGGTGAACACCGAACCACTCACAATCTCGGCAACGAGCCTCTTCACAATCTTCTTGAAGAGATCACCGTGCAAGCGCCTCCAAGCCATCTAGGAGTTCGGCAAAACTCCAAGAGTAACAAATCGATGACCTTCGCTTGACAACTCCCAAGTGCAATGGGATCAATCTAGAATGAATGAATGCACTTGAAAGAACTCAACCACCTCACAATGAATGCACAAGAGAATTTTGATGTTGAGTGAATGCTCAAGGCTCTATAGATGTTAAATGAACTCTAGCATCCTGCCATTGAGCAGTTGGGGGTATAAATACCTCCCACCAACAAATATAACCGTTGGGGAGAAAATCCCCAGAAATCAGCGAATCGTGGTACTACCGCCAAGTAAATGCGGTACTACCGCACTTTACCTACTTGTACAGTAACGGCTACAAAGGAAGATAATAAATGCACTGACATAGCCGTTAGAATTGCAGAGCGGTACTACCGCCATGAACATGCGGTACTACCACTTTCCCGGTCATACCGCCCGAAGGCAGCGGTACTACCGTTCCACGAGAAATCCCAAACTGCATTGCTACTGGAAAAAACGTACCGTCGAATAATCGGTACTACCGGGGGGTGCGGTAGTTCCGCGTTTGAACAGCGGTACTACCGTTAAGAGGGTTTGCACCGAGACCCCCAAAAAATATGTTCTCTGGAAAAAATATACCGCCTTTTATGCGGAACGACCGGGGTGCGGTAGTACCGCACTACAATCCCGGTTGTACCGTTCTCCGGTAGTACCGCGTGAACACGCCGGTACTACCGATTATCTAGACAGTGCAATGTATGCTTTTCAAAAGAAAATCAATTTCATGCATGATCCTAAATTGATCCTCAAGGCACATGAATATGCTATCAAGTTACTTGGACATGATCCCTCTTAATAGTACGATATTTATCCTATAATCCGGTCTTCCAACCATATCTCCTAAGACCGGTAAAAGGTAAAAGATTCCTAATCTACTTGTACCTTGACTTTCATCTAATTTGATCTTCACGATATCCTTTAGCATGCAGCTTCACGATCGTACTTACCATTTGGACTTAACCTTGCAAATACTCAACAAACACATAAGTCCATTTATCACATATTATCATTAATTACCAAAATTAATTTTTAGGGGCCTAGATGTTTTCATCCCCCATCTCCCTTATTCTCCCAACCCTAGAAGGGAGCCTAGGAGCTCTCCGCCTCTCCCCCTTCTCCCGATCCTGGCGGCGGCTCCCCCAGCACCCCCGACGGCGCCGTCCCCGCTCGGCGCTTCCCCTCGGCGGTGGCGCTCCCCCCGGCGGTGCTCCCCTACGCTTGGTGGCCCCCTCCCTGCTCAGTGCTCCCCCAGTGGTGCTCCCCCACCCCCCGGTCGGTGCTCCCCCACCCCCCGGTTGGTGCTCCCCCCGCATCCTCTCCCCAAGCGGCGCTCACCCCCGCTCGGTGCTCCCCCAGGCGGCTCCCTCCCCCCAGGTGGCGCTCCCTCCCGCATCCTCTCCCCAAGCGGCACTCCCCCACCCCACGGTCGGTGCTCCCCCCGCATCCTCTCCCCAAGCGGCGCTCCCCCCGCACGGTGCTCCACTACTCCGGTGGCCGGTGCTCACCCGAGGCAGCTTCCCCCTCGGCGGCGCTCCCTCCACTCGGTGCGCCACCACCGACTCGATCCCCACCTGGCTTGGTGGTGGCCTGGCGTCACCGCTCCGCCCTGACACCTGCTCGGCACCGACTCCGGCTGCTCCTCCCGGCACCGCCTCCCTCCGGTTCCTCCCCGCCTCTCTGCGTCCGCCCGCTGGCCCGACCCATCTGTGTGTTCAGATTCAGATGTGAATTTGTGAACTGATTGTGAATTTGTGAATTTATGACTTATGAATTTCATCTGTAATCTGTAATGCATGTCCAGTTTGCTTAATTTTCCTTCGATGCATAAAATTTTTCCTTCGATGTAATCTGTAATGCGATTCATCCATGTCATGTACCTCGGGCCAGCGCCGGGTTTTGTGTCGGGCCGGGATCGGGCCTAAAAATTGCATTGTGGTCGGGCTTTATTCCGGGCTCGGGCTTGGTGCTTTGTTACCGGGCTTTTGTAGGCCCGTCCCGAAGCCCGGCCCGGCCCGGCGTTTGAACAGGTCTAGCCTCCGCGCCTTCTCCGACCGTAGGCCTCCGCGTACACGCTGGCGTGCCACCACCTGCTGCACGCTCTGTGTGTGCACCGCGGCGACAACGTCACCAACCAACGGTTGCACGGCTCCACATGCGTGCCATCGCGCCTGAAAACATCTAGGCCCCTAAAAATTGTTTTGGTAATTAATGACTACATGTGTATGTTGGATTAACGTGTTTATTGAGTATCTACGAGCTATACAAGAAGGACAAGGAAGAGTCCTTGGAGTCATCTTCCTCAAAGAAGAAAATTACCGCTTTCAAGATAAAAGCGGAATCAAGTGATGATGAGGTTGAAGAAGAAGACACCGATGAAGAATACGCTCTTCTTGTGAGAAAAGTAAAGAAATTCATGAGAAGACGTCCAAATCGAAGCTTTAACTTCAACAAGTACAAGAAAGGACAGTCCTCAAATGATAGGAAGCGTTATAGCAACATTCGTTGCTATGGGTGTGATGAGAAGTGGCATATTATCTCTAATTGCCCCAACAAGAAGGATGACAAGGGAAAATCATCAAAGAAGAAAGAATTCAATGACAAAAAGAAGCTCTTCAAGAAGCTTTCACAAAGATGGCAAGAACGAAGCTTATATTAGAGAATGGGACTCCGATGATGATTATTCGGATGCCGACTCCGATTCAAGTGATGAAGAATCTTCCAAGAAAAGAGAACTTGTCGGCATCACCATAAAGGAAGCTCCATTGCTTTTCTCGTCTCCTACATGCCTTATGGAAAAAGGAGATAAGGTAAAATCCATTGATGATAATGCTCCTTCATATGATGAATTAATGGATATGGTTGTATATTTAAATGAGTATATTGGAAAAAGAAAAATCAAAGTTTAAGGTCTTGAAGAAAGAGTATATCTCTCTAAAAGACTCTTATGAGGAGCTAAAGGAAGCTCATGATTCTCTTCTCCTAAAAGATATTGAAAAATCTCATTCACATGTTGGAATTACTTGTGATTTAATGAATGAGATGTCTAAAGTAGAAATTGCTTCAAAGACTATATCTATGTCTAGCATTTCTACATCATGCGATGATTTACTATCCATGCCTTGTTGCTTAAATGATGATTCAATTACAAACTTGGCTAATACTTGTGATCCTTTACTCATTGTTGAAAATCATGAATTAAAAGAGGAAGTAACTAAGCTAAGGAAGAGCTTAGAAAGATGCTTCAAATGTAAGACAACTATTGATAAACTATTGAGTGATCAAATGTGCTCGTTCAACAAGGAAGAACTTGGGTATGTGCCCAAGAAAGTAAAGAAACCGGTAAACAAACCCACAAGGTTTGTTAAGAAAAATGGTAAATATTGCTACAAGTGCCGGGAAATAGGGCACGTGCAACAAACTTGTTCTATTGGTAAGAACCCATCTATAAATATTTTTGATTCATGCTATATGCTTAATAAAACTAAGGATGGTTGTCACAGCCCCAACTAATTAAATTAGATTAATATGTATTTCACTGACATGCATTATCAAATTCAAATCATTTCATAATATATTGTACTTGGAAAATCTAATTTGAGGTGGACATACACATCAAAATTCACGCTTCAATTCAAAACAGTGATAAAAGTTTGTGATCATGATCTGGAACCAATTTATTTAAATACTACATTAATTTTCATGAATTAATATAATTTTTCCAGAATTTTGGGACTATTTTGAACCTAACTAAAATTCAAACAACATTCATAGACATACAACATGTTTGAATTTATATATCACAAAATATATGATGAAGAGTAGGGTTTTATAATTTTTATGGGAACTACATCATCCCAGGAACACCCACGATTAATCTCAGAATTTTTAGAAATTTATTTCTATTTATAAAGCCTCAGTCAAACTAGAATCAAATAAAATAGAATCATCAAACTGCATCGTTCCTAGGGCTCGCACAGTCGGACTCGAGTCCGACCACTGGCGGCTTGACTCGACCGCCACTTAACGGCACCGCACGGACCGCCCGTCGGAACTCGATGGCCCGGATCTCGTACCCGCCGTCACGGCCGAGCACCCTTTCTAATACCAAACGTCCGTTTCGATCTAATGGACCGTTTCCACCGCACTCTCGCAGTAGCCGCCAAGCCGGCCCGCTTGTCATAACCATCTCCTACCTCGGGCGTAGGGCGCGAGCGCTTTGCCACGCGCCGCACTCGCTGCTCCAGCCGTTGAGCTCCGTCACCTCCGCTTAGCCACCGCCGCATGCAACCACTCCTAGAGCTTCTCCGTTTCACGCCGCCTCCATCTCCGTCTCCTTCCGTGCTTAAGTCACCTCCGAGCGCCTCCTTTTCCTCATCTTTCCTCTGGTTCGAGGAAAGAGAGGTCGTGCTTGCTCTCTACACGGTGAGTTCCTCCGCATGGTTTCGCCCACCTCCTTGATCCATGCCTTATCCATTTTAGCTCATTTTGGACCTTGTTTTCCTCTTGTAGCTCCCGCACCACAGTGGCGCCATTGGAAGCTCTAGAGCACGCACCGAGGACCTCTCGTACCAACCCTTGTCTTCGAGAGGTATTATGCTCGATCGAGCGCGTCATGGAGTGTCACTTAACCCCACTTTCTTTTCTCCTCAACCCATCTAGTCGATGCATTGCGGGATCGCCAATTTGGATCTTCCTTTGTCGGCGATACCACTGCTCATCGCCCGGTCGTCTTCGTGGTGAGCCATTTCGCGATTGATTCCGTTTACACCGTCTTCACTATCCCCTTGTCCTTCCCCAACTCTTCTTTGTTGGTTTCATGGCGCAGGTTGACCTCTCCTCGTGAAGATTGCCGCCACTGTCGCCATTGCCGTGGGCAACCCACCTCCAAGCTTCTCCGGCCATCTCCACCCTACTGGTAACCTTCATGGAACCTCTAGGAAGCCTATGCTTGCATTAGTTTAGTCTTTGTGTCGTCGGGTCATCCTTGCCTCGTTGGACCGAAAGCCACCGCCGCTTGCCGGCGTTGCGCCGCCGCTACCGGCCGTCCCAACTCCGATTGAAGGTACCCCTAGGATCGCACGGCTATTAGGTACCGTTTACGGCCTTGTCCGGCGCCGGCGTGGACCACAGCACCGGCGAGCCGCCGGGCAAGCTCGCGGGAGCGCCCGACTTCGTTGTCGGATTACCGGCCGAAAACAGTAGCGATTAGTTTAAACTAACTGTTGATTAAATTGAGTAATGGCTGTTAAAACAACTAATAACCCTATTACATGTGGGCCCGAGCAACAGGTTAAGAGGATGTGTAGAGTATAGTGTACGTTTTCGTTTAAAGCAAAGCGTATTCTTAGTATGATTAGAATGAGTTTACACATTCTTGAAGTAGAAGACGTATTCCGCGAAATACGCCTTTAGTTAGAAGCGGCCGAGACCGAGTCAATATTGACTGAGTCAAAACCTTGACCGGCCCACGCCTCGTCGTCTGCGGCTAGCGGCGGCCGGTAAGAAAAGTATTAGCCGATTAAGAAATTCTGAAAATGAATTATTGATACACTTGAAAAAATATGAATAACTTCTAAATGCATAACTAATTGGTTTTAACTCCAAATCGCATGAAACCACTTCTGGAAATTTTCACTTTTAGTAAACTTTATATTAAAATTTGTTTCAAACTTGTCTCTGTAGCAGAGAGCTTTATTTGGAGATTAATCCATTAAAACCATTATTTGTACAATAGGAAAATGACTGCTAATTTCAAAAATGCATAAGTAATTATTGGAAGCTCCAAAAACAGTGAGACCACTTTTGATAATTTTCATTTTCAGTGAACTTAATTCTAAAAATGGTCTCCACATTGCCTCGGTCACAGAAACTATTTTTGGGAGAATACACTCCTTAACTCCATTATTTGTATATTATAAAAGGCTGATAACTTTGAAAATCAATAAGTAAATCATAAGAACTCCAAATGGGACAAACTCAACTATTCTGAACTTGTATTAATATTGCCTATTTATCTATGTAATCCATGTACTCACCACTATTCTACAAAATTTCACTTCATAATTAAATTACATAATGACGACTTATCAAATCAAATTCAAACCATTATAACTTTCATATACTAAATCAAAATGAAATAATTCTTTCACCAGAAATCATTTAAAATCATGATCTAACTACTGTAGAAAAATCATGCATATTTGAGCATTTTTTTTTATTCTTGAGTTGTTTTCTTGGTATTTATTTGATGTTATAATTATATAGATCCGAGCATATTGATATCGACACTTACGCTACCGAGAGTGAGCAGCTACTTTACCAGCAAGGCAAGCATCATTTGAACTTTCTTTTGCATCATATTTGATCCCAGTTTTGGTTAAGATAGTGCAATGATAATTGCTTGCATGCTATTTTGATAATGTCAATATCTTTGTGATGTGTAGTATAGTTATGTCCTATGCTTGAGGTTAATCTTGAATTATGCCAACTCCTATATGCTTAAGATAGGATGTGTGAATTATGGGTTATAGAATTGCTTAGCCATGCAAGTCTAGATACGGTAGTTCGATCGTCGGGAATAACCCGTCGGTTTTGGGATACACACAACTCTTACTTTATGATTTTACTTCAGATCTTTGCAGCTGTTTTATGAGTAAAATTTTGTCATTTTTAAAAGAGTTTTGGTCCGGACAAGTGTTGGTTAGTGATGGTGCTTTGTGCACGAGCATTGGGTAAGTGGAAGGACTTGTCTGGACAATTGAGGACCGAACTTTGGGTACCTACTGTTCAAGCAACACTCGTGCTGCCACACGCGGGTTGGGAGCCGTATGGTTAAGTAGGGGGAGGGTTTTATTGTGTTAAGTCCTTGGTGGTGTAAGGGGCATAGCGACCGTGAAATCCTATGTTCTTTGAGGAGCCGGTGTAATCCTTTATAGTGTGCAAGGGAGCACCAATTCTTTGTTTTGATTGCATCGGTATTTCCAATATAACTTGTGAGCCCCCTAGCAAGTGCTATCAGACGCTTGTACTAGGCAAGGAACCATCTCACAAGGGGGACTTAGCTCAATAGGGCTTTCTTGCTGAAAATGACTATATCTTGATTTACAGTGGCATACCATAGGAAGTATGCTATTTTGGAGGCATCCGGAGGCTAACGGGCTAATCAAGTCGTGTGGGTAAAGTAGTACACCCCTGCAGGGTATCAATCTATTCGAATAGCCGTGTCCACGGTTATGGACGACCGCTTGAAATTTGTGGCTGCTTATTGTTAGACTTTTAATTAAAATTGTGGTTGAACTTGGTATTCGTCATGAGCGGATGTTCATGTGTTTAGTTCATCAAAGTGGGCTGCCACTTTGGTCTTTACATGATTCAATTGTTTATTCTTGAAATGCTTTACTATATGCTTTACTTCTACTTCAAATCTGATTTTAAAATGGGCACATGAAAAACTAGTATGTGTAGGGTGTTAATTGTTGCGTCTCTTTAGCAAAACTAAACCAATATGAGCCATCCTTTGAATGACCCTTATGCATAACTATTTTTATTTGTGTAAGACTTGAGTACACTTGTACTCAGCCGGATGTTTCTTGGCTTTTTCAGGTGAGGAAGGTTATGATTACGGCGATCTCGCTAGTGTCGACTTGGCGACACTAACGAGTAGTGTCTTGCCATTTAACCCCGATCGGTTGCCGATGGGTGTTGGGCATACCACTGCTGGTCTTTTGCTTTATCTATTTAATTCATTGCTACTTGATACTGTTTTAAATTTGGCGGTCGTAGTTTGTATCAAATGTAGACCTTAACTATTATGCGATGTCTTTCATTCCTTGTTGTATGCGTTGTATGGATGTAATCAACGTTGGATGAGGGTATGAGTATATTGGTCATTGATCTTGGGAACCAATATATGTCATACTCGTTGTTGATGAAGTCCCATTTAACCCACCGAGTGTAGTGCTTGAATCGAGGAGAATCGACAATCATGTAGCGCTGCAAGGGAGCGTGCGCATGATCGTTGAGGCTCTAGTATTCGACTAAGCCTCTCACTTGGATAGGGTTAAATTGGAATTCATTACGGAGACCAGTAATTATGTCCCTAAGACCTTGTCTAATCTCGGTCTTATGGAGATAATTACAGGTCCCTACAACGTTGATGAGCCATCCGATGTTGTAGGTTAGAGGTAGCACGGCATTAGAGTTAGTAAACCTTCTCAAGTCAAAATATTTTGAAATTATCAAATTACTTTGAGAAAGTTTAAGTTAAGAATATCTTTTATTCCTTATCCATCTTAGTATCTTTCCTCTCCTGATCTGTTTTGGTTTATGAAACTAACTTACCTTGCCTTCTTGCCTTTAGATGAACCCTCGCACCTTGTCAGGAAACTCAAGTCGAAGGAGTGGATGGATACCGGCATTCTTCGCGAGACATGATGTGGAGGCGAACTTCACATATCAGCCCACTTATTCCATCTACCGTGATCGAGGACCGGGGTTGGAGGAATTTATGGCAGTGATAGATATCATTGCTCAACAAGTCACGGGGAGCATACCTTACCGCTTCCAGGCGCGTGGCACTTCGGAGGCCATGGCGTTACAAGAGGTGGCCTTGGTGGCCATGAGTCGTCTCCGCTACGACCTGACAGAGTTAGCCCAGCCCCCATATGATCACTTTCCGATGCGCGCACGCGCCAGGGACGTGAACTCGTTTGCTAGATTCATTTGGGAGGACCCCAAGTCGTGCGATTGGCGAGATTGGTTCACGTAATGGACCAAATGCATCGCTGCATGATGCATGAGTTATGGGAGACGCGTCGTCGTCTCATTATAGCTCAGGAACATTTACAGCTCATGCATGACATGAGGCTCATTCGTCCGGATGTGCTGTATGGCGCTAATGAGGTTTCACCGTACATTTCTGCGCCGCCGGACTATCGTCTCCCTGAAGTAGGAGGCCATATCATCGGCGTAGGATCCCCCTTACGCCTCACCAACCCGGGAGACCCGGAAGACACAGGGTCCCCTGGATACCACCTGCTCGATGACTTTCCGGTGAACTTTGACCGGAATAATATCTAGGCTGTTAGGGCAGGGAGCTCTATGTTTGAGCTTGTATCCTTAGGTTTATGTAATAGGGTAGTAGAAGTCGAACTATTATGTTTCATTTGCAAAAACTACTATTTAATTGTAATCTTAAGCTGCGGGCGCTTATGTACGGTGTTGTATCGATTCGGTTTTATGCTGATTTATGTTCGGTGTTCCATTTGGTGTTACAATTTTCTTGCTTTTTGATATTGATTGTGCATGTAAAGCCAAGTAATGGCTTTTGTCTTAATTTACTAACCATCCTTGCCCAATACAGGATGACAGGACCGACTACGCGATCAGGAGCCCTGCGCGGCAGAGGCTCCCCATCCCCATCTAGGGCACCACGTCTAGCACCTCGGCGATTTCTCGATCGGGGACGGTCATCCCGGCGCCGTGCGGGCATGGAGACCCTCTCAGGCCGTCCCAAAGGGTGGGCGCTGAGGAGGTGCTCCTCCGCCGCCATCCATGGTCGAGTTCATGATGATGATTGAGCGCAACGGATGGACCGACCGGATGCTTGAGGCGATCGTGCGCAACACCGCGCCGGCACTCGCTCGAGCCGAGGAGCCGCCCACACCGAAGGTCCGGAGGTCTCGGCTGAGTTCAGCGGACCAACCCTCCGACGTTTGCGCGGCAGGACCCGATGGAGGCGAGGACTACACAACATTGAGAAGAAGTCGAACATTGCCCGGTGTACGGAGTCGAGAGAGTCTTGTTTGCCGGCTACGGTTGGCGGAGTGCAGCAGCGTGGTGGATAGTTATTCCGCCATGCAGCCCGCTGGTCACGTCCCGACTTGGGACGAGTTCGTGGACGCGTTCGAGAGGCCCATATACGGAGAAGTGCGCTTATCAGCGGCAGCAGCCTTGCTTTGAGACAGGCGGAGGACCGTCACGAGTACTGCATGACTTCAACTACTTGGCGGTATGCTCGGACGACGTCTCGACGAGCGCTCGTCGCCGAATAAAGTTCTTCCATGGGCTATCGAGAGGAGTTGCGGCTTGTTTTAGCCGCACACGATTTCGTGGAGTTTTCGGCATCCGGTCAACAAGGCGATCGTGGTGGAGCATGAGAGCTTGACGGTGGATGAGTCGAGAAGAGGAGGAAGGCTTTCCGACGGCGATGGCGAGTGGCGATTTCCTGTGCCTCGCCGAGACTACCTCGAGCACCTCGTGCCCGGCCAGCACCATCGAGGTCTCTGTGGCACCTCCACGACCTTCTCCACGGCACCTCAGCGACAATGGGGCCGAGGCCACGCAGGCGGTGGGGCATACAAGCCGGCGTCATCTGCTTTCACTGTGCCGTCGGGCCACTATGCTGCAGATGCCTCGCCAAGCGGCGAGGATGCCCTGACGTACCGCTCCAGACACCTCGGCCCAGCTCGGCGAGGCCACCGCCACCCCACGAGAGTAGCACCTACTCCACCCGGCATGCACGTGGTCGCGTCAACCACGCCTCGGCGGAGGAGGCGACCGACGCACTGACGTCGTGCTAGGTACATTACTTGTTAATTCATGTCCGCCGGTTCTATTTGATTCGAGCATCCCATTCCTTTATTAAAAACGAGTATGCTGAAATTAACCAATTTAAGATACATACACTACACCCACCTTATCATATCCAAATCCCGTGTCGGTTTTCTCGCCGATCAAGTCCGTCGGGCGTAAAATTGAAATACAAAATGTTAACTTTTCAAAGAAACTTAATAGTGATAAGTTCGGTGGGCATCGATGTTATCTTAGGGATGGATTGGTTATCTAAGAATCGGGGAAAGATTGATTGTGCCCACGGTCTATTTCGGTGACTAGCGAGGACGGCATCCGTGTCGTCTTTGCACCTTTAGTGGGTAGTTCTCGCCTATATGCTTTAGAGGCGAGTACCTCTCTCACACTAGAGGAGGTACCAATAGTGAGTGAGTATCCCGATGTGTTCCTGAAGAACTTCTGGCATGCCCCGACCGAGAGGTAGAGTTTGTCATTGAGCTTGCACCCTGCATCGCGCCCATCTCAAAAGGCCGTATCGGATGCGCCCAATGAGCTAGTGAATTGAAAGAACAACTTAAGGAGTTGCAAGACAAGGGTTTCATCAGCCTAGCTCCTCGCCTTGGGGATGCCCGCTCTCTTTGTCAAGAAGAAAGACAAGAGTCTACGGATGTGTGTTGACTACCGTCCGTTGAACGAGGTCACCATTAAGAACAAGTATCAGCTCCCGCGGTTGATGACCTATTTGACCACTTAGTGGAGCTCGTGTTCTCCAAAATTGACTTGAGATTAGGCTACCATCAGTTAAAGTTAGAACCGAGGACATTCCAAGACCGCCTTCTCTACTCGTTACGGTTTGTATGCAGTACACGGTCATGTCCTTCGGTTTGACCAATGCCCCACTTATTTCATGAACCTCATGAATTCGGTGTTCATGGAATACTTGGATCGGTTTGTAGTGGTTTTCATTGACGATATCCTTATCTACTCTAAGTCTGATCTTGAGCATGAGCAACATCTGAGACTAGTGTTAGAAAAGCTTCGCCACCATCAGCTGTACGCCAAATTCAGCAAATGTGAATTTTGGCTTCGAGAGGTTAGTTTCTTGGGACATATCCTATCTAAAGGTGGTGTCATTGTTGATCCTAGTAAGGTACGAGATGTCCTTGAATGGAAGCAACCCAAGAGCGTCACCGACATTCGTAGTTTTCTTGGACTTGCGGGTACTACCGTAGGTTCATCAAGAATTTCTCAAAATTGCAAAGCCTATGACCCAACTTCAAGAAAGAAAAGAAATTCGAGTGGGCGAGAATGTGAGCAAAGCTTTCAAACCACGAAAGAATGCCTGACGGAAGCTCCCGTGCTTGTTCTGCTAGACATTCACAAGAGCTTTGATATCTACTGTGATGCATCTCGCCATGGGCTCGGTTGTGTGCTTATGCAAGACGGCCGAGTGGTGGCCTACGCGTCAAGGCAATTGAGGCCCCATGAGACCAATTATCCCACACACGACCTAGAGCTCGCGGTGTAGTTCATGCCTTGAAGATTTGGCGACATTACCTCATCGAATCGTTGCGAGATCTACACCACCATAAGAGCCTTAAATATATTTTCACCCAAGCCGACTGAACTTGAGACAAAGAAGATGGCTTGAGTTGATTAAAGATTACGATATGGGACTCCATTACCATCCGGGAAGGCTAATGTCGTGGCCGACGCCTTGAGCGAGTAAAATCTCAATGCAAGCGTTCGACGGTAACTCCTTTTCTCAGAGGCTTATGTGCTGCATTGCAAGACTTACACTGGAGATAGTTGAAGAAGGTTCACTTGCAGCCTCGGGGTGACTTGCACACTTGAGGATCAGATTAGGAAGCCAGAAACCGATGCGAAGTGGCTCAAATCTTAGAACCGATAAAACAAGGCAAGGCAAAATGTTTTAGGCAAGATGCACAAGGTACTCTATGGTTTGGAAACCGTATGGTGGTACCATTTGATCGCCACTTGAGAGAATTGATTCTCAAGGAGGCTCATAACTCCAAATTCTCTATCCACCTGGAGTACAAAATGTATCAAGATTTGAAAAAGAAACGTGGTGGAGCCGAATGAAGCGCACGTTGCACGATATGTGGCCGAGTGCGATCTATGTCAAAGAGTCAAGGTGAGCATTTGAAGCCTACCGCACTCTAGATCCTCGCCCATTCCCAGTGGAAATGGGAAGAAGTTGGCATGGATTTTATCACCGCCTTCCTAGAACTAAAGCTGGATTCGATTCTATATGGGTAATTGTAGACCGCTTGACGTAAAGTTGCTCACTTCATTCTGTCAAGACCATTTACCGTGGGGACAAGTTAGCGGAGCTTTACATTGCAAGGATTGTTTGTCTCACGGTGTTCCAAAGGTGATAGTTTCGATAGAGGCCCTCAATTCACGTCCCTATTTCGGGAATGTTTACATAAAGCGATGGGGACCACCTATCTTTTAGCTCCGCTTATCACCCGCAAACGGATGGACAAACGAGAGGGTAAACCAAGTTTTGGAAGACCTTCTCCGGGCATGTGTGTTATTCTACAAATGATAGTTGGGAAAAATGTTTACCGCTTGCGGAGTTCTCCTACAACAATAGTTTCCAATCAAGCATTCAAATGTCGCCTTTGCGTTGTATGGGAGAGCTTGTAGAACGCCTTTGAACTGGTCCGAAGCCGGGGAGAGGCCATTCTATGGCCCGACCTTGGTGGAAGATGCTGAAGAACAAGTCCGTGTCATTCGCGAGCGACTTAGGACGGCTCAATCACGTCGTAAGTCTTATGCCGATCGTCGTCGCCGCGAGTTGAGTTTCAAGTGGGCGATCATGTATATCTTAAAGTCTCTCCTATGAAAGGAGTTCGTCGTTTCCAAATCAAAGGTAAGTTAGCACCTCGCTATATTGGACCTTTCCGTATTCTAGCTAAGGTGGGATCGGTGGCGTACCAGTTGGAGTTGCCACCATCGCTTTCAGACGTGCATGACGTCTTCCATGTCTCCCAACTCAAGAAATGTCTTCGAGTCCCAACGGAAGCAACCGAGTTGGATAAACTCGACTTGCAACCCGATTTATCTTATCGAGAGAGCCCGATTCGTATCCTTGAGGAAACTGAGCGTAAGACTAGGAATCGTAACATCAAGTTCGTCAAGGTCCAATGGAGCAACCACACGGAAGACGAAGCAACTTGGGAACGTGAAGACCGGATGCGAGAAGCATATCCAGAAATCTTCTCTACATGAAGTGCCTTCGTATCAAGAAAGGAAAGGTAAAACATATTAATGTAAATTATAACTTGTCAGCACTATCTTTGAAGGAAATCAAGACAACATGAATTATAACTTCCAATGAAAATCTTCTAATTCTTCTCCACCCAGATCTCGGGTCGAGATCTTTTGTAAGGGGGGGAGGTTTGTCACAGCCCCAACTAATTAAATTGGATTAATATGTATTTCACTGACATGCATTATCAAATTCAAATCATTTCATAATATATTGTACTTGGAAAATCTAATTTGAGGTGGACATACACATCAAAATTCACGCTTCAATTCAAAACAGTGATAAAAGTTTGTGATCATGATCTGGAACCAATTTATTTAAATACTAAATTAATTTTCATGAATTAATATAATTTTTCCAGAATTTTTGGGACTATTTTGAACCTAACTAAAATTCAAACAACATTCATAGACATACAACATGTTTGAATTTATATATCACAAAATATATGATGAAGAGTAGGGTTTTATAATTTTTATGGGAACTACATCATCCCAGAACACCTACGATTAATCTCAGAATTTTTAGAAATTTATTTCTATTTATAAAGCCTCAGTCAAACTAGAATCAAATAAAATAGAATCACCAAACTGCATCGTTCCTAGGGCTCGCACTGCAGTCGACTCGGGTCCGACCCTGGCGGCTTGACTCGACCGCGTCACTTAACGGCACCGCACTTGGACCGCCCGATCGGAACTCGATGGCCCAGATCTCGTACCCCTTCGTCCACGGCCCGAGCACCCCCTTTCTAATACCACCGTCCGCTTCGATCTAATGGACCGCCCACCGCACTCTCTCGCGTGTGTCGCCAAGCCGGGCCCGCTTGTCATAACCATCTCCTACCGCGTATGGCGCGAGCGCTTTGCACGCGCAGCGCACTCGCTGCTCCACCGTTGGAGCTCCGTCACCTCCGCTAGCCACCGCCGCATGCAACCACTCCTAGAGCTTCTCCGTTTCACGCCGCCTCCATCTCCGTCTCCTTCCCGTGCTTAAGTCACCTCCGAGCGCCTCCTTTCCTCATCTTTCCTCTCGGTCCGAGGAAAGAGAGGTGAGTGCTTGCTCTCTACACGGTGAGTTCCTCCGCATGGTTTCGCCCACCTCCTGATCCATGCCTTATCCATTTTAGCTCATTTTGGACCTTGTTTTCCTCTTGTAGCTCCCGCACCACGGTGGCGCCATTGGAAGCTCTAGAGCACGCACCGAGGACCTCTCCGTGCCAACCCTTGTCTTCGAGAGGTATTATGCTCGACTGAGCGCGCCATGGAGTGTCACTTAACCCCACTTTCTTTTCTCCTCAACCCATCTAGTCGATGCATTGCAGGATCGCTCAATTTGGATCTTCCTTTTGTGGCCGATACCACTGCTCATCGCCCGATCGTCTTCGTGGTGAGCCATTTCGCGATTGATTCCGTTTACACCGTCTTCACTATCCCCTTGTCCTTCCCCAACTCTTCTTTGTTGGTTTCATGGCGCAGGTTGACCTCTCCTCGTGAAGATTGCCGCCACTGTCGCCATTGCCGTGGGCAACCCACCTCCAAGCTTCTCGGCCATCTCCACCCTACCGTAACCTTCATGGAACCTCTAGGAAGCCTATGCTTGCATTAGTTTAGTCTTTGTGTCGTCGGGTCATCCTTGCCTCGTTGGACCGAAAGCCACCGCCGCTTGCCGGCGTTGCGCCGCCGCTACCGGCCGTCCCAACTCCGATTGAAGGTACCCCTAGGATCGCACGGCTATTAGGTACCCGTTTCTGGCCTTGTCCGGCGCCGGCGTGGACCACAAGACGCAAGCCGCCGCAAGCTCGCGAGCGCCCGACCGTTGTCGGATTCGTGCAAAAATGAGCGATTAGTTTAAACTAACTGTTGATTAAATTGAGTAATGGCTGTTAAAACAACTAATAACCCTATTACATGTGGGCCCGAGCAACAGGTTAAGAGGATGTGTAGAGTATAGTGTACGTTTTCGTTTAAAGCAAAGCGTATTCTTAGTATGATTAGAATGAGTTTACACATTCTTGAAGTAGAAGACGTATTCCGCGAAATACGCCTTTAGTTAGAAGCGCCGAGGCAAGTCAATATTGATCGAGTCAAAACCTTGACCCGCCCCGCCATCACGTCTGTGACTAGCGGCGCTTCGGTAAGAAAAGTATTAGCCGATTAAGAAATTCTGAAAATGAATTATTGATACACCTAAAAAATATGAATAACTTCTAAAATGCATAACTAATTGGTTTTAACTCCAAATCGCATGAAACCACTTCTGGAAATTTTCACTTTTAGTAAACTTTATATTAAAATTTGTTTCAAACTTGTCTCTGTAGCAGAGAGCTTTATTTGGAGATTAATCCATTAAAACCATTATTTGTACAATAGGAAAATGACGCTAATTTCAAAAATGCATAAGTAATTATTGGAAGCTCCAAAACAGTGAGACCACTTTTGATAATTTTCATTTTCAGTGAACTTAATTCTAAAAATGGTCTCCACATTGCCTCGGTCACAGAAACTATTTTTGGGAGAATACACTCCTTAACTCCATTATTTGTATATTATAAAAGGCTGATAACTTTGAAAATCAATAAGTAAATCATAAGAACTCCAAATGGGACAAACTCAACTATTCTGAACTTGTATTAATATTGCCTATTTATCTATGTAATCCATGTACTCACCACTGTTCTACAAAATTTCACTTCATAATTAAATTACATAATGACGACTTATCAAATCAAATTCAAACCATTATAACTTTCATATACTAAATCAAAATGAAATAATTCTTTCACCGAAATCATTTAAAATCATGATCTAACTACTGTAGAAAAATCATGCATATTTGAGCATTTTTTTTTATTCTTGAGTTGTTTTCTTGGTATTTATTTGATGTTATAATTATATAGATCCCGAGCATATTGATATCGACACTTACGCTACCGAGAGTGAGCAGCTACTTTACCAGCAAGGCAAGCATCATTTGAACTTTCTTTTGCATCATATTTATCCCAGTTTTGGTTAAGATAGTGCAATGATAATTGCTTGCATGCTATTTTGATAATGTCAATATCTTTGTGATGTGTAGTATAGTTATGTCCTATGCTTGAGGTTAATCTTGAATTATGCCAACTCCTATATGCTTAAGATAGGATGTGTGAATTATGGGTTATAGAATTGCTTAGCCATGCAAGTCTAGATACGGTAGTTCGATCGTCGGGAATAACCCGTCGGTTTTGGGATACACACAACTCTTACTTTATGATTTTACTTCATATCTTTGCAGCTGTTTTATGAGTAAAATTTTGTCATTTTTAAAAGAGTTTTGGTCCGGACAAGTGTTGGTTAGTGATGGTGCTTTGTGCACGAGCATTGGGTAAGTGGAAGGACTTGTCTGGACAATTGAGGACCGAACTTTGGGTACCTCTCGTTCAAGCAACACTCGTCTTTGCCACACGCGGTTGGGAGCCGTATGGTTAAGTAGGGGAGGGTTTTATTGTGTTAAGTCCTTGGTGGTGTAAGGGCATAGCGACCGTGAAATCCTATGTTCTTTGAGGAGCCGTGTAATCCTTTATAGTGTGCAAGGGAGCACCAATTCTTTGTTTTGATTGCATCGGTATTTCCAATATAACTTGTGAGCCCCTAGCAAGTGCTATCGACGCTTGTACTAGGCAGGAACCATCTCACAAGGGGACTTAGCTCAATAGGGCTTTCTTCTGAAAATGACTATATCTTGATTTACCCTACGGCATACCATAGGAAGTATGCTATTTCGGAGGCATCCGAGGCTAACGGGCTAATCAAGTCGTGTGGGTAAAGTAGTACACCCTGCAGGTATCAATCTATTCAATAGCCGTGTCCACGGTTATGGACGACCGCTTGAAATTTGTGGTCGCTTATTGTTAGACTTTTAATTAAAAATTGTGGTTGAACTTGGTATTCGTCATGAACGGGATGTTCATGTGTTTAGTTCATCAAAGTGGGCTGCCACTTTGGTCTTTACATGATTCAATTGTTTATTATGAAATGCTTTACTATATGCTTTACTTCTACTTCAAATCTGATTTTAAAATGGGCACATGAAAAACTAGTATGTGTAGGGTGTTAATTGTTGCGTCTCTTTGCAAAACTAAACCAATATGAGCCATCCTTTGAATGACCCTTATGCATAACTATTTTTATTTGTGTAAGACTTGCGAGTACACTTGTACTCGGCCGATGTTTCTTGGCTTTTGGTGAGGAAGGTTATGATTACGGCGATCTCGCTAGTGTCGACTTGGGCGACACTAACGAGTAGTGTGCTGCCATTTAACCCCATCGGTTGCCGATGGGTGTTGGGCATACCACTGCTGGTCTTTTGCTTTATCTATTTAATTCCTTGCTACTTGATACTCTGTTTTAAATTTGGCCTGGTCGGCCGTTTGTAATAAATGTAGACCTTAACTATTATGCAAGATGTCTTTCATTCCTTGTTGTATGCGTTGTATGGATGTAATCAACGTTGGATGAGGGTATGAGTATATTGGTCATTGATCTTGGGAACCAATATATGTCATACTCGTTGTTGATGAAGTCCCATTTAACCCACCGAGTGTAGTGCTTGAATCGAGGAGAATCGACAATCATGTAGCGCTGCATGAGGAGCGTGCGCATGATCGTTGAGGCTCTAGTATTCGCTAAGCCTCTCACTTGGATAGGGTTAAATTGGAATTCATTTACCGGAGACCCGTAATTATGTCCCTAAGACCTTGTCTAATCTCGGTCTTATGGAGATAATTACCGGGGTCCCCACAATGGTAAAGTCATAACAATATTTGTTGGCACTTCAATTTTAGGCGCTAAAAAGAATGCTATTTGGGTGTCTAAAACCTTGGTCACTACCTCCAAGGACCTAAACAAATTTGGTTACCTAAAAGAACTTGATTCTTATTTTGTAGGTGAACTACAAGACCAGTGGAAAACATTGGGTGCTTGATAGTGGATGCACTCAACATATGACTGGTGATAAGAAAATGTTCACCACATTCGAGAATGTAAAAGGAAGTGACAAAATCACATTTGGTGATAATAGCAAAGGAAAGGTAATTGGTTTAGGTAAAATTACCATTTCAAATGACCTTTCCATTAATAATGTATCTTTAGTTGAGTCACTAAATTTTAATTTATTATCCGTTGCTCAAATTTGTGATCTCGATTTAATTTGCTCATTCTCTAGTGAAGGTGTTACAATATCTAATGTAAAAGGTAGATCCTTGGTATTCAAAGGTTTTAGATTTAGAAATCTTTATTTGGTTGACTTTAGCTCAAATGAATCTTGTTTAATTGCAAAAACCTCCTTAGGTTAGCTTTGACATAGAAGGCTAACTCATGTTGGGATGATTCAACTTAAAAAGCTTTTCAAAAATGATTTAATTGTTGGCTTGAAAGATATAAAGTTTGAGAAAAACCGACGTTGTAGTGCATGTCAAGCCGTAAAGTAAGTCGCTAGTTCTCATCCTTCCAAAAGTATTATGTCAACTTCTAGACCATTGGAACTCTTACATATGGATTTGTTTGGGCCAACAACCTATAAGAGTATTGGGGGAAATAGTTATTGTTTAGTTATCGTAGATGATTACTCTAGATATACATGGGTATTCTTTCTTGATCAAATATTGGGTGACGTAAGTAAGGGTGTTCAAACTCGATCTCGTGTCGCTTCATTTTGTGAATATTACTCTTTTGTCTCTTCTCTTGAGCCAAAACATATAGATGAAGCACTTGATGATCCCGATTGGGTGAACACCATGCATGAAGAACTCAATAACTTCACCCAAAATGAAGTTTGGACATTGGTGAATCGACCCAAAGAACACAACGTCTTTGGTACAAAATGGGTTTTTAGAAACAAACAAGATGAGAATGATATGGTTGTAAGAAACAAAGCAAGATTGGTCGCACAAGGTTATTCATAAGTCGAAGGTTTGGATTTTGGTGAAACTTTTGCTCCCGTAGCTAGGCTTGAGTCTATTAGGATATTACTTGCTTTTGCATCATGTTTTGATATTAAATTATTTCAAATGGATGTCAAAAGTGCATTCTTAAATGGTAAAATATCCGAACTTGTCTTTGTTGAACAACCTCCCGGTTTTGAAGATTCTAAGAATCCTAATCATGTCTACAAACTCTCCAAGGCGCTCTATGGTCTTAAACAAGCTCCTAGAGCATGGTATGAACGCCTTACAGATTTTCTAGTTTCGAAATGATTCAAAATTGGGAAGATAGACTCAACTTTGTTCACTAAAATCTTAGATGATGATTTCTTTGTATGCCAAATTTATGTTGATGATATCATTTTTGGATCTACTAACCAACATTTTTGAAAAGAATTTGGTGATATGATGTCTAGGGAATTTGAAATGTCCATGATCGGAGAACTTAGCTATTTTCTTAGACTTCAAATCAAGCAACTCAAAGATGGAACGTTTGTGAGCCAAACAAAGTATGCAAAGGACTTGATCAAGAGATTCGGCATGGAGCATGCAAAACCTATCAAGACTCCCATGGAAACCAGCGGTCATCTCGACCTTAATGAGGGAGGTAAATCGGTAGATTTAAAGCTTTATAGGTCTATGATTAGTGGCTTGCTTTATCTTACCGCATCTAGGCTCGATATCATGTTTAGTGTTTGCATGTGTGCACGTTTTAAAGCAACCCGAAAAGAGTGCCACTTAATGGCCGTAAAAAAAATACTAAGATATTTAAAGTATTCCTCTAGTATTGGCCTATGGTTTCCCAAAGGTGCTAAATTTGATTTAATTAGATATTCGGATTCTGATTATGCGGGTTGCAAAGTGGATAGAAAAAGCACATCAGGTAGTTGCTAATTCTTAGGAAGATCCTTAGTATCATGGTCATCCAAGAAACAGAATTCCGTAGCTTTATTTACCGCCGAAGCCGAATATGTTTCCGCGGGAAGTTGTTGTGCTCAATTGCTATGGATGAGACAAACCTTGATAGATTATGAAATTAAAATTGATAAAATACCTCTTTTATGTGATAATGATAGTGCAGTGAAAATAGCTAATAATCATGTCCAACACTCAAGAACCAAACATATAGATATTCGCCACCATTTCTTAAGAGATCGTGTGAGCAAGGGAGATATTGAAACTAGCCACATAAGAACCGAAGATCAACTAGCAGATATTTTCACCAAGCCATTAGATGAAGGCCGTTTTTGCAAATTGAGGAATGAGTTAAATGTCATAAACTATTCAAATATTGGTTGAACTCTTGCTTCGTGCATTTTATTTGATTTGGTGTTATTTGAAGTTTTTATAAATGTTTTTTTAAAATCTTATTAAAGATATCTATGTTCATAAAAATATGTTCTTAGTTTGACTTAAGTCCTTTCAATGCATAATGATCCTTAAGGATGTTTATTTGAGTGCAAAACTAAGGATCATTTGCATATCCTTTCAAAATCGAAGTCCTGCTGTTTCTCCAGGTTAATCGGAACAACCGACGTTATATGCGCGGTACGACCGTTTTACGGTACGATCGGCTTTATAACTACGGTACGACCGCAATGCGGTACGACCGGCGGTTTGTTCACGGTTCGACTGTGTTGGTTTTAGAGAAGGCTGTATTTCCTCCTCACGACAGTTCAACCGCATCCCTACCGTTTCATTTCTACTCGGCCTCTCTCTCTCTCCAACCCGAGGTTCCTCCAAACCCTCTTCCAAATCTTCTCAATCCTCGGCTTTTCTTCGTTCTCTTGCTGATCTCTACTTCTTTAGAGATCATCTCCTCCATTCCTCAAGGTAAAACCCCTTCTGATTCAAGTTTTACCTAAGTTTCCAATCCTAGGTGACATTTTAGGGTTAAATGAAATGTAGATGATTTTTGTTGTTCTAGTTGGGCAAATGTGTAAATTTGATGTTTAATGATGCTTGCGTATCCATACCTTGGATTCACTCCATGAAAAACCATCAAAAATTCGCTTTTAAGCTTGCCCTAGAACTCAGTTAGGAGAATCGGTTCAACCGGTTCTTGAGCGCGGTTCAACCGCAGTGCGGTCGTACCGGCCATATAACGGCGGTATGACCGATCATCCCGACAGAAAAACAGAAATTCATTTCTCTTTCACTTAATTCTATTTTGATTGATCATTTGAACTCCTTGTAACCTATTCTATCTATGTGAAGATGCCTAGGACAAGAATTATGACTCAAAAGTCGTATGGACCACCTAGAGGAGGGAAATCTTCATCTCAACCTCAAAGACCTCGTTGTCCTGCAACTCAAAGCTCAAAATCCATTCGTGGCAAGGGCAAAGGGAAAAGACCAGAAAGAAGACCCGTGATCAAATCAAGAAAGTCTATCACTAGGAGAGGCAGTCGAGGCGAGTCGAGTTAGAAGCAGATGCTCAGTCAGATGATTTGGGAGCACCTCTAGAACCTCCAACTGTTTTGAGACTCCTTACGCCTGATGAATATGCAATCAAGTGACATGTAAATCAATATCTTTCCAGATCAGATTCAATTAATCCAAGATTCCATACTGCCTTTCAAGAACAAGTCTATGAGCAGCTATATGGACATCACAGGAAATTTGCAGACCACAAGTGGATTAAGTGGGCTCACATAAACAACTTGGATAAATACAGTGGTGTTTATCAGCTATTTCATCGAGTGGGTCTTCATGATCTTGTGGCACTTAAGCAGAATTATGATGATGAGCTTATCAGGCATTTTTATGCCACAGTGCATGTCTCTGCAGACTTGACCTCAATAAGATGGATATCTGTTACCAGATATGTGGAGAGCGCTAAAGAGGAATTTGAGCGAGTATTGAGGATTCAATCCAGCTCTTGGGAGAAGATCTTTGACAGTCCTGCTCTGCTTACTCCTGCTTGGGCTGACTACTATGATTCATCTGTCAGGTGTAAGCTAGGTAAAATTACTGGACTTAAGCCCAAACCAAGCATGGTTAACAGAATCATTAATCATACCTTTTATCCCAAAAGTGGTAACTTTGATGCAGTCAGGAGACATGCTTGGAATATTATTGATCATATTATGAAGGGAGTAAAATTTGATGTTGTGGATGTGATTCTTCAAGGCAGTCTTTTCCAAGAATGATAGGATTAAGAGGATATACTATGCTCCATACATCATGGCATTAATTATGAAGAAAATTGAGTATCATGGTGGTTTGGGATCAGCTCACAAGTCTTACCGGCCTCGAGATGGTCTTCCTCCTCGTCGTGATGATATTGAAGTTGATGCTGATGAGGCTCCTGCTGTTACTGCCAACCCTGCTGAAGGTACACTTAATCAGATTCTTCAAAATCAGTAGTTGATCCTTAGCAATTTAAAAGCAATGAAGACAGCCCAAATAGAGTTCCAAAATGAGACCCGTAACAAGCTAGCTCATCTGGAGTCGACTCAGAATGATTTCTTTGATAAGACTCATAACCGGATAGCTGTTGTGATGGACAATTTTAATGACTTAGAAGAGATTTTGAGGACACCTCAGCATTTTTCTCGTCCTCCTCCTCCACCTTCAGGGGCTTCTACTTCCTCTGCTGTTCCTCCTTTGGACCCTGCTCCAGTGCCTCAGGCCTCAGTGCCTCCAGCTCCTGTCCCAGCTCCTCTAGCACCTGCTACAGGGTCAGCATCTTAGGATCCAGCACCAGTTCCTCCTCCGGATCAGGCCACAGCTCCTCGGGACCCCACTTCGCGGGACCCTGTTCCTCCCCCTCAGGACCAAGCCATCTGAGTTATTGTTTTTGGTACTTTGATGCCAAAGGGGGAGAAGTGAGAAAGTGTGAGAAGGCACTTTAGAGGGAAATAGAGTACTTTGGGAGTACTTTGGGGTTATGCTTTATGCTTTTTGTATCTACTGATCTATCGTACCTGTAATGATTATCTAGTTGAACTTGTGGGTTAATGTTCTTGCTTATGTTATTTAAGTTGAAATGCAATCGCTTTATTAATCTCTTCTTATTATTGTATTTCTCTCAAGTTCAAACTGCTAAAGAAACTCCGCCAGACTTTAAAAATTTTCTCATGTGCTTACAAAGTTTCTTTTTATCACTTATGCACATGTTTAGGGGGAGCCATCTTTATTTTGGCTTTACCAAGAAGATAATTCTCATTGCAAGAATTATTTTGTTATTAAGTCATCAAAAGAATATACACTCTTAGTATATTCCAAACAATCTTTCTCACATATTAGTTGTGTTGTCATCAATTACCAAAAAGGGGGAGATTGAAAGCATCTAGGCCCCTAAAAATTGTTTTGGTAATTAATGACTACATGTGAATGTTGGATTAACGTGTTTATTGAGTATCTACAAGGTTAAGATCCATTGGTGGTTTTTTGATGACGTAAAGATGCATGCTAAATGGTTCAATGAAAATCTACATGGCTCAAGACATGTATAAGTAGACTATGATGCTTTTATATTTTGCCGGTCTTAGGAGAAATGTTCGGAAGATCGGATTATAGGATAAATGTTGTACTATTAAGAGGGATCGTGACTAGTAGCTTGATAACATGGTTTTGTGAAATATAGATCAATTTAGGATCATGCATGCATTTGAATTTCTTTTTCCAAAAGCTCTTAGTGTGTTTGTCAAAAATCGGTTGAACCGACATTTCACAGGCGGTTGTACCGCTTGGTGAGGTATGACCGCATTTTATTTGGCGGTACGACCGATTTTTGAACACCTCAGCCAACCGAGCGCTAATGCGGTACGACCGACTCTTTGAGCGGTACTACCGCATTGCGGTCGTTCCGATGTTTAGTTGGCGGTTGAGTAAAACCAGAACCGATGCATTTTTGGCTCAGACCTCTTCGAGATAATCAGTCGTACCGTGTGAGACCCCGGTTTATTTAGCTTGTATTGCTTAGTCATCCACTGACTCTAGCATCACAAACAAAATACACCGTGCCTCGGGAAAATGTACACTTCCCAGAATTGCAGTATACACACCTTTCCACAAAACATTGCATCAATTCCATACAATACATAGAACCAAAGCTTGAACTTTACAAGCAAAAGACATACATAATAGTTATTACAAAAGAGAGGCCAACCGGCCAAGAACTTAAAAGAACAGCAGAAGCAAAATGCCATAAGATGGCTATAACAAAAGCCAACCGGTTTGCCATACACTCACAAGGCAATCCGACCGGACCGCCAAACTAGTCGTCCACACCGCAGCGAAACTCACCAAAATTGATCCCTTGGGGATCAACCTCCTCTGCAACAATTAAGCAAAGCAAATGAGTACAAAAATGTACTCGCAAGACTTACGGGTAACAAACCTAGTTACTACTACATGCAAGCTTTAATCAAAGGAGAAGGCTCAAGGTTAATTTTCAGCATAAAGCAAGTTTTATTTGCAATAAGTAATAGTTGGAAGGCAATTTTGACAATCTGAATTTTATTTGAATAAATAACAGCGAGACAATAAGTAAAAGACATAAAGACAACCTGGAGATGACTAACCCAATAGCCATCACAACAATAGCACGAGTTACCCACTCGTACCACCCACATCAAGTTTTAATTTAAAAGGTTGTAGTTTAGTTCTTGCACGACCTTACCAAGCATGTCCATAACCTAGGATGAGGCTATTCGAATAGTTTGAACCCTGCAGTGGTGTACCACTATACCCACACTTCAGACCGCCTTTTTACCACTAGATTTAGCACACTTCCTTTGGTATGCCGGCACGGCTAAGTCTTACGAGACAGTTCGAATGAATTGCATTAATTAAGAGTCGCACGTATGGGGGTTAACCCTTAGTGATCTGCCAGCAAAATATGGATCACAAGGACCCATATGTAGAGGAGGATACACCGGCCTCGGCGGGTGCTCCCCTCAATCACGTGACCCATCTTGTATATAGAAATATACAACCTTCCACGCGACTCATTAATTAACACCCCCAAAGTATTAAGTCAAGAGAGGTCCCATATCCCTCTAGTGTGGTTAGCACGTAAATATCGCTTGGCTTAGTGACACAAGTAACTCGGTCATTGGGGACTTAGGCACTATTCCAATCACACCCAACAGATCACACCAACATACCATTGTGCCCAAGTCTAAATAATTTTGTTTTCAATTTTGGTTTTCACAAATAAACAAAGCACAAGGTATATATTAAAAGTAATAGCAAGTTTTTGTGTGATCAAGGTCATCGACTAAGTCGATAACCGCCCAATTCTGCCGGTAACTAAGCATGGCTAAGCATCAAGTCGTAAAGACAAATAAAAGGCCCTAAATCATTCACCGGGCTCTAATTCACCAGTGAGGATAATAATCCTAAGGCAGTAGTAGGGGTGAACAATTTCAAGGCAACAATGTAATAGGCTTAGCTACCTCTAATCGACAAAAATTTACTTTGACACAAGAAGCATGCATACTTAGTTTTTACAAACAAGATATTAGAATTTAAAAGTAATAGGAGTAATATGATCAAATGATGTTACACTGTTTGCCTTGTTGTAGGTCACTTGTTTGCTGTAGAGGATCACTAACGCAATCAACACGATCGTCGGAACCTATCGAAAGAACGAGAAAATCCAATAAAAACGAAGAACACCGAAAGAAACTGGAAAGCCAAAGCCATCTAAAATCCCTGAAATTTATACAGCAAGTAGAGCATGATTTTAGACAAATTTAGCAACAAGAACCATTTGATTTGGATTAAGGATGCAAAAGTTATAGCTAAATCAATTTCAGTCTATTGGAAAATTCGAATATTAGGAACACACCTTCCTAAGGATATTAGGAACCTATTCCAAGCAACGATTGAGTAGATCCACATCAAAATTTTGACCTTTTTCCATTTTACCGAAGGAGGGTTCAAAACCGAGCAAAAACGAAAACTTGATCTAGAGACTTGCTCGTGGGTGATTGATGATCAAGATGATCCTAGATGTGTTCCTACATGTCACAGCAATCTAGATCAAGAGAAGAGACCAAGCTAAAAGCTCTCAAGAGCAAAACCCCCGAAAATCACCCTTTCTTTCACCAAAACCGGCAAAAGCGAAACTTGATCCAACAACTTGCTCGTGGGTGGATGATGATCAAGATGACCTTAGATGGGTTCCCACATATCCCAGCAAGCAAGATCAAGAAGAAAAACCAAGTAAAAACTCCCGGATCAAGAAGAAACACACAATGGGTTAACACACACACGCATTTTAAAGCGCTGTCTTCATCATCGATTGACTTAAACCGCTTCACCATGCGCCGACCTGCGCCGCGGTTTAGCCAAAAGTCACCAAGGCGGTATTTGGTGAAATTACCAAAATACCCCTATCTCGATCTTTCTCCAAAAGACCAAGTCCAATCCTGGTGAAGCAATCGTCTGCTTCGCCACGTGTAGGTTGATCAACGGCTCCACGTCGTCAAGTCTCTCCGTCCGGATCCCCGGCACCATCGAGCACTTGCAACGACTCCCGCGCCGCTTGATCCAACCAGTCGCACCGAACCGCCCGTTCGGTCATCCATGTCCATCCTGCGCCCCGCTTGAGTCCTCTGACCTCACCCGGCATCCACGATCGCTCTGGACCTCAGCTCTCCAAGCTTAGTCCCGATCCTCCTCGCCGTTGACCGTCATAGACCTGCAAGCCACCTGCACATCAATAGACAAGCAAACACGAATTCGGGAACAAGTTCTTCACAACTTGACCCACGTTAGCCAAAACATGCATCATGCAACACATATGCACTGATAAACATGAACTTGACCTAACAAATACACATCGTCGCCACACGGGGCGATGAACAAGTAAAAACCGGTCAGGCCGCCACCCTTAGCCGGTCTGACCGCTCCTCTGGCCGGTCCGACCGCCAGCCAAAGGCCGGTCTGACCGCCAGTCCAAGACTTAGCCAAATTCCAACTTGGAAATCTGCAAGCTATATGGAAATCTCAAACGAATAGAACTTTTGCCTGGAGGCTCGAAAAATTATGGTACCAAGAGCAGTAGAACCTCCTCTCTTATCTACACCATCTATTTTTGGCCCAGCTCAAAAATCCAAAGCCACTTTAATGGCCAGTCTGACCGCTCAGCGGTAGCCGGTCGGACCGCCACACTGGCCGGTCGGACCGCCGCCCTGACCGGTCGGACCGCCAGCCACTCACAAGCAAAACAACCAAAGGCACGGTCGGTCTGACCGCCACCATGGCCGGTCAGACCGCCTCAGACCTGACAGCACAAGAACTTCACCGAAAACGAGGGTTTCTCCCAACACCTCGACGCTATTGCCAATTGTTCAACACACTAAGATTATGATCATATCCACATGATCTCCACAATCTCCCCCTTGATGAACACATTGGCAATCTTCTCAAAAATGCAAATTGGAGGTTTTTTAAAAAAAATACCCGACGTTTTGCAAAGGCACAACTTGGTGAAATGCAAGAGAAAGCAATGGAAATGATCAAGCTGGCTTCAAAATAGCATAGGTAGGTGACATAAGGCAAAAGAAAGCATGAAATCTTCAAATTCCAGAGAATCGACAAAAATCTCACTTAAGGTCCATATGAAAGAACAATTGTTCTATTTGACCTTTGATCATTGTGAGTCTTCAATAATTGCAATTCAAGTTCAGAAATGACACTAAGATAAAAAGAATGCAATTTCAAAACTCCTCCTCACTATGATCACCAATTTACAAGAGAAATTTTCAAAATTTTCATTTTCTCCCATTTTCTCCAAAAAGCTAAAACTCCCCCTTTGACAATGAGAAGTTATTTCTTCTCCCCTTTACAAAACTTCTCCCTATAACATCATGAACTTCTCCCCTTAACTTGAAAGCTCTTTTCACATTTTTTCCAAAACTTCTCCCCCTTTGACAATGAATTCATCAAGGAATCATCCCTTCCTCTCATCCAGAGATAACAAGTGTAACAATACAGAAGAAGCAAAAGAAAGAGCATGCATGAAGTGCAATGGGGTGGCTTCATTTTTGTTTTGATTTTTCATTTTTTAGTAAAAAGAAGCTTTGGGGATTACTCAATTGAACAGACTAGCATTTCTACTATTACTCAAGATACAACAAGCCTGACAAAGCTAACAAGATCATATTAAGACATGTATAGCAAAGCTAAGCTAGTGAGCTCAAAATACCACATGTTGTTGGATTAAGTTAAGCAATACTTCAAAATTAGCAAGTTCAACAACAGGTATCCTAAAGTGATAATGGCCATGTCAGAATGTCATTGTGAGATCCAGAAGCTAGCAAAGACCATCTAAGAGACAAAAAGTCCTGAATTGAATCATTTAGCTCAAATTATCTCAAAAGCCCAAATTTCTCAACAAATTTTATTTTCAATAAATATTGAAGTTGAGTAAAGGTCTATCTTGGTGAACAAGATTCTAGACTAGGAGCCATCCACAAACTCTTCCCAAGCTTCAACCAATTTTCACAATTTGTTTTCTTAGCCATGTGCTAGATCTCAAGCCTTGCTGCGACCATGTAATACCCCAAATGTATTCAAAAGGATTATCGAGAGAGAATTAAGTTATTTAAAGAGAAGGACTATTTAGAAATTGAATTGAGGGAAGGACCAATTAGAAAATAATTATTTAAGCAGTTAAAGAGGGGGTTTACAGCAAAATTTGGACAACCTGGGCTGGGGTCTCAGGCCCATTGGTATTTGGCCCAAAGGTGGGAGGTGGTGGCCATCCTTAAGCGGGGGAAATTAGCTATAGTGGCCCATGGCCCATGAGGAAATCAACCACCAACAAAAGAAGGAAGGGGAAACCCTAGGGGTTGCTACAGTAATTCCGTGCTACAGTGCCGCTGCCGGTACTGTAGCACACCCTCCCCATTGATGCCACCTCACCCTCCATGCCGTCCTCCTTGGCCAAGCCATGTCGCCCCTGCTGCCGGTCTTGGTGCTCCTCGCTGCCGGCCATTGGAGGAAGGAGCAAGGCGAGGGAAGGAGATCAACTTCGCGGGGCAAGATCTTCAACCTTCTGCGATTCTACAAGGGTAACGTCGCGTGTTCTTCGTTGGTTGATGCGTAGTAGTTGCGGTTGATGTCGTTTGGTAGATTGAATTGCGTCGGTTTAATAGATCGCGTTCTCTCCATTAGTTTGGATGACGGTTTTCTTGATGTTAGAGGCAGAATATGGGGAGCTGACCTCTTAGAGATAGTTGTGTTATGTTCTTAGCTTTCGGTGGCAGCCAAGTTCACCGGATTCCGACATATGGATCAAAAGATATGAATTTTTTAGTGTCGCTGTCCTGCTGATCTGTCAGTATTTGGACAGTCTGTAGGAAACTGGGTTAAGCCATTAGTTAAAGATAAAATCAGAGGATCTTGATATAACGAACAATGTAGGTAATTTCCATACCTTTTCAGAGGCATAAAGAACGCAAGATTTGGACTTTCGTAGCAAAAGTTATGGTGATTTTAGTGTACTCTCCAGAGAACCCAACGTAATAATTGTTGTTCTATAGTTTGGCTTGGTAGAGGCAGTAAAGGGCAGAATCTGAAGGGCTCCCCAACTAAGTTTATTTAGATAATTTAATTACCTTTCAACAAAGTCCAAGAACATCTTATTTGGACTCCTGAGCAAAAGTTATGTATTTTAGAAGTTGATCATCATGATGAACACCAAATCGATCGCTAGAAATTGGAAGATTGGAAACATTTGGGAGTTTAGCGAGTTCAACTGTGTTGTTACTTATGCTTTTGGTCCAGTATATTGGTATTAGATTGGGTTATATTTATATTCAGGTGTGAGCGTGATTCCAGGGGCAGCGCCCTCTTCGCATTCCCCGTTCTCACGTGGTTAAGGCAAGTACATGTTTGCTCGTATTATGGTTAATTGTGATGTCTATGGATGCTAGAATGTTATAGATGTTGTTGACCATGATTATTAGTGTTGTGAAGATGTGAATGATGTATGGTTGCTTGAGTATTTGCATGTCTATGAACAAGTATGGTAGAAGTATGAATGAGTTAAATTCATAAATGATGTTACGGAGGAGGTATGTTTATGATGATTCATGACTCGTACATATGCATCATGTTGATAAAATGAAGACTTGGTCACGCGGTGACCAAGCATTGGTTGAGGTCCCCGTCATGCATATGACGGGCTTGAGGTCCCCACACTTGTGGAGTGTGGGCTTGAGGTCCCCTTTACTTGCGGAGTATTGGGCAATTGGTCCCTGTGCTTGCGAGCACAGGCATGGTATGCGGCGACGGTCGCATATCTCGCATTACCGGTGAAATGCGACAAAGAGTGAAAGAGAAAAGTTGCATTGCATGTTTGCATACATATCTCATGAGATGCGTTTTGTATAAAGCTTTGAAATGGAATGTTGATGTTGTAAATATGAGTTTAATGCTTCATTATTGGTACTTGTTGAGTCTTTGGACTCACCCTTGTTTTGTTGTGTTTTTAGGTACCATCTGCAAGAACGACATGCATGGGAGGGAGTAGACTTGAAGTGGACACATACAGTGTCATCCACCTTTAAAGTTGATAAATTTGTCGTTCATACTTTAATAACAGAGCAAACTGCTTAGAGATTGTTTACGTTTATGCATTATGCATTGGACTAAGTGTAATAATGATGAGTAGCGTCTTTTGGATAACTCTGAATATGCTAGTTGTATCATAATTTGATTGCCTATTGATGATTCTGAAAGTCGGATTAATTATTTATGATTTATTCAAATGTTGGAATCTCTTGGTAGTTAACATTACAAGAGAGGTTCTGCCGAAAAACTTGGTAAAATGTTTTGGCTTAGAATTGTTTAATGTTAATTTGGTAGCATTCCAGGCTCTTGTTGGGCTGGGGTGTTACAGTTGGTATCAGAGCGGGCTGTAGGTCCGTGGTACAAAAAAATTATTAATTCTGACACACTGTGCACAGTAGGTGGGTTGGGTTGTTGCATTGCATCTACGTTTTCGTTATATCGCATTGATGATTGTTGATATGAATATTGTAAGATTGCTTATTAACTGATTATATGATTGTTATGTGTGAGGATAATAGATGTTAAGAGGTTGAGATTGTGGTTGTGGCCAGGCTTTACAGTTACACCACTATTCGTAGTAAGGGATTAGTGAAGTGGTTACCTCGGATATCTTAGTACCGGCGTGATAGTGAGTATCTTAGAGAAGTTGTTCCCTTCTTTGAATTTGAATTTGGTCAACTCTTGTCCAGTTGTGGTTGATGAATTTCTTTTGGATTGTTAGTCCATTGCGGTTGATGAGTTGCTTTGAGAAAGGTTGATGTGTTTCCATTGGCTTAATTTGCCCCTTAAACCAGTTATTGCTTTCCCAACTGTGGAGTTAATCTTGCGGTTGGTGAACTTGGTTAATTGCCATGATTGACTTTTGTATTGGAGTTTTATCTTCTTATTAGAAAACATGACTCATTTATTTCGCTGGATGATTTGGATAATACAAATTTCCTTTGCAAGCCCTTTTGTATGTGGAAGATTGACTCAACATATCTCTCTTGGGTATGTTGTGTGCTGAAGATTAATGGATCCCTTTTATGAAAGAAGTTGTTAAACCCTTTAGCGATGTTTTGTCATGGTTAAGTTAGAGGTTTTAATCAGAGCAATTAATGGATATGTTATGGGTTATCAAGTTGGGTCTGTAGTGTGGTGTATAATCGATCTTTACAATATTCTTGGAAGTAAATGTGATTAAATTGCGGTTGTCATAGAATAATTACATGATAAACTTGTTTAATGGTATGACCATTTATCTGAAATCCATGATTTATTAAGAGGTGTGGTATATTGATTATTTGGACTGATCATTAAGATTGTGGTATTCGGTAGATTTATTGGATAATTTGGAGCAGTGTGTCTCAATGGATTAGTCTACCCATTAGTGATGGTTATGTTAGGGATGTGTTTGAACGATGCCTTAGAGGATATCAATGTGTTCGCACAAAAGAGATCATTTTTCATTGATTCATAGAGCAATTATAGATTCTTAAAAGAACAAGAAGATCCATAAATGTTCAATTCTAGATCCAAGAGCTAACAAAGTAATTTTGACAGGGCCAAAGTCACAAAAGGATCACTAGTTGAGCAACTAGTTAAAAGATCCACAAATTGTAATTTTTAGTTCAAGTTGTTTAATAGTTCTAGCTCAGTTAGCAAAGGCATTGCTGCACATGTGAAAGCATGGTAATTCTAGCAAGTCAAAGAACTAGACACGATCTTTGAGCAGGAATTGAAATACTAAAGCTCAAGAGGGTAATAAGCAAAGCTTCATCAAATTAGAAGACATAAGCAGTAAATCTTATATTACAATGCATCTTTTTGGATTTTTCATTTGTATGCAATATGATACAATGATATGCACAAAAGACTTAAAAGCCTAAAAAGACCGAAAAGGATCCGAAGAAAATACCACTTGAAGAAGGTATCAGAAAAGATCCACAAAACGTTCACATGAACAAGGAAAGTTCAGATGAACAAGGAAAGCTCAAATGAACAAAGAAAGTTCAGATGAACAAAGAAGGTTCAGAAAAGAACCAACTCCCCCTCAAACCAACCCATAGGGATAAATTATCCCTAACTTGCTTCTCAAGGTGGCAAACCTTATTTGGTCAAAAAACTTTGAGGGGAGATCTGCCAACAGAGCCTTGGACTCCACAAAAACTAGCACAAAAGACTTCAAATTCCATAAGATCTCTAGGGAAAGCAACTCGAAAAGCTAGGGAGCGAAACACCAACACTAAAAAGACCTACAGGCAACTCAAAAACCTGCTAAGGACTAGTGACTGGGAAACAAGCTCAACCTAAGCTGTGAGAGAAGTGCATCCTAGAAAACCATGAAACAAGAAGAGGGCCTAGAAAAGACACGTGCTAGAACAGAGCCTCCTATCTACCGTGAACTCATCAAGCCCAAATGCTATGCAAGGTAGACTAGGAATACCATACATAAAGGTAAGGTATAAAAGCTCGAACCTGAGTCACACTACTTGGCAGTGAGATGTAGTCATGATGGATGAAGATCCATTCCTTGAAGCTCCAAAAAGTAGTTGCGCTCACCCATCATCCTCATCTCAAAATTTCTTCGTCTCTTAGAAGTGATAGCCAACATTGAATGCACAAATGAAGAAGAAGCAACAGCTGGAGTCTTTGACCACTTGTTGGATCACATGTTCTTCTTCTCAATCAAAAGGCTACGCTAAAGAGACGAAGAAGTCTATGCCTTAGTCTTTGGATTAGTGAGACATTATCTAGAAAAAGTACCAAGACACACGACTAGCAAGGATAGCACAAATGATCCAAAGCTCATTAAAGCATATAATCAACAATTCAGGACATGAGCATGAAGATAGACAAATCATTTGCAGCACATGCTATCCAAGATATGACAAAGCTCAAATTATCCTTAATCCACAATAAGGCATAGGAGCAAGCAAACAAGCACATAATATATCACACATCATATATACAATCAAAGGTAAAGCATGCTAGTAAAAGCTATGGCAAGACTCATGCATCCACAATTAACAGTAAAACACAATAACCATGTAAGCATAAGGCATGTTAAAGAACAAATCATGGATAAGGTATGCTAAACATGGATATCAAGCAAGCATGTGGATACATAAGACAAAAATCAACAAGAGCAAGATAAATCATGTACGGAACAACATAGGCTCATGAAGACAAAACAAAGCATATACAGCCATGGAAATAAGGAATAACAGTCTAAGACATGGATACATAAGCAAGAATCAATCATGAGCAATATAATAAAGATACAAGACAACACAAGCTCATGATAACAAACTAAAGCTCATATACCCATGAAAATAAAGAACAATAATATGATACATGGATATACAAGCAAGAATTAACATGAGCAAGATAGTAAGAGTACAAGACAGCACAAGCTCATGATGACAAAATCAAGCCCATACACCCATGGTCATAATGAATAACAATCTAGCCTCTGGATACATAAGCAAGGTAAAGGCATGATAAATGATATCAAAGAAGTGACCCATGCCAATATGGTACAGGTGAGCACAAAGCAAGCACAACATGCCAATAAGGAATAATCATGAAAGTAAAAGCATGAAGATATAATATAGCTCTCCAAACATGTGAAAGCACCAATCATGAAAGCATATACCTCTTGGAGGCTATCGTTGAGGTGGAGAACCATCAAGAGTCCCAATCAAGTAATGAAGCAGAAGATCAGAATCTTTTAAGTCCATGTTCTCCAACTCGTATTCTCGGTACCTACACATGAGAAATGCAAGGTGTCCAAACCTTGGATCCGGAATGGTTAGAGAGCAAATGCTTGGGAACCCAAACCTTGGACACACCACCATCAGAAGCAGTTGAACCATTATGTGAGTTAGCATGATGCGAATGATGGTCCATGCAAGAAGATCCAACATCAACCTTAGAGGCACGCCGCGAGTGAACAACTCGATGAGGGAAACGAGATCCATCTCTAGAAAAGCGGCGACGACTTTGCTTGAAAGCACCATGATGAGAACCAACAAAGCATCAAAGGAACTCACACATCCTCGCGTGGTGTGTACCTCGATGAATAAAGCGAGGTCCACCTCTTGAAGGACGACGAAATCACGCCGGGGCAGCTCGTGGACAAAACTATAATAATGAAAACTAAGTCCACGATGCTGTCCAACACCACTAGAAAAGGTGTCAAAGAAGTCATCAACAAATCGAGTCTTCGTGCTAAGCTCTTTAGTGTGCATGTCATAAGAAAGACTATGCCCACTGGGAGACTTAGAAGCATGAACTCGACGCAAACGTTTTGCACGCCGAAAGCAGAAATCTACATGATGTCCATTCTTCCCACAAAATGAGCAATGGTGTAAAGGTCTACTAGTAGACATGGTCCAAGAGGACGAAGCACCATGTCACTCAAAGAAGAAGTCCTGGAAGAACTAACATCATGACTCGTCCTCGTATTTGCACTAGACTCACACATGCCATGAGAAAGACTATGTGTGTTCCTAGAGACACGACGATGCACTCGATGCTCATGTTTCAAACGGCGAAAGCAAAACTCAAGAGTGTGTCCATTCTTCTTACAAAAGGTGCAGTGGTACTTCTCTTTTGAAGATGTAGTATCATTTGAAGAAGAAGCACATTTGTCTTTTGAAATCCCTTGGACAACACAAGAAGAGTCACAAGAAGTCGCACTCGCCAAGGAAGAGCTACTCAAGGCGATGGCACAAAAACCAACATCAAGTGACTCACGTTTAGCACAAAAAGACTCCAACTCCGAATGCAAAGAGGCAAAAGAAATCTTGATAACATCAATCTCGGAGTGAAGACAAATACAAGAGTCACATGATTTGGCGCTCATATCATCGCGCAATTTCTTCAAAGAATCAACCTCGCTCTTCAAGGAAATACAAGATGCGCAAGAAATTAATGATGCTTTTGTATTAAGCATGCAATTCAAAGCATCAATTTTAGTTTCTAAACAAGCACAATTCTTGCAAGAGACTAAACCATCCTTAAACAATTTTTCATACTCTAAGCACATGCTACAAGGGCTAGCTTTAATATCAATAATTTCAGCCCTAGCATTCTCTAATTGCTCAAGGTGAATGGAATTAGTCAATTTTAACTTCTCAAATTCAGCAAGCATGCCTACACAAGAATCACAATCATTTCTAGCCATAGATCTAAAATTGCCTATTTCTAACTTAGCATTATCAAGCTCATGATGTGAGGCAACACAAGAATCACATGGCATAGAAGCATTTGATTTTAATAATTCATTTTCAGATCTTAAGCATGCAAGAGAATTATTCAAGTTATCCATGCCTTCAAATAAGGAATCATAAGCATGCATGGATGTTTTCAATTCGGAGAGCTCATGAGACAAATCACTATTCTCGCTTTCTAGCAATTTCACTTTCTTCCTAAGAGCAATCAGTTTAAGATCATATGACAACAAGATATTTATGAGTTTTTCTTTGCTCACCTTGCTTAACTCGAGTAGGGGATCGTCCTCGGAAAAATCATCATGATCATCCTCGAAAAGCTCTCCATCACGTTCATCCTCAATCGCTACGGCACATATGCCAATAGGCTCCTCCTCGGGCTCTAAACGTGACTCATCCCTGAAACTAGGACAATCAAAACCAAAAGGATAGCCACAAGTATCACATGTGAATTGCTCCTCAATTGACATCATAAAAATCGTATGTTCAAGCCTCTTGTCACAATGGACATCAACGGTAAAAGAACCACGACAAGATGCAAAGAAGCGCTCACAAGTCGACAAACTAGTCGCCATGCTCAAAGATCGGTTAAGATCACAAAAGAGCAAACTTGGCTCTGATACCACTTGTTGGACCGGAAAGGCGACTAGAGGGGGGTGAATAGGAGCACGCTCAACTTTTTCACAAACAATCGGATTCAACACGATGTTTACTCCAATAGCTATGAAAGCTATGAAGATCAATCAACAAGCACAGTGGAAGACTTGTATTGAATCCAATCAAAACCCCGAAGCAAAATCAACAAAAACTCAAATCACAGAGTCTCGGGCGGTCTAACCTCTCAGAAATCGGGTCGAGTATTTTGCCTAGCGGTCAGACCTCTCACACGGGCAGTCTGACCGATTTGCCTAGCGGTCTGACCTCTCAGATGGGCGGTCTGACCTCTAGCACGATGAACAGGAAAATCAGCCCGAAAACCGAAACTAAAATCGGCCTAACTTTTGATCTACACGACCAAACTTGACCAAATTTGGAACACACCTTCCTAAGGATATTAGGAACCTATTCCAAGCAACTATTAAGTAGATCCACATCAAAGTTTTGACCTTTTTCCATTTTACCGAAGGAGGGTTCAAAACCGAGCAAAAATGAAAACTTGATCTAGAGACTTGCTCGTGGGTGATTGATGATCAAGATGATCCTAGATGTGTTCCTACATGTCACAGCAAGCTAGATCAAGAGAAGAAACCAAGCCAAAAGCTCTCAAGAGCAAAACCCCCGAAAATCACCCTTTCTTCCACCAAAACCGGGCAAAAACGAAAACTTGATCCAACAACTTGCTCGTGGGTGGATGATGATCAAGATGACCTTAGATGGGTTCCTACATATCCCAGCAAGCAAGATCAAGAAGAAAAACCAAGTAAAAACTCCCGGATCAAAGAAAGCCCAAAAATCACAAATAGATAGGATGAACACAAAGAGATACAATTTGTGAAATCTTTCCTTGGATTGATTAGATAGATGGATGATTGATGTTTACAGCCACTCCCACATGGAGGACAAAGCTCTATCCAAGATCACACACTCAATCCATCCCTAGAACCCTAACTCTCCACCTTTCTCCCCAAAACCCTAAAACACAAAATAGGGCTATCAAATGAGTGGGTTAGAGAGGTGCTGGCCAGCACCCTCCTCTATTTATAGTGGAGGCTAGATTCTAGAGAATATTCCATTAGGGCACCCATTAAACCCTAACACACAATGGGTTAACACATGCACGCATTTTAAAGCACTGTCTTCATCATCGATTGACTTAAACCGCTTCACCATGCGCCACTGCGCCAGTTTAGCAAAAGTCACCAAGGCGGTATTTGATGAAATTACCAAAATACCCTGTCTCGATCTTTCTCCAAAATAGCAAGTCAATCTCGGTGAAGCAATCGCACGCTTTCCCACGTGTGGGTTGATCAACGGCTCCACGTCGTCAAGTCTCTCCGTCCGGTCCCACTGCACCACTGAGCACTTAACGCGACTCCGCGCGCTTGATCCAACGATCGCACCGAACGCTGTTCGGTCATCCATATCCATCTGCGCCCGCTTGAGTCCTCGACCTCACGGCATCCACGATCGCTCTGGACCTCAACTCTCAAGCTTAGTCCGATCCTCCTCGCCATTGACCGTCATAGACCGCAAGCCACCTACGGCAATAGACAAGCAAACATGAATTCGGAACAAGTTCTTCACAACTTGACCCACGTTAGCCAAAACATGCATCATGCAACACATATGCACTGATAAACATGAACTTGACCTAACAAACACACATCGTCGCCACACGAGGCGACGAACAAGTCAAAACTGGTCAGACCGCCACCCTTGGCCGGTCTAACCGCTCCTCTGGCCGGTCCGACCACGGCCAAAGGCGGTCGACCGCCATCCAAGACTTACCAAATTCCAACTTGAAAATGCAGCTCTAAAATCTCAAACGAATAGAACTTTTGCCTGGAGGCTCCAAAAATTATGATACTAAGAGCAGTAGAACCTCCTCTCTTGCCTACACCCTCTATTTTTGGCCCAGCTCAAAAATCCAAAGCCACTTTAATGACCGGTCTGACCGCTCGTGAGGCGGTCGGACCATCACTGTGGCCGGTCGGACCGCCAGCCACTCACAAGCAAAACAATCAAAGGCATGGCCGGTCTGACCGCCACCATGGCCGGTCAGACCGCCTCAGACCTGACAGCACAAGAACTTCACCGAAAATGAGGGTTTCTCCCAACACCTCGACGCTATTGTCAATTGTTCAACACACTAAGATTATGATCATATCCACATGATCTCCACAAATTGCTATCTGTTATTGTTCATGGTATAAATTTCGAGAAAGATCTAGAACTTGAAATTTTTATGGTAGGTAGATATTGGCATCCTAAGAACAACAAAACTGAGTTTACTTTATTTGGAGTTGAGATGAATTTATTTTGATTTTTCTAAGTTGTGAATCTAGAACATATCATTTTTCAGAGGCAACAGCATGAACAAAACCTAGCCTACACTAAAGTACATTAACAGAGGGATTTAACAAATTTTATTTTGCCGAATTTGGAGTTGCCGAAAATTACTAATGCATTTTCCAAGTTTTTAAATGAACTCTCGATATAACAAATAAAGCCTAAACACAAATTAATTTATTAATACCTTTTTCTGGAGTTAAACTGAGCTTAAAACTATTTTCAGATTAAGGTTTAGTTAAAATCAGAAATAACAAAATTTGAATCAACCGATTTGGATTTAACATGAATTAGTTAAGAATTTGTGAAGGTTAATAAAATTTTCAGTTGTAGAATAACTCTTACCGAGAATTAAAACAACTTTTACCGAAAAGAAAAGGCGTGGCTAGATCTGGGCCGCTGATCTCAAATCTCACGGCCCACCGCGCAGCCCAGCACAGTGCGCGCGCTCACGCAAGGCCACCGTTGGATTAGATCCAACGGTAAAAAATGAATGGGACGTTCGGGTAACCCGAACGGCCCAATCGATCTTGACCGTTGAAAAGAAATCGGACGGCTCACAGTGATTGGGACGCTCGGGTGGTCCGAACGGCCACGGGATCTAGGCCATTGATCTAGATCTGACGGCCCACGGAGATTGAAACCTCTGGAGTTCAAATTTTCACTAGATCTGTACTGTTGGTTACGAAATCGATGGTCCCCAATCCAAGAAGCATATCCCACGTGCCCGAGGGTTAAGTGGCACTAGGCCCACACGTAAGCGACACAACAGACTATTTAGGACAGCCATTAACTACCAAAACCAATGATTAGTGGTGATTAGCATTAATGGTGTCCTAAAGAGATCGCATAGTGAGGGTTTAAGTGGGCGAGGCCCACTTGGCAGTGGCACATCAAGTCAATTCGGACATCCAATAATTGCTAACAAAGATTAGTGATTAACGAACCTAATTTTTGTCCTAAAGATGATGCTGCACGGTTTAAGCCTACGGGCCCACATGGCAGCGACTCCTTAGGGGTTGGCTAGGACAACAATTAAATGCGAAATCAATGTTTAGCGCTGATTAGGAATTAATGACCGTATCTTTAGCCTTAATGACCAAGACACAGCGCCCGGGGTTGATTAAATATGCTGGGCCCACTTGTAAGCGGCACAGAAGTTCCATTACAACGGGACATTAATTGCTAAACCCTTAATACACTGATTTAGTCAATGATTAGCAATTAAAACCGGGCCTTTGTCCTAACGACGTTCGACACGGTGCCGCTCGCGTTCGACAAAAGCCCAGTGAGCTCCACAGCTCACTGCCGGTGATAGGAACCACGTCGACGCCGACCAAGGGCCAAAATGGAACCGCAATAGCCTTGCGCACACGATGGTGATGATCTCGACGGCGGCCCATGCGGCGGCGAAGCGATGGTGACAGAAATGGCCATAAATAGAAATAGCTAAAAAGCTCCGCATTGTTCAGGGTAGCAAGTGCCAAAGCTTCTAGGGTCTACTAGGAGACTACCTGAGCACGGAGAGGGCAAGGAAATAGCCGGGGGAGCTCTGGCGGCCAAGTTGCTTGCCGGAGTTGAAGAGGATGACGGAGATAGTATGGTCTGAGCAAAAAGAACATGAAAGAATGGTAGGGTTAGCTTCAATATAGCTCATAGAAAGTCCAGGAGCAAACAATTGAGAAATGAGGCACTCACCGGAGCTGGGGAAGAAAAGGGGCGATTTCGGCCGAATTTGAACAAACCCCAAATTTGACAATTCCTGTGAATGTTAAACCCAATTAAGTTAGGGGTTTTGGTCAATAAGAAAAGAGGCACGAAGTGGCGCAAAAAGAAGTGCAAAAAGACCCTTGGAGCACTATCGCCACCGAGGAGCTTCAAGGTCCAACAATGGCGATTTGGGCTCACGGGTGTATTGAGCTCAAATGGGTAGGGGTAAGGCTAAGGAAGGTGTATAGGGTGTTGAAAACGAATAAGGATGGAGCTCTAAGGCTATTTATAGCCGGACAAGCAAGGAAGAGCAAAGACTATGGTTTTACATGCTCTCGGTTCATGGCTCTGCCATGGACACGCCATGAACGATGGGAGCAGGTGAAGACCACGACTTTTGGAGGAGGACTCTGAGACGCATTGAATGCTTGTAGCAAAGAGCCGTTTAAAGCTTCCATGGACGTGACAAGGCAGTGCCTCTCCACGTTTGTGTACTGGTAATGGTGCGAGCGAGAGGTAGGGGATAACCAGGTTCAAAGGGGTCCCACCTGGAAGTGACACAATTCAAAGTGGCTCAGGGCTAACTCACAAATGGGTTGAGCCGAACCCATTAACTTGAGTCAAAGCTTTTAGACTGCTGGATTAGAAATGGACGGTCGAGATTGATCCTCCAACTCTGAGGTCTACACGATTCAAGGAAATCAGGAGTGTTCGATTAAGATCCAAGGGTTGAAACGTGTGCGCCGCTTTGAATGAGCCTGGTACAGTTAATTGGTTAGGTTCGATCAAGTAGCTTGAGCCGATTGTTAAGCGCGCCGAGCGCGAAGAAGTGCGCTTCGCGGCGGTTGGATCAAAATCAACGGTGAGAATCACTGGCGCGATCGGAGGGTCCGAAAGTTCACGGCAGCGTGGACGCTCGATGGGGATCAACGGTGAGAAGCGTTAGCACGTTCGGTGACGAAAGTCACCAAGATCTAGGCCGTGGAGGAAATCCAACGGTGATATTGAGTGCACGCTTAAAGAGGCTCGGGATTGGTTGGGTCGCACTCGAAAAGGAAGTTGGGCTCGAGTCCGACTCGAGTCCAACAATTTTGACTTTGGATTTTAGAAAATAGGCTAAAAACTTTGGGGAATCTTTAGGGATAGCAAACTAACTCCAAAAATTCTAAAATTTTAACTAGAGGTTACTGACTTCAGGATTAACCTTAAATAAAATTTCCAGAGATTTTTATGCACTAAATTCTTCTCAAGAAATTCCACAAGGTTTGTTCTAGGGTTTGACCAATGGTCATATTTGTTTGACTACCTCTTAAAAATATTCAAACAATTTCTAAAAATTATGAAATTTTTCAGAGGTGTCACACAACAACCTTAGAACCCAGGAAAATTATTTCCAGAGGATGATCACAAGATTTGACAATGGTTTGGGAAAGAAGGGTCATGACTTTAGTCAATTTGGAGGTTTAGGTTTTTGATTTCCCACAATTCCTTTACAAGAATTACAGAAAAGTTCAAAAACTTCATGATGTAAGAAAACGTTTTAATTTCTACTCATTTTCTTACATGTGAAACACAAGTTAAGAATTGGGATGTTACATACCGCATTTGAGAAACGGTCGTACCGATCTGCGGTTGTACCGATTTTTATAAGGCGGTACGTATTTTACATAGAGCATGTCATCTCGATGTTTTTGGAAACCCTTCGATCGGTCGTGCCACTCCTCCGTGCGGTATGACCGGAAGTTGCGGTTATACCGCATGTTGGTTGGCGGTCGTACCGCAAGGGTTGTTCAACGGCTATGTTAGAGTCATTTAATGCCGCCGTTCTAACCGTTACAGTGCTCAGATTTGGGTGCGGTCGTACCGCATTTTAGTTGGCGGTCGTACCGTATTTCGCTGATTTTTGGGGAATGCATCTCCAATGGTCGTTTTTGTTGGTGGGTGGTATAAATACCCCCCCAACTGCTCAAGGGCGGGTTGCTAGACCATATTTAACATCCTTAGAGCCTTGAGCATTCATTCAACTCCTCAAATTCACTTGTGCACTCTTTGAGAGGTTGTTGAGTTCATTCAAGTGCATTCACTCATTCTAGTTGATCCTTTTGCACTTGAGTGTCGTCAAGCGAATGTCATTGATTTGTTACTCTTGGAGTTTTGCCGAACTCCTAGACGGCTTGGCGGTGATTGCATGGTGATCTCTTCAAGAAGATTGTGAAGAGGCCCGGTGCCAAGACTGTGATTGGTTTGCTGTTCACCATCTCCGGAGCGGAGGAAGAAGAACCACTAGTGATCGAGGGAAGGCTTAATTCGTGGAGCCGGCTTGAGTTGTCAAGCTTCCTCAATATGGACTAGTGAAGACCGACAAGTCTTCGATACCACGGGAAAAACTTCATTGTCTCTTTTGTGGTTATTTCTCGTCTTTACGTATTCCGCATTTACAATTCTAGCATTTGTCTCGTGTTGAATTGCTTAGCTAAAATTGTATCTAGTTTTGATATTAGCTCTTTATTGTGTTAGGAAGTATTTGCTAAGAACTATCGTGCTCAAAGTTTAATTTGGTCGATTAAATTGAGAAACCTCCTATTCACCTCCCTCTAGTCGGTTATCCTTGATCCTACAGCGCTGTAATAGATCGAAATGGGTGCGTGCCTTCACATGCACGCCGTTGACCTTGCCACCGGGATGTCGTCCCCGCAACGACCATGGCGCTCCCGCACCGTGCCCATCGTCGCCCAAGCTCCCACTGTCGCCACCTACGTGGTGCCGTCAGGTCATCATCGCCTTCATTGCCACCTCCGTGGTGCTACCAGGTTGGACTAGGGCCAAAGCCTGTCGCCGCCGCTGTGAGGGACAAAACTGTCGCCGCCATGTGCCTTTGCAGAGGAAATAGGAGAAATCTTTTATAGACAAATTAGTGTTAATTGTAGCTGCTTCATCTCAAAGACTAGCTTTCATATTGAATCGAATCCAGAACCAAAGACGATTGTGGAATGCAAGAATCATCAAGATTAAGTGTCGTAGAAGGGAAGGCTAGACAGTAGAAAAAGGATCCCCCGGTATTTGCATGAGGGACCGAAGGATCATCAAAGAGGGGCTCGGTTGTCAGGAGATAAGTGTGTATTAAATGCCAAAAAACTCAGTCTGAGCTATTACATGGGGGGGAGGTGGCTATTTATTGCCTTCTGACATGGTACATAAGATTACGAATCTACCCCTAAAAAGGTACTACACTTATAGGGGTTGCAGGGGCTTTTCCTACCCATACGCATAGCCTTCGGCTCATGGTGAACCCACTGGTCTTGGTCCACCCAGTTGGTGCGCCTAGTCCACAGGGGTTCGTCCGCCCCGAAAACCCTTTGGCTTAGGCCGAGGGGTTTCGGACACCCCTCGGCCCCCCTGAGGTGGCCCCAGGGGAGGCTCCTGACTTATGGGCTCGCAGTTCCTCGATGACCATTCGGTAGCCTCTGCGCCCCCTTCGGAGCCTCCCCGAGGGTATGCTTGATACCCTGGGGGAAACGGGGCCCCTTTGCATCTCCAGTCGCAGGGTCCAACGATCTTCATCAAGTCAATGGGGCCGGTGGGGCCGCCCCTACAACATTAAGATAAACAGAAGGAAGCAATCGAGAATGAACTGAACCCGCTTAATAAGAGGAAACTCTTTGGACCTGTAGTCAAGACACCTCATGATATTATTCATGTTAGACACAAGTGGGTGTTCATAAGAAAGCAGAATTGACATAATGAAGTGGTGAGGTGTAACAACCCAAATTTTGAGTTTTCAAAAATCTTTTGCGTAGAGGTCCCTGAAAAATTTCACCAATTTTCATTGAGTTAATAAAGCTTAAATGGGAATTTCCAAAATTAAAACTATTTAATTTGACAAATGTAAACATCAATTAAATGAGCTCATTTGAATTTCTAGCTTTTATTTAAATATGAAATTAATTCCTTCGTGGGCCCAATTCCTCTCGGCCCACTTTAACTCTCTCTCTTTCGGCCCGCTTCCAACCTGGCTCATCCCCGCCTCCAGCCCTGTCTCCTTGCTTCACCGCCCCACGTCATTTCCCCAGCCCACCTTCCTTTATCCCACTTCTCATTCCGCCTCAGCCCAGCAGCCGCTGCACCAGCCCGGTCCAACCGCCGAAACCTTAGCACATGTCGCAACTCCCACGCTTAGCCGCCATGTTTTCTACCACCCGAGGCTATAAATATACCCAGGGATTCTCGATCCGTGCCCCTCTCGACGCATCGCTTACGTTGCCCTAACGCTACCATCGGAGACGTCGTCGTCAGGCCGTGCGAGTTCACCTGAGTTGAAGCCGAACCACCGCTGCCATTGAAGTTGCCCCTGAGCTACTTTTAGCTTGCGTCGTCGCCGATGAGGTGCCCTCCTTCGCTCCATTTTCCTCCTCTCTGTTCTCCGCCCAACGTCGAGCCGCAGCCGCGCCACCGTAGCTTTTACGCCGCCGTTCCAGTCCTCTAGCTGAAGTGCCGCCACCTCGGTTTGCCATCATCCTCGTGCACTCGTCAGAGTCGCGCTCACCTTTACTAACCTCGCCGGAGCCACCGCATCTAACGCCACCGTCGCTCGTCGGTCTTGCCATTGTTCCACCACCACCGGACCTCACCGGAGACACCCACGTCGGTGAGCCACCGTGTCGCCATGCGTCCGGTTTGCTTGCGCCTTCTCTCCCCGTTGGTGCCATATCATCTGACATGTCACGGCGCCGCCAGTGCCACGTCATCGCCCCATCACCTGCCGGCTGATCTTCTCTCTGTGACGTGGCCGCATCGTCATCGCCCATGTGGCATATACCTAACCCAAACCTGCGTAGACCTGGTTCACCGTGAAGCAAGTTGTAACAACCCAAATTTCAAATTTCAGTAAAAATTAAAATTTATTTATTTATGTGGAATTTTCTGGAATTTCTAAAAGCTTTTTATGAATAATTCAAAGCCAAAACAAATTTATTTGCAAAATTAAAAGCCAACATTTAATTGGAAATAATTTTATTAAATCCCAAAATAAGTATGGGAATTTCTGTGAATTAATTTTTGGAATTATTTTGATATTTTCTAAAGCCAAATTGAATTATCAAGATTAAAACAAATAAAAAATAAAAATAAAAACCATAAACCCTGTTTGGGCCGAAACCCAAAGGCCTCGGCCCAAACTCACCCACGCACAGCCCACCGGCAGCCCGCACCGCCCTCTCTCCTTCTCTCTCTCCCCCCACTAGTCTCGACCGTCCAATTTGAATCGGACGGGCGACAAGCCCCCACGCCACACCACCCCTCCGCACCGTCGGATCAAAATCCGACGGCCCACACCTTTCTTCCTCCTCCCCCTTTCTTCCCCATTCAGCCGCGCCGCCGCCATTTTCGCCCGCGTGGGAGCTCCGTCAAAACCACCGCCCCGGGTCGCCCACGAGTCCCGCGAGACGTGCGCACGAACCGGCGCCCTCAACCGCCTCCACCCCCACGTCGTCCCCTTTCTCCGCACCTGGCTCGCTCGCGCGCCGCCGCCGCGCTCTCCGCACACGATCTCCACCTCCCAGCCTCACCATGGCCTATAAAAGGGAGCACGGAGAACCCCTTCCCTCCTCATTCCAACCCCGCCACTCACCACTCCTCTCATCACCTCTAGTCGCCGGAATCGCCCGTTAAAGCTTCTCCGCCGCGATCGCCTTCTTCTCCGATTCCGGTGCCTCCGACGACGCTCCGTCCTCTCCGCCACCGCCAATGGCTTCGCCACACCACCGCTGACCCAATGCTCGCCACGCTTCGCTCGAGCGCCGCCGGAGCATCTACTTCGTCGTCGCCCGTACCGCGCCACCGCCTAACCCCTCGCCGCCGGCTATCGCCGCCGCCTTAGGTGACCATTTGGTGCGCATGTTAATCCCCGTGCCCTTCTCTCTTCGTTAGCATCACTCACTTCCGCCATCAGCGCCTTCGCGCTAGCGAGCGCGGCGCCGCCGGCCAGTGTCATCGCGTGGCACCACCACGTGGCTGCCACGGCGTGCCACCTCACCGACCCGTAGATGCCACCTCACCCTCCTGCTGCCGGGTCAACATCCAACGTGGCACGGTCCACCACCCCCCTCAGCCCGATCACCGTAAACCCAGCCTTTGTGAGCCGAGCCACTTACAGTGGGGCCCACTTGTCAAAATTTTATTTTTAATTCTTTTAAATCCGAAATCCGGTCGTTGACATCATCATTGCGCAAAAACTAGAAATTCCTTTAGAAAAATAAATCAGGAAATGTAATAAATTCAGAAATTAGGATTTAAATAGATTTAAAACTTCAAAAATTCATAACTTTTGCATCTGAACTCCAAATTGGGTGATTCAAGTTGCAAAATTTGTATAAAGTTATAATCTAGCTAACTAAGCCAAAATATTTCAATTTGGAGTTAATTTGAATTATCGTTTTGAATTTATTTGAATTTGAATTTGTCGTATTTTCGCGAATAGACTTTGACGACTCCGGAGAGTTCGACCAATCCGAAGACCTAGAATTCCAAGACGTCAACGAAGACAAGTTACACCATTGATCATATTGCTCCCTATATTTTTATGTTATTTTTAGTTTTTAAATTATTTAATGCATACATATGTTTGTATAAATATTTCAATGTCCTGTTTTATATATAGTTACTCCAATGTTTCATTGTATGGCCAATTTGAATATTGTACATGATTGCTTTGACACCATAGACAAGATATTATCAAAACTAGTCATATGCTTAGCCAGGCTTAGTTTACATTTACGAATTTGGGAAGGTTTAGCCAAATCTCTTATAAATTTGTTTCAAACTTGACATGATGGTATTGTTTTTACCACATGAATTTATAAAGAGGGTTTTACTCTAAGTAAAATCAAAAATGGGTTTGGAATTGGGCGAATTGGTTGGAATGGTGGGTGCAGGTTTATGCACATGATTGATTTGGTTAAGATTAAGGCCCATGGTTTGTAGGAATGATGCCTAAGTCAATTGAGGACCGGTCTTTGAGCCGCTTATTGCTGTGCCTTACCGTACCACTACACGTCCTGTATGGGCAGGATTTGGCTAATTAATTTGTAATGTTTTAGTGTATTTATGTCATGTTGATTAGGTGGGTGTCGGTTAGACTTTTATTCCCACTTGGTGCAAGAGGGCTTAGGAGGACGGTTAGTCAAAGGCGAAACCTTAGCGGGCATGAGTACACTAGGGCGAGAACATTGTAAAGGCCTCATGATAATTGCTCATCACACGCCTATGGGCGTGTATTGGCGACATAATGAGCATGTCATCTCGTGTGGGTAAAGTTGTACAAACTCTGCAGAGTAGAAAACTATTCGAATAGTCGCGTCCGCGGTCATGGACATGCTAGCAAGGCCACTTGAAGTTAGATTTGTTTTTGGTTTTAAAACTGTTTTATCAAATGTCTGAGGATGGTTAATCCTTGTGTAAAACTGGGCGGGAAGCCAAGTGTTAGGAGGGTATCCTTCACTTTTTCATTGGAGGTTATCCATACTTCAACATCGTCATTTTAAAATATGATTTTAGTATAGTATAAAATGGCCTTAGAAATTACTATGGATATTTAAACTGAAAATATTGCTTTATGCAAAATAACCCCGGCCTTACTCACTTGTTACCTTATGCATGCATTTTCATTCAATATTGGGTGTAGCTTGCGAGCACGGAAGTTGTGCTCACTCTTGCTGAATAACTCTTATTCAGGAGAAGACTTTTTCCCCGATGGTGAGGATCTGGACGAGTAGGCCTTCGACCCTAGACGATTGCCTGTGGCGCATCGTGTGGCTCACTATTAATATTATGCTTCCGCCGTGTTATTCATCTGATATTTTATATTTGTTGTTCAGACTCATTTGTATTAAACATTTGATTACTTAATGTTATTTACGATTTCGTGATATGATTGTGATATCCATTTTGTGAGACTGTGTACACTGGAAATCCTGGACCAGTGTATGAACACAGAGAACTCGGGATCCTTCGCTCCCGGGTTCGACACAAGTCTATGACGCATGGACCCCATCTGTTTGTGCACTATTCCATGAACTCGGTTCACCATGGATCTGAGCCCAACTTCGTGGACTTGGTCTATGGACCAATGACCCACTTGTTAGTCACTCTTCCTTTTTTGGGAATTAATTTAATTCCAATAAACCTTAAAGCCCCTTGGTCCCACATGTCATACACTTTGTCTTTTTCCAAAATTTCCGAAATAAAAGATTTCGGGAATTTTTCATGGACCCACATGTCAGTTTCTCCCTCTTTTCTTTTTCAGCATTTTCCTTCCCGATCAAACTTCTAAGAGCTTGTTCTTCCTCATACGAACTCCGATTGAACTCATTCAAGTTTCTAAACTCATCTAAATTCAAGCCCTAACTTAGAGTACCATTCAATTTCAATTTGAAGTTTATTTGATTTGTCTTTTTGAGTTTTTTTGTTCTTGCGCTTTTTCTCATTAGATGTGGATATTCCATAATCGTCCGAATGAGCTGAAGGTCAAAGAAGTAGAAGATTAAAGATAAATGAACAGAAACATTGCTATAGCAAGGCAAGTTATACCTTTGACCATGTTCAACCCAATTTTCCAAAATTTACTTTGATTCAAATCATTGCATGATATTTTAATTATTTAATTCTTTAAATGCTTTGGGATTAGCTATACACCTACTTGATTATATCCACCTTGCTCATTGTATTATCCTGATCTTTTGTCGCCCTAGATTGGTTAATTATTAGTTTGTATTATTATAGCACTAACGTTGGTTGGTTTGATACGATTAGTTTGCTTAGCCTTGCAACATTTTATTGATATCATTTTGAGTTGCAAATATAAACTTAACTAAGCAAATATGGAATACTTTGTGGAAAGCTGTGTGCAGTATGTTGTCACTCATTGATGACATGTGTTGCACTGAACCAATAGCGTGGGAAAAGATTTAGATCGAGGCAAGTGGATGGAATTGTGATATGGTGGAGCTGTGTGCGTTTGGAAAAAATATGAATGTGTTAGTTGGTAGTAGTTTGCCATTCTTACCTTGGTGAATTAAGGACCTAACTTTGTGCACCATTGAACTGAGCCATAATTGTACGTCCACATGCCTGGTATGGGATATGCCTAACTTAGTAAGTTATGGAGTCTTGACATTAACTACTCAGGCAGTACGTTAAGCTCTATGCTAGGGTGGAGGTGTGACTCTCTCTCTCTCTCTCTGGTTGGGTCACATTTATGAGCGGTTCGTCGTCTTCAGGTCCAATGATGTACGATCGGGCCAACGATCTCTGTGGGGTTTGGTGTCAGTTGTATGCATTTGGGCCAACAACCTTTGTGGGGGTTTGGTGTCAGTTGTATGCATTTAGGCCAACGACCTCTGTGGGGTTTGGCAGAGTCTCGACATCAATTTCGATGAAACTTATTCTCCTATAATGGATGACACAACGTTCTGATACCTTATAACTATAGCAGCAGGAATGAAATTGAAAATAAAACTTTTGGATGTCGTGACTGCATATTTATATGGGTCACTAGATTCTGAAATATTCATGAAGATTGTAGAGGCACTAAAAGTCCCATGTATGAGCGAGAATGAAAATAAGAGCATGTATAGTGTTACGTTGCAAAAGTCGCTATGAGGGTTGAAACAGTCAGGTCGTATGTGGTACAATCGACTGAGTATATGCCTTTTACAAAAGGGATATATAAATAACGAAGTCTGTCCGTACATGTTCATAAAGAAATCCAAGAATGGATTTTGCATCATCTCTGTGTGTGTGTGTGTGGGTTGATGACTTGAACATAATCGAAAACATGGAAGACATTGTTGAAGCTAGTTCAAACTTAAAGACAAAATTCAAGATGAAAGATTTGGGTGAAACCAAATACTGTCACGTGTTGTAGATTGAAAATTTGCCTAGAGGCATATTTATGCATCAGACCACCTGCACCTAGAAAGTGTTAGAGAGATTTTATCTTAATAAATTTCATCCACTGGGTACACCCATGAAGGATCGGTTATGACGACTAGGGGGTGAATAGGCACAAATTAAATTTCCCCCACTTAAGTATTTCTTCTTTTGAACTCTAGTGCTATTAGGAAGACACTAGGTTCAAGAACACCAAGAGTACACTAAGAATAAAGTGAATTAGAATGAGAATTTTAGAACAGCAATTTCAGCAAATCTAAAATTTTAGAAACTTGGCCGCTAAGAAACCTCAAGAACTCAAGATCTATTCAAACCATAGTAAGATGAGGTCCTCAGAGTTAAGATTCCAAAAGGAATTGCAGAATAAACCCCAAGAAAGAGACCTTTCTTGCTTAAAGTCCACGTTGCGTCAAAACAACAATTTCAGTAAATCTGGAATTTCAAAAACTTGCCCGCTAAGAAATCTCAAGAACTCAAGATCTACTGAACCAAAATTAATGAAACTTGAACCATGGCTAGAAAATAATCTTGGGGCTATGATTCCAAAAGGAATTACAAAGATATGCCCAAAGTCTCAACCTTTTGTGTAAATAGTTTAAGCTGCATCAAGAACAACAATTTCAACTTAAGAACACGGTTAATGCAAACACAACTTGAGAAAGAATGAATTCTAATGGATCTTGTTGAGTTGGAACATGTTCTTGATGAACTCCTCAACCTCTTACATGTCCTAGATCCAATAGAACTACAACAAGTAGAAGGAGGGGAAGAGAAGCTCAAGTTGCAACAACGAAAAACTAGAAATTGCAAGAAACAAAATAAATTTCAGAACATGTAAGAACTTGAAACTTTCATTGCTTCAAGAGGAATTTTTATTGCTTCAAGGGGAAGGATTACAAAGCCACATTTCATGGTGGGCAAAGCTCAAAGGAGCATAAATCCTTCTCCAAGACTTGGTGGTGGAGGCATACCTCTATGTTAGCAACCTCAACCCTTGGATCACCTTAAGGGCTAAGATTAACTCTCTCCACTCATTTATATCCATTTAGGGTTCAACCACTCTACCCCTTGCCTAGAATACCCCTCTAGACAAGCTACAATTATATCAATATACCAATTACATCAATACCCTTATGTTGAATTGGTCAACATAAGCCACCTAGAGCTACAACGCTGCTCTACCTTGACGGTCTTCGCTTCTCATTGACTTATCACGTCCACGCCTTGTGTCTCAAGCTCTGAACACCCTTGGAACGCCTCGTAGACACTTGGACACTGCCAAGTCACCCGACTGGCGCACGGACCCGTCTCGGGCCATCTTCACGAAGACTCCATCTTCATGACTGGACTTCATCCCCAATTATCTCCTCGACTACCATGATCGTTCTGGATGCCACGCTCTCCAAGTTTGCTCCCGATCCTGTGTTGATGATCATCCTAGCCACCAAGTCAACCTGTAATCAACAAAGATGAAGAAATAGTTTTCTTGGCACAAGTGCCGCGCACTTGGCCATCATTAATGAAAACATGTATCATAACATCCCATGGATCCTAGTTAAAACTCAAAACTCGACATCGCGAACTTCAACAACTCTCAAACCTTCACCAACAAGTCCCAAATGCTGTCAAATATTCATCACAACGTGGAAATGGCCTCCACATGGCCTCTCAACCCATGATCGTTAGGTCGCTGGAAGTGGAGAAAGATCCATATGGACCTAGACGAGAGAATGATGATACATTTGGGCCCAAAATCCTTTATTTAAGTGCTATTGGGGCATCATTATACCTTGCAAATTATACTAGGCCTGATATTGCATTTTCAGTAAATTGTTTAGCAATATATAGTCCTGAGCCTACAAAGAAGCGTTGGAATAGAATTAAGGGAACCCTCAAGTACCTTAGGGGTACAACTGATCTTGGACTCTTTTATCCCAAAGGTCAAGATATAAGGTTGAATGGTTACTTAGACGTTGGCTATCTTTCTGATCCCCATAACGCCAAGTGATACATCTTTCTAAGTGGTTCTACAACTATCTCGTGGATATCTGTAAAACAATCGATTGTTGCTACGTCAACTAAACATGCTGAGATCATTGCATTATATGAGACAAATCAAGAGTGCATATGGCTTAGAAAACTAATTTATTATATCTAAGAGTCTTGGGGTGTAAAGGTGGATAAAACTCTGTAGTTCTCCATGAGGATAATGCAACTTGCATTGCAGAAATAAAGAATAGCTATGTTAAGATGTATATGACAAACCATATACTCCCTAAATATTTCTAACCATATGAGCAGCAAAAAAAATGGGAATATAGAAATATAGGAAATCCAATCAAGTGAGAATCTTGCGATTTATTTACTAAGGCCTTGCCAGGACCAAGTTTTGAGAAACTTGTTTGTGGTATTAGTATGAGAAGACACAAAGAGTTGTTGTCTTTAGGAGGAGGTATATGATCTTCATATATGTTCATCATTGGATGAATAGAAGTTGTAGTATTTTTTGCTTGTTTGAGTTTTGTCCCAATGAGTTTTCTCATTTGAAAGTTTTTAATGAGGCAACACGTGTAATGGCAAGAACGTGAGATATGCGCTTTTTTCTTCTTACCATTTTCCCACTTGGTTTTGAAAGAAGTTTATAATGAGGTATGAGCATGGCGTTGGAAAAGTGTCTAAGGGGGAGTATTGTATATTGGCCCGTTTCGAGACCCAATTATTTGTGGACATTTTACCTAAACAAATGCCTATTGGAGGGTCTGTTGGCCCACAAGACTCATTAGTTCGTTTAGTTCCATATTGCTTATTCATGAATGAAGGGGGGCATCCTCCCACTATATAAAGGTGGCAGGAGGCTCTCATTGTACACACAAGCCTACGGGTAAAGTGATTGTAATACTCCAGAGTGGAAAACGGGAGAAAACCAGTTATTCAAAGGAAAAATGGTTAATTAGAAATTGATCCAGAAGAAGGATCTAATAGAAAATAGTTAATTAGTCAGTTAAAAAAAGGGGTTAGCAGCAGTTTTTGGGCAGCGTGGGCTGAGGCCTCGAGCCCATGAGCTGCCCATAGGTGGAGGAGGAGTCCGCTTTAAAGGGGGCCAAACCCTAGGCCGCCCCTCTCCTCCCCTATGGCCGCCACCCCACTCCCCTTGCGCCTCCCTCATGGCTGCCTCCACCCTTCCCCCTCTCCAAGCTGCCCCATCTTCCATTGGTGCCTCCTCCTTGCTACCGGTGTTCCTGCTGCCAACCAAGCGAAGAAAGGACCGTAGGACTGCATCCTTTGAGAGGAAGGAAGGGAAAGAGGAGAGGATCTTCTTCATAGGGGTGGTTCATCATCTTCCTGCGATTCTTCAAGGGTAACGACGAGTGTTCTTCGCTGTTTGATTAGTATATTATGCGCTTACAGTTCCGCTTAGTAGATCGATTACTTTTGCTGCTAGATCGCGTTCTGTCCAGATTAGTGCGTGGAAGTTTTGGCATCCTTAGAAGCGGAATCTGGGAATCTTGTCTCCTAGAGATAGTTGGGTTTTGTTCTTAGCTTTAATTGGCCGCCAAGAACACCCAATTCCGATTTACGGTTTAGAAGTTACGTTGATTTAATTGCTGCTGTCCCAAAATCCTGACGAGAATCTGTAGTCGTTTTGATTAATAATTAAGAAGCTGTTAGAGGCCTAATTGGAGGTCTCCATCACCTATAGAGTTTTAGGTTATCTCGTTATCTTTCATTGCCGACAAGAATCAAGTCATTTGGACCTCTGTAGCAAAAGTTATGATTTTTCTTAGGGAGTCTGTGCTGTGGAATGATGACTGGTCTGACAGGTTTTAGTGTTTCGACTTAAGCGTATACTTAGAGGAAAAATCAGAGGGGCTCACCATAACTAAAAATGTAGATAATCCTTCCAGATTTTAGGAAAACTAAAGATCATGAAATTCGGACGAACGTAGAGAAAGTTATGATAGTTTCTTTATTGCTGTCCAGAGACCCAACGCGAGAATTGATACTCTGTTGTATGGCTTGGTAGGGCTAGTAAAGGGACGAATCAGATAACCTCACCAACTAGGTTTAGAAGGGGAATTCAATAACCTTTTCAGAATGTCCAAGATCTCTTTATTTGGATTTCTGTACAATTAGATATGTTTTTTCGAAGGTGACTGTCCACTGGTAGGACAGACCGGTAGTTGGTAATAGAATTGGGGACCGCGTTTTAGTGGCCGTTATGCTCGATTGTATCTATAGTTTTGCTTTTGAATCTATATGGTAGCCTTAGTGTCTCATATGTTATCCAGTGTGGGTTTGATTCCGGAGCAGCACCGTTGTAATATCCCGAAAGAGAGTTAAGGTTTGAATCGAGGAAGATTAATTTTATTTCGGGAGAGATCGATGGTTCGGGGAAGAATCAAACGGAACGACAGGAGGGACTAATTGGATTGTTATCAGTGCTGCAATTTTAGAGGGGGGAAAGAGCAAATGGGCGGCAACTTGGGCCTGGGCCATGGCCCATGAGGGTGGCCGGCCAAGGGGGGGCTCCCCTCCCCCAAAACCCTAGCCCCTTCCCCTCCCCTCCCCCTTTCCCCCTCCCACACCCATTCGGCCGCCACCCCACCTCCCACCTCTCCACCTCCCTCCACCCTCTCTTGCGCCTCCCCATCCCCACACCACCCCCATTGTTGCTGGCCAAGGAGGAGAAGGATCTCCCTTGCAGCCGCCAAGGAAGAAGAAGAAGGAGAAGGAGAAAAGAAGAGAAAGAAGGGAAGAAGAGAAGGGAAGAAGAGGGAGAAGAAGGGATCCGCAGCGGAAGCATGGTGGTCATCATCCCCGCTGCGTGCTCTTTTCGTTTCGCAAGGGTAACCCGCGATTTGTTGTTTTGGGGTCGTTTTCTAGTTGTCTAATTTTCGGATGCCAGTTCGTCGTTATTCTGCAGCAGGAAGTTTGTCGGTTTTGATTAAGTTAGAGGCAGATTTGGGTCTGGGTGTCTCCTAGAAAGTTGTAGCTATCGTAGTTACCTTTCATTGCCGACAAGAATCAAGTCATTCGGACTTCGGTAGCCAAAGTTATGAATTTATTAGTACTTCTGTGTTTCTGGAGAGAAGCAGATTTGCTAGTGTTAGTTAACCTGATAGAAGCGCGTATTTAGAGGGGTTTCCAGAGGGTCTCACCATAACGAAAATGAGGCTAATCCTCTTAGCTTTCAGGAAAACTAAAGATCACTGAATTTGGACGAACGTAGAGAAAGTTATGATAGTTTCTTTGTCGCTGTCCAGAAACCCGACGTGAAATATTTGCTCTGATTAAATAGATTGGTAGGTCTGGTAGATGGCCGAATCAGAGGGTCTCCCAACTAAGTTTATTTAGACATTTCAATTACCTTTCAGATTGTCCAAGATCATCCTATTTGGACTCCTGAGCAGAAAGTTATGAATTTTTGAAGTCTGCTGTCCGCAGTGACCGATCGCTAGAAATTAGAAAAGCTAGACGTGATAAGAAGATTAGCGATTTCGATTGTAATGTGATGTATGATTTTGGTCCAGTATGTTATTCTTAGTTTGGGGTTATCTTCTTGTCCAGGTGGCAGCGAGATCCCAAGGGCAGCACCCACTTCGCCCCCCGCCGCTTTCGCACGGTTGAGGCAAGTATTCGGTTATAGCGTATTTTCGGTCGTATGATATGATTGTGGTGATTGCTTGTTGTAGCCTTGCACGAATGTTAGCGTAATGAGTTTTCCTTTATCTTGATGAATGCAAGCTATGGTTAATGTTTCCTTGAGCGTTGCTAAATCATACATGTTGTTATGTACATGTTAAATTCGTGTATATGAAAGACGGGCATGGAGCAATTGCATGTTCCAATCGTGTTGGAGACTTGGTCATACATGCATGTTTTGATATATGATAGCAAGTAAGGTTGCTTGCATGATGTTTATATTGAGATTGGTGAATGCTCCAAGTATGATTATGCTCTATTTATGTCCGTTGTTATTGTACTTGGTATATTGATGATGAATAGATGTTGTGCATGTGCATATTGAGATCATGTCAAGCTTGGTCACGTGGTGACCAAGCATGCATTTCGTTGAGATCCCGTCATGTATTGACGGGTTGAGGTCCCCACATTGGTGCAATGTGGGCTATGAGCAAGAGGTCCCCATCATTCGGATGATGGGCAAAGGTCCCTATACATGTGGTGTATAGGCTTTTGGTCCCCGTGCGTGAGGGCACGAGCAAGGGTACACAATGACGGTTGTATACCCCATTACGGTAAAATGCGAAAAGAGATAAAGTTAAAAGGTGCATTGCATTGGTTGCATACACATGAGCATGAAGGCTTTACTCGTGCATTGTTTATCTTGGATTATTGATGCTATGAATGTTAACTTGCTTAGCCTTGTTGGTACTTGTCGAGTCTTTGGGCTCACTCTTCCTTTGATGTGTTTTAGGTACAATCGCAAGACTGCATGCATGGGAGGAGTAGATGAATTGAAAGCACGCACTACCTCACAACATTAAAGCAATTGTCATTTAGCTTCATATAAGAATAAATAGATCACTGAGAAATACCCATGGTTGTTTTATGATTCGATTATGGTTGTGAGAATAGTGTTAATTTGATTACATTCCTATGATTATCTCTTATGCATGAGTGAATTGGATTATGAAATTATTGTTAAATGTTATGTTTACTCGTTAGAAGCTATGGATAGTTTGAGATTCAGTTAATCAGTAATAATGAGAATAGAAAGTTTTGGTTATGTTTATGATATTATTCTACACGCTTGAATGAACTCGATTATGATTATATTGATAAATGCCTTGATCAATTGTTGGAACCTCGTATAGGCGACTATACAAAGGAGGTTTTGTTTAGATTTTGTAATTGGTCTTAGTTTAGCTTAGTTTAATTTAATTTTAGTAGCATTCCGTGCTCAATGTTGAGTCAGGGTGTTACAGCTTGGTATCGTGAGCGTCAGAGGTCCGTGGTGACTAGATATAAAAAAATTGCTAATGTTAATCAACTTAAAAGTTTGACACACCGAGCACGAGGGATGGGATGGGTCAATCTTTGTATTTACGCTCGTTATATCGCTTTTGATTATTGCTGATATGAATTGAGTTTGGTCGCTTATTAATTAATTATTATGATTATTATGAGTGGGATTAGTCGTTGTTGAGAGGTTAAGGTCGTGGTTGTGACCGGGCTTTACTGTGTTACACCACCGCTCGTGGAGTGGGTATAGAGAAGTGCTACCCGGATATCTTAGTACAGTGTCGATAGCGAGAATCTTTAGAAGAGTTGCTCTCTCCGTGAATTTGAATTTGGTCAACTCTTAACCTGTTATGCATTGATGGGTTTCTTTGAAATGTTTGGTGTGTTTCCTTTGGCTTAATTTGCCCAGTAAATCAATTATTGTTTTTCCCACCGTTGAGTTATTCTCGCATTGGTGAATTTTGCTAATTGTCAATATTGACTTTTGTAGGGAGTTTTGTTTTTCTTATTGGAAAGCTTGACCTATTTTATTCGCTTGATGTTTTGGTTAATGAAAGTTTCTTTTGTAAGTCCTTTAGTTCATGAAGGCTTTGACTCAACGATCTCTTTTGGGTATTTTGAGCGTTGAATATTAATGGTTGTGTTATGAGTTTCAAGTTAAGTTCGCAGCTTGTGCATGATCGATCTTAACTAAGGTCCTTATCAAAGAAAGTTGAATAAGTGGAGGTTGTCCTTTAGTGGTTCTTGATGAGTTATGACTATGAGTATGACAATATTTAGTTGGAATCAATGGGGTTGTTAAGAGGTGTGGTATTTTGATGAATTGGTCCGATTGTTAGGATTGTGGAATCGGTAGATTTATTGGATAGCATGGAGTAATGTATCTCTATGGATTAGCTTACCCATTAGTGATGGTTATGTTAAGAATGTGTTTGAACGATGCTTTAGAGGATATCGATTGGAAATTTTCAGAACTAGTTACTTGATGATCATACAAAATTGCTAGATTAAAAACATGTATATTAGATTAGACGAACGTTGAGGTAGCATGTTGTGAAACCTCATTGTACAAAGCGATGAGATTATTAAATGTTGACTTTGTGTTTACAGATGGTTACGCGACTACAAATGTAAGTAGGACCCTATTTGTATACATGATTCATACAATTGACAATTGTTAATGACAGCTTGGAGCGGTGTGAGTAACACTAATGGTTGAGTGGGTGATTGAGTAAGTGGCCTCGATAGTGTGCTTTCGAAAGTATCGCTTGATAGTATGAACTAGTTAAAATAGGTTTGTTTCAACCTTGTGGCTTGTGTTTCCTTTGGAGAAATTTATGATGGGATAAGAGGCTATGATGTGTCTCGCTAAGAGTGTATTGTTACATTACTAGTGTGATTGTCATGAAGGGATTATGATGATAATATTGAATGTTTTGTATAAAGGGACTCGATCGCCGCTGATGTTAATTAATTGAATATGTTTCTAGTTCGCATTTGTGATCTTTCGCACCTCATGTTGATGTGATAGCTGAATTTGTTTAGAGCAAAGTGACGTGTTGAGAGGTTTTATTAGTTCCTAAGTGGAATAGGTGTTGTGATCTTCAATTACTCTTTGTCGGAAATGCCATGGTGATGCTATAACCAACTAAAATCGAGTAAAGTGGAAGTATTTGAGATTTAAGTAAAGTTTCATAACTTGCGAATATTGAAGTTTGTCTAAAAATTTTGTTCTTGCCCATAAGAGTTTTCCAATTCTAAAAGCGTTGTTTTATTCTCGTCGAGGTTTGATATTCTCGATTGTGGACGTGCGCCTCAACTTTGATCATATCTTTGGTTTTCGAGAACGCTTTATCTCGATTGTTTCTCTTGATCTTGTAACTACTGTAAGTGGTAACGCTTTTTTGAGTGAAACTTATTTCTATTTGCCTCTTCTTCTAAGAAAGGGTTAACCGATCTGTATTGTAAAGTCTCGTAGATGGTTTGATGAACCCTAAGGTGTCAAGTCGTCTGAGAGGCTTGGAGTAATAAATCGATTTATTGGAATAATCCTTGAGAGGAATTGAGTTGAAAAGAATATTTGTCTTTGGAGCTACAGATTTCGTTGTCGCAACTAGTAGGACCTATAACAAGTTGTAGTCCAAGATTTGGTGTTCTTTTGACCGAGCATTAGAATTAGCAAGTATGGAAATCTGGATCAATTTATTAGAGTATCGCAATTTAGTAGTATTGCGAGGCTATGAAAGTTATTCTTGATGATGTGGTTTAATGAGAGGGGTTACAAAGTAATCAAATCGCCATGTTAATTAATGGGATAATGGAAAATATTGAGTAACGCCAAGAGTGATTTGGCTTTAAATGAGTAACCTTTTGAGGGTTATAATCTTTGTAAAGGTAAACTGGTCAAGAAAATATTTTCATGATGATGTTAATGAGAGAGTATGTTGGAATTATGGGATTTTACTTGATTTAATCTGAGGATTTCCTATCTTTATATGAGAAGTTCGTTGTAGGAATCTTGGAGTTTAATTTGGGCTTTGCAATTTTATGCTAGGACTTGGGGCACCCAATGATTATGTGTAGAGGAGGTAGATTAAGGGTGGGTTTCAATGTTGAGATAATCATTGATAGAGCCCTTTAGAGAAAGTATATGACTGTGAGAGTCGTGAATTCCAAGTTGTTTATTTCTAAAACATTGAGGAGATGTGATTGCGTGTGTAATCTATTTTGAGATGCATTGGAAGTCATCATCAAATTAATCATGTAGATAGAGGAGTTGTTGAGATAAAGTTTGGCATGGCGTCGATAGAGCCTTTATACGGAATTGTGGATGATGTATTTCAACTTGAGTGTAACATTGAGAATGTAAAGTTAAGAAAGATGAGTTAGTGTGTTTTGTGATGAACTGAAACTCCAAAGTTGAGAGAGATTTTATTCTTAAAAGAGATAATGAGAATTTGATACTTCCTCAAAGGAGTGAATTGTTTCTCGATTCTCGCTTGAGTTTTGTGTTGTTGACCAATATCTTCGTAAGTTGAGTTTGATTCGATTTTGGTATATATGATTCTTATCGGTTCGTAAAGAATAAAAGAAATGATGGATTTGGTTAATTGAGTGGTTTCTCTTTTAGCGATCGTGGTGTTTATTTGCAAATTTTCTAATTGAAGGTGGAAAGATTTTCGTGTTAAATCATCGATTTTGAATTTGACTCCTTTTAGTACCGAGTTGGTAACGCTTGGTTGCGTTGAGAGTTCTTCATTTTCAGTTGAGCTTTGCTGGTAAAAGAGTGTGTTTAGGAAGAGTATTGTTGTTGTGTGTTTCGTTAAAGGAGGTGATTTTTGCTTTAGTGAGGAGTATAATTGAGCGGTGGAACACGAGTTCTGTATTCTATGTGCATGTCGTGTGGTTCGGTATCTTTGGGAGGTTTAACCCAAGATACATTGGGTTGTTTTCGCTAGTTGGCGTATCGCCGGATCGCTCTCGAGTCCATGCGCGAGTACGTAACGCCTTGTAACTGGGAGATCCGAGTTTGAGGTTTCGATTGCGCCGTTAACCATCGAGTGAGGTCTTACCTCGAGTCTTGTCCGTGAGTGTACCGAATGTCGAGTGGAGCGTTAGTACGCACGCCGATTTACGCCCCGTGTTGTGGTCTCTTCGTTGAGAGAGGTCACTTGAGAGTTGAAGTCTCACGTGAGCGAGTTTAGTAAGAGTTGATCGCATTGGTATCTCTTGTTAAGTTCTAGTCGTGGTTTTCTTTCTGAAGATTGGCGTTTAGATTCGGGTCGAATCTCGTTAAGGGGTAGAATGTAATATCCCAAAGAGAGTTAAGGTTTGAATCGAGGAAGATTAATTTTATTTCGGAGAGATCGATGGTTCGGGAAGAATCAAACGAACGGCTGTGAGGGACTAATTGGATTGTTATCGGTCTGCAATTTTAGAGGGGGAAAGAGCAAATGGGCGGCAACTTGGGCTGGGCCATGGCCCATGAGGGTGGCCGCCAGGGGCTCCTCCCCAAAACCCTAGCCCTTCCCCTCCTCCCCTTTCCCTCCCACACCCATTCGCCGCCACCCCACCTCCCCACCTCTCCACCTCCTCCACCCTCTCTTGCGCCTCCCCATCCCCACACCACCCCCATTGTTGCTGGCCAAGGAGGAGAAGGATCTCCTTGCACCGGCCAAGGAAGAAGAAGAAGGAGAAGGAGAAAAGAAGAGAAAGAAGGGGAAGAAGAGAAGGGAAGAAGAGGGAGAAGAAGGGATCCGCAGCGAAGCATGGTGGTCATCATCCCGCTGCGTGCTCTTTCGTTTCGGCAAGGGTAACCCGCGATTTGTTGTTTTGGGGTCGTTTTCTAGTTGTCTAATTTTCGGATGCCAGTTCGTCGTTATTCTGCAGCAGGAAGTTTGTCGGTTTTGATTAAGTTAGAGGCAGATTTGGGTCTGGGTGTCTCCTAGAAAGTTGTAGCTATCGTAGTTACCTTTCATTGCCGACAAGAATCAAGTCATTCGGACTTCGGTAGCCAAAGTTATGAATTTATTAGTACTTCTGTGTTTCTGGAGAGAAGCAGATTTGCTAGTGTTAGTTAACCTGATAGAAGCGCGTATTTAGAGGGGTTTCCAGAGGGTCTCACCATAACGAAAAATGAGGCTAATCCTCTTAGCTTTCAGGAAAACTAAAGATCACTGAATTTGGACGAACGTAGAGAAAGTTATGATAGTTTCTTTGTCGCTGTCCAGAAACCCGACGTGAAATATTTGCTCTGATTAAATAGATTGGTAGGTCTGGTAGATGGCCGAATCAGAGGGTCTCCCCAACTAAGTTTATTTAGACATTTCAATTACCTTTTCAGATTGTCCAAGATCATCCTATTTGGACTCCTGAGCAGAAAGTTATGAATTTTTGAAGTCTGCTGTCCGCAGTGACCGATCGCTAGAAATTAGAAAAGCTAGACGTGATAAGAAGATTAGCGATTTCGATTGTAATGTGATGTATGATTTTGGTCCAGTATGTTATTCTTAGTTTGGGGTTATCTTCTTGTCCAGGTGGCAGCGAGATCCCAAGGGCAGCACCCACTTCGCGCCCGCTGCTGCACGGTTGAGGCAAGTATTCGGTTATAGCGTATTTTCTGGTCGTATGATATGATTGTGGTGATTGCTTGTTGTAGCCTTGCACGAATGTTAGCGTAATGAGTTTTCCTTTTATCTTGATGAATGCAAGCTATGGTTAATGTTTCCTTTGAGCGTTGCTAAATCATACATGTTGTTATGTACATGTTAAATTCGTGTATATGAAAGACGTGGGCATGGAGCAATTGCATGTTCCAATCGTGTTGAGACTTGGTCATACATGCATGTTTTTGATATATGATAGCGAAGTAAGGTTGCTGGCATGATGTTTATATTGAGATTGGTGAATGCTCCAAGTATGATTATGCTCTATTTATGTCCGTTGTTATTGTACTTGGTATATTGATGATGAATAGATGTTGTGCATGTGCATATTGAGATCATGTCAAGCTTGGTCACGTGGTGACCAAGTATGCATTCGTTGAGATCCCCGTCATGTATTGACGGGCTTGAGGTCCCCACATTGGTGCAATGTGGGCTATGAGCAAAGAGGTCCCCATCATTCGGATGATGGGCAAAGGTCCCTATACATGTGGTGTATAGGTTTTTGGTCCCCGTGCGAGAGGGCACAGCAAGGGTACACAATGACGGTTGTATACCCCATTACCAGAAATGCGAAAGAGATAAAGTTAAAAGGTGCATTGCATTGGTTGCATACACATGAGCATGAAGGCTTTACTCGTGCATTGTTTATCTTGGATTATTGATGCTATGAATGTTAACTTGCTTAGCCTTGTTGGTACTTGCTTAGTCTTTGGGCTCACTCTTCCTTTGATGTGTTTTAGGTACAACTGCAAGACTGCATGCATGGGAGGAGTAGATGAATTGGAAAGCACGCACTACCTCACAACATTAAAGCAATTGTCATTTAGCTTCATATAAGAATAAATAGATCGCTGAGAAATACCCATGGTTGTTTTATGATTCGATTATGGTTGTGAGAATAGTGTTAATTTGATTACATTCCTATGATTATCTCTTATGCATGAGTGAATTGGATTATGAAATTATTGTTAAATGTTATGTTTACTGTTAGAAGCTATGGATAGTTTGAGATTCAGTTAATGTAATAATGAGAATAGAAAGTTTTGGTTATGTTTATGATATTATTCTACACGCTTGAATGAACATTATGATTATATTGATAAATGCCTTGATCAATTGTTGGAACTTCGGATGACTATACAAAGGAGGTTTTGTCGAGATTTTGTAATTGGTCTTAGTTTAGCTTAGTTTAATTTAATTTTAGTAGCATTCCGTGCTCAATGTTGAGTTATGCCCCAACCTCCTCGCTCGCACGGTTGAGGCAAGTGCATTGTTGTTAAATGGGTGTGATTGATTGGCTATGTTTGTGTGCTATTTGATATATGGTTGCATAGCAAGATGGCTTACTTGATGAATGTTTAAGTATGGTGATGGCTCAAATTATGCTTATGCTTGTGGTTCAATGTTGTTGTCTTTTGCAAGATTGATGATGAATGAGAGATGAGCATTTGCATATTGAGAGCATATTGAGGCTTGGTCACGCGTGACCAAGCATGTTTCCTTTGAGATCCCCGTCATGAATGTGACGGGCCGAGATCCTCACTCGTGGAGCGTGGGCTTGAGGTCCACGTTACTTGCGAGTAACGGCAATTGGTCCTGTGCGTGCGCGCCACGAGCATGGGTATGCGGCGACGGTTGCATACTCTGCATTACGTGTAATGCACACGAAAAGTTAAAGATAAAGGTTCCTTGAGCATTGCATTTGCATATGAGATGTTCTATTGTTGATCTCCTTTACATGTATGTTGATGTTATAGTTTTTATGTACTTGCTGAGTCTGTGGACTCACTCTTGCTTTATTGTTGTTTTAGGTACCGAGCTAAGAACGACATGCATGGGGAAGTAGTCGCTAGTCACACACATGCCACATGAACTAAATAAAGTTGAATGATCTTGGATCGTAATTGTTTTTAGTAATTGGGCAAGATACTCAAAGGTTCATTATGTCTTGTCTCTTGCAGGGGTTTAAGTATAATAATGATGAGTAGTGGAACTTTATACTTCATTGGATTGCTAGATACTTAGCATGTCTTTGATTATCTTTTGATGTGTCTGGATGATAGTTTAGTTAATTTATGAATTATCTGTATGTTGGAACCTCCGTGTAATTAATTTTACAGGGGAGGTTCTGCCGAAATTTACTAAAGTTGCCTTGATTAGAATTATTAGGGTTTTGTTTAGTAGCATTCCAGGCTCATGTCGGGCTGGGATGTTACAGTGATAAAAAATGAGAGAGGGTTTAGGCTACATCCATGTGTTTTTGTCTATTCTTTATTATTTGCGAGTTAAGAGTTTTGTTCGTCGGCAACGCAACCTCGAATATACAACATTCAGAACGAGATTTTAACTATTTAAGTTAGTTTTTTTATTTTTGTGAGTACCAAGTAGCTGCTCATGCCCTTTTGCAGATGACAAGGGGCAAAAAAGGAAAAAGGCTCCTTCTCTTAAAAGTTGCTTTGAATAATTTTGTTTTGAACCAAGCAACCCATGGCTCATCAAGTACAATAATAATTTTGTTATGAACCAAGCAACCCATGGCCATTCAAGTACGATACTAGGCATTTGCTCAACCACATCGATGGTACAAAGGATCGAAACGTCAATGTCAGTCCAATACCCTCGGCCCTAGCATGTGAATTTTTGGCCGATATGGCACTGTTGCCGGGCCCTAATACCAACATTAGCCCCTCCCGACGTAATACCAAAAATAGCACCACGAAGCTGCCGACGGTCGACACCTAGCGAAGTCTAGTCCCTAGGGGGCCGGACTCGACTTCCACCGTGCCATAGGAGACCGGACTTCCCGTTGCATGCCATGTGTGAAATCCGCCCCCCTAGGGGCTTGACCTCGAACATCCGTGCCCCTGGGGCACGGTTTCGCCGAGCGCAGTGCCCCTGGGGCATGGTTTCGCCTAGCGCAGTGCCCTTGGGGCACGACACTATCCTCTTTCTGCGCACCAGTGCTCGTGTGGGAGGAAATCGATTCCCTCTGTCCCATCCATCACACCCATGCCCCCATGCATACAAAGGCATCCCCATATGCAAAAAACAACGCATGGGAGGGAATCCGATCCTGTCTCGTCGCTTCGCAGTCGGCGGGAATTGCGTTCATGTGGCGATAAAAACCGGCGTCGCTCTCGCACTCACTCTCGTTATTGAATTCATTATCATTTTCGCGCTCGGCGTAGAGAGAATAGAGCGAGCGAGCGAGTTCCGATTTCGCTGTCGATTAAGGAGAGTTTAGAGCAGTGCTTAGCGGTCACATTAGAATATAAAGGTCGACATCAACAGGAGATAAATTTTTCTCCTATGCATTATGTTTATTAACTGTGTAATTTGTTAGTCATAATTAATTTAGGCATAATTATTTAGTCATAATTAAGTAGTCATAATTAATTACTTGTAATTAATTTTGTCATAGTTAATTAGTCATACTTAATTAGTAATTAATTTGTCTTAATTAATTTAGTATTAGTTAATTAGTCATAATTAATTTAGGCATAGTTATTTAGTTGTAATTAATTCATGATTAATTAAGTCATAATTAATTACCCATAATTAATTTTGTTATAGTTAATTAGTCATAATTAATTTAGTCATTATTATTTAGTCGTAATTAATTTAATATTAATTAATTAGTCATAATTAATTAAATCCTAAATAACTAGTCACTTAATTATCCGTAATTAATGTAGTAGTAGTTAATTAGTTGTAATTAATTTATTCTTAATTAATTAATCATAGTTAAATAGTCGAAATGAATTTAGTCATTATTACTTAGTCATAATTAATTTATTATTAGTTAATTAGTCATAATTAATTTGTCTCAATTAATTAAGGCCTAATTGATCAGTTGTACTTAATTAGTCATACTTATTTTAGTCATAGTTAATTAGTTATAATTAATTAGTCATAGTTAATGTGTCCTAATTAATTTAGTCATTGTTATTTAGTCGTAATTAATTAGTTAGATTTAATTAAGGGCTAATTAATTAGTCTTACTTAATTAGTTGTAATTAATTTAGTCATAATTAATTTGCTCGTAATTAATTTATGGTAATTAATTAGTTGTAATTAATTTATTCATTATTAATTTGTGTCTTTTATCTCTTGCAAGCCATACCTGTACCAGAGCTATTCAAACTATTCTATGACGAACATCAGCGGAGCAAGTTGTTGACCACTAAGGATGGGGATGGTCCTCCACTCCTCGTGCTTAGGTAGGAGAAGCATTACTGGGACCTTGGCCCTCGCTACGTCCCAATCCTTGGGGACATGGGCCTGTTGCCCTTTGCGAGGATGCTCCACGTCGGCCGATACTTCACCCTCGATGGGAGTCTCATGTCGGCACTTGTGCATCGTATGAAGTACCGTACCAAGGCCAGAGCTCCTCCGGGGTCGTTGGCACATCGTACGGTCAATGCCAGAGCTCCTCCGCACCGAGGGCCGTTCGTACATCATACTAGGGGAGCTGTGGCTCCGGGAGCGGATTTACGGAGTCGTTCATTACTGATATGATTGCAGGTGGTAGCCAGTTTGGGATAACTCAGTTGGATGATATTAATATTGGACAGACTCAGCTAGGCCAAAGTTAGTTTGCTGAAGCACCTCTGCCCACTCAACGGTCTCTGTACGCCCTCCGAACCGCTATGCTCTCCCTGGACCGGTTGACGTGTACCACGGGACATGCTCAATGCAAGACAAGGATGCGCACGCAGACGCAGCGAACAGAGAGTGGCTCAGACGAGTGAGCCATATTGTAACCCATGTGTAATTACATTGTATAGATGTTGTGCGCTTATGTTGTACTATCTTTGTATAGATATTTTGCATAATATATTTGTATACATTATGTGCGTACACTACTTACAAAATAGGCCATACCAGACACCTCATCACAGACGGTCCCAAAGGAGCCGTCTGTGTTGAACTTATACAGACGGTTCCATTTGGAATCGTCTGTGATACGCGCCTCATCACAGACAGTTCTTATTACCAACCGTTTGTGATACTTTACGCACGGTTGGTAATAAGAACCGCTCGTGATAGTTCCTCATCACGCAGCGGTTGATATTACTAACCGCTCAGGATACTTCCGAGCGGTTAGTAATATCAACCGTGATGAGTACGCTTATCACGCAGCGGTTTGGAAATAAAACCGTCAGGAAGTATCACGACGGTTCAATTTTAGAACCGTCAGATATACTACTATCACGGATGGCTATATTAAAGAACCGTGCGTGATAGTATTATCGCGCACGATTCCAAGATAGAACCGCTCGTGATATTTCTTTCCTACCTATTCGCCTCCGCGCGATGTGTCTCTTCATCTCACCAACGCAGAACCGTCTCTTCGTCTCGCACGCCAACGATACATGCGTCTCTTCGTCTCACGTGCCAGTTACTCCTAATTCTTTATAAGACGGAATAATTCATCGAAGATTAAACTCCTCCCATTGCTCTTCGTCTCATGGTTTTGAGTACGTACACGCAGTAATCGCCAAGGTGAGCATGCAGAGTACGTACACGCAGTAATCGACAAGGTGAGCATGCAGAGCATGACGGCCAGCACCAAGGCGAGGAGGTCGGTGATCGCCGCTCTTTGATATACTCACATCACAGACGGTTAGTAAGGAGAACCGTCTTTGATATACTCATATCAAAGACGGTTCTCCTTATTAACCGTCTGTGATCTGGAGGATATCACAGACGGTTCCACATGGAGCCGTCTGTATAAGTTCAACACAGACGGATAGTGAGAGGAACCGTCTGTGATGAGAATATTATCACAGATGGTTCTTCATTCAACCGTCTGTGATAGCGTATGGAGCATGTATATGCGCAAATAATTACTAAAATGAATTGCCCAGTAATAAATAGATGATAAAAAAGACCATATCATCACAGACGATAAAAAAAGACCATATTGTTTTACATCATAGACAATAGATTGGCCTTATCGTTTTTACATCACAGATGATAAAAAAAGTATGAGCGATCCTATCTTAGTCTTCAAATATTCGTGCGCCTTCTCGTAAGCTTGGTGGGGGGCGGGATCGTCGCCTCACCAAACGCCTCCACCTGTGACCTTGCACGCTCAATTTCCTCTTGTAGATGTTCGCACTCCGTAATCAAGTCCCATATAGCCCAGAGGCCATCAACCCTGGTCTCCACAGTCTCGCCTAGGCGGACCCGCTCTCCTGCAATGTCGAGGTCGTCCTCAACTCTCTGGGCTACATCCTCGGTGCGGACCAAATAGTTCCATAGGACAATCTCCACGACGAGGTTTACTCGCCGGATGCTGGAGAGCCTCGCACTAGTCTGTTGGAGGAGGAGCTCCAATCGACAGATGATCGCCGTTATGGTCTTCGGTAGATGGGAGGGTCTACAACGGATTGCATTGCGAACGGACGCCTTGTTCGCAGCTTGGGCCAGGTTGCGACCAGAGAGGTGCGAGTACACAACCAAAATGTAGGCCACTACAGCCGGGACGAGAGAGGAAGCTATTTGGAATTTGTGGAGAGAGAGGGGATGATCAAGGAGGTTCGTGAGAAATCCCTTTGATAAGGATTGTCTATTTATATAAAAGAAGTAGTAAAGCCGAGCAGAGACGAAGAGACACTCGCGGGAGATGAAGGGAATGAGAGCCATAGCACGCACGGCTCTATCATGGATCCGTCATGATAAGATATCACGACAGTTCTATTAAATAACCGTCAGTTATATGATATCACAGACGGTTCTATTAAATAACCGTCTGTTATATTACCATATCACAGACGGCTCTATTAAATCACCGTCTGTGATATCCTCAATATCACAGACGGTTCTTTAATGGAACCGTCTGTGATACAGACGGTGCTTTAATAGAGCCGTCTGTGATATCCTTTTTATAAAAAGGCGCACCGCTAGGGTTTTGCTCTTTACTCGTCACTTCCTCTCCCGCGCCCCTTAGGCTCTCGTGCGCTCTCTCGGCTCCTCTAGGGTTCGCCCGTTCACCTCCCCGGCCGTAAGACCCGACGCCGCGCCTTCATCGACATCGCGACGCTGCCTCCTCCCCGTGTCGGCCTCCTCCCTCTGCACCGGCCTCCTCCCCGCGCCGTCCTCCTCCCCGTGTCGGCCTCCTCCCCGCGCCTCCCTCCTCCCCTGCACCGGCCTCCTCCTTGCACCATGAGTTGTTGTGCGGCATCCTCTCTGTGAGTATTCCTATATTACTATTTGTCCCGGTGGATATATTGACTTTGATAGTCTTTGATAATATGTGAATTGAATCTAGTACTAAAGATATTGCAAATTGATCAGTGGGCTTTGTTGACATGCTCTGTGATGAACTTTGTCTTGTACTGAGATTGAATGTGATAATTAGTTCGTTCTTGAGATCTATTGTATTACTTGCTATCACAATTTGATATCTCGTTAATTTGTTACTTTCGGTTGAATGCTAGTTATCACGACGGTTGAATGCTCTCACAATTTGATATACTGTTAGTTCATTCTTGAGCTCTATTGTATTGACGAACCGTCTGTGATGTGACTTTGATAGTCTTTGATAATATGTGAACTGAATCTAGTACTAAAGATATTGCAAATTGATCAGTGGGCTTTGTTGACATGCTCTGTGATGAACTTTGTCTTATACTGAGATTGAATTTGATAGTTAGTTCATTCTTGAGCTCTATTGTATTACTTGCTACTGTCAATTTGATATACTGTTAATTTGTTACTTTCGGTTGAATGCTAGTTATTCCGATTCTTCTGGTTCGCTCTGTGATGAACTTTTGTCTTATACTGAGATTGAATGTGATAGTTAAGATCATTTTCGGTAACAGTTGAGATCATTTGACAGTTAAGCAAAGTATTGTTTAGAGCTCATAGTTTGAATTTATACTATCATATTCATTTAATGAAGAGTATAGACAATAGGATTGAGATGGCAAAGACTTGTTCTTTGCAACTCTCTTACGAGAGCACAAACTACAATCAATCCTTCTTTATATATTACGTTTGTGCATCATTTTCGGTTAAGTTGAGTAAATCTGCTTGAATCTGGTCAGTTAGAGCTTACGCATATTGCTTCGTGCATATATAGATAGCAAGTAAGCGACATGGCGTCCGCACCGTCTTCGCCGCCGCCATCGACGTCGCCGAATGCGTCTGGATCTCCGAGGAAAGTGGTACATACGCGAGATGGCAGAGGAACATCAAAAATTCCTCTAGGCCTAATAACCGTCACGGAGGTCAATGCCAATGGGATCCATGTGAGTCCCCCCAAAGCAGCGGTGAGATTCCGGACCATGTGCGGGATACTTGGAAGGGAACGGGTCCCCATCACCACACTGAGCTGGGACACTGTGTCGGATGTTCGGAGACGCGAGCTGTGGGACAAAGTTTTAAAATCGTTCACTTTCCCAGCCGCAGACCAGGCGCGCGTGGAACGGCAGGCGTTGCTCTCGATTGGTAAGGTGTGGAGGACCTTCAAGAGCGTGCTTGTCACAAAGTACGTGAACACAGGTCGAACGCCCTTTACGGCGTATAAATTCTTGTCACGGGATATATGGGACGCCTTTGTGCAAATGAAGACGACGCCCGAATTTCTTGAGGAAAGTGCGACGCACAAGGCTCTCGGCACAATCGAACACTCACCCCACAAACTCGGCACCGCTGGTACGCGGTAAAACCGCGCAATGGGCGCGGAGGACGAACGAAACAAGGTCATTTGTTGATATCACGACAGCGCGCTCTCTCCAGTTAAGAGCGAGGGCATCGACCACGTCTTGGCGAAATCTCTTTCACAAACCCGCAGATCGGGATGTGGCCAACCGTGTGGTAAATATGTCTTCAAACTACCTAGTTGTTAATAAGTCCATAACTTTATAATGTCTATAATAACATGATGACCTCTTGCAGCAAGAATTGAGTTCCGCATGTTCGAAGGCTCCTTCCAAGCGCATGTGAGAAGGATATACTATCTACGGCTCAGGAAACAAGGAGCACCCGGGTCGCACACGAGGCAAAGGGGTTAACGTATCTTGGAGGGATGGATTCCCAAACGACTACTGCATGTATAGGAGCAGGAAGAGATCCAAGGCCAAGTACGACACAGAGTTGGAACATGTGCTTACTACAAAATTTGAAGGAAGAGAACGGATGCTTACTGCAAAATTTGAAGAAAAGATAGCAAGATTGCAGGACAAGTGAATCAACTCCTACTCCTCAACCAGTCCCAAGCCGCCTCCGTTGTTTTGGGAGCCAGTCCTCCTCAACATCGGAGTAGCGTCGCGTCCACGCAAAATTATGAACATGATGACGTCCAATTACCTATCGACGACATCAAGGTAATATACATCTCTGGAATGCTCCAAAGATAGACTTATAGGAAGCCTTAGCTAATTGCGTATCGTTTTGTAGGAGCCGACGCACTGCACGCTCTAAGTGAGGATGGTTGGGATGTCTATTGAGGCTGGGCGTGGGGTGGCGTATCCATGCATGGAAGGGATAGTGCAGCACGGTGCCCAGGTGGCGCAGGGTTACGCCAGGGTCCAGGTGGACAAGGTATATGACAATTTTAAGGCCGTCCCGCTATAGATTCGCCCGAACGACAACATCAGAACACTAGGGGATGCCGTGTACAGTTTTATCCAGTGGCCCAAGAAGGACATCGCCCTGGACCCTGCAGTGCCGCCTCAACCTTTGATGACTCCACCCCAACCATCTCGACACGACCATGCCTCTCCAACAGGACCCAAGAAGGATATCGCCCTGGACCCTGCAGTGCCGCCTCAACCTCTGATGACTCCACCCCAACCATCTCGGCACGACCATGCCTCTCCAACAGGACCCTCCATGACTACACCTCAACCTTCGCTTCAGAAGCCCGCCTCATCGGTTCCCGTGGAGAAGACACCGAACGAACAAAAAAAGTGTGCCGCCGTATCGGTTCCCGAGTCGTCTCACAGGAGGACGCGTAGCGGGCAAGTCGTTCAGGACAAATCGAAATCGAAGAACATTAAGGCGCTTCCGCCTCCTAACCCTAAGAAATACTCTTTCGGAAGTCCGTTGGCGACCACCACAGTATTGGCCTACGCTGGATTAGGTTGTCAGAGTTTGCATACCTGGTACTTGCATAAGACCAAAGAGAATGGGTGCGCTGATGGAATCACCGTCAGATACATGGAGGACTATTTCCTCCATGAGCCGGCCCCCTTCGTTGTGGGCTTCGACGACTTATTCGACTTATTCAACCTCAAAGCCCTCGATGCCTCACTTCTACGATGCTGGACACTGTAAGTGTGTACAATCAAGTTCTACATTTACATAATACCGAATATAACAACTCATTGCTTATGTATAGATACATGATTAAAAATGTCCGACGATTGAAAGAACCGGTGGGTTTCCTCGACCCACACGTGGTCTCTGAGCAAACCATCTTGGCAGACGCATCCTACGTCGAGAAATACATAACGACAGGATTGCTTGCTCAAATCGACATGGACTACATAATGGTGCCCTACAACCAGAAGTAAGTGCTTCACTACTTGCTATACAAATTTCATTTGTACTTTATACGCAGCACGAACTTAGGTTTAATGACTCAAGCGACATACATGAGTAGGCACCACTAGATCCTTTTAGTCATTATACCAAAGAGGAACCAGGTACTATACCTTGATTCCCTAATAAAAAAGCCACGACTTCACCCTTGTGCAAGGACTACTCGACAGGTGTGCTTATTTCCTCCACACATAACTATATTGTAGTCTTCCTTCGTTTGAAATTACCGAGGTTAACTTTTTGGAAACATGTAGGTCGTTCATCTCCTATATTGCCGAGGGAGGGCTATACAAGGGAACGAACGCCACATTTAATCACAAGACGTGATTTTCGATACGTGCTACAACACAATAATTCTATATCATACTTCGTAATAATGCGTCTCGAACTGACTATACCTATATATGTAATTCTATTTTTGCAGTGCCGCCAGCAAAAAGCAGAAGAATGTGCATTCTACGTTTGCTATCATATGCAAATTCTCATGAGTGCTAAGTTGAAGGATCCCGAGGTTGGTCAATCTCGCAATAATTATTTCCTAATTATAAATTTAAATATATATGCTTACTACTTCACTCTTGCTAGCTACAGAGCTTCAATATAGATTTAGATTCACTCGTTCAGAGAGAGATCTCGGATGTTCGAGGGAAACTCTGCACCTTCATCATGACGGATATCATTAGCGCCAACGGAGAGTTTCACTACTCCAACACCGCTGAACGACCTTGAATGATTCATTAATGTAATTCACTTTGAATAGTTGTAATTCAATTGTAACTCTAGCGACAATATTTGATACATATTCGTGTCGAATTGATTTTGAGTTAAATGATCACTTTGAGTGTCAATGATTGATTCATCTGTAATGTATCTATTTTCTGCCTGCTTGTTTTCAGAGGGCATGGCTAGCAATTTCTGAGGCTAGCCGAAAATCAAAATTAAATTAGTTATGCTGAAAGAGCTATCACACACGGTTCATAACTATCGCCGTCTGTGATAGATGGATATCACAGATGGTTCATAATTCTCGCCGTCTGTGATATGTAGATATCACAGACGGGTCATAATTAGCACCGTCTGTGATATCCACATATCACAGACGGTGATAATCATGAACCGTCTGTGATATCCATATATCACAGACGGCGATATTTACGAACCATTTATGATATATGGATATCTCATACGGTGCTAATTATGAACCGTCTGTGATAGATGGATATTACAGACGGTTGGTAACTATAACCGTCTGTGATATGTGGATATTACAGACGGTTGTTCATTAGAACCGTCTGTGTTGTGACTTATCACAGACGGTTTTTTAACAGTCTGTGATAACCGCCAGTTATCACAGACGTACAAAAACATAGACGGTGCCAAACCGTCTGTGATGACGGTTCTGAACCGTCTGTGATGAGACTGTGTGTAATAGTGGTATTGTCGGAGTACATCGGTTTTAGAGACGATTGCAACGCTTGAGGTTCACATGAAATCATAAAACCATAAAACACTAGAGGTTCACAGGAAATCATAAAACCATATAACACCAGAGGTTCACAGGAAATCTAAAACCAGAGGGAGTCCGGCCCCTAGGGCCACGACATGGCGAAATCGTGCCCCAGAGGCACTGCGCTTGGCAAAACCGTGCCCCGAGGGCACGGACTAGGGTGCTCCGGCCCCTAGAGGACCAGATTTCACACGTGGCACGCGAGGGGAAGTCCGCCCCCTATGGCACGATGGAGGTGGAATCTAGCCCCCTAGGGACCAGACTTTGCTAGGTGTCGACCGTCGGTAGCTCTGTGGTGCTATTTTTAGCATTACGGCCCAGAGAGGGCTAAATTTGGCATTACGCCCGGCAACAGTGCCATATCGTCCACAAACTCCTAGCCTGCCAGATTCGGATCCTCTGTAGTACTGCAGAGGTCCATCATGTGAACAGTTTTCATGATGGAGCGTACAGTGCTCTATGTAGCACTCTAGCAAATACTGTAGCAACAACAGGAAGTACCGTAGCAATCGATATGGACCTTCGGTTTTTGATCGGACGGTGGAGATCATTCCTAATGCCGAGTTACTGTAGATACTCTATACTGACTACTTCAATGCATTGACGACCAGGGACATTTTCATCTTCATATCGGTCCACGTGAGAATTAGCCGAGGTAATAAGGGTCTGTCTTGAGTTCACAAAAAAAAGGGAAATAGTCTTCGGGTTCATTGACAAATGAACAGCCATTCCCATAGCTTTGATCAGATGTAGACGTAGGATAGAGAAGCGGTGACTGGTAAGAATTTTTTAAAATAATATATTTTTAATAGAATTACAGAGATAAATATATGTTTAATAATATTATAAAAATAGACTTCTATCACTATTTGAAATAGCGACATGCCCTTGTCATCAGTTGGATCACCAACCAAACAATATCAAATGTTTGTAGCCATTTGGAACGACGACAGAGAAGCAAATCGCTATTTGAAATGGTGACACATTCCTGTCGCCAAACCAAATGGCGACAGGACCAGGGAAAATTCTCTGACCGAAAAAAAGTGAAACAAATTTATATTTATATTTTTACATAATGTATATTTAAATTTTACAAGATACTAAGTTATTTGGTAATATCTTGCATTGCTTAAAGAAGCTAGAGTTTGTTGACTGCGTGGATAAATCCCTTATAAGTTAATTGCTTCGTGAGAGGACGATCTTCTCTATCATCTTTCGCTATCCTCCACATCACCAGAAAACTTTTATAGCAATTTTAGAAACAACTAAAATAACACTATTGAAGATACCCTAACCGCTTCTCTACTACCGATCGGAACAGAAGGTCAACCACCCTAATCCCCCTATTGTCTTGTGGCAACGAAATGGGTATGGTAGGTACGCGTATCAGTCGCCTTATATGTACTACCACATGTAAGGAATAATAAAATAAAGGACTAGGCATCTCCAATGCTCTAGTGGGACAACCGCTCTAGCCATCCACGCAAGACGGAGATGTCACGTTGGAAGGGATATAGAAGGTTGATTCAAAGAGGAAAACGATAGATTCGACCCTCCGTCACGTTGGAAGGGATATAGATGGTTGATTCAAAGAGGAAAAAGATAGATTCGACTAATTTGTGTGAGCCTAGCCTGAAACTATTCCCTTTCCAGTGTATTGGAGAGAGGTATCATAGCTTCACCTAAGTTTTTGTGATCCCATCTCAAACTACTAGGCATTGGGTGAGGGTGTAGGTCCGCTTGGAGTATAGAGTTTCGGCGGTAGCCTTAGCTGAAGTGGCACTCTCTCTCTTGAAGGTACTCTACATTGAAGCTCTTAATAGGGTCTTTTTGAAACGGGAAAATTCTGTAAGAATTCGGTTGTAAATAAAAACATCCACCCCTGAATGTAGGATTTTGTATAAAATTTCTATAAAAATGTTGTGTTAAACCGGACCTACGACCTAAAAGTGAAATATAAATAATCAATTATCACACGTATCCGGGGCGTAAATATCCACCTTCTCGCAGTTTACTTCATGCACAAACGGGGCCGAGGGGATCACATAGCTTTGGGCCTGACTTGAGAAATTGCCCGTACGTTATCACAGAATCACGAGGCGCGGGCCGTCCGCGTGGGGAGTAGACGCAATGCGCTGGAGCCAGGGAGGGGCTGGCCGAGGAGCGAGGAGGCCGAGTCCTCTTGCGCGGAAAAAAAATCTTATAGGATTTGATCTATAACTTTATCAATGTAGATCAATTTTATCGTGTGATACGTGTCTTTTCACAAATCTCAAACACACAGCCTCATAAATCACTGATGTGAATTTTCACGAATTGAATACTGAAGGCTATCATATCACGCTTTGAGATTCGTGAAAAGACACGTATCATATAGTAGAGTTGATCTATATTGATGGAGTTGTAGATCAAATCCTATAAGATTTTTTTCCCTCTTGCGCGTGGGTCTCGCGACTCTCCCCGCAGCCGCTGTCTCGGCGGGGAAAGCTAGCTGCCTGAACCTGAGAGGGGCTGGGCGGTGGGCGCCGGCAGGGGACTCTGCACGGTCGTTCGATGGGTGTGTGTCTCGAGCGCGACGGCGCGGTTTTCTTGCCCTCGGCCGCTCGCTGGCAATAGATCATCCGCCGTTGGCCTGTTGCATTTGGCGGCGCAAGCGTCGGAGCCGGGGAGTGCAACGCAGTTAGGTGAGGTTGCCACGCGCGCAAGCCTCCATGTCTCCAACTGCCGAATGCACCATGTCTGGTCTCCCATAACAAAATTGCTCCATGTCTATACTATATAACAATAACTAGGATGGATTGCGCGCTACGCTGCGCCGAAAGAGATAGCAAAGAATTTACGGTTGCTATGTAGTTTTTTTTGCAAAAATAAAAGCATCACGTAGGAAATAACTTTGTTATGGATACAGTGTATACGATGTAGTTTTATAGAAACAATCGTTTCAGCTGAACTCGAGTTTATTTAGCATCCTAATAGTACGTGTGACAGATTGTGTGCATGCAAGGAATTTATAATATTCATAGACACGTAGTTATTCAATCGATTCAAATTGTTCTTTACATAGAGAGTTACATGGATAGATAATTGTTGCATAAAACAGAAGCCTAACTGTGGCCAGCCGATGAGCATCATAGGGACATCACATAGTAAATCAGGTAGCATGCGGCATAACAAAAGGGTGATGGTTCATGATGATTGATGGATGAACAAAAGCATTTGTAGGTGCATATCCAGTTTGCTCCACACCCCCTTCCTCCTATCTCCACGAATTTTCTTTGCATTTCTATCTAGACTGTGAACCCATCTCAAGCCATAACAAATGTGATATATCATGTAAAGTGATCGCCCCTATAAAACCATCCAGACGTTATTCTCAATGAATAAAGGTATTGACAAAAAGGAGGGATAAAATATAAAAAGCAATTTGGCGATAAAGAATCGAAACATGAGATGTCCGCTCAAGAAAAAAAACGATAATAACTTTTTCGACCAATGGAATTCGATTCATGTTTTTTCAAGAAGTGTGTTTAAGGAAAACACAACCAGAGTATATAGCCTCATAACTGGTAAAATAAGGTAAACTATCTTTTTTCATTCTTCAATCATGCTTCCTCCTCTTGAAAGATAGCGTAGTGTAACCTCTTATATGTCCTCCGAGACATGTTTACTGCACAGGAAAAGCGTTTATATGTTAGACTTGAACACCAACACGTGTACGATAGACAACAAATTAATCACGCTAAGGCGCCTCTAAAACCGAAGCGTGAAAATAAACCAAGCGCCTTAAACTAATCGCTACATCTCTCTATCAAAGGTAAACACGAGCTATCAACCCGATATGAAAGGCCTATGACGTTCAAGCAAATGATATAAATGAAATAAGAAACAAAGAAATGAAATAAGATGCTTGCAAATAAAAACAGCTATATAGTCTTAACCATTTCAACAAACCAAGAATCATGGAGGATCCCATCAGAAGTTGCTCTAAGAAAATATTACTCTAGGCTCTAGGACTGTGAGGATCAATTGGTAGTCTTGACAACATTGTGATCATGGATAGCTGGAATATTTATGGAGGGATAATCCTTGGAAGTAAAGTACTTGAATTTACCTATGAAATGTGAAGAAAGTAGGGAATAAAGGGTCTACATGTTATACCTCAGCAGTGCAGAAAATGTTTTTTTTTCTCCAAATGCACTAAGATGACGTTTCCAAGAATTAGGTCCGTGGACATCAAACTGAAATCGCACGAAGCTGAAAAAGATTTTGGCCTACAAAATTCGAAACACTGACATTGAAAGGCACCAACTGAATTATTGGGAAGTGAATGGTTGACTTGAAACCAATGGCAACATCTGGCATGAATGATCGGCGAAAATGTTACCTACGCCTACCAAAGAGCTCTATACAATTTTTCCCATTGCTAAAATGTGGGATGTACATCACAGATAATTTGTCCACTAAACACTGATGTACCAATCTTTTCTCACTTCAGAAAACCTCACTGACCAGCAACCCCTCCGATCAAGAAATCCCCCCAAATCTAAACTAAAAAGAAAGGGAGCAAAAGAGCAAGAACAAAAGATCTATATCGGTACAGAGGTAATTTAATCAAGAACAATTTAGCTCTCATCTTGAATGATTGACGACGATGGCCATGGATAAGCCTCTGCCTCAGGGCTGTCAGGCTTTGTATATTATGTCCTTCACTTTATATGTCATGGAGCACTGAAAAGATAACAAAAAAACAGGTTGCTATTCCCCTAAATCAAACGAAGCGAAATAATCAGGCATGTGGCCATAAACCAACCAGTATAGTATTTTGAAAAGTTGTATGTTGTTGCAAATCAAGGTAGGTGGTGTGATATGTGAAATAGAAATTGATAATTCAATGCTTGAATTTGAGTCTTGAAGAGGGGTAATGTCATCTGCTCATGTTTCCATTGCTTTGAAGCAAGTTGTTGATTCTTCTACAATTTTTTTAAAAATGCTATTAGCAACTGTAAAGTTTTCCATTGCTTTGAAGCAAGTTGTTGATTCTTCTGGTGCCAATTTTTTTAAAAAAAATGCTATCAACAGTTGTAAAGTATATCCCATTCAAAGATTACGATGTTACAGTGTCAAGTGTACAGAGCCATCGCAAAGTAGACTGTCATTTGTTTTTTTTTGTTAATAATTGATAAGTGTTTTCATTGATAGAATTGCCATGCGGTGAAAGAACATGGCGAATGCTCTTAGATAGGTTGTGATCCGATCTCATGAAATTCATTATTCTTCTAGCTCCAAGCAAACTCAATATTTTGCTAGGTCCTCGTAACCTTCTGTCCATTCCTCTTAATCAACACTATTCTCTCGACTAATCCAAACTGTTTGATGGGTTTTTTTATGTTTTACAAACCATACAGTTCATTAAATTTGAAGTCATGTAAATCAAGTGTCATATACCGCTTCTTTCTTCCTCCCGACTACCTTTTCTGTCCACATCAAATGTCGAGTGTCTTGACTAGATTCAAGCACTGGAAAAATCAAGAAGATTCCATCAATTAATGTATACTGCTTAATCTTGTCAATTACTATCACTATGGGAAATAATGCAACAAGTATGGATATGTTACCTTCCTACCTGGGTTGTTATGGTCTACAAAAGAAAATACTGATGTTTGCTTTGGTTGTGATGGTACTATATATTGTAACTGTAACTGAAGTGCTATACAACGTTATGAGTTTGTTCTAAGTTCAGTCCATGTATAGTCTGTCTGATCACTTTCTATTCTTTCTTTTTTTGTTTTTTTATGCTACTTTTCTTATCATGAACATTAGTGTACTCTGCATACGCCTTGTCGATCATCCCCAAAAGGAAGGTTAAATAGCATGGCCAATTACTGGGTAATGCTGAATGGACATTTCACAAACGTAAGGTAGTAAAAAGAACAAGTAACTGTACCTTCAATTGCGCGCTAGCTGAACGATTGAATGAATTTGGACTGTTCTATGCAGAATCACCCCAGTGACTTTGGCCCACAGCCATAGTTCCAGACGGCGGTAACATTCTAGCTGCTGCAAGGGTCTAGGATGACCCAATAACATTGTTTAGCAAAAACAGTTATACATAAAATCTTTGATTAAACAGTAAAAAGGATTGCATTAGTGAGGTTTAACTGAAAATTAATATCAGCTAGGGAGATACCGAAAAATCGGCATGAAAAGAACAAACGAGGCACAGACGAAATCGGCATCATACCTTACATATATATTTTCCAGCAAGCAAGCATGGTTGGTAACAAGAATCAATAGTTATCATCTTACAGAAGCAGTATGCTCCGATGATCAACCCATTACTACTTTAGTACTTTAAGAGCCTGAAGGATTGACACCAAGGGAGATGAAAACAAACTGGCTGGAGAAACCAATGCGTAGAATAGACAATAGAAGCTTATGGAATGTGTAAACCTGTATGGTAAAAGGCATTCAATTCAATGAAAAAGAAAACACACGAATAGATATGTTGCATGGTACAGTAAATCGTTTTTTTCTTGAACAAGAAAAAGGCGAATAACGCACCATGGCTTCTGCAAAGAACAAAACGAGACGATAACATCAAGTAAACAATATCCAGGGACCCATAAGCAAGCGGCTGTGGATTGCCGATGGACATAATAAGGCTACATCGATCTGCAAGGCAAGGGAAAAAATGATTAGTAAGCATCCAGTGTATGTTGTACTCAAGATTCATGCCATTCGTAGCACATGAGATAATCCGAAGCATGTTGACTACAGGTAACATTGCTCAGGTTTTGATACGTAGTACATCTGCTATAAGTAAACCGACATAAGGATCTGATGAAAGTAAACTATTGCATGAGCAGAGGGAGGAGCGCCGCGAAGGGGAACGGGAGGAGGACCGCAGCTTCGGCGACGGCGTAGATCTGAGATCACGAGGGAGGAGCACCGCGAAGGGGAAGGGGTGGAGGCCCATAGCTTCGGCGTTGGCGTAGATCACGAGCCACGACACGCTCTCCTACCAAAACCAAAACCAAAATCCAAAGCAAAAGGCAAAGCAGATCGAGAAGCGGATCATGACAGGAAACAAAAGGTGGAGGGTTCGGGTGCCGTACCCAAAGTAGGGACGCGAGGTGGCTGGAGAGGGAGGAGCGCCGCGAAGGGGAAGGGGAGGAGGCCCGCAGATTTGTCTACGGCGGGGGCCATGGCCTCGCCAGAGATCTCCTGCGTGTCGACCCCCATGACAACGCGGAATCGAAGGCTGGAGAAGGGTGACTCGAAAGGGAAGCCACCGATTTGTGTCATGCTGAGCCTTGGAGAGAGGCTTTGTTTGTGCTGGAGGGGAAGCAAACCTGGCAGCAATAAATGTGGTGGTTGACGAAGCGCACTGACCGAGCCAAGCAGAGGCAAAGACCGGCACGCAGCGGCGCGACGACTGGCACCTTTGGCAAACGACCGGGAAACCGGCTAGGAGTTCCCGTGGAGTCCGTTGCTCGCGCGAACAGCCGAAACGGAGACGCGCGTCGTGCTGCGATATGAGGACTAAACGTACGGAATCGCTCTGGGCTCGGCATTCCCACGAGGCTTAATACAAGAGAAGATAACCACAATGACGTGAGTTAAGGAACACCGAAATCGTTGCAGCCTCATCTGTCAAACACGCAGGTGTACAGTTATTAGTTAGCGGCCATTGGCACACGAGCCGAACTGTGTGACAGCTCACACGGCTCAACCACAAGTCCACAGCCACAAAAACCTCTCCCTGCATGCTCCCGCGTGTACGTAGGTACAGTGCACATTTCTTTCTACGTGCATGCTAAACCGTTAATGTTCCTCCCGGATCTAACCAGAGCAACCCACGCAACCACCTGTCTACCTGCTTGGTCGGGGAATAAAATGGAGTGGAAGAGATACTCCGCGGCAGCGCCCCGGCCGATCATCACCAGAAAGCTAGCTGGACCTGGGCCTTGAGACGGCGGCGACGGAGCGTTGAAATACATATAGTACTGCAAGGATGGGTCATTGCAGACCCCTGGGGTTCCTGCTCTCCCTGCCTTTCGCCTTCCTGTCGCTCGTCCTCTCCGTCGTCGGCGTCGCCGTCTGGCTCGTCGGGTCAGTCCAGTTCCGTTATTGCTCTAGCTGGATCGCATTTGGGAATCACGACTCGCGCGATTCGTATCAAACATGCATGTGTATGCATGTCTGATGCCTGTTGTACTGCTGGCCGATCATTGATTTGGTCGATCGTATGTTGTGTTGCAGGATAACGCTGAACTGCATCTGTCCGTGCTTCTCGTGCTGCGTGTCGGTTGTCGAGTTGGCCGTGATCCTCATGAAGCTGCCGGTCACCATCGTGCTATTCTTCATCGACCTCATCCCATGCTAGCTGTTCTGCTGTTTTTATTTCGTGGGTTTATTGGTGCATTGAGGAGTATATATAGTTCTGCTCTCAGCGTTTATCCTTCATCTGCATGCGGTGTGTATGTATATGCGTAACATGTAGTAAGAATTTAGCAGCTATTTTCTTGGATGTGACCATTGGAAAGTTTTTATTGAACCACAATTTAGAGGGCGGATCTGGGCCTTGGGCTGGGTAGGCTATAGCCTGAGGCCCAGTAAAAATTTCAGTGCAAATTTGTTTGCTACGTAGACTCAACAAATTTATTTATAGTGTTTAGCCCGAAGCTCAGCCTCCCACAGTCCCACTATTCCTCCCATCCACTGATCCACGGCCCATCATCCGCTGGCCCATACGCTAGCCCCCTCAACATCTCCCCACGGCCCACGCCCCCAACCCCAAAGCCTCCGGTCCTGGCTCCTTGCTCGCCGCCCCTGCCCTCCAGGCCTCCTGGCTACTCGCCAGCTGTCGCCGCCGCCCCCTCCCTCCCCTCCCGCCCGTCTGGAGCGGCGCCTGCGCCCCGCGCCCTCCATCCCTGCCCGGCGCAGTGGCCGCAGCCCGCAGGTAACTTTCCCTTTTCCTGTTGATAGCAACAAAGAAGAAATAGAAGACATGTTAATCTGCTATCTCATGATATTGCTCAAAATTGGTGCTAAATGATGCATTTTTGTGCTCAAAATTGTAGACCTCAATATTGGTGCTAAATTATGCATTCACAGTACATGTTTTCTGAAGCACATTTAAGAAACAATCTTTTGTGCAGTACAATATCATAACTAACCGTAAGCAGTACATCATCATACTAGCAATAGCAGGTATTGTAATTCTACTTGTATGGTCTAGCTTCAAGCTTCTCAATACATGATTAATGGACAGTGTTGTGAGAAGACCCACTCCAACTAGTCACTTGGTCTTATGACTTCCTGTTCCATCCAAGAAATCTGATATAAAGCTAATTAAATAGCTGGTGTGTGTGTGTTTTGAAAATCTCTAGTGTGCGTGTTTTTTATTCAAAAAAGAATGCATAGTAACTGGTTGGTAGCATCAAAGTTAGCTATATACAAAGATATGATAGTTGTTGGTGTTTTTAACTCTCCTCTCAGAAGTAGCATTCCCACCCCAGCTTCTTCTAAGTGGTTGTTGAACTGCTACTTCTCCCCATCTTCTTCTATGTGGTTGTTGAACAGTATATCACGCAGGTGGACCATCATTCTGGTACGGTGACGATTTTCTTCGGGGTAGGCCCTTCCTCTTTCACCACCAAATAGTTTGTCTCTTCACTGAATTCCTCAAGATACATGTCTAGGACTTTTACATAAACACAATCCTTATCTGAAGAAAAGATTGTTCTGTTCTGTGAATTGTTCAGCTTGGCACAGCGCTGTTGTAACATCTCAATTTTGCCTCTCTTATAAAAAAAATTAATATTTAAAGTAATTACTTCAAAATTTTGGCTTTTAATTGGGGTTCTTGCTAAATCAATCCAAATTCTAATTCTCAATTCAACTTCGAACCAATTTCCTTCGTCAATCTCTTTCCAAATCAGAAATTCAAATTCAAATTCAAATTCGATCGTCTCAATTCAAAACTCGTCGCCAAATTCCAAATTCAAATTTTGTAATTTGAATTCTCTCGGCCCATTTCTTTTTCCCCTTTTCTTTTTCTTCTTTCTATTTCTTTGCCTTGGCTCTGTTCTTGGCTGGTTGCGCTCTGACCGGGCCTTCACGCCGCGCCCGCGTCTCGACCGTCTCATGGCCGCACCCGTGCACACCAAGCTACAGCCCGAGACGCACCGGAGCCACACCCCTGCCGAGCCGCGCCATGCACCAACGCGTGCCCACGTCGCCCACGCTCGCGCTGTTCGCATGCCTTGACAGTGCCAACCGCGTCGTTCCGGCCGCACCATCACTGCCTCGTCAATGCTTCCGTTACCACAGTCATTCAAACACATTTCATTTTCTTCAGTTTCCAAAACCGAGCCGTGAATCGCGTTGACGTTCGTACTCACGTCCGCGTCGATTCGAACCTCGTTTGAGGCTATAAATTGGGGCTACAGCACCTCCTTCACCCCTTTGCTTTCTCTCCAACTCTCATAGCCTCCGGAGCACCATCGCCAGCGAAGTCACCGTCTTCCCGTACGCTGGTCATCTCACCCAAATTGTGTTCCTGTCAATTCGGTAATTTTCTTGATGTCTCAACCGCGTCACGACGTGTTCCCGAGCATGGTGATCGTTTTTCCTCAACTAATTTCATTTTTCGTGCAGTGTGTCACTAGAATTTCGCCGTCGACTCTCTTTAGGCCGAAATCGACTCTCTCAACCGATCTTCTTCTCTGTTGAGTATTTCGTCAAATCGATCACGTCATCACGTGTTCCCAGTCATCCTCCACCTTTTCCCCCTCCCAATTCATCCAATTAGTCACCGAGGAGTGCCGCCGCCGTCGCCGCCTCTTTGCCACCGCCGACCACCGTGGCGCCGCCACCTCGGTCATCCTCCAGACTCCCTGTTTGTTGCTGCACCTTCTCCATCCATGGGCACAGCTCGTGCTTGCGCTACATTCCCTAGAGCATTGCCGGTTTGCCTGCGCCACCGCTTGGCCTTGCACCGCCGCCGCCGCCACTGTGGCCCTCTGGCGCCTACGCCGCCACCCGTGGGTAGAACACCCCCCACAGGGTTCCATTTTGCCCCTTCCCGCCGGTCGCCCCCCCCCCCCCGCCCTTTGCTAGCACCACCGTCGCTTACGAGACACCCAGGAGCTGCTCTATTCTGCTGTGTGTTGAAGACTCTATGTATATTGCTTTTGACTCTATGACACTATGATCCCACCTGTCAATGTTGTTATCTCTATTTCCTTTCTCTATTGTTTCTCTAGCAAATGAGGCATGTGGTCAATCTGTTGAATAGGTAGTCAAAAACCGAAACAGCAAAATTCCAAGAATATTCCTCTCTGTCAATTTCAGCAATTTAGTTTTTGGAAAATCTTTCAGATGTTCGTTCTCCTTCATACGTACTCCGATTCTATCAATTCCTGTTCCTAAATTTGTATAACTTTCAATATCTTCCTTCCAATATTTATTTTATAATTTTTAGATTTTTTCTGTTATTTATTTTGGTTCGATTCACGTGTGTAGAGTACGATGCCGCCGACACCAATTTGGACCAACCGGAAGCATTAACCCCTAACATTAATGAAGGCGAGTCTCCTTTGAACATTATATACCTATGATTTTTAAATATTGTTTTTAGTTTTAAAGTATTACGCATTGCTATTTCACATAAAATAATGAGTTTAAATTGTAAGTATAGTTAAACCTAAAATTTGTTAATACCTTCCTTTGATGATTGTTATTCTATACCTTTGTAATCCTAGCATAGTAATTCTACAATATTGATTGCAACATTGTGGAATAGATAAACACGGTAGAATTGTTTAGACATGCTTTTTGGTGTTGATCAACCTTTGGGGCGGAAAACCTTTATTATTCGTTATGTTTTAGTTTGGAAAATGTGTGACATTAGGTAATGTCAGTATTTGAAAAATAAAATAACAAAAAACTATTTAGACTTGGGCGGATGGTAAGTTCAGGCAGGTGCAGCTAGAACACGAGAACTTGTATTGTGTTAAGTTTCGTCAAAGTCATATTAAGGACTGAAGCGTGTGATTATCCAAACTGAATAATACCGTGCAACCATATGTCCTAAATGGGAAGGACCTGGCCAACTAATTTACCATATTTTAGCATTATGCCCGTAGGTTGTAGTTGTTAGGTGTTCCTTTTTAGGATTGTGCAGACGATGGTAATTGATGTCCATGTCTATCGAGGCTTACTCCGGGCGATGGTAACATGCGTCCATGTTCAAGCAGGTTATCCCCCACAACAGTGGACTCCGGGTCGATGATAAATGACGTCCATGACTTGAGGTTAAACTCATCGGGCGGGTTGGTGTTAGAGCGTGGTATTGTAAAGGCTTTGTGATAATCGCTTAGTCACACGCCTAAGGAAGCATGTCATGGCCGATATTATAAGTTGATTATCTCGTGTGGGTCAAGCCGTACAACCTCTACAGAGTGTAAAACTATTTGAATAGTCGTGCCCACGGTCAAGGGCAAGCAAGGTGCGTTTTTCACATGGTAGATTTTGATTTTGATTTCAAAAGAGTGAATTTTGGGAACCCAGGAGCAGTTGAGACTCTCGAGTAGTTTTTCTAGCAGCTAGAGCCCTATCCTGTGAACCTTGGTGGATAGAGCTTCAATACTAGTGACTGGTAGTTAGAACCTTCCCTAGAGTATTAAATTATTTTAATTATTTAATCTTCGCTTGTCAAATGTGCTTTATGAAAAATGTTTAAACATAAAATATTGCTTTGTGCAAAAGAATCATATATGATCCACTTGTTAAAGCTATACATATGCATTTTTTTCAAGAACCGTGGAGTATTTTATGTACTCACATGCTACACTCTAAGCAAATCTCATAAGCCTTCAACGACGCTGAGGAGGTGATAAGGACATCCCTACGACCATACATGAAGCACCAACCGGTCCATTGACCAGAGCTCGAACCAAGCTTCTAAACCAACAAGTGCTTTTGTTTCTTAATGAGTCTCCTATTGATTATACTGAGCATTGGCTACTACCTCACGTAAATACTTTGTGCATTCTCAGGTTCGAACATTGTGAAGACTTCAAATGCAAAGCAATGGAAGAGAACTTTGGAAGATCAAAGGGAGTCACCTTGTGCTGTCTCGTACAGGCTATACGACCAGGTCTGCCAGCCCTACGACCAGGCCTCAAGCTCTACGACCAGTTTTTGAAGATGTACGACTAGTTTCTGAAGATGTACAACCAGTTTCCAAAGGCCTACAACCACTTCTGGAAGATCTACGACTAGTTTGCTGAGTTCTACGACCAGTTCCGGAAGGGCTACGAGTAGGGTTACGACCAGGTCTTTGACCAGGGTGACGACCAGGTCCACGACCAGGTTTTGAACAGTGCTCAGCAGGAGGCAGTATTCGACAACCACGACACTCGACGACCACGGCACTCGGCGAAACAGTGCTCGACGGTAACAGTGCTCGGCGGGAGTAGTGCTCGATGGAAATAGTGATTGGTACAAACCGTATTATGTGTGAACAGTACTCGATGTAAACAGTATCTTTTCGATGCAGAGTCTATTTTGGAATCCTTAGCCGATACAGTTGGTTGCGCCGACCCTAATTTTGTTGTGTGACTTAAGGGCTGCACTATAAATACCCCCCTGAGGGTCCTCATGTACCTTTAGACCATTATTATCAGAAATAATATATCGCAAAGTTTTTGCTCTTGTTCTTTCTTGTTGGCCGAACCAACTTGAAGGGGAATTGGGAGTTCAATCAAGATCGTTCAACCTTTTCACTGAAAATTGGGAGCACGGTGATTTCACTTGGTGGTCGGTGAAATCGGCGCGTGTGTTCTTGCGAAGTATAGATTGCTAATCCTTGCACAGGCAACGGAAGATCACTATGATTCGAGAGATACACATGAGTATTCGATCCTACATCGAGAAGATCGGGCGACCCCGTATCATCTTGGTATCAGAGCTCCGTTTACTCGGTAGGATTATTTACCCTTAGTAGTAGATTTGGTTTCTGTTCTTTGCTATTCTTTCCCTAGAGTCCATAAATCGAAAATTGCAACACAAAAATTTCCAAACCCTATTTTTCAATATGTTATTTCTTGTGAGTTTTGTTAAGTTTTCGTCCATTAGAATTTTTGTTTAGTGCTGATCTAAGTGTTTCCTTCTGCGTTGCTTAATCTTTGTGTCCAGTCAAAATCCCTAAAATTCATTGGTCTTGAATTCCTCAAGGCCAGCACAAAAAATAGCGCTTAAAAAAAATCATCGACCAGTAACTTCACTTATATCTTTTCATCTTTCATACTAGATTTTGATAATTGTATTAGGGTTGTTCTTAGATTTATTTACACTTGACGAATTGTGAGGCTTCTGTAATCAAGAGGTGAGCAAACCCTAATTCAACCACCTCAAGAGAAAGGAAGAAAAAGGACGCCGAATACCAGAAAAAGCCATGGCTCTAAAAGAAAAGAGAGAAATCAGAATCGCAACACCAGTACCTCTTGCTCCTTGATCGGTGATTTTACAAACCAGGGAGGAGTAAGTTTGCAAGTTCTTGCGGCTGAGTTTCAAAAGAGAGAAAAAGAGAAATGAAAAGAAAATAGTGATTGAATTTTGGGAAGACTACCCTAGTCCATAATTTCAGATTGTGTATTTGATCTCTTTGAACAATCTTGTGCACTTACACTAATATCGTGCAATTGGCTAGCGTCTCTCCTAGTACTTGGTGCAAAACGAGCTAATATTTGTCTCAAATTTTAGTTTGTTGCTAGTTCATTCCATTGTTTGCATTAAGTCACATTTATCTTTGCGTGTGCGTTCATACTCTTCACTTAAATTCTTTGGATTAGCACTTAGGAAAAAATATTCTAGTTTAGATTATTGCTTGGCTTTACAATAACTTGAATTTCAGATTGCATAGGTTATACACGTCCATACCAAGCTCCACTAAATAACCATTGTTGTGCTAGTGTGAAACAATCTTAAATTCACTTGATCATTACCTTGTTGTTGAAACTACTACCAAGTGAAAGTTTTGGCCACAATTCACTTCAAAAAGGTAAGAACTTTGCTTGGAGAGGAAAAAGTGAGATTGAGTGAATTTTTCCACACAACATCCATATACATAGCTGCTGCTTTTGTTCTCTTTTCATAGCTAACCATGTCAAGTGGAGGAGAACAATATGATGGAGGCGTTGAGGTGACTGACCCACAAGCGATCGTCAAGCAATATCAGTTTGGTGCACTTCGTGAGCACTTTCACCGCGAGTTACACAAAGGTCTTGATCAACTCCATGAGAAGCATGACGCTTTTGCTGATCATATCGCACAAGAGGTGCAAAACTTGGAGTTACAGGCTGATCAAAATGCACGCCAGTTGCGAAAAGACATTGGGGCACTCACTAGGCTTATCCAAGCCCGCGGTGGAGGTGAAGAAGCAAGCGTTCAAGGAGGTGAAGCTCCTGCCCACGCACCTCTTGACCTGCAACCTCGAGTAGCGGCTAATGTTGTGCGACCACCACCACCCGGGGGACGTGGAGGAGCTCTCGGGAGGCATGGGGACCGTGGTCGTGGCCTAGGCAGGGGCCGAGGAGAAGCTGCACTTAGGCAAGACTGGGACGACGACTATGACGACTTTGCTATACGTCACAATGACAACTATCGTCGACCACGTAATGACGATGATGGCCTGGGCAAGCTCAAGTTCTCCATGCCCAAATTTGCAGGTAGTACTGATCCCGAGGGGTATCTCACTTGGGAACTGAAGGTTGATAAGATTTTTCGAATGCATACTTATTCGAATGAAAGAAAAATACAATTGACCTCTCTTAAGTTTGAAGGATATGTTTTGGATTGGTAGGGACAAGTCATCAATCAACGAGTTGAGAATGGCGAAGCCCCTGTCACTTCCTGGCAAGAGATGAAGCATGAGATGCGAGCACGCTTTGTGCCTCGTCATTATAAACGTGATCTTTTTGATAAATTACAGAATATGAAGCAAGGAGCACACTTCGTAGAGGAATACTACAAGGAGATGGAATTAGCAATGATCCGAGCCAAGGTTCAAGAACAAGAAGAGAAAACCATGGCGCGTTTCCTCTCAGGTTTGAACCACAATGTGAAATGGATTGTTAATTTTCAGCCTTATACCAATCTCTATGAGTTGTTGCATCAAGCTACAAAAGCAGAACGACAAATACAAGAGGACGCCAAGTTTACAAGATCATCTTCTTTTGCTGCCCGTACTCTAGCCAGCGACAGTAAGTTTGTATCCAAATCCCCATCTAGCAAAATCACAACCCCGAGTGGAGGATCCAACTTTCGACCATCATCTAGCAAGAAAGTGGAAGCCACTTCCAATGCGAAGAAGACTACATACCCGACAGCTAGCAAAACTTCATCAATAGGATCGACCGCGAAGAGTAGTGCTATACAATGCTTCAAATGTCTTGGACATGGTAATATGCAACAGGATTGCCCAAATAACAAGACGATATTGATGATGGATAATGGAGAATATGAATCGACCAGTGAGGATGAAGGCGAACATCTTGCTGACCTGGCAGGATATGAGGATGCTCATTGCGAGGCAAAAGAGGAGGAAAATGTAGTATATTGTGACCCGGGGGTTGGTCCTATGCTTGTATGCATTCCATCCGTGTTGAGTGTACAACCGAAATACAACCATGAATAGCGCTGCAATATTTTTCAAACTAGAGTTCAAGTTAGCAAGGATGGCAAATTTTGCAGGGTAATAATTGATAGTGGCAGTTGTCACAATTTGGCTAGCAAAGAGCTTTGTACCAAGCTTGGATTGAGATACAAGAAGCATCCACACCCATATCAGATCCAATGGTTGCATGAGCATGGATCCATGAGTGTTGGATACACCGTGGATGTTGAGTTTGAGATTGGTACTTATCGCGACACCATGGAATGCGATGTGGTGTCCATGAATGTCTGTCACTTGTTGCTCGGAAGGTCATGGCAATATGATTGTGCTGTGATCCATAATGGTCGGACAAATCAATATAAGTTCATGTGGAACAGCCATGAAGTAGTGCTTCGACCACTAGCTCCTTCTCAAATTGTAAACGAGACTATGCAAAAGGTAGAGACCCAAGTTGAGAGAGAGAGGGAGAGAGCAAAAGAGTGATATTCCACTAAAAGTAAGTGAGAGCCACAAGCCAAAACCGAGTGGAAAAATAAAGACCGAGGGAGAGCAAAAGTTAGTCATGGTAGACACCGAAGCTGATTTGATAGAGATGAGAGATGATCCCACTTTGACGCACTTTGTATTGCTGTACAAAGATGCGCTGATTTCTACTAATGACTTAACATCTCTTCCTAGTGCAATTTTCCATGTCTTGCAGGCTTACGAGGACATCTTTTCGGCAGAGGTGCCCGCTGGGCTACCGCCCATTAGAGGTATCGAACACCAAATCGATTTGGTCCTTGGCGCTCCTCTACCCAACCGACCTCCGTATCGTACAAATCTGGAGGAAATGAAAGAGATCCAGTGGCAAGTGCAGGCACTTCTGGAAAAGGGGTACATACACGAAAGTCTTAGTCCTTGTGTTGTTCCTGTTATTCTTGTTCCTAAGAAAGATGGTACATAGGGATGTGTGTAGATTGTAGAGCTATCAACAATATTACCATTCGTTATCGCTATCCTATTCCTAGGTTAGACGATATGCTTGATGAATTGAGTGACTCTACTATTTTCTTTAAGATTGACTTGCGTAGCGGATATCATCAAATTAGAATGAAACATGGTGATGAGTGAAAAACAGCTTTCAAAACAAATTTTGGATTGTATGATTGGTTAATGATGCTTTTTGGCTTATCTAATGCTCCTAGTACTTTCATGCGCTTAATGAACCATGTTTTGAGAACTTTAATTGGAAAGTTTGTGGTAGTCAATTTTGATGATATTTTGATATATAGCCGCACCTTGGATGATCATGTCGACAACATTAGACAAGTGCTAGAAGTGCTTAGAACTGAGAAGTTGTTTGCCAATCTTGAGAAGTGTACTTTTTGCACTAGTAAGGTGGTGTTCTTAAGCTATGTTGTTTCGGCTCATGGAATTGAAGTAGATGAATCGAAGGTTGAAGCTATTCGTGATTGGCCGACTCTCGTTAACGTTAGCCAAATTCGTAGCTTTCATGGGCTTGTTGGATTTTATCGCCACTTTGTAAAAGATTTCAATACCATTGTTGCTCCTTTAAATGAGTTAACTAAAAAGGGAGTTCCTTTTGAGTGGGACGAGTCACAAGAAAAAGATTTTGTTGAATTAAATAAACGATTAACCGAAGCACCATTGCTTGTTTTACCATATTTCACTAGAACTTTTGAAGTGGAATGTGATGCTAGTGGAATTGGTATTGGTGGTGTTTTGATGCAAGACCGCAAACCCGTAGCATACTTTAGTGAGAAACTTAGCGGTGCTCAATTGAATTATTCTGTTTATGACAAAGAATTGTATGCTCTAGTGCGAGTTTTAGAGACCTGGCAACATTATCTATGGCCTAGAGAATTTGTCATACATTTTGATCACGAGGCCTTAAAACATTTGAAAGGACAAGCTAAGTTGAACCGAAGGCATGCTAAGTAGGTTGAATTCACTGAAACTTTTCTATACATTGTTAAGTACAATAATGGTAAAGAGAATGTGGTAGCTGATGCATTGTCTAGAAAGAATGTGCTGTTAACTCAATTGGAAATAAATGTTCCCGGATTAGAGAGTTTGAAAGAATTATATACTTCTAATCATGACTTTTCAGCGCCATATTCTAAATGCAAAGATGAGAAAGGATGGGACAAGTATGACATCCATGATGGCTTTCTATTTTGGACTAACAAGCTCTGTGTTCCAGAATCGTCCGTGTGTTTGCTCTTATTGCAGGAGTCTCATGCAGGGGGCTTGATGGGAAATTTTGGAAGAGAGAAGACCTTCCTGATATTGGTCAATCACTTCTATTGGCCCAAAATGCGATGAGATGTTGAGAGGTTTGTTCAACGCTGTGTGACATGCCATAAAGCTAGGTCTAAACTAAATCCACATGGTTTATATACTTTACTTCCAGTTCCTAGTGCTCTTTGGGAAGATATTAGCATGAACTTTGTATTAGGATTGCCTAGGACTAAGAGAGGGAGGGATTCTGTTTTTGTGGTCATGGATTGGTTTTCTAAAATGGTACACTTTATTCCTTGTCATAAGAGCAACGATGCGTCGTATGTAGCTGACTTATTTTTCAGAAAAATAGTGAGATTGCATGGTGTACCTCGTACCATTGTTTCAGATCATGATGTGAAGTTCGTGAGCTACTTCTATAAGACTTTGTGGGCAAAGCTTGGAACAAAGTTGCTCTTTTTGACAACTTGTCTCCCACAAACCGATGGACAAACGGAGGTGGTGACCCGTACAATCTCAATGCTACTGCAGACAATGATCAAGAAGAACTTAAAAGAGGGAGAAGATTGTTTACCCCATGTTGAATTTGCTTATAATCGGACGGTGCATTCGACTACTCAATTGTGTCCATTTGAGGTGGTGTATGGTTTCAAACCAATCATGCCGCTTGATTTGCTACCACTTCCATTGCAAGAACAAGCTAATATGGAGGCTTCTAAGCGTGCTGAATTTGTCAAGAAACTCCATAAAAGACTAAACAGGTCAATGAAGCGAAGGTCCGTTCTTATGCTTCTAGGGCTAACAAGACTAGGAAGCAACTGCTGTTTGAACTCGGAGATTTAGTTTGGGTTCATCTTTGTAAAGAACGCTTTCCGGAGAAGCGTAAATCCAAGTTGATGCCACGTGGTGCTAGTCCTTTTAAAGTACTTGCTAAGATCAACGATAATGTATACAAGATTGAGCTTCCAGGCGACGACTATGCGGTCAGTGCTACTTTCAATGTTGCTGATTTGTCACTATTTTTTGGGCAAGATGACATGGAGTCGAGGATGACTCCTTTTCAAGAGAGAGAGGATGATGAGGACATCCCTACGACCATACATGAAGCATCAACCGGTCCATTGACCAGAGCTCGAACCAAACTTCTCAACCAACAGGTGTTTTTGTTTCTTTATGGGTCTCCTATTGATTATACTGAGAATTGGCTACTACCTCACGCAAATACTTTGTGCATTCTTAGGTTCGAACATTGTGAAGACTTCGGATGCAAAGCAATGGAGGAGGACTTTGGAAGATCAAAGGAAGTCACCTTGTGCTGTCTCGTATAGGCTGTACGACCAGGTCTGCCAGCCTTACGACCAGGCCTCAAGCTCTACGACCAGTTTTTGAAGATGTACGGCCAGTTTCTGAAGATGTACGACCAGTTTTCAAAGGCCTATGACCAGTTTTGGAAGATCTACGACCAGCTATGTCAGGATCACCTCGGGATGTACTAAGAAAATCTCCTAGGACCTCTTAAGGAGGTCCGGTAGGACCACCCAGAGGTCGTGTAGGTCCTCTAAGAACATCCATGGAGGAGGTCCTCCAGGACCTCCTAGGAGATCGCAAGGACCTCCCGGAGGTCGTGGATACATATGCACTGAGTTAGTCCTAGGATCCGACGCTAACTCGCACAAGTCAACATAGGTGCAATCACAACCACAAAGTCCACAAAAGGAGTAGCGGATAAAGCACAACAAATAATAAGCAAGGGCCTTATGGCCAAAGTTGTTTACAGCAGTTACCAACAAGGGCTTCAAAATCCGACAATGGAGCTTTACAGCAAAACACCGAAAACGCGTGGCGCCAACCGATAAACCCGAAAGCTGTCGAGTGGAGGACATCCCTAGATGGTTGGATCGTCGAGGAACTCCTCCTCGAAGAGGTCTAAGCCATCTTGAACTGGGTCATCTTCGCCACTGCTCAAACAGAGGGCTTAAAGCCATGAGTATGTTAAATGTACTCAGCAAGTCATAGGGAACAGTTATGCAAATAATATTCATGCATTGGCTTTGACAACGGGAAGCTGGAGGGTTAGTTTGTAGAAAGCCACATTTCACAGGAAATAACATAGATATATTAAAAGGTTAAGTTAAAAACAATAATACATAAGTACATTTGATTTGAAAGGGAGGTCGTGAACACCAACTCACTCCCAAAACCACTCGTGGGAGGTCCTGATCGCACCCACGTCCAGGACCACCCCCACGACCACCCTAGAGCACCAACTCCAGGACGTCCGAGGCACCTACCCCGAGCACCCTGGACCACCCACGAGCCAACCTTGACCTCTATGGAGCCGGCCAAGGTCTCTTCGAGATAATAGCCATGACCTCTCGCGAGAGTCCAGGTCCTCAACTTTTATAAAAGTCTACCCCTTACGCAAAATCACCACGCAAATGTCCATGACCAAGGACATGGCTATTCGAATAGATTTTTACACTCTGCGGAGGTGTACAATTTTACCCACAATTCACGACCTCTCTAGCGAGGCGGTTCCCGTCGAAACCTTGCTCATTTCCGAAGATGAGCAACCTAAAGAGCGCGACAAGACTTTTACAAAGCTTGAAGCTGGCTCAGAGCTACCTGCTAAGGTTTCGCTTCTAACGGGTCTCACACCATGCCAGATTTGTGCCCCCTCTTGAACCAGCGAATCACACGCTCAACCACAATAGAACCAAGCCAGCTCTTTGCTAATTATTTGGCCCAGACCACCCCCATAAAGTGATCTTGTGGTTGCACAAAAATACCCAGATCATTGGATCACAAAGTAAAGTCCTTAGCTGCTGCTCAAGCAAGACCATCCACAACCCGAAGTGACTCTAGGGCACCACCCTAGAGCACCCACTACTCACTCTCGACCTTCTTGCTCGAGCATAAAACAGTTTTAGGGTTCACCCAAGCCAAAGGACCACCAAGTCCTGGCACACAAGTTTTAACAAAGGTGGCATCACACCACAATCAATACAACTGTGGCCTCACGCCACATGTGCACAACCATGGCCTCACATCATAGGTTCCATAGTTCATTAGTCAAGATTATTAAAGAAGGAAAAATAATATTCTCCTAAACCCGCGGTTTTAAGCTAAGCTAAGCAAACTATGATCCCAAGTTAGCAAAACGAAGAGTGCCAACAAAACCTGCCCAACTAAGGTGTCCGAGGAAATCATGTCAACATGATGAGTACAAATACCCAAGGAGGGGTAGTGTCAAGTAGGTAAAGCTACTGCCCAAAACCTTTGCTATAAAAGTAGCCATGCATGATAGAGTAAAACAACATATATTTGAAAAGCTAGGTTCAACAATGATCAAAGGTCTGCGACTTGCCTTCGTTGAGCAATGGGGAGGCTTCGGTAGAGGCTGCTGGATCCAAGAACTCCTCTTCGAACTCAGGACCTACACGATCGCAAAGAACCAAATAAAGAGGCAAGTTTGGGCAACAGAACTTAAAAGAAATAAAATAACTTAAGCAAATCCAACTTAAAACCAGAAGAACAGGAGGTCCTAGCTTGAGGGGAGGTCCAACTCAAGGGAGAGTGAAACTTCAGATGTCAAGTACGGCGAAAACAAGGTGAAAACAAAGAAGCTAGGAATCAGGAAAAAGGTGGTGGAGGGAGGCTCTCTCAACTACAAATTGAAGGATCGCGGAAAGGCTACGATAGCACAAACAAAAAAATTTACCGTGCAACCAAGGAACCTCCGCTAGTAATAGATCATGATATTACCACTAGATGCGCTGACTCGTAGCGAAAGTAGAGTCGATGTAGCGAGTTGAAGCAGTCGTAGTCGTACTTGTCGCGCGCCTTCTCCTCCTGCTCCGATGAACGTCATGAGTCGCGGACCGTCCTAGTGCTAATGCTTCGCAACAACACCTCCGAGGTATCCACACGTACGGGGTAGGGACACCACGCGCAGGAGTGCTAGCGCCGGCGTCATGGTTAAGGAGAGCATGGCTATTAGGGATTCGGGATTTCTTCTAGAAAGATTGATCAATCATACCCCATGCCACCGCCCCTCTATATATAGGCATCCATATTGGGTCCTCAACCTGTGGCCCATTAAGAACTCGTGGCCTATAAGAATTCGGATCTCTATCCAAATCAAATCCTAGCCCTTTAAGTGTGTGACCCTATAGGTTCGTGTGTAATCGGTTATGACTCGGAAACTCTTTCCCGATCACAAGTCATCAGCGGTACCTAGCAGCACATAACGATTCCCGAACACACACAGAATATATCGGACGAACCTTAATGCAATATGATCTACGACCATGTCCTTATCACTTACGACCAGCTCGTACTTAGTCACGACCAGTCCATAATTAGTTACTGACCGATTCAGAACTCCTTACGACCAGTTAGTACCTAACTATGACCAGTTTGCAACTCCTTACGACCAGTTGGTGATTATGTTCGAGTAGTCTACGACTAGGTCGCATCTCCATACGACTTCGACCAGTCTACGACTTCAGCCAGTCTACGACTTTGGGAACTTAACAACCTGCTTGTGTATTCTCCCTTTGCCTCACGACATCTGGTTAAACTCCAGGTGAGATAACATGTCATCTATGGACTGTTCAAAACTTTCCCGAACAAGTGTCGAATAACTTCATGTGGTCGACACTTCGACCACTAGTGGCATGGCCATGCACTTTCTTTATTCGACCACAACGAGGGGCCCAGAGACATCTCTCCTGTTATGTTAGGATGAGCAAATCCCATATCCGATCAGTCATATTCCTTCGCATGTTTCATAGCATACCCGAAAGTTACCTTTATAACTACCTAGTTACGGAGTAGCGTTTGGTAACCCCTAAGAGTGCCATTACATATGTAGGAAACCATGATGATCTCAGGTCTAAGGATTATACATCATCATTGCTTGTGACCAACTAACGACACAAAGAATTATAACAATCTCAATAGTGTCTCACGGTGGGTCTTATCCAACACCATGTTCTCTAACATGTGTCCATATTATTGATTTGATATCTCCATATCTATGACCTGTGTAACATTGTCATCAACCAATACATATGCTAGTCTATTCATATGTGTCCTCATATGTTTCCGACCAGGAAACGTTTAAGAATAATTATCGCAGAAATACAGAGTTTCACAATCAAGTCACATACTTGATGACAAATATTAACGATATAATTCTAGGAACAAGATAACACATTATCCAATGTTATGAACATAATGTAATATAATCATCTCTATGATTGCCTCTAGGGGCATATTTCCAACACAAATAGCAAGAGAGGCAGTGGTGGAAGCACTGAGGCTCAAGGCAACGTGTCAAGGGTAGGTGAGAAAATAGTACAAGGATAAGACATGGCAGGTCATCAAAAGGAGGAACAAAGTACCTCAGATGTGATCACATTCAATGTGTCGCAGCAACATTACATGTTCAGAGACTTTTTGCTGCAAGGTGTGTAGAAAGGAGAAAGGGGACAGAGCTGGCTCAAACAAAGATGTTGGTCAAAGCAACAGGAAAAAGTCGTGACCAAAGGGGAGGTCCAACAAAGGGGTGGTCCTAAGACAAGGTCCTACGAAGGAGGAGGTCCTACGAAGGCAAAGGAGGTCCTGTTCCACCAAGGTGGTATTTGCAAAAAGATCAAAGGTCATGACCACATAGGGTGGTCGTGACAAAAGAGGGTGGTCTTTGCAAAAAGACCACGGGATGGTCCTAAGGACAAGGAGGTCTTGCGAAAAGGGGAAGCTCCAGGGAGGTCCAAAGGATAAGTAAAAAGGGCGCGACAAACCAGGATCACACGATCAAGATCGAGTGGTTCTGAGAGATAAGAAAGTTCGGACCACGTGAACATCTCCTCAGGATCGTACCATCCAACCAAGATCTAATGGTCCTAAGAGGGGGAGGGCGCTCACTGATTCTGGACTTAAAGGAGGTCCAGACAAGGAGGGGTTTCAACGGATAAGATTCAAAAGTGGAAAGGATCTAACGGAGGAGATCCAAAGAAAGAGGTCCAAGGAGGTCTTGACGGTCAAGATTTACAAAGGGGAGGTCCTGACGGTCAAGATTTACAAAGGGGAGGTCCTGACGGTCAAGGTCCTGACGATCAAGATCTACAAAGGGGAGGTCCAAAGGAGGTCTAGAAGAGGAAAAACTAGGCTAAGGGACACACAAGGCAAACAACGAAAAAGAGCCAAAAGTCAAAGAACACCGAAGAACTCCAGCAACGAACAAAAAGCTAAAAGACCTTAGTTGAAGTTAAGTTAATTCAAGTTAAGCCTCCAATATTTCCAAAGTTCCAAGTTAAACTTGAGCAAACCAATAAACCAAAAGGTTCCTTTTTAGGTTTTGAAATCCGGCAAGAACTCCAAAACAAACGGGACGTTACAAGTTTGCTGAGTTCTACGACCAGTTTCGAAAGGGCTACAAGCAGGGTTACGACCAGGTCTTCAACCAGGGTGACGACTAGGTCCACGACCAGGTCTACGACCAGGTTTTGAACAGTGTTCGGCAGGAGGCAGTATTTGACAACCATGGCAATTGGCGGAATAGTGCTCGGCGAGAACATTGCTTGGTGGAAACAGTGATTGGTACAAATTGTATTCGGTGTGAACAGTACTCGGTGTGAACAATATCTTTTCGATGCGGAGTCTGTTTTGGAATCCTTAGCCGATACGGTTGGTTGCGCTGGCCTAATTTTGTCGCATGACTTAAGGGCTGCACTATAAATACCCTCCGAGGGTCCTCGTGTATCTTTAGACCATTATTATCAGAAATAATAGATCACAAAGTTTTTGCTCTTGTTCTTTCTTGTTGGCCGAACCAATTTGAAAGGGAATTGGGAGTTCAATCAAGATCGTTCAACATTTCCGCTGGGAATTGGGAGCACGGTGATTTCACTTGGTGGTCGGTGAAATCGACATGTGTGTTCCTACGAATTATAGAGTGCTAATCCTTGCACAGGCAACGGAAGATCACTACGATTCGAGAGAGCCACGTGAGTATTCGATCCTATGTCGAGAAGATCAGGCGACCCTGTACCAGGAGGACTACGACTACTTCGCTAGTGGCTTTGATGAAGGGCATCCGGAGTACTAGGTTGCACTCCCCAGTCGAATGCCAGTGGGTAATTTTATGGGTCACCACCTCGGAGTTTATTTTTGTTTCGGCTGCTTTGAGACTCAAGGTCTTTGGACCTCTTTTGTAATAAGTGGTCATAAGGCTGGTACTCAGTTATTTATTAATGTTATTCCGTGATTTGAACTTGTTATCAACGATGTTTTCACTGTGTGCACTAGTTACTGATCTAAGACAGGTGCAAAAATACACAAAGGATTCGGATTCAGAAATCTGATCCGAACAGCTATCCATCTATAGATGCAGCAAATTTGCTAATGAGAATGTTAGCGCGGCGACTTCAGACATTGAGCATGGATCTTATGCTGCTCGTGTAGTTGCTACTAAATCGAGTTCCAACGAAGAAGATGGCACCAGAGAGATTGCTGGATTTTGGGGGTACCTTCTCCAGATCGCAGAGCCATCTGCACTGACATCTGCATACATGGGGTTCTCATTTTGCTTTTCAGATGCAATTATTAGTGCTGGGTACATCATGTTATGTCGTGGTGTAGGTAAAAATTGGCGTTAGTTCTAAGATGTTGGCTTATTAGAATTTAGCTCGAAGCGTGATGAATCCTAGATCCACCACTGAGTTTAGACCAATGTTGATCTCTACGCTTGTAGTTGCCTTTTTGACGAATCCTGAATTCCTGATCATATACTAGCACTCTGTAGCCCATCACCGAAATGTCATATATCCCAATTGTGAAACTAATGTTTACGTTTCAGATCTCACCTGTTCATAAACTTTCTTACTTCTGATCATAAAATTGTCTATCATTGTAGAATCACCTTTGTTGGTTTTTTGAGTAAAGTACATTGTAGGTCCCTAAACTTGGCCGGAGGGTTCACTTGCATCCAACATCTTTGAAAGTGTCCAATCCGGTACCTAAACTATTTAAGTGGTTCATCGGAGGTCCAAAATAGCACATGCTGGCCTTGACCGTTGACGTGGCCAGTTGACCGTGACGTGGCGGCTCCAGCGTGGGTGACAGCGTGGAAGGGAGACAAGGGGGGAGAGAGAAATGGCCAAGTGCCTTTGACTCATTGACTCAAGGCAAATCAGCAGGGGGAGCTTCAATCGAGAGAACAGGGGAGGGGCTCGGGTGGTTGGGGAGTGGTGGCGGTGCCGGCGTGGTGGGCGGCGGGGCGAACGACAAGGGGGAAGCGGGACCCGGTGGGGGCAGGGAGGCCATGAGCGGCGGTGGCGGCGCCAGAAACACACACGGCGGTGGCGGCAATAACACAAAGGACGGCGGCGGGAGCACAAGTGTGGAGGCGCACGGTGGTCCGGGCGGCGGGGTGGCGTGTTGAGAGAGGTAAGGCGGGCATGGGTTGCGCCCAAGGGGGGAGAAGCCAGAGAGGGGGCCGAAGGAACTTGGGGGGCGGCCGGGGTGGTGGGGCGGCGGCGATCGGCATTAGGGAAGAAGGGGCCACGACGGCGAGGCTCCTTGGCAGCTGGGAAGAAGAAGGGAGGTGGGGGATGGCATCCGCGACCCTTGGGGCGCCTCGTGACGGGGGCGGCCGGGGCAGCGGCTCACCGGAGCGGTTGAACGGTGGTGAGGCGGCGCGGCCAGAGGACGGGAGCGCAGCTTCGGCTCTACTTTGAGGAAGAAGAAAGTGAGGAGTAGAATGGTGGGGAGGGGGAAGGAGGAGGTGTGGGGAGCTCCCCTTATAGGCGCCGGGTGGAGGTAGGAGCCGTTGGGGGGAAAGCTTGGTCCCGAGGCGGCCGGGTGTAGCGGCCGAACGGAGGCAACGGCGGCCGGAGGGAGGGGACAGGAAAAGGAGGTGAGCACGGGCACGAGGCCGCCGCCATCGGCCTTCTCGTCTTCATCACCTTCACGGAGCTCCACGTCTCCAACGTCAAGGCCGTCGCGCGTTGGTTGCCGCAAACGCTTGCGTCGCCGGCAGAGCAGCCTCCACCACACAGCTCCTAGAGCTCCGGGCACACCACCAAGTAGGACATGGCGGCAGTGGAGCTCAAATCGGTCGGATTTGGGGACGCGGTGATGACGACCCGACGCTCGGCGCAGCCGCGGTCTCGAGCTCGGTACTGGCCACCATGACGGTTTCGAGCAGCAAAGGGAGGAGGCAGCGGCGGCTCGGGAGGAGGAGGAGAAGGGGCGGCGCCGCCTGGGGAGGAGAAGGGCGGCGGGGAGGATGAGGGGGAGGCCGACAGCGGCTCGGGAGGAGGAGGAGGAGGAGGGCGACGGCGGCTCAGGAGGTGGAGGGAGGAGGCGGCGGCTCGGGAGGAAGCGGTGGGAGGAGGGGGCTCGGGAGAAGAAGGCCACGCTGGGGGAAGGGGGCGCTCGGGAAAAGAAGGCCACGCTGTCACCCACGCTGGAGCCGCCACGTCACGGTCAACTAGCCACGTCAGCGGTCAAGGCCAGCCTGTGCTATTTTGGACCTCCGATGAACGACTTAAATAGTTTAGGTACCGGATTGGACACTTTCAAAGATGTTGGACCCAAGTGAACCCCCCGACCATGTTTAGGGACCTACAGTGTACTTTACTCTAAAAAAATTGTACAATCACCTTTGTTAGTTTCAATTTTTTTTGTACAATCACCTTTGAAATAAAGAGTCAATGAGAGAACCTTCAAGTCATTTGGTTCCATCACCCCTCCAACCGACATTTGCGCATGTAGAGGAACATTCTCACTTGCACTGCATTTTCATGCCGCAATTTGGTCGGTTTCCACACCATTAGTTAGTACTTAATTTGTGGCTATTGACTGGCTAAATTCTCTGTAAAATTCACATTTACCAAGCTAATACATATGTTTTCGCAGTTTTGTGTAGTGCATACAATGGTACAAAAACTGCTCCTTTCTGTAGCTGAACCTTCATCAGAATTGGATAAGCCAGTTAGCAAACCCAGGGCCTATTTGTTTACTGTGCTTTTTCCGGCGCGCTTCCTACTGTCTTCGCAGGCTTTCTCGTCGTGGGTGAACGGCTAGGTTTTTCTGATTTAGTGTTTGATTGTCTGGCTTTTAGGTAGGCTGGCTGTAGCTTTCGAGATGTGAAATGTCTAAAATACCCCTAAGGACAGTAATGGCTTATTTGATGCTGTTTAACGCAATTAACAATATTTAACGATATTTAACAACATTTAACGACATTTAACGACATTTGACGATATTTAGCAACATTTAACGATATTTAACAACATTTAACGATATTTAACAATATTTAACGATAATTAACAACATTTAATGATATTTGACGACATTTAACAACATTTGATGATATTTAACAATATTTAACGACATTTAACGATAATTAACAATATTTAACGATATTTGTCGACATTTAACGATATTTGACTACATTTAACGGCATTTAACAAAAATTGACGTCTATTAACGACGACTAACGCAATTGACGAGGCATTGACAATAAGAGGAACATGCATTAATGGATATAATTACAATAAGAGTAATCGAACAAATTTCTATATATGTTGAGGCGTCAAGAGTTACTTCATAATCATTGTAAACTATTTCTGATCAAGCACCGAATTGAAGCATGTTACACGAATTTCTCCACCATGTGAATCAAGAATTAGTGTATTTGACGACAATTATTATAATAAACATTTATTACAATAAATAATTATTATATAAATAATTATTACAACAAATAATTATCACAAACAGTTCATGCCCCCTCCACTTTTTCCCAGGCTTGGGACCGGCATCGGTAGTGTTAGGCACCCCTACCCTCACACGCGCCCCTAAGTGTATAATTAGAAACTACAACCATTTTTAAGAGATAGAAATTAACCATGTGAATCAAGGATTATCGTAATCAATGTCATAAATAAAACTCAAATTTGCTCCTAGACATCATAGACAAATTATATACTCAATGTCAATCACATTATATACTTTGTTAACTTCAATCGACCGAAGAACTTCATGACAGCGATATCTATTATCATTATATACTCAATGTCAATCACATTATATACTCAATGTTTTGTTGCTGGACAAAGAATCACAATTCAGAATCAATCAAACACAAAAAGATGAAAGCATCATTAGAAAACCATTTCCAGGTTCCAACCCATCTGTGAGGGTAGCAAAGAATCTGTCATGTTCTGAATAGTTCAGTGCACTCACTTTTGACATCATAAATATTTCATGGACAATCAACAGGTTATGATTTTGGTCAATCAATGATGCAACAATGCCTATCCTAATAACATATCCAAAAGTTATACATACAAATGAGCTGAAATTTGTGGATTGAACCATAGATTACCTCTAAACAAAGCTAATGCTTTCATCAACACCATGGAGTTAGTGCTATAGATCTGGCATAGTATCATGTTCTAATCAGTTTTGACCATGAGTTTTAGCAAGAATCCATTATTTGTCATCTAAGAATAAATAGCATGTGTAGGATCTCTACATTCAGTTCTTGCATGAGGTAAACAATGTAAACTATCTTTTCAGATGTTAGTAAACCAAACCATATCACAGATTCACAGGACAACTACATTAATTTGCATGCATATTATAACTAAAAGTGCTATGAATACTAATCAGAACTATGTATACATGTTATAAGTGTGCACTTTAAAAACAATTTGAAAACTTAGTTTTATAACCATGTAGATCAAGATTGATCTAATAATAGCATAATCTGACATCAGATCTTCAATCCTCTCCAATAGCATACGTCTGGACACTGGAAACAAGAAGGTAATGTCAAAATCCAATACGAAAACAAAAGTACAACTATCTAATTAGCTAAATGAACAATGGTGCATTGAATCACAATCTGAACACTGGACTCAATCTAAACATTGAACTGAACATTCAGAACAATTTCATCGCATGCAATGTATTTCATCACATGAACACCAAGCAATTCATGGACTAGTAATCAAGCAATTCATCGATTCATGGATCAAAATGCACCCTGCTCCTTTCATGGACTGGTAATCAAGCAATTCATTGATTCGACGGCGGTGGTGGCAACGTTGTGGACTGAGGGCCTTGGGCCACAACAGCTGGCAACGACGCACAAGGGAGGAGGAGAGGGAGGGTGCGGTGGCTCGGGAGGTGGAGGGAGGAGGCGGCATAGGAGGTTGCCCGAGGAGGAGGGGGAGGGCGACGGTGGCTCGGGAGGTGGAGGGAGGAGGAGGCGGCGGCTCAGGAGGAGGGAGCCGGGGAGGAGAGGGACTTGGGCAGCGGGGATGACGAAGGAGGTCGGGCGCGGGGGAGAAGGATGGAGCCGAATGAGGAGGCGACGGGGGAGGGAGCCCGAGGAGGAGGAGGCGCAGCCGTATCGGGGGACGACGGAGCCGGGGAAGGAGGCACCGCATCGGGGGAGGCACCGCCGCGGAAGAAGGTGCATCGGGGAGGAGGGAGGTGCGCCGGGGAGGAGGCAGGTGGAGGAGTGCGCCGGGGTTGATCCAAATCCAGATCTAGATCTAGGAGGAGGGGTGCCGGGGAGGAGGCCGGCAGGGAGGAGGACGCTGGGGGAGGAGGGAGCCGGGGAGGAGGTGGGGCGACGTCGGCGCAGCAGGAGGTGTGGGCCGGCGAGGAGGAGGAGGGGTGCGGGGGCGCAGGGGGGAAGAGGGGGGAGGAGGAGGAGGTGGAGGGGCTCGGGGGCACGGGGGAAAGATGGGGGCGCCGAGCGAGTGGGCGAACGGGCCGGGGGAAGGGCTTTATGCAATGGCATTCGACGGGTAATAATCCATAAAGTCTAAGGGCAAATGTGGAAGGGAGGGTGGTAGGAAGCCGCAGAAGCTGGCCCACGACGGCTTTTGGCTTTTAGCTTTCTAAGGCCCGCTTGGAACGGCCGGCCGGCTTTGTCCGAAAGCCGGCCGCCCAAACGGTCGGGCTTTTGTCGCTTTCACCGGCCGCCGCTCAATAGGAGAAAGCCGAAGCCGGCGCCGCCTTCTGCAGCCTTCCCGCGCTTCCTACCACCCTCTCCCAAATTTGCCACCTCAAGTTCACCGATTTTACCCGCTTTGCCATCCAATAAATTCCCACCTCCTTCTGGAGCCGCACCCCACCCCCACCCGCGCGCCCCGAGCCCCGCTCTTCCCTTCCCTGCACCTGCTCTTCCTCTCCCCTCACCACCCCGCGCCTCCTCCTCCTCCTCCTGCCGGTCCCTCGACCTCGCGCCCGCGGCGTCGCCTCCTCCTCTCCACTCGCCACTCCCCTTTTCCTCCCACACGGCGCCGCCTCTCTCCCCCCGCGCGGCCCCCACCTTCTCCCACGCGGCGTTGCCCTCCTCCTCTCGAGCCGCGGCGGCCTTCTCTCTCCCGAGCCGCACCCACACCGCGCGTCCGGGGCCGCCTCGGCCACCGGATCTGGGCGCTCCGACCTCGAGCCGACCGACGGCCTCCTCCCTCTCCCTCCGCCCAGATCTGGGCGCCGCCGCCTCCTACGCATGCTTCCTCCTCCGGCTCCGCGGCCGCGCGCCCCTCCTCTCGCTCCCCGTCGCGCGCCTCCACCTCCCCTACTCCTCCCCGCCGCCTCTCTCCTCCCCCGAGCCACCGCCGCCTTCTCCTCTCCCGACGGCCGACGTCCAACTCCCGTGCCTCGGCGCCTCCACCTCGCCCTCAGTCGCCGCCGAGCTCCTCCCCCCACCGCCGTCGCCGGCCTCCTCCTCCGCCGCCGCCGCCGGAAGCTAACCCTAGTTTTTTTTCTTTATTTCTTTGCTTTGTTTTGTTTTCTTTTTTTCTGTAATGATTATTGTTTATTGTAATTGTAATAATTATTAATTACAATAATAGTTTAGTGTAATGGTTATTTATAGTAAATATTTATGTAATAATTGTCTATTTTAATAATTATGTGCAGTAATAATTGTTAATTGTAATAATTATCGTTAATTGTTGTTAATCGCGGTAATTGTGCTAAATTGCGGTATATTGCAATAGTCATCGTCAAATGCGACCAATTGCCCTAATTGTGGTAGTTGGCGTTAATTATCGTTAAATATCGTTAATTGCTGTAGTTATCATCAATTGTGTTAGTTCTTTATTATCTTTAGCTACTGTTAATTATCGTCAACTGTCGTTAGTTTTCGTTAATAGTCATCAATTATCGTTAAACGATGTTAATTGTGTAAAACGACATCAAATAAGTCATTACTGTCCTCATGGGCATTTTAGACATTTCTCATCTCGGAAGCTGCAGCCAGTCTACCTAAAAGCCAGACAGCCAAACATCAAATTAGAAAAGCTCAATGTTCAAATTTACAATAGAAAGCCTCGCAAAGACACCTAAGTCGCCGTAAAAGCACACTGCTCCAAACAGGGCCTAATATGTACGTAGAAAGCGGCTTCCGAGAAAACCGCTTCGAAAAGCCACCCGTTTGGTTCGGCTTCCAGTTTTTTCAACCGAAAGCCGGAAACCGAAACCGAACCAAACAGGAACTTTGGCTTTTCTAACGTGTACGTAGAAAGTGGCTTCCGAGAAAACCGCTTCGAAAAACCGGTCGTTTGGTTCGAATTCCGGCTTTTTCGACCAAAAGTCGGAAGTTGAAGCCGAACCAAACAGGCCCAGTAACGCGGTAAGGCCTCGCCTACCAATATAGATTCAGGACGGAAACTAGGATCAAAAAAAAATAATAATAATAATGTATCGAAACCGAAACAACAACGCATGTAGCACATGTAAGGCAGCCATTCTGATAAAATTATACTTTGCCTTGGGCACATTGTACACATCAGGGAATTGCTCCAATACCTTAAACTAACAAGGTACAACTTTACACTGGTCGATTGTCTAGTCAGCTACCCTGCGCCAGAAAATCAATAGAAACCTGCAGTACTGAACAGTACTGCATACCAACCTATCAAACAACAGTTTCTCCGTTCCACGTCTAGCATTTTATCCACAAGGGCAAGGTGGTGTCCATTTAGTATTTGCTTGCGTTAGATGTCCACTGGAGATTTGGGGGGATAAGGCCCCTTCTACCTGCTGCTCTTATTCACTGTACTCAGACGAATATGAAGTAGCGCCTTCATCTTCATCTGGGTTCACCTCCACTCCGTCACCACCTTCTCCATCATCGCCTATTTCATCATCCTCTTCCATCTCACCGTCAACATCATCAACAGCACGGTCCACGTCATCTTCCACCCCATTCTCATCACCCTCTGCATCCTCCTCAGCATCTTCATCCTCATCATCAGTCTCATCATCCATCATGCCATGGGGCCTGGACCCACCGGAATAACCTCTGGAGTAATCTGGAACCTGCTCGTCGTATTCCTCGTCCATGGGCTGGCCATTTTCCTCATTATCTTCTGATTGATCTGACGAACTGTTCTCATCACCTTCCATATATGACCTTCTGTTCTCCAAGCCCCACTCTTCCGCACCTGAGCTTTGTGGAGACTCCTCAACAGTGGTAGGCTTTGCATTGCTAAGCATGCTAAAGCTTCCCAGCAAATTTGCCTTTGGAATTGATCTGGCTCTGCCCTCAGATGGCTGCCGAGGTCTAACTGTTCGACGTCCTCGCCTACGGCCACGACCACGTGTACGCCCTCGACGTGTGTTCTTCCTTTGGGCTTTCTCATATGCAGCATTGTCATCCTTAAATTCAATCCTAGATGAGCTGCTAATACCTCTTGGGACCCTTCCACCTCGGCTTCGACCTCTGCCTCCCCTGCTACCTCCTCTACTTCCTCGTCCACGACCCCTACGGCCACTACTGGGGAGCCACCTTCCATCATACAGGTCAAAACCAGTTGGCTCCAATGGCTCTATTTCTTGTGTGTTCTTAACAACTGTATACCTTGATGGAAGCTTCTGCAGGAAGGAAAAAATGATTACATAATCCGGAAGGAAACTGGCGGTAGCATTATATATATACAACGAAGTGCAGACTGTACAAATAAATCATTGCCTTGAACCTACGACAACAATTAATGGTTTAATTGTATAAGTACATTAGAGCAAGAAGGTAGATCATAACCAAAAGACCGACTAGAAAATCTGATACAAGTGAATACGGATGCAAGGATACTAAAATATTTCTGTAATTACTACTTCAAAGTTCAAACAACTAAAGGCAGTATTTCTAAAATTTTATCTTACCATGAAATCTCCGCCATCTCTCTCCATCTTTTGATTTTGTATGTATGAAACTGCAGAGTCTAGGTCTAACATTCGTAATGTGATAGCGGCAATAGTGTCAGGGACCCATGGAAGTACAGCAGCAGATCCAGACAATCCGACTGAATTCTGGGATGCAATATCTTGTGTGTTTGAATTAAGCAATTCGTTTGTTGTTTCAAAATCAGAAGATAGGTGGTCCCGTCTTATTGCACCTTCCAGCAGAGTCAACATCTGTAAGGGAGTGAAAACAACATCAGCTTAGATATTAAGGGCCAGTTTGCGGTTGTGGCGCTCTGCTGTGCTGTGCTGTGGAATCTGGTTAGTTACGGCAATCTTTACTAACTCTAGTAGGATTTAGCTGTTATGGCTCCTAAAAAGATGCTTCCAACTAACTGTCATATCCAAAAGTAGGAAAAAGTGCTTTTCAAAAGCCACCGCAATGCCAAATGAAGCCTAAGTGCCAAGGCAGATAAATATACAAACATACTGACAATATGTGTGTGATTCATGCATCTATTCTGTACAGGCATACTGACAACCACACAAGTGCCACAGCTTGAACCATGTAAATATCAGCGTTCTAAAAGGAGCCCACCTAGGCGGCACCTAGGCGCTAGGCAACACCTTCCCACTTAGCCCGCCTAACCAATTTATCCCGCCTAGGTGGACGCCTAGTCCGCCTAATCGGCGATTAGGTGCTAGGCGCTGGTCTGCCGCCCGACTAGCGCCTTGGTGAACATTGGTAAATATACTCAGGTACCTTGGTGAACATTGGTAAATATACTCAGGAAACTGCAGTTATTTAGCTATGCTAGTTTTTAGAGGGTAACAAAATGAGTATATAAGCAGCCATCAAATAAATGTAACTTCTTCAAGAAAATAGTTAAATATCTGTCACACCATCCTTGCCTTTGGTAGTTCAATTCAGGTCTGCTGCAAGGCTGGAACTGGTAAAAATAGAGGGTAATAGATGGTAAACTGCTCAAAATCACATGGTTCAAGCTACCATTGGTCCTTGTCAGTTTGATGGCAAATCCTGGTTACAACCAGTTACACAAATCACTGCCTAATTAACTACAACTAACGCCGGATAAGCTGTTTCAGCATATAAATAATTACCCACATTCATTAACACAGAGTAAGGTAGTTCTAATTCTATGCTTGTTTGAGGTGGTTTTCTAATAAGGCCTCAACCATCTACTGCATGTGTTTCTAGCCAACAAATGTTCGAAAAACACTAAAACTAAAGGTATTATATGTCTTGCCAAACAAACGAAACTCTAATGCACGTTGGCAGAGTAATGGAGAAAAGAATGCAGACCTGGAATATTTCCTCAACAGAAGTGGTAGAGTGCAACTTCACACCCCAAGATTTACGATACCCATCAGTCCAAAATGGTTGAAGTGCTTCTGATGGAATTGAAGCCTGTAAAACAAAAAACTAAAATGTTGTCAAACAGCTCCACTGGCAAAACAAGAAAAATTGAGGACCAAGCAATAAACGGAAAACATGTTACTTGACCTCAATGGTAGCTAACTGCAACTTGAGCAATCTCATTCCTATTGGAACAGAATAGTCTGCAATTTGTATCTTCCAGTTAGGGTCAGTTCTCCGCTTATCTTCACATTGTGATGTGTGATCAGAAAAATTGTGAATGGATTTGAAAGTCTTATGGCAAGAAGAGCAGTGCCTTTCTTCAGCTAAGTAAATCTGATAGCAGTAATTACAAGAATGCATCAACTCAGAGCATCTTTTCTTGCCATACTTCATGGCACATGTCAATTGGCGATCGAAGCATTCCCTCCACATCCATTTTAAAAAGCCATCGGCCCTTTTAGAAATAGAAGTCTTCTCAACATCATTACGCCCAAGCTCTATTTTGAAAGAATCAGAATATGCTGTGGCACTATCAGATGCGACACTAGAAAGGGTACTGCTTGGGCTTCCAAACTCACTACGACAATTTGCCCTTATCATTTCTGTAGCTCCATTCTTTAGATACCTTCCAGCTGATTGTTCTAGAACTGTGCTCCTTTTCCTCTTAATAGCTTCCTTAAAGGTTTGCTCAATCCTTTGCAACATTGAATGGAGTTGTGCCTCCCGGCTGCCACGTGTATCGAGGGAAGCTACTAAAGAATCAAAGGCCTGCATTTTCATTAGACGCCGAGTCCAAGGATTAGAGACAATGTGATATATATATATAATGCTTGCAGAAAGTGCTTCTGGTTATGCAGAACATTGAAAATAGAGGCAAGCAGATTTCTACTTGAAGAGGTCCGAATGTTCGATGAACTATACAATAATACAATATATGTTTAGTATCTTGGCTCTTATGCAACAGTATGAACAGCAGGCATTAGCTGAAAAAAAAATCCAAACCATCACCACAACAGCACAATGCGTGTCTTAAACTCAGAAATGTTAATAGCTGCATGTGAAATCTGAGTAGAATGGAATTTGCCATCTGGCGGCGGAAACCAGCATTAGGTCTATATTTCAAGAAGTAGCTACAGCATATATGTAGTTCAAACTTAACTTCGAACTTGTTCAAACTAGTTAGGTACAAGTTAAAGTCAACATCTACGACCCCAATTGAAACGCATGAATTTTTCTCGATTCCTACGGAAACTTAACTGTTTCCTGTGAAATTCATGTGTTCCTAACTGTAGAGAGATGGAATTGGGGCAATTAGCCACACTCTAAATGGGAGAGGGGCGCCTGTATATTATATGGCAGCTGCTGCTGCTATATATGGCAGCTGCTGCTGCTATATATGGATGTTTATTATACGGCAGCTGCTGCTGCTATATATGGCAGTTTACAAATACAAGGACAGGAATAAATCTCTGATCCTAATTGACTGGACTGCCTAAATATACAATATACAATTTCCTATTGCCTAATACCCGCCCGCAGCCGAAGCGGGAGGCTCGCGGACGCACAGGCTGGTTCTGAAATCTGTAAACAGTGGCGTTGGGAGCCCTTTCGTCATAATGTCAGCGAACTGATGAGACGAAGGAACATGAAGAACCCGAATCGCGCCAAGGGCCACCTTCTCGCGCACAAAGTGAATGTCAATCTCAATATGCTTTGTGCGCCTGTGGTGGACCGGATTGGCCGTCATGTAGACGGCGCTGACGTTGTCGCAGAAGACCACCGTGGCCTGGGGCAGCTGAATATGGAGCTCCTGAAGGAGTTGCCGCAGCCAACAGCACTCGGCCACAACGTGAGCCACAGCACGGTATTCTGCCTCAGCACTAGAGCGGGAGACCGTGGCTTGGCGTTTGGAGGACCAGGAGACCAGGTTGTCGCCGAGATAGACGCAGAAGCCAGAGGTGGACCGCCTGGAGTCAGGGCAGCCAGCCCAGTCAGCATCAGAGTATGCGGTCAGTGTCTTGATGGAGCCGGCGCCAATGTGAAGACCGGAGGATAGCGTGCCCTTCACATAGCGCAGAATGCGCTTGATCAACCTGACGGGGCTCCTCGGTCGTGCATGAAGAGACACACCGTTGAATCGCATAAGCCGATCGACGCGCGTAGTCGACATCAAGAGCCCTCGCTATGCTCCTCGCACTCGAGCCGCCCTTGTCCGACGCTTGTCGCCTTCATGGGCGGAGAGCTTGGCCCGAGTGTCAGGGGTTGCCGAGGATGACACTCGGCCATGCCCGCCATTGGAGGAGATCAACGGCGATCGCATTGTGGATGAGAACAGCCGCCGAGGCGCGGTGACGGCGATGCCGAGGAAGTGGTGAAGAGCACCTAAGTCGGTCATGGCGAACTCGCATCGAGTCGCCATGAGTCGCCGCAAAAGAGCGGGTCGAGGCGCGAGGATGATGTCGCCGACGAGTAGCAGTAGGCGAGACTCGCCCTCGGTGAGAACAAAGAGGGACGGTTTGAGGCGGAGGCGACGAAACCGAGCCGCCGGCGAAGGCCGCGAACCGCCGGTACCAAGCTCGCGGTGCTCGCCACCGCATGAGGACTTCGCAGAGACGACGCGTGATCTCGCAGCGCGGGTCGATGAAACCGGTGGCGCTGGCGAGACCGTCTCGCCGAGGCGGCCGTGGAAGAAAGGCATTCTTCACGCCCACCGTGGATCGCCAGCGCGCGGAGGCGGCAATGCCGAGAACGGTCCGAATGGTGGCTGCTTGACCACCGGATCAAGGTCTCGTCGTAGTCAATGCCTTCGTTGAGAAAACCGCGACCACCCAATGGCCTTGTGACGAGCGAGGACCCATCGGCATGGAATTTGTGCCGAAAATCCACTTGCGTCACGACGCTCGCGCCAGAGGGCACGGAACAAGACGCCAGTGGTGTTGTCGACGAGGGCTCGGTACTCATCCATCATCGCAGCCCGCCGCTTGGCATCGGCCGGCGGCGCGCGTAGTTCGTCGGCAGAGGCGATGGCGAGGCGAGAGGTGGCGCAAGCCCTCGTAGCTCACACGCGGAGGCGCGGCCCCGTGCGCGTGAGTGGCGAGATGGGGCGCGCCACGGACTCGACCACAGGGTGCCGGTCTTGCAGGGCGCCGATGGTGCAGCACCGGGCCGTCGCCGATCGAGGTCCGTGGGAACGGAGCGACAGGAAGGCCAGGCGGGGGCACGTGACCACACCCGCCCGGTGGTGGAGAAGCCGAACTGGGGCTAGGGGACACAGGGCCGCGCCCCCCAGGCAGGAGAAGAGCCGGGTCCGGCTCATCATCAGGTGGCGGCTGCACATCGTCCAAGGTGGACGGAGCAACCGCGGCCGTCGAGAGGACCTCCACCGCAGAACAGTGAGAGCAAGGCACCAAACCGAATCGTTGTCTAGAAGGAAATCCAGGAGCGAGGAATGGGATGACGCTGGTGGAAAAGGAAAATAGTCTCATCGAACACAACATGACGAAATAATGATGCGTTGAGTTGTCGTTAAAACACCGATAACCCTTATGAGAAGATGGATACCCAAGGAAAATGCATGCAGTGGAGCGAGGTGCGAGCTTATGCGGGAGGTGGCTCAGAGGTTTGGGTAGCATAGGCACCCAAAGACGCCAAGGTGGTCAGAGGTGGGTGGTTGTCCATGGAGGCGAGTGAAGGAACCTCATGGGCTATGGAGGAGGAAGGCGCTGTTGAGTAAGTAGCAAAGGCAAAGAAGAGCCTCACCAAGATGCAAAGTGCATGGAAGCGTGAAGCGACATGGTGCGAATTGAGTTGTTGAGGGTGCGGATGGTGCGCCCGCCTGCCATTTTGAGAGGAAGTGTATGGGCGGGAGAGACGGAGAAGTGTGCCTGAGCAAAGAAAGAAAGTGGTGGTGGTGTGTTGACGAATTCGGTGCCATTGTCGGTTTGGAAGCATTTTACAGTGGAGGTTAAATTGGTTTGTGCAAGAGCCGTGAGCTCAACTAAGTGTTAGTGTACCTCGATTTGCGTCTGAGAGGAAAAACCCAACAATAGTGATCTGAATCATCCAGTGCACTAAATAGTATGAAAAACCAGATATACTAAGAATGGGAGAGGTCCAAACATCACAATGAATTAGTTCAAACGGTGCATGAGTACAAGACTGAGAGGCACTGAAGGGTAGACGCGTATGCTTGCCTAGTTGACAGGAATGGCAGAGGGAGCGGTCTACTTTATTACAGGAAACAGCGTGTATTTTATTTAACTGGTCTAATGCAGCAGGGGCTGGATGGCCGAGACGCTGGTGCCACAGAGTCGACGAAACAGCCAGGAGAGCATGTGAGGAGGCGCCAGCGGTCGGAGGGATAGCAGGTATGGTGTAGAGGTCGCCGGTACTATTGCAGCGATGAATCACGCGTCCCGTCTGGGTGTCCTTAACAGAGAAACCAAGAGCGTCAAATTCAAGAGAGCAGTGATTTTCACGGGTGAATTGACGAACGGATAAAAGATTACGAACGAGGGACGGGGCGACGAGAATGTTATTTAGGGAGAAGTTTGCTGTGGCGGTGGGTAGGATGGAGTGACCTCTAGACGTGACCGGAATGCTAGTGCCATTGCCTACTGTTATAGAGGAGGTGGAGGGGTAGGCGCCGAGGAGCATACCATCTAAGACGCCATGTGGGACGGCGCCGAGTCAACAACCCACGCAGGTCGCTCGATAGCCGTGTGCCGCAGGCGCAATGAGGCCGCCGAGTCCCATGCGTCGCTCACCGTTGTTAAGCGAGGAAGCTCGACGGGCGAACGCCGGCGCGCTGAGGAGGCACCGAGCACCCTCGTTGGCGTGGGCTGCCATGGGTGGTCGCCAGGGCGCCGAACGCCCTCGTCGCGCCCCGGAGGTGGCGACGCGCCGCCGGGTTGACACGCGCGCCACCCAAGCGATCAAAACCCGTGTGGCGCTTGTTGTCGCGCCGAGCGTTGTCGCGGCGCCGCTGCGCGCCGCGCCGCGCTGCTGCCGCGCGCGGCGGCGCGCCGGGCCGCGCTGCCGCCGGCTTCTTCGAACTCGCTGGACGCCACCAGGGCGCCGTGAAAGCAGCGAGAAGGGTCAAGCGCGCGACCTTGTCCTCGTTTCGAGACGCAGCCTTCGAGGAGGAGTTGGTTCTCGCAACAAAAATGTGAGAGGTTCTGGCGCGGCGTTGTCGGCGACGGATTGGTACTTCGCTGAGGCCGCGAGCGTGTTGAGGACGAGGTTGGGCTTGATGGTCCGCCCGACGTCGCGAAGATTGCTCGGCAGCCTCCTTCATGCGCACGCAGCACTCGCCGACGAGGAGTCGCCGGGTCATCGAGTGGAACTCGTGATTCGTGAAGACAGCGCGGCGCTTTGTTAGCTTGGTACAGTCGGTGATGGCCGCCCAGAGCCGGCGGCGGTCTGCGGACGCCGGCCATAGCGAGGTTGAGGACGGAGTCGGAGACGGCGCGAAGATCCACCGCGGATGCAAAGTCACCGCACTCCATGCGTCATCGATGGGCGTAGGGAGATGACGGCAAGTGCGAGCAGCAAATTTGCCACACATGGCGTGGAAGGTCGTGGACCACTTGGTGTAGCTGGAGGGTCGCACCGAGGGTCATGGGGATGTGGGTCTTCACGCTACTGAGCATAGGGGCAAACGGTGAGTTGATGGCGCCACCATGGTCGAGAGGTGGCGGAGGTGGTGGAGGGTTCTGTGGACATGATGGCACGGCTGTTGGGCGGCGCAGCAAGGTTGGGGCGGCGCTCAGGGAGAGAGCGGCGCAGGTTTGGGAAGGAGGGAGGGCCAAGATCAGATTGCTTCTGATACCATGTAGAGAGATGGAATTGGGGCAATTAGCCACACTCTAAATGGGAGAGGGGCGCCTGTATATTATATGGCAGTCTTCTGCATATATATGGCAGCCTTCCGCTATATATGGATGTTTATTATACGGCAGCTGCTGCTGCTATATATGGCAGTTTACAAATACAAGGACAGGAATAAATCTCTTATCCTAATTGACTGGACTGCCTAAATATACAATATACAATTTCCTATTGCCTAATACTAACAGCACATAAGTGGTTTAAAAAATCATTTGATGCCAAAAATTAACAAGTTTTTCTTATCATGGACTCCCACTTAATTTTAAACCTAGGAGTAGCAAGTAGCAACACTGCTATAGAGATAGGAGAAAATTTTAAAAGCAGAGCTGACACATGCTAATTTTAGCCGGTTGTCAGAAAATTCCAACAGTTTTGACTGTGAAGCAAGCTGGTACTTTCTGGATGGTTACCACCACTTGCCACTTGCCAGCCATACACTGGTCCTAGCAAGCCAGCACAAACTGGCCAGAGGCAGAAACTACACACAAAAATTAGTACAGTACATCCCAGTACCATACATCACATCAATCTTCATTAGTGGAATAGTGCATGGCATTAGAAAAATGACAAGACACAGAAAAAGATAAACCAATATTAATTAAATTTAACATTTAAATTGCAGTTTTACGAACTGTGTATAACAGTAATCAAGTTGAATCTAATAGGTATAGGTATGAACAAAACAATTACCTCCTCTGAGTCAATAACCCTCCAATAACCATCTCTCGATTCAAAAAAAATTCTTCCTGAACCAGGGTCATTTGGTGATGCAGAAGTTGAAACCTGCCAATATCGGTTTCGTCTCCGATCCTGTCCCAGGGGCAGCGATCTGTAAACATACAGCTGTTCTGCTTTATGACCAATGTATGATTTCAACTGAGACCGTGTTTTGTCAGCATAGGCATACTGCTGAACAGACAAAGTATCTGGTGTTGCACTGATGTCCTGTCCTACACCATTCCTCTCATAAGATAGATTGCCAGCATTACTCTGATTATGTTGATGAAGTATCTCACTATTGTTTATAGCCCCTATATTTCCATCATTGTCTTTATCAACATTACAGACCGGAGTTGGAGCACTCTCTGTAGCATTATTTTCTTGATTTACATCAGCCCTTAAACTCATGTAAGAGTTATATTGCATTCTGCTAGCAAACTCTTCCTTGGAGCGCCTCTTATCAAGTTGTGCCTCCGCCCACATTTGCTTTTTTAAGGCATTAGCTGCTTCCAAACGTTCCTGCAAGACTCTTAATCAGCTGTCGTCCAATGAGAAAATAAAAAGATTGAAAGGAAATTTAAGCAATATCATTACCTCAAGAACAGCGCGAATAGAGTTCCCTTCAGTGGCAACACCAACAAGTGCAACCAATGCATTAAGGCGTTCTTCAACACTGAGATCACAATAGTCACCTTCTGCTAGTCCCTGTACCCAAGACTCACCTTGGTTGCTTTCATCAATCTCCGTATCTTCAGCATCACCAGGGGTTACTTCATGATAATCTGATGACGCTCTGAGAGGTGAATCATTTGAAGTACCTGCTGCATTGGACTTGCCTAAAGAAGGCATGGGAGCACCTTTTCCAGATTTAGTAAAACTACTTGGTGGGGTTAATGCATTATCCACATTATCTGCCTCCCTCTTTATGTCACCAACTGCAGCTGTAGTTGGTACACCATCTTGTGCTTTAACAGCAAGAAGGGGATCCTTGTCATCTCCTACCTCAATATTCATTTCATCGCCATCAGGATCATCATCAGCATCATCACATTCAGAGTCATCATCCCTCTCAGCATCATCCACCTTTTCAGCTTCAGAGTCAGAAAGCACATTCTGAAAAGCCCTAATTTTTTCACGTGCTGCTGACAACACAGCCTCGGAATCAGCAGGATCTTTTCTATAAGGAGACTTAACACAATATGTTGAAGGAGCAGTCCGCTCAAAAAGCTTTGTATCCCTTGACAAGGCAGCAGCTATAGATGCCTCAGGCGTCTTGCTTGTTGTGAGGTCTCTCAATCCAGATTTCTGAACAGAGCAAAAGTCAATTAAATAAATGAGAGAGAACCACAGAAGGTCATTCAAAGCAAAATTGTATTAGCACATCTGTATAACATACCTGGATTTTTTCTGCAACTTCCAATATTGTTAGACCTTTGCTTCCTTCAAGAGAAAGCACATGAAAAGCAGCAAATTTTACTGTTCCAGGAGTAAGGCGGTGCCGAGATCTACGGCGATGAGTGTAACCTCTTTCTTTCATCAAAGCGGCAGCATTCACAGCGGCTGAACCATTTCGGAGAGTGGATATAACATCTTCACCATCGTAACCCTGCATCAGATTTCGTGTCAACCTTGTCAAAACTCTTCTAGATGTTCTTCTTGTCATGCACAAATACAGACTATGGTATAAATTACGAAGTACAAGGATCCAACTTCCGAAAGCTAATCTTCTATCCGCATGATTAAACATAAATGTCACTTTGCCAATTGCCATGAGAAGTTTCCACCCTTGACTATATCTTAAATATACTTTTGAGTGTCAAGCCCTCCTCAGCCTTAACAATAGAGAGAAAAGAATCTAAGTATTCTTAAACATTAATACATCACACTACTGCTGATAATTGAAACATGGATACCAACAAAATGAAATAAACCCATGCATAAGCATACAGGTTCACGAGTAAGTAAGAGCACACCAAGGCTCCTTGATGGCAGACTTTGCTTTGTGGACATATAATGTAAGGTTAAACAATGATTATCAGCAGCAAGCCAGCAATCATGCAGCATCCAAATCAAGCAAACATCCAAATACAATTAAATGAGGATTCATCTTCCCTTTACCTAAAGCCCATGAGAATGCTGCTCCCAGGCGCGCCCTGTACGTTTTCACGTCCACTGCTGCGCGCTCACGCGTCCTCTTTGCGCCGTGATTCAGCATGGGAAAGGTCCAGCCGTTTGTGTTTCCGGTTTCCCGGTGCCGTGACCTTCTCAGCTGGTGCCGCGCGCGGGCACGCCTCGTCTTGCGCCTGCTTTCTTTGCGTGCCCAGCTGCTGCTCAGCCCTCCTCAATCTCCATGCCTCCATACTGGCCGAAAGCTGAAAGGCTTCGCTTCGCTGTCCAGTGGGACATGCAAACGTCGCCTCCTCTCGATCCCTCCCTCCCTCGAGCAGTCGACCCCCACGTCGCCCCCTCCTTCCCCTTTCCCTCTCGCGTCCTCACGATTTCTCCGTCCCTCCCAGTGACGCCGCCGGAGGGCTCTACCCGCGCCTTCCCCTTCGGCCACGACGCCCTCGCCGCCCCCTCCCCTTCGGCCACGACGCCCTCGCCGCCCCCTCGCGCCCTTCGTCTGCGCCACTCCCCCTTGCCGCCGCCTCCTCCCATTCTCCCGCGCCGCTCCCTCCCCCGCCCACCCTCCCTTTGTGCGTCCTCTCGATTTCTCCATCCCTCCTGGTGATGTCGTCGGAGGGCTCTACCCACGCCTTCCCCTTTGGCCGCGACGCCCTCGCCGCCCTCCTCCCCTTCGGCCGCGTCGTCCACATCACCCCCTCCTACCCTTTGTCTGCGACACTCCACCTCGCCGCTGCCTCCTCCCATTCTCGCGCGCTGCTCCCTTCCCGCCCCCCTCCTCCCCTTCACACACGCCGTCACCACAGCCCTCCTCCTCTCCTTCGCCCGTGCCGCCCCCCTCGCCGTCGCCTCCTCCCTCTGCTCCACAGAGTCAATGGCGCCGAGGGCAACCAGCGATCCACCCTTGATCCCTCCTCTGGTCTCCGGTCATAGTGTAGATTTGCTGTTACGCATTGATTAATACATATAGTTTACGAATTTGTGCAGATCTAGCGGTGTGCCATGTTGCAGGTTGTGATGACCTCGCTGTTAGTTTCCTTACTAGATGATTTTCGTGTTCTGTTCTGCTCTCTTCCCTTCTAAACTCAACGATTGGTTCTTACTTTCATGGTTTGGTTCCTTTTCGTGCCTTTGATTTCAACATGAGGGTCAGGTTCAGGCTTCGCTGGGAGATGCCAAGCCTCTGGGTCGGTCTGCAGGAGAGACTTCCATCGTTTAGCCGTTCTTCGCTTCGTCTACCTTGTTAAGGTAAAACAGAATGTTTCACTTGCAACTGAGGCTGTACCTTTATATATTTGTTTGGATCAGCTAATGTTCTTGTGGATTGATTACCTTGTGCAGCTCTTAGTTCCATTCCTCCTACCTAATTTAATTATGGTTAAATGGGCTAATTTAGCTTAAGATCCTATAGTAACAGTTATTTGTTTGGCAAGAATATCTTCCTAGAACAACAATGATTTTGGGACAGATGGAGTGTTTAAGTTCATGCCACTCATGTTTTCTGATGTGTTTTATGTTTCTTATCCATAGCTTAACCTGTGTCTGCAAGCTGCTATGGTTTCAACTTCCTCAGAGTTTGCTGCACAAGATTTGAGGGAACCTATCCTTCCTGGGTTCTATCCATCATGGGTTTCTTTCACACAAAAAAAGTTGAGTTTTCCCTCCTTAATGTTTTCTTACACTTTGACCTTGTTGTTGTCCAATATTGTTTGTACTGATGCTTTACTCTCTTTTATATATACGCCTTAGATGGCTGAATCAAGAATTGGTAAAAAAACTGCCCATTTGTCGATGAGGTGCTAATATTTCCTGTGTCATTATAGTATTCCATTTTTTTATGCTACATACTGAGTTCTCTTACTGCGTTTCTTGCAATGCGTCATTATAGGAAGCATGGCCAAATTAACTGATTTCTGCATTGGAATATTCATACTCATAGAAGTTCTTGCAATGTGTGTTGGTAGGCATGAGGGCATGAGGCAAGGTTCAGTTCAAAGCACGCCAGTTGAGTGTGCTGCGGCTACTGGTAAGGTATTCAACAATGCTCATATTTCGAGTTACTATGTTGCTAATTCTGTCACCTTCTTCTTTGCTCTTATCGTCTTATCAAGATGTGTTGTCTTCCCAGTCATGGAATACACACCTTGGTGTTCTTGTCAGAAGACATCGATATCTATTATTTACAGAGGGCAGCGATGTGCAGTGATTGTTCCTCTCAAGTAAGTCCTTCGTCTGGATCTTTAGTCATTTGTGTGATTTTTATCCTACTGTTTAAAATTCATCTTTTATTTACTTTTCTATCAAAGTTCCTGCCTGGAGCCTACTATCCTGATGTAGGCATGGTGGGATTGCTTAGGTTTGTTGCAAAAGTCTACATAATGGTCTCCTGCCATAAATTTAGCTTCATGCAAAATGATACTTCTCCAGATCTGGTTTGCTAGCTATAATATGTTTCCATGGCCAATGGAGGCATGTGGTTTGCAAGATCTGAAGATGCAATTGTGATGAGTTACAGAATTCCTTTTGCTACATCTGAATAAAGAAAGATTCCTCTTTATTCTCTTTTGTAGGTTGGCTGTTTTGTGAGTAGAATTTTCGACATACAAGCGTTGATCATGACAAATGTCGATTGCAGTTCAGTTCCTTTATCTTCACATGAAGAACAGGGGCCATAGTGTTGCATGTGCTCCCCTCAGGTTTGCAACTAATTGATTAATTATTTGCACCATAACTACAATCAAAATTAAAGATATTACATTATTTTACTCGCAATAGCTACGCAAACCAAAATGCTGAAAATAGAATTGCATGTCTTTTTCAAATTGTACAACTAATGAATTAGTAGTACTGCATTTTTTTGCTAACAGTTGTGTGGATGCATCATTGTATGTTAGCCGTCCCTTTTATTTATCGTGTTGCCTATCTACATAATCGATCTATCTGACACCATTTTTAATGGTGTCTTACTTATGTATTAAAAGAAGACTCTGTGAATTCAGCTGCTATTCATTTTCAGATTGTAGGTACATGAGGATTACTGTTAGCTAAATAAGCCTAAAGGAAAGTTCCTAGCATGGAAGCTATTTAGGACATACAGTAAATGATTTAGGTTTAGACGAGTTGTTTCAGAAATGCAGGCCTTTCATGCCCATCTTTTCCCTGTAATCTGCACACCATTTTTTGTTCTTTATGTTTATTAGGCCCTCAAAGAATTGAATGCATGACCTTTTATTCTTTTGTTACGTAGCCTTTCTTAGGTAATTAAATTATTTCTTTTTTTTTGCTTTGGAGATGCTCTGAAAAATATGGAAGTAAGGGCCAATGGCATAATTTCCTTAATAGATAATAAGGATACGCGATTGTACCTGGATAACTTGTTCATAGTTGCTTAGCCATGGAATTTCTGTTAAAGCTAAAGATGTTGTCATCTACGTAGCGGTTAACCTTTTTGTTAAAGCATTTTTAAAGCTTGCAGATACTAAACTTTAATCCATACTACCACTGCTGTAATTTATCCCTAATAGTTACCATTTACATATCATTTAGTATCCTGTCAAGGAAAAAAATGCAGACGAAGTTTTGTTAAGAGGGAATTTATGTTTATGTTTGTATTGATTTTTTGAGTGATATGGAGGACTAATTTCTTACAGACAATGATCCGAGGCCAAGATAAGTAGAATAGACACATTTTGCTTGCCTCCATGCAGTGACTATGGTATTATGATCTTTCCGCCTTTTTTTGGTGAAAAGCTGCATATGTCAAGTACCAATCAAAATATCCTTGCAATAGGCATGGTTTTCTCATCTTGTATGGGTTGCAAACTTGGCAAGCAGCTGCAGCTCCCCTATTCTTCTAGTGATTCTATTTCTACTCGACCTTTTGATCCTGTTCAGTGTTCACTCTGATGTTTGGGGTCCGGCTCCCTTCGTTTCGAAAGGGGTCATCGATACTATGTGATCTTTATTGATGATTATTCTCGTCATACTTGGATCTACTTCATATCCTCTATTTATCAGATGTTCGCCACCATAGTTCGCACTCAGTTTGATTTGGCCATTCGTGTGTTTCGTGCCGACTCTGCTGGTGAGTATCTATCTGCTGCTTTGCGTCGTTTTCTCGCTGAGCAGGGTACTCTTCCCCAGTACTCTTGTCCTGGTGCTCACGCTTAGAACGGTGTCTCTGAGCGTAAGCATCGTCACTTGCTTGAGACCGCTCACGCTCTCATGCTTGCCTCTTTTGTTCCCCCTCACTTCTGGGTTGAGGCGGTTTCTACTGTTTGCCTCTTCTGTTTCCACTGCTCTTCAGGGTTCTACTCCTGTCGAGCGTCTCTATGGTAGAGCCCGAGTAGTCACCTTCGCAGTTTCGGCTGCCTGTTTCATCCTTCTTCCACCTCATGAGCGCACTAAGCTAACTGCTCAGTCAGTTGAGTGTGTTTTCCTTGGCTACAGTCTTGAGCATAAGGGTTATCGTTGCTACGACCCTATTGCTCGCCGGATGAGGATCTCTTGGGATGTCACTTTCGACGAGTCCCGACCTTACTACCCTCGCTCCCCCACAGTCAGGTCAGATTCTCTTGTTGAGTCGATCTCCTTTTTGGCTTTTCCTGATTCTCTGCCTTCCACTACTGTTTCGCTTCACCCTCCACCTTCTTCACCTCCCTCTCCTTCGGCTGCACCTGTTCCACCTCCGTCGGAGTTTCCTTCCTGCTCTTTTGTTGAGATTCCACCATTTCCTCTGCACTACTCTCGTCGTCCTCGGCCCACTTCTCCAGTTGAGTTTTCGTCTTTGCTGGGCCTTGTTCCCAGCTCTTCTTCTCTGTTCTTGCTAGGTCCCACTTCGCCTTCTCCTCCCAAATACGATCTCCGTGATCATCACACTGACAGGCCGCCTGAGCACTACTGTTTTGCAGCCGCTGCTCCTTCTGAGCCTACGACCTACCGTGAGGCTGCTACTACCCCTGAGTGGTAGCTCGCGATGTCTGAGGAGATTGCTGCTTTAGAGCGTACTAGCACTTGGGATCTTGTGCCCTACCTGCGCGTGTCACGGCCCATCACGTGCAAGTGGGTTTACAAGATCAAGACCAGCTCGGATGATTCCCTTGAGCGCTACAAGGCTTGTCTTGTGGCGCGCGGTTTTCAGCGGGAGTATGGTCGTGACTACGATGAAACCTTCGCTCGTTCGCACTCTCCTTGCGGTAGCCTCTGTTCGACAGTGGCCTATCTCTCAGTTAGACGTTAAGAATGCCTTTCTCAATGGCGAGCTATGTGAGGACTACATGCAGCCGCCCTTTGGGTATTCTGCCCCTGATGGTATGGTTTGTCGCCTTCGTCGCTCTCTCTATGGGCTCAAATAAGCCCCTTGTGCTTAGTTTGACCGCTTCTCCTATGTTGTCACTGCTGCCGACTTCTCCGCCAGTGATCACGACCCTGCCCTCTTTGTACACCTCTCCTCGGGTCAGACGCTCCTCCTTCTATATGTGGATGATATGATCATTACTAGAGATGACTCTCAGTACATTGCCTTTGTGAAGTAGCGTCTCAGTGAGCAATTCTTGATATCTAATTTGGGTCATCTTCGTTACTTCCTTGGGATTGAGATCACTTCTACGCCCGAGGGCTACTATCTCTCTCAGGAGCATTACATTCAGGATATCCTTACTCCCACTTCTCTCACTGATCAGCGTGTGGTGGATACTCCTATGGAGCTTGATGTTCACCTTCAGCCTACCGATGGTGAGCCTCTTGAGGATCCCACTCGCTACCGCCATCTTGTCGGGAGCCTTGACATCTCTCACCCAGTTCACATCCTGAGTCGGTTCGTCTCTGCTCCCACTCAGCTCTAATACAGTCACCTTCATGTTCTGCGATATCTTCGCGGGGCTATCACTCGTCGCCTTTTCATTCCTCGCTCCAGTTCTTTGCAGCTTCAGGCGTACTCTGATGCGACCTGGGCTAACAATCATTCTGATCGCCGGTCTCTTCTGCCTATTGTGTTTTCCTTGGTTCCTCCTTGATTACCTGGAAGACCAAGAAGCAGACTGTCGTTTCCCGTTCGAGCACTGAGGCTGAGTTGAGAGCCATGACATCGTTGACAGCTGAGATCACCTAGCTTCGTTGGCTATATGAGGATTCAATGTTTCCGCTTCTGCACCGACTCCTCTCTTATCATATAATACTGGTGCGATCAGCATTGCACGAGATCCCGTGAAGCATGAGCTCACCAAGCACATTGGAGTGGATGCTTCGTACATGCGATCGCAGGTGCAAGGCCAAGTTATTGATCTTCAGTATGTGCCTTCGGAACTTCAGTTAGCAGATTTCTTCACCAAGGTATAGACTAGATTTCAGCATAGCTTCTACCTCTCCAAACTCAGTGATTGATTCACATGAGTTTGAGGGGGGGTGTTACATATGTATATAGCCTAAGGTGTTCTTTGCATATTAACAACACTGTACATGTTATATATTAGCCTTTTGGCCCATTGGAATAGATATGAAGCATCATTCCAACAGTATACACTATATAGTACTCCCTCCATTCTTTTTTAAGTGAACCTAGAACCCATGTTGTCAAACTTTCTAAAGTTTGACCACTAATATGTTTAAAAATATTTAGATTGGCTGTTAAGAGTAGTATCTCCCCTTGTACTGTGTTTCTCTCTCTCCCCTTGTACTTATCCCCTTGTACTGTGTGAACATATCAATACACATTTTGTCTCTTTCACATTCACATGGTATCAGAGCTCTCACGATCAGGCGCCGCCGGCTACATCGCCCTCGCGCTCTACCTCCCCTACTCCCGCCGCCCCGACGCCGGCTCGGTCGCTGCCTCGCCGACGCCGCGCCGACTGTGTCCTACCGGCGTTGCTCGCGTCCTCGTCTCCAATCGCACTCACGACCAGGCGCCTAGGGCTGCGTCGAAGCCCTAGGCGCCGCCGGCCCTCGAGTGCGCCATCGCCGAGCTTCCCCTGCTGCTCCTCTGCCGCCACCACCACTGAGTGCGACACTCGCCGCGGAGCCAAGCCCCGGAAACCCTAGAGGCCTTCTCCGCCGTCGAGCTTCCTCTGCCGTCACCTCTCCACCGACGCAGCCTCGCCTTCGTCTTCCTCAGCGACCACGTCTCCCCGGGCCGCTCGCTTCTCGTCTTCGCCGTCGCGACACGCCACTGGCCCGCGGGATTTAAGGGGGAATCCCGATTCAAGGTCGGCGCGGCGCACGGCGCAAAGATCGCCGTCCAGGAGGAGGCCCGGCAGTTGCGCGACTCGCCACGCCTCCCGCGACCGCCGGCTTGGTGTGGCGCTTGCTCTTCTGGTCTACTCCTTGGTGTAACAAGGACCTTCTGGTCTATGCCATCATCTTCTCTGCTGTGCCTTCCTCTGTTGTTCTCTACTGCTATGGCAAAAGACAACTCCCTCTTGGCCACTGACATCAAGCTAGATGGCTCCAATTACATGGAGTGGGCTTTCTCAGCCATGACAGTTGTGAGGGCAGTCGGCCTTGAGGATCACCTGAACGATGATCCTCCCAATTCAAAGGCTGATGATGCCACCAAGAAGGCTTGGAAAAAGGCTGATGCTAAGGTGATGGGAGCTCTAGTTCTAAGTGTTGTTCCTTCACTTCGGATGAGCCTTGAGTATCACCACTCCGCCAAAGAGATGGAAATATCTTGAGCAACGATATCTTCAGCCTAGTGGAGCACTTCGTTTCTCCTTGATGCAAAGCTTGCACAATCTTCAGCAGCAGGATATGCCCATAGAGGAGTACTATGGAGCCTTCACTCGCATCACCAGTCAGCTTGCCTCTATGACTCCAAAGAGAGACTCTGGATGTGAGTCCTGTATGGCGAAAGAAAAGCATGAGCAACAGACCTTCATGTTTCAGTTTGTGATGGGCCTTAGGCAAGAGTTTGAGTACTTTATGCACTCCCGCCACTTGGTCGCCCAACTCTTTCTACCTTGGATGATGCACTTGCTTGTCTGATTGCTGAGGAGACACGTCTTCGCTCCCTAGTCACACCTACTGCATCGATGACTCACACCAGTGTTCTTGCCTCTCAAAGACCGAGGTTCTTCCTCGTGAGATGTAGTCTGCTCCTATTGCAAGAAGTCGTGACATACATCCGATCGCCGCTTACCCTTCACCCGAGATGTTGGTCGAATACCGTAAGAGGTTTCCTTTGCAGCAGCGCGTGGATCTACTAGAGGTCCTCCACCATCGCGTCCTTGAGTCGTGGCCTTCAACCAAGAGTGCCTCGCCAGTGCCTCCACCGCTCCGGTCTTTGTTCAACCGCGGTACTTGATTCGTGGGCTTCTTTTCATGTGACCTCGATTGCTCTCGCCTTGTGTCTCGCCAACAATGAAGGATGGTCCATCTGTTCAAACAGCTGATGGTACATCTTGTTCTGTTACACATCAGGGTTCTCTTTCCACATCTGAGTTTCATGTTCCTGCTATTTCTTTTGTTCCACAGTTGTCCATGAATCTTATGTCCGTTGGTCAGCTGGCTGATATGAATTATTTCATTGGTTTTGATGACATCTCTTGTTATGTGCAGGATCGTCGGAGCAAAAGGATCATTGGTACTGGCCGTCGCCATAGAGGATCTACGAGCCTCTACGTTCTTGACACCTTCCAGCTTCCGTGTCATCTGTCACTTCTGCTACTTCCACTTCAGTGTCCTCTTTTGCCCAGTAGCATCATCGCTTAGGCCATCTATGTGGTTCTCGTTTGTCTACTTTAGCTCAACAAGGTGTTTTGGGTCGTGCAACTGTAGATGTTGGTTTTCATTGTAAAGGTTGCAAGCTAGGCAAACAAATACAGCTTCCATACCCTTCTAGCACTACTTGTTCTAGTCATCCTTTTGATTTAGTGCACTCTGATGTATGGGGTCCTTCTCCTTTTGTTTCGAAGGGTGGTCATAAATACTATGTTATATTGTTGATAATTGCTCTCGATATACTTAGGTCTATTTCATGAAGCATCGTTCTCAATTGATCTCTATATATCAGTCTTTTGTTCGCATAGTTCATACACAATTTTCTAGTGCTATTCGTGTTTTCCGTTCTGACTCGGGAGGGGAGTACCTATCCACAGCCTTTCGTGAGTTTCTCTTCTGAAGGTACTCTTCCTCAACTTTCATGTCCAGGTGCTCATGCTCAGGATGGTGTTACTGAGCGTAAGCATCGTCATATTATTGAGACAGCACGTACTCTCATGATTTCCTCTTTTGTTCCTGCTCATTTCTGAGGAGAAGTTGTTTCAACAGCTATCTATCTCATTAATCTCCAGCCTTCCTCTCGTCTTCAGGGCAAGTATTCTGGTGAGATTTTGTTTGGTTCCCCTCCCAAGTATGACCATCTTCGTGTTTTTGGTCAGATTTGCTATGTTCTCTTAGCACTCGTGAGCGTACTCAAATTGATCGCTCAACTGTTGAATGTGTTTTTCTTAGGTACAGTCTTAAGCACAAGGGTTATCGTTGCTATGACCCTTCTGCTCGTCGCATTCGGTTTTCTCGAGATGTCACCTTTGCTGAGGATCGACCTTTTTTCTATTCTTCTTCTACTCAATCATCATCCTCAACTTCCTTAGAGTCTACCTCATTTCTTTCTCTTCCACCTATCTTCTCTCCAGATGAGTCAGTTTCTGACCTGCCATCATCATCTCTGTCACCAGAGTCACCTTCACAGGTTCCTTCCTCTCCCTCACCAGCTCTAACCTTCAGATACACTTCCTTTCCATTATAGTCGTCGTCCCAGAGTCTCATCTAATTCTGAGCTTCCTATTCCTTCGACTTCTGCTCCTCCGGCGAGTACTAATGATCCCCGCACTGACGACTCCTCTCAGACATCGACGTATGCTCTTCGTGACCGTTCTTCCATTAAGATTCCAGATAGATATGGTTTCTGTGCAGGAGCAGCTCATGAGCCTAGTACTTATCAGGAGGCAGTTCTACTACCTGAATGGCAGCTAGCTATGTCTGATGAGCTTGGAGCTCTAGAGGGTACTGGTAGATGGGATTTGGTGCCACTACCCCCTCAATCTGTCCCTATCACATGCAAATGGGTATACAAGGTAAAAACCAGGTCGGATGGTTCTGTGGAACGCTATAAGGCCCGATTTGTTGCTAGAGGTTTTCAGCAGGCTAATGGTCGAGATTATGATGAGACTTTTGCTCCAGTTGCTCACATGACGACAGTTCGCACTTTGATTGTTGTAGCTGTTGTTCAGTCATGGAAAATTTCTCAAATGGATGTTAAGAATGCCTTCCTTCATGGTGATTTACATGAGGAAGTCTCCATGGAACCACCTCCGGGTGTTGAGGTTCCATCTGGGCATGTATGTCACCTTCGCAAGGCTCTCTATGGGCTCAAGCAAGCCCCTCGTGCCTGATTTGAGCAGTTTAGCTATGTGGTTCGCGCTGCTGGTTTCTTTCCTAGTGAACATGACCCTGCACTCTTCATTCACACCTCTAAGCGTGGGCGTACATTGCTTCTGCTCTATGTGGATGACATGTTGATTACTAGAGATGATTCAGAATACATTACCTTTGTTAAGCAAAAATTGATGAAGCGCTCAAGATGTCGATCCGGGGTCCCCGCCATTACTTCGGGAATTGAGGTTGATCATACGATGATGGCTACTATATCTCTCAAAGATCGACACTCGTGATTTGCTCTCTCGCCAGTCTTATCGATACATGCACCGCCGCTACACCTATGGAACTTCATTTGCGGCTATGTCCCATCGATGGCACCCCTTGAGGATCCCACTCGCTCTGTGCATCTTGTAGGCGCCTTGTGTATCTCATCGTGACTAGGCTCGATATTGCTCATGCAAGACATGTTTCCGGTCGGTTGTCGGTGCTCCTACCTCACCCATTACGATCACCTACTGTACTTCGGTACTTGAGGGGGACAACATCTCGTTGTTTGTTCTATGCTCACTCTAATCAGCTTCAGCTTCATGCTTACTCCGACTCCACCTGGGCCAGTGATCCTATTGACCGTCGCTCAGTCACTGGATATTGTCTTTTTCTTAGCACCTCTCATTGCCTGGAAGTCCAAGAAACAGACTATAGTGTCCCGTTCCAGCGCTGAGGCTGAGCTTCGAGCTCTTGTTACTACCTCTTTCACATTCACATTGGCTACACGAAAACTATATCATTAGATTTGTTGTTAAAAATACTTTCATAATATTATAATTTTATTAGTATATAATAAGGTAAAGTTACAAAAAGTAACGGTCAAAGTCACATCTCGTAGACCGTGAAAACGTCACTCAAAAAAGAACAGAGGGAGTATGAGAGAGCACATACCTCATTATCATCGCGATAATAAACATCTTCAACGTTCCTTTTCTTTAATTGAGGTCCAAAACCAGCAGATAAAGCAAACTGTCGTAATATTTCAGGCCAAGTAAGAAGATTCAGGTGGCGCTGCCAGCTACGTATATTGAACCCCCAAGCATACGCCTATCAAAAAGAAGAATAAAAATTCAAAAATATATAAAATAGCATGCAGAACAACCAATAAACAAAAAGAAGAACAATCAGAACTTTGAAGAGATCTGCACACGTACCCCTTCAACAATTTGTGGATGGCCACCTCCTGGATTCACCCCCAATGCAACCGACGGAGTTCGGGCAACATCCTCGATATCCTTTATGATGGATTTCAGCAGAGCAACATGCAGTTCCCCCAACAACCTTGAATCCTATCAAACAAATGTGAATATAATTCAGGTTAAGCTAAATAAAAGCAAAATTAGCTGCTGAAATTTTTCATAATTCATGATTAAAAGTTAATTAAATCAGAAGATGGTACCCTACAAGACTAGTGCCTAAATAAACTAACAGCTGCAAAATTCCAATCAAAGCAGTATGTAACATCACAACAAACTCCAGCAAGACAATCCCCAGTTTCATACGGATTTAATGTGAAGTTATATACAAGAATTACTGCCTACATCTCCCAACAGCTACCCAAAAAAAAACGATAGTAGCTAATATATTAAAGAACTCTGCTAAGACGACCTCCAGTGTCTTTGTATTTAATCGGAGTGAAGTTATAACCTATGAAGTGGATGGAACAGTAGGGAAAAACCCTACTGGGATTAAATAAACAAAAAACTATATGTTGCATTTTCTGAGTCAATAACAAACCAAATTCATGACAAATATTCCCTGCAGTCTAAAAAAACTTGGCATTGTTTTGACGTTACAAAGTCTCCTAGATCCAAGTTTGATTATCAATGTTCAACAAAATATGCTAGTAAAAATTTACAATATTATGTGTTATGATAGAACTTTTTAGTTTTTACAGCAAATATGCCAATACAACTTTCTTGTGACAAATCTAGATAAATATGCCCATACAAAGCAGTCAAATCAGGACTATTGAATCTGACATCATATATGCCATTTAAACATTAAAACAAATCCAACAAACACAAGAGCTTGTGCTAGTTTATATTTATGTCTTAGCAACTTATTCACTTATTGCCCAGAGCCGGACATAACAATAAATCAATCATTCAAACATTTGTCATTGTACCCCGGATCTTATAAAGTAAGTGTAAATTGTTAAATAATATGAGTTAGGGTTTTGCTATTCACAACTTCACATCTTATTCATTAATGAAGGGGATATATATAGACATAGATACATGGGCCTCATGGGCTACAAGGGTCACATGGGCCAAGAGAGAGAGAGAGAGAATGTAGAATGCACAATACTCTTAACACCCCCCTTCAAACTCAAGGTGGATCAGGAGGATCTGATGCACTGAGTTTGAGTAGATGAAGTCGATGATGTTCTCGAGTCTGAGCTTTAGTGAAGAAATCTGCAACTTGAAGCTCTGAGGGAATATACTTGAGGGCGATGGTCGACTGTTGACAATGAGATCGTGTGAAGGATGCATCAACACCAATGTGTTTTGTCAGCTCATGCTTGACTGGATCACTAGCAATTTGAATGGCACTTGTATTATCACAAAAGAGAGAGGTAGGATTGTCACAAGGGACACCAAGATCAATCAAGAACCATCGAAGCCAAATGATCTCTGATGTTGTAGCAACAAGTGCTCAAGCTCACCTCGCACTAGAGCGTGACACCGCATCGCTTCTTGGATTTCGGGCAATAAGCGAAGTACCAAGAGAGATACATGAGCGCGATAGATCGGCGATCGCAGGATCACTCGCCGATGGAGTCGAGTAAGCGTGGAGCCGAGCCGACTCGAATCGCATAGAACAGCCGTCGACGCAGCCTCTCTCAAGTATCTCAAAGACACGAAGAACATGACCATAGTGAATCGAGGTAGAGCACCGACAAACCGGCCGAGCACATGAACAAGATGAGCAATGTCCGCTCGTGACGTGAGATAGACAAGGCTCCCAACAAGTCGACGATAGCGAAGGATCTCGGTGGGTACACCGTCTGTAGGTCGAAGCTGCAAGTGAAGCTCCATGGGTGTGGCAGCAGTACGAGTATCTGTCATCCCAGAGCGAGCAAGTAGATCCTGAACATAGCGATGCTGAGAGAGATATGAGCCATCACCGTCAGAATGAACCTCAATTCCTAGAAAATAGCTCAATGGTCCCAAATCAGACATCATAAATTGTTCACTCAATTTCTTCTTGACAAAAACCACGTAGTCCAGGTCATCTCCTGTGATCAGCATATCATCTACATACAGAAGAAGCAAAGTACGACCTCGCTGAGAAGTGTGAATAAACAAAGCAGGGTCATGCTCACTCGGAGTGAAACCAGCAGCTCGAATCACAGAACTGAAACGCTCAAACCAAGCACGAGGAGCTCGCTGAGACCGTATAGTGCACGCCTAAGACGACAAACATAGCCTGTAGGAGCCTCAACACCTGGGGGTGGCTGCATATAGACCTCCTCATGTAGATCACCATGAAGAAAAGCATTCTTGACATCCATCTGAAATATAGTCCATGTGCGCAGCGATAAGAGTACGGACTGTGGTCATATGAGCAACTGGAGCAAAAGTCTCATCATAATCTCGACCATAAGCTCACTGAAACCTCTCGCAACAAGACGAGCCTTGTATCGCTCTCTCGACCCATCGACTTGTTCTTTATTTTGTACACCCACTTACAAGTAATAGGAACAGCTCCAGATGGTAGCGGGACAAGATCCCAAGTGTCTGTGCACTCTAATGCTGTGAGCTCCTCTGTCATAGCCAATCGCCACTGTGTATACCGACACCTCCGATAGGTACTCGGCTCGCCATCGCACTCGCACGAAAAACCCCATCTCTCGGTGCTCGAATAGAAGAACGATCACGTAGGGCATATCGTGATGTAGTAGAACGATCGCCGAGTCGATGGTACCGCCGAGGATCAAGTGGAGGAGAGGAGGACCGAGGATCGGCGGAACTCTCTCGTCGCGACTATAGTGGAAGGGCAAGGTGGAAGTGTCGAAATCGTGAAGCCGTGGAGAAACCGTTGAGCCGCGGAGAAGGTGTATCCGAGAAGGCAAGTCGATGAAGGAATGGGAGGTAGATACAAAAGGAAGTGGAATCTGTTGAAGGAGAAGTGGAATGTGTAGAAGGATGATGAAAGAAAGGTCGCCCTCATCAAAAGTCACATCACGAGAGGTGCGAATGCGACGTCTTTGAGGATCATAGCAACGATAGCCCTTAAGCTCGGGACTATAACCTAAAAACACACTCAACCGATCGAGGGCTCGGCTTTGTGCGCCACGAGGTGCAAGAAGGATATAGCGATACAACCAAAAACACGAAGATGAGCATAGTGAGCGGTGCTCAGACAGACCTCACCAGACACTTGCCCCAAGCTTGGAAGAGGGTTGACTGTTAATAAGATAGGCTGCTGAGAGACGGCTTCCCAAAAGTGAGAGGACAAAGGAGGAAATGAGAAGAGTACGAGCGGCCTCGATGATGTGACGATGCTTGCGCCAAGAATACCATTCGAGCATGAGCACCAGACACGAGAGCCGAGGAAGAGTACCCTCGTAAGAAAGGAACGACGAAAGGTCGAGGAAAGATACTCTCTCCGAGTCGAACTGAAAACACGAATAAGAAGAAAATTGTGTATGAACCATCTTAGCAAAAGACTGATAAATGGAAATCAACCGAGAGCGATGTTTCATAAAATAGATCCAAGTATATCGAGAGTGATCATCAACAAATATGACATAATAACTATGACCACCCTTCAAACAAAAGGAGATGGACCCATACATCCGAATGCACCAAATCAAAAGGATCAAGACCGAGAGGTACTATCGATATGGAAGTTGTAGCCGTTTCCCGACTTACAACCGCACAATGAAAACTAGACTCAACAAAGGACATGACCTAAGGAACCCTTGTGAACTAGAGTCGTGAGGCGAGCTCCACAAAGATGACCAAGTCGATGATGCCACTTGTCAAGGAAGACCCAACAGAGACCGAGATGATGACATAGCGTAAGACACTAAGACCTTCGACGCATCGGTGGAAGGAAGATGTAAGGTGTCCAAGACATAGAGACTAGGAGAGCCTCTACGGCGATGGCGAACCAATCACTCTTCCGCTCGACGATCCCGAATAAAACAAGAAGAATCATCAAATCCAATGAAACAATTCATATCGCTTAGTTGACCAACGTAAAGAAGATTCATAGATAATCGAGGAACAAAAGACACATCAGAAAGAGAAGCAAGATGTAGAGAGAATGCCCGATGGGTAATAGAGCAAGGTGTACCATCGCAGCAGTGAACATATGTAGCATCACCACGGCCTAAGAGCAACAAGTCGAGAGCCGCCGGATGTGACATGAAAAGAGGCACCGAGTCCAAAACCCAAGGATGAGCAAAGACTAGAAGCGTAAGGTGCAATCGATGTCATAGCGCACATCGATCCGTAAGTCACGATAGATGTGGATGTGGCGGCAGATGATCGCTCGAAGGCCCAATAGGTGCTCCACGACGACGGCCAAATGGTCGCTCTAGCACGATAAGCAATAAGTTGATCCGATGTAACTTGAAACATTTGTCAACATGATGACCAGCCTCTTGCAATGGAACATACCAACACTCCGTGGTGTCGCTCGTAGATCCGCATCACGTGAGAGACTCGTAATAAGATGTGGTGAGGATCCCGAGAAAGACATAAGCGAATGAAGACGAGTCTCCTCTCGCAATCAAACTAGAGAGCACCTCGGTCAAAGTCGGTGGAGTGGGATAGTTGAGCAACCGAGTACGAACAGCTCAAACTCCGATCAAGCCCCATCACAAATCGATACATAAGCGTCACGAGCATACTCATCTTTGGCAAGACAAGACCGACAGTAACAAAGAAATTTCGGTGTCATAGACTCTAGAGGACCAAAGTGATATGAGTGAAAGCATTGTAATACTCCTCCACCGATCGATCGATTCCTGCCAAGACTATGAATGTTCTTGAGCAATGTGAAGCGAAGAGCACCACCGATCGAACATATCTCTTCTCAAAGTATGTCCACATCTGCTTGGTCAAGTATGATACTCAAGACTCATCCGCAGAGAAACATCAACACTCAAAGACAATGCTTGGTCATGACACGATCATCCTCTTTCGCCAAGCCTTTAATACCTCAACATCAACCGCCTTCTGATCGGGAGGATCGTCGGTCAAGTGAAGCCAAACCATAACCTCTAAGAGTAGTCTTGATCGAGAAAGCCCATGCACGGTAATTCAACCCATCGAGCTTGATGTCCGTGAATACTAGAGATGAACTGCCGCCAAACATCGAGTCAGATTTTGCCATCTTGATGGATCACAACCACACAGTAGTACTACAATGAGCAAAGAATAAAGATAGTAGCACAAGCCAAAGAACTACCCCAAACAAAGACGAGTGCACCAATAGCAGCAAAGCAAAGAATACCGAGCTACTACAACCTGCTGGAGTGTCAGCGAAGCAGAGGAGAGGTAGAGCCAAAGGCGGTGCTGTCGCAGAGGAGGTTCGTCGTCGGAGCAGCGACCTCCTGGTGATTCCGTCGTCGAGCAAATGACGGCAGTGGTCGATGCAACGCGAATCCAAGCAGAAGGTGCAGATCCTCCAGGAGCTGGCGATGGAGAGGCGGCGCGGATGCGACCTCCAGGCGCGGGCGATGAAGACGACGCGAGGCGGCGCGGATGCGACCTGATGGAGACGGCGCACGACCCGGAGACGTCGCGCGACCTCTAGGTGAACGACGGAGACGACGCGACCTCCCGCGGCGAGCGGCGCGAGATGGCACGGCCGAGCAGAGGAGGCAAAGCCCGCCCACCGCCCGAGCAGAGGCGGGCGAGGAGGCAGTGTCGGGCCTCTGCTCCAGCGCAGATTCGGAGGAGAGGCGAGGAGGCGACGTCGGGCCTCTACTCCAGGTGAAGAAGATGCGCCGGAGCGCTAGATCCAGGCGATGGAGGCCGAGGCAGCGCGATTCAGGCCGAGGCGGCGCGACGAGCCGAGGACACGACTCGAGCGAAGAGAGAAGGGAACCGAGCAATGGCTCGGCCCACCGCCCACTGCGAAGAAAACGCAGCGCATGCAGCGGCTATGGAAATAGGATTAGGGTTGGAGAGTGCTCTGATACCATGTTAAATAATATGAGTTAGGGTTTTGCTATTCACAACTTCACATCTTATTCATTAATGAAGGGGATATATATAGACATAGATACATGGGCCTCATGGGCTACAAGGGTCACATGGGCCAAGAGAGAGAGAGAGAATGTAGAATGCACAATACTCTTAACATAAATCATACAAATAGATTCTTACTTTTCCCCCCTTTTACCAGAATAGTCCAGGCCTAATAATTACCCTCTCCAAAGAAAAAAACTTACATAATCATGAAGAGACTGAACAAACTCATCATGTGTAACTGAAGAAAGCCCAAGAACATCAGCAAAAGTAATCAAGAATTTCCACACCTGCAATTCAGTTAGCAACAGTTTCCATTACAAATATTGACAAATACACACTATAATGGAATTATGTAACTCAGAATTTGAAGATAGCATGTGCCAACCAAATGTGATAGCCAATAATTTGCTTAAATAAGTGCCAGCAATTCTATCAGCTGGAATATGGAATATGATGTGTAAAAGGTGTAGTGAGCTATACATATAACAGATCCATTTAATCTTGCTGCCAAATCTAGTAAATAAGATTAAGTGTTTTAATTTACCCATTAGCACTACAACACCATAAGGAAATATCTATAGCACAAATGTCTTCTCAATAAAGCAACAAAAAAGGTCCAAAGCTACTGATTTAATCTCTACTGGGAAAATGGATTGCTGGAATATGGTATCTGTAGAAAGTGAAGTGAACACCATACATACTATAGATCCACATAGACTTGATGTAAATGTATTAAAAAGTGTACTGATTTACCCATGAGCACTAGAACAGGCAAACAGCATAAGGAAAGATATACAAGCAAGAACACAACAAATATGCTTTCTTTTTTTTTTAAAGCAACAAGGTCTTTGTAATTGAACATCTCTTGGAAAATGGATTGTGCAAATGAATATCATATGAGGCCTTTTTTTTTGGAATGAGGTTAATTGTTATGCTTTTGGTAACATTAGTAGCCCAAATAAGTTTAAAGATCTCAGATTTCCTACAAAATGTCACAAAATCCAAAAGAAAGGAGTAAGAATGTAACAGGAATGTATCACAGCATTACCATCAGAAGCTTTCCGACATTATCCTCAGATCCAGTCCATGGCTTTATCGAAAATGGCACCTTCAGTCTCACCGTTTCAGGGGGGAATTGACTCAACATGCCTGGAAGAGGGGAACAATCAATCAAAATCATGTAGTATCGCACTATGCAGTTGAGTACACACGCTTGGAAGAGGGGAACAATCAATCAAAATCATGTAGTATCGCACTATGCAGTTGAGTACACACGATGGAAACAATGCATGAAAAAAAAAGGCAATTGGGCATAACATTGAATATCTTTTTTATTGATACTGTCTTTAGTAATGGCGCATTTTTTACTACCAAGCAAATATTAGTCAATAATTAAATGACTGATACAATCTTCCTATCACTAGACATCATTAAACTTTAAGTGGTTGTTTAGGCGATAGATTTTAGAGATGGAACTTACAAAAATGAGTTTTTGTGCAAGCTTTGGGAAAGTGGACCTTAGCTTGTTACTCACTTCTAAATTAGAATAGTGTTAAATAAAAATCTTATTTGGTGAAAAGTGGTTTTTAGACATTCTGCTTTGAGTTTTCGTCAAAAAAAGGCCAGGGTGATTTTTTTTCACATAACTCAAAATTTGAGTTTTAGTACATCTGTATTTTGTTATCCTGGTTTTACGATAACCTAACGAAACAGGATTTTAGGCGATTGGGCTCTAAATCTAGTTTAACAAAATCTGCTTTTCTAAAAGTCAAGATCCAAACGAGCCCTAATAGTTTTACACAGTACTCTATTTTTGTGCATGCATTAACCCTAAATACAAGTATAAAGCATTTTTCAATGCTCAGGTTTTCACCCGGAAGTTATATAGATTTGTTACATATAAAACATTATAAATATCGTTAAATATTAGTCTATGGTTTCCCATTTCACTCAAGTTATACTCTATCTGGGATGCATGAGAAACTGGATTTATTTCCAACAAAACCCTTTGAGGTGAATTGTTACTTATGGCAGAGTGTAGTATTAAGAAGTTTAGAGCTAAACGTGATCAGCAAACCTCGAAATGAATCAAGCTGCTGCAATGTGTCGCTATCGAGACAGAGCATTGAGGGCAACCCTTTGCTTTGTGCAGCCAATTCCATCAGTTCCAAGCGCTCATCTTCCACAAGTTCCATATACTCCCGTGCTATTCTGCGTGCTGTGGCCCTTTCACTGGCAGCTTTTTGCCTTGCAGCCTCTTTCTCTTTTCGTAGTTCCTCCTTTTGCCTTTGTTTCTCTGCCTGCACACATGTAGGCACAAGTTATTACTAAACAGAGGTAATGGTATCTATACTACAATACTACATTGAGTTACAGTTTACACTAGGAATTAGAAAACTAACTCGTCTAGATTGCTTCTGCAAAAACTTCTCCATACGCTCATGTTCACGCCTTTGCTCTCTTTGGAACCTCTCTTCTTCTCTCTGCCTCTCACGCAGCAATCTCTCTTCTTCTTTTCTTCTCTCACGATCATGTCTCTCCATTTCCTTGCGCATTTGTTCCTCTCTCTAAGCAGACATGAAGCTGTAAATGACTTTCCAGCCAAAGATATTTCAGATCTATTGATATACAGTAATAGAAAACAAGCACATACCTTCCTATTCAACATATCTTGTTTCTCAAGCTCCTTCCTAATCCGTCTTTCATGAGCTTCAACTTCCTTTGCAATTTTTGCTTCCTCATTATGCTGAAGCACATGGCAGAAAATTTAATACGTCTACAATTGATGTGTATGCTGAAGAGCAAGATGCATATACGAGGTCAGATGAAATCATACTTTTCGCTTTCTATCCTGTCGAGAAGCATCGTCATCATGATAAGCCCTTCTTTCAGATGATATAAGCGGGTTTTCAAATCCAGCAACCTGAGAAATATCGAACTGACCTTCAACTGGAACAGAATTAAGGTTGCTATCAGACTGATTCATCTCGTAATCTGTTGATACTGCTGGAAACACCTGAGATCTGCCAGATTGAGGCAAAAGGTCAGAACCAGATATTTGACCTTGAAAAGCATAACCAGGTGCCACCTCCTCAGATCCATGAAGAAGATGCGATCCTGGGGTGATTGATGATATCCTTGAATTTGAAGCTTCTACTGGAGTGTCGTAGTAATGAGATCTGCTTGCCCTCTCATATGTATCACTTGGCTGCTCAGGAAGAAATTGATACTCATGAACTGCCCGCGATCCAACATGAGGGTGAACTAGAGGTGGATTACCAACCGTCGATTTTCTCTTCCCAGCAAACGAATTCGGAACAAAAGGGTGTTCCATGCTGGGCAAGAATGCCGATGCCTAAGGGGGAAAAAGAGGATGAACAAACTATTAAAGGAGGTACGGAAGAAATTAAGGGTGAAAATTCAAACCTTTAAAGAAAACTATGACACCAAGAGTACTCTCACTCTCAATCCTCGAAATGCAGATTGCAGAAGAGATAATTAGGAGAACAAGAAAGCAATATGGGTCTCTCTGAGAAGAGGATACAAAAGAACCAAATATAAATAAGGGGAAGTTCAATAGACACCGGTGTGGATGGGGTAACACGTGTAAAGACAGCTAGTATTTCCATTATATAAGCCCATAGGAAACCTAAACCATTTAGGTATTGCTAGATGACCACAACCAATGCATGCACACAAAAGCGGTGTTATTCCCTTTCTGTAAGACGCGTACATGACGTTAACAAAGCCACCAAGCACTACACGGTAATGGTGCCACTTCAATGCGTGTTGGCTCCAACTCACACCTAATGGCCTCACCACGCAACTTACCATTCATATGCAGTATTTACCACTTATAGGTAGAGTCTTGACCGCCTTACGGGATTGGTGGGGGTGAAGGGGGGTTTACATATAACCAGGGCAAAGTGATTTATGATGAATCTCCAAGGCATTCTTATCATTTGGTTGATCCAAACCAATGGCCTATTTCGGGTTGACTTGGCAATCACTGTAGGAGGTGTGACATACTGTTGTGGACATAGGCTAGGTAGCAGCAGCAGTCCATACGTGCAAGGGAAGCACAAGACCGATACTACCGGCCGGCTGGCAAGACGTCCATGAAGAAGTTGACGCCCCAAGAGTCCGTGAGGGGCAGGTGCAGCTAGCCGCAGATGGCACAAGGAGAGTCCATGAGGGGGCGGGGAATTAGGAAAGATGAGCTACAGTTAAGTTTAGTATGTGCCTTGATAGGAAAGTTCAGTTGAGTCTGTGTCTCGTCTTGTTAGAAAAGTCGAATACATATATGTTACAATCCAATATCTTAGGGGTCACGTCCAGCTAGTTTTATGCATCGGCATTGTAATATTTGAGAATCAAGCAAGAAGAAATATTTATCTCATCTATTTGCTATCTCTCGACCCCTCTAGTTCTCTCATCTCAATCTATGTCTATCTCCCCCCATCTAATACCCTAATCTCTTTCAAGCCATGTCGTCTGGTCATCCTCTGCACGGTAGTTATCCTAATGTGAACCAAGGTGATTCACAACATTTGGTATCAAAGCCGACCACCATGACTTTCGCTGCCGAGAAGTCGACGAGGAGGATATTGTGTATTATGATTCATCGGGTGCTCTATCCTATAACGGAGAGTGTACTTCATCAAGTCTTTGATCCTTATGGAGTTATTGAGACCATTAAAATTCCAGGGAAATCAAGGGATGTGGCAATATGGTTCAAACCATGATGCAGCACAAGCTTTCAGGAAGTTGCAAGACCGATGCATCTAAAAGACTACAACGATTGTCGTAAGCTTGACATCAAGTTACCCTGTATGTCTTCCATGACCAAGACATGGGAGGAACGGTTCAAAACTTATGAAGAAAATTCCTAATTGGATTGAAGGCTATTAAGGATAAGTTGATGCAGGCATGCAGCATGAGGCAAGCAACAGGGCAAAGGAGGCGCAGCGCAATGTTGCACAAATCGTGCAACCATCACTGACAATACCACCTTCGCTCCTGAAAAAGGAGGCGTTGTGGCGCAACCATCTTCTCTGCACCATCAACCGAAGCTGTGCCATTTGTTGTGTGGATCATGACGGGTACCACGGGTCAGGTCACGACGTCATCGTGTTGCTACTGCCCGGTGAATGTTCCGTGTGCCACCAGCAGCTTCCATGGCATCAAGTTACGCTACAGGCCGCCACCATCGTCGTCAACAGTTGCCGGAGTCTTGTTGATTTCTCACGCGACACGGCGTCGACATCGGGATCTCCTGTCGTCATGGGGCCACCAAAGGCTTTAACCGTGGCCGCCACCCTGCAGCTCAAGGACGAGTTGCTTGTTCGGGAGGGGTGTAATGTTGTGGACATAGGCCAGGTAGCAGCAGCACACACGTGAAAGGGCAGCACAAGACCAATAATAGCGGTCGGCCGGCAAGAGCAAGACGTCCATGAAGAAGTTGACGACCTAAGAGTCCATGAGGGGTAGGTGTTGTTAGATGTTAGTTTGTATAGAGTGTTTGTTGCATATTTACCTACACCGTAACTTGTATATATTTGGTCTTTGGCTAATTGGAATAGATATGCCTCATTCCAACATGGTATTTTGGGTTAGGGTTTGCTGCTGCCGTCGGCGGCCGCCGCTGCCCTCCCCGTGCTCTCCTTCTCTCGCCCGAGCCGCCGCCTCCCCGATCCAACGCTGCTCCGACCACCGCCTCCCCGATCCGGCACCGCTCCGGCCACCGCCGCCGCAGCTCCTCCCTCCAACTTTGGGTCACCGCTCGCCATGGCCGCCGCTCGTGCTACACGCATGAGCGCGGTCGTGTGATCGTAGCACGCGGCTCGACGCCGGCCGCCGCCCCCGACGCTACTGGCCGCATCGCCGTCGGTCGCCGCCCCCATCATTCGCAAGTATAGCATTGCTCTATTTTGTTTTGATTCGGTGGAGCCGCTGGCTTCAGCTCCACACCGGCTCCACCGATCTACGTGGAGCCGACGGCTTCGACTTCGGTTTCAGCTTCACTCCGGCTCCAGTGATCTACTTGGAGCCGACGACTTCGGCTTCACTCCGGCTCCCTGATCTACGTGGAGCCGGCGGTTTCAGCTTCACTCTGGCTTCCCGATCAACGTGGAGCCAGCGGTTTCATTTTCGGCTTCACCTCAGCTCCGGCTTCTCTGGCCTCTCTCCGGCTTTTGGCTTCTCTCCAGCTCCCGATCCAGCTGGAGCCTCGGCCTATGGCTTCCGCTCCTAAGCACACCGACTCCCGACTCCGGATCCGATCAAGTCCAATTGGTGCAGCTTGCAGAAGATGGCGCAAGGAGAGTCCACAAGGGGGAGAACTAGGAAAGATGAGGTAGAGTTGAGTTTAGTTTGTGTCTTGCTAGGAAAGTTCAATTGAGTCCGTGTCTTTGACTTGTTGGGAAATTTGAATCCAATGCCTTAGGAGTCACGTCCAGCTAGGTCTATACAAGCATAGGCATTGCAATCTTCGAGAATCAAGAAGAAATATCTCTCTCATCTATTGGCTATCTCTCGACCCCTCTAGTCCTCTCATCCCAATTTATCCCCCATCTAATACCCTAATCCCCTTCAAGCCATGCCGTCTGGCCATCCTCTGCACGGTGGTTATACATGCAGTCATTTGAATGGGGCGCAACACTTCCAGGTTTGGAGCTAATAGATCAGCGTAGTTACCTCAAATTCATAATTGCATACACTGTAATATTACATGAGCCAACAATGTAACTAAAGAATAAATTGTCAAGTTGTCAACTCACTGCCATCACATTTTTAATGCTGTAGAAATTCTACTCCAAAAAGTAAGCACAAACAAGATCAGAAAACCAGTTTATGCAATTGGAAAAATCTACAGACTTCTATAAGACACAAAAAAAAACTTACATTTGCAAGTTTACTAAAGATATACCTTTAAGAGCTTCGAATCATGCCTAGAAAATATCTTTGTATCATAAGATCGCACAGGCTGTTTTTGTTGCTCCGGAACTGCTCATAATACATGGAAAGGAATGTCAACAATTAGAAGTATATGAATAAATTGGTAACTTTGTAAATGTTATGAATAGAATCCACATAAAAAACCTCTGTTCACCAAATAGAGAAGCTCAACAATACAGGCCTTAGACATATGTCATTAAGCAAGTGTTTATCTATTTTTTATTTGTATAACGTTAATGGTGGGGAATCTCAATATAGTGCAATGACTTCTCTAGGTGCTATCATTGTCTCTAGGTGCTATCATTGGATGGACTGAATTTAGAGAGACTTCAGGTGGTGGGATTTCCTGTACATGGTTTCTCAATGATGTTATGGGTTATTTAAAAAATGTTGATCCATGCGGTCTTCAAGTCCCCCTACATAAAATCCACTCAAATGTCATCTAATAGCGTGAATTCTGAGTTTAATTGATAGCACTTAGGTGAGATCACACTGGATGGGTGCATGGGCACTCAAACAAATTAGAAATAGTTAACATACCCTGCCAGTTACAGATTCCATTTGAGTCTGAATTCTTTTGCAATTCTATTAAAGTTGAAGGACTTGGACATAATATGCAAGTATGCAACTATCATTCACATTTCCACCAGGACACGACCCCCCACTTCCCTCATATGATATATATAACAATGTATGGACAGGAAAAATGATGCAGAAGATTCACACAGCATAAAGCAAAAGCAAATAACTTCAATAGAGAAATTAAGTGGTGACTATGTACTATGAGGATGTACAATAGAAAAGTAAATGCACAAATTGGAAATGCATGGGTTAGTGGGGACTGGGGAGTTATGCAACGGTAAGAAAATGGCAATAGAAGAAGTATGCCAATGGACAGGGAAGATTATTCCCCAAAAAGACTGATAACATAAAAGAATTCTATCAGACACAAATCACACAATTCTTGAGACTACGAGCTAGAATGGGTCATGTGTATTATCAGGGCGAGAACACCTGCATATTTCATTCAAAAATAGGTTTCTTCAGTTTTGTTCAATAGGGCCCAGCAATGTGTAATTTTTACTTAATCACTCATTTCTAGGAGGAACATTGTAGTTTACTGCATGGGCCTTCTTAATCCAAGGGATGTCTTGTCTCTTGCAAGTAAGACGCCTGTGAAATTTTCACATTTACTTTTCATTTACATTTTTCATTGATCAATCATTTTTCTCCATCTACATACCATCTGCAGTTGATTTACATTATTATATAAACACTCCTTTACATCCCATGTCATCTTATTGCCACTTCCTAGTTATAGGAACATCAAATAATTGGGTAAACTCAACTACAAGATTTCACCATTATAGAGAAAAAACACAGAAGATTATTGGGTTTAACATTAGTATACTTAAAAAACGAGACTGCAAAATCACATTATAAGAATTCAACCCGGGTATAAGAGGGAGATGAACGTTTCCACTCAGTTCTACTACAAGCCAGCTTGAGCATCGTTTGGCTTAATCCTCAAGATAAAACAATTACGATTTTAAGATACGTACCAATTGGTGCACCAAAGGCGCCTGGAGGAAGCGGATCAAACTCAATGCCAAGCACTGGTCCATCCTCCCTCAACGCCTCCCCAAGCTGTGACTCCACAGAATTAATCACCCGGAGCTCAGCTTGCGTGAGCTGCATGGGTGCCACCGGTGGCGGCAGCATTACTGGAAGTGGCTCGTAATACCTCCTGCCGATATCCGGTGCAGAAATCCTGGGCACGGCTGAGGACCGTCTGGCACCCCTTCGTGAGTGAGTTGGGGGCAGCGGCTCACCATACGGACTGGCAGCACCCATCATAAGCTCACTGCTTGCCAGCGGCATCACCGGTGGCGGCAACACTGGCGGTGGTGCCATTACCGGCGCTGCTGCGACCTCTTCGTCCCGCCGCTGCCGCTTCGAGGGCGGCTTCCGGTCCTTGAGCCGGCGGTGGCAGAACCACATTTGCAGCTGCCTGTCCGACAGGCCTATCTTCGTCGACAGCTCGGCGCGCAAGGTCTCCGACGGGTACTGCTCCACTGCACCAAACCAAAACCAAAACCAACCCCCCCCCCCCCCAAAAAAAATATCAATCAAAAAACACCCAAAAAAATTGTTTTAAAAAAATTCAAAACATCTCAAACCATCGAAATCCGCGCACCTGCATACGTCTTCTCGAGCACCTCGAGCTGGTAGGGGCTCTTCATCATGCGCTTCACCGGCTTCTCCCCGGAGCCAGAGGCGCCCGCGCCGCCCCCGGAGGCCGAAGCCGGGGCAACCGCGGGCGCGGGAGGCGGGGGCGTCGCCTCGGCCGGCGCCTCCAGCGGAGCCTTCCCTGCGCCATCCCCATCCCCTCCGCCGCCACCGGCGTCCTCCATGGCGGCGACAATCGGAGACCCCCAAACCTAGATCCAAACTCCTCCGAGGCCACCACCAAAGGAAGGCACAGAAACTCCCCGACTTTTCCCCCCTCCGACTAAGTGTTCGCCCGCAACAACAAATGCCGCACTGGCTATATATCCCAGCCGAGGAAAAGGCGAATCGATGTGCGGCTGGATCTTCGCATCGAAGAATACCACCACCAATCGCAACAGCGGCAGCAGCAACAGTAGCAAAGGCGAAGGGCAAGAGGCGGAAATGGATGGAATAATAATGACCTGAACACTACGAACAACGCCGCGATAGGAGGGGGTGGCGGATGAGGCCGCGCAGGGGCAAACACAAAAGGCAGGGCAGTGGCAGTGGAGATAGGGATGGGAGAGGAGATTGGGGAAACAGGAACAGCAGCAGCGGCAACAACAACAAGGAAGGGGCTACTATTGCTGCTGCTCGAGCTGGTGGTGGATCTTTCATGCGCCTTTGGGATTGGGTTCCGATTTGGATCGCTTCCATTCTATGCTACACTCGCTAATAAAAACCAAACCTTCTCTCTCTCTCTTTCTGTCTTTCCTTCTTTTCGTTTGGCCTTCAGGCTTTTTATTTCTTTTCCTCGGTTTCTTTTCTTTTTGGGAGTGTTTGTAGTTGTAGCTTGGGTGTGTTTGTTGTGTGATGGGGAAAAAATGAAGGAATATTGGGATCGATGGAGAGATGGATGGAATAATTAGTAGGTGCTTGGATTTCTTGGGGTTTGATCTTGGGGGTGGCTTTTGTGCTTTTGACTATAGTTAGCTGGTTTCTGGTGGGGGGAGGAAATTCGTTCGTGCCTCTCTTTTTTCTCTCTGCGTGCGCTGGCGCGTAAGTGTGTTCATAGGATTGCTCCTCCTGTACGAGGGAATGGGATCATTGGACGAAGCGCGGGGGCTAGAACTCGGTGGGATCTTTTGCGGCTGCGGCCTGTGCGGCGACTTTGGGACACCAGTCGTGCACGTGACTGGTAGTGGGGCCTGTCCCTGTCCGGGTGGAGGTGCTTGACGTACCAAGAGGGTTTTGTTTACTGTATTTATTTACGACCAGTGGGGCCCACCTTACAGTGGGGTTAACTGGGGTAAACTGCTTGAGTGGATGTACGGATGGCTGAACGCCTGAACCGTGGCCCATGGGTCGTGATGATGCCGGTGAATTTACGTGGATTTTTTTTAGCAAACTCAGCATGAATACAATTTTTAGTCCCGTTTTTAAGGTGGGAATTTTTCAACTGTGGGAATTTAATTGTTTTCTGTTAAATTTCTGTGTTTCAAACGGGCTCTTAAGGTCCTATTTGCAATGGAGGATTTGGTAGAATTTCAGAGGAATTGTATTATTTTTTGCAAAAATTATGCGGAATGTTTGTATCCAAACAAGCCCTTAATCTTTTAGGATGTCAATCTTAATCAATTTACACATAAATGAAGATAAGCAAAATCATCTTCTTTTAAAATAATTTTATAATCAGCATTTATAACCTCCAACTAAATCCAGAGAAAACAATTGAGTTTCATGCAAGAACAAAACGGGATATAAGCAATGATAACAACACTGATAACCCAAACATGCACACATTACATAGTTTTTTTTTTTGGGAAATTTGATCATTTGCCCTATCTTTAAACTGGCTTCTATTATTTTTATTTATCTTAGACTACATTGATTAAAACACTCTTTTTGAATTTCTTCATTGATATTTTGCCTCTGCATTTTGCATTTATATTAGTCATTTTAGCCCACAGGAAAAGATGAATATGCCCTTTGCATGCCCTTTGCATGCCCTTTGCCCTAGGCACATATGCCAATCCATGCCCAGATCTGATGGCGAGCTCAAATTCAAGAAATTGCACAAACCAACAGATCCACCACAAGTTCATATCCAACATGTGAAAAATTAAGATGCACAAATTCGGATCCAACATTACATGAATATCACATTTTACAATGTTTTCATCTTCAAGAATTTGTAAGGAAAATTTTTTACACATTCGGATTCAAAAAAAATTGCAAAAATTTGCACAAATCAAGAACCACACTGGCATTGCGCCCGGAGGGGGACGACGGATCCGCCCCCTGGCTTCCCAACGACAAAGCTAGTGCTGAAGTGGTGGAAGAAGACAAATCCCGCCGGATCTAGGTCGGGGGAAGCAGATCGGGGTTAGGGAGGCAGATACGGCGCCAGCGGTGGGTATTTGGGCCCCGCCGGCCACCGAGCGTCTCCGCTGGGGTGAGAGAGGGAGGTCGCTACCTCCGTCGTCCCTGAGCTCGCGCCGCCTCCGCCGTCCCTGAGCTCCAAGTGAGGTCGTTGCCCCTTAGCTCTAGGTGAGGCTTCGCCTCTGACAGCGAGGGAGAGGACGCGGGAGGAGGTGCCGACCACGAGCTGTGTAGCTAGGGGGCGTCCAGGTCGGCGAAGCACGTAGGTGAGAGTGTCGCGGTAAGAGGGTAGTGGGGAGGAGGAGGTGTTGGTCAGGTCGATGGAGAGAGAGAGAGGGGGGAGAGGCGAGAGAGATTACAATCTAGACCAATGGCATATGAGTTATTTCACGCAGCCTAAAATAGGAAAAGTGATTACAAATTGCGAAAAATGGCAAAACATCAAACAAGAAAATAAATCTGGGGCTTTTAATCAACCTAGGCCAAGATAAATGAAAACAATAGAAGGCACTTCAAATGCAGGGCAAATGATCATAAATCCCTTTTTTTTAGGGAACACTGATTATTTACCACGCCAAAGATTGCCACTTCATGAAATGCCACCTTAAAGGTTGCCCTTCGTGAAATACCACGCTATTCACTGAAAGCAACATTTTGCCACACAATAAGTATTATGCCATTATTCATTTTTTTAAACCAAAAACACCCAATGTGAAATGGCAAAAATGCCCCTAACCCCAAACCTGACTTGGACCGGTCGAGACGAACTATCTAACATAAGATAGACTTGAACTTGCTCCCTCATTCGAGACAGACACGAACTTGGTTTTTGATAGATGGTCCGACTCTACCCGTTCAAACCGGGTTTGGGGTTAGGGGCATTTTTGCCATTTTACATCTGGTGTTTTTTGTTTTTTTTTAAATACAAAATAATGGCATAATACTTGATGAGGACATCCCTACCACTCCAAGTGTGCATAAGGATAATCATGATGTACCTAAAGGTCCCTTGACAAGGGCACAAGCCAAGAAACTATAACAATAGGTGAATTTGTTCTTTAAAGAGCTTATCTTTGATGAGAATTTGCTACTATCTAATTCTAGTATTTTGTGCATAATTAGGTATGAGGAGGGAACCGAGACCACGGCACTAGAAGAGCACAAGGGAGAAAAACCTTCATGCGGCCACCAAGTATCCAGGAGAAAAAGTCCAAGTGAGCAAGGCGAGGCCAACCCATGCAGCCATCAAGCCTAAGAGCCAAGTGGCTAGACGGGGCTTCCACGTATGCAGCAAACACCAAGGGAGAGTTCCGCGCATGCATGCACATGAGAAGGAGGCCATTATTTCGGTCATGTCATTAGTTGTTAGTGGTTGAGTCTGAACCATTTGAGTTAATTGAGTCCGTTGGGATTAGCGTAGATGAGTTCAATTCGGTCCTTCTGGCCAAACCAACTTAGATACGGCCGCAGGCCCATATGTGCTCACGTCCAGGATGGGGGAGCCCCATAAAGCTGCACCCCCTCCATCTTGTAACCCTAGACCACCATATTCAGTTTAATAGATTGATTTTACTCTTGTTCTCCAAGCATGGCTGAACCATATTCATGAGAGGAATTGGGAGTTCTTCGATAATCAAGATCGTTCAACCTTTTCACTAGGAATTGGGAGCATGATATGGCTTCGCTTAGTGGTCGTGAAGTCCAGCACGTGTGTTCTCGCGAATTAAAGAGTGCTAGCTCTTGCATTGGCAACGGGGGATCACTATGATTCCAGAGGCTACACGTGAGTACCTTGATCCTACGTCGAGAAGATCGGGCGATGTAACATCCCTAATTTGCAGAGTTTTTGAAAATTTTCAAAGTAAAAATAACCAGTTGATTTTATTGAAGTTGTGAAAGCTTAAATTGAAATTTAGAAATTAAAAACCATTTAAATTGAGTTAATCCAACTTCAATTAAATCAAAAAGTTGGTTTATTTGAGTGTTCTCGATTTTATTTGGATTTTAAGTCTTTTATTGCATTTTCTGGATTTTATTTTGGTTTTTCCTTTTGTCCAAAAAGTCAAAATCTATTTGGTTTGCAAAATTAAAACTAAAGTATAGTTAAAAGTATTTTTATTAAGTTCTAAATAATTCAAGAGATTTCTGTGTATTTTTCTTGAATTTTTGGACGGCTTTAGCTATTTTCTAAAAAGGTTTTTAGCTTTCTGGTATTTTCTTAAATAAAAAATCATTTGAAAATCCCCTAAGAGCTCTTGGGCCGAATTCCCTCAACCCATTCCTCCTTTTCCCTCGCGCGGCCCAGCCCCGCAGCCCACTCCCGCGCGCCCGCGCCCTCCTCCGTTGTGAGCCGTCCGATCTGGAACGGACAGCCCCGATCTGGTTGCATTTCAGACGTCCGAACGTCCCACGCGTTTTGGACCGACTGATCGAAATCGGACGGCTCACGAACACAGTGCATTCCCCGCTCCCGCTCCTCTCACTCTCTGCAGGCGGGCCCCACCTGTCAGGCGCCTTCTCCCTCCTCGCCTTCTTCGTCGAGCCGGCGCCGCGCCCATGCGAGCGTGCGCGGTTTTGCGCCGCGAATCTCGCCGGCACCTGCCGCCCTTCTCACCTGCCCTAGCCGCCTACCCCGCCGCCAACCTCGTGCCGCCCATGTGGGGACCCCGGGTTATCTCCATAAGACCGAGACTAAGCATGGTCATAAGGACATAACTCTAGACCTCCAATAAATGGATTCCAACTTAACTCAATCTAAGTGAGAGGCTTAACTGAAAACTAGACCTCCGACGATCATGTGCGCTGCTCCTCTGCGAGCACTACATGATTGTCGATTCTCCAACAAGCCAAGCACTACACTTAGAGAGTTAAATGGGAAGCCATGAACAGCGAGCATGACTTATATTGGCTCCCAAGATCAGCGACCAATATACTCATACTCTCATACAACGTTGATCACATCCATACAACCAACATACATCAATAGTTCAAAAGGCAACAACAATATAGCTTAAGTCTACAACTGTTACAAACGGCCGACCGGCCAAATTCAAATAAGAGTATTAAGTAGCAACGAAAACAAGTAAATAAACCAAAAGGCCAACAGTGGTATGCCCATAACCCATCGGCAACCGACTGGGAGTTAAATGATAGCACTACTCATCAGTGTTGCTTAAATCGACACTGACAAGCTCATCGGGCTCGATATATTCCTCACCTGTAAGCCAGTAGACAAATTGGCTGAGTACAAAAGAGTACTCGTAAGTCTTACACAAATAAAAAATTAGTTATGCATAAGGTTGTTCCAAAGGATGGCTCATATTGGCTTAGTTTTGCAAAAGAGACGCAACAATGTACAACCTACACATACTAGTTTTTCAAGTGCCATTTCAAAATCAGATTTGAAGTAGAAGTAAAACATATGAATAAGTAATGAGTTGAATAACAAATAAATCATACAAACAGCAAAGTGGCTGTCCACTTTGGAACAACAACAAGTATGAACATCCCATTCATGACAAATACCGAGTTTACCCACAATTTTAATTCCAAGTCTAACAATAAGCAGCCACAATTTCAAGCGGTCAAGCCATAACCGTGAACACAGCTATTCGAATAGATTTATACCCTGCAGGGGTGTACTACTTTACCCACACGACTTGATTAGCCCGTAAGCCTCCATATGCCTCCGAATATAGCATACTTCCTATAGTATGCCGGCCGGGTAAATCAAGATATGGTCGTTTTTAGCAAGAAAATCCCATTAGGCTAAGTCCCTCAACCCAGGGCTCCTAGGAAACATAAGACGTTACGGTCTCTATGCCCTATCAGCCCCTAAGGAACACATGATTTCACGGTCCCATGCCCTTACAATTTCACCACCGTGGGACTCAACACAACAAAACCTTCCCCCTACTTAACCATACAGCACCCATATACCGCGTGTGGTAGCACGAGTTTTACTTGAATCGCAACAACCCAAAATTCGGTCCTTAATTGTCTAGACAAGTCCACCACTTACCCAAAGCTCGTGCACAAAGCACCATCACTAACCAACACTTGTCCAGACCAAAAGCTCATTTAAAATAACAAAACTTAACTCATAAAACAGATACAAAGGTCTGAAACAACAGTATATAATGAAAGTTGTGTTTATCCCATAATTGTCGGGTTATTCCCGACAATCAGCTACCGGTTCTAGACTTGCATGGCTAAGCAAACCCGAACAATACAAATTCACACATCCTACTTAAGCATGTGGTGCTGGAATAATTCAAGGATAACCTCAATGAATTAGGATATAACTAAACTACACATCACAAAAATAGCGACCTTATCAAAATAGCATGCAAGCAATTATCATTGCACTATCTTAACAAAACTGGGATCAAATATAATGCAAAAAGAAAGTTCAAATGATGCTTGCCTGGCTGGTATTCCAATTTTTCACTCTCGGTTGTGTAATGACTCACTTGCGGCAGTTCGGACTCTAAGGAAATAACGACATCGAATAAACACCGAGAAATAGCCAAAAACTCAAATTGCTCAAAAATGCATGAAATTTATACAGTAGCTAGATTATGATTTTAGATGAATTTATGTACAAAAATAATTCAATTTGGAGTTTATATGAGAGAGTTATAGTAGTTTGAAAAATTAGATTTTCTGAAAAATGCTGAAAAATCATGGTTCGGTTACTGTTCATCCGAATTTAATTGTTTCGCGAAAATTTGCAAAATAGTAGTGGGGTTAAGCTTTACATGGCATGAAAGGTAATAAAAATTTATTATCAATAAAAATTGAATCTCCCCATTTGGAGTTCAAATGAATTTTCGAAGTTAATTCAATTTCTAGTGTAAAAATTATTCTTTTTTGAGATTTCTATCGCATTAAATAATTTTTATGTGTAGGCTGACCTAGCCTCTGCCATGACAAGTGGGGCCTACATATTTTCTTTCATTTTCCATTTATTTCCTCAAGGAAAATATCTACCAACAAATCTAATCTTCTCATAAACATATATTTAACCGATTCTCTGGTGTTGAACCCAATCACAAGCATAACACTCTCTGATCATATCCTCATATCTCGATCTAACTCCTATACTAACATCCACTAAGGCATACTCAAGGCATTCAACCCAACAAATAATGTCCGGACTCACCATCTTCCATACATACAATCAATCCAGTGATTGCACCAAATCCACCAAGTGATAAGCATATGACTAAGACTAACTCCATAAATTGTTCATCACTAGACTATTTAGGCTAACACTACTATTTAGCTCTACTAGTCTTGCATTGGCAAATCATCATCGCAAACACTAAAATTTCCACCGACCGAGATTTATTTGACTAACCGACACATAATGACCTTTACAATTTAATTGCACGTCCGACATCTAATGGCTCACCAATCGATCAACTCATATCCATACCACCGAACTTAGTCAAGAACGACCTCTACCAATCCAATAATATATGTGTCTAAACAAATAACTAATAATCCTTTATCTACTAATCCAGTTGAGGGTACAAATCTATCAACTCGGCACATAGAACTTAACTACAAATTTCATGGCAAACCAAATATTTATCTGAAATCAGATAATCCATTCTACCTTCTCTCAATTCTAGCATATATAACTCACATAGATATTACTTAAGACATACGACCAATTTGCTCATGATTAAATAAATCGTCCAATACAAAATCCATATCTCCATAAATATCATCACAAGAGCTATCCATCAAGTAATTATTTATAAAAATCTTTATGCATCCTATCTCCAAAAATTACTAATCCAATATGAGAAGAAACCTTCAATTAATTTATCCTCCAAAGATCACCACAATTTTTCATGTGACTCCAAATTAATATCATCCGATCCACTACTCTAATAATACTTAATCTAGCATCCACCAATCAATAATATACATAATCCGTTATGACGATAAAATTATTCGTAATCTACCAACATACATCACAAGAACACGTCTACGCATAAATAAGACATCACAGGAGAATTATACCGGTCTTAAGCTACCAAATCATTTTTACAATTAAACATGCATAAATAGATGGCATGCACATGACTAATATGTAACATGCACAACTAATATCATAGAGCGGTAACAAAAATAATACTAAAGATTTTACCGCAACGCTAGGCGTGCGAAACATTACCGGATGACGTCTTCTCAGCTCCGCGTCCACGTCCACCGTAGTCGTCGCCGAGTTCGTCCGCATCCGTCATTCCGATGCCGCCACATGCACCGTGCCGTCCTCCGTCTCGGCTCCCCTCGTGCCTCGGCCAGTGTGCTCAACCACCGGCTGCCACTCTCTCTAGCTTGGGCTCCATCCTTCCGACCGACTGGTGGCATTTCCACATATGTCCTTCTAACAATGCATATTCAGTCCAACTTGTAGCTAGCTCTCCCGAAATAGAAACAGCATCAAAACTGAATAATTGAAGCTTGTGTTTGCAACAAGTACAAACGAACTAAAAGGGAAATCACCTTAAGGCAGTCTTTAAAGGTAAGTCTCACGGTCAATTGGAAACCACTTCGGCGCCTCACCTTGCATCCATGGCGCCTCGACATCGTCCGCCAGTGTGTCACTTCACCGCGTGCGCTCGACCATCGCTCGGCACCGCGCCGCTAAGCCGCCGCCGCCGCTCGCCGCGCCCTCAGCTCGGCCGCCTTCCCGAGCCGTTGCTGCTACTGCCTCGGCCATGCATTGCCGCTGTCGGGCTGCTGCTGCAACAAGCCCCACTAACCTTGCTCCTAGAACCGAGCAGCACCAAACCATCTCAACCTCACTGCTGCATGCTGGCCAGCAAGCCATGCGCATGCTTGTGCTCTTCCCTGCTGCTCCCCTTTCATTCTTCTTGTCTCCATGCCGTGCTGCACTGCCGACAATGCCATGCACAAGCCTAGCTCGGCTTTGCAGGCCACCATGGCCACCAGCGCCTCTTCTCCATTTGCTGCAACGAGCTCCCCCCAACTTCTCCTCCTTCCCTCTCCAAGAATGCTTGAATGACCGTGCATGTAGATGATATTTGGATGGATGGAAAGCTAATGGGATGAGGATTGCAATGGTGTGACATGCAAGGGTTGATTCTCTGTTTAAAGCTATGATTTTGAGGAGAGGAGATGGAAGCTTGAGCTCATGAGGGAGAAACGAAAATGGCGGTGTCTTTGTTTGGGAAGAGGATGACCGAGTGGGAGAAATGGTTCTACTGGGAATAAACAAATGGGGGAGTGGGGTGATATGGGCAATGGCAAGCAGCGAGTGGTTCGGTTTTGAGGGTAAAGAATGGCAGTGGGGAGATGGAGTAGTTGTGCTATATTGGTAGTAGAAGATTGCAGCATGCAGGTGTGTGTTCGGCTGTAATAGAAAGGAAAATAGGCAGTGGGCTATGTCCTGTCGGCTGGGAAGGAATGGAGTGGATAAAATGTATGACTGTGAGTGATAGAAGGAAAAGAGTATTGAGGCCTTCCTGTTGGGAGAAGAGAAAAAGGCATTAGGGAAATGGGGATGCAGTGATTTTGATTGCTGTGTTCGGCTGGACAAGAAATTTTTTGAATGAACAGTGTTCGGTTTTGGGGAAAAACAAATAGCAGCGGGGAGTTCGATAATTTTTAGACATAGTTGTCTAGCTCCAAAGATCACGAAATTTTTATGGAAGGTTTCTGACACAGTGATGCACATTGTATAATTTTTCCAGGGTTTTTATTATTTTGCATTTTTTCCTATAATTATGTTAAGTACTAGTTTTGTTGGTTGTGTTTTGTTGGGGAGGAGATAAATAGCAGTGCAGTTCTTCCTCCTTTTCTCCAACTCATCCAAACGACCTCGCATGTGCGGACTAGTCACTAAAATAGAATGATCTTGAGACGACGATCTCAACGGTATAACATGCGTTGCACGATTATTGGTTTTTGGTTGTGATTGCGAAGAGAGAAGTTAGGGAAAAGAAGGGACACACAGTCATTTTGCCTACGGTTGATCGAACCGAAACATAAAACGACAATACTAATGCATGCATGACGACATGATTTTTGAAATGCATGCGAAAACATAAAATCAAAATAATTAAAATTTTAATTGCAATTTTTCAAACAATTTGATTTAAAAAAAACAACATTTGAATTAAACACTGGATTTTTTTTAAACGAGTCATAAAATCAATAGATCACTAAAATAAATAGTAACAGCCCGATTATGAAAATTGGGATGTTACAGCCCGTCCCCGCCTTCGTTGTACCCGTGCGCCCCACTTTTCCCCCCTTCTCCGCGTGGACAAGCCACCCCCGCCATCCGCCATTGTCGGCCGACAACCCCTCCTCCTCCTCCTCCTTCGGGCCTCCCCGAGCCCTATAAAAGCGAGCAACGGACGCGCCTCCCTCTCCTCTCCCGTTTTCCCCCGTTTCCCCTCTCTCCGTCACCCTAGCTCGGTCGTATTTCTAGCCCGACCCGCCACCACCGCTGAGCCTCCTCCGGCGCTGCGGACCTCACCTTCGGCATCATCGCACCGAGGGGCACCTCGTGCGCGCCTCCCTGTCCCCGGACCATCCTCGAGTGCCGCCTCCACCTTCGGCCATCGCCGCCGCCTTCCTCGCTCACCGTCGGTCTTCCGGTGACGCCGCGTCCTCAAACTCGTGAGCATCAAGCTACCCGCGAGCACCTCTAGCCGCTGGTGCCTTCACTGTTGGCCGCCACCCAACCGTTCGCCGGTGACCCTTGGGACGAGCGCACGGCCGCTCTTGTCCGACGTGGCAGCCCACGTGGTGTCCGCGTCATCGCCACCTAGGCGCCACCTCCCCTCTTTTGCTGAGGTGTCAGCCCGTCAGCAGCCCGAGTGGCACTCCCACCCTAAACCCAATTCCAAAACCGTGTAGACCTTGCCCACAAACACCTACCCATTGACAGTGGGCCCCACGCGTCAATTTCATTTCTTTTATTTTATTTCGGCCAAAAATTCCACTGATGATGTCAGCTGACGTCATATTTGTCTTTTCTTTTAGGAAAAGAATTCCGAAAATCTGGAAAAAAAACATTGATTTCATTATTTCATGTGATTTCCAACTTCCGAAGGTCGTAACTTCTTCATTCGAACTCCGATTCGAGTGATTCAAATTTCTAAATTCATCTAAAATCCTCCTCTTGCTGTTAGTACTAATTTGGAATTTACTTGGATTTGTTTTATTTATTTAGCTCTTTTCACACGTGTAGATTCTGGCGTTTCGGAAGATTTCTCAGACCCGACGACCAAAGCGCCTCAACTCTTCAACGAAGGCAAGTCATAGACCTTTGATCATACTGAACCCATTTTACAAAACTATATTGTTTGATATAAACATGCATTGCTAGTTTTATATTAAATGGATTCGGGAGTAGATAATTGCCTTATTAATGTATGACTCCTTGCTAAATTGCTATCGACATGTATCCTTGAATGACATGAACCCTTGGACACCTTAGGAGGGTTTAGTTTAGTTGGAAATTGATAAATTGCCAACACGGGTATCGTAATATGCTTAGCCATGCTATAGTTGTACGTTGGGACTCATGATCACTGGCTCGTATGGATAAACATCACTAAATGAATTATGGAATCGTGGCGCGACCACTTTTATTAAAAGCTGTTGTGCCAAGGCTAGGGTGGTCTTTGGCCGGGTTGAACCGAAAATGTTTTATGCTTGGGCGAGTGGGCGGTGGTGAGTGTGGGTGCCGTAACGCACTTTGGGACATGGCTTAGTGTCGCCTGAGCAGACAACTAAGGACATAACCTTGAACCATTGATCTGGATCATCCCATGTAACCACATGTCTAGACTGGGATAGACCTGGCCAATTAATTAGCTAAGCTTTGATGTGGTTCTGTTTGGGTTGAGAATGGCGCAAGAGGGGGCCCGTAACGGCGAATCCTTAGCGAGCAGAACTGGGTCAAAGCAGAACTTTGTAAAGGCCTTGACGTGTACTCTAGACTGCTTACCTAAGGAAGTGAGCGGTGGCATAGATATATGCTGGACAAACTAGAGAAGTCGTGTCTTATGGGTAAAGCTATACAACCTCTGCAGAGTGTAAAAACTATTCGAATAGTCATATCCCCGATTATGGACACGTCCGGAGATTTCACGCAAGGGGTAGATGTTTTCATCAAAAGGGTGGGAATCGATGGTTGGATGGAAAGGTTGGGTTGATCTCTAGTTGTTTCAAAGAACTGAATTGCTTATGTAATAATGTTTTAAATTGTGCTTTCAATCTACTTATTGTATTTACTGTGAACAATGCTTTCTGCAAAATAGCCATAAAGCTATCTTTTTCTAGCCTCGTATGAATAATAATTGCATACATTTCCCTATGACTTGCTGAGTACATTCAAAGTACTCATGGCTTGCGCCCTGTGTGATTAATCTCCACAGAAGAACCAGGGAACTCAGGGTATTATGAAGAGGAGTATCTTGAAGACTTTGCGAACTAGGTCGCGTTATCCACTCGATTGCCTGCGGGCATGTCGAATGGCCACCCTGAGATATTTTGTTTCCGCTACAAGTTATCTTTTGTTGTTAAGCCCTACATGGCAACTCTGTAAGACTTGACTATAAGGTCCTTTTGCTACTAAGTAATATTAATTTGTCCGCTTCATCGTTATTTGGTTGTATGGTTATGATTACATCTTTGTTGTAACTGTGCGAGCTAGCTACTGATCATGGGACTAGTTCGGAATGCACAGAGGGTCCTGGCCTACCCGGGGTCCCAACAGGCGACCGCATATCTTCTTGGTATCAGAGCGCGGTTGACTTAGTGGGATTACTTATTTCAAGTTTAGATTAATTTTTCTTTGTTGTTCTTTATTCCTAGAGTCCATAAACCGAAAATTGCAACACAAAAATTCCAAAACCCTAGTTTTAATCTGTTATTTTTGTGAGTTTTGTTATGTTTTAATCCATTAGAATTTTTGTTTAGTGCTGATCTTAGTGTTCCTTTTGCGTAGCTTAATCCTTGTGTTTCATCTAAACCCTAAAATTTGTTGGTTTTGAACTCCTCAAAGCCAGTACAAAAAAACTCTACCCTGACGCGCTACAATACCGCGCGCTATAGTACTCGTGCGAGAGGCAGCGCGCACGGTTCTGCATGCTACAGTACCACCCTCGAACTACAGTGTCATGCAATGAATAGTGCTACGTGACTATAGTACCGCATGTGTATCTTATCATGTGTGGTTGATTCAATAGCAATTATTTGGTTGTTAATATTTGCACAAGTAATTTTCTTCACTTATATTTTATTTCATCTTCGAGACTAGCTGTTGAAGATTGCTTATGGGGTTGCTCTTATAATTAATTGCATATACTGAATTTTGGCTCGTGAGTGATCCCTTTGCAGCCAACCGAAAAAAAGAATGGAAAAGAGGAAACCACACGAGAGAAAGAGCCGGGGTTAGCAAGAATTAAATCAAAAGCAAAAGAGAGAGAGTGAAGCATCCGCAAGTGGTTCAATTGGCTACCCTAAATCAACACAGGAAACCTAGTGAGTTCTTTTGGTTGGCAAGAAAAGAAAAAATTTAAAAAAGTTTCGACCGCGTAAAAGATTTCCAGATTGTGTGCTTACTTATTTTGAGCAACCTTGTGCCCTTATATTTTTATCATGGCAATTGGCTAGCCTGTCTCCTAGTACTTGGTGCAAAACGAGCTATTTAAACATCAATTTCATAATGTCCTTCTATTTAGCTCATTCCTTTGTTTGCATTGAGTCACATTGATCTTTGCGTGTGCGTTCATACACCTCATTTAAACCTATTGGATCAACACTTAGGCAAAGTATTCTAGCTTGAGTTATTACTTAACTTTACAGCATCAAGAATTTCAGCTTGCTTAGGGTATACACTTCCATACCAAGCTCTATTAAATAACTGTTGTTGTGCAATTGTGAACACTTTTAAATTTGCTTGATCATCACTTTGCTATTGTAGATTCTACCAAGTGTAAGTTTCTTTTGGCCATAATTCACTTCGGAATGGTAAGAACTTTACTTGGGAAAGAAAAGAGAGGGATTGAGTGGATTTTACTAATCATCCATATACTCTGTTGTTGTTTTGTGTTTTCTTTTGTACAATTTAACCATATCAGGTAGAGAAGATAGCTATAGAGAGGAGCAAGATGTTGATCTTAATGCACCAGTGACTCGTTTCCAATACCAAGCATTGAGAAGCACATTGCAACAAGAATTTGTAGGTGGCGCCACAGCAATGGAGGAACAACTGGGGCATATATGACTAACTCATTGCAGGATCTTCGCATCGAGCTCAATCAACAAATGAATGTGTTACGTATGAGCATCGTGAATGTTGTGTGGGCACTTCGTCCACACAAGAAGAAGATAGTGTGCATCTACCGGCTCACATACCTCCACGAGATGAGGGAGGTCTCTGCACGAGTTGCCCAGGATGCTCAACAATGGTGAGACCGTGTGGTGGCACAAACCATACGGCCACCTTCGCCTTTGAGAGGAGATAGGGGAGGCGTCCAAGGACCCGGGAAGGGTCGTGGGCATGGTGGCCGAGGTGGGGGGCCGCCTCACTTCGCCGCCAACGACTTGTACCACTACGATGATGGATACCACCGTCGACACCGCCACGGCGATGAACGACCTAATGAAGAGAAATTTGGTAAGCTTAAATTTACTATACCAATATTTTCACGTACACATAATCCCGAAGATTAACTCACTTGGGAGCCCAAGGTGGACAAGGTGTTTTGTATGCACAACTACTCCGAGGCGAAGAAAATACACATGGTTGCACTTGAATTTGACAAATATGCACTAATATGGTAGGAACAAGTTCAAAATCAAAGGAGAGAGTACAACAAACCTCCCATCACTACATGGGAAGAGATGAAGTATCACATGAGAGCGAGGTTTGTTTCTAAACATTATAAACGTGATTTATTTGATAAATTGCAGCAAATGAAGCAAGGAACTCTCACGGTGAAGGAGTATTATAAAGAGATGGAGATGGTCGTGATTCGAGCTAATATATTTGAGCAAGAAGAACAAACAATGGCTCGCTTCTTTGCTAGTTTGCACCCTCCCTCAAGCGCATCACCGAATTTCAGCCCTACAACAACATGGTGGAGTTGGTGCATCAAGCAACCAAGGCTGAAAGGCAAGTGCAACAAGATATGAGAGCAACAAGAACATCATCATACACACCCCGTTCAACACCTACAGGAGGTGGGAAGAATGCAACAACACCCATTGCCAAGAAGAGTCCAGCACCTTCTACCTCATCTTCAGTGGGTTCTACCGCAAGTAGTGTTATCCAATGCTTCAAATGCCTTGGACGAGGTCATATGCAAAAAGGATTATCCAAATAACAAGGTTATGTTGTTATTGGAGACTGGGGAATATGACCCTACTATTGAGGAGGAAGTCGAGACCCTTGCCGATTTTGGAAGATTTGGAGACGCACATGAGGAAACACAAGAGGAGGAGGCGCATAGGAATGTTGTTTGTGATCCTAAGGCTGGTCCTATACTTGTGTGTACACCGACAGTGTTGAGTGTACAAACAACATCAAATCATGAACAGCGTTGCAATCTTTTCCAAACCCAGGCTCACGTGAGCCAGGATGGTAAGTGTTGTAAAGTTATTATTGATGGTGGTAGCTGCCATAATTTAGCTAGTAAAGAGCTATATTCTAAACTTGGTTTGAAATATAAGAAACACCCACATCCATATAAAATTCAATGGTTAAATAATGTTAGGTCAATGAATGTTGGGTATACAGTTGATGTTAGCTTTCAGATCGATTCTTATTGTGATACTATAGAATGTGATGTTGTGTCCATGGAAGTATGTCATTTGTTATTAGGAAGACTATAGCAATATGATCGTTTTGTGATTCATGATGGAAGAACTAATCAATATAAGTTTATGTGGAATAATAATGAAATAGTGTTACAACCATTAACTCCTCAAATTATACATGATAACATGCTAAAGATTGAGGTGAACGTAGAGAATGAGATAGGGAAGGAGCAAAAGAGTGTGATTCCACAAAAAGGAGTGAGAGCCACAAGCTAATACTAAGTGAAGAAAGAAAGAATGAGGAAGAGAATAAGTTAATCATGATAGCCATTAAATCTAATTTGAGAGAGATGAGAGATGATTCCATTTTGATGCACTTTGTATTACTGTACAAAGATATTTTGCTTTCTACTAATGATTTAACCTCTCTTCCTAGTGTGGTTTCTCAAGTTTTGCAAGCATATGAGGATGTCTTTCCGGGGGAGGTACCCGCTGGTCTACCACCCATTCGAGGCATTGAACATCAAATTGACTTGGTACCAGGAGCTCCACTTCCCAACCGACCACCGTACCGCACAAATCCGGAGGAGACAAAAGAAATTCAGTGGTAAGTGCAAGCGCTCATAGACAAAGGGTATGCATACGAAAGTCTTAGTCCTTGTGTCGTTCCTGTTATTCTTGTTCCTAAGAAAGATGGTACATAGATGATGTGTGTAGACTATAGAGCTATCAACAATATTACCATTCGTTATCATCATTTTATTCCTAAATTAGATGATATACTTGATGAATTAAGTGGCTCTACTATCTTTTTCTAAGATTGATTTGCATGGTGGATATCATCAAATAAGAATGAACATGGAGATGAGTGGAAAACAACTTTTAAAATGAAATTTGGATTGTATGAATGGTTAGTGATGCCATTTGGTTTATCTAATACTCCTAGTACATTCATACACTTAATGAACCATGTTTTGAGACATTTTGATATATAGTCGCTCCTTGGACGAACATGTTGAACACGTTAAACAAGTGCTAGAAGTGCTAATAACTAAACAATTGTATGCTAATTTTAAGAAGTGTAATTTTGCACAAACAAAGTGGTGTTTTTAGGTTATGCTGTTTCAGCTCATGGAATTGAAGTAGATGACTCTAAAGTTGAAGCTATTCGAAATTGGTCTAAACCTGTCAATGTTAGTCAAATTCGTAGCTTTCATGGGCTTGCCGGTTTTTATCAACGTTTTGTAAAAGATTTCGGCAACATTACTGCCCCATTAAATGAATTAACTAAAAAGGGAGTTGCTTTTGTATGGGGAGAATCACAAGTTAAAGCCTTTGCCGAACTAAAGAAGTGTTTGACTGAAGCACCATTGCTTATTTTACCTTATTTCAATAAAACTTTTGAGATTGAATGTGATGCTAGTGGGATAGATATTGGTGGTGTTTTGATGCAAGACAGAAAACCTATTGCATACTTTAGTGAGAAACTTAGTGGCGCACAATTGAATTATCTTGTTTATGACAAAGAATTATATGCTCTTGTGCGTACTTTAGAGACTTGACAACATTATCTTCGGCCTAAAAAATTCATTATTCATTCTGATCATGAAGTTTTGAAATACCTGAAAGGTCAAGCTAAACTGAATTGTAGACATGCTAAGTGAGTTGAATTCATTGAGACTTTTCCATACATTGTTAAATACAAGAAAGGCAAAGAGAATGCGGTAGCTGATGCATTATCTAGAAAGAATGTGCTTTTAACTTAGCTGGAAGTAAAGGTACCAGGATTAGAGAGTTTGAATGATTTATATGCTTTCGACCATGAATTTTCAGAATAATATTATAAATGCAAAGATGGAAAAGGATGAGACAAGTATCATATACATGATGGGTTTCTTTTTTGTGCTAACAAACTATCTGTTCCAGCTTCGTCCGTGCGTTTGTTCTTGTTGTAGGAATCTCATGCAGTGGGATTGATGTGACATTTTGGTAGAGACAAAACTTACATGATGTTAGCTAATCACTTCTATTGGCCCAGGATGAGACGTGACGTCGAAGGTTTGTTCAACGATGTATCACATGCCATAAAGCTAAATCGAGACTTAATCCACATGGTTTGTATAGTCCACTTCCAATTCCTAGTGCACCTTGGGGGGATTATGTTTTTGTAGTTATGGATAGGTTCTCTAAGATGGCTCATTTTATTCTTTGTCATAAGAGCGACGATGTGTCGTTTGTAGCTAACTTATTTTTTAGGAAGATTGTCAGATTGCATGGCATGCCAAGAACTATTGTTTCAGATCGTGACGTCAACTTTATGAGCTAATTTTGGAAGACTTTGTGGGCTAAACTTGGGACAATGTTGCTCTTTTCGACAACTTGTCACCCACAAAGCGATGGATAAACGGAGGTGGTGAACCGTTGACGAGGATTAAAACATCTATGTATTATTTTTAATACATAAAAGACCATACGTTTTCATGGTCTTAACCCCTAAGGTTCACGACCTCATTGGTCCTAGAGATGCCAGAGGTTACACAATGGGTACCCTGGTCGGACGAAGGCTTGTGCCTAGCTTCCGACTAGGGAACTGCTCGTAAAAGGTATGAACTGATATTTGAAACTGATTCCGGAGATATTCTCTACCGTGTGATGAGTAGAACACGTGCGTATGTTCCATACCACACGACGTTTCTTATCCTAAAACACTGATGAATAACCACCATGCGGTTAAGTATCTCATAAGCATACAACTGTCGAACGGTTGACTCTCCATCAACCGTCATTTAACTCCGACCAGTCGCGATGCTTCACATCATACGTCTTCTCTAGAAGTAACTGTCACCCCTTCAAGAGCTATAAAAATATGGAGCACGGACGGAGCCAAGAGTCGCCGCATCAGACTAAAGCATAGACCTTAGATTCGTGTTTTAAGTCTGGCATTGTAAGATAACAAGCAGTGTTCTCAGTGTAAATAGGAGTAGTTCACCATCTAGTCAGGAGGAATTCCTTGTAAATTCCAGTTCATACTAATAAAAGAGTAGTCTCATTATCTCGCCAGATTTCCCATGTCATCTTCTCCTTTTCTTTTCGTAAGATCGACGTCTTGATCGTCGACAGCTGGCACCGCCGTCCGTGGGGAACGCGACGTGGAATCTTGGAAAAAAATTCTTTGCTCATCAAATCTTTGTCCATTGCCCGTTTGTAATCGCTCATGCGGTTATGGCAGGAAGTTGGAACGAGGAAAACTGGTTCGACCTGGCGGACTACACCAACCTCGACATGGACGCATGCATCCGTGCCATGGAGGAAAATGGAGTCTCTTCATCCTCCTCCTCCACCGCCAGTTCGCCCATCGCAGATATCAGCGAGGCCGACCGAATGGATGAGGATACACCGCTACGATCAGTGGCGGTTTCAGAGGAAGTGTTTTCGATCAGTTCGGAATACCCAAAAGCCTCTGCAAGCCCGAACTTTTTGACCGGCAAAAAAGGTGATGAAAATTCAACACCGCAACTCGAGGATCAATATACCCTTGATGCGATCATGGTTGACAGGTACTCACCGACGGCTTCTGGCAACTCCAGGAGCCAACCGACATCTGGTGACGGTGTCAATGAAACCCCCATTGGTCATAAACCAAGTGGGGATGATAAGGCTCAGCATACAATCGGCAATCCATCGGATCAGGTTGAGACCATTACGAAGACATCAGGAAGTGCTGATCACTGACCACTCTCCATCGTGGAAGCTTCTCGCAGAAGCTCCTCGCAGAAGCTCTGAAAGGTTCTCCCTCGATTACGATGGAAGCTCATTGGAGGATCACTGCTGGAAGCACGAGGTCAATGTAATCATAGATACAGATCAAAATGCCGTATACGGTCCTCCATACGTTGCCTCGCCACCACATAATATGGAGATGGTACGAGCGGTCAAGCACCAAATGCCAGAGGTAACAGAACTGGTGGACGTCCATCAGTTAATTCGCCTGTTTCTACCCCAGCCACTATAAGGGACCAGGCAAGACCAACCAGGAGGTCAGGGGATTAAGGCTATCAGACACCCTCTTCTGGCAGAAACCCTTTGAGACCTTCGGTAACAATACAAAACCTGCAGTGAGTTAGAGATATGTTAAATACTTCTGACCCTGCTTTGGCAGAGACTCCAGGTTTTGTCCAACTTGTAGGTCAAGTATCAGAAATTATCCAACAGACTATATAGTGCACAGAAGCATATCGGGAACAAAGACACTCACAAAGTCAGACCATGACTTCATTCCAGCATTCTTCCCGTAGCAGGGGCCAGCAAGGTCGTGTTGAAGACCAGCTGATACCAAGACCACCTCGACGATTCCGACCAACAAGTCATGAGGGGAGAAGACTGTTCCAAGAATCCTCACCCTCACTTCGTCGAGAGAAGCAATCGCTTGGACCTAGTGATCTTCGACATCATCTAAATCAAGCAAGCAGTCGGAGGTGTTCTAGCAACGTCCACGACCGAATCGGGACACCGGAGCACCGGCAATCTAATCTTAGAAACCGGTCTCCGACCAATTATAATCCGACACCTTTTCAAAGAAGGCGCTATGAAACTATCACAGGTTGTCGAGCCTTCTCCGCAGGGCTCCAGGCTGTGCGTTGGCCAAATAAGTTCCGACCGGCCAATTTGGATAAATTCAATGGCACCCAAAATCCTTTGAAATTTCTCCAGACATACACCACCGCTATCAGAGCCACTGGTGGCGATGAAAATGTAATGGCTAACTATCTTCCCACGGTATTAGAAGGATCAGCCCGAGCGTGGTTGCTCAACATACCGGTCAGGTCAGTCTATACTTGGGAGCAACTTTGAGACCTTCTGATTGCAAATTTTCAGGATACGTATGATCACCTTGGAAAGGAGGATGATCTCCACAGAATCCGGCAAAAGTCTAACGAGACTCTCCGGCAGTACATGAAAAGATTTAGTCAGGTTCGTAACTCAATACCAGAGGTTGCAGAATCTTCTGTTATCCAAGCTTTTAAAACGGGATTGAGAATCCGAAGGTTTACGGAGGATTTAGCTATACATCCCCCACGAACAACCATCGAGCTGTTCGATATGGCCGACAAGTACGTGACAACCAGCGAAGCGGTTGAGTGGAACGAGGCCATTGATCGAAAAGATAAAGTCCCCCAATCTGGCTTAGATAGGATAGAATAGAAGCAAAAGAAGGCTCTCAAGAAAAAGAAACACCGCAAAACCGACGATAAGGAGGTTCTTATGGTTCCTGAAAAATTTACCAAGGGAAGAAATGATTATTTTGGTCATGGCAAGGCTAAAGCCCCGACCAATGAATACAAGAAAAATAAGAAGTGGTGTCCTCTTCACCAACAAGTAGGACACTTCTTGTGAAATTGTCGTGCTTGGCAAAAGAAACTAGAAGATTATTATGCAGGTAAAGGTCCACTCGCGTCAATACAAGAGCTCGGAGAGACAAGCTCCAAGAAGGACAAAGACGGTGGCGAAGAAATGGAGTACCAAGAACCTCAGCACAGTGTCAACGTGATCTTCGGTGGGTCTTCTTCGTACGAGTCCAGACGTCATCTGAAGGCCATGGAGCGGGAAGTCAACCTTACCGAACCTTCGATCGCCGTTAAACCTTCAAGGTGGTCGGAGACAATAATCTCCTTCAGCAAAGAAGATTGCCCTATTCCTTCGACTCGACCAGGTAGGTTCCCTATTGTCGTTGAGCATACTATTAATAACTGCAAGGTTAATTGGGTCTTGATAGATGGGGGTAGTTCTTTAAATATTTTATTTGCAAGCGCATTGGAAGACATGCAGATTCCCAAATCCAAGGTAAAACCTGTGAAATATGCCTTCCATGGCATAGTTCCTGGATCTACCGCCAAGCCAATAGGGCACTTGTCCCTACTAGTCACGTTCGGGAGACCCGATAACTTTCGGACAGAAAAGATTTCATTTGATGTGGTAAATTTCGAAATCGCATATAATGCAATCCTTGGTCGTCCGGCCTTGGCAAAATTCCTGATGACCACGTATTACAGTTATCAGAGTTTGAAAATGCCGGGACCAAAGGGTGTCATCACAGTTCGAGGTGATCAGAAAATAGCCTACGTATGTGATCGGAAATGTTTAGAACTGGTCGATGAACTTCCGATCAGGGGAACTAACACCAGTACCATGCAGATCAAAACTTGAGACCAAAGATGACACCAAAGCCTTCCGACCAGATAAAAGAGGTACAACTCGACGAAAGCGCTTCTCCAGAGGGTGCCAAGATACTGGTCGGAGCAGGACTCAACCCTAAATATGAAGAGTCGCTCGTCTCCTTCCTCCGAGCAAACCAGGACGTATTCGCCTGGCAGGCGTCCGATATGCCCGGAGTCCCCAGGGAGGTGATCGAGCATAGGTTAGCTCTGCAGCCTAACAAAAAACCGGTCAAGCAGAAGCTAAGGCGTTTCACATCTGATCGGAAGGAAGTAATCCAGTCGAAGATTGACAAGCTTCTCAAAGCTAGGTTCATTCGTGAGGTCGACCACCCAGAGTGGCTCGCCAATCTTGTAATGGTTAGAAAAGCCAATGGAAAATGGCGAATGTGTATCAACTTTACAGACTTTAATAAAGCTTGTCCGAAGGATGACTTTCCCCTTCCTCGCATTGATCAATTTGTAGACTCTACTTCTGGGTGCGAGTTGTTAAGTTTTTTAGATGCTTACTCAGGGTACCACCAGATTAATATGAGTAAAGAAGATGAAGAGAAAACTTTCTGCATCACTCCATATGGTACTTACTGTTATGTAAAGATGCCATTTGGTCTCAAAAATACTGGTGCAACATTCCAAAGGTTGATGCAAAAAACGTTTAGTCCGCGAATAGGTCGGAATCTTGAAGCCTACGTTGATGATCTGGTCGTAAAAAGTATCAACACCGGCGATCACATTCCAGATTTACAAGAGACTTTCAATAACTTAAGACGCCATAACCTTAAGTTAAATCCAAAGAAATGTGTATTCAGAGTCTCATCTGGAAAGCTTCTTAGGTTCCTGGTTTCGGCTAGGGGCATTGAAGCAAACCTAGTAAAAATCACCGCCATCGATCAGATGCGCCCTCCGACCACAAAGAAGGAAGTTCAGAAGCTAACCGGCTGTATGGCAGCGCTAAGTCGTTTCATAGCACAGTTATGTGAAAAAGGACTACCTTTCTTTAAGCTTCTCTATAAACATGGAAGTTTCGAATGGACTAAAGAGACAAGCAACACCTTCGAAGAACTTAAACGGTACCTTACGAGTCCCCCAATCTTAGTTTCTCCAAGATTGGGAGAGACATTGCTGATTTACGTGGCTGCAACGCCACAAACGGTCAGTGGTGTGCTGGTCGTAGAACATGACAATGTCCAACGACCGATATATTATGTAAGCGAAGTCTTACACGGACCAGAAGAAAGATATTTGCAGGTACAAAAATTGCTCTATGGTCTCCTTATGGCTTCAAGGAAACTAATGTATTATTTTCAGGCCCATAAAGTGGTCGTACCAACTGAATATCCCCTTGGCCAAATCCTAGAAAACACGGAGTCATTAGGACGAATAGCAAAATGGGCGGTTGAGCTTGGGGCGTTTGACCTCCATTTCATCCCACGAACAACAATCAAGTCCCAAGCAATAGCAGAATTCATTGCCGAATGGACAAACCCTGAACCCACCTAAGGGCCCGAGTACGAACACCACGATGAGTGGACAATGTACTTTGACGGTTCCTTGATGCTCCACAGCTCGGGGCTGGGGTCGTCTTGATTTCCCCTACTGGCGAACAAATAAAGTACGCCATTCAGTTAAACTTTCCTACTACTAACAATGTGGTAGAATACGAAGGTTTGTTGGCAGGACTTCGAGCAGCTCGTTCGCTCGGGATTTGCAGATTGCTAGTGAAAGGCAATTCTCAACTAGTAGCGAATCAAGTGGGGAAAGAGTATCAGTGCTCTAGTACCAAGATGTCGTCATATCTGGAGGAAGTACGAAAACTTAAAAAGCATTTCTTCAGTTTTCAGATCCAACACATTCCTAGAAAGGAAAACTTTCTGGCAGACCAGTTGGCACGGATGGCTTCTACAAGTACATCCGTCCCGCCCGGAGTTTTTCTCGAGAAACTCGATTCACCCTCGGTGGTCGAGCCTTCCGATGACATAGATGTTCGCAAGGAGGTCGCACACCTCAATTCTACAAACATGGATGCTCCACAGGTCGATGATGGTTAGCGCCATCACGATCACGGTAGAGATTGGATGACATCGATCTACAATTATCTTCAGCATGACCTCATTCCAGAAGATGATGTAGAGGCCGATCGTATAGCACGAAAAGCCAAATCATATACTCTAATTGAACGTACCTTGTACAAGCGAGAATCTCACGGAGTGTTGATGAGATGCATATCTCAATCGGTTGGCATTAAATTGCTAACCGAAATTCATGAAGGAGTCTATGGAGCCCATCATTCCCATAGAACGCTGGTCGGTAAAGCCTTTAGACAAGGGTACTACTGGCCAACTGCCCTTCATGATGCAAAAGAGCTCATGACGAAGTGCGTACAATGTTAGTTTCATAGCCGACAAGTACATCAGCCGTCCCAAGCTTTGCAAATAATTCCTCTTTCTTGGCCTTTTGTAACCTGGAGACTAGACATTCTGGGACCTTTCCCAAGAGCACCTGGGGGCTTTGAGTTTCTTTTCATCATGATTGACATGTTCACTAAATGGATCGAAGTCAAGCCAGTTGTGAAAATTACAACTGAGGCTGCCAAGAGGTTTCTCACAAAAACGTGATCACACGATTTGGTGTACCCAGTCGTATAATCACAGATAATGGTACCCAGTTCTCCCGCAGTAATTTTCAGGAATTCTGTGACGGCCTAGGTATCAAGATACATTACGCTTCATTGCTCATCCGCAGAGTAATGGAGCAGTTGAGCAAGCCAATGGTATCATAATGTAAGGAATCAAACGACGAGTTTTCGATCAGTTACTTACACGGTCAGGGGCTTGGGTTCAAGAACTTCCTTCTGTGTTTTGGACCGTTCGTACCACAACTAGTCGTGCGACCAGTGAAACACCATTCTTTTTTGTTTATGGGGCTGAAGCCATGCTTCCTCTAGAACTAAAAACTGGTTCTGCTCGGACTGATTGCTTTTCAGAAAATGATCAGTGTGAACGACGACTTGATGACATCAATTTCCTTGAAGAATGACGAAATCAAGCTTTGATACGATCAGCGATGTACCAACAAGCCATGCGTCGGTACCATAGTCGTAAGGTGCAACCTTGTAGCCTAGTTGTAGGTGATGTGGTTCTTAGAAAAATTCAGAACCAAACGGGTCGCAACAAAGTTTCACCCAAGTGGGAAGGTCCATACACTGTTGTCGAAGTCACCCGACCAGGTTCGGTACGGTTAGCTATGTCGAACGGGCAAATCTTGTCTAATTCATGAAATATTGATCAATTGTGTAAGTTCTTTGTATAAATTCTTGTATTTATTTCATTTCATATTTCAATAAAGATGCATTTCCTTTCTAAAGATAAGTATGGTTGTTTATAATTATTATTCGTTGCTCATGGTCATATACCATTATTGTTGATGATTGATCAGAGAAGACACTCATTCTCTCCGATATCCTAAACTAAGAGGGATCTCCATTACTCAGTGGTGCTGACTTAAATGTCAAATGCCACACCGGTCTTAGTCGTGATCATTGCTTCAATGATTCCCACGCACGACCACATACTCTTTTCTCAAAGAAATATACGAGTATAAGGAGTACCACTCAGACAATTTATATGGTTTTGTTATTTCTCGAGAATTCAAAGATTACTATTTTATGTCAACATTCTGTTCTACTCTTGTTTGGATACTGGTCGGGACACGGAAAGCCTCCTAGTCGAAGTCTCTCCTCTCTACACGTGGTCCTGCCCACTGGAAGGAGCTTCCTAGTGACGGTCCTTTTCCTACGATCCTCGCTGCCAGTCGGACTTGAGCATGAGCATGTTTTGCGAAATATTTTACAAATCTTCAATTCTTGGGATTCATTACGACCAGTTTCGAATAATTTATATAAACAAAGGTACTTATCATTTTCTTTTTTGCATACATCTTTTGAATACTTTCTTCTCATCAAAGCAAGTCTTGTTATATCTTCAGACTATCTGTGGTATCTCACAGTGATTCGGTAATGGACAAGATCTAGACTAGTCGAAATCATACAACGATTCCGACCAAATGATTTTCTAGTGTTCACTAGATCATTATCAGCACTTATACCATGGTCGTCGTTATTACTTAGTTTCTTGGTCTACTGCTTTTTTTTTAGTAAAGTTCATCTACTAATATAAGCAGTCGGGGGCTAGGAAATATGTGAGTATTTAATAACATCGATAACAAGAACTTTGTTGATGATATAAGGTAAGTTTTATTTACAAAGTCTAAATATTACATTTATCTACTTGTTAGAACTACCATACTGGTCACTGCGTGATGGATATCCGACTTCCATTTCCTCAGCAACTTTCTCTCCGAGAGGTCTTACTTCCTCGAGAAGTTTTGTTGCTTCATCTTCGGAGCAGTCGAAGTCTTCTTCAATAGCTCCAAGACGGACAGAGGGGTCGGAAGCCTTTAGTTTTGCCAAGGCAACACTAACTCCATTCGCGATGGCTTCCTTCATTGTCTTGGCATGGTTCTCTCGATAGAGTGTAATCATTTTCTTGAGATCTTCGAGTTGATGGCCAACAAAATTGATTCTCTCCGCAGGGTCTTTTAGAATGGGCAGTTGCGTTCCCGACCCCAGGTCGAAGAGCATCTTGTTCAAAGCCTTGACTTTGTCTTCGAGACTCCGATCGAGTTCAGCCCCTTGGCCACGCTCAAACTCAAGAGTTCTCAAGAGTTTTTTCTGCCCGTTCAAGTGCTTGAGTTTTTTCTGCATGAGTGGATAAAAAAAGAGTCAACACACACTTTAAAATTGGAGTCATGGAATACTGGTTAAGTCTACGACTAGTTACCTTTGGTTTTCTTCTCACAAGAGTCGAAAACATCTTTTTGTCTGGTCATCGCATGTTCGATCGACCGGTCTTTACGTTGATTTTCTTCCCTAAGTTTTATTATCATGGCTTCCTTAGCCATGACCTCTTCTTTAATTTTCTCTAAATCTATCAAATATGGTAGAAAGAGAAGATTGAGTTATGAAAGAGGAATAGGATGATAAAATGTAGGAAGTCAAGTTAAAAGAGAAAAGTTGTTTCTTCTCAATTCGGAATGCTTTTGCTCCAGAGTTTTTATTTGTTGGGTCAGTCCTCCGACCACAGTATAGTTCTTGACCACATGCTACAAAGATAAATCCCTTTCTTTGGTAAGTTTTCAAAGAAACTTCAAAAGAAAGAATTATAATGATGGTCGTAAGAACATTTACCCGAATCACCACGTCATTATATTCGGCAAAAATCATATCTGGACCCATCTCAACTTGACGGTCCGAGATCTTTGCCCAGGCCTCGTCAAGTTCCTTATCCTCAATAAATCGGGGGGGGGATGGGAACTTGTTAACCTGAGGAGTATTTCCAAGAGGAGGTGGAACCTGTTGGGAATCTCTAGGGATGACTACCTCCGGAGACGGAGTGAGGATCACTAAAGGATCCTGAGCAGATGTTGGTGCTGATACCTGCTCGGAGGCTTCTTTAACCACTTCATCCTTTGCAGTATTAGCCTGAGGAGTGTCCTGATCGGGAACCTCCACGACCACCTCTTCCACAGGAACCTTTTCTTGAGGGGTGTTCTAGTCGAAAACAACTAGAACACCAGAAGATCTACGAAAGATGAAAGTAAGGAAGATCAAGGTTCCAACATATCAAAAATACCCAAGGTATGTATGTACATGATTTTTTCATTTAAATATACTTGGTCGATTTTTTGAGTTTGACCTTATGTAACATCCCAATTTTTGGGAGTTTTTGATTTTTTTTTTCAAAATAAAAATAACTATTTGAATTTTCCTAAGTTGTTAAAGCTTAATTTGAATTTTCATAAATAAAAACAATTTAATGTGAGTAAATCAAACTCCAATTAATTAAGAAAATTGTTTTATTTCATTTTTTGGTTTTTTTAATTGGAGTACCTTTTTCCAAGACCTTGTTATTTCCTTTGAGTTTTATTTATTTCTTTTTAGTTTTCTCGAAGCTCGGGGTCTTTTCGAAGCTTGAAAATTAAAATGAACCATTTACATTTTATTGAACTAAGTAAAGCTTAAATTGAATTTCTGAAGGAAAAATATTTTAATTGGCTAAAATAAACTTCAAAAAAAATCCAAAATTATCTTATTTAGTCTATTCAAGTTCCAAAGTATTTTATAAAATATTCTCGGATTTTTGGATTTTTTTTTTGGGATTTTCTTTCTTTCTTTATTTTCTCTCTCCTCCCTTGCTCCTATTCATTGTTCATCTTGCTCCCGTGGCATTTGGCTTTTGCCCACGCCATGGCAGCCTTTTTCCCATGCCCTGCCGGCCACACACTGGCCCTCCTGCTCCCAGTCGCCCAGCGCATGCCCTGCTGCAGCTCCCCTATGCCGACCTACACAGCCGCCCCCCTTCCAGTGCTGCTTCCCCCTCCCCTTCCTCTATAAAAGTAGCAGCACTCCACCTCCTCTCCTCCCTCTCTCCCTCCCTGTGCTGCCTTCCCTCTCCCTCCTCCAGTGCAAACCACCAGGAAGATCCCTCCTCCAGCTCCAGTTCCCCTCCTCCTTGCTCTCCCCAACCGAAAACACAGCAGCCACAACCTTCTTTCTTCCTTTCCTCCCCTCCAAAGCCAGCGGCACAAGCTCAGCTTCTTCCCCCATGCTTCTCCCTCCACCATGCCGACAGCCCATGCAATCCGGTTCTCCTCTCCATCTTGTGCAGCTGCAGCAGCTCCCCAACCGAGCTCCCCTCCCCCTTGCTTCCTCTATGTAAAGACCTGCAGCACCTCCTCCTCCCCTCCTCTTCTCCCTCTCCTCCCCTTTCTTTCTTCTTAACCGAAGCTGTCATGAGCTCTTTGCTTCTTCTCCAAAAACATCAAGCCACCAGCTCCCGTGCAGCTCCCCCTTTCTTCTTCTTTTTTTAAAAAAACCGAGCCCTGCATGTAGCCAATTCATACTCCTACAAAAACCTGCAGCCCCCTCTCCTTCCCTCTCCCCCACCAGCAGCTCCCCTCCTCCCTTTCTTCTGCCCCATCGAAGCAGCAAAGCATTGCCGATCGAGCTCCCCATTTCTTCTTCCAGTCCATGTTGGAATTAATCTTGACATGTAATTTCTTTAGAGTCTGCATGTGTTGGACCGAAAAGGCGACTAGAGGGGGGTGAATAGGAGCACGATCTCTTTTTTTCTCAAATTGAATTCAATACGAATATCACTCCAATAGCTATGTAAGCTATGAAGATCAATCAATCAAGCACAACGGAAGACTTGTATTGAATCCAATCAACACCTCGAAGCAAAATCTTCAAAAACTCAAAACACCAAGACCCGGGCGGTCTGACATCTCACGGGGGCGGTCAGACCGGTCGGCCTAGCGGTCGGACCGATCCCAGCGGTCGGACCTCTCTCTCGGGCGGTCAGACCTCTAGTTCAATGAACAGTAAAATCAGCACGGGAAATCAAAACGCAAATTGAGTTAATTTTTTATTCGTGCGTCCAAACCTTATGAAACTTGACACACACCTTCTCAAGGATGTCAGGAACCTGTTTCAAGCAATGATCGTGAAGATCCTTGCCAAAGTTCAGACCTTTTTCCATTTGAGTGAAGGTGGTTCGAAAACCGAGCAAAAATCGAAATCTGATCTAGAGACTTGCTCGTGGGTGATTGATGCTCAAGATGACCCTAGATGGGTTCCCACATGTTGCAGCAAGTTAGATCACGGCAAGAAATCAACCAAAAACTCGTGGATCAAAGAAAGGCTCAAAATCACCAAATAGAGATAAAGAAAGCAAATGAACTCATCTTTGAGAGAACTTTCTTTGGATTGATTTGATATGGTATTGGTTTACAGCCACTCCATCAATGGAGGACAAAGACTCAATACATGAGCATGAAATCAAATCCAACTCTCTAGAACCCTAACCTCCACTACTCCTTTCCCTAAGCAAACTAGGGTTTCAAACATATGAAAGGGTTGAGGGGGTGCAGCCACCTCCCTCCTCTATTTATAGTGGAAGCCTAGACCTTCTAGAAGAGTTTCCATAATGGGCTCCCGTTAAGGCCCAACACAAACGGGTCACACACACACGCATTTTAAAGCGCCGTCTTCATCTCCTCTTGACCTAATCCGCTTCTCCAACGCACCGTCTTGCGCCGCGGGTTGGCAAAAGGTAACCAAGGCGGTATTTGGTAAAATTACTAAAATACCCCTTCTCGATCTTTTTCGAAGACCGATTCCAATCTTCGCGAAGCAGTCGCATGCTCCGCCACGTGTAGGTTGATCCAACGGCTCTCATCATATTGGCAAGTCTCTCCCATCCGGCTCCCACTGAAACCACCATGGCACTTGCACCGACCCTCGCGCCGCTTGATCCAACGTCGCCGCGACCGAATCGCGTTCGGTCACCTTTGTCCATCTTGCACCATGCTTGAGTCCAATGACTTCACCCGGCATCGTCGATCGTTCTGAACCTCAGCTCTCCAAGCCTAGTCCCGATCATCCTCGCTGTTGACCGTCGTTGACCACCAAACAACCTGCACAACAATAGACCGGTCTGCTCCAAAAATTATGGGACCAAGAGCAGTAGAACCTCCTCTCTTGCCTACACCCTCTATTTTTGGCCCAGCCTCAAACTACAAAACTACTTTCATGGCGGTCGATCGCTCGGTGTTGGCGGTCGAACCACACTGCAGTCGGTCGGACCGCCGCTCGCCGATCGACCGCGATCTTTCAACCACGAGCTTGACTGAACCACGGCGGTCCGATCGCCACCATGGCGGTCGATCCGCTGAGGCCCGATGAACTTGAACTTTGTCGGCACGCTTTTTCGTAAACCTTCAACGTCATTGCCAATTGTCACATCATTCTAAGATCATAAGCATATCCCCATGATATCCACAATCTTCCCCTTGATAAACACATTGGCAATATTCAACAAAACAAATTTTGAGGTTTGAAAAGTAAAAACTCGACGTTTTCGCGCAAAGGCACAACTTGGTCCATATGCAAGAGAAAGCAATGGAAATGACCAAGCTGGCTTCAGAATAGTATAAGCAAGTGAGATAAGGCAAAAGAAAGCGAGAAAGCTTCATTTTCCAGAAAGAGTCAACATCTCACTTAAGGTCCATAATTGTTCGATATGACCTTTGATCATCGTGAGGTTCAAGAATTGCAATTCAAGTTCAGAAATAGCAATACGATCAAACGAATGCAAATATGAAAGTCCCCTTCACTATGATCCTCAGATTTCAGATTTTCTCCCCCTTTTTAACACTTTTATATCTTCTCCCCTTTATACATCTCGAAATATCTTCTCCCCCTTTGACAATGGAGTCATCAAGGAATCACGCCTTCCTCTCGTCCAGAGATAATAAATGCAGAATGAGGGAAAAATATAAGAAGCAGCATGCATGAAATGCAATGGAGTGACTTCATATTTTTGTATTTTTTTTCATTTTTTTTATCACAAGAAGCTTTGGAGATTACCCAAAAGAACAAGCTAGCATTTCTAATATTGCACAAACAACATATCAGCCTGAATGCGCTAGCAAGATCATGATAAGACATATATAACAAAGCTAAAGCTAGGAGGCTCAATATAAAGCAATGAATTTTAGCATTTTAAGCAAAGCTTCAAATCTAGCAAGTTCATCAACAGAGATCCTAAGATGATACTAGCCATGTCAAAATGTCAATGTGAGATCAAAAAGCTAACAATGACCACATTAAGAGACAAACAGGTCCTGAATTGAATTATTTTGCTCAATTTTTCTCAAACGCCCATTTTTCAACAGTTTTTCATTTTACACAAAAGCAGTTTTAGATTCTTAAAAAAACAAGAAGCTCAAGTAATGATCAATACTAGATTCAAGAGCTAACACAGCAATTTTGACAGGGCCAATCTCACAAAAGGAGCACTAATTGCGCAACTGGCTAAAAGATCCATAAATTGCAGTTTTTAGTTCAAGTTATCTTAAAGTTCTAACTCATTCAGCAAAGACTTAGCTACACATGTGAAAGCATGATAATTCTAGCAAGTCAAAGAACTAGACATGGCATTTGAGCAGAATTGAAATACTAAAGCTCAGGAGGGTTGTAACATCCCAATTTTAGGCTTGTGCTTCAAATGTAAGAAAATGAGTAGAAATTAAAACTTTTTCTTACCTCCTGTATTTCCTATTGTACCAAGCAAGTATTGTACAAGAAGTTATGGAAATCTGAAGTCACAAGTCTTTTGATCCAAATCTTGAGCTTCAAAAACAATCTTGTCAACCTCTTGATCATCTCACGGAAATATTTTTCCTAAGTTTTGGGATGGTATGTGACCCCTCTGAAAAAGTTCACAATTTTTAGAAATTGTTTGAATATTTTTGGAGGTCAGTCAAACCAATTCAAAATCTGGTCAAACCTTGGATCAGTGCCTTGTTAAATTTTTGGAGGAAAATCCACAGCACCAAAGCCTCTGAAAATTTTATACAAGGTCATTAACTCAGCTAGCAAGCTCCTGTAAAAATTCCATAATTTTTGGAGTGAGTTTGCTATCTCAAACAAATCCTCAAACTCCAAATCTGTTTGAAACTCAATTTAGGTGCGAGTCAAACTCGGGCTCGAGTCGACCGAGTCGACCAGACGATCGACTCGGTCGAGCCATGTGCGCAGCGCGCACCCGAGCTCGATCTCGTGCGCAAGGTGAGTCGTTGGATCTCCATCCGGTAGCTCACGACCTCCCCGATCCGGAGTTCTTGGCGCCCTCGGCGCTTTGGGTGGTCAAGCCACTGGATCTCCATCCGGTGGTCACGACCTCCCGGACCTCCTCGCCGCGCTCACGACCTCCCCACTCGGCGATTCTCGGACGTCCGGGACCTCCCGAGCACATTTGGGGCGTCCAGGACCTCTCCTTCGGCTCTGTTCTTCTTCCTCTGACCTCCTCGAGCCACGAGTCGTCATGGTTTTCCCGCACCGTGCGTGTGTGAGTCGAGCGGTTGGGAGCGTGGCTGTCACTTTTTCGTCCTTCCCAACGTCTCTTTCGCGGGCATTAATTGTGTCGAGCCTAGCCCTAAGAGGAGTCATCACCTACCTACCGCTCTTGTCAAATCTAGCAAGTCATGGCGGGGCCATGGACTTTGCTCACGATGGGTTTGCCCTAGCCCTTGTCCAAGCTCCCGGCTATGTATGGCCGGTGGTTCCTTCCTCCTTCTCTTTCCGTCACTTGGTGCCGTTTAGACTCTCTCGATTGTGAGTGTGAGCCTCAAACACCGAGCACCCGAGAGCCCCTTCCTTACCACCATTGTCGAGCTTGGGCTCCTTGAAGGTGTCGGAGCTCCGGTGGTCCCAAGAACTTCGGCCTTGTTCACTGTCATCTTGATCTCCTCAACTCGAGCTGCTCTAACAGGCTTGGTTCTCATTGCGGTGGTGCACGAGTTGGGGAGTAGCTTTGGGTCGAGGCCATCTTCTTCTTCCTCTCCCAGAAGCTCTTCACGCGGGACTTCATCGACCTCCTCCAAGTCCCTCCGTCTTCCTCTGGACCTTCCCTACACTCGGGTGAGTTCATTTTAGTCCCTTAGAGCTTAAGGTCTAGCTAGCTTAGCTCGTGGCGCTCGGTTTCACCGTTTTGGTTTTCGAAACACTTGTCCTCTGTCATTCTCGGCTCGCCGGCGTTTAAAACGTCGCCGCCGTCGAGAGTGCCTCCGCTAGGTCCGCGACACTATTGCGAGTATATCGGTGCCCTTGGTCGCGCCGGCGAGTCCCCATCGCGGCGGCAAACCGTTGAGCCCGCTCGGGATTTTGCCGTTCAAAACCTCCGTTTTATCATCGGTTAGGACATCTTAAATGCCCATTTATTACCAATCATCGATGGCGATGAGTTGTCTTAGCCGCCACCCTTTGTCATTGTCCGGAGGTCCCGCGCCTTCACAAGACACCTTGGACCTCCTCGAGTTCTTCGTGGCCGTCTAAGACCTCCCCACGTTTAGATCTGGACCTTTAGATCTTCCCGTGAAAACCCGTAAGTGTAAGACCTCCCCTCGTTTAATCTCGGCCGTTAAGACCACCTCGGTTAGATCATGCAGTAGATGGGTTTCGCGAAATTTCTAAGTCCCAGGACCTCCTAGTTCCACCTCGGCCTTTAAAGACCTCCCGGGATTAGCTCTTGGCCGTTAGATCGGCTCTGTGTAAAATCTTTCGCGCTTGGACCTCCTTGAGTTGATCCTGGCCGTCTAGGACCACCTTGGTTAAATCCTAGCCGCTAGGACCACTCTTGCAAAAAAGACCTCCTCGAGGTCATTTTTGTAAAACCACCTTCGGGACCTCCCAGAGGTCCTCGTTGGGAAAGACCTCCTCGTGGTCCTCTTTGCAAAAGAGCACCCCGGTCCTTGTTAGAAAACCCTCATGACCTCCCCAACCTCGATCTTAGCCGTTCGCAACCTCCCGGCTTTAGATCGGCGTTAGGTTTTATTTGTAAAACCTCTAGCGTTGAACCTCCTCGCGTTGTTACGGACCGTTCAAGACCTCCTAGGTCCGATCCGAACCGTCCGGATCTCCTCCGTTAAACGCTATCGCTTAGGACCTCCCGAGAAGATCTTGGTCATCAAGACCTCCTCGTGTCAATCGACCGATCAAGACCTCCCTCGGAGCTCTTGACCGCCTAGGACCTCCTCCTTTGGATCGATGGCGTTAGGACCTCCTCCTCTGGTCTAAACCGTTAGATTTAGATCTAACGGGTTAGACCTCCTTCTGGATTTAGCGTAGGAGTAGGACCTCTCTCGGAGATCTAGACCGTTGGGACCTCCTCTGTGAGAATCGGCCGTCCCGACCTCTTTCCTTGGGTTTAAAGCCTTAGGATCTCCCCTAGTGCTCGGGACCGCGGATCTCGATCGGCGGTCCACGACCTCTGTTAAGCGCGTAGACCTCCTTGCGTGCTGCTGTGCACGCGCCGGTCGTGATCGTTGGATCGGATCTCAACGATCCAAACCTCCCAGTCTTGGGAGGAGGTCTTGTCTTGTATTGTGCGTCGAGGCTCGTGGCCGTCGGACCTTGATCTAACGACCCACGACCTCTCCTTGTCTTCCGTTCGGTTGGACCTCCAGAGCTCAAGTTTCCTAAGTCTTTTCTTGTCTCAAATTTCAAAAGTGCATAACTTTGTCGTTTTAACTCCTTTTGAATGATTCGATTCTTTGTAGCTTTGTTATAGTATAAACTTTAATCGAGAATGAATTCAGCCCTGTTGTGTGTGAGAAAATGATTTAAACGACATGATCTTATTTAATGCAAAATGATGTCTAGAAATTCATGGAAAATTTGTAAACCACATAACTTCCTCTCTGTAGTTGCAAGTGAGCAAACTCAACTCGTAAATTTGGCTGTAGACATGCTTTAATTTGATCTAGGCTTTGTCTTTATTCATGTTCCTGAGAAATGATATATGCTAGTTGTAGAACTTAGAAAAATCATAACTAAATCATTCTAACTCCAAATGACCTAAAATTTTATATGGGTTACCACTACACCAGTAGGTAGCTACCATAAAAATTTCAGGTTCAAAACCTTTCTAGAAAATATTTTTGCTACAGTGCTAATTATGGCCTAAAATGAGTTTTTAAGTAATATCTTTTGCCACAAATCCAAATTAGGTTTTCAGTTTCTATGTCTTGGTATATTTGTATTCTACCTTGTGTATAAATTTCGTTGTATTTGGATAATTTTTGCTTGCTCTTTTGTTTAAGTGTTGCTAGTCTTATTGGTTGTTCTTGGTTCTTTTGCCTTTTAGCTTAGGATTCGACATTTGCGGTAACCCGAGAGCGACCCTCCGCAACAAATTGAGCAACGACAAGCGAGCAAGCGCTTGATCATGTTAATCCCAGTATTTTAAGTATTTATGTTGATTACAAATTCTATGTAAGCATTGCTACTTTGTTTTAATAGTTGGCCTAGTAGATGCATTTCCTTAGCAAATGATTATCCTCTACTACCATGAGCCTAGGTTACTTGCTGTGATTTAGAGTTCGTGGATGGGCTCTTGTCACTTAGTAGTTGCGAATTAATTGCTTAGTCATGCTTAGCTTCGGTAGAAATGGGCGGTTATCGACTTGTCGATAACCTTGATCACACAAAACTTATTATGATTTATGATTTCCACCTTGTGTCATGTCTACTTATGAAAACTAAAACTAAAAACAAAATGATTTAGACTTGGGCACAATGGTAAGATGGTGTGATTGTGGGGTGTGACTGGAATGGTGCCCGGGTCAACAAGGACCGAACATCTTGTTACACTAAACCAAGCATTTTAGCGTGCTAACCACATTAGAGGTATGGGACCTCTCTTGACTTAGTACTTTGGCGTGTATTGGCTCAGAGTCGCGAGGAGTCGCGGGAGGGATAGTCTTGGGAGCATTGTAGTGTCAGAAAGGCTTCCGTGATGGTGGTTGTCTTTCGACTGCAATGTAAGCATATGAGTTTCTATCCATATGAGCGGCTCGTAGTTAATACACAAGATTGGAAATGTCTCGTAGGACTTAGCCGTGCCGACATACCTTGGAAGTGTGCGTATGGCTTAAAGGCGATGCGAAGTGTGGGTACATTGGTACACCTGCGCAGGTTAAAACTATTCGAATAGCCTCGTCCTAGGTTATGGACACGCTTGGCAAGGTCTTTCAAGAGTTAGACTACAACCTTTTAAATTAAAACTTGATGGGTGAGTGCGAATCGGGATTAGTGCTATGTTGTGGTGACTATTGGGTTAGTCACTTCCGGTGGTTCCTTGTATATATCTTTACTTCATTACTTTGATAACAAAATAAATTTGCAAACTTGCTTTTAAAAGGTACTACATTATTGCAAATAAAGTTGGCTTCATGTAAATGAGACATATGACCTCCACCTAAATAAGCTTGCATGTAGTTTATGAATAGGTGCTGCTATTCCACACGTCGATCTTGCGGGTACAAAGACAATCTTTGTACTCGGTTGCTATGCTTAATTGTTTTGTTGCAGAGGAGGAAGGTGAGCACGAAGGGCCTCACTTTTGCGAGTTGTGTTGTGGTAGCTTGCGGCGACTAGCTTGGCGGCCTGGTCGGTTGCCTTGTGGGTTATGTTGGCTAACCTACGACTTTTGTTCTAGCCATCTTATGGCGCTTTTGCTCATTGTCATTCTTGTATATTGTTCTATTTGGCAGTCGGCTCTCTTTTGTAATAACTTTACTTTATGTATGTCGTTGTTGAACTTAGTGATGTATGTGTATGGAATTGATGTGTAATTTTGTGATGATGTACATATCTGCAGTGCAGGAAGCATATGTCCATCGAGGCTTAGAATGTTTAATTAGTAACGCTAGAACCAATTGGAGGTTAAGTGTTACTAGTTAAATATTCCGGGTCCTCACAAGGGTAATAAGCAAAGCTTCATCAATTTTAAAAGACAAGCAGAAACGCTTATATTACAATGCATCTTTTTGTGATTTTCATATGAATGCAATATGATACAATGAGATGCACAAAAGACTTAAAAAGCCTAAAAAGAGCAAAAATATCAGAAGAAAATACCACTAGAAGAAGGTATCAGAAAAGATCAGAAAAACTCAGATGAACAAGGAAAGTTCAGAAGAATAAGGGAAGTTCAGAATAGAGCCAACCCCCCCTCAAACCAACCCGTAGGGATAAATTACCCCTAACTCACTTCTCAAGGTGGTAAACCTAGTTGGATCTAAAGTCTTGGTGAGGATATCAGCCAACTGAACCTCAGACTCCACGAAATGCAGCACAATATCACCCTTCTCGATATGATCTCTAAGAAAGTGATAGTGAATGTCTATGTGCTTGGTCCTAGAGTGTTGCACAGAATTTTTAGCAATGTTAATAGCAGAAGTGTTATCACAGAAAAGAGGAACACTATCAAAAGCCAATCCAAAGTCCTTAAGAGTGGACACCATCCACAAAATCGACTCTGACAACTAGCGGCGGCTACATATTGACTTCAAAGATGGATTGTGCAATGTAAGATTGCTTCCTAGAAGACCAGAGACAAGAGAAGTGCCTAAGAAGTGACAAGTGCACGAGGTTCTCTTCCTATCTAGCCGATAGCCCGCAAAATCAGAATCAGAAAACCCCCAAATGGACAAAGAAGAAGAACAGGAATACCAAATGCCATACTGGAGGGTAGAATGTAAATACCTGAAGATGCGCTTAACGGCTTTTCGATGGGAAGTACTCGGAGACGCTGAAACCTCGCCTGCAGGCGGCCGCGAAGTGGATGTCGGTCTTGAGGCCGTCAGTGCGGGAGGATCCGATCATCTTTGTGGTACTCGCGTTGATCCACGGTTTCTCCTTCCTCATCCGGATCCGAGCGATCGAGGTCGCCATGGGAGTGGCGATCGACTGCGACCACCCATCTCAAGCGCTTGAGCGGATCCTTGGTACTGCCGTCGATGGATGAAGATCCCTTCCTTGCATTGCTTGATTTGAAGCCCCAGAAAATAATTGAGTTCTCCCATCATACTCATCTCAAATTCCCTGGACATGGTCTCAGAAAAACTGGAAACAAGAGCATGAGAAGAACCACCAAAGATAATATCATCTACATAAATCTGAGCAAGTAGAAAGTCATTGCCACGCCTAAGAATGAACAGAGTCTTGTCTACCTTTCCCATCTCAAAGTCATTCTTAAGCAGAAAGGTCTTAAGTCTATCATACCAGGCTCTAGGGGCTTGCTTAAGACCATACAAGTCTTTGGATAGCTTGAAAACATGATGTGGATGTTTGGGATTCTCAAAGCCTGGGAGTTGTCTAACATACACTTCCTCCTCTATAAAACCATTCAAAAATGCACTCTTAACATCCATCTGATATAATCTAAAACCCTTAGAAGCAGCAAATGCAAGCAGAATGCGAATGACTTCCAATCTAGCAACAGGGGCAAATGTCTCATCAAAATCTAACCCCTCAACTTGGCTAAAACCCTGAGCTACCAACCTAGCCTTGTTTCTAACCACAGAACCATCCTCATTTTGTTTATTTTTGAACACCCAACGGGTTGCTATCACATTATGACCACTAAGAGGCTCTACTAGGTTTTAGACCTTGTTCCTCTCAAAATTCTCTAACTCCTCATGCATGGCATTAACCCAGTTAGAATCAGATAATGCATGTGATATATCGCAGGGTTCGAAAGAAGCAACAAACGCAGAATGGGAGTAGAGACTCGGATCGTGATACCTGGAGCGAGTGACTCGCTCATGAAGATTACCGATCATCTGATCCGGAGGATGACGCCTCTGAATGTGAAGTGGAGCGCTTGGGGGAGACATCATCTCTTCGACCTTCGTAGGTACTGCTGATGATGAAGATGCAGCAGGAGCCTCAACTGAAGGTGAAGTAGTCGTGCGGTCTCGGAGCTTGGACACGAACATCGACAGCAGTGCGGAGCGATATCAAGTTCATCCTCATCTTCTTCAACAAAAATGCTCTCTATCACCTGTAAGTCACCTGAAACATCGGATCTAGCTCCAGGGCTAGTCTCATCAAAAGTGACATTGCATATCTCCTGAACAATGTTAGTTTCAACATTAAAAACCCGAAAACCCCTCGAATGTGCAGGATAACCCAGAAATAAACCATCAAAAGTTTTTGATTCAAATTTATCTAGGTTTCTGTCTTAAGAATGAAACACTTAGATCCAAAACTCGAAAGTGAGAGCAGAAGGTTTTCTACCAAATCGAAGCTCATAAGAGTCTTGCCCAAAGATGGTCTCAAGAAGACACGATTTGCAATATGGCAAGTCAGTAGCAATAGCTTCGCCCAAAACCTCCTCGGTGTGCTATACTCATCTAGCATCGTCCTAGCCATCTCGACTAAGGTCTGTTCTTCCTTTCCACAACGCCATTCTGTTGAGGACATGTGGAGAAGAGAACGATGCTCAATTCCGCTCGGCACAAAAAGAGGCAAACGAGGCATTCTTGAACTCCGTGCCATTGTCACTGCGGATCGTTCTCAAGGCACTCGGAAGTTCAGAAGCCAAACGAAGAACAAGATCACGATAGTGACCGAAAGCTTCATCCTTCGAAGCAAGAAAGAACATCCAAGTGTATCTCGAAAAATCATCGACTATGACAAGAATGTACCATTTGCCACCAATTGACCGAACCCTAGCAGGACCAACAATATCCATATGAAGCAACTGTCCCGGTCCGTGAGTCATGACCATAGTCACTGAAGGGTGTGAGGCGGCAACTTGCTTGCCATGCCTACAGGGCGCACATACAACATCCTTGACGGCTTTGAGTTTGGGCAAACCTCTCATGAGATCAAGGTTGCTAACTCGCGTCAGATGATCGAAACCAATGTGCCCCAAACGTCGATGCCAAAGCCAGAACTCAGAAGAAGGTGTAATCAAACATTTAAGAGAACAAGCAAGAGATTCAGAAAAATCAGCTCCAAAGATCCTAGCAGCTCTATAAATCCCAAAAACGAGCTCACCAGCTGAATCAAGCACCCGACAAGTATTTTTCTTAAATATAGTCTCATAGCCATCATCAAGAAGCTGTGAGACAGAGAGTAAATTAAACCTGAGCTTGTCCACATGGGCGACGTCCTTTAGGATGAAGTTGTTGTTCACCCTGATTGATCCCGTTCCTTCAATCCGCCCTTGAGTATTGTCTCCAAAGGTGATGAAGACATCACCTGTCGACCGCGTGAAGGAGGTGAACCATCTTGAATCTCCGGTCATGTGGCGTAAACAGCCGGAGTCGACGAACCACGTGTTCTTCCTCCCGCGGTACTCACGAAAATCAAGGCACAAAGATCGATGTGTCTCAATCTCGGGTTAGTTAAACATGACTTGGGAACCCGATCTTGAGACACACGTCTGAGTAGTATGCAAACCGTATGCTATCCTTGATTCTATTTGAAATTACATTATGAGCAATGGTGACTCTAACATGAGAGTTATCCTGTCTAGGAGCATGAGAATGATTAGCATGTGAAACAAATCCTAGACCAGGTTTCTTCCTTTCTAAATTACCATGTCTCACAAAAGCTCTAGGTTGATTAGATGATATTCTAGCAAGATTTTTCCTAGCATTTTTCAACCTACGCCAACAGAACTCAACCAAATGCCTATCCTTCTTGCAATAGGTGCAATGGTACTTGGTACCACTGGGAGAAGCACCTTTTGACTGAATAGATGGTTGGGCAAAACCTGCAGATTTGAAAGTGATCATTGTAGGTTGGGTATCAAATTCAACTAAGCCAATTTTCAAAATTTGAATGCCACTAGATTTGTCCTGGGCAAAGTTGTATCCTAACCCTTGCTTCTTATAAGGAGTTTTTGACTTGTCAAGAATTATGTTTAACTGTTTCTTACCTTTAGAGAATCTTTCTAATGTATCCATAAGGTAAGCAATTTTTTTCCAAAGTTAACACATGAATCACAAGTTTTAGCGTTAAGTCTCTTCTTATAAAGAGCAACTTCAAGCTTAAGAGCTTCACATGAAGCACAAGTAGCAGAATTAATACTGTCCTTAAGCTTGGCATATTTAGCTCTAGCTGCTTCTACAACATCATGTACTTCACGTTCATGTTCTAAGCAGACAGAGCAAGAGCTAGATTCAACCACACCAGAAACAATCAACTTGCTAGACTCTAAGCATTTTTCGCAAGGAGCAGATTTAACTTCACCTAGCTCAGACCTAGCATTTTCAAGTTGTTGCAAAGCAATATCATGAGCAGATTGCAGTTTAGCTAGTTCAGAATGTAAAGCATGGCAGGATAAGCATTCATCAGATCCAAGACTTTTAGCATTCACAAGTTCTAATGTGAGTTTATCTACTTGTGACTCTAACTCCTCATTCCTAGTCATGATGAATTTTAAGGCTTTATCCTGACCTAGCATTTGCTCATAGACAGTTTCGCATCTGGCAAAGAGAACATCATAGGAGGGAGATACCTCATTGTTGTCATCGATGTCGTCAGAGTCAGCCATGAAGCACATGCCTGTGAAGTCCTTGGCCTTTCCCTTCTTGTCTTGAGGGAGCTCCCCCTCCTTGTCCTCCTCGCTCCCGGAGTCCACATCGCTCAAGGATCGTTCTCCAAGAGCGGTAAGAACCCGGTGAGCAGCCTTCCTAAGCTTGGCATCATCAAACTTGGACTTGCGTCCCTGAGGCTTCTTCCAAGCTGGCTTTTCATCCTTATGGTTGCTCTTCCCTTTCAGCTTGGGGCAATTTGCCCAGATGTGATTAAGCTCTCCACACTCATAACAAGTCACAGGGCCACCTCTCTTTTTGTTTCTCATATTGTTGTAGGCCCGTGTGAACTTATTAATCAAAAGTGCTATCTCGGGCTCAGGAATACTTTCAAGATCCTCTTCTTGAATTGCAGATAAAGAAGCAAGAGAAATTCCAGAAGAAAGCTCAAACGACCCATCAGAGGCTCTCTTGAGCGGGTCTGCTACCAAAGCCATGTTATCCTTCTTAGAATGGTCACCCTTTTGGATCTCATGAGTCTTGAGCTTGCTATAGAGCAAATCCAAAGTCAGATCAGAGAAGTTGACATTTTCCTGAATGGCGGTAGCCTTTATCTCCCACTCCATGGTGTTGATTGCAGCCAGGAGATGGGTGGCATTTTCAGATTGGGTATATTCAATACCAACAGCCTTCATCTGATTTATCACTGTGTTAAAGCGACTGAAAATGTCATCGATGCTCTCTCCAGGACGCATCTCGAATTTGTTATATTCCTTTTTATAGACCGTCTGACGCACTTGCTTGATTTGGGAAGAACCCTCATGATAGGTTTCGAGAGTCTTCCAAATCTCATGTGCGGTCTCGAGATTGCAAATCCTATCATACTCTTGTCTACCAAGCCCACCATACAGAAAGTTCTTTGCCTTATGGTCGTTAGCCAAGAGGGCTTCAGAAGCCGGCGTAGCAACCTCAGACAAGATAAGCGGAGCTTGAACAGCCTCCCATACACCTCGTCTTTCGCTCTGAAGAAAAACACGCATGCGGTTCTTCCAAAAGGCATAGTCGTGCCCATCGAAGATATGCGGTTTACAGGAGTACTTATCCATCGCCAAGTTCAGTGACCGGTTAAGATCAAGATTGAACTAACCGGGCTCTGATACCACTTGTTGAACCGAAAAGGCAACTAGAGGGGGGGTGAATAGGAGCACGATCTCTTTTTCTCCCAAATTGAATCCAATACGAATCTCACTCCAATAGCTATGTAAGCTATGAAGATCAATCAATCAAGCACCACTACTACAAAACAGGCTATAGAAGACACCCCATCACAGACGGGTTAATTTGAATCCGTCTGTGTTGGGTCTGTTGGGCGCGACATTTGTTTTGCCGGCCTATCACGAGCGGTTCTTACTAGTAACCGTCGTGATATATGCTATCACGAGCGGTTTATATACGAACTGTGCAGTGAAATATCACGACGATTCTATTTATGAACCGTGCGTGATAATCCCCATATCACGAGCGGTTTATTAATAGAGCCGTCAGGATATGTCCGCACGATTTTATATATAAACGGCCGTGATAATCCTAAATATCATGAGCGGTTCATAAAAGCACCGTCAGTGACATATCACGAGCGGTTCATAAAAGCACTGTCGTGACATATCACGAGCGGTTTTATTTATAAGCCGCTGCGTGATATATACCTATCACGAGCAGTTCATATTTGGAACCGTGCAGCGATATCTCGCGCTATAAATACCTTGAGTACCCCTGCCCATTCCCATTTGAGCCGCCACCGGATAAAAACCCATCTGCGCACGGCAGAGAGAGAGGGGAGGAGAAGGAGAGGAGAAAGGGAGGAGAAGGAGAGGAGAAAGGGAAGGAGAAGAGAAAGAGAGGAGAAAGGAGGAGAAGGAGAGGAGAAAGGGAGGAGACAAGAATCGGAATAGATCGATTTGGTATTTTCGCCGTGAGCTACGAGGGTAACATTCTTTATAACCCAATCGAGATATGGTAGAATATGCTAAGCATCGCGTGTATAAAGTCGAAGTGGGAGTAAACTTTTGTATCCGATGTAAGGAATAGAATAATATTTTCATTTGGTAGTTGGAATAATATTAAAGTTTACGTGAGGGGAAGGAAATGGAGAGAGAGAGCGGTTGAGAGAGATTTTATTAATCTAATTTGACACTATAAATTTTGTTACATGTGTAGCGTAGATGGACCGAAGCTGGATGTATGGTGTGAACTGTGAGTCAAGAGTACATTAATGGCGTGGTTGCTTTTAGAAGAGCCGCGAGCGGGATATGTTGAAAAAGGGGATAAAATATATGTCTGTCCATGCATTGATTGCGATAATCGAAGATGTTTACCAACTCGGCGCGAGAGAAGCACACTTGATTCAAGGGTTTCAAAAAGGGTATACATGTTGGACCATCACGGTGAAGAGCGACATGAAGTTAGTAATAACGACATCGCCGAGGAAGTCAACGATATGCCGGATGTCAGCGATATGCGGATGTAGACTGTGCTTTTGATGAGGATAGGTCACACGATAACAATCTGGATCGGATGCTACGCGATGCGAAGAGAACTACAATGAGAGAGAGTTTTGTAAATTCGGCGCTTAATGGAGGACTCGGTGAGACCTTTGTTCCTGGTGCAAGCCGGAATATACAAGGTTGTCAACCGTGATTGAACCGCTTAAATTAAAAGCAAGCAATGGTTGGTGCGATAAGAGTTTCACGGCGTTGTTAGGTCTCTAGCGGACATTCTTCCGAGGGAAACGTGTTGCCCAACGCCACCTACCAAGCAAAGAAGGTTCTTTGTCCATTGGGAATGGAAGTAGAAAGAATACATGCATGTCCGAACGATTGTATCCTCTCTGTCGTAAAGAGTATGCAGACATGCATGTATGTCCGTGTGCAAAGCATCCGATACAAGCGTCGAATACTTCTAGGTTGAAGCAAGGACCTCTGCTAAGATGTTGTGGTATCCGCTGTGATCCCACGTTTGAAGCGTTTATTTGCGAACTCAAAAGAGGCAAGATTGGTGCGTTGGCACTCGAGGACCGTAAGAAAGATGGAAAGCTAAGACACCTGCTGATTACGCTTAGTGGAGAAACTTCGATCGGAGGTTCAAGAGTTCGGTCGCAACCAAGGAACATAAGGTTAGGGTTGAGTCTGATGGAATGAATCCTTTCGGTAACATGAGCGATCGACATAGCACTGCCTGTGAATCTATGCATGTACAACCTTCCTCCTTGGTCGTGTATGAAGCGGAAGTACATTTTGATGTCACTACTTATCCAAGGGCCAAACAACCTGGGAATGATATTGATGTGTACCTAGCACCATTCTTTGGAAGATCTTGTGACCTTTGTGGAGCGAAGGGTGCGGTATGGGATGCGTAAAGCGAGAGAACTTCACTTTACACGCCATGTTGTTCTGCACCATCAATGATTTTCCCGCCTGGTAACTTTGTCGGGCTTGGTACAAAAGGAGCCAAAGCTTGTTCGCCTTTGCTTAGATGCTCTGAGAGAGTATGGCTAAACAACTCACGCAAAATCGTATATACGCGTCACCGTAGGTTCCTTCCGTGAGTCACCCATACCGGAAGATGAAGAAACAATTCGACGGAAATAAGGAGGACGGTTCAGCTCAAGGGCTTTTAGAGGAAAGATGTCTATGATATGGTTAAGGATATCGATGTTGTGCTTGGGAAGGGCGTCAATTAAGAACCCGTTAGAAGAACATCCGGAAGAAGCGGTCAATTTTTGGGACTTGCCTTATTGGGAGCACTTAGAAGTTCGCCATCGCATCGGCGTCATGCATGTGGAGAAGAATGTATGTGATAGCTTGATTGGTCTCTTACTGAACATTAGTGGCAAAACAAAGGATGGTGTTAACGCACGGAGAGACTTGGTCGATATGAACATAAGGACCGAGTTAGCACCGCAAGAGATCGTCTGATTTAACGCATTCCTCCCACCAGCTTGCTACACTCTGTCCAAGGCCGAGAGATATGAACTGTGTCAGAGCTTGCATGGTGTGAAAGTCCCGTCTGGTTACTCTGCTAACATTAAGAAACTTGTTTCTATGCAAGATTTGAAATTAATTGGTATGAAGTCGCATGATTGTCATGTGCTGATGACACAAATGCTTCCTGTTGCAATTAGGAGTATCTTGCCGAACAAGGTCCGAGTAGCAATCTTGAGGCTGTGTTATTTCTTCAACTCAATTGCTCAGAAGGTCATCGATCCCCAAGGACTAGATGCTCTACAGGCCGAGGTGGTGACGACTCTATGTCATCTTGAGATGTATTTCCCTCCGTCATTTTTCGATATCATGGTCCATCTCATTGTTCACCATGTGAAAGAGATAAAGATATGCGGCCTGTGTTCCTCGTTATATGTACCCGTTCGAGAGGTACATGGAATTCTCAAGTCCTACGTCGGAATCAATCTCGACCGAGGCAAGATCATCGAAGGTTATGCAACGGAAGAGGTCATTGAGTTACGTGGTCGACTATATGGCTCGTGGATCCGATAGGTGTGCCTCTTTCGTCATGAGGGGAGACTTGATGGTATCGGGACCATCGGAAGGAAATCAATCACTCCGATCCGGATACATACGCTCAAGCCCATTTCATGGTCTTGCAACACATGACCGAAGTGTCCCCGTACATCGGCGAGCACAAAGACATGGTACGCATGCGTAATCCAAACGGTCGGAGGTTTGGATCATGAGAGAGCACAACCGTCGGTTCAACGGATGGTTAAAGGTGCGAATCACGGGAGGTCATCAAGTGATGATACATTGCTATGGTTGGCACAAGGGCCACAATTTACAATTGTCACATGGCAAGGATATGACATAAATGGGTACACATTTTATCGACATACGGGATAGGAAGAGCACATCCGTAAGAGCGGTGTCCGTGATAGATGCATTCGATCCGATGGTGAGGAGCTCGTACTATGGGCAAATAGAGGAGATATGGGAGCTCGACTCGTGCTTTTCAAGATCCCCTATTTCGTGCCGTTGGGTCCATCTCCCACGGTGAAGGTTGACAAATGCGGCGTCACTACCGTGGACCTTGAGCGTGTCGGATACAAAGACGAACCATTCGTCTTGGCTAATCAAGTTGTTCAAGTATTCTATGTAACCGACCCGCAAATAAGAAACGCCACGTAGTTCTTCATGGAAAAAGAAGGATTGTCGGAGTTGAGAATGTAGTGGGCGAGGAAGAATACAATCAATTTGACGAGTTGCCTCCTTTCGGAGATGGCATCGGGCTCGACGAAGAACCCGATGAGGAAGCTAGCTATATGCGCCGATCATCATGAAGGGCTATATTTTCATTAAGATTTTAATCCATTGTAATTAATTTATTCTATAACATCATGTGTTATGGACTTGTAATCTCTCATATATTTTGATATTGATGTCAATGTGGGCGTTCATCAGAATGCAGACAATTGGTTTTTAAGTAAAATGTGTTATGAGCTTGTCTTCATATATACTTGTCACGAGTTTTGTCATCTCTCATATATGTGGATATTGATGTTCATTGTCACGAGTTCATTGTAATTGATAATTATGCGAGCTATCACGAGCGGTTCTATTATATAACAAATCGTGATAATGAATCACGAATAGATTCTAATTTAGAACCGTCGTGATATGAGATTATCTCGAGCGGTTGTATTTAAGAACCGCTCGTGATATCCACAACACGAGCGGTTCTAGACACAAAGCATGCGTGATATCCTACAACACAGTCGGTTTAAATAAGGCCGTCTGTGATATGGAACGTATCACAAACGGTTATTAGATAGAGCCGTCTATGATTACATATCAAAGACGGTTTTATTAAATAACCGTCTGTGATAGCCTCTTATAAGGTGGAAACCGCTAGGGTTTTCCTCACTCGTCCCTTCCTCTCCCGCACTTTGAGTTTATCGCACGCCCTTTGCCTCCTCTAGGGCTCCCGTTCACCGCCGCCTCCGACCTCGACACCGCCGCTCCCGACCTCGGCGCCGCCGCCTCCGACCTCGACACCGCCGCTCCCGACCTCGGCGTCGCCGCTCCCGACCTTGGCACCCCCGACCTCGACGCCCCCGACCTCGGCGCCCCACCCGGCGCCCGACACACGCCGCCTCCGACCTCGGCGGCCGACACTAGGTTGTGCTCTTACTCGTCACCTCCTCTCCTCGCACCTCCCTTGCTCGTGATGGGTTACGGTGATGCTCTGTGATGGGCTCTGTGATGGGTCCGACCTCGGCGGCCGACACTAGGTTGTGCTCTTACTCGTCACCTCCTCTCCTCGCACCTCCCTTGCTCGTGATGGGTTACGATCATGCCTTGTTGATGCTCTGTGATGGGCTCTGTTGATGCTCTGTGATGGTTACGATGATGCCTTGTTCATGCTCTGTGATGATCTCTGTTGATGCTCTGTGATGGGTTTGATGCTCTGTGATGGGTTACGATGATGCCTTGTTGATGCTCGTGATGTAGTCAAAATCTGAAATCATATAGATATTTACAAATGCACTTGAGCTCTTGTACTCTTTGTTTTGCGATTATAGCGAATTAAGATCGACTTGTATGTTTTCTCGTGATGATAGCGAAATCAAATCAAATAGATGATTAGAAAGCAGGACTTGAGCTTAAGCATATTTTTATTCTCAATCATCAATTAGGCTTATTGTAGATATAAATTTGTGAATTATTACGAAGATATATGATTAGATGTTACTGTTTATAGAATGCTTTATGTGTTGTAGTTTGAGCTCAAGATCTGTTTTGTAATTATCTAAATTGATTGGTGAAGAGATTTTGTGAGAGGACTAAGATTGCAAAGACTATGTCTTATGCAATTTGTCAATCGAGAGCAATTTGTCGACAAAAATGCATTTGAGGTTCGTTTTGATTGCCATGGCATCTTAACCGCAATTGTATGTGATCTTTGAGGTTCATTTAACCGCAATTGCTGTGATCTTTCTGTAATAGCTTATGTGTTTAGTCGCTCAATTATGCTCATTTGAGGATGCAACATTGTGCCCATACATTAATATTAATTGTTTTCATGGAGAAATCATCTTTGTTAGGAAGCAATGTGGTGTCGGTGTGTTGAATTTTTATCAATAGGTGACCTCTTTTGTTGTCTGTTTGCAAAGCATCTAGTTGTTGAACATTGCTTTAGGGTCTTTGTTGAGTTATTACACTAGATCATTCCATTGTTTGCATTAATAAGAAAAGAATGCTCACCACATCTTTTGGTATCAATCGGTTTGTTTTCTTGGTGTGTTAACCTCGGCCCGGCACCGGTAGTAATATATCTCAAACTAATTATATAGATAGCAAGTAGCGAGATGGCGAGGCACCATCTTCCCGCCGTCGCCGCCGCCGCGGTGCGAGGCACCATCTTCCCACCGCCGACGCCGCATGATGACAATGACACGCGCGAGATGGCGAGAGGAGAATCGAAGATGCTGTGGGCCGACCGGTCATCACGGAGGTTAGTCGGTTTGGGGTCCCTCTGCGTCCCAAGAGCTCGTGGCGAGATTCCGGACCATGTGCGGGATACTTGCAAGGAAACGGGTCCCCATCACCACACCAAGGTGGAAGGATCGACGAAAGAAGCGAGAGGCGCGCGTGGACGTAACTATTACAAAAGTTCACTATCCCAGAAGCAGACATGGCACGCGTGGAACGGACGGCGATGCTCACGATCGATAAATCGTGGAGGTCGTTCAAGAGCATTCTTGTCACAAATGCGTGAACACGGTCGGCGCCCTTCGCAATCTGATTCTTGACGCAGAAACATGGGACTCCTTTGTTGCTATGAAGACGGCGCTGAATTTAACGAGCAAAGTGCGGCACACAAAGCTCTCGGACACGAAACACTCATCCGCATTGCACTCGGCACGGCCGATACGCAGGAAAATATGATGAATGGGCGGCGGAGGACAACGCGTTTCTGATGTCACGCACCAGCGTTCCCTAGCCCGGTTAAAAGCGAGGCAAAAGTCTCGTCTTGGGAAGCATCTCTTTCACAAACCCGTGACGAGGAAGTGTCTCAACGTTTGGTAAGTATGTCGAACTACCTAGTTAATAACTCCATATATAACTTCATAGTATCTATAATAACATGATGACTTCTTGCGGCGTGAATTGTCCGCCCAAACTTCCCAAGGCTCCTTCCATGTAGACGGGAGAAGGATATACTCTCTACACTCGGGAAACAAGGAACACCTTGACGCACGCGAGTCTTGGGGTTACCGTACCATGGAGTCATGGATTCGCAGACGACTCTGCACGCATGTGAGTAGGAAGAGATCTAAGGCGAGCGTGAGGACCGGTTCGTCTGGATGACCGAACATTTTGAAGGAAAGCGGCAGCATTGCGAGATCAATTGAATCAACTCCTCGGCCCGGCGCGCGCAAGCCCCTGTTAATTTGGGAGCCACCCCGCCGACATCGGAGTAGCGTCGCGTCCACGCATAATGCGACATGGCGATGTCCAATTACCGATAAACGAGATCAAGGTAATGTACATGTATGGAATGCAGCAAAGATAGACCTATAGGACACTTTAGCTAATTGCGTATCGTTTTGTAGGAGCCGACGGCCCGCAAGCTCGTAGTGAGGTTAGTTGGGTCCATTTCTATTGAGGCGCGCGAGATGGTGCATCCATACCGGGAAGGCGATGCGACCGCGGTGTCGGTGGCGCGAGGTTACGCCGGGTGGAGGTGGACATGGTACATGAACATTTCATGGCCGTCCGCCGAGATTCGCCGAATGAAGAGATCACAACACTAGGGGATGCCGTGCGGTTTTATCGATGGCCCAAGAAGGACATCGTCCTTGACCCAGCGATGTCGCGATCTCAACACGACCATTCCTCTCCAACGGGACCCTCCATGACTCCACCTCATATTTTGCCTCGAAGGCCACCTTTTGGTTCCCTTGGAGAAGACATCGAAGGAACAAGAAAAGCGTGTCACCGTGACGGGTCCCGAGTCGTCTCGCAAGAAAACGCGCCAATGCTTAAGACCAAATCGGCGCCCCTCAAGTCCGGCAAGTCGGGAATATCCGCTAAGTACATCCTCGGAAAACCGTTGTGCTCCCCGCAGATTAGGGCGTCTTTGGATATGCTTGTCGGGCTTTGCATGCAGGTACTTGGATAGGACCCAAAAGGAGGGTGCGATCATCGGAATCACCGTCGATACGAGGATAAGCATTTCTTCAACGGACGAACCACTTCGTCGTGGGCTTCAACGACCTATATGACCTATTCAACCTCGTTGGCCTTAACGCCTCGCTTCTACGATGTTGGACACTTTGTAAGTGCATACAATCAAGTTCTACATTCACGTAATACCGATAAATAGCACAACTCATTTCTTATGTACGATACATGATGAAAAATGTCCGGTCGGAAAGAACCGTGGGTTTCTCGACCCACATGTGGTATCATTGCAAACCATCCAAGCAGACTCGTCCTTCGTCGAAATACATAACACGGCATTGCTTCGTCGAGAACACGAAGTACATCGTGGTGCCCTACAACCGAGGGTAAGTGTCACTACTTGCTCTACTTTATACGCAGCACGAACTCGGGTTTAATGACTATAGTGACATACATGAGTAGGTACCATCGGATCCTTTTAGTCATCATACCAAAGAGGAACCATGTGATATACCTTGATTCCTAATCCGCAACAACCACGACTTGACATTCTAGGAGGAATACTCGCGGTATGCTCATTTCCTTCATACATAACTCTATTTTAGTCTTCATTAGTTTGAAATGGTGAGGATAAATTTTGGAATCATGTAGGTCGTTCATCGACTATGTTGCCAACAAAGGAATATACGATGGAAAGAGCGCCAACTAACACACAGACAAAATTTCCGATGCGCGCTATAATACGATAATCCTATATCATACTTCATAATAACGCATCTCGAATCGATATATGTAATTCTATTTTTGCGAAGGTCGGCAAAAAAATGATGAGTTATGTGCAATCTCGTTTGCCATCATATGGACCAAATCATTAGAGCTAGGAAGAAGGATCACGAGGTTTGTGAATCTCCAAATAATTATTTTCTAATTATAAAATTAAATATATATGCATAACACTTTACTCTTGCTAGCGGCAGTGGTTTGAATATAGAATTAGATGGACTCGTTGATAATGAGATCGGGGACATTCGAGGAAGCTCTGCGGCTTTATCATATCGAGATAATTAAGGACAGGAGAATTTCACTCCATTTGCCGAGCGCATCACCTGCTAGGCACTTCTCAACCACCACGCAAACAATTGACTCAATTGTAATCTAATTTATTTTGTAACAATACTTGAACAAATGTGATCTTTTGTAATTTATTTTGAGTAATGATCGATTCGGTTTGTCGACAATTGATTATCCGTGATGTATCATTTTTGTATGCTTGTTTTGAGAGGGCATGGCTAGCAATTCTGAGGCTAGCCAAAAATCGTGAAAATGTAGTTAGTTTAATGAACTATCACGAGCGGTTTTTTTAAAAACGATGCAGCGAAGACAGAGTATCACTGAGCGGTTCTAAGTAAAAAGCGTCGTGAACTCGAGTATCACGAGCGGTTCTAAGTAAAAACGTCGCGAACTCCAAAATATCACGAGCGGTTTTAACAACAAACCGTGCGCGATAATCGACTTCCGCAGACGTTTACGTGTAAATAACGTGCAGCGAAGACGAGTATCACGACGGTTTTAAATAGAACCGCTCGTGATATTCGACTTCACGACGTTTTGTGACCATAACCGTGCAGTGATACTCTGTCTTCACGAGCGGTTGTTGATAAAACCGTCGTGATATTCATATCACGACGGTTTCTTCGACCGTGCGTGATAACCACCGTTATCACGAGACCTATTTTTCCGCACGGTTGGCAAATGCGTGATGACGATTCGAACCGCCTGCGTGATGGCTTTTTCTGTAGTAGTGCACAACGGAAGACTTGTATTGAATCCAATCAACACCTCGAAGCAAAATCTTCAAAAACTCAAAACACCAAGACCCGGGCGGTCTGACCTCTCACGGGGGCGGTCAGACCGGTCGGCCTAGCGGTCGAACCGATTCCAGCGGTCGGACCTCTCTCTCGGGCGGTCAGACCTCTAGTTCAATGAACAGTAAAATCAGCACGGGAAATCAAAACGCAAATTGAGCTAACTTTTGATTCGTGCGTCCAAACCTTATGAAACTTGACACACACCTTCTCAAGGATGTCAGGAAACTATTCCAAGCAACGATCGTGAAGATCCTTGCCAAAGTTCAGACCTTTTTCCATTTGAGTGAAGGTGGTTCGAAAACCGAGCAAAAATCGAAATCTGATCTAGAGACTTGCTCGTGGGTGATTGATGATCAAGATGACCCTAGATGGGTTCCCACATGTTGCAGCAAGTTAGATCACGGCAAGAAATCAACCAAAAACTCGCGGATGAAAGAAAGACTCAAAATCACCAAATAGAGAGAAAGAAAGCAAATGAACTCATCTTTGAGAGAACTTTCTTTGGATTGATTTGATATGGTATTGGTTTACAGCCACTCCATCAATGGAGGACAAAGACTCAATACATGAGCATGAAATCAAATCCAACTCTCTAGAACCCTAACCTCCACTACTCCTCTCCCTAAGCAAACTAGGGTTTCAAACATATGAAAGGGTTGAGGGGGTGCAGCCACCTCCCTCCTCTATTTATAGTGGAAGCCTAGACCTTCTAGAAGAGTTTCCATAATGGGCTCCCGTTAAGGCCCAACACAAACGGGTCACACACGCACGCATTTTAAAGCGCCATCTTCATCTCCTCTTGACCTAATCCGCTTCTCCAACGCACCGTCTTGCGCCGCGGGTTGGCAAAAGGTAACCAAGGCGATATTTGGTAAAATTACCAAAATACCCCTTCTCGATCTTTTTCGAAGACCGATTCCAATCTTCGCGAAGCAGTCGCATGCTCCGCCACGTGTAGGTTGATCCAACGGTTCTCATCATGTCGGCAAGTCTCTCCCATCCGGTTCCCACCGAAACCACCATGGCACTTGCACCGACCCCCGCGCCGCTTGATCCAACCCGTCGCACCGAACTGCCCGTTTGGTCACCTTTGTCCATCTTGCACCATGCTTGAGTCCAATGACTTCACCCGGCATCGTCGATCGTTCTGAACCTCAGCTCTCCAAGCCTAGTCCCGATCATCCTCGCTGTTGACCGTCGTTGACCACCAAACAACCTGCACAACAATAGACAAGCAAATCGAAATCGGGAACAAGTTCTTCACAACTTGACCCACGTTAGTCAAAACATGCATCATGCAACACATATGCACTGACACCCATGAGATTGACCTAACACCCAACACATTGCTGCCAAGAAGGCTAACAACTTAAGTTAAAACCGGTCAGACCGCCAGCATGGCCGGTCGGACCGCTCCCCTTACCGGTTAGACCGCTAGCCAAATGCCGGTCTGACCGCCAGTCCATGACTTAGCCAAAATTCCAACTTGGAAATCCGCAAGCTCTCTGGAAATTTCAAATGAATAGAACTTTTGCCTGCAGGCTCCAAAAATTATGGGACCAAGAGCAGTAGAACCTCCTCTCTTGCCTACACCCTCTATTTTTGGCCCAGCCTCAAACTCCAAAACTACTTTCATGGCGGTCGACCGCTCGGCGTGGCGGTCGATCGCCACTGCGGTCGGACGCCGCGGGCGGTCGGACCGCCAGTCTTTCAACCCTGAGCTTGACCTGAACCACGGCCGGTCTGACCGCCACCATGGCCGGTCAAACCGCCTGAGGCCTGACAGAACTTGAACTTTGTCGAAAACGCTTGTTTTCGCAAACCTTCAACGTCATTGCCAATTGTCACATCATCCTAAGATCATGAGCATATCCCCATGATATCCACAGCATGTTAGTGTGTTTTGTTGCATGTACGTGTGCTAGTGTGAAAGGCATGTTGGTGCATGTAGGAGAGAGTCAAGTGCATACATTCTGTTTGTTAGTTGCATGTAGTATGCTTGACCAGTAGTTCTTTGGTTGCTACATGATGTGTGAAGTCAGTGCATGAGACAAGTTATTAGCATGCATGTACGTGTATGTAGCTATGCATGTAGGAGTGAGTTAGTGGGTGCGTGCATGTGCATGCATGCAGCCAGTGAGCTCATTTTGTTGTTTTTCTTCCAACCGTGAGCTCTAGCCTCCCTCCTCACTTCTATTCACCTGCTGGTCTGGTCTTTTGTACATGTCCATCTCACCATCCTTCTCTCCTTCAAATCTCCATCAAAATTGAAGAACTGAGCTATGCATCTTATGCAGCGGCGTTCATCGTCTCAAGAGCAAGCCATTCATCTAATTAGTTCTTGCATGCACTGATCGAAGCTCCTCCACCTTGGTTCTCCATCTCCGATCATCCGCTCGCCAAGCCACCCATGTCACAATGAACCCCTCAGCCTCCCCTTCCACCTCCCAGAATTCGCCCCCACTCTCTCGCTTCCGTTTCTCTGCAATCGAGATATTTCCGTCGCAGGCCGAATAGCCTTTTGTCGTCGTTTTCGGTGTCGTCGATCATTCCCCAGCGACGTAGTCGCTGCCGTTAGCATCGCCACATGACGTTCTACATCGCGCTCCCTTCCTTTTCTCTGAAACATCACCGGTTCACCGACGCCACTATTCCCCATGCGCCTTTTTGCGCACCGCCATCACACCGGACCTCCGCCGGCGACGCGACCAGTACCATTGGGTCCGTCTCGCTTCTGGGATCCTATTTTGCTAAGTTGGCCGGCTGCTCCTCCTTTTCCCTCGCTGGCACTATCATTTTTGTCCAAGCTTGCACTATTCATGTCTGATGACATTCTATATTTCATGTGAAGTCAAACTTCCGGATTTTCGTTCTCCTTCATATGGAATCCGATTCCGTCGATTCTTGGTTCTAAATTCATATAAATTCAGCCCCTCTCTTTTGCTTCTAATTTTGTAATTTTTGGATTTTATTTGGAATTGTTTTATTTATTTGGCTCTTTTCGCGCGCGTAGATTTTGACGTTCCCGACGAATTCTTGGACCCGATGACTGAAGCTCCCCAACACTTCAACGAAGGCAAGTCATAGACCTTTGATCATATTGAACCCATTTTACAAAACTATATTGTTTGATATAAACATGCATCGCTAGTTTTCTATTAAATGGTTTCGGAAGTATATTATTGCCTATTTGATGTATGCCTCCTTGACAATTGCAAATAACATGTACCCTTGAATGACATGAACCCTTGGGCACCTTAGGAGGGTTTATTTTAGTTGGACATTGATAAATTACCAACTTGTGTATCGTATTATGCTTAGCCATGCTATAGTTGTACGTTGGGACTCATGACCGCATGCTCATATGAATAAACTTGACTAAATGAATTATGGAATTGTGGCACGGCCACCTTTGTTAAAAGATGTTGTGACAAGGCTAGGGTGGTCTTTGGTCGGGTTGAACTAAAAATATTTTATGCTCGGACGAGTGGATGGTGGTGCATGTGGGTGCCGTAACGCACATTGGGACATGGATTCGTCTCGCCTGAGCAGCCAACTAAGGACTTAACCTTGAACCATTGATCTGGGTCACATCATGCAACCACATGTCCAGGATGGGGTGGACCTGGCCTAATAATTAGCAATGAGCTGGCTAGGTTCTGTTGCGGTGGAGCATGCTGATTCGCTGGCGCAAGAGGGGGCACGAATCTAGCGGGTGCGAAGCTCATTAGAAGCGAAACATTAGCGGGCAGCTCTTAGCCAGTTCAAAGCTTTGTAACGGTCTTATGATAATCTCTTAGTCACACACCTTCGGAAGCGTGAAACGCCTGACAGTATAAGATGATTATCTCTTGTGGGTAAAGCTGTACAACCTCTGCAGAGTGTATAAAAACTATTCGAATAGCCGTGTCCCCGGTTACGGACATGCCCGAAGATTTCACGCAAGGGGTAGATGATTTCAGTAAAATGGTGGGAATGATGGTTTGGATGTAATGGTTGGGTTGATCTCCAGTTGTTTCAAAGAACTAAATTACTTATGTACTAATCTTTTAAATTGTGCTTTTAATCTACTTATTGTATTTATTGTCAATATTGTTTTCCGCAAAATAGCCATACAACTATCCTTGTATAGCCTCGCATGAATAATAATTGCATACATTTCCCTATGACTTGCTGAGTACATTCAAAGTACTCACGGCTTGCGTCCTGTGTGTTTAATCCCTACATAAGAACCAGGGAACCCAGAGTATTATGAAGAGGAGTATCTTGAAGACTATGCGAACTAAGTCACGTCCTCCACTCGATTGCCTATGGGCATGTTGTGTGGCCACCACGTTATATTTTGATTCCGCTGCAAGTTGTCTTTTGTTGCTCAGCCCTGTGAGGCGCACTCTGTAAGACTCGACCTTAAGGTCCTTTTGCTACTATTAATATTAATTTGTCCGCTTCATCATTATTTTGTTGTATGGTTGTGATTACACCGATGTTGTAACTGTGCGAGCTAGCTACTGATCTAGGACTAGTTCAGAATGCAAAGAGGGTCCTGGGGTTGCATACCCAGGGTCCCGACACCTTATAACACATCGGAGTAAAATCCGTTGCGCTGACCTTCCTCTTCTTCTCAACTAATTTCACCGGTTCTGAACCGGCAGGGTTGATTAGATCTTGCACATCCACTGATTGAAAATCAGAAGCAATATCCGTGACGAGTTGGTCAAGGATGAGGTCTCTGATTGCCGGATCAGTGGGTGTAAATTTGTCGACCTCCAAAACAGTAGCTTCATTAGCCGCTGGTGGGTCCTCAGCAACCTTGCTGGAGGGTACGACAACAGCCTAAATAAATCATCAAAGATAATTAGGCGATAAAAATCATTTGTCTAAATATCATTCATGTTCGGTCACCTACCTTTGGAAGGTTGACATCCTGTATGGTCGTAGGGGTGGTCGGATCATCAATCGGCTCACATCTTTCAGTAGCCTCGTTGATCCTCAACCCGACCGACTACATGTCAAAGAGGATTTATGGTATACCGATCGGAAATAATATGTACGACAAAAGAAAAAAGCACATTTGATAGTCTTACCTTAAGTCTCTCGATCCTTTCTTTGGCGGAAACGACCGCTAAGATCCGAGGGAATCTAGCCTTGTCGCCAGGCTCTCCAGCACAGATCATTTTGATCCGGCTTCTAATCTCGTCAGAAGATAAAGTTGTAAAGGTAAAACAAGAGACTTGAGGATACAAAAGTAATCAACTAACATAGACAAACTGGTCGGAATCACTCAGAGCTTACCCCCTTTGGAATCTTTGGTCGTGTCATCACGACCAATATACCAAGCATCGGGTGTGCTCGGGCCTTCAAAGGACTAATCCAACACATGAAAAAATCGTTCACTACGTGCCAGGATGTTAGACCCTTGACACTAAGAAGCTTGATAGCTTCGGCCCATCTTTCTATCTTTCCCTCCTTATCCGTGGAGGAGCGTCGTCTCGGATTCTTGACCGCCTTCTTACCAGAATAATAAAGGTTGTCTTTCTTCGTGACCGTCATATAAAACCAACTTTTCTTCCATGACGACCGTGAAGATTTTGAGTACATGAATATGTACTCATCAGCTTTTTCGTCATGGAGGCGCAAGGTGCACTCTCCAGGCATCTCGATCGTCTTCCCAGACTTCGTCATCCTGTAGTAGTACTTGAACAGATTGGCAATAACATTGGGAGCAAGATTCACCAATTTAACTCCATAAAACTCGCAGACTGTAGGGAGAAAGGAGTGAATCGGTAGTCTAAATCCGCATTCGACATATGCAAGAAAAACCGAAATTTCCCCATCTTCGTTGCTCAGAGAATGTTCTCCAGCCGCTGACCTCCAAGAAATCAAATTTTTGCTGGGAAGCAGCTCGATTTTCTCCAAACTCTCAAGCTTCTCACTCAAGTCGAAAGCCGACCAGTTAGTGATTTGGTCCGACATGGTCGAGGTTTTGAACGAGGAAAGGAAGTGGGGTTGAAGAATAAGAGGTCGGAGGCAATTTTTCTACTCAGTAGATGAAGAGGAAAAGCAGGAAGTGTAAAAACCTGAGGTCTACTAACGGGTTTTTATAGCTTCAGATTTCCTAACTACAATCAGGAGTTATCCAAAAAAGTCCAACGGACACAAAAACTCTTCGATTCCCAAGGCAAGTTCTCTACTTTAAAGTGAATATAAACCACTTCAAATGTTATTGCATTTAATAAGCGTCAGTCCGATACGACTTCATCGGAAGAGAGGTGTTCACATGACCTATTCATTTAAAGTTCGGGGGCTAGTCGACGAGGATTAAAACCTCTATGTATTATTTTTAATACATAAAAGACCATACGTCTTCATGGTCGTAACCCTTGAGGTTCACGACCTCGTTGGTCGTAGAGATTATAGAGGTTACACAATGGGTACCCTGGTCGGACGAAGGCCTGTGCCTAGCTTGCGACTAGGGAACTGCTCGTAAAAGGTATGAACTGATATTTGGAACTGATTTCAGATATATTCTCTACCGTGTGATGAGTAGAACACGTACGTATGTTCTATACCACATGATGTTTCTTATCCTAAAACACTGATGAATAACCACCATGCGGTTAAGTATCTCATAAGCATACAACCGTCGAACGGTTAACTCTCCATCAACCGTCATTTAACTCCGACCAGTCGCGACGCTTCACATCAGATGTCTTCTCCAGAAGTAACTACCACCCCTTCAAGAGCTATAAAAAGATGGAGCACGGACGGAGCCAAGAGTCGCCGCATCAGACTGAAGCATAGATCTTAGATTCGTGTTTTAAGTCTGGCATTGTAAGATAACAAGCAGTGTTCTCAGTGTAAACAAGAGTAGTTCACCATCTAGTCAGGAGGCATTCCCTGTAAATCCTAGTTCATACTAATAAAAGAGCAGTCCCATTATCTCCCCAGATTTCCCACGTCATCTTCTCATTTTCTTTTCGTAAGATCGACGTCTTGATCGTCGACAACCGTACACTCTCATTGCTGTTGAGGACAATGATCAAGAAGAACTTAAAAGAGCGGGAAGATTGTCTACCGCATGTTGAATTTGTATAGGGCCGTGCATTCTACTACTCAATTGTGTCCATTTAAGGTGATGTATAGTTTCAAACGGATCGTGCCACTTGATTTGATACCCCTTCCATTCCAAGAACGTGCTAATATGGAGGCTTCTAAACGTGCAGATTTTGTGAAAAAGCTCCATGAAAAGACTAAAGAGGTAATTGGACAGAAGGTACGTGCTTATGCTTCTAAAGCTAACAAGTCTAGAAAGAAATTACTATGTAAAACAGGTGACTTGGGTCTGGTTACACCTTTGCAAAGAATGCTTTCCGGAGAAGCGTATGTCCGAATTGATGCCCCGTGGTGATGGTCCTTTTGAAGTACTTGTCAAGATCAATGATAATACATATAAGATTGTATTTCCAGGAGACGATTATGGGGTAAGAACTACTTCTAATGTTGCTCATTTGTCACCATTCTTTGGGCAAGACGATACAGAGTCGAGGACGACTCCTTTTCAAGAGGGGCAGGATGATGAGGACATCCCTACCTCTCCAAGTGTGCATAAGGATAATCATGATGTACCTAAAAGTCCCTTGACAAGGGCACGAGCCAAGAAACTACAACAACAGGTGAATTTGTTCTTTAAAGTGCTTATCTTTGATGAGAATTTGCTACTACCTAATTCTAGTATTTTGTGCAACAAAAAAACACGTGACCTTGAGAGCGAATGTGGTGGCTTCTTTTGTGTCTCCTTCGACACCGTTCGTGCCATTATCGTTATAACTTTACTTTTATTGAAGTTCATATACAAATCAAATTGCTAAATTTATTTAATTTATCCATAATTTTAGTTACTTAGGGATTTTACTTTGGAATTCGTATAAAAATAAAGGAGGAATTTTTTAATTTATTTTCATGCCGAATTTCAGTTCTTTTGTCTCGGAATTCATATCCGAATCCAAGTGCTAATTTTTCTTTAATTGTTATTCTGAAATACAGTTATTTAGGGATTTTACTTTAGAATTTGTATCAAAATCAAATTGGTAATTTTATTTTATTTTTATTTCGAATTTTAGTTATTTTTTGTTGGATTTCGTATACAAATCTAATTGCCAATTATTGTTTAGTTTTTATTCCAAATTATAATTATTGGAATTCATATAGAAATCGAATTGCTAATTTTATTTTATTTTTTATCTGAATTTCAGTTTTTGTTGGATTTCGTATACAAATCTAATTTTTATTTTTTTTTAAAAAATTATTCCAAATTATAATTATTTAGTGATTTTACATAGGAATTTGTATGAAAATTAAATTGCTTATTTTATTTTATTTTTATTATACTTGACATTGACTCTTTTACTTAGGAATTTGTATGAAAATCAAATTGCTGATTTTATTTTATTTTTTGGTTTTAAATTTCAGTTTTATTGTACTTAATATGAACTCTTTCTTTTAATCTAAACCATTATAATCTGGACCCACCACGATCGACGGTATAGATCTTTATCTTTTTTTAGCAATTAACTTGAGAGTTTCTAGCCATGAGAGCGAACATGGTGGCTTCTTTTGACTCTATTTTAATAAGATAATAGATAGTTTTGATTTTCTAGATCAACCGTTTCTTTGGTCACCATAATTGAGGTGTAATTTCTTAGTAGTTTGACCTGGTTATTAACTTATTATGGACAATTGTATTTTGGTTTAACTTTGTCAAACTTGTATCCCCTGAAGAAATGTTGCTCATGCGGCGAAAAGCTTGGCTACCACCCAAATGCGCCTGACTTAACCCGGGGATCCGTCTCTGCCCATGCGATGAAACATACCAAGCCGCACAGCCTACTACACTTCAGGTCCTTGCGCTGCCCGGCATTCCGCCGAACACCTCCCAGGCTTCCGATCCCACCACCGTCCAATGTCGCCGGCCAACCCCACCCCGGCCAAATGGCCCAAGACCCTCACCACTGACCACCTCCACCGCCTAGTCCGCGTCGAGCGCGATCTGCGTCGCGCCCTCACCTTCTTTGACGCGGCCACCGCGGCGTCCGCGTCCATTTCCGCGCTCTCCCCAATTGCCCCGTCCCCGGACACTGTGTCCCTCCTCACATCCCGCCTCGCCTCCGCTGGCCTCCCCCCCCTCGCCGCTTCCCTCCTCTCCCACTCGTGTGCGCTCTTCCCCTCCCCTGCCACCCTCGAGCCCCCCTTCCTTACCCTCCTCCGCACCTTCTCCCGTACCGCCCTCCACCTCTTCCACTCCGCCCACTCTGCCCTCGCCCTCTCCCACTCCGCCCGCTCCTACACCACAGTTCTTGCCGCCCTCGTTGCCCACTCCCACCTTCCCCTCGCCCGCTCCCTGCTCGTCGACATGCGCGTCGCCAGCTTTGCGCCCACCACCGCTAACATCCTCCTCAAGGCCCATTGCTCCGCCGCCGCCACTCCCATCGACGATGTCGTCTGCCTTTTCTGGAACATCCCCAAACCCAACACCTGCTCCTACAACACCATCATCGATGGGCTTTGCCACGGGGACCGCCTGGCTGAGGCCCGGGAGTTGTTCTTCGAGATGGTAGTGAACAGCATTGCACCTACGGTGGTTACTTACATGACTGTTATCCATTGGCTCGCACGGGAGGGTTGCTTCGATGATGCGTTGGAGATGTTTGATGAAACGGGGAGGAGAGGGATCACTTCGAATATTGTCACCTATAGTTCACTGATTGATGGATTGTGCAAGGGTGGGCGTGCAACATCAGCATTGGAATTGCTGGACAGGATGGTCAAGGAGAGGAAGCTGCCAAATACAATCACATATAGCTCTGTGATTGATGGGCTCTGTAAGGAGGGCCAGCTGATGGAAGCAATGGAGGTTTTGGACCGGCTGCGTCTCCAGGGGAGGAAACCTGATGCTGGGTCGTTCGGGAAGCTAATTGTGGGGCTGTGTCATGAAGGAAGGGCTGTGGAGGATGCAAATTACTTTGATGAGATGGTTCTTGCAAGTATTGAACCTAACCCGGTGACTTGGAGCCTGCATGTCAGGATAAACGATGCAGTTGTGACAGCATTATGTGTTAAAGGTGAAGTTGGTAGAGCTTTTCGGGCGTACCAGAGCATGCGAACTCGTGGAATTTCTATCGAGCCAATCACTTTGCATCTCCTGGCTGAGTGCTTGTCCAAAAAGAACAATTTGGAGAAAGCAACTCATGTTGTGCTTGACATGTTATCAGAGAGATGCATCCCTGAGAGGGAAACATGGGATGTTATTGTCGGTGGGTAGTGGAGTAAGAAGAAGGTGAGACAAGAAGCTGAGGAAATGTGGAACCAGTTAACTGTTAGCTGATTCAAAAAATCTGGTGCTACAATGTGCTAGTACATGATGTGCTCGAGCTGTTAGCAAGCAAACATTGTGCCTAGAGGTTATAAGTGTGTTTCTCTTTCCGTCATGGTATTACACAAGTGAGAATTTTATTACCAAAGCTCTTACACTTTGGTGTTTCCTTTTCCAGGATATGTGATATTTACTATATGAATATTTTTTGAAGTTACAAGCAAGCTGGCAGTGCTGAGGTATGATGTGATGTTGTCCAGGGTCGTTCCTGACATTTTGGCGGCCCTAGAGGGTGACAAAAGTGGAGGCCCTTCGTTCTAATATAAACATGTAACAATATCTTTATTCCAATTGCAAAAGCTAAAGTTCAACATAGTAGCCATTAGACTTAGTACATCACAAAAATACAAAAGTGATAGTTGGCGACAATCCACTGGCACATTAATATTATCCATAAGTCCCAGGAAACTATAACACACTACTAAGGACAAAATAATTTAGGAGAAAACTACATTAGCCAAACCTCACTAAGGAAGAGCCATGAGCCATCATCTATCACCTGCCAAACAAACAAGCAAGTTGTGAATACAATGATCATAGAAAGCAATTTCTTCTAACATTTCTAGATGCAAAGTCATTGATAATAGTACCAATATCAAGCTGATGCTACATTAACTTGAAAAGCCTTCTCAACCAATAGAATTTCTTCATTGTGATAACTTTCATCAAATTGCTTTTCCTAATAACGCGACATTTTGTCGGAAATGATGGATCTATATTCATATCAGATGCATGGCCTTTAGCAATAGCCAAACTAGATGCAAATCCTTCATTTCTGTACCTATCAAAATATTGCATTATACCTTCAATCTGGTGCAAAGTAGAGTCAATGCACATGGATGGAGATTGCAGTTTCTTACCCACCATATTTATAGCAAATAAAATGTCATGCTAAATAACCATACCAAGTAAAAACTGAAAACTGCCAAACACATCAAATAAATTTTGTGCATCACTCTTTGATTTGGGCTCATCACAGGTTTTACATAATTCAAACAAAGCTAACCTTAGCTCAGGAGCTTGATATGTAATAGCTTTAACACTTTTGATTCGACTCTCCCAACGAATACTAGACAAAGGTTTCACAATTAAATTTGGAACATGGTTAAGCAAAACCTTCCATCTTCTAGGAGAACTTGAAAATAATACATATATTCCTTGCATAATTCCAAAAAATGAAATAACTTTACCATAAGAATTTGCCATATCACAAAGAGTAAGATTAAGACTATGACAAGCGCATAGCATATACAAATCTCTTGGATTCATATCAAGCAACCACTTTTGTATCCCTTGGTGTTTACCTTTCATATTAGAACCATTGTTATTGGTAGAATAGGGTATTAGAATAGGAACTCTTTTGTATTTTCTTATCTGCCTTTTGTATTTTTTTATCTGTATATGGTATACACTTCTTATACTATATATATATATATATATATATATATATATATATATATATATATATATATATATATATATATATTACCCATTAGACCTATTAAATACACACATAATATTCATGACATGGTATCAGAGCTAAGTTTAGGGTTATGGTTTGTTGCTACAACCGACTCCTCCTCCTAGTCTCCGCTCGTCCTCCGCTGCCACCGCCCCCGGGAGGAGCAATCTCCACTCCCGGGGTGGCCTCCTTCAGCTGCTCGTCGCCGCCATGCTCAGGCCCAAGACGCGCCTCTGCGCTTCTTCGTTAGCTCCGAATCACAGCGCGATGGTGAGGCGATCGCCGCACACGTCGTCCAAGCTCCCCATCCCGAACCAAGAAGGCGGCTTATCCTACGAGTCCTTGGTCGCCGCTGCCAGTTGGGCGTAGGGCGCCCACGTGGCAAGCTGGTCCTTGCACTTGGCGAAGAATCGCTGTAACGACACCTTCCTCGTGATGGGCAGGTCCGCGAGCTCGAGGCCGGGGCAGCCATCGCCCACTCCTCGCTGACATCTTCTGCTCCGCCTTGACGTACTGGCTGAGCAGTGAGCACGCCTCACACCACCTCGAACCTCCGGCTCTTACCCTCCACCGCCGCCATGGCCATATCACCGCTTTGACTGAGATGCGCTTCACTTGGCTTCACCTCTTGCTGTGCTGCTGCGGTGGTTTGCTGGTTGCTAGTTGGAGATGGGTGGAGTGTGCTTTGTTTTGCTGGCTGATTGGGATGCTATCGGGAGGACATGAACTAGTGCTCCACTCGGTTGATTGGGATGCTATCGGGAGGCATCTGACTACATAGAACTACTGTTAGTTATATTTCAGTCTTTACTTTCTTTGTGTAGTTTCTTCCGCTGCGTCAATCCAAATCTCTACCACTTTATCTTTGAGTTCATCTAAGCTATGCGAGTCCATAAATTTATTATGAGCCATAGAAGCATAGGAATTCCCTTTTGCATGGTCGTAGCCGCCGCTCCTGCTCTTCTCTCTGAGTCACATGCAGATCGTAGAAGTCGTTATGATGCCGTCGCTTCTCTCTTAGGTGCCGCCCCGAGCTTCTAAGGCCGTCGCGCTTCTTCTGTGCGACTGTCATCTTGGGCTTCGATCTGCGCTGCCATACTTCTATCTATTTCTCTCCCGCTTGATTTGATAGCTTTCTCTATTTTTGTCGGTTTCATTATCTTCTTTGTCGTGTTGCCGCGGTCGAGTTTGCTTTCGCTTGTCTCTACTTTCTTAGCCCCTACACCTTGTGCTTTATGAGCTATCGCACGACCCCAGATGAGAGGAAATCTTTTGATACTCGACATATTTTCCAAGAGCTGCATGCTAGGACGATATTATCAAAACTCAGACTTTGGATTTTTCATATTTTAGTGTTAACTCTTTCCAAATGCAATGCTATTGCATCCGCCTTACATTTGAAGGGGTGTTAGAATAGGAACTCTTTTTTATTTCCTTACCTGTATATGGCATACACCCCTTGTACTCCATATATATATTGCCTATTGGGTCTCTTCAATACACACACGATATTCATAGCAGTCATAACCTTGACCCCTTATATCATCAATATTAAGACCAAAAGACTCCATCACATTAAGCAATTCATTAAAAAGCCCTAAACCAGATGTGTCATCCACATTCAAGAATTCCAGAAAGAACTCTTCTATTTTTATTTTGTTATTTGGCATGTTAACACATTGAACAATTAGAGTCATTTGTTCTTGATGGCTCAGGAGTACAATAAAGGATTATGGAGAAATATTTGGCTTTTTTAATAACCTATATGATATAACGTGTAACACTGTTTGCCAACAGAGAAATCAACTCATTTTGAATCTTATGGCTAAGATAATGAGGATGAATTTCATTATTTTGAATGCGTCTAAGATGATCTTGCCTTACGACGTCAAATTCTGCAATCATTTCAACACATCCTAAGAAATTGTCATTACTATCTTCATAAAGTTTCTCACTTGATCCTCGAGAAAGCTAAATTACGTTTACCAAGATATTTCACAACGACAACTATTCTAACTAAAACCTGTCTCAAGTGTTCTTTCTCTTTAGTGATTTGTTGTTGCAAATCATTGTCAATTATTTGATTTTTTGCTAAGTCTAATTCTTAATTCATTCCAAGTGTTCATGTTAGTAATATGCTCAACACTATTTTCATGTTCTTTGAGCCTCCCGCTAAGATGTTTCCAGTCTCTCAATCCATCGACAGCTAAGAAACTCTTATTGTTATTATATCTAAAAAGCTTACAACAAAAGCAATGCACTATTAACATGTTTAGAATAAACTAACCATTTTCTGTCATGTACCTCCATTGCTCATTTTTCTAGAATAATAAGCATATGAAAAATGCCTATTGAGATTATCGAAAGGGAATACAAGAGTTTCTTCTCTTATCGGCCCCTTTTCCACTAAAATGTCCCTTGCTTTGTTATCAAGGTTGTCCCAGTTTCTCAAATCATAAATATCTATAGTAAAATTTGATTCTTCATCAATACTTGCAGTTTCTGCATAGGTGAACTAGCTAAGTTTTCATGCACATTCAAATTATTATCATCCTCATTGAGATCATCACTCTGACCTAAACTTTCATTAGATTGTTCTTCAACAATAACTAAGGCCAATTCCTCATAATTCCTAGAAGAACCTATATTAATCCTAAAGAATTTGTCGATGGATCCTTTTTGGGATTCTATCAACTCATCTACTCGTTTTTTTTCTCTCACCTTTTTTCACTTCCAGATAAATAATTTCTAGATGACATCTTACCACACAATGACACAAATAACATAAGAGTTGGCTTACACAAGGAACAAAAGCACCTGGATTTTGACAACTGGATAGGAACTGAAACTGCAGCAAGAAGTATCCATAAAGTTTCAACAGTATGATATATGAAAAAGGTCCTGAAAACAGATAAGCACATCACATAATATTTAGATGCTTAGTGCAATTGCAAAGATCTAACTTAGATAATCAAATCACCTAAAGGAAATCTTACCATGAACAATTGACCAAAATATGCAATTCCAATCCCTTTCTTTTTAATTCTCTCTCAGATCTAATGGAGATCTTTATATAAAAAAGAAACTGATGTTACAAGAAAGTTCAAGATTTAGTTCTAGATAGTGTAGATGTTGCGTTAGAGACTTGGACCGGATGAGTGGTATTTGACGGATAATTAAGGAACGGAAATTTAGAAAAAACATACCATCACTACTACGACGTTATCACGAGCGGTTGGAACGTCGTGTTTTTATCGTCTGTGATAATCGGCGGTTATCACGACGGTTAAAAAAATCGTGATAAGTAACAACACGAGCGGTTCTAATGAACAACCGTCAATATCACGAGCGGTTACGTAAATATAGCCGTCGTGATATATGGATATCACGAGCGGTTCAGTAAATCGCCGTCGATATATGGATATCACGAGCGGGTTATAATTAGCACCGCTCGAAATATCCACATATCACGACGGTGATAATTATGAACCGTCAGTGATATCCATATATCACGAGCATTTGCCATTTTTACGAACCTCTATGATATCCATCTATCACGCACGGCAATAGTTATGAACCGTCTGTGATAGCTCTTTCAGCATAACTAATTTAATTTTGATTTTCGGCTAGCCTCAGGAATTGCTAGCCATGCCCTCTGAAAACAAGCAGGCAGAAAATAGATACATTACAGATGAATCAATCATTGATACTCAAAGTGATCATTTAACTCAAAATCAATTCGACACGAATATGTATCAAATATTGGCTAGCCTCAGGAGTTACAATTGAATTACAACTATTCAAAGTGAATTACATTAATGAATCATTCAAGGTCGTTCAATGTGTTGGAGTAGTGAAACTCTCCGTTGGCGCTAATGATATCCGTCATGATGAAGGTGCGAGCTTCCTCGAACATCCGAGATCTCTCTCGAATAAGTGAATCTAAATCTATATTGAAGATCCAGTAGCTAGCAATGATGAAGTAGTAAGCATATATATGTAAATTTATAATTAGGAAATAATTATTGCGAGATTGACCAACCTCGGGATCCTCCAACTTAGCACTCATGAGAATCGCATATGATGGCAAGCGTAGAATGCACATTCTTACGCTTTTCTTGACGACAACGCAAAAATAGAATTACATATATAGGTATAGTCGGTTCGAGATGCATTATTACAGTATGATAGAATTATTGTGTTGTAGCACGTCGGAAATCGCGTTACGTGATTAAATGTGGCATTCGTTCCTTGTATAGCCCTCCTCGGCAATATAGGAGATGAGCGACCTACATGTTTCCAAAAGTTAACCTCGGCCATTTCAAGCGAAGGAAGACTACAATAGAGTTATGTATGGAGGAAATAAGCACACTGTCAGTACTCCTCGCACAAGGGTGGAGTCGTGGCTTTTTTCATTAGAGAATCAAGGTATAGTACCTGGTTCCTCTTTGGTATAATGACTAAAAGGACCCAGTGGTGCCTACTCATGTATGTCGCTTGAGTCATTAAACCTAAGTTCGTGCTACGTATAAAGTACAAATGAAATTTGTATAGCAAGTAGTGAAGCACTTACTTCTGGTTGTAGGGCACCATTATGTAGTCCTTGTCGTTTTGAGCAAGCAATCCTGTCGTTATGTATTTCTCAACGTAGGATGCATCTGCCAAGATGGTTTGCTCAGATACCACGTGTGGGTCAAGGAAACCCACCGGTTCTTTCAATCGTCGGGCATTTTTAATCATGTATCTATACATAAGCAATGAGTTGTTATATTCGGTATTACGTGAATGTAGAACTTGATTGTACACACTTACAGTGTCCAGCATCGTAGAAGTGAGGCATCGAGGGCTTTGAGGTTGAATAGATCGAATAAGTCATCGAAGCCCACGACGAAGGGGTCGCTCGTGGAGGAAATAGTCCTCCGTGTATCGATGATGATTCCATCAGCACCCTTTCTCTTTGGTCTTGTGCAAGTACGGTATGCAAACTCGACAACCTAATCCAGCGTAGGCCATCTGCGGTGGTCGCCAACGACTTCAGAAAGAGTATTTCTTAGGGTTAGGAGGTGGAAGCGCCTTAATGTTCTTCGATTTCGATTTGTCTGAACGACTTGCCGCTCTGCGTCCTCCTGTGAGACGACTCGGGAACCAAAGCGGCGTACGCTTTTTGTTCTTTCGGTGTCTTCTCCACGGGAACCGATGAGGCGGGCTTCGGCGAAGGTTGAGGTGTAGTCATGGAGGTTCCTGTTGGAGAGGCATGGTCGTGCCGAGATGGTTGGGGTGGAGTCATTAGAGGTTGAGGCGCTGCAGGTCGAGGCGATGTCCTTCTTGGGCCATTTGGATAAAGCGCACACGACATCCCCTAGTGTTCTGATGTCGTCGTTCGGGCGAATCTCTAGCGGGACGGCCTTAAAATTGTCATGTACCATGTCCACCTGGACCCTGGCGTAACCCTGCGCCACACAGGCACCGTCTTTGCACTATCTCCAAGAGGCTTCTTGTGACTTGGGCTGCGTTATCGAGCGTGACGGCCGAATCCATCGGTGAGACCCACGAAGCAAGGGAAGAGAGGCTATGGGCTCAATACTTCTTGATTCTCTGATGCGATGGTCTTGAGGAGACACTCGAGCGATCGCGTCGTGAGTGGACGCATTTCGGCCGTTCGGCACGGCGATCGAGAACCGTCCGATGCCGACGCAAGTCGCTTATGAAGTATTGAAGACGGAGATAGCGACCTACCTCCGTCACTAGAAAAACTTTATTTACAAATTTTTTGGTTTCTACCTTTTGAAGACTATTATCTTTTCTTAATCTTTTTGTTTAATTATATCAGAGACGGTTTAATCTTTTTGTTTAATTATGTCAGCGACGTGTGATCTTTTCTTAATCTTTTTGTTTAATTATATCACAGACGGTTTGTAAAAGAACCGTCTGTGATAAGTCACTATCACAGACGGTTCCAAATGTAACCATCTGTAAAAGTTCAACACAGACGGCTCCTTTGGAACCGTCTGTGATGAGGCGTCAGTATCACAGACGGTTCTGATTACCAACCGTCTGTGATACTACACAGACGGTTTGTAGAATTAACCGTCTGTGATACCACAGACGGTTCTTATTAGGAACCGCCTGTGATACTACACAGACGGTTCCTAGAATTAACCGTCTGTGATACCACAGACGGTTCTTATTAGGAACCGTCTGTGATCGTCTGTGGTGAGTAGCTATCACAGACGGTTCCAAAGGGAACCGTATGTATAAGTTTAACACAGACGACTCCTTTGGAACCGTCTGTGATGAGGCGTCCAGTATGACCTGTTTTGTAGTAGTGTATGTATGCAACGGCTATATGAGGTCATGTACAATTGGCTTACATCAGCTGTCTATAGTCTCTGTCACGTAGGATGAAGATGAATAGAAAAGACCAAATTCTAAAGTTGATTGAAAATACCTGAGAATTCTTTTCATAGCTTGACGATGGGATGCACGAGGTGAAGCTTGAAATCGAGCGCATAAACACACATCAAAATGTATGTCCGGCCTTGAAGCAGTCAAATAGAGTAGAGACCCAATCATACTCCTATATTCTTTTTGATCCACTGCTTCACCTTCTTCATCTGGGTCAAGAACAGTTGTAGACCCTATTGATGTAGAGATGGGTTTGCAAGCTGCCATGTCAAAGCGTCTAAGCAAGTTTTTAGTATATTTGGTTTGATGAATGAAATTACCTTACTTGTTCTGTTTTACTTGCAAGCCTAAGAAGTAAGTTAACTCCCCCATCATACTCATCTCGAACTCCCTGCTCATAGTATCTGAAAACTTGGAAACCAAAGCATGAGAGGAGCCCCCAAAGATGATATCATCCACATAAATCTGAACAAGTAACAGATCATTGCCATGTCGAAATGTGAAGAGAGTTTTGTGAACCTTGTCCATTTGAAAATCGTTTTTTAACAAAAAAAACTTGAGCCTTTCATACCAAGCTCTGGGAGCTTGTTTCAATCCATACAAAGCTTTTGACAATTTGAAGACATGATTAGGAAACTTAGGATTTTCAAAACCAGGTGGTTGCTTAACATACACTTCCTCCTCAATGAAGCCATTAAGAAAAGCACTTTTAATATCCATTTGATACAATTTAAAACCTTTAGATGCAGTAAATGCTAAGAGAATTCGAATAGCTTCTAGTCTGACTATAGGAGCAAAAGTTTCACCAAAATCAAGACTCTCCACCTAAGAAAATCCTTGAGCAACAAGTCTAGCCTTATTTCTAACAACAATACCATCCCCACTTTGTTTATTTTTAAAAACCCATTTAGTTCCAATTACATTATGTCCACGAGGAGGTTCAACTAAGGTCTAGACTTTATTTCTCTCAAAGTTTTCTAATTCTTCATGCATGGCATTGATCCAAGACTCATCAGATAAAGCGTGACTTACATCATTAGGCTCAAAAGAGGCAACAAAAGAAGAATGAGCATGTGAGTCAAGAGAGGTAAACTTAGAACGTGTTAACCTTTCATGAATGTCACCAATCACTAGCTCTGGAGGATGATGCCGCTGAATCCTCAATGGTGCAGAAGGTTCTGAATTGACTTCTTCATTATGAACACCTTCAGCTATCTGTTCATTACTTGGTGGTGGCGCAACAACAGGTGGCTGATCATCAGCAGGTGATGGCATGTGAGATGAATTATTACCAAAATCAAAATCATCTTCTTCATCAAGGAATATGCTCTCGGACTCCCCCTAAGCTTGTGTACCTGAAATGTCAGTTCTAGAACAAGTACTAACCTCAGCAAAAGTAACCTTACAAGTCTCAACAACTTTGTTAGTTTCAAGGTTAAGTACACGATAGCCACGAGAGTGAAGAGGATATCCAAGAAATATGCCATCAGTTGATCTAGATTCAAATTTGTCCAGATTACCATGTTTAAGAATAAAACATTTGCATCCAAAGATTCTGAAGTGAGAAACACTAGGCTTTTTACCAAATCTCAGTTCATAAGAAGTCTTGTGCAGTGAGGCTCTAAAAAATACTCTACTAGAGACATGACAAGCAATTGAGATAGCCTCTGCCCAATACTTCCTAGGAGTAGTATGTTCATCAAGCATGGTTCTTGCCCATCTCAACCAAGGTTCTATTTTTTCTCTCTACAACACCATTCTGTTGTGGAACCCGTGGAGAAGAAAATTGATGTTCCAAACCTTTCTCAGAACAAAAAGAAGCAAACAAGGAATTCTTAAATTCAGTACCATTGTCACTTCTTATAAATTTTACAGCACCATTCAACTTATTATTAAGTCTGAGGAATAAATCTTTAAAATGACCAAAAGCCTCATCTTTAGATACCATAAAATAAACCCATGAGTATCTAGAGAAATCATCAACAATCACAAGAATATACCATTTGCCTCCAACAGATTGAACTCTTGAAGGACCTACAGTGTCCATATGCAACAATTGTCCAGGGCTATCTGTGATGATTACAAAAATAGGGAAATGTGGGGCAGCAGCCATCTTACCATGTCGACAAGGAGAGCAAACCAAATCTTTTCCACCCGTAAGCTTAGGTAGCCCCCTAATGAGATCCATTCCACTAATTCGAACAAGATGATCAAAACCAATATGTCCTAACCTACGATGCCAAAAGAATAGATCTCTGGAATCGGAAGCTACCAAACATCTAACATTAGGTGAAAAGGAATGATCGAAATCAGCTTTAAAAACCTTCCCTAACCGAGAGATGTTGAACACAAGATCACCTGAAGCATCTAAAACTCTGCAGCATGTTTCTTAAAGCTTACCTCAAGATTTTCTTCTATCAATTGTGAAACCGAAAGCAAGTTGTATTTCAATTTACTTACCAAAGCAACATCTTTGAGAATAAACTTGTCATTTACTCGCACAGTACCTTTTGTCATCACAATTCCAGTTGAAGCATCCCAAAAAGTAATCAATTCATCACTGGATGCCTTAGTGAGGGAGGAGAACCATTTTGAATCATCTGTCATGTGTCTTGAACATCCTGAATGAACTAGCCAAATGTTCCCCTTCCTCAACTGTTGTACCTACATTAAGCAAGTATCGGTCTCACAGTACTGGGGTTAGTAAGACATGATTTAGGAACCCAATACTGTGATACACGACGAGTAGGAACAACAAAACCAATTCTCTTTTCTGGATGCTGTCGGTCAAACCGCAATTTAGGAGCCGGTCTGACCGATGATTGTGCAAAAACTCCTAAATCTGCAGCAGTTTGTATTCTCTTTTCTGGATGCTGTCGGTCAAACCGCAGTTTAGGAGCCGGTCTGACCGATGATTGTGCAAAAACTCCTAAATCTGCAGCAGTTTGTTTAGTGGAAACAAAAGGAGCTTGAAAAACCTTTCTTAGTCTACCTCTCTTTTCTTTCTTAGCTTTTCGAAAACAAAACTGAACCAAGTGCCCTTCTTTTCCACAATAAGTACACTGATACTTGTCTTGATGAGAAATAGCAGTTTTTCCCTTTATAGTACTTATCTTGGTGGAAGGATCCTTTGCAAAGCCAGCAGATTTAAACAAAACATGTTTAGGTTCGGTTTCAATTTCAAACTTTCTAGGTTCAAGAACCTTAAGAATTTTGAAAAGATGATTCTTGGCATGTTCAACAACATTAAATCCTAGACCTTGGCTTTTAGTACTCACTTTTGATCTGTCTAGAATCATGTTCAGATTTTTCTTGCCAAAAGAGAACTTCTCCAAAGTGTCTTTAAGGTATTCAACTTCTTTAGCAAGAGTAGGACAGATTGTGCACTTAACAATTCCATTCAAAGCTTTTTTAGAAGCACTAGATAGAGCCAATTTTTCTTTTTCAGCAAATTCATTTAATTGTCTAATCAAGGTTTCTATCTCAGTTGTGAGTTTGGGACAATTAGTACAAGAAAGTGTCTCATCATAAAGCATTTGTTGTATAGATTCCTGAGATGACATTAGTTTAGCTTCTAGCCGTTCACAATTAGAGCAAGTTTTAATTTGAGCATTCACAGTGCTTGACTCTAAACAAATTGAACTAGACTTCAGTTTTTCAATTTCATCATGTGCAAGTTTCAGCTTATCATTACAACAGTTATCAGCTAGTTTTAGCTCTTCAAATTCAGCATGTATTGACCTAGCAATTTTCAGTTCAAAATGCAAAACTTGACATGATTCACACGATTCATCATTAGGAATAGCAGCCTTAAGCTTATCAATTTCAGAATTCAAGCTATCAACAACAAGGTCATGTTTCTTTACTTTCTTCTTGTACTTTTTAAGCTCATTTGTCAATTTAAGCACAGCACAAGATAAATCAGCATAAGAGGGTTTTACCTCATCAGGGTCACTATAGAGATCATTATCATCATTAATTTTTTTCACTGCTTGCCATAAAGCACATCCCTGTGAAGTCCACCTCTTTTTCCTTATTTTTATCATCCTCATTGTAGCTTTCAAAATCGACATCACTCAGCCCAATCTCCTCAAGTGCTGAGAGCACCTTGTTGACAGCTTTACGATAATTTTGCTTTTTGCTTGAATCAAACTTGAATTTTGAACGCCGAGCTAGTGCTTTGTCATCTTTAGCTTCCTTACCTCTCAGCTTGGGACAATTCACCTTAATGTGGTTTGGCTCACGACATTCAAAGCATCTGATTGGACCTCCTCTTCTCCTTGATATGATATTATTGATTGCTTTAGTCACCCTATTGGAGAAGAGTACAAGCTGTTCTTCTGGAATCTCCTCCAATTGTTCATCTGAAATAGCTCTCAAAAGCAAACAAGGAAAAACTAGAAGAACTAGATGAGCTATCAGTTTGATTAGTCACTAAACCCAAAGAATTTGACTTATTTTTCCTAACCAAAATATCAATCTCATGTGTTTTCATCTTGGAGTAAAGATCATCCAACGTGAGTGTTTCCATGTTAACAGATTGATTGATAGTAGTAACTAATACTTCCCAGACAGTCATATCCAAAGCATTCAAAATTTGGCGTGCATTGTTAGAATCAGAGTATATCAAATCAACAGATTGCAAATCACCAATGATTTTGTCGAAACGATCAAAAAGAGCATCTACAGACTCTCCTGGTTTCATCTCAAATTTAGAATACTCCTTTTTTTTTAAATTAATTCTGACGAACACCTTTAACAGATTTAGACCCTTCATGATGATCAGCAAGTGTAGTCCAAATTTTATTAGCAGATTTAATATTAGCAATCCGGACAAACTCGTTTCTACTCAAACCTTGCAACAAAATATTTTTAGCCTTAGCATTAGCTTCAACATCAGCAGTGTTATTTGCAGTTATAACAGCAGGCACATCGTATGGACTTTCAACCTTTTACCAAATAACATTACCTTGTGCTTGTAGAAAAACTTACATGCGTCTCTTCCAATAGATATAGTCTGATCCATCGAAATATGGTGGCTTACCTGAAAACCGATCTCGATCTGATGCCATTGCAACCAAGCTCTGATACCACTTGTAGGATCGTAATGACAATCAGAAGGGGGGGGGGGGGGTTGAATGATTGCAGCGAATTGACCCCCAAATTCAAACTCCTGCTTGAACGCTAGACCTCCTGGATTCCTCTCGGGTGATAGTTTGAAGAACTTCACAGCAAGAACACCCTCAGGCGCACAACAAGAACACCAAATCAAGAATCAAAGTTGAACGAATCTGAATTTTATATATCAAACTTGATTTGTGTCTACAAAGCGCTCAGCAAGCACCCCTCAAAGCCTCCAATCGAAGGACCTCTAAACCGCAATAAAACCGCAAGAAAGCTACGGTAAAAAAACACTCCCTAAAAGCCCCGTCACGAAAAAAAACTCCTCTGTAAGCCGCACCCCTCTGCCTCCTCTTATAGGCAGGATTCTATCCGTGTAAGCAACAAACACGAAATCAAACTCTCCAAAATCAAGGGACCCGAAACCCTTACCAACACAGGTTTTACCAAAATTACCAAACCTTCCAAAACCGAACTTCCACGCTGTAAGCCTCCAGGAAACTGTTTCCCGTAGCTTCAACGTGATCCACTTTTGATCTCCACGTGCTCTAGTGCAATCCAAACCACCTCGTGACATCCACGACCTCCAAGACCTCAGATTCTCCCCATCCTAGTCCGAGTCCACCTCATCACCAACTATGATTCGTCCTCACGCTCAACCTGCACATGCAAAGACCAAAGAAACCAAATCTTGGCACAAGTTCTCCAACTTGACCATCCATTAGCTCATTCACACCCATAAACACTATCATGCATCATGCAACAAGATAAAGCTCATGAATTTAACTTATTCTCAGTCAAATCCTCAAAACAACAATTTCATATAGCACAATCGGAACTACCGCCATGATATGCCCGGTACTATCGCACAAGCGGCCGTACCGCTCAAAGCACTACGGAACTACCGATCCTCGGGAAATCTCAAGATCTTCCAAAAACATGCTCTCTGGAAATTCCATACCGCAACATTGCGGTCATACCTTTGTGCGGTACTACCGCCGTTCAAAATGCGGTATTACCGACTTGCGGTCGTACCGTTCCTCAGCTACGGTATAACCGATTTTCACTTAACAGTGCTTGTCAAAAACACCCTCTCTCTGAAAAACCAAGCGCGGTACTACCGCCGGCAAACCAACGGTACTACCGGACAACGCGGTACTACCGCTTTCACAAGTGGTACGAATGTTTGTCAAAACATTTCATCCCATTGATATCAGCTGTCAGATTTCAGATCAAGGACTCACAGTCCTTGAGGAGTTCGGACGATCCAAACGTTCATCTCAAAATCAGCCGTCAGATCAAGATCTAATGGTTCGAGCAAAACACCGTTCGAAACCTTGACAAGCGGTACTACCGCTGCACACCCGCGGTCATACCGCACTCATGTAGTTCCGCAAATACAAAGCCGGTACTACCGCAAAACCTGACACATGCTGATTTTCGACAAAACTCAACAGAACTCAAAAGCAGGTTAGCAACTAAGATCACAAGCATGTTCCAAAGACAATGTAATCATCATTTAAACACCAGAACTAAGTCTTCCTTATTGTCAATGTGATCATCATCAAATATCGTGAGCAAAAACCTCCTGGTCTTACACTCGCCAGCGATGGTTTCTCAACACGTTATCAGCACGATCGACTCTCCTCGCATCGAAAAGGTAACCATCGATGAATGACACTCGTAGATTGAATCGTACTTTCTAGATCGCTTTAAATTCTGCAAATTTACTTTTTAGATTGGTTTCCTACGGTGCAAATCCGCTCTAATCTACCGCGAGCCGACTTGAAGTCGTCGACCAAGCTGATCGGTGGGTTGCATGAAAGAGTAGATGATGATTGCACTGTAGTTTATAGATACAATAGCACGAAAGGCACCATGTGCATGACACCGCCTGCAAGCGGCTGTCACCACCTCCACGATACGTTACCGGTCGGCTAGTCCGCCATCACGCATCACCACAGAGGCAACGACAGAGCCACGCCGCTAGCACGCGGCAAGCATGCACATGTCGGCATGAAGCCGCGCCACCGATGCAGTCCCGCACTACATTACATGATATTGCATCGCATCGCATCTGCACTGTGAGGCCTCCTGGGATCGGATCCGTTCCAAGCTAAGTGGTTACGCCGGAAGCGCAACACTTAACGAGAGATGAACACGATTCCGAGTGCCCGGATATGCGTCTCATGCTAGCTCCCAAGGATCAGTGGCTAACATGCGCATATCCTAGTACACAACATGGCAATCACATCCATACACAATGTACAACAATAATAGAATCAATTACAACATCATTTAAATAGAACCTTAAAGTACAAGGTTGCATAAGAGGGCCAATCGGCCAAATCTAATTAATACAAATAAATCGCAGCGGAAGATAAACTTAAAAGAAAAAGGGAATAATCGAGTTGGCATGCCCACAATCTCACAAGCAACCAACTGGAGTTAAATTTGAATTGGTTACGAATTTTAGAAATTTAAATTAGGGCATACGGTCTACTGTCAACTCTAATCACCCTCTAGATTATCCAATTCATTAACCAATCCTATAACCACACAAAGGTCCACTACTTACTTGGTTTTTGACTGATTACTAAGCACTTGCCAAACCTATTTAACTCTTGGGCTTTATCTAACATCATGTGGTTACAAATTTGAATCTTCCAATAGTGGGTTATTCTAATTACTAAAACTTGGACTGCACCCTAAAGGACCAGCCCTCTGTTATTTTAAGGTTTAAAGCTCAATTGGAACCAAGGAACTTCTAAGTACAAGAACTTAGAATGGTCATCAGTAAGACTTCATCTAGAAGCCCTCTTTCAGACCATACATCCTATTAGAGGAAAATGATTGATTTGGAGGTATGGTTAACTTGACCTTCCTACTTAACTCAAAATCCAAATTTGTTTATAGTTTAGACTACTGGTACTGTTGTACAAGTGCTCAAAGGCTAAAAGAACAAAAGCACTACTACTACTGGAATTGGTGAAGATGCTAACGTCCTTAACAAACTGACATTTTTCAGACTAACCACTCATGTAACCTTTCTAACAGCAAAAATTTCTCTGAACTTAAGTGTTATTAACTCAACTTCCCTAATTCCCTTAACCAAAAGCTAAACACAAAACTAGGTAACACAAGCCAGGTGGTTTTGCGACTGAGTTTCACTGACAAAACTACTCCTTTCACCCAACAACTTCTCTCCTCTGCTTAAAATCTTATCCTGAAATTTTTTCTGAAATGAGTTGCTGCTAACAAACTTTCTGTACAAAACATTCTACAAACTCGCTAATCATACTTAAAAGTGATACTATTGTTAGACAAAATGGTTGTTCTCTTTAGGTCTATCCTTAAGGGCTAAAAGAATCAAAACCTTGCTAAGAACTTGCATTAGAAATGTCAGTAATCCACTGTTGCTTTAAATTTTTCATCAGATCTCCTTCTCTATTCACTCGTCCAAGTGGTGAATCAACCTGAGAGTTTGTTAACTAATTAGAATATCCATTTAAATACATCTATTGAGTGAGCAATTAGCTAAAAGAAATAATAACATTTCTTACTACAAGTATTAGCAAAGTCAGTAGTCTAATGACAAATCTCAATGTTTTCAGATTACCTTCTCTGTCCATTTCAACAGACAATAGAAAAGAAAATCTCTAAACTGAAAAGGAACTATCTAAACTTCCTTCAAGATTCAAACTTCAAAAAGGTTAATGCATTGGAGTGAACTAATGGACAGCCAAGAGATTGTTAACCTTACAAGTGGGTTCCAAATTTTCAGTGACAGAGGTTCATGTACAGAGACAACAGAGAGGGCTGTCGTAGGGGAGGTCCAGGGCGGCTCGGGCATGGTTCGTCGTCGGCGGGGGAAGCGACGGCGTGGCGGAGGTTACCACAAAAACGGAAAGCCCGGGGAACAAGGTGGCTAGGGTTGGCCGTTTTGGGGGCTCAAGCAGCTCGGTGGCAGCTCGCCATGGGCACGGGGCGGCCGACGCAAGTACGGCTCGAGTGGATATACCGATTTGACGATACATTAAGCAAAATAACGAACGCAAGAGTATCTACAAGGTCTAGTGAACTCACCGGAGAGACGCAGGTGGTTGGAGCTCGCCGGAGGATGGCTGGCGACGAAGATCCACGACGGCGATGGAAGCTTCACCACGGAGAGTTGGCTGGAGAGGAAGAAAAGCTTCGGCGACGCTTGGGGAAGCTTAGAGGTACTCTCGGGATGCTTCTCAAGCAGGGAATTGAACTAAGCTCCACCGCACCGGAGACAGGGAAGGCAAGTGCGCTCGCGGCCGAAGAAAAAAAGAAACTTCAAAATACACGGGCTCCTGCGGATGTTTGGCCAAAAGGATTGGGGGGTAAAGATCACTCGTGACCTAGGACGCAAGGTGACGCACAGACGAGGACAACGGGCTCACCAGACACGAAGATGGTGAAGATTGCCACGGCGGCGGCCTTTGGTGCGCGCTCCGGAGACAGCGAGAGCACGAAGTTGCCCCGGATCCTACAAGCAAAGTCAAAGGCTCAGAGGAGCTAAAATGGAAAAGGCACAGAAAGTAGGAGCCAAAGGGACAAGGTGGCGCGGACTTTACCCGAGAGGAGTGCTCACATGAGCTTCCTCCTCTTCCTCGACCGGGAAGAGAAGTGAGCTGAGAGAGAGGGGTAGAGCCAGTTTTGAGCAGGAACGAGGACGGATAAAGGAACGGCGTGAAGTGGCGACGCTCGGGGATAGGTCACGGCGGGCGATGAGGCAACACCGTTGACAGGGCAGTGCAGAGCTCGCGCGGCGCGTGGCGCTCGCGCTCTGTGGCGCGCCTGCCCGAGGTTGAAGAAGGCACTGTCATGTGGGCCCGCTCGGTCAGTGGCACACGATAAGTGGGGGTGGTGGCAAGATGGTCCAATCAAACCAAGTGGCAAGACGCCTGGGTCAGGGACTGGTGCGACTCGAGCCAGGGTGCGGTGCGGGTGGTTCAGGTCGGGTTGGACCCAGTTGGAACAGTGCTAGGGTTCGAGTTTAGAAAATAATTTTGACCAACAAGCAACAGGTTTGACCGAGGCTTTAAAAATAGAAATAAAATCCTAAAAATTCTAAAATAATTCAGAGGGTTTCCTCGGAAGACCTAGTACTCAAATAAAATCTTAAACCTCACTGTTCATGATTTAATTTGTATAATTTAAATTCAAACTTAGAATAGGTCTTTGTATTGTGTTTGAATTTTCTTAGGGTTTAAACCAGCCCCATAATTTTGGGAAAAATTATATTAAATCATGATAATTATTCTAGTATTTGAATAAATTATTTTCAGATGATGATCAAATGTTTATGTGTTCCTGTTTTTATTTGGAGTTTAAATTTAAAGTGTATGTTTAATCTTTGATTTAGATTTTCCAAGTGCAATAAATGATGCAAATGATTCCAAAATGTCATGCATGCTGATAAGATGTATACTAATTCTCATTAATTAAATTGGGGATGTTACAAACCTCCCCCCTTACAAAAGATCTCGACCCCGAGATCGGTAGAAGTTGGACAGAAAGGGTTCTAAAAGAAGATACAAGAACCGAGGTCTTGATTTCCTTCAAAGATAGTGCTAAGATACCCTAACAAGGTTACAAGGAATTGCTATGATATTTTCCTTCCCATTGCTTTGTTTAACCTTTCCTTTCTTAATTCGAAGACACTTCAAGTAGAAGGAAAAAGATCTAGATATTCTACTCGCATCCGGTCTTCACGCTCCCAAGTTGCTTCATCTTCAGTATGGTTACTCCACTGAACCTTGATGAACTTGATGTTATGATTTCTTGTCTTGCGCTCCGTTTCTTTAAGAATGCGAATCGGATGCTCCCAATAAGAAAGATCGGGTTGCAAGTCAAGTTCTTCAAACTGGGTCGCTTCGGTTGGGACTCGAAGACATTTCTTCAGTTGAGATACATGGAATACATTGTGTACATCTGAAAGTGATGGTGGTAGCTCCAACTGATAAGCTACCGATCCTCGCTTCGCTATAATTCGGAAAGGACCGATGTAGCGAGGTGCCAACTTGCCTTTGACTAGCAAACGTTGCTTTTCTTTCATTGGGGAGACTTTTAAGGTAAACATGATCGTCCACATCAAAACTCAACTCACAACGACGACGGTCGGCATAAGACTTTTGACGAGATTGAGCCGTCAGTAGTCTCTCCCGAATGGATGGAGAAAAGAGAGTTAAGGGCTTCATGAAAAATTCTGAAATAATTCAGAGGGTTTCCTCAGAGGACCTAGTACTCAAATAAAATCTTAAACCTCACTGTTCTTGACTTAATTTGTATAATTTAAATTCAAACTTAGAATAGGTCTTTGTATTGTGTTTGAATTTTCTTAGGGTTTAAACCAATCCCATAATTTTGGGAAAAATTATATTAAATCATGATAATTATTCTAGTATTTGAATAAATAGTTTTCAGATGATGATCAAATGTTTATGTTCCTATTTTTATTTGGAGTTTAAATTTAAAGTGTATGTTTAATCTTTGATTTAGATTTTTCAAGTGCAATAAATGATGCAAATGATTCCAAAATGTCATGCATGCTGATAATATGCATACTAATTCTCATTAATTAAATTGGGGATGTTACATGCACGTATGAACAGTAACGAAAAAACGGCCGACGACCCTATAGAGTCGCACCGCCGCTGGCTGCGCACGAGTGCTCCTGTCACCGGCTTGTAGTCGGGTCACCGGCTCAGCATGGGCTTCCCCGGCCCGCCCCGCACGGTGCCACCTCCAACCGCCCGGCACGGTCCCCAACCGTCGCCCAGCACGCGCTTGGTGCCCCGGCCCTCTACGCTGCGAGCACGCCGCTGGCGCCACGCCCGCATGTTGTGTGCGCCGCTCGCTCGGAAGCCGGAGTCGCCGCCGCCTTGTAGGCGCGCCTGATCCACTTGGAGCGCCGCTGCGCTGCTTGGAGCCACCGCCCAGAGCCTTGCTTGCACACCACGCCTCTCGGCCGCCTCTGTTGCTCGAAACGGCGTACCACACCTCCCGGCCGCCTCCGCCGCTCGAAGCGACGCACCTCACCTCCAAGCCATGCGCCACGCCCGGCCGCCGCGTTGGAAACAGGTAGCCGCCACCATCCCAGGGCTCGCCGCCAGTCGCTCGCCCGTAGCGGCGGCACCGGTTCCGCACCCGTCGGCCCCGGCCGCCTCCGCTCGCTCCATTGGAGCCGCCGCCGCCGCCACCATCAGGCACCGGGGTAGGGAAACCCTACCCCATGAAACTCCTTTTGAAGCAGGCGCATGGGCCTTGGGCCGTGGGAAAAGGTCGGATGGCTAAGAAAAGGCATAAAAGGCTTGTTGAAATATAGCCCGACCAACTGAAAAATGGAGGGCTATTGGTGGAAAAGAAACGAAAGGGGGGGGCACGGTGCAAAATTCTGAATTTTTTGCGAAAAACCCCTCAGAGCTTCTAGAAATTGCGCGCAAATTTTCTCTGAACTGAAATTTTGCGTATTAATCCCTAAAAGTTGCAGAATTCGCCGAAAGCCATTTTTCCAGCAGAAAAGGGCCTCGGGAATCCAATTTTGTGCATATTTTGAACTTTTGAAGCATGTTTAACTTTGTTATTGTTATTTCTATGCAATTTATTTACTGCATTTACTGTTTTTGATTATCTGTGGTTGTTTATATTGCTTTTAATCGTTGAAAATAGCAGTAAATCATGAAAAATGTGTAGAAAAATACGGGAACATTATGAGAACTCTTGCAACCATTTTATGCACATTACCAACAGTAATCTTATGCACCTCTTGCATAAATATGTAGATGATTGGAATTACGAACCGGGAGTTCGAGGAGCTGGCCCGGCATGGCCATAATTATTTGACTTGGGCATCAGATGTCGAAATCGTACTTAGAGCCAAGAAGCTTTGTGCTACTATTGGACTTGGCGTCTCGTAGGATGCCATTCCAACTCCTGAGGAGAATGATCAAGCACTTCATTTCCTCAGACACCATCTCTGTCTAACTCTCAAGAATGAGTATATGGCAGAAAAGAGCGTACTGGCTTTATGAACCGCCCTGAAGAAGCGGTTCGAGAAACTGAAGTACACCATCCTACCTCGGGCAGAGCAGGAATGGACTCGACTACGTTTTACTGACTACAAGACCGTGGAGGAGTACAACTCTGATTTGCACAGAATTTGTACCAATCTTTAGCTATATGGTAAAGTAATCACAGATGCGGAGAAGATTGAGAAAACTCTCTCTACCTTTCACCCAAATGCTGTGCAATCCGCACGCAACTACCGTCAGGATGGTTACAAGGAGTACGCCGAAGTGATAGATATTATGCAAGTTGCAGAAGCTCAAGATGAGGTTCTCAGGAAGAACTACATCTCATAGCCGCCTAGTAGCAAAGTTGGCCATGAAGTCAACGCTAGCAGCTACAAGGTAAGAAAGCCCCACTCAAAGCAAAGAGGCAAGAAGGATAAGGTCATGAGTCACAAGACCAAGCAGAATGCTCAAGACAAGAAAGGCGAACAAAAGAAGCGTGATGAGAAGCCCTATGGTCAGCAGGACCAAAGCTGTTACAAATGTGGCACTTGGGGACATTGGTCACGTATTTTCCGTGAACCGCAGCACGTCATTGATGCTTTCAAGGCTAAGAAGAAGGGCAAAGGACAGTATGAGGCACACCTCGCCATTGCAGGCATGGAAGACCCATAGTCATTGGCTGCACCTATGGATGTGGACAGCCCTGCAGCAGCTCACATCACTCCTTTGGACATTGCAGCGGCTGCAACCGTAGTTGCCGAAGAACAGAAGATAGAAATAGACCAGATTCAGGCAGAAGTTTCTTCATACTTCGTTGATTCGATCTAGTGCACGCATTGCGCTTAGTTTTTACAGTCATTTGCAGTTTATGGTTGTCATAGCACTTTGAATTATTGAATAATGGTTGTTAGCTCTAGAAGAGCAATAGCAATAAATTCTTATGATGAGTCCAACAAGACTTTTTCCCGTATTAATAATAGCAACTTTGTTCTGTTTTGAAGTATTTTTGTGTGTGGTTTGCTTTCTACCCCATATTAATAGATAATTTATATATCAGAACGCGTGTGGCGTCCTATGGAGGAAGTGTGCTTAGCGGATAGCAGCACAACGAATACCATATTGAGAGAGACGAATTTTTTCCAATCGATCAGCAAGAATGCTGGTAGCCTTACGACAATCGCAGGCAACGATACTTGTATAATAGGCTCAGGAAGAGCCACAATTATACTCCCGATGGGCACAACATTGGTCATTAAAGAAGCCTTGTTGTACTCGAAATCGACTAGGACTCTCTTAAGTTTTAAAGATATTCGCGCTAACGGTCTCCATGTAGAGACTGAAGAAGAGTATAGTAATGAATACCTGCTCATTACAAAGCGTGAAGAAAATGGAAAAAAGGTATTATAACGACTTCCTTCATATGAATCTGGGCTATACTACACTCATATTAGAGCACCTACAGCCTATACTGTCCTGAAAACATCTTTTAGAAGCTCTGAACTTTTCTGTCTCTAGCATGACAAATTAGACCATCCCGGTCTTAGGATGATGAGAAATATAATTAACAATTCTCAGGGATATAATATCAATGTAAAGAATTTCCCGAATCCAAAAGAGTTTATGTGCCCTGCATGCGCCACCGGGAAATTAATTACTAGACCTTCTCCTCTGAAAGTGAAGGATGAAATCCTTGCATTCCTGGACCGAATCCAAAGAGATATTTGCGGTCCTATTCAGCCCTTGTCAAGGCCATTTAGGTACTTTATGGTGCTCATTGATGCTTCCTCGAAATGGTCGTATGCATGCTTGTTGTCTACGAGAAACCACGCTTTTTACAAAGCTGATCTCGTAGATAATTAAAATAAAGAATAATTTCCCTGATCATCATGTAAAGTCTATCAGAATGAACAACACCGGAGAATTTACTTCAAAGGCATTTGATGATTATTGTATGGCAATGAGAATTACCGTTAAGCACTCGGTACCACATGTCCACACCCAGAATGGACTAGCAGAGGCATTAATTAAAAGAATTAAATTCATTGCCTGACTGTTTTTACAGAATTGTAATTTACCAACTACGTGTTGGGGACACGCAGTCCTGCATGTAGCAACTCTCATCAATTTTAGACCGTCGGCATACAACATCCATTCACCTATGCAACTAGCATAAGGGTCAGCACCGAAAATCTTTCATCTCCGAAGGTTCGGTTGCAAGGTTTATGTACCTATACCACCACCGCAACGAACTACAATGGGTCCTCTCCAAAAGTCTAGGATATACGTTGGTTATGAGACAACATCCATAATCAGGTATCTGGACCCGATGACTGGAGATTTGTATACAGCCCGTTTCGCTAATAGCATATTTGATGAGGATAGTTTTCCGTCATTAGGGGGAGGAAATCAACCTCTTGATGAAAAATGTCAGGAAATAACGTGGCAAGCCACGGGAATCAATGCACATGACCCACGCACTAGTGAAGCAGATAGAGAAGTCCAGAAGATAATTGATTTGCAAGCATTAGCGAATCAGCTGACTGACCACTTTAGTGATTTGAAGAGCGTGACCAAGTCACATGTGCCTGCACGCAATACACCAGAGAGGGTTAAAATTCCAAAGAAAATAGAATGTATCCCTAATCCCGTCCAGAGGTCTCAGAATAAAAGGACGAGAACTCCGGCCCATCGAATCCTAAGTAACCGGGGACGCCTAACGAAAAAGGATAACAAGGACTTGTCACAACCATTCACTGAAGTTCCCCAGAAGAAGAAGGGGAGCCAGTTGAGACTTGGCACTGGTATGGAACCCTCAGCAAAAGGCATACCGGATTTGAATATTCCCACGGAGGGAGACATCAGCATGGATGTGTGCGCACACATCGGAGCTGAAAAACTAAAGGGTCTTGCCCCCACAATTGAAAGCAGCGGTGAGCAAGTAGAAACATTAGCAGAACCGTCCCATGAAGAAATAGCTATAAATTATGTGATCATGGGAGAATCTATGAATAAAGTAACAGCCAATGTCAACATCTATTTTGCAAAGAAAATTGCTACAATCATCGATCTTGATCCCGAGCCTGCATCGCTCGCTGAATGCAAGAAAAGATCAGATTGGAAAGATTAGAAGAAGGCAATAGAAGCAGAATTAATATCCCTGTATAAAATAGTGGTGTTTGAGCCTGTAAGCCGCACGCCCCCCAATGTGCACCCTATAGGGCATAAATGGGTATTTGTTCGAAAGAGAAATAAAAACAATGAAGTTGTAAGATATAAAGCAAGGCTTGTTGCACAACGTTTCACTCAAAGACCAGGAGTCGATTATGAAGAAACCTATTCCCCGGTCATGGGTAGAACTACCTTTAGATATTTAATCTCAATGGCAGTAAATCTGAATTTGAAAATAAAATTGATGGATGTGGTAACTGCATACCTTTATGGGAACTTGGAATCGAAAATTTATATGAAGGTACCTGAAGGTATCCCTGTCCCGAACCAAGACAGTGCAAATTGAAATCTATACAGTGTGCAACTCAGAAAGTCACTGTATTGACTGAAGCAATTAGGCAGGATGGGGTATAATTGCTTAAGCGACTTTCTCTACAAGAAAGGCTACACGAACAATGAGGATTGTCCCTGTGTATTTATACGGTGATCCCAGGATGGATTATGTATAATCTCAGTATATGTAGATGATCTGAATATCATCGGGACCTTAGAAGATATCAAGAAAGCAAGCTCTTACCTGGAGTCGGAGTTTGAAATGAAAGATTTGGGTAAAACCAAATATTGCCTAGGCTTGCAGCTTGAGCATACCCCTGAAGGGATTTTAGTACATCAGTCAACCTACACTCAGAAGGTGTTAGAAAGGTTCGGCTTTGAAAAGGCATATCCTTCGAAAGTGCTAATGATCGGGAAATCCTTGCAGCAAGATAAGGACCCGTACAGACCTAGAGAAGAGGGGGAGGAAGTCCTAGGACCAGAATTCCCATACTTGAGCGCAATTGGAGCACTCATGTATTTGGCAAACGGTACTAGATCGGACATTGCTTTTGCAGTGAATCTACTAGCAAGGTATAGTGCAAAACCTACCAAAAGGCATTGACAGGGAATAAAAGACGTCTTCTGATACCTCCAAGGAAGTAAAGATCTTGGTCTATTCTACAGAAAGAATCAAGACCTGACAATGACTGGCTATGTAGATGTCGGGTACCTGTCAGACCCGCATACAGCTAAGTCGCAAACAGGCTATGTCTTCCTATGTGGTGGAACTGCAATTTTATAGAAATCGTCTAAGCAAAGCATGGTATCGACTTCGACGAACCACTCAGAAATTATAGCACTATACGAGGCCGCACGTGAATGCTCTTAGCTTCGACGGATGATTCACCACATCCAGCAGTCATGTGGATTGAATACCGCACAAACCCCCACTATTATCTATAAAGATAATGCAGCTTGTGTTGTACAAGTGCGGATGGGTTATGTGAAGAGTCCTCTCACAAAGCATATCAACCCCAAGTTCTTCTATGCTCATGAAATGAAAAAGATAAACGAAATTAAAGTACTACATACTAAGTTATGTGAAAATCTTGTAGATTTATTCACTAAGTCACTTCCATCATCTAGCTTTGAAAGATGCATGCGTGGAATTGGAATGATGAGACTTAGAGAAGTGCAGAATTCAGGAGGAGAACCTTCACAAACTTATTACTAAAGCTTGATCATGTAGATCAAGTACCCAAAGAATAAATCCTGGAGATCAAATGAAATTGGGTGGATTGTACTCTTTTTTCCTTGATGAGTTTTCCCAAAGTTTCTCGGTTAAGGTTTTTAATGAGTCAATTCGTGCAGCCTAGCAGAACATGATTCATGTACTCTTTCTCTAAATTTTTCTCACTGGATTTTTATGAAGTTTTGACGAGACATAGACATGAAGGATGAGAGCCCAAAAGGGAGTGTTAAGAAACCGAGTCCGACCTAGAGTCCTAGCCCAGGTGGGCACCTCATCCACCCGTAGTCTATATATAGGAGGGAAAGACCTCCCGACTATTGTACACATTCATTGAAAAAGCAATAAAGAGAAACCTGCAGTCTCCTCATATTTCTGTGTTCATCTCTATTCTGTTCTTATGTTTTTGCATCGTTCTTACGATTCTGAATTTATCTACGAAGTAATCACTCGAACTGAACTCGTCAGCAACGATTCCTCGACAGGGAATACGCAGGCGGCGTGCGTGCGTCGATTGAGCGCTGGATGCATGACCATATGGGCCATTGGGCCTTTTCCTTCATTCGGAAGACACTTCGGCAGTAAATCAGCTGGCCCAACTAAAGTTCAGTACATATACTGATACATACAGGTATACATACATGGATTGGGGGCCCCTAGCGTTCGTGGGCCCTATGCTGTTGCCGCTGCTGCCCAGGCTCAGGGCCGGCCCTGATGCTGCCTTCCATGTCTCTTGTTCTTTATATATAGGAATATACTAAGTGTAGATTTTATTTTTCCATGTTTACCAGGGATGTAGAATACAATGTGTAACTCCGACTATTGGATAGTAGGGTTCACAAGTCAAATGAAATTATTGACATATATGTACTAGCTTTGTGAGGTAGATTTATTGGCACAGTAAAATTTTAACAAGGTTCTTGCACTGCTGCATATGTTGACTTTATTCTCTTCATCTACCTTTTATTTCCTTCTGTGGATGGCCTCAATATTTGTTCAGAGTTATTGCACAATGCAATAAAAACTGTATGAATGCATGATATGACCTCAAGAATGCATTGTTTCTAGTGATGTTTTCCAGCCCTGTTTGTCTCAGAGAGAGATTTCAGATATTTTTTTGTTACTTTTCACTCATACCTTCCAACTTTGTTTTCTAACCAAAAAAAGGGCGTTGTCCAAAGAAAACGGAAAGAAAAACTTCTAGTTTTTTTGGTACCGAATAAAGTTTATAGTTTTCTTTAGGATGTATGCTTGTTCTTGTGAACTTCCTACATGCTTAATCTGGGACTGCCAATAAAGGAACAGACGCAAACAATGTTACAAGAATGTGGATTTTACTATGCACTAAATGTCCAAAGTAGAGTGAGCTCTTCTGATCAACTTTGGGGCAATACCTTCTTCCATGATTTGTGAAAGGAGGTTTTGGCTATCAGTGGAATACTTCAATCTTTGGGCCATCAAATTAGGGTGCTACTTTGGACTGGCTCAGATTTAGGAAAAGGAAGACTAGACTGTCTTCCTCTCTAGGCATCTTAATTTTGGACAAAGAGTACGTTATGAAGAGAAATTATAGCTCCTCAATGTATCAAGACACAAAAAGCAAGTTATCGAGTCATGCTATTTGCCTAGGAGTCTAATTATAAGGGTTAGTAGTTGCTCAACAGCCAAAGAAAGATTTTGATAATTGTGTTATGTGCCAAAAGATGTATATAATAATATAATATATTGTCCCGCAACGTGTGCAAACCTAGTTTACATGCAGTGCACCTGCAATCATTCAACCATTCAGTGTGCACGCTTTCCATTTGCATATTTACGTTGGGAGATGGCAGAATTCAAAGCGTTCAATAATCAATAGCAAAGATGGCTATGAAATTGAACCGATATGAGTATACTTTCATGGTTAATGTTTTTAAAAATACTGTCAGGTTCTGTTGGTATATCGAATGCCTATTACGAGTGTGTGCTTTGGTACATTTAATTGGTATTGATTATTTTTCACAATAGATACTAAAAGAAGATGCCGAAGTTAGATATCGTGTACCAGACATAGATTGCAAACACAAAATAAGCATGTGCATGTTGAAGATCATCATAGATTTCTTAAATTATTGTACAGAAACAGGTGTTGTATATTTCTATCTATCCCGCTTAAGGCGCTTACAAGTTACAACTGTTTGATTTACCATCAGAAACTAGAACGAACAAAATTTTTGAAGGCCCAACTATTGTGGAGAGAGTGGGAAGCCAATGCCATGGCGGGTGGTTGGGAAGCTGACGAATAGCATGCTTCCAAGAACTCCAATAGCAACTGGCAGTGTTGTGAGAACTTGCTTTGTATTCTCCGATGGTATTGGATAGAAGCAGGACACAACGTTTTGGTCAAACAGCGCGATGGCAACAAAAATCATTGCTGAAACAATTGCATGGACAAAGTCTAGAAATTGTATCCTGTATTCCACTGCATCATGTGGATCAAGAGGAGATCCACCATCTATGACCCACAATCCCTTGAATGTGGCAAACCCATATCGTACCTTTCTTTTCTCATCCCTGAAGCTATCTGTGAAGCTGAGAACAAAGCAGGACAGTGCACAGAGCACCACGAGCCCTCCTGTCATCATTCGATTCATGTCACCGCAGTGGCCTTGTTTTGCCAGGGTTGGAGCCAGGAGCTGGAAGGAAAGCACAGTGCCTGATGGGAGGAGTTTGGCGAGGTGCGCAGTGCTCTGGTATGTCTGGCCGATTGCTTTCTGCATAGTGCTTATGTTGTTGGTGCCATCAGCTATGTTCGACAAGAGAGGTTGCCTCTGACCCTGCTGCGATTCCGTGTCAGGGTGTGGAGCAGCTATTGTTGCTGCCATCTTCGTTTGCTTTGTTCTAACAAGTCTCTGGGTATCTTATATTACAGGAAAGAAGACTGGGGCGTCCACCGGTGGAATGGAAGCGATTTGAAGGGGAGGAAGCTGGTGGTCGGTTTCTGTTTGCTGCCTACTTTGGACGGCTGGCAAGAAAAAGGAATCAAAACTGAAAGATGCTGGGAGTTTTTTTGGTTGCTGACGAGAAAAACATGGGGGAATTTTGGTGCTGCAGTTTCTCTGTTGTGCTCCAGCTGTTGTAAACGAACATTTGGGTAACAGACAGACCAACAATTATTCTGGGTCAATGCCATTTAGTTTAGTTATGTGGTGGTTACGAAGTGCCTGCTGTTTTAGCTAATGTTCCCTCGTACGCGTGCTTTAGTGGACAATCATGGTTTTTGGCTTTATTTCCTAGCCTGGCATTTGGATATTGTCAAGAACCAAAAAAATGAAGGGCGAGACGCTTGATCTCGCCTCCAAATCTGAATCCATGCTTTCTGTGCCATGTACGTCGATGCAACAGCAATAACTGTTGTATTTTTAGGACTATTTGGTAATTTCTCATTTTGAGAAAAAAAAAGAAAAATAAAGAGACTCACTTGTCATTGAGATGAGGGGAGGGATAAAGTTTGGAGACCTTGTCTCTAACCGAACCAAACGAGGTGTTCAGGCGTGCATGGTCTACGGCCTAGCGGCGTCGCGAGCAGGCGGCTCGGGCGAGATGCGTGCCGGTCATTGGCGACAGCAACGCATGGCCTCCTCCTCTTCAAAAGCTGACTCCTTTCTTCTTCTTTCTCAACCCCAGAACACAGTAAGCGATTCCCCCCTTTTTGGTTTCTTCCCCTCTTCCGATTTGGCTTCGATTTGGGCGGTGAGAGCTGCCGCGCCGCTGTGTTGGTCATAGCACCGTCGGCAGTTAGGACCAGTTCCTCTTCCTCCTTGCACAACCCGATGCCTCTCTTGCTCCCTCTTCTCTGTTGAGGTTGCGGTGAGGCTTTGGTCTTGCGCCGATTGGAGGTGGGTTCCGACCGGCTCTAGTTTGATTGATTTGGGTGTGAATACCTCGGTTGAGTGGTGGTCTCTTACTCTACGGGTGCATTCGGCCGGTGCATCTTTGGTTGGTTCTTGTGCAGCATTTCCTATGCCTCGTCTTCGCACACTGGTGTGTCCCGGTTTGTCAAGTTGACATTGTATCTCTATCAACCTCATCTGATATTCGCGGCACAGCGGAGGAATTGGTTTTATGAGATAACACATTTCACGTGCCTTGCCTGGTTCTACTCAGTGGCTTTGAGTGCTATCCGCTTAGTGAGTTTTATGGTTTTTCATATTGCGCATCACTTTGCATGTGTGTTGTACTAGTCAAAATCTGAAATTGTGATTGATTAATTTGATACTAGTACCGAGAGATATTTCTTAGTGATGCTGTGGGCTTGGTTTAAATGCTCGATGAGGATAATCGTTATATACTGAAATTGGAATGAAACTAGTTCAGATTTGAGTTCTAATTGTGTTGTTTGCTGATGCCATTTCATCTCTAGCAATTTTGTTACTTTCGGTGGTGTTTAACTGAAATTGATCATCTTGTATTGTGATTTTGCTTGTTCTTCTGTTAGCCGAAAGGCTTTAGTGCTGAACCTTGTGATCTCCTTTCACTGTGAGCTTATTAGTGTTCTGTTGGCTTATAGACTGAAATGTTGAATTATGTGATATTTTTGCATTGATGATTTTCTGTTGGCCGAAAGCATAAATTGTTATCTTTTGTTTATGAGATTAATTTTTTACATATTAGTAAAGCATTCTTTAGAGTCCAAAGTCTGATTTGTAGTTGTCATATCTAATTGGTAAAGAGTATAGACAATATTGACGAGGATGCCAAGATTTTATCTTGTGCAGGCCGACAAATGATAGCAGTAAACAATCAATTTAAATCTGAGCATTATGCTGATTTTACTTGTTATCAAGTCCTATTATTACATGATTAATTGACCTGTTTAATTGACATGAATTTATTACATGATTATAAGTCATTCTTCTCAATTATATGCTACTAGACTTATGCTTTAATTATTTTAATTTATGTTAGAATTAATTCTCAATATTTACTAAAACCGCTATTTTTACGATAATAATAACCATCACCCAACGCGATCCGTTAGATCAGATGCTCAGCTAGCTCTTCCAGTTGATTTGTGCGTGTGTCGTCGATGATGCTCGGTAGAATAATTATGATGTCTTAATTTACTGTGTTCTAACGTACACCAGAGAAATATATAAGAACATATGTTTCCCTAGCTGTCTTCTTCAATCAATGACATCCAAGTACGCAACTCGATACAATGACTCATGTTCTTCCTTTTTCCCTTCTGCAAGTTTCGACGGGGTAAAAGGCCAGGAAGGCATCGCCTCCAAAACAAGGGAATGGTTACAAGCCAAAAATGGGCTGATCTCACCTCATAGATGAAAAGGCCCAGCCCAAGGCTAGTGGCCATACTGGTACAATTTTTAGAGCAACAATTCAGACAAACATGCGTGTCTCGTGAATAAAAGATCATTGGAGCTCGGCAAACCACTTTAGGCTCCGACAAGCAAAATGCTTTTCTTAAGACAAAATCTCCTGCAAGTGGGCCTAACTGCTCCTCCCAGCTGCTTTGCTGACGACACGAGCATAGCGTGTACCGTGTAGTACTACTCACCTCACCTCACCAGGAGTCTGGGGGAACACTGTAAAGTTGCCTATGATCAGAGTCCAGAGACGACAGCATACGGCTTTAATCACGTGATTCCTTCATTTCATCCTTCTCGCATCCATCATGGCATGATCATGCACACGAAGCTTTAGCTTAGCCAATCGTCTACCAAAGAATCGATCCTATTCTTATTGTGCGCATCAAGTTTAATCCTCAGCGTAGCTCATTATTTCTCTCTCTCTCTCACACACACACAAGCTTACCGGAACTTTTTCCCTCATTTGTTTTGTCGGCAAAATTGAGTTTAGCTGTTCGTAGTAGGTGATATCTTATCACGCATGCCTACATCGAGTTCAATTAGGTACCTGTGTTCTATCATCGGAATTCAGAAGCAAGCGCCGCATCACTGTCACATGAAGCAGCATCCGTTCTATGACTTCTATCTCTTTAAGGTGGGGATATATATGTCGTCATATCACATGAAAGGTGGCAATTCCATTTTTGTTGGACAGAGAGGGTGTTTCCTACCTGCTTGTGATTAATCAATAGTCTCTCAAAGAAAATCTGGCGGTTGCAGTCATTAACGAAATTTGATCGCCAATGTAATTTTGAGTGACACTCTATGACACAGGGTGCCCGATCTTCTTAACGTAGGATCAAAGATAACTCGGGTAACGAAACGATCCATAGCTACTCAACCGTTGCCAAATGCAATAGACTTACAACTCTTTGAATTCGCTCATGATATATCCACGAGACTACTAGGTGGATGATATCGAACCCTTAATACCCAGTGAAAAAGTAAGAACGAGCTTTGGTAGAAGAACACCCTATTCCCCTCTATGCTGTGGTTGTGCCAAGCAAATAGCAAGAATAGACGCAAGGCTCTGTGTAGATACAAAATCAATATATTTTCTGAAATAACATGGTGCACAATATATGGGGACACACCACGACTTCCTAAACGGCTTGTACGGAACATACAAAAATCCTAAACAAAAATATAATCAGATCCATATCCGATAATATTCCTAATTAGTCTTGTTGGCTTAGGTAACAGACACAGTGGGACCCGCGGAGAGAATTAGGCAACAAAATCTTCATATCCGATTCCAATACGTGGAAATTCAGACGTCTTTGGTTTGGTCTCGGCCAGCAAATGCAGCATGGAGATGGTGCTAGTATCGAGGCATGCGATTGTGGGGAGTAGAATATCTTTGATCCGGTATTTGATCACCTTCCGTTGTACTATTCTTGTGGGGTCCACATGTAATAGTGACCACGACGTTTTGTTGAAATTGTGTGCATTTCTTGGTGTACACGTAGCAAATTAATCCAAATGCATTACGCCACACATGTAGCTGTCGCCTGATCACACCCCTTGTGCATGCGAGAATGTACAGCCCAAGTGGACCCACTTGGCAGAAGTTCTTCCGTATTTTTCGAATTTTTTGTATTTGTGGCCTGTAGCTCGTTTTAATTTCAAAACTAATATTCGTTCACCGTAATTTACAAATGTTACCTTTGTACGATAACGATGCTGAACCGAGGCGCGGCCACCGCCTCTGAGCCACGGCACGGCGGTGTTGGCCGCGACCTGGCACGCAGCGGTGGCGCCTCCTCTTAATCGGCGGTGGCCCGACCGACCACCGATTTTCAAAATTTTGAAAAAAATCCGAAAAAATGGAAAAGAATTTAAATATTATTTAATGATATTTCAAAAAAATTAAATTTAAATATTATTTAATGATATTTGATTCATAAAAAATATCGGCACTGAGATTTGTAAAGAAAACTTTCATTAAGAAATAAGGGTACTGAGGTTTGTAAATTAGGGTTTCCTTTTCTCGAAAATAAGGGTACGGAGGTTTGTAAATTAGGGTTTCATTTTATCAGAAATCAGGGTTCGAAACTTTTTGTGGAGCCTCCCGTCATAGTGTTGTTGCTTCTGTAATTTGTGTATAATTTTATTCCTTCAGAGAAAGGATGATTGATAATCATATCAGACGAGGTATAACCTTGAGGATGTCGTCGAAGCAAACTGTCTTGTTGTTCAAACTATTAGAGTCTCTCCTCGATGAAGTCGTTTGAACGTATATAAGCAGGGAGTCGATGAAGTAGTTTATGAAGCATGTAGAGAATATGATTGAAGGGGTTGAGAACGCTCGTTGTGATTACGAAGATGTCCTAAAATATGGAGGATTCGATGTCGGTTGGTTCTTTCTGGGACTCCACTAGAAGAGGCATACTTGCAATATAGGCTTGCTTTGATGGCTTAGCGGAGACACGGAACCAGAACTATATTAGTGTCCGCGGACAGAAGCATGTTACATGGCATGATGGTTCGGCAAATTGCTTTAGTCATCCTCGCTGCTACTACTACGGTACATTGCGACACAAACATCCATACCATATAACTGTACATGCCTTTAAGGGATAGTACAAAACATGTGGGGTAGGACAGGGGACTACTACGTAATGACCCGACCTACTACGTGGACCGGGGCTATTTTCCCTTCCTTGTTAGCACGTCGTTGAACTCCTGGCCGGCCTTCCCCTTCGCCTTGTCGCGGGACTGTCCACGTCGGGCTGGTATGTCGAAGTCATTCATGTCCTGCGATTTCATGATGTAAGTGCACTGTATAGTGAAAATCTTAAGAAGGATATTAATTCTTCATAACTCACGTCGTCGATACAGATTAGGCCCGGCGGCCGAGATCTTTGTGCGGCGGGCTCAACCAGATGAGCCTTTCCCTTGCCCTTGTCGCGGGACTGTCGACCTCGGGCTGGTATGTCGAAGTCGTCCATGTCCTGCGATTCCATGATATAAGTACACCGTATAGTGAAAAACGTAAGAAGGATGTAAATTCTTCATAACTCATGTCGTGGATAAGGAATACGCTTGGGCGACCGGATAAGCTGTGGTGGGCGAGCTCAGCCTCATGAGCCTTTCTCTTGCCCTTGTCGCGGGACTATCCACCTCGGGCTGGTATGTCGAAGTCGTTTATGTCCTACGATTGTATGATGTAGGTACACCGTAGAGTGAAAAACGTAATAAGGATGTAAATTCCTCATAACTTTCGTCGTCGATATGGACTACGCCCGGCCGAGTACTGGGCTCCTTCAGAGCCTCCTCAACAGGGTCTGGTACGTAAGGTTTCCACCGCACGAAGTTCTCGGTCCCTACCGAGTAGTTCAGCATGTACTTCTGCTGGATGAATGCTAATCCGGGGACATGTGTCAATAGGATGGACAGGCCCGACCGGTCGAACATCCCACATTCTCTAATCCTTGATCGAGTCTTTTGGGCATTTGGCCCAGCAGTCCAGGGCTTCTCCCACTGCCGTCCCGTCTCTACTATGGATGGTACTTTCCTTTGCGGGAAGTACAAGGGCACCATTCTCACCGCTATTGCCGCTGATGGCAACGATCAGTTGCTCCCAGTTGCCTTTGCCATTGTAGAGAACGAGAGCACTGACAGTTGGCTGTGGTTCCTAGTTAACATAAAGCAACATGTTGTAAGGACCGACCGAATTTGTGCCTCATAACCGACCGTCATGCTGGGTTGTTGTCCATGCTGCTCACCATGCAGCACGGTACGAGCCCACCGTACCAATGGAACGACATGCACACACGTTGGTGCATGCGGCATCTAGCCGCCAACTTCCACACGTGCTTCCGAAGCAAAGACCTCATGAAGAAGTTCAAGAAGCTCTGCCTGCAGAACCAGAAGCACAAGTTCGATGCCGTGTGGCGGGAGCTCGAGGTCGAAACCGAGTGTGCTAGTGGAGGTTCTGGCCTAGGCGCACCACAAAGCGAGTTCGCTGAGTGGATACACGTGCATGCCCCCGACTATGAGAAATGGTCCCTTCTTCACGACACCTATGGTGCTCGGTACGACATCATGACAACCAACATGTCTGAGGTCTACAACGGTGTGTTGAAAGGGGTTCGTGCCCTGCCCATCACGGTTGTTGTCGAGAAGACATGGAACCACACGGTCGGTTACTTCGTCAATCGGGCAACGATGGCCAAGAAGCATTTGGACGAAGGGAAGCAGTACTCAGAGGTTACCCTCGCCTACATGGACACGGAATACGCTTGGGCGACCGGATAAGCTGTGGTGGGCGGGCTCAGCCTCATGAGCCTTTCCCTTGCCCTTGTCGCGGGACTGTCCACCTCGGGCTGGTATGTCGAAGTCGTTTATGTCCTACGATTGTATGATGTAGGTACACCGTAGAGTGAAAAACGTAATAAGGATGTAAATTCCTCATAACTTTCGTCGTCGATATGGACTACGCCCGGCCGAGTACTGGGCCCCTTCGGAGCCTCCTCAACAGGGTCTGGTATGTAAGGTTTCCACCGCACGAAGTTCTCGGTCCGTACCGAGTAGTTCAGCATGTACTTCTGCTGGATGAATGCTAATCCGGGGACATGTGTCAATAGGATGGACAGGCCCGACCGGTCGAACATCCCACATTCTCTAATCCTTAATCGAGTCTTTTGGGCATTTGGCCCGGCAGTCCAGGGCTTCTCCCACTGCCGTCCCGTCTCTACTATGGATGGTACTTTCCTTTGCGGGAAGTACAAGGGCACCATTCTCACCGCTATTGCCGCTGATGGCAACGATCAGTTGCTCCCAGTTGCCTTTGCCATTGTAGAGAACGAGAGCACTGACAGTTGGCTATGGTTCCTAGTTAACATAAAGCAACATGTTGTAAGGACCGACCGAATTTGTGCCTCATAACCGACTGTCATGCTGGGTTGTTGTCCATGCCGCTCACCATGCAGCACGGTATGAGCCCACCGTACCAATGGAATGACATGCACACACGTTGGTGCATGCGGCATCTAGCCGCCAACTTCCACACGTGATTCCGAAGCAAAGACCTCATGAAGAAGTTCAAGAAGCTCTGCCTGCAGAACCAGAAGCGCAAGTTCGATGCCGTGTGGCGGGAGCTCGAGGTCGAAACCAAGCGTGCTAGTGGAGGTTCTGGCCTAGGCGCACCACAAAGCGAGTTCGCTGAGTGGATACACGTGCATGCCCCCGACTATGAGAAATGGTCCCTTCTTCACGACACCTATGGTGCTCGGTACGACATCATGACAACCAACATGTCTGAGGTCTACAACGGTCTGTTGAAAGGGGTTCATGCCCTGCCCATCACGGCTGTTGTCGAGAAGACATGGAACCACATGGTCGGTTACTTCGTCAATCAGGCAACGATGGCCAAGAAGCATTTGGACGAAGGGAAGCAGTACTCAGAGGTTACCCTCGCCTACATTGACAAGATGATTACCAAGGCCCGATCCCATGTAGTTATCACAATGGATGGCGTGAGGAGGAAGATCGAGGTCCGCCTGCGGGACAAGTACGTTCGTGGCCACATGAGAGGTGACCGGAAGCATGTTTGCACCATAGGCGATGTGGCAGTTTGCACCTGCAACAAGCCTCAACTCCTGCACAAGCCTTGCTCGCATGTATATGCTGCATGTGCTGTATTTCACCAATCTTGTAGCATGTATATGTCGGAATACTATGACATATGACACCTGTATGATACTTGGAACGGGAAGTTCAACTCCTATGGCGTCGAAGGCCACTACAGGGACATATGGCGGGGAGCAGTGAAGTGGTCACCGAATGAAGCACTGCAACATCCAGGCCGTGGGAGGCGTCCGTCGAGGTGCATCCGCAACGATATGGACGTGAGCCAACGTGAAGATCGGCCAAGACCAATAAGGTGTAGGCTATGCAAGACTCATGGGCACTCATTCGGGAACTATCTGAATAGACCTTCTTCCTCCAGCGCCACTAAGTATCTGTAAGCTATCCGGTGTATTGAGTCATGTTGGTCGTAGCGATGTGAGTGTTGTAGTGATTTGCATTGTAACCTGCACTACTTTGTATACTGTAACAAGTTGTTATCTGCCTCGTTTCGGTCACGTCCTGCTTTCCAGAGAGTTGTCATGTCCTACTTTGCAGAAAGTTGTCACGTCCTACTTTCCAGAGAGTTGTCACACCCTGCTTTCCACACAGTGTGGTCCGAACGCTATATATGGATGCTTTCACTGCGATTCACCTCACTCTTCTCTTACTCTTCTCATTTCTTCCAGCGTAAAATAAGATGTCTTCAGCCTCATCTAACTTCCGAGTGAGCAGAGAATTACAATCACTACGGCAGCACCTGGTTTGCCCTCGTTGCAGGGATCCGGCGAATGTGTTTACCTCTCATACACCAACCAACCCGTCCCGAGTGTTCATGAAGTGTTCAAATCTTACGGTAAGTTGGGTAAAATCGGCACGAATTAAGTTGTACATACCAGATTTTCTTACCTTCATTTCAAGCTGCAATTATTTTGTAGAACACAACATGTCGGTTTTGGCAGTGGGCTCCAGTGGTTCGAGATATTGCAATGCAAATTGCTGCCATACAAGAACACTCCCGTGGTGTTGATGCATTTCGTGTAGTGCCTCGAGTGTCCGATCAACCAACCCAAAATGAGGAAAATAGACTTAACAAACTGGATGAGAGGATGGCAATAGTTGAAAAGATGCTTCACAAATTAGTAAACATAGTTAGTTTTGTGGTCTTTATTCTATTATATGTTGTTCTTGCCAAGTAGAACGTCAGTTCTAATTGGGTTTGTATTGTTCACTCTTTATCCATGTGTCGCGGTCCTTCATGAATGAGAATAAAATTGTTCTACTTAGATAGAGAACGAACTAAACGCGTGCAATTACATTACAACTACCACACTCTCCTTGGATTACAAATAAGTAACTGGAGTACAAGTTACAACATATAATAGACTTCTAATGTTACTACTCCTCACGCTACTCCTTACTACTGTCAGGCATAGGACCCTGTACTGGCCTTCCGCGCCGTGTTGCTGCCATAGGTCTCTAACGAATCTTCCCCTGTGGGAACGTCAGCCTATCAGGTGGCCGTGGGTTATGCCGCAGGTCATAGTGGGGCTCCTCATCAGCCGTGTTGTCATACACGGGGGGCATCACCCACGGGACTGGCATTGACAACAAGTCGGTGATCCAAGCAATAGGATCCGTGGAGGGGCACCAACTCGGCTGAGCTTGCGAGATGAACTGGGGGAACTGCTCCGGGTACGATTCACCTTGCGGGGTGAACTGCGCAGGGTACGGTGTGTAGCCGGACTAATACCATGGCGCTGTATCGCCCATTGGAAATTGGCCGAGAGTGTAGGGCTGGGAGGGAGAATCTGGGATAACCTCGGTGGTTCCGGGTTGCACGTCCATGCTCCCTGGAATGTCATCTTCCCGCCTTCGTGACGACAATGGCATAAACGTCAGGTCCCTCTGCGACAAGGAAGGGATCAGCGTAGGGTCCCTCTGCGACGACGATGGCATCAGCGTCAGGTCCCTCCGCGACGAGGAAGGGATCAGCGTAGGGTACCTCCGCGACGACGACGGCGTCAGCGTAGGGTCCCTCCGTGACGACGACGACATCAGCATAGAGTCCCTGCGTGGCAACTGCGCAGACGATCTGCCGCCCATGCTGCTGCGCCGCTGGGTGGACTCGCTCATACGGGAAGATGGAGGGGGCGAGTGTCGAACCCGGGAATGAAGGATCCCGAATTCTCTGTGTCTTTACACTAGTCCAGGATTTCTAGTGGACACAGTCAAACAAAAGTGATAGCACAATCATATCATGCACTTTATTAATAATAATTTCTAAGTTTATTACAAAAGGGGCTTGAGGCCAAATAGAAAAGAAATAACACAGCAGAAGACAAAATAGTAGTAGACCACACGACTTGCCACAGGCAATCGTCTGGGGGCGTAGCCTAGTCGTCAAAATCCTTACCGTCCTGATAGAGGTCTTCTCCTGAATAAAGATTATTCAGCAAGAGTAAGCACAACTTCTGTGCTTGCAAGTTACACCCAATATTGAAAGTTAATGCATGCATAAGGTAAACAAGGGATAATGGCAGGGTTATTTTGCATAAACAGCATTTTCAGGTTAAATACCAATAATAATTTCTAAGGCCAGTTTTTATATATAACTAAAATCAGTGTGTAAGATGACAATTAATAGTGGATAGCCTCCATTAAATGAATGGTGAAGGATACCCTCCTATCACTTGGCTAACTGCCCAATTTTTACCATAGGATTATCCATCCTAAAAACCATCTGTTGAAATCATTTTATAAACCAAAAATAAGTCTAACTTAGAGTGGCCTTGCTAGCATGTCCATGACCGCGAACGCGGCTATTCGAATAGTTTCTACTCTGCAGAGTTTGTACAGCTTTACCCATACGAGATAATTTGCTTTTAATGTCGGCCAAAGCACGCTTCCGAAGGCGTGTGACTAAGCAATTATCATGAGGCCTTTACAATGCAATGTCTTAATATATTTATGCCCGCTAAGGTTTCGCTACCATTGGATTAACCATCCTCCGGGGGCCCCCACTTGCGCCAGGTGGGACTAATGTCTGACCGACCCCCACACAAACAACATGGCACAAATGACACTAACACGCCACAAATTATTTAGCCAAATCCTGCCCATACAAGACATGTGGTGGTACGGTAAGGCGTAGCAAAAAACGGCTCAAAGGTCGATCCTTAACTGACTCAGGCGACTTCCAATTAAAACCCTGGGCCTTAATCCTAACCAGATTAAGCCCGTGCATAAACCTGCACCCACCATTCATCCATCTCGCCCAAGTCCAAACCCATTTTATTTTATTTAGGGTAAAAACCTCTTTTTAAACCTTTTGTGGTAAAACAATACCACAGAACCAAATTTAAATCAAGTTGTAAAAGATTTAGCTAAACCTTCCCAAATTTATAAATATGATCTAGGCATAGCTAAGCATATGAAAATTTTTACCTAAGGGTGACAAGGCATTCATATTCAATAATCAAATCGGCCATACAATGAAAGTTGGAATAACTATATATACAAAAACAGGACATTCAAACATATGCATGCAATAATACTTTGAAAACAGGAATTAAATACTTTAAAATACTGGGAACAATATGATCAATAGTGTAACTTTCCTTCGTTGAAGTCTTGAAGATCTAAATCGTCAGAACGATCTAACTCTCCGGAGTCGTCGAAGTCTATATGCGTAAATACGACAAATTCAAATTCAAATAAATTCAAAAACTCAGCTCAAATTAACTCCAAATTGAAATATTTTTGTTTAGACAGCTAGATCATAATTTTATACAAATTTTGCAACTTGAATCACCCAATTTGGAGTTTAGATGCAAAAGATATGAATTTTAGAAGTTTTAAACCTAAATCTGCAATTTAAATGAATTTTCCGAATTATTTTTCTAAAGGAAATCTATTTACTGCGCAATGCTGACGACAACAAGGGATTTACGGGATTTAAAAGAAATGAATTGAATTTCTGACATGCGGGCCCCACTTGTAAGTGGCTCCGTGCTCATGGACTGAGTCCTCCGAGGGTTTAGCCCTGGGTTGGGTGGTGAGGTGGCAGGCGCGTGCTGACCCGGACGTGACCGAGCCAACACGGGGCAAAAAAGGGCTACGTGGCGCTGAGGTGGCGAAGCCACGGTGGCTGCCACAAGGGTTGACGGCGGCAAGACTCGGGTTCGCTCGGCAACGACGAACGGCGGCCCGCCGGCGAGGATGAGTGATCCCATCGTGTAGAGGAGGTTAATGCGCACCTAATGATACTGACCTGGGCACGAGAGGATGTCGGAGTTGGCCGGCGGCGAGCTGTTGGCGGTGAAGTAGATCGGTTGTTGTCGGTCGGGAGCTCCGGCGACCTTTTGGCGACGTGGGTGATCGCCTGGGGTAGAGTGGAGCATGGTGATGATGATGGTGTGGTCGACGGGGGAGGGGCGTCGTTGACGGCGAGGCAATCGGCGGTGCGAGCTTCGGCGGCCGACGAACTAAAGCTCAAGTTCCGGTGGCTAGGAGCGGCGAGAGGCTACGAGAGTTGAGGGGATGGAATGAGTGAGCGGAGGCGCACCCGGGGTGGCCTTTTATAGGGTGCAGGCGTGGCTGAGGCGGCGTAACGCCCAAGATGGTCCTGGTGAGTCCGCGGTGAGAAATCGGGGATTTAGGCGGGGAGAAAGGAAGGTGAGAGCCGTGTCGGAGGCAGAGGGAATCCCGGGCATAAATGCGCGCGATGATTAGGGAGATGCGGCCAGATTCGCCCGGTTTTGGAAGGTTTCCAGAAGGCGGCAATGGCGGGCGCTACGCGAGGAAAAGGAAGGTGCCGTAGGGAAGAAAGGAAAGGAAGACGATGACGGGGGCACATCCGATTTTGATCGGACGGTGGACAAGGGTGGGAGCGAAGGGGTAAGTGCGGCGGGTGCGTAACCGTTGGATTTTAATCCAACGGCTGCGATAGATCGAGGGCATGTGGGAGTAGATAAGTCGCTGATGCACGTGGGCTGTTAGATCTAGATCGAACGATCCACATGCGTTGGGATGTTCGGGCCGCCTGGACGCTCCACCGAAATCTGGCCGTTGGATTTAGATCCAACGGCTGATGAGCGTTGATGCGACATGAGTGAGGGGAAGAGAGAGAGAGAGAGAGAGAGAGACAGACAGCGGGCCCCGCTGTCAGTGAGAGGAGGTGGCGCGGGTGGAGCGGGCCGAGTGGGATGCGCGCGCGCGGGAAAAGGGATGGGCCGAGGAAGTTTCGGCCCAAACACTGTTTTGGGTTTTCTTTTGATTTCTCTAATTAATTAAATACTAATAATTCAATTAGGCTTTAGAATTTAGCATATTAAGTCCAAAAATTTTGAGAAAATTCACAGAAATTCTCTGGAGCATTTAGGACTTAAATAAAATATTTCTAACTATTACCTGGTAATAGATTTTGCAAATAAATTTGTTTAGCTTCAAAATGATTAAGTAAAAGCTTTTAAAAAAAAATTTCAGAAAAATCCACAAAAATAATTAAACTTTATTTTCAACTGAAATTTGAAATTTGGGCTGTTACAGCGAGGGTACGCGACGATGCTCCGTCCGATGCCTCAAGTCGACATCGGTGGGCCTTCCACAGCTCATGTTACGAACGACCTGCTTAACATCATCAACAAGCGTCTTCATCACCAAAAAAAGGCGTTCAAATGTGTTGTTCATGCCCCGCTCGAGTTCCCGGTGGCCACGCTCCACAACGCTCTGCAAACGGTCCACCTGCATGGTTACCGAACAAACAAAATTTGGTTACTTAACCCTATTTCGGAGGGTGGTTAATATACTACATGCTGAACGTACCGAATCATCACGGCGTGCTGCACGGTGCGGGTCCAGCCCCAAGTCCAAGCGTTCAGCGTGGCTAGGATCTGCATGTCGAGCCGGGGGGCGCCTGTCAATCTCGTCCGCGTGTGCTGTACGTACCACTCCAAGTACGTGTCGTAAGTCCCTTCATTGTAAGGCCGCGCCTCCTGCAAAATGGAATCAGTGGCCGTTTGCCATGCATCTATCCACGGCTGCTGTGTCTGAAGCTAGTCATCGCTCTTGCGGCCCTTGTTCGTCTGCCTGCAGGTGGAACAAACACAACAAATTATGGTACCGACATAACATATGACTAAATGACCTACAATATTATTAAGCAATGCAATGTACTTACAAGTGACTACGCCTCGCAAGTGGTCGCCCTAGAGCAGGGGGATCTCCTGGTGCAGCTCGAACTGCCTCATCACCCGTTGTGGGTTGTAGGTCTTAACCATGTGGGAGAACACCAGCTGACAAGTTGTCCTCCAGTACGCCGCATCCTGGTGGCATAGCTCAACCCGTCGGGCGCCGGGCCCTGCACGAAGGAGCCCATATTACGTCGTCCTCGTGCAGGACCTCGAATTCGTTGTGGAACTCGGGGTATATGTGACGCGCTCTATTCCTAGCCCACCCCAGTGCTGCCACAGTCCATCGGGATCCCATGGTTGGGCCTTCCACGGGATCCTCATCGTCTGCCCAACCATAGAAATGTTGTGTGCGCGGGTAAGGGTGGTCTGGGAGGCGAAAGTACAGTCGTTCGACCGCGAAGTGCTCCCACGACCACAGCTGTAATAGCATGTAGCAACCCGACAGCACGGGCTTTGTTCCCATGCGATCTTTGCGGCGTCGCCAGAGCGTGATCGTAGCGCACATGACAAACCGAACCCCAATCTTCGTGGCACGTCCTCATCGTTGGCGTCCACGATGGACTCCGCAAGGTGAATATAACTCGGGTACACCATGTCCCCCTGCGTGCTAGGGAACATGACCCTCCCGAAAATAAACAACAAATATGCAATTTGGTGGCATCGAACCTCCTCCTCCGTTGCGTCATTTGGGCAATACATGAATAGTCACAGCCAGGCGTGCGGAACGCCCTTAGACCTCTCGGGGATAGGATGCCCGAAGCGATGATTGAGGCGTGCCTTCCAGTCCACCGACCTCGGAGGGGGAACAACTGCACAGCCTCGCAACGGCAGCCCGGTAATGAAGCTGACGTCTTGCAGTGTCACGGTCATCTCCCCCCACTGGAAGTGGAACGTGTGGGTCTCCGGCCGCCAACGATCAACCAGGGCGGAAAGAAGGCAGACATCAATCAGGAGGTTCTGCCCCATGTTCAAGATGCGAGCGAACATGTCATCCGCATTGACGAAGCCTCATAACGTACCGCTTGTCCAACGGCCAAGTCTCTCTCGGTCCCCGTGTCACCAGAGTTGGCAATCCATTGCCACCGATCCAAGCGTGACAGCGATGCTGGGCGTCCCATGCCTCAAGTAGGGGTGGTAGAGTATGTGCCATTGCTGCAAATAGAGAACAACTAATAGTTAGCGAAATCTAAGTACGTACTTAACACTTAAAATTGCAATAAGAAAAAATAAATAAATATGTAATTACCTAATCTAATCAGAATGCGCGCTACGGCTTATGAGCGATTTAGCCGTGCACGTAAGTTTATATACGCGGCGCAAAACAAATAGCGAATTACCTGATGTGAAGCGATGTGACTTCGACGTGATTTAAAGAGACCAAAAAAGAAAAACGCATGCAGCCCAAATTGCTTTCGGTGCAAAGTGCGCGCGCGAGCCGAGGCAGAGCCACCGTCGCGCGCAGGGGCGGGGCGACTAGCGGCGCGCCGAGTCGGGGTGGTGCCGCCCTCGGTTTCGCAGATCGCCATCGCATCGAGGCAACATTTGTAAATTACGGTGAACGAGAGCTAGTTTTGAAATTAAAACGAGCTACAGGACCAGAAATGCAAAAAAATTGTATTTTTCAGGCTTCTTACCTTCTTCTGAATACCGCCAATAATATATTCGTTTTGATCGGCTCCACGAGATCTTCGTAATTGTTCAATTTATTCAAACATACAACACTTCTTCTTCGGGGCCTTCTGGACACATATTTACTTTACGCTTGTACAGATCGAATATGGGCATGTATGTCTTATCTTAACTATTAAAAGAAGGAGTTTACTCCCGCGCAATGGGATGATTGTCCCACCCTACAAAAAAATTCACGCTGACTCCTCCCACCCCTCCCATGCGCACCCCACACCCTCCTGGTCTCCAAAAAACCGTTAAGGAATTAACTAATAAAAGAATGAGTTTACTCCCGCGCAGTGGGACGATCGTCCCACCCTGTAATTTGTTTTTGCATCGACTCCTCCCACCCTCCCGTGCACGCCCCACACCCTCCCGGCCTCCAAAAAAACTGCTAAGGAAAGACAGAAGAAAACTGCTGAACAAAACTCCGCAACGCCACCCGCGACGGTGTCGACCAGGTGCGCCGCTGGGAACGCCTCACTGGCATCGCAGCATCCATCACTACTACAAAAAAGGTCATCACAGACGATTCGGAAACGTCATCACAAATGGTTTCCTGAACCATCTGTCTTTATAGGTCAGTAACCTGAGGTTATCACAGACGGTTTTTCAATAATCTGTGATAACCCTTATCATAGACAGTTTGTAACTCAGAACAGTCTATGATAGTCAATTATCTCAGACGGTTTGTAACAAAAATCGTCTGTGATAGTCGGACTATCACATACGGTTTTTACTATGAACCGTCTGTGAAGGATATATACAGGACAAAAAATGGTGCGGACGCACCACAAAGCGCTCCCTCACCACCGGTTGTAGCCTAAATGCCACCGGCATGGTGTGCATTGCGTTCTGCAATGTCAGCTCCCCACTCGCTGGCCTCCCCGGCTCCACCTGAACCACCACCTCTCCCATGCTTAGAGGCGGATGGGAAGACCGGAAGCACAGCAAGGGAACACGTCCCAAACCCTAGGAACAATAGCAAAGAAATCAAACCAAGGAGAAAATGGAATGGAGAGATTAATGAGAGGAATGAGCTCACCAGGGTCTTAGGGGGCGTCGATCTAGATGCAGCGAGGTCGGCTCTGGATGGAGATACGGCCGAGGCACGCGGGCTCAAGGAGTGGAGATTGGCCTTCACGCGGGCTCAGGGAGTGGAGATTGGCCTCCACGCCGAGCTCACCGCAGCGCCATGGGATGGGATGAGAAGCGGGGACGGGAACTCGCTGCAGTGCCTCCAGGGTGGTCGACGGTAGGGCAGAAGAGGCGGGCACTACTACACAAAGGGTCATCACAAAAGGTTCTAAACCGTCATCATAGATGGTTTCTGAACCATCTGGATTTATGTGTCTGTGATAACAGGTGGTCATCACAGACAATTTTCAAACCGTCTGTAAAAAAAGCTATCACAGACGGTTTTGAACAAGAATCGTCTGTGATAGTAATTATCACAGATGGCTCTATTACTATCACAGACGGTTCTTGATCAGAACCGTCTGTGATAGTCTATTTTCACAGACGGTTCTGAACAAGAATTTTCCTTACTCTTTGATTTTTCTTAAAATTCCACGCCATGGTAAAATCAAAGAGTGAGAAAAATTCTAAGCCATGGTAAAATTAGAGAGTTAGACATACTTACCACAGACGGTTTTTAATATAAACCATCTATGATATTCGGAGCCATCACAGACGATTCTTATTAAGAACCGTTTATGATGTTGCACTATTACAAACGGTTTGTAAATAGAACCGTCTGTGATAATTCACAAACGGTTCTTAACAATAACCGTCTATGATCTCCGCGATTATCACAGATGGTTCTTCTTAAGAACCATCTGTGAATTATCACTAATGGTTCTATTTACGAACTATCTGTGACAATTACGTATCACAGACGGTTCTTTAGAAACCATCTGTGATAACTACAACACAGACGGTTCTGTGATGAGGTGTGGTAACTACAACACAGACGGTTCTGTGATGAGGTGTCTAGTATAGCCTATTTTGTACTAGTTGGAAAAGTCCCATGCTCGGTCGTATTCTCATATAACACACTGGTGAAGGCATGCAAACTTAAGTGTGGACTATATTCAATCATGGTGTATGTCTCTCTTTAATTCTCTTCTCCCCTTTTATAGCATAATTCACAAGATCCTGCATACTACTATCATACGTCAAATGAACAGTAGCAACGATCTCGAAATTCAAATCTCTTTTGAAGTAAGCCCTTGTTGCACATGCCTCTGTGATGTTGGCACGCTACATAACATAATTCAACTCATCATAATAGGATCATACAGACTGGCTGATGGAGACGGGGTTCCCGATCTTTCGATAAGATTGATAACTATCGATTTTGGTGGAGGTGACTCTCACGATCCGATTACAACCGTACGATGACGCTTGCGCCTTAGCAATCGTTGAACCAACTCCACGACGTTATTGACCGTGCTGGAAGCGCGGTCAACTTTAACACGAGGTTCAATTCCAGCAAACAATCGAAGAACTAGCAAGAATACAATATAAGCAATCTGATATTGCAAATAGGAATTGTAGTATAGATGGTATTGAAAAATAAATGTGGGATCCCGAAGGCTGTCTTTACAGGTGGTCGTCCGACACAACTGAAGAACAGAAGTTTGCACAATGGCTAAATCTAAACTCAACGAAATTCGAGTTCTAGCCAGGGGGACGATGGCTCCTATATGGGAAGACGACCAGGGGTGGCGGCCAGGGAAGTGGACGCATGCCCCTAGGGTTACAAGGCCCATGGGCCCAAGAGGAGGTGGCGTAGCACCCTTTTTGACTCGGGCAAAAAAAATAGACGTGGATTGTTTTGTTTATTGTGGCCGGCTCGGTTTGAATTTGAAGCTAAGGTTGGATCCTTTGGAAAGTATACTTGATAAGCTTTCAATGAATTCCAAGAACGTCCCAAACGGAGTCCGTATGAAGAAGTTACAACCATTTGAACTTAGTGTTGTTGCAGCAGTCCGAACTCGAATCCAGAACGAGCCCAACTCGAACTCTTGCTTGGCTCGGTCCCAAAGTGACGTGATGACCTCCATTATGACTCATATACTTGTCCATGACTCCACATACCTCTCATTGGTCCTTTTCCATGTTCCTAAGCACAATTAAATCACTTGCATTAGGTAGCGATCTATTCTCAGTAGTATATAAACCTATGAACGAATTCACCTGGTGATTAAGTTGGCGAGCACGAGCTCGAGTAATTGGTCCATGTAACATTGGTTGTAGATCAGCTATGTGTGTAGGCGCGGTTGTATCCAATTTAAGGATGTCCTCATCACCGGCGTCCTTGGCGAATGTTCTTTATTTGATGAAGTAACTCCAGCTCATACTCATATGGCACAAACTCCTTCCTCGTGATCTCCTTCAATTCTTTCCAAGTAGTGACAAAGTGCTTCTCCAGATATCGCTTCCACCAAGTACATGCATATTTTTCAAACTCCATGGTTGCTTGTGTCACTTTCTTGGATTCAAATAACTTATGGAACTTGAGGTCACATTTGAGTTGGTCCACTCACTCGAGGAACTCCTCCGGATCTGTACTTCCATATAATGGGAAATACAAGTCGCTAGAGTCACACCATGACGAACGAAATATTGAATATCCCGCTATGTTAGTATCAAAAAATACTAGGTGTATATTTGGAAAATATGTTGATTCACTCATCCTCACCCTCTCCTTACCAACCACACTTGGCCGGTGGTGAGCGCTCAAGGACATGGAAAATATGTTCTTGACGTTGAATTAAGGTCGAAACTCACACTTGGCATGGGAAGACCCAACATCGGTGATGATTAAGCAAATTCAAGAGCGAGTCATTGCACAACAATGAATGTTTAGTGGAGCTTGGTTTGGACAGTGTTTACCTACTCAATTTGAAATTCTAGATATTGTAAAGCTAAATAGCAATCCAAACTAGAAATCAATGTCTAGTTGCTGATCTCAAGATATAAGCGAAGGACAAAGCAACTCACATGCAAAGATGATGGAACTTAGTGCAATCAAAGGAATGAGCTAAGCACGAAAAGCACGAACAACACCAATAGCTCGTATTGCACATGTTATGGAGAGATGCTAGCCAATTTCTCAAACGCTGAAATAGGGCACAAGATTGCTCAGAACACAACTAATGCACAATATGAACTTTAATGATATGTAGGGTATAGCTTACAAGAGTAGTCGGCCAAAGCACTTATTTTTTGCTCTCTTTTTTTTAATGTCTTCTTTTCTCTTTTTTTTTTTATACCTCGACCAACTTGATGAAACAATGAGCAACAACAATTTCCCTACGGTTTAACAAGAACAACTCACAAGAATGTGCACTTAGATGATATATAAGCAACCCTAGAGCAATATCAAATAGTTAGTCTCAATAAGATCAAGTGTTCACAAAGGGTAGATTTGTTCACTATTTTATTTTAATATTACTAAACTACCGCAAGAGTGTTACTGCAAGAAAAACATTGTGTTATGACACTACCACAGTCATGTTACTGCACTAAATACTTAGTGTTACCACACTATCACAGCCGTGTTATTGCACAAAAGACACAATGTTACCACACTACCGCAGTCGTGTTACTGCACGAAAGACATGAACAAAATTAAAGCGACGTAAAGGAACTCGACCAATAACTAAAACAAAGTTTCTAATGGATGAAAATCTAACAAAACTCACTAAAGTAATAGATTGAACTACGGGCTAAAGATTTTTTAAAAGGTTTTTGTGTATAGATCAGAAAACGATAAATATGTAGCTTGGGGTAAAGATCCTACCGAGTGAACAAAGCTCTGATACTAAGATGATACGGGGTGTACAATCTTCTCAATGTAGGATCAAAGATAACTCAAGTGATCGAATGATCCGTAGCGGCTCACCCGCTGCTAGATGCAATGAACTTGCAACTCTTTGAATTGGCCCAACCACACACTTGACGATAAATCCACGAGACCACCAAGTGTTTGATATCGAACCCTCAATTCCCAGCAAAAAAGCAAGAATGATCTTTGGTAGAAGAACATCATATTCCCCTCTATGTTGCCGCTATGCCAAGCAAATAGGACGAATAGGTGCAAGGCTTTGTGTAGATGCAAAAGCAATCTGTTTTCTAAATTAAACGTGGTCTAGGAAAAATAACATAGTGCACACATAATGTATGGGGTCCAACTCCCCTGGGTTCGGCCAGAATAATGACCACGACTCGTACGGAACATAAAAATCCTAAACAAAAATATGATCGGATCGATATCCGATAATATTCCTAATTAATCTTGTTGGTTTCGGTTACATAGGTAGCAGACATAGTGGGACCCGTGAAGAGAAGTAGGTAACAAAATCTTCCTACCCGATTCCAATACATGGAATTTCAGACGACGCCTTTTGTTTGGTCTTGGCCAACAAATGCAACATGCAGATGGTGCTAGTATGGATGCATGCAATTGTGAGGAGTAGATTATCTTGGGCAATGATATGGTGAGGATGTACGATTTGAGCGTTTCATTCGTACACTCCACATCCATCGACACCTGTGGAAAAAATAAATGCTTTATTCGCTTCACCCTCATCCACTCATTCTTCCTTGACCTCCCATATCTGCCTCCTCCTTATCCGGCTTTTGCCCTAGCATCAATCTCTCCCTCCTCTCTACTCACCTAAAGCCGAACCTCTTGAGCACACAACCTCCCAAATCCTCCGGTGGTGAGCGCTCAAGGACATGGAGCAACACTCCCTCGACGGCCTCGTTGCCTTGCTCACCTGCCTCTTCAACTACCCCGCCGACTGGGAAGTTGTGTGCTACCTAATCCTTGCCGGCGCTGATCTCCTCGCCGCCGCCTGCCTATCCTTACCCGTAGATGCCATGGCACCACGTTTGCTTCTCGATTCCATCCCCACCATGGTGTCGTATCGACACTCCTGGTCCCTAAAGCGGGCGCTGCTTGACACCATCCACGCCTTCTACCTACGGGCGATTGCCCAACTGCTAGCCAGTGAGTTGCGCTCTCGCTACCACCACAACATGCTCAAAGTTGGCCACTGCTATGGGCCCGACGAGGGCGTTGTCGGATTTTGGCCTCATCGTCGAGGCCGCACCGGAGGCGGTCCTCCACCCAGCCACTCCGCCTGCGGGCAGTCACTTGCCCCAGGCGGGCGTGGTGGTCAACATGTGCTCGTTGGGGCACAGCCACCGCCGCATCAACGTGTCCGCGGGCGCGGGTGGAGCCGTACATCGATGATGACAGTGAGCAGTTGTGATGCCTCATCCGGGTACAATTTGTTACAGACGTTTACACAATTTGTTGCAACAATTGGTTGAAAAATGTTGCATAAAATATTTTTGATAGTTGTAATGTTGTATCAAATGCTATAGTAAGAGTTTTTTTTTGTTACAATGGTGTTTTTGATTTGTTGCATAAGAGTAGATTTTTGTTGTAGTAGGGATGTCTATTTGTTGCACCGAGGAATGGGCAAATCGGCCTATCTGGACGATGGTTTGTTGCAGCCCTTCCAAAAATATTGTAACAATTATTTTCAGATGTTGTCACTATTATTTTCGAATGTTACAATGTTGTAACATCAAAATTTATTTGATTGGGATATTTGAACTAATTTTAAAGCGCAGCTAGGTTCTATATCGATGGTTTCATACATTTTTTGGTAAGAATATAATTTTTTTCAATTTTTTTTCTTGGCATTGTATTATTATTTGTGCGTTTTGTTGCACACATAGATTAAATTTGTTGTATGCATTGTATACGATGTTGCGCCGGAGTGTACGGGCGCCGGCTGCTCCCGGTTATCTTCGATCTATTATTTGATCACCTTCTGTTGTGATAATGACTGGTATTGGTGGGGTCGACATGTAATCTTGACCATGACTTTTGGTTTAACTTGTGTGCGTGTATTTTTCTTGGCGTACACGTAGCAAATTAATCCAAATGCATTAAGCCCACATGTTGCTGTCGTCTGATCGCATCCCTTTGCATGCGACATGACAGAACGTGCAGCCCAAGGTGGGCACACGAGGCAGTAGGAACAGCTCCACGACGTATCAAGTTCTCCCGTATTTGTCAGACTTCTTATATTCCAACTTAGAATACAGCCAATAATATATTTGTTTTGATCGGCTCATCTTCGCAATGATTCAATTTATTAAGACATGTAACGATTTTTTTCTTCCGGGCCTTCCGAAAGCATCTTTACTTTTGATTTGTACAGATCAAATATGAACTTGCATATAATAAAATAGTAGTAACTCCTTATCTCAAAATAAATAAATAAATAAAAATAGAACAAGATCCAATTAGATAATATTCGATACGACTTAATAATTTTTTTAAAAATAATTACTATATTTAATTGAAAAGTGCCAATATCTATCCGCGGCATCCTAGCTAGCGAGCTGACGTTGACAACTGTGAATTAACGGCCAAATCAAGAAATGTGTGGTGCCTCTTTCAGCAAAAGCTTCAGACAGTAGACTAGCTAGCTAGGAGAAGTGATTGCGTCCTTGAAGTCTGTCGAAAAAGGTGCGGTAAAACGTCCAGCTCCGACTTAATTCCGATTTGGAAGTACCTGTCGCCATTTGTCAACATGACGGAGCCAGGAGGGCGAGGCTGCTAGCTTGTCCTACAAGTTAAATAGGATTAGTACCTGATTAGATTACATTAACTAATCAATGCGTACGTATGTTGTAGTCCAACGTAAGATTGACACAATCGACCAAGAGAGGCTTGCATGTCAAGCTACATAGCCTTTTTTTTTGAAAGGAGAGGTAGATACGTGCAAACTTTGTATGCGTAAGATTTTTTTTTAAAAAAAATATAAAGTAGACGATACACATAAACAAAACATGCACCACATGTACACACACTTGAGTATGTTAAGATTGAGATACTATACATTAACCTTGTTCTCAAAGAAGGAAAGGAGAAAAAAAATATATATGTGTGATAATGTGAGACAGTACTGGTAATGGAATGGATCGCTGTTCTCCAATGGCCACTTCGAAAAAAAAGTCAGTGGATGGCTGAACTGAAAATACGATACAATTTCCAATTTAGACATGAATACGAAACATTAAAAAGAGTGTTTCTATGGATAAACGTATGGATGGCCAAACCGGAGTGTGTTGTGTGTATACAAATTAGTTTTTATGAACCATATGACTGTAGGTGGGGCTAATTATCTGAACTCTAAAAATATTCCGTAATCCCTGGCCTAGATGTGTGCTAAAAAATAGTGTGTTCGCGTCAACCTTGTAATGAAAAACTGATCTCCCCATTCCACACGTACCTAGGCCTTAGGAGATCAAGTACCACAAGGCCTATATAAATGTTTGCGCAGTATATTCCCATCTTGAATACGCAAAACCAACATAAGGGTCCCAATAACATAAAATTCGATAGGTACATGAAAAGTTTAGCTCAGCTGTAAAACAATGCAAAATAAAGCACAAAATTATTCAATGTGTGAGCCCACCGTAGCACCTTATGTCGTCTTTTCTGCTCCTATAGAAACACTCTTTTTGATGATTTGATGCGTTACCAAGAGCTAGTACTGACCATAGCAAAAAAAAGAAAAAAAAAAAAGAAGAAAAAAGAACAAGCTATATATTGAACGCTACTGTAGATGTCGTTTGATTTGTGAGACGGGTACAAAATACAGATAGAGTTTTGTAATTTAGAAGCATGTTAATTTGCTCTTCTTTTTACTTTGCAGGATAAGATAATTAGATTCTTAGATCACGTACAATGAGCTTACATTAGCTGTTTATAGTCTCTGCCATGTAAGATTTGAGCTGATGTGGATGAAAGAGAATAAAGAGAGAGAAATGTGTTGTCTACAATCCTGTAGCCGATTGTATCACTAGAACCAAGGAGACTATCTAACCACATTTTTTAGATCCATAAAAGCATTAAAAGATTGTGTGATCTATAAAGATAAGTAAAAAGAAAATCCATTGTATAAGCTGACTTTAGTGCTGTCTATAGATGATATAAAAAATTGTATAGACAGCAGCTGCACCATTGTACATATCCTTGAGACCCAAGTGAGTAGTGGGGCCCTCGCACACAGCATCCACGTATCATTTTCCCTCTCACCACCCAAAAGCTCTAGCATGTAGATGTTCTGAACTAGTGGGTGTGGACTCCAACCAACTCCTTCAAAACACACGCCCACAGAACCTCTGCTTTCTAAGTTTGACATGAAGGTACTTAATAACGACAGGATTTTCTCTGTACGCATAATGTGTGTGCTTCTGTGTTAGGACAATGCACTTTGCACTTTTAAAAGGACTGGCAGTATATATCCAGAAATTCGAATTTTTCAAGGGAGTCACTGGAATATAGTTTACTCTTATGCTGAGTAGTCAAATCTTTCACACCCATAATAATTTTCAGGAAGATCTATTGACATCGTCAAAAGAGGAGGCAAGGAATGCTATTCCAAGTAGCTAGGTGGTGTCAAACTACGTAGTGCAGACTTCAAATTAGGTGGCAAGTAGAGCTGGGCATTGGGCCGTGCCGTGCCGCCCGGTCCAAGCCCGCCGTGCTTCGGGCCGCGTCGTGCCGTGCCAGTTCGGCCCGGTCACCCCGCCTGCTGTACCGTGCTGGCCCACCTCGCCTCCGGTCAAGCCCAGGCACGGCCCAAAGCCCGTCGTGCTGGGGTCGTGCCGTGCCAGCCCAAGCCTAGCCCTAAGTAACTATAGAGCAGCGCGTGGGGAAGGAGAGGGAGTCAAAGGAAGGTGGTTGGAGGAATGGAGGGAGGGGGCGGCCGACGGCACGGAGGAGGAGGCGCGATCGGCAAACATGGAGAGGAGGTGGTTGGAGCCGGAGGAGGAATCGAGAGAATGTGATTAGGGATTGGGAATTTTGGGTGAGGCTCGGGAGAAAGGGTTGGGGATGAGGTTGGGGAGCTCAAGAGGATGTTAGGCTAGACCGGGTGGCGAGAGGGGTTATTGGTTGGGCGGGCCGGGTGGCGAGAGGAGGGTTATTGGTTGGACCAGCCGAGATGGGAGTGATTGAGCCAGTGAGAGAGGAGGATTAGGCTAGAACGGGAAGGTTGGGCATATTTCGTGCCGTGCCGGCCCAAACACGGCCCAACTGATCGTGCCGTGCCGTGCCGCCCAACGGGCCGCATTCTCGAGCACACCGCCCACACCAGGCCGTGTCGCCCAGTCCACCACGTGCCGTGCCGTGTCGTGCTTAGACCGTGCCGTGCCACCCGTGCTTTGGACCGACCCGAAAAAGCACAGCCCAAGTCCCAACTCTAAACACAAGTTCATATTGGTACAGTATTTAGTATGTACACCAAATACTAGCCTAATCGCAGGCCCCAATATTGATGAGTTGGTGGCGTCAAGCATAAGGCTGATGCATGCGTGGGCATTGCCGAGCTCGATTCAACTGGCTGCCGGTCTGTGGCAGACGATCTATGCACGCACTTCATGGCACGCGCGTTTAGGGAAGAGGATCCTGCGCGACGCACGTCAAAAAAGAGGGCTGGCACGGATTTCTCTCATGTTTTCAAGGAGCTTATTACACGTACGCTGTAAGTACTCACCACTCGCTTGGAGCGGATCGATCGAGAGTAGAACCGGCAATGGCAGTGAGCTAGCCAATGATTAGTGCGTGTTACACTCTAATAGTGTTTGGTTGAGTGGTTTTAGGGTGTAATCCAATTACAGTGCAAATGGATCCCATTAGTTTATGTTTGGTTCAGATGGGTTAGTATTAGATGCTGAGGAACCGTCGCTGGCGAATTCAGTCCGAGCGATTACCTCGTAGACAAACTTAGAATCGTAAGAACAATGCAAGAACATAATAACAGAATAATAGATTGAACACAGAGATGTAGGGAGACTTCTTGCTTCTCTTTATTCCTTCATCGAGTGATCAACTTTTTACAATGACTAGTACCCCCTATTTATAGGCTACAGATCCTGCTAGGGTTTGGGATAAGAAGTCCACTTTGGACTATGACTCCTAGTCTGGACCCGGTTTCTTAACACTCCCCCTTGGGCACTCATCAGTTACGTCTATGTCTCGTCAAAACTCTATAAAAAACTAGTCGGAAAAATTGAGAGAAAGAGTACATGATACACGTTCTACTGTGTTGCACGAATTGCCTCATTAAAAACCTTAGCCAAGAAACTTCAGGAAAACTCGTCAAGGGAAAAAGAGTGCAATCCACCCAATTTCATTTAATCTCTAGGATTTACTCTTTGGGCACTCGATCTTCGTGATCAAGTTTCAATAATAAGTTCTTGAAGATTCTCCCCCTCAATTCTGTACTTCTCTAAGTCTTATCATTCCAATTCCACATATGCACCTTTCAAACCTAGATGCTGGAAGTGACTTAGTGAATAAATCTGAAAAACTTTCACATGACTTAGTATGCAGTACTTTAATTTCGTCCAACTTTTGCAATTCATGAGCAAAGAAGAACTTAGATTCATATGCTTTGTGAGAGGACTTTTCACATAACCTATCTGCACTTGTGCAACACAAGCTGCATTATCTTTATAGATAATAGTGTGGGTTTGCGCGGTATTCAATCCACATGACTTCTGGATGTGGTGAATCATCTGCTGAAGCCAAGCACATTCTCGTGATACCTCGTACAGTGCTATTATTTTCGAGTGGTTTGTCGAAGTCGATACAAGACTCTGCCTAGACGATTTTCATGAAATTGCAGTTTTACCACATAGGAGTTCATAGCCTGTTTGTGATTTGTCTGTATGCGGGTTCGACAGGTACCTGACATCTGTATTGCCATTCATAGTTATGTCTTGGTTCTTTTGTAGAACAGACCAAGTTCTTTGCTTCTTTGGAGCTATCAGAAGATGTCTTTCATTCCCTACTAATGTCTTTGGTAGGTTCTGCACTATACCTTGATAATAGGTTTACGACAAATGCAATGCCCGATCTAGTACAGTTTGCTTAATACATGAGTGCTTCTATTGCACTTAAGTATGGGATTTCCTCCCCCCTTTTCTTTAAGTCTGTACGAGTCCTTGTCTTGCTGCAAGGATCTCCCGACCAATGACACTTTGAAAGGGTATGTATTTCAAAGCCGAACCTTTCTAACACCTTCTGAGTGTAGGTTGACTGATGCACTAAAATCCCTTCAGGATTGCTTAAGCTGTAAGCCTAGGCAATATTTGGTTTGATCCAAATCTTTCATTTCGAACTCTGACTCCAGGTAAGAGCTTGTTTCTTAATATCCTTCAGGATTTCGATCATCTTCATACACTGAGATTATACAAAATCTATCCTGAGATCATTGTATAAATATACAGTGATTATTCTCATTGTTCGTGTAGCCTTTCTTGTATACAAAGTCGCTTCAAGCGATTATACCATATTCTGCTTGATTGCTTAAGTTCGTATAGTGACTTTCTAAGATTCACACTGTACATGTTTATATTTGCTCTATCTTAGTTCGGAACAGGGATACATTCAGGTATCTTCATATAAATGTTCGAATCCAATATTTTACAAAGGTATGTTGTTGCCACATCCATCAATTTCACTTCTAACTTCAAGTTCACTGTCATTGAGATAAATATCTAAAGGGAGTTCTGCCCATGACCGGGGAATATGTTTCTTCATAATCATCTCCTAGAAGTTGAGTGAAACCTTGTGCAATGAGCCTTGCTTCTTTTCATTTCTCTTTCGAACAAATACCCACTTATGCCCTACGGGGTGCACATGGGGAGGTGTGCGGCTTACAGACCCAAACACCTCTCTTTTATTCAGAGAGAATAATTCAATTTCTATTGCATTTTTCAATCTTCTTAATCTGATCTTTTCTTACATTCAGCAAGCGATGTAGGCTCTGGATCAAGATCGATGATTGTGGCAATTTTCTTTGCAGAATAAATATCGACATTGGCTGTTGTCTTATTCATAGATTCTCCCGAGGTCACAAAGTTTATAGCTATTTCTTAAAGGGGCGATTCTTCTAATGCTTTGACTTGTTCATTGCTACTTCCAATTGTGGGGCAAGTCCCTTTAGTTTTTCAGTTTCGATGTGTGCGCCCACATCCATGCTGATGTCTCCCTTCATGGGGATGTTCAATTCTAGTATGCCTTGTTCTGAAGGTTCCATACTGGTGCCAGGTCTCAACTAGCTCCCCTTCTAGTTCTAGGGAACTTCGGTGATCGGTCGTGTCAAGTCCTTCTTATCCTTTTTCATCAGGCGTCTCCGGTTACATCGGATTCGAGGGTTGGAGTTCTTGTTCTTTCGGAGGCCTTAGGACGGGATTAGGGATACCTTTATTGGTATTTCAACCCTCTTCGGTGTAGTGCATGCAGGCATATGTGACTTGGTCACGCTCTTCAAATCACTGAAGTGGTCAGGCAGTTGATCTGCTAATGCTTGCAAATCAATTATCTTCTGATTTGAATTATCTTCCAGACTTCTCTTGTCTTATAGACTTCAATTATCTTCTGGACTTCAATTGTTTGTTTCACTAGTGCGTGGGTCATATACATAGATTCTAATTATCTTCTAGACTTCAATTGTCTTCTAGACTTCAATTGTCTTTTGGACTTCTCTATTTCCCGACATTCTCATCAATGGGTTGATTTCCTCCCCCCTAATATACTATCAGCGAATCGGGCAGTATGCAAATTTCTCTTCATAGGGTCTAAATACCTAATTATGGATGATGTCTCATAACCAACATATATCCCAGACTTTTGGAGAGGGCCTATTGCAGTTCACTGCGGTGGTGATATATGTACATAAACCTTGCAACCAAACCTGCGAAGATGAAAAGTTTTTGGTGCTGACCCTTGCGCTAGTTACATAGGTGAATGGATGGTATATGCCGATGGTCTAAAGTTGATGAGAGTTGCTACGTGTAGGACCATGTGTCCCCAATATGTAGTTGGTAAATTATAATTTTTCAAAGATCTGCTAGTTCATTCTGGGTGTGGACATGCGATACGGATGCTCAACTTTTAATTCCCATTTTCATGCAGTAATTGACGAGGATTAAAACATCTATGTATTATTTTTAATACATAACATACCATACGTCTTCATGGTCGTAACCCTTGAGGTGCACGATCTCACTGGTCGTAGAGATTCCAGAGGTTACACAATGGGTACCACAGTGGACGAAGACTGTGCCAAGCTCCCACGAGGTAATCGCCGTAAAAGGTATGAACTGATATTTGGAACTGATTCCAGGTATATTCTCTACCGTGTGATGAACGGGACACGTGCATATTCCATACCACACGACGTTTCTTATCCTAAAACACTGATGAACAACCACCATGCGGTTGTGTGTCTCACAAACATACAACCGTCGAACGTTTGACTCTCCATCAACCGACATTTAACTCCGACCAGTCGCGACGCTTCACATCAGACGTCTTCTTCAGAAGTAACTGCCAGCTCTTCAAGGGCTATTTAAAGATGGAGCATGGACGGAACAAAGGACACAGGCATCAGACTGAAGCATAGGCCTTAGATTCGTGTTTAAGTCTAACATTGTAAGATAACAAGTAGTGCTCTCAGTGTAAACAGGAGTAGTTCATCATTTAGTCAGGAGGCATCCCTTGTAAACCCCAGTTCATACTAATAAAGGAGTAGTCCCATTATTACCCTAGATTTCCCACGTCATTTTCTCCTTTTCTTTTCGTAAGATCGACGTCTTGATCGTCGACAGCTGGCGCCGACCATAGGGAACGCGGCATGGAATCTTGGAAGAATTACTTTGCTCATCAAATCTTTGTCCATTGCCCGTTTGTAATCGCTTATGTGGTTATGGCGGGAAGTTGGGACGAAAAAAACTGGTTCAACCTAGCGGACTACTCCAACCTCGACATGGACGCATGCATCCACACCATGGAGGAAAACGGAGTCTCTTCATCATCCTCCTCCTCCGCCGGTTCGCCCATCGCAGATATCAGCGAGGTCGACCGGATGGATGAGGACACACCGCTACGACCAGTGGCGGTTTCAGAGGAAGTGTTTCCGACCAGTTCGGAAGACCCAAAAGCCTTGGCAAGCCGGACTTTTCGACTGGCAAAAAAGGTGACGAAAATTCAACATCGCAACTCGAGGATCAATATACCCTTGATGCGATCATGGTTGACACATACTCACCGACGGTTTCTAGCAATTCCAAGAGCCAACCGATACCTGGTAACGGTATCAATGAAACCCCCACTGGTCATAAACCAAGTGGGGATGATAAGGCTCAGCTTATGATCGGTAATTCGCCGGATCAGGTTGAGACCCTTACGAAAACCTCAGGAAGTGCTGATCACCGACTGCTTTCCATCGTGGAAGCTTCTCGCAGAAGCTCTGAAAGGCTCTCCATCGATTACGACGGAAGCTCATCGGAGGATCACTACTGGAAGCACGAGGTCAATGCAATCGGAGATACAAATCAAAATGCCGTATACGGTCCTCCATACGTTGCCTCCCCACCAAATAATAATGGAGATGGTACGAGCGGTCAAGCACCAGATGCCAGAGGTAACAGAACTGGTGGACGTCCATTAGTTAATTTGCCTTTTCCTGCCCCAGCCAATGTAAGGGACCAGGTAAGACCGACCAGGAGATCGGGGGATTCAAGCCATCAGACACGCTCTTTTGGCAGAAACCCTTTGAGACCCTCGGTAACAATACAAAACCTGCAGCGAGTTAGAGATATGTTAAATACTTCTGACCCTGCTTTGGCAGAGACTCCAGGTTTTGTCCAACTTGTAGGTCAGGTATCGGAGATTATCCAATAGACTATGCAGCGCACAGAAGCATATTGGGAACGAAGGCACTCGCAAAGTCAGACCATGAATTCATCCCAGCATTCTTCCCGAAGCAGGGGCCAACATGGTCGTGTTGAAGACCAGCTGATACCAAGACCACCTCGATGATTCCGACCAACAAGTCATGAGGGGAGAAGACTGTTCCAGGAATCCTCACCCTCACTTCGTCGAGAGGAGCAATCGCTTGGACCTGGTGATCTTCGACATCATCTAAACCAGGCAAGCGGTCGGAGGCGTTCTAGTAACGTCCACGACCGAATCGGAATACCGGAGCACCGACAACCTAATCTTAGAAATCGGTTTCCGACCGATTATAATCCGACGCATTTTCAAAGAAGGCGCCACGAAACTATCACAGGCTGTCGAGCCTTCTCCGCGGGGCTCCAGGCTGTGCGTTGGCCAAATAGGTTTCGACCACCAATTTGGATAAATTCAATGGGACCCAAAATCCTTTGGAATTTCTCCAGATATACACCACCGCTATTAGAGCCGCTGGTGGTGATGAAAATGTAATGGCTAACTATCTTCCTATGGTATTAGAAGGATTAGCCCGATCATGGTTGCTCAACCTACCGGTCGGGTCTGTGTATACTTGGAAGTAGCTTTGCGACCTTCTGATTGCTAATTTTCAGGGTACGTATGATCGCCCTGGAAAGGAGGATGATCTCTACAGAATCCGACAAAAGTCTAACGAGACTCCCCGGCAGTACATCAAAAGATTTAGCCAGGTTCGTAACTCAATACCAGAGGTTGCAGAATCTTCTGTTATCCAAGCCTTCAAAGCGGGATTGAGAAACCGAAGGTTTATGGAGGATTTGGCTATACATCCCCCACGAACAACCATCGAGTTGTTCGACATGGCTGACAAGTACGCGACAGCTAGCGAAGCGGTTGAGTGGAACGAGGCCATTGATCGAAAAGATAAAATCCCCAATCTGGCTTAGATAGGATAGAAAAGAAGCAAAAGAAGGCCATCAAGAAAATAAATACGACAAAACCAACGATAAAGAGGTTCTTGCTGTTCCTGAAAAATTTAAGTTTCTGAAAAATTTAACAAAGGAAGAAAACATTATACAGGTTCGGGCCTTCTCGGATGAGAATAATAACCCTACTCCTGTGTATCTTGTATTTTCCCTCTGGATTACAATCGACTGAAGGTTTTCCTAACTGTCTTCCAGGAAAGGCTCTCTCTGTCCCAAAAAGGGTCCTCTTCCTACTATCTCTAAAAGACACATATTTATACTAAGCAGTGGTGGACGTCGTCATTCCAGGCTAATTAGTCGCTCATTATTGCGCAATAATGAGAGTAATTACCGGAGTAGTAACCTCCCCATGTTGTCAAACGGTTATCAGTCAGAGATAGTGGGGAATTATCAGCAGTTATGTCAAAATATAACTGTGTATTTTGACTGTTTGGATCCTCACTATTTAGTGAATCTTCGGACGTGGGTCCGATGAAATCGTGAGGAATCAGAGCGAGCTAGTCGTAGAAAGACTTACGACCAGACGTAGTCGTAACGATTATACCATAGTCGTAGAAGAACTTACGACTAGGGGGTAGTCGTAACGATTATACCATGGTCGTAGAAGAGCTTACGACTAGGGGGTAGTCGTAGGATAACCTACGACTTCCTGACTCGTTCTTCCCTTATAATATTCAAGGGGTATGCTTTGTGACGTCATATTTCCTGATTAATAAATGAGGATTATTTAGATCCTCGTCATCTAGCCCCCCAGCTTCAAGTGAAAATAGCTTACTTGAATGAAGGGTTGTAGATGACCCTCTGATCATTAAGGGGTTGTGAGGAGAACATTGAAGGAAAGACTCTTCAACATTCGTTTCTCTCGACCAGGAATATGCTTGATCGAGGTAAATTGTTAAGTCCACCATGATTGCAAGATGTTGTAGGATCTCTTACGACTTCGAAGCAATCGTGGCCTTACGACCGGAAGCAAAAACCTTTCCGATTGGCCTTTCATTAGACCCGGGGGTCAAGATGGTAATTTCACTTGAGGTGTGAAAAAGGTGTCTTGGGACTTTCCAACGGGCAGGTTAAAAAAACCTGTCCGTTGAAGCAATTCCCGAAGCGGTGGCGACTGTTGGGATTTCGCGACGTTTCGTCTCAATCGTGCGGTTATAAAACGGGCCATAGGGGAAGAACTTAGGTTCTTACCTTTTACCCAACGATCGGTTGCTTTCGCCTCCTCCGCCACGGTGATTCCGCATACCTCGTCTTGGAACTTTTCCAACCTCAAATCTTCTCACTTCCGAGAGAGAAAAAGAAATGGCCAGGATTGTCTCTGAGTGGGCTGAGTCGGAGATGGACGATGCAAAGATGACTGCTTTGGTCGCTGCCGAGAAGATCCCTGAGGGTCTTCTCGTGAAGTGGATTGCGGCGAACAGGCAGCATTGGCCGTCGGGAGAGGTAGACCAAATTCCCGTTTTCCAGGCTTACTATGAGTGTGACCTTCGATTGCCTGCTCAACCCTTCCTCACACTCGTGCTTGAGCACTTCGGGGTGGAATTAGTGAACCTTGGTCCTAATTTCATCATGATGCTAAGCGTGTTTGTGTACTTGTGTGAGGCTTACCTGGGGATTCCGGCGGACTTCGATCTTTTCCAGTATTATTATGGAATGGCTCGTCAAGCCGGGATCGCCGATAGCTGTGGTCTGAAGCTCCACGACGGTAAGTCGAGGGAGTACATTCAGATGTTTACCCGGTCGTCATGGCCGGGTCGGAAGAAGAAGTGGTTCTACTGGGAGGTTACCAAGGAAGATAGCCTCTCGTTCGTCGGAAAGGCCGCCGAGCGATCTTCTTCCTGGGACTCGACTCCCAGTAATCTCGACCGGATAACCCCCTATATTCAAGCTGTCAAAGACTTGAAGTCGGAGGGGCTCACCGGTTGGCACGTGGTGAAGGACTTCATCACGCGCCGGATCAGTCCTTTAAAGACAAGGGTCCCTCCCATGTGGAGGTACTCAGGAAAGGACGACCCAACCAGGGACTACAAGGACGGTGAGTAGAAAAACTTACTCTTTTGGCTTTTATCCTTGTTTAATCCTGATTTAGTCCGCTTAATCGTATTGTCCATACACCCAGATCTTTCGCAGGCGGAGGTTGACGCGCGTGTCAGGCTCATCTGCGAGAAGCATCCGGCGAACACGGTGTCTCCTCAAATCCTCGTGGTTTTGACCACAGAGGAGAAAGAAAGGCGCCTAAAGGTAATCGAATGATTATGCCTTTAGGTATTTTGTTGTCGTAGAATGGTATACGACTAACTGGTTTGCCGCAGAAAAACTTACGACTGGATACTGATCGTAGAAAACCTTACGATCGAACGTAATCGTAGAATAACTTACGATTAGACAATGTCGTAGAAAAACTTACAACTTAACGTAATCGTAGAATAACTTACGATTGGACAATGTCGTAGAAATACTTACGACTTTTGAGCTGGTCGTTCTGATGACCGGTTTAGTGATCGTAAAAAGATCTTTACGACCACTTTTCCCCTTCCTCAATCAAAAGTTGGCATGGAGAACCGCCAAGATGACGAAGAAGTCGAGTTGGTGGTTGTTGGGGCGACTGCGCAGGCGGAGTCAGCGAAGTCCCCTCCATCCAAGAAGCGTCGACTGGTAAAAGTCGGCGACAAGGGGGGTTCGAGCTCGGCTCCTCCTGCTCCTTTCGCTAAGTTTGACGCAGACCTAGCGGCGGCAAAGAAAAGAGCATAAGAAGAGGCCCTTGCCCTTAAGCGCAAGGTCCCCAAGGTTAAGGTACCTTTCTATTACGACGACAAGTCCTTCGCAGTTTCAGCTTCTCGTGGCTTCATAAGACAGCTAGAAAAGGAGAACTAGAAGGAATTTAATGTCTTTTGTGATGGAAACTGCTGCTCCGGTGGGATCTGAAGCCTAGGGAAGCAGCACTCTCAGGGTTGTCGAGACTGATCTCGTCCACCCGGAAGTCGGAGGAGGTGACTCCTGGTGTCCCGAGTGCATCTCGACCAGCGGTGGTCGAGAAGAAGTCGAAGAAATCTTCCGTCGGGAAGGTTGCTTTCAAGTTTCGAGTTAGGTCCAGCGCGCAGAGGTATGTAAAACAAAAGACATAAGTTTAGTAACTACTTATCGCTTGTTTTTGACTTACTTCTGCTTACGTGATTTTAGCCTGCGTCTTGATTTCTAGGATACTCCCATGGAGAATCCCGTCTCCCCCTCAATCGACAAGGGTGTGATAGCGATAGTAGCCAAGATCTAGCTACTATCCACGCGCGGAGGAAGTCTGCGATTCTTTGAAATCGCCGCGCGGCCAAGGATGTTGAAGTTGCTGCGACAACCGGAGCTGTCGTAGAGACTGTAGAGGAGGCGACAGAAGCCTCGAAGGGGATATCGAAAGTAGGTGACAGCGTTAGTGCTGATCACCGTGCCGGTAAGGAGGTTGTTGAGGATGCTCCTTCCGGTCCTCCAGGTGGTGTCCCCATTACAGAGTCAGAGGAAGAGGAGTATTTTAACTTTTGCTCTGATTTCTTTGGCCCTGATGTAACGTCCCAAAATTTGGTTTTTCAAAAATCTTTTGAGTAGTTTAGGTCCTTGGAAAATTTTACCAATTTTATTTGAATTAATAAAGCTTAATTGAGAATTTTCTAAATTAAAAATATTTAATTTGACTAATATAAACATTAATTAAATAAAAAATTTTGTGTTATTTGGCTTCCTTGTCTTTCAAGGAATTTTTGGGTATTTTGTGAGATTTTTCCGGATTTGTTTGCTATTTTATTTAGTCTCCTTGATTTTCGGGATTTCTTTTAATTCCGAAAATCAGTTTTTCTCTCTCCTGCCCATGTGCTACAGTAATTCGCGTGGCACTGTTCATCTTCAATCTCCAGAACCGAACGCAGCAGAAAGTTCGTATCGTGCCCGTTTCAAACTGAAAAATTCAAACTTCCATATCTTCCTCCACGGTGCATATAAAAGCGAGCCGCTTGCGCCACGCGTCGTGTTGATCTCCTCTTCCAATCCCGATTTGGTTTCCTCCAAACCGATCTATTTTTGTCGCAATATCCAAAAACCGAGCTCCAACCGAAGGTCTTCTCCGCGAACTACGGCTTCATCCGACGCCCCCGGCCGAACCGTCTGCGGCGTTGGCTTCGCATCGCCACGTTTCTACGCCATGGTTCCTTCCTCTTCGCTCAAGATCACCGAGCACCGCCGCCATGTCAAGCCCTAAAGCCAAACGTGTTCATCGCGTTCCTCGCTTCCTCGGTGAGTTTCTCCAAAATCCGACCGCCATCTTGTGCCTCGTCAATACCTATCTTTCCCCTCTTGTAGCTTCAAGTTTCATCCACCGTGCGTCGAGAATCGGACGTTCTCTCACCTTGTGTTCATCGTCCTTCTCCGCCAATTACTCCGCAACCGTTGATCCCCGCCTTCAACTCCACCACCGTTGAGTTCGCGTCGCCGCGTTCTCGCCGTGCTCACCTCCCTTTTTGCGAGCATCGCGAAAGTGTTACGCGCGTGAGGCGCCGTCGTCGGCGTTCTTCGCGTCGGCCGCCGTCGTATGGAGCAAAATCTCGACGTCCGATCGCGTCATCATCTCCGCTCATCGCTTCCTTTCCGTTTTGCTCCTTCGCCATCGCTGGTTCGCCTCCGCTTATCGTCACCACCTTGCGCAAGATTCACTTAACTTATGTTTACCGCTCATGCCCAAGTTCATACGTAGCCTTTGGTTCGCCTGCTCCATCTCCTCTGTTGTTGTTTGGCCGCCAAGCCTTCTCTCATACTTTCTTCTCTAATCTTTATCATGCCAAAACCTATGCTACAGTGCAAAACCAACCGGCAAAGAGCTCCTCTGTTCTCTCTGCAATTGATTTTCTTCTCTGTTATCTTTTCCTCTAAACTTTGCCATGCAAGAAAAGAAATAATATATCTATCTCTCTCTTACATGTAGACCCCACCTGTCATCCACCCACATTAAAAACCCTAGATAATTTATCTCACTTACATGCGGGTCCCGTATGTCAGTCAAACCTTGTTCATGAGCTTGGTCCACCGTGGACTAGCATCTCTCCGTGGACCTGGTCCATAGACCAGTGGCCCACATGTCAACCCCTAATCCTATTTTCAGAAATTAATTTAATTCTTGAAAAGTCAGTTATCTTATTGGTCCCACATGTCACTCTCTCTACCTTATTTCTGGAATTATTTTAATTCTAGAAATCCATAAACACCAGTCGGTCCCACCTATCATACACTTATTCTTTATCTAATATTTTCGGAATAGAATATTCTGAGAATATTCCGTAGAGCTTTTTCATCATATCATGTGAATTCCAATCTTCCAAAAGCCATATCTTCTTCATCCGAATTCCGATTGAACCCATTCAAGTTTCTAAATTCATCTAAATTCAATATCTACCTTCCAGTACCATTCAATTTCAATTTGGAGTTTATTTTATTTGTCTTTTTGAATTTAGTTTGTTTTGCGCTTTCTTTCTCGTTAGACGCCGAAGTCCTGGAATCGTCCGATAGAGCTGAAGATCAAGCAAGTAGAAGATTGAAGATAAATTAAGATCACCATTGCTATAGCAAGGCAAGTTATACCTTTGATCATATTGAATCCCAGTTTTTTAAAAATTACTTTGATTTAAATTATTGCATTTACTTTAAGTAATTATCTAAATGCTTTTGGGTTTAGCTATTAATCCAATTTGTTATATCCACTTTGTCTATTGTATGTCATAATCTTTTGTCACCCTAGATTGGTTCATATTTAGTTGGTGCTATGGTATTACCAACGTGAGTTGGTTAGTACGAGTAGATTGCTTAGCCATGCAACGAGTCATCATCATCACCTGAGTTGCAATTATAAATTTGACTAAGTGACTATGGAACTTTGTGTAAAACCGGTGCTATGTGTTATTACTTCGTGATGGCATGTGTTGCACTAAAACCAACCGGGTGGTAAAGGATTTGGGTGAGGCAAGTGGTGGAGACGTGTGACATGGTGGACTATGTGATGGGAATGATAATCTTTGTGGCTTAGTTAGAACATGGAAGTCTTGCCTTGGTCAATTAAGGACTTAACTTTGTGCGCCATTGAATCGAGCTTCTTCATGCGACCACATGCCCGGTATGGGACGGCCTAACTTAGTAAGTTATGGATTCTCGCATTGATGTTCGGGTGGTAGGTTAGGCTTTGTGATAGGGTGGAGGTGTGACTACTTGGTGGTTGCATCGCGGGAGATCTGTCGTCCCCGCCCAACGGTGTGTGTTATGCATGGGCTTTGTGATATGTATAACGGTTTGTAAGCACATCGGAGTGTCAATGTTTGAGATGAAGTTTCGAACTGCTTTGTTATGATCGGTGCGGCCACACCGTTATATCGTGTGGGTAAAGTGTACAACCTCTGCAGAGTGTTAAACAATCTATTCGAATAGCGCGTCATGATCATGGACAATGCTCGGGATTTCACACGAGGGTAGATTTTCATAAAACTATTGGGAAGGGACAATTGTGTGATTTAAGTCATTTGGTTGTGTGAAAGAATTTGATTAGGCTATGTGTCTTTGTGAAAACAATCATTAAATTAATATTGTCTATTTGTTTTGAATTATGCTTTCAATCTATTATTTGTATTCAATTGCAAATGTTGCATTTCGCAAAATAACCACGTAAGCCATTTCCTTTGGAATAAGCTCCGCATCTATACATTGCATTACGTGGTATGACTTGCGAGTACGGTTGTGTACTCACGCTTGTTGTAAAACTTGCGCCAAACCTACAGAGTGAAGGAATCGTCGGTCAACATGGTCTACTTCAAGGATCGAGAAGAACTAGGTCACGCACTCACCGATTGCTCGTGGGCATATGGATGGGCTTCACCGGTTATTCCGCTTGCTTTAGCGCAGCCTTCGTTGAGCTATTCGCCTTTTGAGGCATTAATTGTAAGCTTTGACATTAAGGTCTTTACTCGATATTTATTGTTATTTGCCTATTTTTTAGTCATCCTTGTATATGGAAATGATATTTCATCGATGTTGCCACTGTGTGCACTAGCGTGATCCTCGACTAGTGCAAGATACACAGAGGGTCCGACTGTAATTTTGGGTCCCGACACCGACTCCATCGTAGGATCTTCGCTTACCGCCTCGCGATCGAAGTTCCCACCCCAAAGAAGATTGTCAATTGCGGAGATGTGTTTGACAATGAACGACTCAAGGGGTTTGGTAGAAACGAGTCGAAGAGATGGATGGGTCAAGGATCCGTCACGAATAGTCTCCATGTTTGCTTGGTCAAACATGAACGTAAGTATTCATCGACACTCACTTGGGGTTTTATCTCTTTATCTTATCGCTTTTTCTTTTCGAGAGCCGTGGAGTAAATCGCTACGATTTGCGAATATAATCGCAACTTGTCAAGCTTCGACAAGAAAAGGCAACACTCGCGAGCAAGCAGAGGTGGTGAGGATCGATTGTCATAATCGCTCCGATTATTTATTCAAGACTATGCAATCAGGTTGTCGTGAAAACTTACGACTTGTACTAGTCGAGAATTACGACTTGGTCGAGAATAACTTACGACTACCCATCGGTCATAGAAATACTTACAACCATTTGGTTGATTGTGTTCATGTCCGCTCTTTACTCTTTCGTGTTTAAGAGCGATTTAAAAGACCTTAGTTGATTCACACGACTTTGAAAAAGCCGAGTCAAGAAACTAAGGGATAACGTCACCGACCTCCTGAAGAAGCTTCAGGAGGCTAACTCTGCAACTAAACAGTTGCAGGAAGAAATAAACAGTGCGTGTAATTACGACTGCTTCTGGTCTTGGTTTATGCTTCCCCCCTTTTTAACCTCTCATTCTTTTGCAGAAAAAAAAGTCGAAAATAAGGCCCTTCAGGCCGATGTGGGGGCTCTCCGGTTCGAGCTTCATGAGAAATCCTCCGTTGTCCGTGAAATCTCCGCATCGCGAAGGAGAAAGATCAAGAAATTGGGAACTTGGGTTCTCAATTAGTGGAAGTAGAACTTTACCGCTATTTATTTATTTTATCTTCTCATAGGATCGCTTTACTTATTCAATCTTCGCTCTTTCCGCATCGATTGACCAAATAAAACGACTCCACGAGGCTTCGACTTATTCGGTGAGGAGACAAAATCAATGAAGGTCAATCTTCAATATAATATCTCACTTCTGAACAATGTACTCGATGGGCTTCGTGCTGGGAGGGTTGCTCCTCGACGACACGATGGCCGCCATACGAGTGCCATTGGGGAACAAGTCGGTCACGAACGAGTTGGTATCTACTCAAGGCCAATCGAATGATTCGATAAGGAAGCGGTCAAGGAGCCGTGAGTTTTGTTTTAGCAAAACTCAAGGCCCGTGATCCTAACCTTAATCTTCATTCTATTGAAGCCGACTTCGATCGCACCAAGTCAAGGCAGAAGCTAATCAAGAGATGTCGGTTGGCGAGAAGGTCGCAGAGGAGATGCAAATAGAATCTCCCTTGACAGAGTAGTCTTGTAATATAATCTTGTAAAACAAGTCTTTTTTGGTGGTGACGTATAAATATATGGCCATTTTCCTACAAATTATCTCGTAGAGTAGTTAGTAACACGTAAGATAAAAAGGGAAGAAAATAATTAGACCAGATGTGAGCGATTCCTCCTTTCTCCTTCATTTTCCCTACGCGTTATCTCATAGAGTAGTCAGTACTTCGTAAGATGATAACCCGGAAAAAATAAGACTAAGAAATGAAGTCATGTTTATAACTTTATCCTAGCCCCCGACTGCTTACTTAGTTTATTAGAAATAAACTAAGGAAGTAGTATAGAAAGGGTTCTGATAACAGAGAGGTTTGTTCGACATGTAGTTGTCGAGTATCGATTTGTTTGTACTAGTCGAAAGAGCGGAAACAGATCGACGCTAGGAAGTTTTCTCTAGTGGGCAGGACCACATGTAGAGAAAAAAAGGCTTCGACTAGGTGATATTACCATCTCCGACCAGATTAGTCAACTCGATAATGACAACTAGAGTGAAACAACCGTCTAGAGTACCTTAAGGATTCATTCGGCTACATTCATTTTTCCCGACGAAATTGTCCCGGCAAAGAAAAGTAGGAAATGTAATGACGCTAGGAAGTTCCTTCTAGTGGGCAAGACCACGCAGAGAGGAGAGGCTTCGACTAGGTGTGTTTCTTCCTTCGACCAAGAAAAACTAATCGAAGTTATTTGAAAAGTAGTCTGATGCATCTCAAAAGTTCACTCTTCTTAGTTTATTTTTCAAATAAGATAAGGTGACATGAATTCGCTTAACAACTTTCGACTATTTTCCCGAGCCCAATAAGCATTATACAAGTTGTTTAAGAACGAAGTAACATTAGGAAGCTCCTTCTAGCGGCAAGACCACATGCGAGGGGTGAGATTTGACTAAATGTGTTGTCCTTTGCTAACCAAATGCATGTGAAGGATGAGCGTAAAAATGGTCAAAATAAAAGCGAGATTCAAAATAGACAATAAGGATAGGGATAACTGACACTTTATTGTCGTTGAAGCTTGTTACACATAAAATTTGTGCAATCGTCAATGTTCCAAGAGTTTGAGAGAACGCGCCATCTTCCATTGCAAGTCGTGATCGATCCTGGATGCGTTACTCGACCACGGTGTAAGGACCTCCCACTTGGGGAGAGTTTGTTCCGATTAGACCGGGATTGATAAGCCTCAATACCAAGTCACCTTCAGCAAGGTCGCGAGGTTGACCTTACGATCATAGTATCTGCGCAGGTTTGTTGGTAGACCGCAGAACGGAATAAAGCTCGTTTCTCTTTTCCTCGAGCGAGTTAATATCGTCGCTCGAAGGTTTTCTTGAGTTGAGTCGTTAAACTTATCGACTCTTGCCGACTGATCTTTAGTTCGCGCGGAAGCATGGCCGCACCAAAACTAGAAAGAAAGGTGTTTCTCCGTAGCTCGCTAGTCGTCGCATTTAATTGCCCATAATATCGGGGTAATTCCGCACTAAGCCCCGGCGCTGACAAGTCGATCAAGACTCGGTTTTGATTCCCTTCATTATCTGGCCATTCGCTCTCTCAACTGCCCCATTGCTTTGGGGGTGGGCTACAGAAGCGTAACACAAACGAGTTCCCAACTCGTCGCAAAATTCCTGAAATTTTGCGCTTGTAAACTGTTTACCGTTGTCTGTGATAATTCGACTTGGTATTCCAAATCGAGTGATCACGCATCTCATCATGAACCGTTTTGCTACTTCCGTTGTTATCCCAGTCACAGGTTCGGCTTCTATCCATTTTGCGAACGTATCAATGGCCACAAAAAGGAACTCGAAACCTCCTAGAGCTCTGGGTAACGGTCCTAGGATATCAAGACCCCAGGTTGCAAAAGGCCACGACAAAGGGATTGTTTGCAACACCGAGCCGTTGGTGTATTTGCCGCTATGAAACCGACACTTTGCACACACGCTTTAACCATCTCCTTGGCATCGAGAGGGTCATACAATAAAACCTTGTCGAAAAGCTTTACCGACCAGCGCTCAGAGGAAGCATGAGTTTCACAGATTCCTCCGTATGTCGTGAAGGAGTTTTCATCCTTCGCTCTGCGAATACATCGCATGAGCACCCCTTGGTTCCTCTTTTATAAAGGACACCTTCACCAAAGTATACATTTTGGCCTTTCGGGATAATCAATCTGATTCTAGATCGTCGTCGGGTAAAGAAGCCGTCTGAAGATACTCGTAGATGGGTGCCATCCATGTATCTTCGTACTCTAGAGAGGCTGTTTCTATAGAAGGTGTCTCCAGTTCGTCGACTATAGACGGTTTCTGAAGCTGTTCCAAAAACACCCCTTTCGGTACCAAAGATCGGGAGGAAGCTAGACGAGCCAGTTGGTCTGCGAGGAAATTATCCTTTCGAGGGATAAATTGTACCTCAAAGCCCAAAAAGTGCTTTTCTAACTTTCGTACTTCCGATAGATACCGGGACATGGTCGGATTGGAGCACTGGTATTCCTTTCCGACTTGATTCACGACTAGTTGAGAGTCTCCCCTCACGAGTAGTCGTCGAATCGAGAGCGCTCTCGCAGCTCGTATACCAGCTAGCAAACCTTCGTATTCTGCCACGTTATTAGTGGCCTGAAAGTTTAATTGTATGGCATACTTTAAGGTTTCTCCAGTAGGAGATTCCAGACCACCCACTTCCCAGAGCCACTTATCGTGGCGACCCGCAAGTACATCGCCCACCGTCGTGGGAATCGTGATAGGGATCTGAACAGTTCGATTTATCCATTCGCGACAAAGTCCGCAAGATCCGGGATTTAACGCCGTTCGGGACACGAAATGGATGTCGAACACCCCAAGTTCGATCGACCACTTTGCCATGCGCCCCGCCGCTTTCCTATTCGAGGATCGCTCCCAGGGAAACTCGACGGCACAAGTAGTTTGTGCGTCTCAAAATAATGCCGCAGCTTCTCAAGACATGAGGAGGGCATATAGAAGTTTTTGAACCTAAGGGTAACGCTCCTAGGTCCGCAAAACCTCACTTACGTAGTATACTTGGTCGTTGTATGTTTTCACGTTCTACTGACCGATCGCGCTTCTCGCTGTGTGGTGTGGCGCTTAGGTAAACTAAGAGCATCTCTCCTAGCTTTAGGAAACTAGAACAGAGCACTCGTAAGATATCTCTTGACTTCCTCAAAGGCTAAGTTAGCCTCTTTCACCACTCGAAACCTTCATGTTTCCTTAGAAGTTTGAAGAAAGACACCCTTTTCTCCCGATCCGTGCTATGAAATGACTTAACGCCGCCATGCATCCCGTGAGTTTCTCGACTTCTTTTTGTGGTCGGGGCGATCTCGAGTGATGGCTTTGATCTTTCCGGATTTGCTTCAATTCCTCGCTCGTAAACCAGAATCAAGTAATTTTCTGAAGAGACCCGAACACACACTTCTCGGGATTCGCCAATTGGTGTTTTCGAGGTTGTCGAAAGTCTCCTGCAAGTCTATGATATGGTTGAGTCGCTTAGTGCTTTTACGACTAGATCGCCAACATAGGCTTCCAAGTTTCGGCCTAGTTGAGGAGCAAAAGTCGTTTGCATCAAACGTTGAAAAGAAGCTCCAGCATTTTTTTAGACCAAATGACATTTTGACATAGCAAAATATCCCAAACGGTGTAATAAATGCGGTCTTTTCTTCATCTTCTCGATACATACTAATATGATGATAACCAGAGTATGCATCTAGAAAACTCAACATCTCACATCCTGCAGTAGAGTCAACCAGCTGATCGATGCGAGGTAAAGGAAAATCATCTTTTGGACAAGCTTTATTGAGATCAGTAAAGTCTACGCACATACGCCATTTGCCGTTAGACTTTCTAACTATTATAGGGTTGGCCAACCACTCTGGGTGGTTGACTTCTCTTATAAAGCCTGCTTTAAGCAACTTGTCCAATTCTGACCTAATAGCATCTCGTCGATCAGGGGCAAATCTCCGTAACTTTTGTTTTACGGGTAGTTTATCGGTAGCCGAGCTAGCTCGTGCTCGATCACATTCCTGGGGACTCCGAGCATGTCGGATGCTTGCCACGCCAAGACATCGTTTGCTTGGAGGAAGGTGATGAGGGCGCCTTCCTATTTGGGGTCGGAAGAATCCCCAATGCGAACGCTTCGAGGGCTCCCTGCGCCCGCAGGAACCTCTTTGACTTGGTCGCTCGGCTTAGGTGCGACTTTAGGCTTCGACTTGCTAGTCGAAGGCTGACTTTCATCTCGAGTTGGTAGTTGTCCAACCATCTCAAGGGAACGACGATCGCAGGAGTGCGCCATCTTCTTGTCACAATGTATCGTGATCACCCCTTTGGGACCTGGCATCTTAAGACATTGGTACCCATAGTGAGTAGCTATCAAGAATTTTGCCAAAGTAGGTCGTCCGAGTATGGCGTTATATGTCGTATCGAAATCGACTACATCAAAGGAGACCTTTTCTGTCCTGAAATTGCTTGGTGATCCAAACGTTAAAGGAAGAGAAACTTGGCCAATGGGTTTGGCCGAAGACCCCAGTACGATTCCATGAAATGAATATCGTACCGGCCTTACCTTTGTCCTCGGTACCTGCATCTCGTCAAGGGTACTCGTAAACAGTATGTTTAGCGAGCTTCCACCATCAACTAAAACCCGATTGACTCAACAATTATTTATGGTGGGTTCGACCACTATCAGAAATCGACCTGGTCTAGTCGAAGGGATCGGACAATCACCTTTCTCAAAAGCAAGGGTGACTTCCGACCACTTCGGTAATTTATTGACAAGGGGGAGTCGACAGTATTTACCTCACGCCAATCGCCACCGCCTCCGTGATTCGTATGCCGAAGATCCCCCATAGATGTGGTCAATGGTGTGTTGTGGGTCCTGGAACGGCATCTCTCCATCATCCGACTCCTTTGTCCACTGGTTTGACCTACTTGTTCAAGAGTAGGAAGTGGCCCTTTGCCAGAATAATAGTCCTCGAGTTTCCGTAAGAAAACTCGGCAGTTACGAAGATCATGCCCTTCTTTTTTATGAAAAGGACACCACCTTGGTTTGTCGTTTCTCCGATCTTGGCGTTTACCTTTACCCTGATCGGGATTTTGCTTGAGGTTGTGTGGCTCCTTATCGCTCACGGCTAGGACCTCCTTAGAACCGGCAACTAGAGATTTTTGCCTTTTTGCCTTGTTCTTAGATTTTCTAGCCTTTTTATCTTTTTTTACCTCTTTCGCCTGCTTCCTTGGGGATGTCGTCTTTGAGATCGATAGTATTGTTCCATTCGACCGCTTCAGCAGCAGTCGCATATCTATCAGCCATCTCAAAGAGCTCAGGGACGGTGGCAGGTGGATGTAAAGCGATGTCCTCTGTTATTCTTCCGCTACGGACTCCGCTGAAAGCCCCGATCACGCATTTGAGTCGAAACTTCCGAATAGAATTTGAACCCGATTGAAGCGCCCGATGAATTGGCGTGAGCGTTTCATGGTTGTTTTGCCTTATCCGGCGAGTCATCTTCCTTTCTGGGCGACAAGTGCCCGAAATTCGCCAACAATAGATCACGAGGGTGTTGCCACGAGTAGATCGATTCAATGGTCGTTTAAAAGCCACGATCGCACCGATTCTTTGAGTACTGATCGAAGGTAATTTGCCATGACATGCTCTCCTCCTCCCGCAGCTCGGATAGTCAGAGTGTAGATTTGGAGGAACTCGATGGGGTTTTGAGTTCCATCGAATTTCTCCATGTTCGTTGGTCGAAATCGAGGCGCCAACGAACCGCTCAAGGTCGGGTGAGAACGCCCGACATCCCGAGATAACCTCTTGTCTTCTTCTTTGTAAAACGAGGGTTAATGTCGCCAGTGATCGAACTCGCCGATACCCACCATGGGGGACTAGGCCTACATTAGGTCTCAATTTACGGGAAATACTCGCACCCCACTTGCCGCGCGCCTTGTCGCCAAGTGGTGAAAGATCACCTCTCCCGTGGGCTTTTGGTATTTTCCTCATGTCGAGGACGTGAGGGAGAGTCATGCCGCCTTCTATGTGATGAGTTTTCTGAACGATCGCGTAAGAAGTAGCCATACTATTACGACTTCTTGGTTGTGGTCGACGCAATACCGAGTTTGCCATCATGTTACGGCCTTGCGTGATCTCCTCTCGCAAAGAGGTCATAACCAGTGCTCGAGCGAGTTCTTGGTCGGGTTTTCCGAGAAATCATTGACATGCCGGAGCTCTTGAGCTTCCTCCGATCGAAATAAGCGCCGGAAGGTTCTTCAGCCACTATTCTTTTCGTCAAAGTTGCCTCGTAATGGTCTGCTTTCATACCCCGAGCTTGCTTTAATGGAGTGCGAACGCTGAGGATGTCCCGCACGCTCATTAAAGTATTTGTTTCGTTCGCCACCGTGGTGTCCTTGCCGCACTGACGGCGGCGTAGAGTATGCTCGGCGAAGCATGTTCAATCCCTCTTCTCGGGAGAACGATCCTCATCGAGGGAAGGACAAAGACCTCCCGTGGATGACCTCCACTTGCGCCGAGACCTCCTCACTTGAGGAGCAATGAGCGACACCATCCGGCGACTTGGAGTAAACCTCCGGTGGGGAACTCGGGTTATAACCGCCTCCGTCTGCGGTAGGTCCTGCGATCGGGGCGGTTGATTTGGATGAACAACATGTTCGATCCTCTTCGCTAAGCACTCTCGGAGAGAGGACCATCGATGTCGATGGAGCTCCTAATGATGGCCTCGAACTTGTCTTGCCAAATCGCATCGCTTGGGGGACTCAACACTTGAGGAAAACTCGCCGTGTTGCGTAGTTTGCCCCAGACGTGCCTATTGCTTTGGTCGGGTTGACCTTGCCTCCCGAGAAAATTGATCCTCTACCGGGCGCATCGTCATGGGGATAAAGATCCTCCTCGACCGGTGGTAATGCGCTCCGAGATCCGATAGAAGATCTCCAGAGGCGACGACACCGCCGTAAGATTCGATACTCGGTTCAGAGTCGAAACCGCATCCATGTCGACGTCACAGAATCGCCAAGTCAAACCAATTCTCCTCGCTCCATTCTCCCGCCATGGTAGCATCAAAGAGAAAAGAAAGAATTGTTGACAAGGAATTACTGTAAGATCCCCACGGTTGGCGCCAATCGTTGGTGTTTTAGAACCGATCTTACGTAAAGATTATTTGATTCGGGGGTCTCCACAATTGATCACGCAGATTTAAGGAGACACGGGATTTTTATACGTGTTCGGGCCTTCTGATGAGATTAATAAACCTACCTCGTATCTTGTATTTTTCCTCCGATTACAATCGATCAAGGTTTTCCTAACTGTCTTCCAGGAAAGGCTCTCTCTGTCCCAAAAAGGGTCCTCTTCATACTATTTATACTATAATAGCCCTAACTTAGGTTTGTATTTCCAATGTAAAATTTTGAGGAGAAATAAAACTTTTGTTGTCTCATCAAATCATTTGGTAGTTTTCCAAATTTTCCCTAGCAATTTCCATTTTCTAGAATTAAATTCTTGTGAATAGAAATTGTTGTCAAGAAATTTAGCTTTCAAACTTGTGATCATCTTCTGAAATTATTTTTCCTATCATCTTGATCATCCTATCTACCTCCCTGAATTATTTCACAATTTTTAGATTTTGTTTGCTATTTCAAATGCCCAAGTCAAACCAGTTTAGAAATCTGGTCAAACCTCTGACAGCAGCTTCAGAATTTTATTGGGAGAAATCTAGTGCATGAAAACTCCTGGAAAAATTTCACAAGGTTTTCCTCTGTCCCTAGTAGCTACCATAAAATTTCTGAAATTTTTGGAGCTCAGGAGCTACCTCTAAAAATTCTCCAAACTTCTCACCTTTTAAAACTCCAAATCGTATTCATCGCTCTCGCTCGAACCCGAGCCCGACTCAAATCGATCAGACCACTTGGCTCGGTCGCCAACTAATCGCACCGCTCGAGTCCAATCGATCGTGACCGTCCGATGCAAATCGAACGATCCACGCCGCGCGGCGCAACCGACTCGTCCAATGCATACACCAATCTCACCGGCCCATTTCGTGATCCAACGCTCGGTGCGACATCGACGAGTCAAACCATCGTTCGCACCGCCATTCGTCACGCCGACAGTGGACCCTACCTGCCGTCCGCCTCGCCTTCTCCGCACCTCACCGAGCTCGTGGCCGCGCATGCATGCTCGCGCACGCACTCGCCGCCGCCACCTTTTGTCCTCGTGTCACCCGTGAAGCATCGCCGGTCTCATCTACCCACTAAGCCCATCCACTATCCTTCGCGCCCATTCTCGCAAGGCCTTCTCCGCCCAAATTTTCTTCTCGCTCGGAGAAGAGCTCGAGCGTAGCGCCGCCGCTTCGAGCCGCTGAGCTGAGCCGATCCGCACTGCCGTGTTCCTCTTGCCTCGCCGCCCATTTTGCCCATTCCGGTCCTTGGCGCCCAAAGGGATCACTGTATGGCGTCGTTGCCTCACTCGCGATCTCGGTCCCGTGAGCTCGCTTGCGACTTGGTGAGTTTCAGCTCCGCCACCTAGTCCCTTAGGATCGCATTGATGCACCGAGTCTAACGGTGACTTCATTTTCATCTTTGGTGCATCGCTAAGGGCGCACCAATTTCTACCTAAGCTTATTTCCGCCGTGGAAATTCGCCACCTCGCCTTCTTCGACGTTATCGCGTGCTTCTTGCTCTCGGTGTTGAGGCGGCTTACACACCTTCCGAGTCTTCTAGAAGTCCGACGCCTTCTCCGTGCAAACAGCTGTCTTCTTCTCCGCCTGCTCGCCGCCACCACGCCGGCATCCCCGCGGTCCGCGGCCACCGCCATCGTGTTCGCAAGATCTTCGCGAACCTCGAAGGTATCACCCGCCGCCGTAAACCCTCTCGTTAGCTAAATCGCCAGGCGCCGCCGCCGCCCTCGCGCGCGCTTTGAGTCGGCCTAAGTTTAGTTATCGCTAAACTTGGTTCTCGGTAGGTCACCGACTTGTGGGACCTCTGTTAAATCGCGCTTAAAAATCCTTAATCCACCTGCTATGTTTTCAGTCACCGCCGTGGGTCCATGCACGCTTAGGTTGTGTAGTTCGTTATGCTTTTCTCCGCTTGGAAGCGTATTTCGCGAGAGTATGTTAGAGTTGCACTTTGGTGCCGAATACGATTCTTAGAATACGCCTTCGACGCCACCTTCTACGCAATCTATTCGTCAAAGACTTTTCTCCGCCCATTGTCCAAGCAAGGGGCTAGCTGGTTGTGGGTGCGAATGGAATTAGTGCATTATAGATTTCAGAAATGATTTAGTATTTCTGGTTTTTGTTTCTGTTGAGATGTTAATTCAATTAAACTTGTAAAATGCATAACTAATTCAATTTTTCCAAATTGCATGAAACCAGTGTCATTAATTTTCATTTTAAATGTACTATTTACTAAAATGAGTTTCAACCTTGTATCTGTAGCAAAATCTGTTAATTAATTTAATGTTGTAGATTGTAATCTCCAAATTAGAAAATGCATATCTCTTTCGATAATTGTCCAAATTCAATGAACCCACTCAGAAAATTTCATTTTCAGTATACTAATTATTAGGATAGGTTTTACACACTGCTTGCTTCATGAAAATTGTTAAGTAATTAACTAGTGTTTTGATGTGTTTTAGCTTAGAAAATTCATAGAAAGTTCTTAATAGCTTAAAATGAATTGTTCTCTCTGCTTTCTAAAATTTTGTTATGTCATGCTTAGGCTGCTGTGGGGAGTTATGGCATGTTTTGATGTTATTGTATGTTTGAGTTTGGTGGTGTTATTCGCTCTATTCGCCGCTTTGTTCAAATCGTTAGATTCGATATTTGCAAAAGAACCCCAGAACGACCCTCCGCAACAAATTGAGCAACAAGAATGTGCAAAGCGCTTGATCATGTTAATCCCAGTATTTTAAAGTTCAATATTTTGTTTCACTTGATGTATGCATTGCTTAATTTGTGTTAAATTGATTAGTTAAACTGTAGCTGCATATCCCGAGACAAAATATTGATCTCTACTACCCTGAGCCTAGGTTATTTGCTTGTGATTAGAGGTCGCTGGATGATCTCTTGTCACTTAGTAGATCCGGGTCAACTTGCTTAGACATGCTTAGCTATTTAGAATCAAGGCGGTTATCGACTTTAGTCTGAACCTTGATCACACAACATCTACTATAACTTTATGTTTCAAAGCATTTTGCTATGTTTAATTGCAAAACTAAAACTGAAAACAAAACGATTTAGACGCGCACAAGTGGTAAGTTTGGTGTGATCATGCTGTGTGATCGAAAGGTGCCCGGTCAATTAAGGACCGAACATCTTGTGAGTGAATTTTTATCCAGCATTTCGCGCAAGCATAATCCACACAAGAGTATATGGGACCTCTCTGACCTAGTACTTTATGTATTGGCCCGGTCGCAGGAGGTCGCAGGAGGATGGTGTTGGGAGCATGGTAGTTGTCCTAAAAGCTTTATCCCGAGTGGTAGTTGTCTTTCTGGCTTTACTTGTAAGCGTATGGATTTCTATCCATACGAGCGGCTCGTAGTTAATACACAATATTGGAAAAGTCTCAGACTTAGCCGTACAAAGATACCTTGGAAGTGTGCTTGGCTTAAAGGCTGGTTCAAGTGTGGGTACAGTGGTACACCCTCGTGGTTAAAAACTATTCGAATAGCCTCGCCCTAGGTGATGGACACGCTTTGGGTAAGCTTTTCAAGAGTTAGACTACAACCATTTTAAAATTAAAACTTGCAGGTGGTACGAACTGGGATTCATGTTATATTGTGGTGACTATTGGGATAGTCACTTCTAGGTGGTTACTTGTTTCTATCTTTATTCCGCAAGTTATTTCAACAAGAAAATGAATTGCAAACTTGCTCTTTAAATCAGATACATTATTGCAAACAATCTAGCTTTGTGCAAATGAAACATATGGCTCCACCAAATAAGCCCGCATGTAGCATATGAACAGGTCGCTAGTTCACACGCTGGCTTTGGCGGGTACAAAGACAATCTTGTACTCGGCTGTTTTGCTTAATGTTTTGTTGCAGAGAAGAAGGTGAGCCCTGGCGCCCTACTCGTGAGCTGTTGCCGTTTCGTGTGACGCACTAGACTTGGCGGTCCTGGCCGATGCCTTGTGGCTGGGAGGCACGCCGATTGGCTTTGTTTATAGCCATCTTATGGCACTTTTGCTTCCGCTGCCTTCTCTCTGCTATTTTTGTATCTCGGCCCGCCGGCCTGTCTGTAATAACTCGCTATTTGTTTATCTTCCGCTTGGTAGTGTGGTGTTTGGACTCTATGTTTGGAATGGAGGATGTCTATTTGTAACGAGGTGTGTATACCGCTCAGAAGTATACATATTCGAGGATCGCTTTATTTGATTTGTGATGCTAGGACCGTGGTTGGTTACATTACAAGCCAAATAAATTGGGGTCCTCACATATACTAAGCGATGGTGGACGCCGTCATTCCAAAGCTATTTAGTCGCCATTATTGCGCAATAATGAGAGTAATTACCGGAGTAGTAACCTCCCATGCTGTCAAACGGTTATCAGTCAGAGATAGTGGGGAATTATCAGCAGTTATGTCAAAATATAATCGTATTTTGATCGCTTTGGATCCTCACTATTTAGTGAATCTTCGACGGTGGGTCCAAGAAATCGTGAGGAATCAGAGCGAGCTAGTCGTGACAAAGACTTACGACCAGACATAGTCGTAACGATTATACCATAGTCGTAGAAGAACTTACGACTAGGGGGTAGTCGTAACGATTATACCATGGTCGTAGAAGTGCTTACGACTAGAGGGTAGTCGTAGGATAACCTACGACTTCCTGACTCGTTCTTCCCATATAATATTCAAGGGGTATGCTTTGTGACATCATATTTTCTGATTAATAAATGAGGATTATTTAGATCCTCGTCAAATCTCCTTCAGCAAAGAAGATTGTCCTATTCCTTCGACTAGACCAAGTAGGTTCCCTATTGTCGTTGAGTCTACTATTAATAACTGCAAGGTTAATCGGGTCTTGATAGATGGGGGTAGTTCTTTAAATATTTTATTTGCAAGCGCATTGGAAGACATGCAGATTCCCAAATCCAAGGTAAAACCTGTGAAATATGCCTTTCATAGCATAGTTCCTGGATCTACCACCAAGCCAATAGGGCACTTGTCCCTACTGGTTACGTTCGGAAGACCCGACAACTTCCGGACAGAAATTTTTTTATTTGATGTGGTAAATTTCGAAACCGCATATAATGCAATCCTTGGTCGTCCAGCTTTAGCAAAATTCCTGATAGCCACGCATTACGGTTACCAGAGTTTGAAAATGCCGGGACCAAAAGGTGTCATCACAATTCGAGGCGATCAGAAAATAGCCTACACATGCGATCGAAAATGTTTAGAACTGGTCGATGAACTTCTGACCAGGGGAACTAACACCACTACCATACAGGTCAAACACTCGAGACCAAAGATGACACCAAAACCTTCCGACCAGATAAAAGAGGTACACCTCGACGAAAGCGCTACTCCAGAGGGTGCTAAGATACTGGTCAGGGCAGGACTCAACCCTATATAGGAAGAGTCGCTCGTCTCCTTCCTCCGAGCAAACCAGGACGTATTTGCCTGGCAGGCGTCCGATATGCCCGGAGTGCCCAGGGAGGTGATCGAGCATAGGCTAGCTCTGCAGCCTAACAAAAAATCGGTCAAGCAGAAGCTTAGGCGTTTCGCATCTGATCGAAAGGAAGCAATCTAGTCGGAGATTGACAAGCTTCTCAAGGCTGGGTTCATTCGTGAGGTCGACCACCCAGAATAGCTTGCCAATCCTGTAATGTTATTAGAAAAGCCAATGGAAAATGGCGAATGTGTATCGACTTTACAGACCTTAATAAAGCTTGTCCGAAGGATGACTTTCCCCTTCCTCACATTGATTAACTTGTAGACTCTACTTCCGGGTGTGAGTTGTTAAGTTTTTTAGATGCTTACTCAGGGTACCACCAGATTAATATGAGTAAAGAAGATGAAGAGAAAACTTCCTTCATCACTCCATATGGTACTTACTGTTATGTAAAGATGTCATTTGGTCTCAAACATGCTGGTGCAACATTCCAAAGGTTGATGCAAAAAATCTTTAGTCCGCAGATAGGTCAGAATCTTGAAGCCTACGTTGATGATCTGGTCGTAAAAAGCATCAACGCCGGTGATCACATTCCAGATTTACAAGAGACTTTCAATAACTTAAGACGTCATAACCTTAAGTTAAATCCAGAGAAATGTGAATTCGGAGTTTTATCTGGAAAGCTTCTCGGATTCCTAGTTTCAGCTAGGGGCATTGAAGCAAACCTAGTGAAAATCGCCGCTATCGATCAGATGCGCTCCCCGACCACAAAGAAGGAAGTTCAGAAGCTAACCGGGTGTATGGCAGCGTTAAATCGTTTCATAGCGCGGTTAGGTGAAAAAGGACCACCTTTCTTTAAGCTTCTCCAGAAACATGAAAGTTTCGAATGGACTAAAGAGGTAAGCAACGACTTCGAAGAACTTAAACGGTACCTTACGAGTCCCCGAATCTTAGTTTCTCCAAGATTGGGAGAGACATTACTGATTTACGTGACTGCAACGCCACAAACGGTCAGTGGTGTGCTGGTCGTAGAACGTGACCATGTCCAACGACCAATATATTACGTAGCGAAGTCTTACATGGACCCAAAGAAAGATATCCACAGGTACAAAAGTTGCACTATGGTCTCCTTATGGCTTCAAGGAAACTAAGGTATTATTTTCAGGCCCATAAAGTTCTTTGTATAATTTCCTGTATTTATTTCATTTTGAATTTCAATAAAGATGCATTTTCTTTTCAAAGATAAGTATGGTTGTTTATAATTATTATTCGTCGACAATGGTCATATACCATTATTGTTGATGATTGGTCGGAGAAGACGCTCATTCTCTCTGATATCCCTTTACAAACAATTGGAAGGGATCTCCATTACTCATGGGTGCTGACTTAATTGTCAAAATACCACACCGGTCTTTGTCGTGATCATTGCTTCAATGATACCCACGCACGACCAAACAATCTTTTCTCAAAGAAACACACGAGTATAAGGAGTACCACTCAAACAATTTAAATGGTTTTGTTATTTTTCGAAGATTACTATTTTATTTCAACATTCTGTTCTACTCGAGTTTGGCTACTGGTCGGGACACGGAAAGCCTCCTAGTCGAAGTCTCTCCTCTCTGCACGTGGTCCTGCCCACTGGAAGGAGCTTCCTAGTGACGGTCCTTTTCCTACGATCCTCGCTGCCAGTCGGACTTGAGCATGAGCACGTTTTGCGAAATATTTTATAAATCTTCAATTCTCAGGATTCATTACGGTTTCGAATAATTTATATAAACAAAAGTACTTATCATTTTTTCCTTTTTTGCATACATATTCTTGCATATCTTCTTATCATCAAAGCCAGTTTTGTTATATCTTTAGACTATATGTGGTATCTCACAGTGATTTGATAATGGACAAGATCTAAACTAGTCGAAATCAAAAGTCGGTTCTAACCACATGATTTCCTAGTGTTCACTAGATCATTGTTACAAACATTATCAGCACTTCTACCATGGTCGTTGTTATTACTCAGTTTCTTGGTCTACTGCTTCTTTAGTAAAGTTCATATACTAATATAAGCAGTCGGGGGCTAGGAGATATATGAGTATTTAATAACATTGATAAGACAACACAAGGACTTCATTGATGATAAAAGGTAAGTTTTATTTACAGAGTTTAAATTTTACATCTATCTATTTGTTAGAACCACCAGACTGGTCGCTGTGTGATGGAGATCCGACTTCCATTTCCTCAGCAACTTTCTCTCCGAGAGGTCTTACTTCCTCGAGAAGTTTTGTTGCTTCATCTTCGGAGCAGTCGAAGTCTTCTTCAATAGCTTCAAGACGAACAGAGGGGTCGGAAGCCTTCAGTTTTGTTAAAGCAACACTAACTCCATTCACAATAGCTTCCTTCATCGTCTTGGCATGGTTCTCTCGAAAGATTGTTATCACTTTCTTGAGATCTTCGAGTTGATGGCCGAGAAAATTGATTCTCTCCGCAGGATCTCTTAGAATGGGCAGTTGAGTTCCCGACCCCAGGTCGAAGAGCATCTTGTTTAGAGCCTTGATTTTGTCTTTAAGACTCCGATCGAGTTCAGCCCCTTGGCCACGCTCAAACTTGAGGGTTTTTTTCACTTGTTCAAGTGCTTTAGTTTTTTCTGCACGAGTGGATAAAAAAAGAGAGTCAACACACACTTTTAAATTGGAATCATGGGATATTGGTTAAGTCTACGACCAGTTACCTTTTGATTTTCTTCTCACAAAAGTCAAAAACCTCCTTTTTCCTGGTCATCACATGCTCGATCGACCGGTCTTTACTTTGATTTTCTTCCCTAAGTTTTATTATTATGACTTCCTTAACCACGACCTTTTCTTTAATTTTCTCTAAATCTATCAAATATGATAAAAAGAGAAGATTAAGTTATAAAAGAGGAGCAGGATGATAAATTTTAGGAAGTTAAGCTAAAAGAGAAAAGTTCTTACTTCTCAATTCGGAATGTTTCTGCTCCACAGTTTTTATTCGCTGTGTCAGTCCTCCGATCACAGCATATTTCTTGACCATATGCTACAAAAATAAATCCCTTTCTTTCGTAAGTTTTCAAAGAAACTTGTAAGGAAAGAATTATAAGGATGGTCGTAGAACACTTACCCGAATTGCCATGTCATTATATTCGGCAAAAATCATTTCTGGACCTATCTGAACTTGACGGTCCGATATCTTTCCCCAGGCCTCGTCAAATTCCTTATCCTCGATAAATCGGGGGGAAAAAGGAAACTTGTTAGCCTGAGGAGTATTTCCAGGAGGAGGTACAACCTGTTGAGGATCTCTGGAGATGACTACCTCTGGAGAAGGAGTCAGGATTACTAGAGGATCTTGAGTAGATGTCGGAACAGAAACCTGCTCAGGGGCTTGTTTAACCACTTCATCCTCTGCAGTCTTAGCTTGAGGAGTGTCCTGATCAGGAACCTCCACAACCATCTTGTGGGCTCCCCGGGTTATTGGAAATGTACTTAATTAAATTCATATAGTAACATGATTATTAATGAAGGAACAGTACTGTCCCTCAATTAAAGATCATGCTAAAGGTATAAATTCAACAAGTAACAATTCCAATAAACAGGATCCCCGGATATATATATATCTCACAATGGTTCCTAGGATCAATGACCATTGCATATATATATCCTTTAACAACATTGCATCATACACATACAAGTCGTACATTTGCATAATTAAACATAAGTTTACAACATTCGGGTTTAGTACTACAATATAGAGTGACTTGGTCACTACAACATATTCAACAGCGGAAGCAAAATAAACTGAAAAAGTCCACCAATGGCCTCATCCACCCGCAGGCAATTGCGTGGAGGAAAGAAGAAGGCGTTACTCGTTAGCGCCACCGATCGGCGCTAACGGGTACTTCATAAAGGAAATCGTCCTCACCTGCAACAATAGGTGATAGCACCTTGAGTACGGAAGGTACTCAAAGCAAGTCTTACACAAACTATTAAAATAAAGTGTTGGTTAGAGCCTAACCAAAGGAATAGAATTGTTACATGCATAAGGTTACAACAGAAGGTATAAAGGTTCAGATTTGCATAAAGCGGGACATCTTAACCTACAATTGCATAAATTTTGGTAAAGCAATTTAATAAATCAAATTTGGACTAAAGCAGTACCTAAAGACATTAAAAGTAAGCGATGCAGGTGCATGATTCCTCATGCAAACCGAAAATAAACCCAAACCAGATTTTTGGAAATCAAAACTTCTATACAGTGACATCAATTCAAGTTATTGTCCACGACCGTGACACGGCTTATTCGAATGCTTTATACCGCCGGGTGTACATCTTTACCCACATGACTTAGCTAGCGTTGCCTTCGGATGCCTCCGAATGATGACATACTTCCTTTGGTATGCCGACCGGGAAACTAAGATTTGGTATTTTTCAACAAGCTAACACTATTGAGTTGGACCCCATGTGTGAATGATCCCGCTTTAAACAACGATCGTAGCATTCGCTAACTGGGCACACATGTTGCGTCGTGAATGCCGATCCAAACAATTTAATGCGAATTGGGTTCCCTACCCATAGTAGAATGCTATCGGCACCATTAAGGTATCGTATATGCGACGAGGCACATATACGCCTCACCCTCCTAAGAACATCGATATCGACATACAAGCTCACATGGCATAAAACGCACCTCCTCGGACCAAAGCATCTATGCCATACAAGGTCAATACACATATCCTTACTCTCTGTTTCCAACTCAATAGTCTTAACATTTTACTTAACCAAACAAGCGCCATACATCGCATGTGGAAGTACGTGGGGACTTGAACCGAATAGTCGAGTTCGGTCCTTAATTAACTCGACAAGTCCACCACAAAACCCAATCTCGTGCACAAAAGCACCATCACTAGCTTCCTCTTGTCCAGATCAATTTGAATTTCAAATACAAGACGATTTAAAGAACTGGACAAAGAGTTTAAAATAACAATAGTTCATTGTGATTCCCATGTTTGACAAGATATGCTTGTCAAACTCTAAAATCTCTAGACTGCATGTCTAAGCTAAAACTGAAAATATAGGTTATGATATACAGTACTATGCTAGGGTTAAGTGTATGGTGACATTTGAGGTAATCCATCAGGTTTGGTCATAGCTAACTACTAACAGATCACATTTTGTACTTTCAGAAAAATAGCATGCACAAATATCACTGGATTTGTAAAAGCTATTGTACAAAATTTGGGATCAATATGGTGCAAAGAGGATGCTTGCCTTGATAATAATAAATCCCTGTTGCAGGCTCTGGTTGCTCAGAAATAGGTTCAAGGATTTCAGAAGAACCAGATTCTAAAAAGAGACAATAAACTCCAATAAATACCAAAACTGACAATAAGTCCAAAATGGAAGAAATATGCATGATTACAGTATGCTTAAGCCATAACTACCCATATTAGTGATAATAACCCATAATATAGCTGTAATACCCTAAATTATATTCGAAAGGATTAGTCGGGAGAAATTAATTAAATCGGGAGAAGGGTTCTTTTAGTAAAACACCAAATCAGGAAATGAGAGGGGTTTTCCGCGTTTTGTGGGCAACACAGGCTTGGGCCTAGGCCCATGTGGGGCTGGCCGGCCAAGGAGGGTGCCACCCCCAAACCCTAGCCGCCTCTCACACCCTCCCCTCTTGCCTCCCCACTCCCCGTTCGCGCCACCTTCCCCCACCTCCTCCACCCCCTTGTGCTCCTCCTACCTCCCTCCACCTCCATTGCTGCTGGCCAAAGAGAGAAGAACCTCCATTGCAGCCGGCCAAGGAGGAAGAAGAAGGAGAAAAGAAGAGAAGGGAGAAGAAGAGGGAGAAGAGAAGGAAGAGAGGAGAAGGAGGATCATCTTCGGGGTCTTCTCATCGTCGTCCAGCACGTCGTCAAGGGTAACGACGGGTTTCTTGTGTTGAGGGATGGTCATTAGAGGCGATTGCTAATAGATTGATTGGATCGGTTAATTTCTGTTCTCTGTCAATTTTGTCCAGTAGCTTACGCGGCCGATTTCATGTGGTTAGAAGCAGAATTAGGAGTTTGGATCTCCTAGAGAGTTGTAGATTATGTTCTTAGCTTTCAGTGGCCACCAAGATCACCCAAATCCGATTAACGGTCAGGAAGTTATGAATTTTTAGTATCGCTGCTCTGTTATTCTGTCAGTTTTGAACAGTCTGTAGAAAATGGGATGAATCTGCTAATTAAAGTCAAAATCAGAGGACCTCAATATAACGAAAAATGTAGGTAATTTCCATATCTTTTCATAGAGATAAAGAACACGAGATTTGGACTTTCGTAGCAAAGTTATGATGGTTTTAGCGTACTGTCCAGAGAACCCGACGAGAATTCTGTTGTCTGATGATTGGTTTGGTAGGGAAGTTAAGGGCAGAATCAAAAGGGCTCCCCAACTAGGTTTATTTAGGCAATTCAATTACCTTTTCAGTGAGTCTAAGATCATCTTAATTGGACTCCTGAGCAGAAAGTTATGTATTTTAGAATTTGACTGTTTTCAGTGAGCACCAAAACGATCGCTAGAAATTGGAAGATTGAAACGCTTGGGAGTTTAGCGAGTTCATTTGTGTTGTTTTTATGCTTTTGGGTCCCGTATGTTGGCCTTAGATTGGGATATCTTTATGTTCAGGTGGGAGGCGTGATCCAGGGGCAGCGCCTCTTCGCATCCACCGCCTCGCACGGTTAAGGCAAGTATTCGCTATTGTATATTTATGCTTGTATGCCGTGACTGTTTGTGTTGTGCTCATAATAGCTATGCATGGATGTTATGGTGATGAGTTCCAATTTATCTTGGTGAATGCAAGTGCATTTGTATGATTAGTGGTTGTGTTTGATTGGTCATGATTGTGTGCTTTTGATATGTGGTAACATAGTGAGATTGTTGGCTTGATGTTGATTTAAGATTGATGGATGCTTCATTTATGTCCATGCTCTATTATTATATGTTATTACTTGTCTTGTGGTAAATTGATGATGATTAAATGATGAGCATGTGCATATTGAGAGCATATTGAGAGCTTAGTCACGCGGTGACCAAGCATGTTTCCTTGAGATCCCGTCATGAATGTGGCGGGCCGAGATCCCCACACTCGTGGAGTGTGGGCTTGAGGTCCCCATTACTTGAGTAATGGGCAATTGGTCCTCGTGTGCGCGCGCATGAGCATGGGTAAGTGGCGGCGGTTGCTTACTCTGCATTACACGTGTAATGCACACAGAAGTTAAAGATAAAGGATCCTTGAGCATTGCATTGGTTGCATTTCATAAGTTAAAAAGGCTACGTTTAGTGTTGTGTTATTGTGGATCATAAATGCTATGTTTGTGTTCTTGTTTATAGCCTTGTTGATACTTGCTGAGTCTTTGGGCTCACTCTTGCTTTAATGTGTTTTAGGTACCACTTGCAAGGCATGCATGGGAGGGAGTAGATGAATTGGAAAGCACGCACTACCTCACAACATTAAAGCAATTGTCATTTAGCTTCATATAAGAATAAATAGACTGCTGAGAAATACCCATGGTTGTTTCATGATTCTGATTATGGTTGTGAGAATAGTGTTAATTTGATTACATTCATACGATTATCTCTTATGCATGAGTGAATTGGATTATGAAATTATTGTTAAATGATATGTTTACTGTTAGAAGCTATGGATAGTTTGAGTTTGAGTTAGCGTAAATAATGAGAATAGAAAGTTTTGGTTATGTTTATGATATCATTCTATACGCTTGAATGAACTGATTATGAATATATTGATAAATGCCTTGATCAATTGTTGGAACTTCAGATAGGCGACTATACAAAGGAGGTTTTATCGAGATTTTGTAATTGATCTTAGTTTAGCTTAGTTTAATTTAATTTTAGTAGCATTCGGGCTCAATGTTGAGTGGTGTATTCTGATTGGTATTAAGCGAAATTTGTAGGTCTGTGGTGACTAGATTATTTAAAAGCGCTAATGTTAATCAACAAAAGTTTGACACATGGTGCACGATAGGATGGGATGGGTCAATCATTGCATTTACGTTTCCGTTATATCGTTTTGATTATTGCTGATATGAATTGAGTTTGGTTGCTTATTAATCAATTATTATGATTATTATGAGTGGGAATAGTCGTTGTTGAGAGGTTAAGTAGTGGTTGTGATCCCGGCTTTACTGGTTACACCACCGTTAAGTGAGTAGGAATAGAGAAGTGCTACCCGGATATCTTAAATACAGTGTCGATAGCGAGAATCTTTAGAAGAGTTGTTCTCTTCCCTGAATTTGAATTTGGTCAACTCTTATCCCAGTTGCGATTGATGGGTTTCTTTGAATTTTTTTTTGGTGTGTTTCCTTTGGCTTAATTTGCCGTAAATCAATTATTGTTTTCCCAACCGTTGAGTTATTCTCGCGATTGGTGAACTTTGCTAATTGTCAAGATTGACTTTTGTAGTGTTGGTTTTGTTTTCTTATTGGAAAGCTTGACCTATTTATTAAGCTTGATGTTTTTGGTTAATGAAAGTTTCCTTTTGCAAGTCCTTTAGTTCATGAAGGCTTTGACTCAACGTATCTCTCTTGGGTATTTTGAGTGTTGAAGATTAATGGTTGTGTTATGAGTTTCAAGTTAAGTCCGCAGTGTGCATGATCGATCTTAACTAAGGTCCTTATCAAAGAAAGTTGAATAAGTGGAGGTTGTCCTTTGGTGGTTCTTGATGAGTGTGACTATGAGTGCGACAATAATTGGTTGGAATCAATAGAGTTATTAAGAGGTGTGGTATTTTGATGAATTGTCTGATCGTTAGGATTGTGGAATCGGTAGATTTATTGAATAGCATGGAGTAATGCATCTCTATGGATTAGCTTACCCATTAGTGATGGTTATGTTAAGAATGTGTTTGAGCGATGCTTTAGAGGATATCAGATTGGAAATTTTCAGAAATTAGTTACTTGATGATCATACATAATTGCTAGATTGAAGCGTGTATATTAGATTAGACGAGCGTTGAGGTAGCATGTTGTGAAACCTCTGTTGTAAAGGCGATAAGATTATTAAATGTTGACTTTGTGTTTATAGATGGTTATGTGACTACAAGCAGTAGGACCCTATTTGTGTACATGATACATACAATTGACAAATGTTAATGTGAGTTGGAGCGGGTGTGAGTAACACTAATGGTTGAGTGGATGAATGAGTAAGTGGCCTCACGATAGTGTGCTTTATAAAGTATCATTTGATAGTATGAACTAGTTAAAATAGGTTTGTTTCAACCTTTTGGCTTGTGTTTCTTTTGGAGAAATTTATGATGGGATAAGAGGTTATGATGAGTCTCACTAAGAGTGTATTATTACATTACTAATGTGATTGTCGTGATGAGGATTATGATGATAATATTGAATGTTTTGTATAAAGGGACTGGATCGCTCGCCAGATGTTGATTAATTGAATATGTGCTTGTAAATACTTATGTGATTTGGAGAGGAAAATAGGTAGCAACTAGATCTCATAATGAAACTAGTCGATAACAGTAATGGTTGGAGTACAACTATTGTGTGCTGAAGTTTGGTGTTGAGCATTACTAAAAAGTTGCAATGATATGATGTAATAGGAGGCTTATGCTCATCTAATTGTGAATTAAATGGTTGATAATGTGACCTTGTTGAAAGGGTTATGGTAGAAGCTTTTCAATTGTATAGTAGACCCCTTCTAAGTTTAAGAGGTTGATGTATTGATGTTGTATGGTTTTGGTATACACTCGTTTTGAAGATGGGATGAAAGGATAGTATGGGAACTTTTGGTGAAACTTTGGGGCTTTCTAATGGAATAGTTGATGATAAAGATTCCGGGTGTAGAGTATATTATTCTTGATGTTAGTAAGATTATCGCAAGAAGTTGTGACTTGAGTTATGTGGTGATTGAGTTTGTTTGAGCAAAGTGACATGTTGAAAGATTTATTTGGTTCCTTAGTAATTTTGTGATTTGGGTTTTAAGAGTTTTCCCTAATTCTAAAGCGTGTTTTATTCTCGTCGAGGTTTGATATTCTCTGATTGTGGGAAGTGCGCCTCAACTTTGATCATATCTTTTGGTTTTCGAGAACGATTTATCTGATTGTTTCTCTTGATCTTGTAACTCACTGTAAGTGGTAACGTTTTCTTTGTCTTTGAGATTTATTTCTATTTGCCTTCTTCTAAGAAAGGGTTAACGATCTGTATTGTAAAGTCTCGTAGGTGGTGTTTTGGCATCTAGGCGGTGGTGGACTAGTAGATGGTTTGGTGAACCCTTAGGTGTCGGGTTGTCCGAGAGGCTGGAGTAATAAATCGATTTATTAGAATAATCCTTGGAGAGGATTTGAGTTAAAAGAATATTTGTCTTTGGAGCTAACAGATTTCGTTATGCGCAACTAGTAGGACCTATAGCGAGATGTAGTCCAAGATTTGGTGTTCTTTTGACCGAGCATTAGAATTAGCAAATATGGAAATACGGATCAATTTATTAGAGTATCACAATTTGGTAGTATTGCGAGGCTATGAAAGTTATTCTTGATGATGTGGTTTAATGAGAGTGGAATTACAAAGTAATCGAATCGCCATGTCAATTAATGGGATAATGGAAAATGTTGAGTAACGTTAAGAGTGATTTGGCTTTAAATGAGTAACCTTCTGACAGTTATAATCTTTCTAAAGGTAAACTGGTCAAGAAAAAAAAATTCATGATGATGTTAATGAGTGAGTATGTTGGAATTGTGGGATTTTACGGATTTAATCTGAGGATTTCCCTATCTTTTATATGAGAAGTTCGTTGTAGGAGTCTTGGAGTTTAATTTGGGCTTTGCATTTTTATGCTAGGACTTGGGGCAACCAGTGATTATGTGTAGAAGAAGTAGATTAAGTGTGGGTTTCAGCGATGGGATGATCATTGAAAGAGCCCTTTTAGAGAAAGTATATGAATGTGAGAGTTGTGAATTCCAAGTTGCTTATTTCTAAAAGACTGAGGTGATGTGATTGTGTGTGTGATCTATTTTGAGATGCATTGGAAGTCATCTGTCAAACTAATCATGTCGATAGAGGAGTTGTTGAGAGAGAGTTTTGGGTGGCGTCGATAGAGCCTTTATCTGAGTTGGGGATGATGTATTTCAACTTGAGTGTAACGTTGAGATTATCAAGTTAAGAGGGATGAGTTAGTGTGTTTTGCGATGAACTGAAACTCCAAAGTTGAGAGAGATTTTATTCCTAAAAGAGACACTTTGAAATTGATACTTCCTCAAAGGAGTGAATTGTTTCCTCGATTCTCGTTTGAGTTTTGTCTTTGTTGACCAATGTCTTTTCGTAAGTTGAGTTTGACTCGATTTTGGTATGTATGGTTCTTATCGGTTCAGAAGAATAAAGGAAGTTTTGATTTTGGGCATTTAAAATGATTCCTCCTTTGGTTTTCGTTATGTTTATTCGCAAACTACCACTTGGAAGGTGGAAGGGTTTTAGTGATGAAATTACGATTTTTGGATTTGACTTTTAGCACCGCTACTGTAACGCTTTTAGTTGCGATATGAATCCTTCTTTTTCAGATGGGTTACTGTTGGTCAAAGAGTTTTGCTTACAGAGAGTTTTATCGTATGTTTCGTTAAAAGAGGTGGTCCTTGCTTTAGTGAGGAGTTTATTTGAGAAGGTGGAACACGAGTTACGTGTTCTATGTACATGTCGTGGTTCTGTGATCTTTGGAAAGGTTAACCCAAGATACATTGGGTTGTTCTCGCTAGTTGGCGTATCGCGTGGTACTGCTCGAGTCCGCTGCAGAGTACATTACGTCATGTATGTGCTGGTGTTGAGTGAGTACAGGAAGGTCGGTGAGAGTCCGAGGTATAGATATGGGTATACGTTATGGTGTTATGTTTACGTCGGTCTTAGCGAAAGAGACTTGGGAGGTAGTCTCGATGATCGAACTTTAACCAAAGTTTATCACGTCGGGTACATCTTGTTGGTTATTGATTTTTTCAGTTAGGGTTGTTGTTGTTTTGCTAGTAGATGATGTAGAATTGGGGTCGAATTCTGTTTAAGAGGTAGAATGTAATACCCTAAATTATATTCGAAAGGATTAGTCGGGAGAAATTAATTAAATCGGGAGAAGGGTTCTTTTAGTAAAACACCAAATCAGGAAATGAGAGGGTTTTCCGCGTTTTGTGGGCAACTTTGGGCTTGGGCCTAGGCCCATGTGGGCTGGCCGGCCAAGGGAGGGTGCCACTCCCCCAAACCCTAGCCGCCCTCTCACCCCTCCCCTCTTGCCTCCCCCACTCCCCGTTCGCGCCACCTTCCCCCACCTCCTCCACCCCTTGTGCTCCTCCCTACCTCCCTCCACCTCCATTGCTGCTGGCCAAAGAGAAGAAGAACCTCCATTGCAGCCGGCCAAGGAGGAAGAAGAAGGAGAAAAGAAGAGAAGGGAGAAGAAGAGGGAGAAGAGAAGGAAGAGAGGAGAAGGAGGATCATCTTCGGGGTCTTCTCATCGTCGTCCAGCACGTCGTCAAGGGTAACGACGGGTTTCTTGTGTTGAGGGATGGTCATTAGAGGCGATTGCTAATAGATTGATTGGATCGGTTAATTTCTGTTCTCTGTCCAATTTTGTCCAGTAGCTTACGCGGCCGATTTCATGTGGTTAGAAGCAGAATTAGGAGTTTGGATCTCCTAGAGAGTTGTAGATTATGTTCTTAGCTTTCAGTGGCCACCAAGATCACCCAAATCCGATTAACGGTCAGGAAGTTATGAATTTTTTAGTATTGCTGCTCTGTTATTCTGTCAGTTTTGAACAGTCTGTAGAAAATGGGATGAATCTGCTAATTAAAGTCAAAATCAGAGGACCTCAATATAACGAAAAATGTAGGTAATTTCCATATCTTTTCATAGAGATAAAGAACACGAGATTTGGACTTTCGTAGCAAAAGTTATGATGGTTTTAGCGTACTGTCCAGAGAACCCGACGAGAATTCTGTTGTCTGATGATTGGTTTGGTAGGGAAGTTAAGGGCAGAATCAAAGGGCTCCCCAACTAGGTTTATTTAGGCAATTCAATTACCTTTTCAGTGAGTCTAAGATCATCTTAATTGGACTCCTGAGCAGAAAGTTATGTATTTTAGAATTTGACTGTTTTCAGTGAGCACCAAAGCGATCGCTAGAAATTGGAAGATTGGAAACGCTTGGGAGTTTAGCGAGTTCGTTTGTGTTGTTTTTATGCTTTTGGGTCCCGTATGTTGGCCTTAGATTGGGATATCTTTATGTTCAGGTGGGAGCGTGATCCCGAGGCAGCGCCCTCTTCGCATCCACCGCTCTCGCACGGTTAAGGCAAGTATTCGGCTGTTGTATATTTATGCTTGTATGTCGTGATCTGTTTGTGTTGTGCTCATAATAGCTATGCATGGATGTTATGGTGATGAGTTCCAATTTATCTTGGTGAATGCAAGTGCATTTGTATGATTCGTGGTTGTGTTTGATTGGTCATGATTGTGTGCTTTTCGATATGTGGTAACATAGTGAGATTGTTGGCTTGATGTTGATTTAAGATTGATGGATGCTTCATTTATGTCCATGCTCTATTATTATATGTTGTTTCTGTCTTGTGGTAAATTGATGATGATTAAATGATGAGCATGTGCATATTGAGAGCATATTGAGGCTTGGTCACGCGGTGACCAAGCATGTTTCCTTTGAGATCCCGTCATGAATGTGACGGGCCGAGATCCCCACACTCGTGGAGTGTGGGCTTGAGGTCCCCATTACTTGCGGAGTAATGGGCAATTGGTCCACATGCGTGCGCCGCATGTGCATGGGTAAGCGGCGGCGGTTGCCTACTCTGCATTACGGTGTAATGCACACGAAAGTTAAAGATAAAGGATCCTTGAGCATTGCATTGGTTGCATTTCATAAGTTAAAAGGCTACGTTTAGTGTTGTGTTATTGTGGATCATAAATGCTATGTTTGTGTTCTTGTTTATAGCCTTGTTGATACTTGCTGAGTCTTTGGGCTCACTCTTGCTTTAATGTGTTTTAGGTACCATCGCAAGATGCATGCATGGGAGGAGTAGATGAATTGGAAAGCACGCACTACCTCACAACATTAAAGCAATTGTCATTTAGCTTCATATAAGAATAAATAGATCACGAGAAATACCCATGGTTGTTTCATGATTACGATTATGGTTGTGAGAATAGTGTTAATTTGATTACATTCATACGATTATCTCTTATGCATGAGTGAATTGGATTATGAAATTATTGTTAAATGATATGTTTACTGTTAGAAGCTATGGATAGTTTGAGTTTCGAGTTAATCAGAAATAATGAGAATAGAAAGTTTTGGTTATGTTTATGATATCATTCTATACGCTTGAATGAACTCGATTATGAATATATTGATAAATGCCTTGATCAATTGTTGGAACTTGGTATAGGCGACTATACAAAGGAGGTTTTGTCGAGATTTTGTAATTGATCTTAGTTTAGCTTAGTTTAATTTAATTTTAGTAGCATTCGGGCTCAATGTTGAGTGGGTGTTACAATAACTTTTGTTTTCAAAAGACGTAAACTAGAGTTTAGTGCAAAGTTCCAGTTTGATTTTAGAAGAGTGAAAACAGGGAAAGTTGCGATTTTCTAGAAAAGGAATATAGAACATGCAAAAGTTCATAAATTAAACTTAGCATGATCTTTTAGGGTAATTAATATCCCAAACCAACCTTAGTCTAACCTAACTAGTTAGATTACATCAACTAAGAAGAGATTCATTTTTGTCGGTTAAGCCAGGCAAAAGAAATAGAGACAGATCTCAACTAGAAGTTAAAATAGATGATGACAAGAATGGAAAGATCAACTTGTCATGTCGCTAGGTTTAGTCAAAACCTAAATAAGATGGTAAGTTGACAGGGAAGAACCCTAGGTTTTGAAAATGACATGGAAAACCGAAAGGTATAATATCAACTTTTCACTTGAAGCAAGTTGAAGCTACGATGCTTAAAAGAATGATTCACAGGAGCATCTAAGGTCCTTAAAATGCTCGAGATATCATAACTAGGGTTTTGGCTTACCAAGATAGGAAAGATACCAAGATTACGAAAATTCGAAGTTGATCGACAGAGAGGTAAATTCGATTTAACTCGCAAAAGATGCCGAATCTTTAATGCAAGGTAAAACCAGGCTTAAGGATGGATAAGCAAAGGATAGGAGCAAAAATCCTTTGGCGGCAAGGAAGAAAGTGAGCTTGATGGTCAACAATGGCTTTGACTCAAAGAAACTAGGGTTTATATATAGATGTTGAGCTACAGGGCAAGAGGGAAAGATCTAGAGTTGATGAGGTGTCCATTTAGGGCTAATTATCCCAAAAATTAGTTGCAAAAACTTTGGGATAAATCCTCTCCTCTGTTTACAGAGAAATCTGCGCGCTGAGAGAGAGGGAAGAAGATAAGAACACTCTTACATGTGGGTCCCATTGTCATTCTCAGCCGCACGTGCTTCACAAAGGCTCAAACGAATGTCAGCCGTCCGATTGGAAATGGGCGGCTGTGATAAATAGAGAGATTAAATGATTTGAATCGGTACCAGTTAATATGGACCGCACGATCTAGATCGGTTGATCGAGATCTAATCGAAATCCCGAAGAAGCTGCGCTCCGCTTTCAAAGAGAGCGTTGGATTAAAATCCAACGATCGATTAAAGGATACACGTCATCCCTTTTAGATGCGATGGCACAACACCGTTGGATTTGATTTCTCTGATCGGGATGGAAAATTGAACCGGATGGTCCGATTGCATACACTCATATGGACCTTACGATTGAAATCCAACGATCAACCAAATTTGGGCTTTAAAGGCCCACGGTCAAAAAGGAGCGCCAGGGATTTAAATCAAGGGCCCATATAATCGCGCCTCGATTTCAAATTGAAATAGCGGCGCGTTAGATCAAGAATGAGCAGGCCGCGATCGTGAGGGGATCCGAGTCGTCCGAATGCATACACTAATCTGACCACACGATGAAGATCCAGCGGCCCGCAGGAGTGCGGGCTTTATAACACGCGGTAAAAGGAAAAGTCAGAGGATTTGAATCTAACGGCTCGGATAAAAGCGCCTTTAAGTTTAAAGCGAAAGGGTGCGCCGTTGGATCGAGAATGAGCGGTGGAGATTGAAAAGGGATCCGGAGTTGTCCGATTGCACACATCGACCTCGCCGTTAGATCAAGATCCAACGGCGAGATTAAGATGCACACGTGGACGGCTCGCGAGCGTTATAAGCCGCCTGCTCGATTGAAGATCAACGGCTCATATCAGCGCTGGAGTTTTGGGCTTGCGCCAACGTGACCGAGCCGACCAATTGCACGGGTTGGACCCAACCACATGAGACCGAGTCGCTAAAGATTGCAAAGGTTTAGGTTTAGACCGGTTTAGTTGACCGTAACCTTATTCAAATATTCCAAGGTTTGACTGGGCTTTTAAAAATAGCAAATAAATTTATAAATTCATGAAATTTTTATCGGAAGCTCTGGGATAATATATTTCCCGGATAAATTTTATAAACCACCTTATCACTTTGTAAAATACATAAATATTTATTTCAGGCGAAAAATATTTATTTAAAGACAATAAATTTTTCTTTAAGCCCAAATAATTTCTAAAAATAAAACAAAAATATTTTTAGCCAAGATAATTTATCTAGGCTTTAATAAAAATACTTCCCAGCCATAATACAAGTTTTATCTTGTATTCCTTTAAGACTTCAAATGGTTCTTTAGGGTTTTGGCTAAAAAGGAAGGTTTTTCATTTGTAACATGCTGCCCAAAGTGTAAAAATGAACAGTAATGCTATGAACAGTACCTTATTACTGTTCATAAAGCATTTTATTACTGCTTATAAACTTGGGGCTGTTACACATCTCTTCCCCAGGAACCTTTTCCTGAGGGGTGTTCTGGTCGGACACAACTGGAACACCAGAAGATCTACGAAAGAAGAAAGTAAGAAAGATCAAGGTTCCAACATATCAAAAAAAAATCCAAGGTATGTATGTACATGATTTCTTCATTTAAATATACCTGGTCGATTTTTTGAGTTTGACCTTGTAACGCATCGGAGTAAAATCCGTTGCGCTAGCTTTCCTTTTCTTCTCAGCCAATTTCACCGGTTCTGAACCGGCGGGGTTGACTAGATCTTGCACATCTATTGATTGAAAATCAGAAGCAATATCCACGACCAGTTGGTCAAGGATAAGGTCCGTGATCGCCGAATCAGTAGGTGTAGATTCATCGACCTTCAAAACAGTAGCCTCAGCAGCCACTGGTGGGTCCTCAGCGACCTTGCTAGAGGGTATGACAATCGCCTAAATATATCATCAAAGATAATTAGGCGATGAACATCATTTGTCCAAATATTATTCATGTTTGGTCACCTAACTCTGGAAGGCTGACATCCTGTATGGTCGTAGGGGTGGTCGGATCATCAATCGGCTCACATCTTTCAGTGGCCTCATTGATTCTCAACCCGACCGACTACACATCAAAGAGGATTTATGGTATACCCGATCAGAAATAATATGTACGACAAAGGAAAAAAGCACAGTTGATAGTCTTACCTTAAGTCTCTCGATCCTCTCTTTGGCGGAAACAACCGCTAAGATTCGGGGGAAACTAGCCTTGTCGTCAGGCTCTCCGGCACAGATCATTTTGATCCGGCTTCTAATCTTGTCAGAAGATAAAGCTGTAAAGGTAAAATAAAAGACTTAAGGATACAAAAATAATCAACTAATATAGGCAAAACTGGTCAGAATCACTCAGGGCTTACCCTCTTTGGAATCTTTGGTCATATCATCACGACCAATATACCAGAGCATCCGATGTGCTCGGGCTTTCAAAGGACTAATCCTGCGTGTGGAAAAATCCTTCACTACGTGCCAAGATGTTAGACCCTTGACACTAAGAATCTTGATAGCTTCGGCCCATCTCTTTATCTTTCCCTCCTTCTCAGTGGAGGAGCACCACCTCGGATTCTCGACCACCTTCTTGCCAGAATAATAAAGGCTGTTTTTCTTCGTGACCGTCATATAGAACCAACTCTTCTTCCACGACGACCACGAAAATTTTGAGTACATAAATATGTACTCATCGGCTTTTCCGTCATGGAGGCGCAAGGTGCACTCTCCAGGCGTCCCAATCATCTTCCCAGACTTTGTCATTCTGTAGTAGTACTTGAACAGATCCAGATCCGTGGGAATCCCCAAGTACGCTTCGCAGAGATAGATAAAGATGCTAAGATTGGCGATAACATTGGGAGCAAGATTTACCAATTCGACTCCATAATTCTCCAAAACTTTGGGAAAGATGGGGTGGATTCACAATCTAAATCCGCATTCAATATATGCAAGGAAAACGGGAATTTCTTCATCTTCATTGCTCGGGGAATGTTCTCGGTCGCTGATCTCCAAGAAATCAGACTCTTGCTGGGAAGCATCCCGATCTTCTCCAAGCTCTCTAGCTTCTTCTCGCCCAAGTCGAAAACCGACCAGTTAGTGATTTAGTCCGACATGGTCAAGTTTCTCTTAGATGAGGAAAGAAAAGGAGGTCGGAGGCAGTTTTTTTACTCGGGAGATGAAGAGGGAAAGCAGGAAGTGAAAAAACCCTAAGTCTACAAAGGGGTTTTTATAAGCTTCAGAATTTCAAACTACAATCGGGAGTTGCCCAAAAAGTCCAACGGACAAAAATCTTCTGTCCAACGGACACAAAAACTCTTCGATTCCCAAAGCAAGTTCTCAACTTTAAAGTGAATATAAACCGATTCAAATGTCGTTGCATTTAATGAGCGTCAGCCCGATACGACTTTCATCGGAAGAAAGACGTTCACACGACCTATTCTTTTAAAGTTTGGGGGCTAGCTGACGAGGATTAAAATCTCTATGTATTATTTTTAATACATAACAGACCATACGTCTTCATGGTCGTAACCCCTAAGGTGCACGACCTCACTGGTCATAGAGATTCCATAGGTTACACAATGGGTACCCTGGTCGGACGAAGGCCTGTGCCAAGCTCCCGACCAGGGTAACTGCTCGTAAAAGGTATGAACTGATATTTGGAACTGATTCTAGGTATATTATCTACCGTGTGATGAATGGGACACGTGCATATTCCATACCACACGACGTTTCTTATCCTAAAAGACTGATGAACAACCACCATGCGGTTGTGCGTCTCACAAACATACAACCGCCGAACGTTTGACTCTCCATCAACCGACATTTAACTCCGACCAGTCGCGACGCTTCACATCAGGTGTCTTCTTCAGAAGTAACTGCCACCTCTTAAAGGGCTATTTAAAGATGGAGCATGGACGGAGCAAAGGACACATGCATCAGACTGAAGCATAGACCTTAGATTCGTGTTTTAAGTCTAACATTGTAAGATAACAAGTAGTGCTCTCAGTGTAAACAGGAGTAGTTCATCATCTAGTCAGGAGACATCCCCTATAAACCCTAGTTCATACTAATAAAGGAGCAGTCCCATTATTACCCTAGATTTCCCACGTCATTTTCTCCTTTTCTTTTCGTAAGATCGATGTCTTGATCGTCGACAGTAATCATCAAATGCCTTTGAAGTAAGTTCTCCAGCGTTGTCCATTCTGATGGACTTCACATGATGATCTGGGACATTATTTTTCAATTTCAATTATCTGCGAGATTAGCTTTGCGAAAGCGTGGTTTCTCGTAGAAAATACACATACATGCGACCTTTCTGAGGAAGCATCGATGAGCACCATAAAATACCTAAATGGCCCTGACAGGAGCTGTATAGGTATGCAAATATCTCCTTGGATATGGTCTAGGAATGCAGGGGCTGCATCCTTCGCTTTTAGAGCAGAAGGTCTAGTAATTAATTTCCCGGTGGCACATACGGATTCAGGAATTTTTTTACATCCGTATTATGTCCCCTATGAATTGTTAATTATATTTCTCATGATCCTAAAACCTAGACGGCATAATCTATTATGCTAGAGATGGAAAGTTTAGAGCTTCTAAATACGATTTTTAGGCAGTATAGGCTGCAGGTGCCTTAATATTAGTGTAGTATAGCCCAGTTTTATGTGAAGGAAGTCATTCTAATACCCTATTCTACTTTCTTCACGCTTTGTAATGAGCAGGTATTCCTTACCATACTCTTCTTTCAGTTTCTGTGAAACCGTTAGCGCGAATATCTTTGAGAGTTCTAGTCGATTCTGGTTAAAACAAGTTTTCTTCAATGACCAAAGTTGTGCCCATTGGAAGTATAATTGTGAACCTTCCCGAGCCTATTATACAAGTATCGCTGCCTACGATTGTTGTAAGACTACCAGTATTCTTGCTGATCGACTGGAAAAATTTTCGTTTCTCTCAGGATGGTATTCGTTGTGCCGCTACCTGCTAAGCACACCTCCTCTATAGGGCGCCACACGTGTTCTAATATAATGTACTTTATTAATTTGTAGCAGAATATAAGCAACACATAAATAAAATACTTCAGATATCAGAACATAACTTGCTATTATAAATATGGGAAAATAAGCCTTATAGGACTCATCATAAGAATTTAATGCTTTGCTCTCCTTGAGCTTGCAACCATTATTCAATAATTCAAAGTTCCGCTTCAATTACAAACTGCAAGTTACTATAAAAAAATCCAAGTGCAATGCATGCAGTAGATCGAATCGGCAAAGTATTCAAAAACTTCTACCTCAATCTGCTCCATGACGGTCTTCTCTTTTTGGGCAACTACGGCTGCGGCCGCTACAATGTCCAAAGGAGGGGTGATGGGGGCTGCTACTGGGCTATCCACATTCATAAGTGCAACTAATGGTTGTGGATCCTCCGTGCCTGCAATGGCAAGGTGTGCCTCATGCTTTCATTTTCCCTTCTTCTTAGACTGGAAAGCATCAATAACATGTGATCCACGACCTTTCGATCTGAGGAGAGTCGATCGTGCTGATAACATGCTGAGGAACTGTCGCTAGCGAGTCCAGTCCAAGCGATTACCTCATAGATAAACTCAGAATCGTAAGAACAATGCAAGAACACAAGAACAGAATAATAGATTGAGCACAGAGATGTAGGAGACTTCTTGCTTCTCTTTATTCCTTCATCGAGCGATCGACCTTTTACAATGACTAGTACCCCCTATTTATAGGCTATAGATCCTGCTAGGGATTGGGATGAGGAGCCCACCTTGGGCCAGGACTCCTGGCTTGGGCTCGGTTTCTTAACATTAGATACCATGTAATCGGATCTTAGCCAAGTGAATGCCCATTACGCTGCATATCAAGCGGAATCAGTTCTGTTACCGCTTCATCTGCTCATCGTCTCCCATTCCCGATCCCCTCGCCTCATGGTTCCTTTCGGCCTCCCCTCCCTCCTGCTAAGTATGGCGGCGGCGACAATGAGACCACAGGAGAAGGGGGTGGGTGGGGGTGGGGGGTGCAGCGGCTCCAAGTTAGCGAGGACAAGGAGGAGGAGATGGGGGTAAGAAGGAGAGGGACGACGACTACTATTTGGATGACAAGTACGTGGGGCCATACCTCGCGAGGCCTCGAGGCACGATGCCAGTGGCCATGGTACCCCCAAGACGAGCTGGAGAGGAGAAGGAGTTCCCCCAGATCTCATGGCCTCTTGTCATTTTCCTCAGGGTCACCGCCGGCTATCTGGATCTTGGCCACCCATTGCCGCCGGCGGTTACCACCGTCTTTGTCAAATCAACCACTGGAGTTGGCTGCCTTGGTGTCTTCTTCACCTACAGGTGTGATCCAAATCCGATGCCTTCATCATTGTAACAGTTCCAAAAACATTCCCTAGTGCAACAAAACAAACTCTGTGATAATCCCATTACACCTTTAAATTCCCTGTAATTTCATTCCCTTTATGTTTATGTTTACGTTCTTGAACCAAACGTCATCTCTATATGATCGGTCCACGCATCATCCCCGGTTAGGGGTTCAAGTCACCACTGTACGTCTGTACGTTGGGCGCCGAGCGTGCGCACAGTATTTGATCCTTAATTTACTGTATGAAATGTTTTCCCTTTTCTTACCATGCAAGCTAGGACTGAAGTTCTCACTAACTAGTGTAGACATTTTTGTAAAGAACACTGTGAAGGGAAGCGTATATATATATATATATATATATATATATATATATATATATATATATATATATATATATATATATATATATATATATATCATATACCACTTAAATCGTATGACGATACCCTTGTATCAATTTGAGCATACTCCAATAGTGATTATAAGATACCTCAAAGTGAGTTTCATGAAAAATTCATAGAAGTCCACGTATGAAAAAGGATATATAGCAAAAATAAAGGGCTCCAATGAAAAATTTTCAATCAAGTCGCATTGGAGTATCTTATAATTGGTATTTAAGTATACTGAAAATGATAAAGAAGCCCGTTTCGTACTACTGGGAGTACATCCTTCCACTTTTAATATACCACTTAAACGAACATATTATACTTCTTTATCATTTTTAGTATACTTAAATACCAATTATAAGATACTTCAATGTGACTTGATTGAAAAAATTTCATTGGAGCCATTTGTTTTTTTTTCTGTATACCATTTTCATATATAAAAGAAGTATATACACAAATTTTGCTATAAAAAGTGGACTTTCATGGAATTTTTCATAGAACTCACTTTGAAGTATCTTATAATCATTATTGGAGTATGCTCAAATAGATATAGGGGTATCATCATACGATTTAAGTGGTATATAAGAAGTGGGAGTACGTACTCCCAGGAGTATCATACCATTACACACACACACACACACACACACACATATATATATATATATATATATATATATATATATATATATATATATATACACACACATATACATATTCTGTAGCCGAGCGTAGAATAGTTATTCTACGCCTAGGCAACCCACCGCATGCGATGCAGGCCAGACGTGACGCGCGGGTGCGCAACCAGCATACGATGGCCCACGGACTACAGTCGACGGTCCAGAAATGCCCACACCGCGCGTGGGGTTCAATTTTGATGATAAATAACACGAGATGTAATAGTAATTCATGAATCGGTTTATTGCCTTTTCGTGGCATGCGATTTTTTGAGCTCGTTTGTCTGATAGCAAAAAATAACAGATAAGACAGTAAAGTTGTTATCTGTTTTTACTGCCTTTCGTGCGGCATGCAATTTTTATTCGAGCATGTATGTATTTGATAGTAAAAACATAATGGTAAGACAGTAAAGTTACAATATGTTTTACTGCTAAGAACATCCTTATAAGTCGTAGTGGGGAGATGCAGAGACACATTGGGTAGTTCGAGCGGCATTGTATATTTTGTTTTGGAAAAAACAAGGGTGTGGTTTGATTTGGTACCGTGTTTTCAGCTATTCACACGTGAACATACAAAAAAAGGAGTGCCATGGTACTACAGTAAAATGTAAGGCCATAATATAGTAAAGCATGACACGTATGCAGTAATTACGAATAAAATCGAAGCTCAATAATTGCGCTCACACTTTACAGTAAAGAGCTACCACATAATATTTACCACATAATATTTTTTTGCAGTAAAAGTTCATGAGGCAGTATAGCGAAAAGGTAGTGTGACAGTAAAAGCATATGCAGTAAGAGGTAATCGATCATTATAAAGTAGTAAATCGGTATTTCTGTTGCGTTTCATTTTTACCATATCCTTTTTTGTGTGTTCCGGTAGTAAACCAAAAGAAAATATTGCAGTAATGTTATACATATGTACATAACAACAAAGAATAGGAGATAAAAATTCTTAAATATTATTCGGCCAAAATAGCGTGGCCAATTGCATTTTTCTTCTTCTTTACATTGCCCAATACTAACAAAAGAAGAGAAGAAAGGTAAAAGAAAGGAGGCCCTAGTGGCCAAGGCAGGACCCTATCGTAGCCCTCAGCCATTCGTAAGCCCGTTCGTGGAGTTCGTCGGGGGTTGGATCAGGGAATACGTGTAGATACGCCTCCACCTACTCCATCACAGTGGCGAGCCGAGCTTGGCGCCGATTGAGCGAAGGAAGCCTAGCGACGATTGTCCAGATGAGGATGTTTGCCTCTTCCACGGTCTAGGCGTCATCGATCTTTTCGTCTTGCTGGCCGATGTAGTCTTCAATCCTCTGATGGATGCTTTGACTCGATCCACGTAGTTCATGAAAACGATCTCCAGGATGAGGTTGGTTCGCTGGAGTGGGACACAAGTACATTGGTCTGGCTTAGTAGAAACGTAGATTGCAGATGATTGCAGCCACCCTCTCTGGTAGACACGGTGGCAGAGCATGGAGGAGGTCGTAGACATAATCATGGTCCGCAGCCTCGATCAGGCTCCACCAATACTGCTGATCGTATCTGAGTGCTAGATAGTTTAGAACTATAGTTTTTAGTGATTTACATTCACAGCTGTATGTACTCGTTTCCTCTTCGGCCACCACCTTGAAATCGTGCTACGACCACGTGAATGTTGTAGACTGTTTCCCGTGAGACAAGAGAAATAGACCATCTCGGGTTGTGTCCACCCTTATGCGGAAGGCTGTACTGGAGAAGTAGGTCTCCTTGTACTCTTTGAACACCTCAGGCGTGTACACCCTGCTTAGCTGCTCCATGAACGGGAACAGAGTAGCTCTCACCGGTTGGCTCTAATAGCACGCAAGACGGTATATGTCACAAAGGAGGTACACAAAGGACAAGAAGTAATGACATACATGGATTGTAGTAAAAAGAAAGAGGGGTGAGAAATGCAGTAAAATAAGACAGATAATAGTAAATCATGGAAGAAATTAAAGTAAATATGTATGTAAGACACAGTAAACCTTTTTTTATCCAAATACCTTGGAACAGTGCGTTTCTTGAACCTCGGAGTGCTTCCTCTTCTGCAGCACATGGTGCATCTTCTGCGCGAATTGGTGGAGCGAAGTCATGTTATCCACGAAGTTTCGCTTTACCATCTTGTTCATACTCTCGCTTCTCTACGTGGATGTCATCCTACCACAGTACACGTCCTAGAATTACGCGGAGATCCATCTTTCGCGAAGGTCATAGAGGCTAGCAATGGCCTAACTCTAATCGAGGTGGTACTCTCTCACCAGATTCTCTCACGCATTCTCGAACGCAATCGTTGAACTACTCGACAATTCGATGTTGTCAGGCTGAAAACTGAGTCAGCCTGGACTTGTTGTGGTAGTAGCGTTGCTCCCCTTGCCTTAGTTCCTGGGAAGAATAATATCACAAGACTTAGATAGCAATCCATCCTCAATAGGACACTAATGAACTCCTAGAAACGAAGTTACCTGATAATTTAGTTGACGAGTACGTGCTTTGGTAATTCGTCCTTGCACATCAAGTTGAGGAGTGGAAGCAGGAGGTATGGTTGTATCAGTGGAAGGGATGTCCTCATCACACAGTAAAGCACATGTGCAATAGCCAGTAAACCTGATCGCCATATGAAGTAATTACGTCTGAACGGTATGAGAGTCCCTGGTTAGCATGTAGATGGGGTTTTTGCCATCCATGCAAGTTTGGAATGTCCTGAACAGCCACTTAAAGGATGTTGCCTTCTTATCACGGAGCAGCGTGACCCTGTACATGGTGTTCTGCAAATGGTGGTTGGGGCCAACAAACATAGCCAGAGGCATCTCGTACCAGTTCGTTCTGTAGGTTGTGTTGAACGTGACGACGTCTCCGAAGTCAGCGTATTCCGTGCGGCAGCTCGGGTGGCTCAAGAAGGCATTTTTCATAAAGCCATCATCATCCACCTGTATGTTGTAGTAGAATTTGTCGTTCTACGAACGACACTCCTTGAAGAAAGACATTAGCTTGTTCACATCGTCGGCATGATCATTGCGTATTTGCAACTTTCCTGGGTTTAGTTAGTACAATGGATAGTAACTAACAGTGAACATGCAACACAGCAGTAAAAAATGAGAATATGGGGAAAATAGTAAGTCAAAATGGTCACAACAGTAATAACGCGAATAAGGAAAGGATGGTAATTCGTTACGATCACAAAAGCAAAGACAATGATGGGACACAGTAAAAACCTATTTTCTAGGTCACGCACGGTGAATGGTATATTATGCTGGCCCCCATGCATCTCCAACAAAATATTCATCATAGTGTTGTCAGGGACCCTGCCGTCTTGCATGGTGTTGACGAGCTCAATCAATGAGGGATCAAAGTTCTTGTGCGACTGCATGAACACGACCAAGAATGGCGTCCTGGCTAGTAGATGGTTGTGCTCCAACACAACCCGCTTGATGCATATAGAGCCATCTTTCATGCTCTTATGTGGCTTCATGAATGCCCTGCACCCAATCCTCTTGGAGGTCTTGCTATGTTCATACTCCTTCTCCGGCATGTAAAAGTCGTGTTTACCCTCCAGAGTGCAGCAGAACTCTTTGATCGTTTTCCTCCTCCTGCTCTTTCTGACGCCAAAACTAGCATGTCACGCGTACCAACAGTAGAATTGGTAAGCATCACCCTCATTATCAAACTTCATGCAGACCTAGGGCACCATATGGTTAGGAACGTCCTCATCGTGACATCAGCAAAACACAGTAAAAATAGTAATATATAATAGAAAACAAGTAAATGACTCTAGATAGGATAGTAAATATCGAAGAGTGCAAAACACAGTAAATGGATGACATACTGGTAGTAAAAATAGAGGAAAAGACCAGTAAAACACACATACATGGGTGTACATCCGATCGGCGTCAGGTGTCCTCATCTCACTCGGAGAAACGGGGGGTGGCGTGAGGATCGAGGTGTCGAGGAGAGGATCCCAGTTGTCAGGGGGGAGCTTACATCTAGCAATACAATGTTTACCGGTGGTGTAGCCATTTGCGTAGAGAAACCTGGGTGGTCCGCCGCCATTCCGTCGGGCATGGCAGTAAATGTTGGAGGGAATCTGCATGTGTTGGAGGAAGATTTGACCAACACCGACAACGGAGAACAAGCACCCCCGAGCTGGGTTCCTCCACACCAGTGGGTGGACGTCCAATAGTCATTATCGTCGAAAGGGATCGTTGGGGGGGGGTGGGGGTGGCGGGGTGGGGAAAAGCGACAATGATCGGGCGAACGTGGGGAGAGGGGAGGTGGGGGCAGATCTTATGATCAGTTATGTGGATAGTGCGTTTAGCGGGATGCATGGGACCGCCCGCCTTTTTTATTGCTTTGCGCCACAGGAGGACATGCAGGAGTGTTTTTTCTGAACGAACGGGGATCGAGTGGTCATATCGATAAGTTTGTCTTACAGTAAAACTCATTTTGGTGTGAAGTAAAATTAGCCAATAGGTTCAGTAATTAGATACACATCCAAGATAGTAAAAATTCATACACTTATAGTAATTTAGTGGGAAAAAGGTAAACCTTGTTGAACACAGTAAACGAGCAAGAGGATAGTAAACAAAGTGAGTCGGCAGTAAAATTACCTGGGTACACGTGAGTCTACTAGTAGCTTTGTTACAACTGTTCTAGTGCCACCCTAGGAGTAGCTTTACTATCAACTACAGTCCGACCCGTGGTGTATCACTGATTCTTTGGTTTTACCATCGATTCTGGTAGTAACAGTCATTTTACCGCTGATTTAGGTGACGTGCGAACTTCGTTTTACTGTCGATTTTACCGATATTTGCTTTGAAATTAGGTTTTACTGTCATTTTGGGCGACACCGAGGCTTTTACCGCGCGCGTGGGTTTACTGCCTTTCTCGAGGAGGTGGGGTGATGGTGTGCGTGAGGTTTTTACTGCCGTTTTGACGTGTGCGTGAGGGTTTTACTATCGATCTCAGTGGGAGGTAGGACGTTGACTAACCGCGCGTAGCACGGGGGAAGCATGGGCTGCCAGACCACGCGCAGCGCGGCCCAGGCGCAGAATATCTATTCAGCGTGCGAGCACTGAATAGCGCATAGCGTTACCATGTGTGTGTGTATAGGACGTCCGTTTTGTACTCCTGAGAGTATATGCTTTCACTTCCAACATATCACTTAAACGAAGATATTATATTTCTTTATCACTTTTAGTATACTTAAATACCAATTATAAGATACTCCAATGTAACTTGATTGAAAAATTTTCATTAGAGCCCTTTATTTTTGTTATATACCATTTTTTCATATATAAAAGAAGTATATACACAATATTTGCTATAAAAAGTGGATTTTAATGAAATTTTTCGTAGAACTCACGTTAGGGTATCTGATAACACTACTACAGAAAAGGTCTTCACAGACGGTTGAAAAACGTTATCACAGACGGTTTCGTGAGCCGTTTAAGTCTGTGGGTCAGTGATGATGAGGTCATCACAGACGATTTTTAAACCGTCTGTGATGCATACTGTCACAGACGGTTATTAACTTAGAACCGTCTGTGATAGTTACCTATCACAGACGGTTTGTAGATAGAACCGTCTGTGATTATGGATATATCACAGACGGTTTGTAGCAAAAACCGTCTGTGATGATGGATATACCACAGACGGTTCCAGCTACAAACCGTCTGTGATATATCCATAATCACAGACGGTTTGTAGCTGGAATCGTCTGTGATAACTTTTCTCTATAAAGTCTCCAAGCAGTGGCTGCTTATGCCTTTAAAACCGGCATCATATATATATTATATGTATTGTCCGTAGTCCCTCAGCCACTTTCGGGCGATCGTCGACGCAGCATGAGGAGGATGAGACAACAGCCACAGGCAACTTCATCGAGCGCATGCAAGTTTAAGAATCATGGCTGTCAATAGAGCGTCAAGACATCTAATTAGCTAGATGTCGTCGATAGGTAATTGGATGTCCTGACGCTCTCCTGGTAGCCATGCTTCTTAAACTTGCATGGGCTCGATGAAGTTGCCCGTGGCTCCTGTCTCATCCTCCTCATGCTGCGTGGACGACCCCCCGAAAGTGGCTAAGGGACTACGAACAATATATATATAATATATATATATGATGCCTGTTTTAAAAGCACAAACAGCCACTGCTTAGAGACTTTATAGAAAAGAGATCAGGAATGAAATGGTAGGATGTACCTGGCAAAGGTAAAATGAAGATTGATTATTGCTCTCAGAAGGCTAATTGCACAAGATAAAAACTTACTAATATATTCTTGTTCAAAAGGGACCGCCCACATGAACTAGATATTTCACAGAGAGCTCAACTCATCCCATAACCCACAGCCATATCATCATCCCCCAAAATCACAAAATATTAGCCCTCAGAGCACATGACAGAAGCATAGTCGATAGCTCTCAAGATTTATCACTGAGCAGGGGGAAGGGAAAGGGCTCATCCATATCATCGAGCGAGTATATTCAATACTTAGTATTCAGCAATACTTTAATATTCAGTATTCAGCAAGCAGTATATTCAGTTCAGTTCAATAGTTCAATATTCACTTATTCAATATTCAGTTCATCAACAAGTATTCAATTCATCAACAAATGTAGGCATTAGGCACAATAGATCAACAAGCAAATCAGTTCAGTTCATCAGTTAATCACAAATCACAAATCACAAAGCAGATCAGCAAGCCTCCACAGTATTCAGTTCATCAGTTTAAAAATCACAAATTAGTCAGAGGAGGGGGAGCTGCGGCGCGGGTGGGGGAGCAGAGAGGGGAGGGCGGTCACGTGGGAGGGGAGCAGAGAGGGATGGGTGGCGGCGGGAGAGGGAGCAGAGGGGAATGGTGTACCTCGATTTGGTGGCGTAGATGGCGGGGCGAGCTCGATTCGGCGGGGGAGATGGTAGGGCGAGCTCAATTCTGTGGGGGGACATAGCGGTGAGCTCGATTCAGCGGCGTAGAAGACGGAGTGAGCTCGATTCAGCGGTGTAGATGGCGGGGCGAGCTCGATTCGGCCGCGGCGAGGTCGAATCGGCAGTCGAGGGAGGCGCGATGCGGGAGCCCAAAGTCCCGAACCCTAGCGCACGATGGAGAGGGGAACGGGCGAGAGTAAGGGCACAAACCCTACCGCACGGGCTGTTATTAATAAAGGAATATCACAGACGATTCCATAAAAGAACCGTCCGTGATATGTACAATATCACATATGGTTCTTTTAAAGAACCGTCTGTGATAGCGACGTTTGGACCTTGTGTTTGGGCTGTCCGATCGAGATCTAATGACAATTGTACGGCAAATAGTAGAAACCTAAATAAACCAAAATTTTACAGCAAATAGTCCAACACCTTTGCAAATAAACTAGCATACTCATACATAATCCTGCAGTCATTGCTGCAGAAGACGGCGTAGTCGTCCCACCCTTCCACGCCATAGCCGGTGCTCGTGCACTGGTGGCCGTCCTCCGACAGCGCCCACACCCGGCCCAGCGGCCCGATCTTGTTCCACGCCGCCGCCAAGACCACGTTCGCGACGAGCCTCTAGCACCGCCTGCACTCTCGGTTGGTCCTCTTGGCCGTCTCGCACCCACCGCTGCCCGGCTCGCCCTCGACCTGCCTAATGCAGATCTTCCCAACGTCACACGTCTTGCTGACTGTGTAGAGGAGGAGGCCGAGCACGTAGGCCATGACCTTGTGTCCAGCGACGGGCGCCCGTTCAAGGAACACGAGGCCGCGCTACCTGTCTTGGGGCGCGAAGACAAGCGCGAGGCCAACGATGAAGCAGGCCTCCGGGTTGCCGGCGCCGGCCAGGTGGTTGACGACGGTGAGGTGGCGCTCGTTGTCCTGCCACTTCATCGCCTCCTCCCGCTCCAGCGCCACGTGCCTCTCCACGGCGCGCTTCTTGGACGCTTTGTACATGGCCTTGCAACTAAAATTCAAGATGACTGAATCTTAATACAAGAATTAAAAGGTCAAATTAAGGTCGTTGTTACTTGTCAAATTGGATCACAGTTCAGAACTGGATATTGGACACGAAATGAAATCACGTACGTGGCTCGTAGGCTGCAGAGATCAGCCATGGGCTGAGGAGAGCTCGCGGCCACGAGGCGGACGATGTAAACGACGACATCGTCAGGAAGAAGGATGTTGATCACCGACCTCCTCGCCAGCTTGGCAGTCATGCTCCGCGTGCTCACCATGGCGTATTGATCAATACCATATGCGTCCTCACCATGGTAAACGATGATTATTCTTATAAAACACCGAAGAGACACATCGTACGTAACGTCGGCACGCGAGACAAAGAGACGCATCACCCATTGGCGCAGGAGACGAAGAGACGCATTGCCATTGCCCGTTAGCGCTGGAGACGAATAGACGCATCGCGCGGGAGCCGAAACGTTTAATTATTACAGACATTTGTTTATTAAAAACCGTCTGTGATATTACCTTTTGAAAGACGGTTTTTAGAGCGAAAAGTAACACAGATGGTCGCTACACAAAAACCGTCTGTGATTATTTTTAATACAGACGGTTTGGATGAATCGTCTGTGATCAGGCGTCCAATCTGTGATATATTTAGTTTAACATATAATATGGTAATTCGATCACCTCCAAACTAGATTTTTTTTGGAATTTACATATATATATGGTCAAACAGCGTGGCCAGTCGCTTCTTACAAAGATTAAAAAAATATAGAAACCTAAATAAAGAAAGTTTTTCTAGTGGCGGAGGTAGGCTGCTATCTCCGTCTTTAAAACTTCATAGACGGCGGCGACCGGACGATTCGTGACCATCAGTCCGAAATGCGTCCACCCGCTGATGCGCTCGTTCGAGTGTCTCCTGAAGACCCTCGGACTGTTGAATCAAGAAGAATTGAGCCTATAGGCTCTCTTCCCTTGCTTGAGGGGTCTCGGCATGGTCGACTCGGTCGCCTGTCGCCTCGATTAAGCAATCCAAGTGACGGTGAGCCTCCTGGAGACGTGCAACGTCATTGTCGAGGACCACGTCGATGACGCGGTAAACTCACCGAAAGTGGGAGATCACTCAGAAGACACGGCGGAGGAGGATGTCAAGACGGCGGAAGGTGGCCGCCACCTGCTCTGGCAAATCCTCGGACAGAGGAGGGAGGACACTGTTGGAACAGTGTCCTTCCGCCGCATCCGCTGATGTACGGCCGGAGAGGTGCTCGTACAGTATGGCTAGGTAGACCATCAATTCGGCAACAAGGAAATAGAAGAGGGAGCCATATATATTTCTGCTTTAGAAGTATATACAATAGAGTTATATGTGGGGATGATGATTATCTTTGATGGTGGATGATCCTTTTTATAAAACAAGGAATAAATTCGGCGCGTGAGACGAAAAGATGCACCGCGGAGCCGAAGCGGCATTGAAGCGACGAAGAAACTCATCAGGCAATATTATCACAGACGGTTTCTAATATGAACCATCTGTGAAGTCTACAATTATCATAGACGGTTTATGTTCAGAACCGTCTGTGATTCTATGATACTTCACAGTCGGTTCTTAATATGAACCGTCTGTAAAGTTTACAATTATCACAAACGGTTCGTGTTAGAACCGTCTGTAATACTTCACATACGGTTTTCAATATGAACCGTCTATGATATTACCTCTTCACAAACGGTTTTTAGCGCAGCCAGTAACACAGACGGTCTCTAAACCAAAACCGTCTATAATTGCATGTAATACATACGACTTTAGTCAACTGTCTGTGATGAGGCGTCCAGTATTAACCTTTTTATCATAGTGCATCCAACTAGTACTGTGTATTTGAGCATGCATGGTTAGGCTAGGTAGGGCCAAGGTCGAGCTATATCCAAACCAGCTTCGTTGGGCCATGATCGATAACAAAATTAGGTTGGCTCTAGACATGAGGGGCACCATAAAGCACAGGTTAGACGTGGCCAAGTTACGCCCGCCGGCCGGTCAGTATCCGACCGGTAAGCCAACTTGTGTGTATGTATATCGCCAACAGCCCGAACTTGAGCTAGCTAACTGACCCTTTGTTTCACCCACTTAATTTTTCTGTAGAGACATGCAGGCATTGTGCTGCATGCTTAGTTACTTAATTCGGCCCATGCATGTGCTGTCCTAATCCAGGCCCTCAAAGTCAGATCGACTGGTCCAAATCTGCAGGTGCGCGTGCATGAGCAGCAGGCTAGGACGGACGTCGGGTACCTTTCCACCGGACGCGCGCGGGCGGAATATGGATTCCTAGCTGTATACCCTCCTCTGTCTCGCCTCGCCTCGGCCTCGGCCGGTAGATGGACGGTTCAAGTCTGGTGTCGTTGGGGGTATCTCTCTTCCAAGACACTCTACGGTGACCTCATATCTGAAAGTCCCTCTCCTTCGGTCGCCTTCTCTCTCTCACGCGCGCGCGCACACACACACAGCAGCAGCAGCAGTTGCGAGCAGTGTGGTGGAACGTCCTCACGAATCAGGTTGCCCCATCTCCACTCCACCCCCCAAACGCTTTTCGTTTCCTCTTTCCTTTTCTTTTTCCCTCTCTCTCTCTCTCTCTCGTCTCTATACCTCCGTTCCAAACACGAACTCGAAGTTCGGTTGTATCAGCTCTCTCTCTCTCTCTCTCGTCTCTATACCTCCGTTCCAAACACGAACTCGAAGTTCGGTTGTATCAGCTCGCTCTCTCTCTCTCTCTCTGCCTGGTGTGATGTAGATCTCTGCACCACCGCGCGTGCCTGTATATATTCTATTGTTAATAGCTTAAGGTATTGGCAAGTGATCGTACATCTCATTAATTACAAAGAAGAAAAACATACCTAGTTTACCGAGTGACTGGCCGTAGCTAGCTTGCAAATGGTCAAATGGTGAACAGTAATATGCTTGGCCGGTACGTGTGAGTACGTACAGTAGCTGCACTGCGCACCGGTCGGAGAGGAGAATGTTGGTCGTGCCGCCTTTAAGCGCGGCCAAAGTACACGCACGCAGCTGCTTCTTTCTCTCCGCTCACATGCTGTTTTCGTAGCCATCGATCGGCGTGCATGTAAGCATATCTAATGTGTTTGGTGGTACTAATACTACGGCTGATCCGTCCTGGAAGACAAGTAGGTTTTCTTGGAACGCAAGCCTCGGTCGTGTTGGACTAGCTGTAGCAGCACTAGTCTTTTCAGACGTGTAAACACTAACCGTCGTCAACTATACTCAACTTAACATATACTACCATATATGTCAGACGGAGCACGATCGGTGGATGTATACGCAGCAACTTGCACTAGTATACGGGGCCCGGCCCGGCGGCCGTGCGCGCGCGCAGAGAATCCGGCGCCTAGTTTCCGGCCGGCTCACGTATACGAATTGCATGCCCAGACTCGAGGGCCAAGCAACCACCCATCATTCGGCCACATACCCCTCATCCTCCTCTCCTCTTATGATTTGTTATCTGCGTACGTGTTCGCGCACACATCCATAGTTAGGCATGCAGTAACCTCGTGTCTTGCTTGTGCTTCCATCGATCTCCATTGTGTCCTGTACTGTCTAGCTACCTGGCCTCTCGAGTCTCGACCTCTCCCTAGCTAGCTGCTGATTTCTTCTTCTTATTTTTATAGTTGTTGCCTAGAGGGCGAGCTCGCTCGTGGCGATCTTCTTGGGAAGCAACAACCAAAAGTTGGTCAGAATTCTATTCCTCTGTACCAGATAGAGAGAGAAACCAACAAGAAGCAGGGGTGGATTAGCTGCTAGTAGTACTTGCTTTTAACAGGGACAAGCTTCCTCCCTTTTTTTTCTCTTTGTTCTCTTCTCAGGCCGCTTTGTTCCCTCGCGGCGCTTGCCCTTCATCTTTCTTTAGCCATCTAGCGTCCCTCTCTTCTTTTACCCTGTCATTCCCCCCGGCCGGGCTCAGTCTCAATCTTGCCTTGTATGGGGGCGAGCTGCAAAGCTTAGGGGGGGGCAAGAAGAGGCTTTCTCTCGATCTCCTCCTCGTCTCGTAACCCCCTTGGTAAAAAGAGGAGGTGGTGAGAGGAGAGAGAGGGCGCCGGGCGAGATCGGCCATGACATGGTGCAACAGCTTCAACGACGTGCGCGCCGTGGAGAACAACCTGGCCTCCGCCGCGGCCGTCGCCGCGGCCAAGAAGCAGCAGGCCTCCTCCCACGTCAACCTCATCAAGACGTGCCCCGCCTGCGGCCACCGCGCGCAGTATGAACAACAGGTGCGTATATATATCTACTCCCATGACCTCATCATGCATGTAACTTTCGCTATCTTTGAACATGGCATGGCACAAACTGAATCAGTTGCAGGCTGCCGCGACGATACAGGATCTGCCGGGGCTGCCGGCTGGCGTGAAGTTCGACCCAACGGACCAGGAGCTGCTGGAGCACCTGGAAGGGAAGGCGAGACCGGACACCCACAAACTCCACCCCCTCATCGACGAGTTCATCCCCACCATCGAGGGCGAAAACGGCATCTGCTACACCCATCCGGAGAGGCTTCCAGGTATAATCAATTAATACCGCACGTTTTGCATCTGCTGGCTACGAACATGCATGTTCATCGTACACATGTGGCTGTTAGTCGTTGCATGCATGGTTACATTACATCAAACAGCTAGCAAAAGCGTGAGTTTTCAAAAGATTCAGATTTGGACGAGTCGAGAAAAAAAGGTATCAGATTAATTCTGTTTTCAAAATTCCTTGTTTTGACACAAGATTTGAGTTTTAGCTAGTCGTTTTCAATTTGATGACCTTGCTTAATTAGTATATCAATCATGCGTAGCAAATTAGTATGCATTTATGCACACTAACGTTATATATTGCTCCACATAAAACTATGTATAATGTTGTGTATTTTTTCCTTGTCAGTGTCTATGTATGGATACCAAACTATGCATCCGTGTATTCACTTGTATTTGTGCACGATACCGTATAAATATTGATGAAGGTTGCCTTTGAAGTAATTGCTTCTCCTACTTGGCATAAGTTTATTGTGCATAGAAAACGAAAGATTGAGACAACACAATGCTGTCAAAGGTCTACCTCATGCAGGACGCACGCAACATCAGATGAAAGGAAGTATAAACTTTGAAAGGACTTGTGATATGAACTGGTTTTCTCCCTATCTTTTTTAGATCTAAGTATTTTGTAATCTGAATTTCAGTCCATAATAATCCTTTTTTTGTGTGCGTAGGGTAGTCCTTCTATATGTGCAATAATAATTTACCGATAATTCATGCAATTTATACGTAGGATCTTTTTTGCTTTTGAAAAATGTAATATCTTTCCTCAAAGGTCTGACTTCCATCATGCAAGCAACAAAAACAAGACTAAAGAGCCATGTGATCACATGTATTTTATTTTGCAGCTATTCTCTCACAATCAATTTGTGATGGAAATATTGCACCGAAAGACACTATTTTACTTTATATTTTTACATAAATATTGCACAGTTTGCTAGAGTTCTAAGCTCATTTTATCTGTGTTGTTTAGGAAGGTCGTAGGATGATTATTGCTTCACAGCTGTCATGTAAAGTAGCACATTGTTGTCGTTTGTTATGAAATACTTATGGCACAGCCAATACTTTTTAAAACGCGTTATGGAAATCACTTGTTTAAAAATCTAAGCAATTTGTTTTTATAGGTAAAAATACAAAATAATTTTAAACAATCTAGTTCAGGGGACAGAGACAGTTGCTGAAGTCGGCCCAAATTAAACACCACCTTTCAACTGGGTCGGCCCATTTGTTTTAGGTTCACTTCACGTCTAATGCGCAAAACATGATACGTGAGAAGATGACTGTGAAGTCATTTCGTGCATGCATGCATGTTAAGTATCGGAAGATGATCTCCAGCTTCGTCTCTAAAAACAGGAAGATGATCTCCAGTCCCCCAGAAATGTACCAAAATTAAAGTTTGATTGCCTTGTAAGTCTGTAACTCATTCGCGATACGGTTAATTTCTTGATTTCAGGGGTCGGCAAGGACGGCCTAATCCGGCACTTCTTCCACCGCCCGTCGAAGGCGTACACGACGGGGACGAGGAAGCGGCGGAAGGTGCACACCGACGAGCAAGGCGGCGAGACGCGGTGGCACAAGACGGGCAAGACCCGGCCGGTGTTCACCAGCGGCGAGCTGAAGGGGTACAAGAAGATCCTGGTCCTCTACACCAACTACGGCAAGCAGCGCAAGCCGGAGAAGACCAACTGGGTGATGCACCAGTACCACCTGGGCTCCGACGAGGAGGAGAAGGACGGCGAGCTCGTCGTGTCCAAGGTGTTCTACCAGACGCAGCCAAGGCAGTGCGGCGGATCTACGGCGAGCAAGGACGCCGTCGTCGTCATCGCGGGTAACAACAAGGGTAGCGCGGGTACTGCTGATCATCACCATCACGAGGGTGGCCATGGTGGTAACAACAACAGCATACTGAAGGAAGCAGGCATCGTAGATTTCTACAGCCCAGCAGCACTAATCGGCTACAACCAGGCGGCTCCTAACAACAGGGCGGTTGCTTCTGCTCACTTGATGCCTAACTTTCAGGTGCACACAGGAGGGGCATACTTTGGTCCCTGATCGAAGAAGAAATGCAAAGCCAACTAAAGCAAAGCAATTCTATTTGTTGACTCAGATATAGGTTAGAGGGATGGAGAGAGACGCAGGCTGATAATGGCACTGGCAGGCGTGGCATAATTTACTACAGGTGAAAAGAGTTTACTAAACCTAAACGGTACTACTGGACAATAAGAAGGGGGAGGGTTGATCGGTTGAGTGCGTGGCTGCACAGATGTTGAAGCGTAGGGATCGATCGATATTGTTACATTGTTCATTATTATACGTATACATAACTTGACACGCTCAATTTTTTGTTTAATGATCTGTTGTTCCGTAATAAGAACGGTGAAGTTTAATATTGTACATTAATCGCACTCAACTAAAGGACTTTCACATTTTAGTTACGTTGTTGATGTGTAAATAGTCGTTTTGGGCAGGTGCATACATGCGCTAGGATGGCCAATTACACGAGCCGGCCAATTAAACAGCGAGTCTTAATTTTTGTATTGCAACAAGCTAGTGTTTGATAAAAAGGACGACTAGAGGGGTGAATAGGAGCACCTATCTTTTTCGTCGTCGTCGTTATTTAATTTTTTCTTCACTCCAATAGCTATGAAAGAAATGAAGATCAAAGCACAATAACACAATAGAAGTCTTGCGTTGAATCTGGAAAATCCCCATGACAAAGCCTCTCGACTGGTCTCACCGCCAAAGCTTGGCTAATGTGATCGCCGGCTACAGGGACAACAGTCCGAAGTAATATCAAATCGTCCTAACTTTTGATTTCAAGATTCAAACTCCCCTGACATTTCAAATATAGACCATCAAGAAGGTCAGAAACCTATTCCAATCGACGATCGGACGATCGAAGCCAAGGTTCTACAAATTTCTTAATCAAGGTTAAGAAAGCACGAAAACTGGGGAAATTAAACTTTGATAGAAAAGCTTGCTCATGGGTGGAATATGGTCAAGATGACCTTAGATCAATTTTCACAAGTTCTAGTAAGCTAGATCACAGCAAAAGATCAAATCAAAACCTAAGGAACACAAAAATCCCAAAGGCACCAGAGAGAGAGAACAAGATAGAACTCATCTTAGGGCAAACTTGTTTGTATTGATTTAAGGGATTGTTAGTTTATAACCACTCTATTATGGAGAACAAAAGCTCAACATTTGAGTATTCAATCAATCCATCTCTCGCAAACCCTAGCCTCCTCTATCTCCCCACTTTCCCTAAATTACAAATTAGGGTTTCCTAGGCTTGAGTTCATAAGTGCAATCCTACCTTCTCATATTGAGAATATTCAATGTTGATGGCAGCTTTCAACAATGGCCCAAGTTGATAAGACTCAAGTTGACGTTTTTCTCAATGGCGGTAGCTTTTATTTCCCACTCCTTGGTGTTGATAGCAACTAAGAGATGGGTTGATAGCAACCAAGAGAATATTCAATGTCAACCGCTTTCAGATGGTTGAGCATCTTGTTGAAGTGAGTAAACACGTCATCAATGCTCTCTCCTGGAAGCATCTCGAATTTGTTGTACTCTGGCTTGTAGACCGTTTGACACACACTACTACAGAAAGCCTCATCACAGACGGTTCGGAACCGTCATCACAGACGGTTTCCAAGCGTCTGTGTAAAAGTACGTCTGTGATAACATGCGGTTATCACGCATGGTTTTGAGCGCCTGTGATAAAGCTATCACGACGGTTGAACAAGAGCCGCTCAGTGAAAACAGCTATCACAGACGGTTCGGAACAAGAACCGTCTGTGATAATCAATTATCACAGACGGTTAGTTTTTTATTGCAAAAAATATATATTGCCATTTCATGGATACACTCATACACATACAATGCCATTTTCAAAGCCTCCCAAACATGGATTCATTGATACACATACATGGATTCCCAACTCCTAAGCCTCCCAATAAATTTCTCAAGCCATGGATTCATGGATACACGCATACACTCGATCATATACAAGTACCAACAGAAGTAGAATTTGGAGGAGAATCTAACAGAAATCTAGATATGAATCTAACACAAGTACCACAAGCTCATACATACAAATCTGGATCTGAATCTAATGGAACCTCATATACAAAAGTACCAACAGAACCTCATATACTAGAGACATCGGCGTCGGAGGAGGACTGGAGGAGCTCGGCATCGGCGTCGGCGTCAGAGGAGGACTAGAGGAGGTCAGCGTTGGTGTCGGCGTCGACTCTCAGCTGTTGGGGGGGAAGACCACGTCAAAGGTTGGGGATCATGGAGCAAGGAGGACCAGAGCCTGGAGGTGTAGCGGGGTCGTGAGGCTGGGAGGACCGGAGGAGCAGCTACACACCGGAGCTCGGAGGAGGATCGCGAGCAAGGGAGGACCGAGCCCAGAGGAGGACCGGGACTGCGGGAGTGCGAGACTGAGCACCCAGAGGAGGTCGGCCATAATATATAAGGACATATTTTGCCTCCCGCGCACGCGTTCAAAATTTTCAAATTCCCGCGTTGCGAATCACAGACGATTTCATACAAAAACCGTCTGTGACGACAAATCACAGACGGTTCGTATCACGAACCATCTGTGATGAGTTACTCATCACGAGCGGTTCTTATCTGAACCGCTCATGATGATAACCTCATCACGCAGCGGTTCGTATTAACAACCGTCTGTGATTTGGATTTTACTATAGCTTTAAATTTTTCTTACTCTCTGATTTTACCATGGCTTAGAATTTTCCTTACTCTCTGATTGCAGCGCTCCCTCGACCTTCCCCAATCGCCGATTGCAGCGCTCCCTCGCCTGGTTGCCATCGCCACGACGTCCCCGTCGCGCCGCCGTAGGCTCTTGTCGCTGGACCACTTCGGCCACTCCCCGTCGTCACCGAGCATACTAGTGAGTCGCACCCATTCACCTCCACGGCCGGCCGCCGCTTACCTTGGCCGCGCTGCGACAGTGCAGCTCAAGCCATGCCACCGCCACCCCTAGCTCCATTAGCCCTCAGGGAATCCATTTTTGTGGGTCGTCGCCACCTAACTGTCGGCGATGAACGCCACCCGCAACCCCCTGTATGTGTTCCTGTAGTTCCATACAATTAAGCTTAAGTTAGATATCATGTGATGGTATTTATTCTTTATATAAATGATTAGCCCTGCAAGTCAGTAGATACGTTAGTCCAGTTGACAGGATTAACCTGTCAATCGTGGGAAACATTGAATATTTTTATCTTTATGCTTTTGTCTAGATTTTTTAATCTGGTTTTTTAGTCTAATTTTTTTCTATTTTAAAACTAGTTTTGATCTGGACAAGAGGTTTGTAGGGTGGGTGCTTTTGTGCACGAGATTCGGGTATCGTGGAAAGACTTGTACGGATCGTTAAGGATCGAACTTTGGGCTATCAATCCAAGTACCATACGTATTTCCACACGCGGGTGGGAACCACTTGGTCAAGTAAGGGGAGGGTCATATTGAGTTGGAATGCAGGTGGTGTAAGGACGTATTGTATTTGATCAGATGTTCCATAGGAATCTAGTGTAATACTATAATGTGCAAAGGAACACTATTTCTTATGTTGGGGAGGGGTTTCCCCACATACTAACTGTCTTACACTGGCATCTCTAATACAACATGGGAGCCCTCTTAGCATTTGCAATATGCAAATCGTACTAAGTGGGACTCACTCTCATGGGTGGTTCAACTCAATAGGATTTTCTTGCTGAAAAATACCGAGTCTTAATTTTCCCGGCCGACATACCTAAGGAAGTGTGTTATTATCTGAAGGTTTACGAGCTGATAAAGTTGTGTGGGCAAATATGTACTCCCCTGTAGGGATTAATCTATTCGAATAGTCGTGTCCATGGTTACGGAAGAGCTTGGATTTGAATGACATCATTGTTAGACTTATAATTAAAAGGCAAAATTAGCTTAATGGCATCGCGTTGGGACGTAATCAGAGGAAAGACACTTCGTTTGTGACACACTAGAAAATAACATCGCGAACACCAAAAATTATGTCGAATGACATCACCGTTAGTTACTTCCGTTTGTAGAATTTTTCAAATATAGAAATGGAGCTCAAAAAATTATTTTTTTTGGAGCCTCCCTACATATAGTTCAATTACTTGTGTATTTTATACATTCTGATTTTATCTCTTAAATTTATTTAAGTATATTATTTGTAGGAATTTTCTAATATAGAAATTAGGTCCAAATTTTATGAAAAAATTCACGCTCTTTACACAGTGGACTTGATTGTGTAATTTTTTTTTCATAATTTTTAAAGAATTAATTAATAAAATTTCATAATGTCCACCGTAAGGAGTGTACTATAGAAAATGAAGTCCAAATATTATGAAAGTGCATTAATTAATTTTGTAAAAATTTTTAAAAAATTACACAATCAAGTCCACTGTGTAAGGAGCGTGTAAAAATAATTTCATAATATTTGGACCTCATTTTCTATATTATAAAATTTCTACAAATAGTATATTTAAATCAATTTTAGAGATAGAATCAGAATTTATAAAATTTGGAAAAAACACAAGCAATTGAACTCTGTCAAGAGGCAGCTCAAAAAATTTGAGTTCCATTTCTATATTTGAAAAATTATGCAAACAGAAGTAATTGACAACGATGTCATTTAGCATAATTTTTTGTGTTCATGATGTTATTTTCCAATGCGTCATGAATGGAGTGTCGTTCCTCCGATTACGTCTCAACACGATGTCACTGAGCTAATTTTCCCTAATTAAAATTGACACGGGTAACAACTTGGTATCGACATGGCAGGTATGTCATGCATTTTAGTTTATCAAAGTGGGCTGCCACCTTGGTATTGTTCGATTTATGTTTACATCATTGTCATTTAAATTCTTTTGTAAAAATTGTGTTTCACAAATGGCATTTACAAACTATATGTGTAGGATAAAAATTGGCTTTTATGCAAAACTTATGCCACTAAAGTCTCTCCTTGGTCAACCTTTAGCATGTATAATTTCTCCTCCTTTGGATAGGCTCTATCATACACATTTTTTTATTAGTTTATGTAAGACTTGCGAGTACCTTTTGTACTCAATCGGATTGTCCACTTGTTTCAGGTGAAAACGTCGCTCGAATCGGTTTAACTATCACCCCATTTTTGAGTGATTGCGGCAGATACGACGGCTTTAACTCTAGTTGGTTGCTTGTGGGTATGGACATGTCAATCTGGGTATTTACCTTTATTTCCACGTTTTATTCCGCTGCAATTTATTGTCTGATGTTTAGTTTTGGCCAGTTAGCTCTTTTATACAAAATTTGGCCATACTAATCGTTGAGAGCTAATATGAGACGCATATCCGGGGATTGTGCCTTCTGTGCAATCACTTGACTTGAAACAGATTCAATTTTGGGGTCCCCACATCTTTGATCCCCTTGTTTGGGTGGCTGCCAAATCCATGTGAAACAAGAAAAGGAGACATTCTCAACCTTTGGAAAGTCATGGTATGGTCAGATATCACCCAAAGATGTTGTACAAGTCACGAACTACTCAAGATTGTCAACTCTTGCGCGAACTCTTGCGCGACGTTCTGGACAGCTTGTGCAGCATCCAATCAACTTGCAATAACTTGTAAAAAGCTCCAAATCAAGTGCAGTTTGATCTATTGGAAAGTAGACTTGATACGCTTTCCAAATATATGTATTATGCACGTTGAAACCTTCTGATTTGCTGCAGATATTGTAACACCCCGATTCCCAGAATCGGGATGTTAATATTTAATTTGGCGATATATTAAATTTTTGACTATGTTCTAGAAATTTTTCCAGTGTTTAATCGAAAGGTTGCCTTAAAAATCAAATTTTTCCAGTGTTTAATCGAAACTTTTAGAGATGGAGGAAGAGTAGGTGATTGAATGGCCATATCGTGGATGGTAACGAGGATTGATTATGAGATTTATCTTTAAGGGAATAGTTGTCCCAAGGATGATATAATTGGATCAGTTAGAGATGATTAAATGTGGCGGTTGGAACTAACTAATACTTGAGCATAAGTAGATTGTGGAAGACATCGAGTTAATCTTGTTTAATTGAACTAAGATTATTGTGGATAACTTGATTTGTACAAAGTTAGTGATTCAAACTATTTGGATTATGGATGGATTACAAACTCATCTAGGGTGGATGATCTCTTTAATGATTTGATATACCTAGGTCGGAGTTGACTTTGGATAAAGGAGGTATATCTTTAACCTTGGATAATTGTGTTGATTTTTATGATTGAGTAGATCCTACAAAAGGGATGAGTGGATTATACTTTAAAAGATTGATTTGAAGTAATCGGAGAATTAATTATTGCAAGTGGATTGACCACGCTAGCAAAAGGATTGAGAAGCATAAATATAGAGGCATTGCTTGAAGAAGCGATTTGATCTTGCTTGGACTTACCCTCTTTTAAGAATTTAATTTGTTGTGAGAAAATTACTGAAAACAACAAATAATTGATGGATAGTTGATAGAATATATCAATAGGTCGATTATAAGCATTGAAATACGGTTCTTTAGTGCTCATGATTTGAAAGTTATATTGGAGATACCCTATGATAGGAATTTATAAAGCGGGTGTACTGTCATATGTGAGCAGTATGGTGGATTCACTTAGGATTATCGGTGTTCCAAAGAATGTGATCGAGATTGGAACCATGATTTATCTTGTTAGAATGGATTAATAGATGTTTGTGCTCACTTCTATATTGTTAAAATTTAGAAGTAAATCGATGCCCTTATTGGAAATCAAAGAAAACCTAGGAATTTATGGTGGTTTGGAAGAATACATCGAAGTAAGTAATTTCGGAGGTTAACATATAAATTGTAGAACGAAAGATTGGAATGTGCTTGCTATAGACTAAATATGATCGGTGGATTTTAATTGGATGAGTACAACAATTAGAGTCTACCACCACCAGACCAAAGGTGTCGAGATAGTGGTGGTATGGGTTGAGGATCGAATCATTTGGTCTTTGGAAAGAAGATCGGATTTTAGCAAAGCGACCAAGTCTTTCTGCACCCTTTTCTTTTCCGTCCGAATCTCGGGGATGAGATTTTTTTTTTCTAAGGGGGGAGGTTTGTAACACCCCGATTCCCAGAATCGGGATGTTAATATTTAATTTGGCGATATATTAAATTTTTGACTATGTTCTAGAAATTTTTCCAGTGTTTAATCGAAAGGTTGCCTTAAAAATCAAATTTAATCAATTAAAAGGTTATATATATATATACAATAAATTATTCTGATTTCTTGTTTTGCATGCATCAGAAAAATCATGTCATCCTGCATGCCTTAGTATCTTTGCTTTCTTTTCTGGTTCGGCCGACTGCAGACGTTTCGCGTGCGTGTTCTTGTTTTTCCCTAACTTCTCTCCTCGCAATCACAACCGAGAATCAAGAATCCGACAACGCATGTCATACCGTTGCGATTGTGGTCTCGAGAGCTTCCCAATTTGGCGGTTAGTTCGCACATGCAAGATCGTTGGAGCAAGCCGGAGAAAAGAGGAAGAACTGTACTGCTATTCTCTTCCGAGCAAACAGGAACTTCAAAGATTTTTAGAGAGCATCACACTCTGGATAAATTCCTGAAAATTTTACCTAAGCATCAACATTATGTCAGGAACCTTCCATAAAAATTTCGTGATTTTTGGAGTTAGGCAACTATGTTTAAAAATTATCGAACTCCCCGCTGCCATTTATTTTTCCCAAAACCGAACACTGTTCATTCCGAAATTTTTTCTCCCAGCCGAATCAACCACAACCACTCACCCACACTCCCCAATCCAAGTTTATTTTATAACTAACTACCATCCCCTGCCACCTTTCCCCTCCTTTACACAGCCATTTCTACCCCCCATTACTCAATACTTTAACCAACCATTCAACCACCCATTCTACCCAGCCATCTTTCTTCTCTACGCCATATTCTTCTCCCCAACAGAGAACAGCCATTTCTCTTTCTTGAGCTCAAGCCAAACCACCTTCTCTCCTCCCAAACACCACCAAGAACCATGAAAGCTTCAATGCATGTCATACCACTGTGATCCCCTTCACCTAGGCATTCCATTCATCCAATTAGATTTCGCATGCGCAACCGTTTGAGCCTTTTTGGAGAAGGGGAAGGGGAAGAAGAGAGGATGGACTGGTGCATGCAGTGGCAAGATGGAGGTGGTGGCGTGCTGCTAGGTGTCCTTGGTGGTGCGCCGAGGCGCGTGAGATGGCATGGCAGCTCGGCGACATACACGTGGAGGCGATGCGGTGGCTGTATGAGGCGCTGCATGCGTGGGCGCGAGGCCAGCGAGCAAGGCGGCCTTGCGGCCGACGGAGGTGCGGCTCGATGATGGCCACATCCGGCTCGGCCGGAGCAAGGAGAAGGCGGAGGCGATGAGTCAAGGCTGGTGGAGTAGCGGCAAGGCGACACGGACTTCGTCGAGCTGCTGCAGCGGCGGCCCTGTGGGTGGCCAGCAGCTGGGGCGGCGTCGGCGCGGAGGCGCAGCTAGCACAAGCATGCCGCGGCGAGGCATGCAGCAGCGGCATGCGGCCAGGCTCGACGCCTCGACGGCATCGGCTTGGTCACAGCTTGTTAGTTGGCAGCAGCTTGGCGCCGAGGTGAAGGAGCCAGTGGCCTAGCGCACGGCGTGGTGGCGACATGCGGTGCGCGGTCGCGGCGGTGCGTGGGTGGCCGGCGACGCCGCGTGCGATGGCGGGCGCCATGGGCTGGCCGAGGCTGTTGGAATTAATGTTGTCATGCTTAATGTTCTCCATGTTTAGTGGTGTGTTCGAGGTGGAGTAGAGGAGTTACATGCACCAAGGAACTAGTCTTTGCCATTGCATGCATGTTAAGTGTGCGTATGTTAGTTAAGTGCGTGTAGATGTTTTAGTTGTTTTAGTAGGCCGAGTCATAAGACCGCGTTGTATGGCTTATGAATAGGTTTGTGTGCTTGCATGTAGGAGGCGACGTGCGTAGCTAGCGAAGTCATGACGCATGAAGCTCAGTAGGAAGCGGTCCAGGTCGTTTGGACTGCACGCATGCATCGAGTCCTTGCCTGTGTTATTTAGACCTTGTTTTCAGCTCGTTGAGTGGATTGAATAAGAGAAGAAGATTAGTAGACGCATTCTAGTTTTGGAGTGTGTCCCGCTGCTCCCATTCGTGTGTATGTTACACAAGCTGAGAGAGAAATGGGGAGATCAATAAAAGATTGGGAGTGTCTATACAACATGCGACTGATTTTTTCTTGGAAATCAGTCACTTTTTGAGCCATTAGATGAAGATCCAATGCTCCAGATATCACCCTCACTTCTATATCCCTAATCTAATCTCACTTCTCATCCTCTCTCCCTCTCTCTCACCAATCACATAGCACTAAAATTGAAAGATGTATAGCAGTTCTCTAAAAGATTTCTAGCAGAGGCTAGGCGGCACGTCGATGCTTAGGCGACTATTGTTGGACTAAAATCTTGTCTAGTAGTAATTGCATATATGCGTTGCATGCATGAGTTATGTTTGCCGGGCTGCATGTAGTTGAATATGCATGATTTTCTAGTCATTGAGTCTTGAAGCAAGAAGCAGAGTAGTTAGTGGTTTATTTTGTCTGCATGTATCAATGTCAGTTAGTGTGTTAGTTGCCTTGTAGTTGGCCGAGTCCATCCTAGTAAAAGTGCTAGATATAATTTGCATATTATTAGTGGTCAGTTTACATGTAGGCTAGTACTTAGTCACCCTAGTTAGTAGGAGCATGATTGAGTGCATGCGGCGGCATCGGGATGACGGACGCGAACAAGAAGCTGGGCGACACGTGGACGCAGATGGGTTCGACAACGACTACGGCGAACGCGGAGCCGAGAAGATGTCATCCGGTGATAGTCACATGACTAATGACTAGTGCTGCGGTAATATTCTTAGCGAAGATTTCGTTAACTCGTTTATGATAATTAGTGGTCTTTGTTGCATGATTATCATGAGCATTGCATTGTACTTTACATACATGTTTAATTGTAAAAATGTTTTGGTGGCTTAAGACCAATGCGACTCTCCAGTTAAGTCTTAATTATGCGTAGGCGTGATCATGTATCGATATATTGGTGAATGCGAATAATTAGGTTATTGTGGCGGATTATGTGTATTGTTGATCGGTGGATGTTAGATTAAATGTACATTGGATTATTCGATCAGATGATAATATTTTGGAGTCGCATGGAAAATTTATGGTGATCTTTGGATGATGAACTAATTGGAGGTTTTCCCTCACATTGGATTAGTAATTTTAGGAGTTAGAACGTATGAGGATTTATTACTTGATGGATAGCTTATGTGAGGATATTTAATGAGATATGGAGGTTGAATCGGATGATTTATATAATCATGAGTAGATTGATCGGTTATCTTAACTAATAGTTATGTGAGTCGTAGATGATAGAACTTGGAGAAGGTAGCAATGGATTATTTGGTGGTGGTTAAGTATTTAGATTTGCTATGTAATTAGTAGATAACTCATATGTGCCGAGTCAATGGAATTGTGCCCTATTGGACTAGTAGATAAATGATTATTAGTCGATCGTAGAGGCACATATGTGATTGGATTGGTAGATGTTGTACACGACTAGTTCAGGGATATGGATATGAGTTTATCTATTAGTGAGCTATTAAATGTCGGACGTGCAATTAAATTGTAAAGCTCTTTAGGTGTCGGTTGGTCAAATAAACATCAATCGGTGGAAATTTTGGTATATGCGAGGGTGATTTGCCGAGGAGAGACTAGTAGAGTTAGATAGTTAGTATTAGCTTAAATAGTATATCGGAGAACGATTGATGGATTTAATCGTGGTCTTATGCTCACGAGTCGGTGGATTTCGTGTAATTATCGGATAGGTTGTATAATTGGAAGATCGTGAGTTCGGGCATCACACGATGGATTGACTACCTTGATAATGCCTTAGTGGATGTTAGTATAGGATTTAGATCAAGACGTGAGAATATAATTGGAGAGTGTTATGCATGTGATTGGATTCGACACCGGAGAATCGGTTAAGTTTATGCTTATGAGAAAGTTAGATTGTCGGTAGATGTTCTCCCTTTAGGAAATAAATTGAAAAGAAAAGAAAATACATAGACCCCACTTGTCATGGCAGAGGCTAGGTCATCCTACCTATAAAAATTATTTAATGCAGTAGCAAAATCAGAAAAGAATTATTTTTATACGAAAAAGTCTTTTAACTTCAACAATTCATAACTAATTTATATGAACTCTAAATGGGGTGATTCAATTCTTATTGATCATAATTTTAATTACCTTTCATGCCATGTAAAGCTTACCCCTACCACTGTTCTACAAATTTCCGCGAAACAATTAAATTTGGATGAACAGTAACAGAACATTGATTTTCAACATTTTTCAAAGATCTGATTTTCAAACTACTATAACTCTCTCATATAAACTCCAAATGGAATAATTTTTATACCTAAATTCATTTAAAATCATAATATAGCTACTGTATAAATTTCATGCATTTTGGAGCAATTTGAGTTTTGGCTATTTCTGTGTTTATTCGATATCGCTTTCTATAGATTCCGAGTTGCCGGAAGTAAGAGAGTACGTAACCGAGAGTGAGCAAGTGAACTACCAGCAAGGCAAGCATCCTTTGAACTTTCTTTTGCATCATATTTGATCCCAATTTTGCTAGGGTAGATGCAATGATAATTGCTTGCATGATAGTCTTATATTGTCGCTATTTTTGTTATGAATGGTTAGACACATCCTATTATCTTGTCATTGAGGCTATCCATGAATTATTCCATTACTGAAATGCTATGGTAGGATGAGTGAAGTAATGTTGTTCGAGTTTGCTTAGTCGCAAGTCTAGAACCGGTAGTTTGATTGTCGGGAATAACCCGACAATTATGGGACAAACACAACTCTCTTGATATACTTTTGTTTCAGATCTTCGTATCTGTTTTATAAGTGAAATTTTGTCATTTTTAAATGAGCTTTTGGTCTGGACAAGTGTTGGTTAGTGATGGTGCCTTCGTGCACGAGATTTGGGTATGTGGTTTGGCTTGTCTGGACAATTAAGGACCGAACTTTGGGTTGTTGCGATTCAAGCAAAACTCGTACTATCACACGCGGTATATGGGTGCCGTATGGTTAAGTAGGGGGAAGGTTTTATTGTGTTGAGTCCCACGGTGGTGAAATTGTAAGGGCATGGGACCGTGAAATCCCGTGTTCCTTTTGGGCCGATAGGATGTGGGCGTTAACGTCTTTTGTTTCCTAGGATATATAGGATGGAGGCGTTAACGTCTTGTGTTTCCTAGGAGCCATGGGTTGAGGGACTTAGCTCAATGGGATCTTCTTGCTAAAAACGATCGTATCTCGATTTACCCGGCCAGCATACCATAGGAAGTATGCTATATTCGGAGGCATCTGGAGGCTTACGGGCTAATCAAGTCGTGTGGGTAAAGTAGTACACCCCTGCAGGGTATAAATCTATTCGAATAGCCGTGTCCACGGTTATGGACGACCACTTGAAATTTGTGGCTGCTTATTGTTAGACTCTTAATTAAAATTGTGGTTGAACTTGGTATTCGTCATGAACGGGATGTTCATGTGTTTAGTACATCAAAGTGGGCTGTCACTTGGGTCCTTGTATGATTCAATTGTTTATTACTGAAATGCTTTACTATATGTTTTACTTCTACTTCAAATCTGATTTTAAAATGGGCACATGAAAACTAGTATGTGTAGGATGTTAATTGTTGCGTCTCTTTCGCAAAACTAAACCAATATGAGCCATCCTTTGAATGACCCTTATGCATAACTATTTTTATTTGTGTAAGACTTGCGAGTACACTTGTACTCAGCCAGATGTTTGCTGGTCTTTTCAGGTGAGGAAGATTATGAGTATGACGATCTCGTTAGTGTTGACTTGGGTGACACTAACGAGTAATGTGCTATCATTTAACCCCCAGTCGGTTGCCGATGGGTGATGGGCATACCACTACTGGTCTTTTGCTTTATTTATTTACTTCCGCTGCTACTTGATACTTCACTTTGAATTTGGCCGGTCGGCCGTATGTAATAAGCTGTAGACTTTAACTATTATGTAGTATGTCTTTTTATCTCTTGTTGTATGCGTTGTATGGATGTAACCAACGTTGGATGAGATATGAGTATATTGGTCATTGATCTTGGGAGCCAATATAAGTCATACTCGTTGTTAATGGATCCCCATTTAACTCACTAAGTGTAGTTCTTCGAATCGGAAGAGAATCGACAATCATGTAGCGTTCGCAAAGGAGCAGCACGCATGATCGTTGAGGCTCTAGTATTCGGCTAAGCCTCTCACTTAGATAGAGTTAAATTGGAAATTCATTTACCGGAGACTCGTAATTATGTCCCTAAGACCTTGTCTAATCTCGGTCTTATGGAGATAATTACCGGGGTCCCCACAGATATCATCGTAAACTACACCATCTTCGGTTCCTCTCATGCACCCCTGCCTCTCACGAGACGCATGCTATGTTTGTGAGCATTAAAAGACACCAAGAAATATCATGTTCTTGATCTCCCCATGATTCTTCTCCTTTGAACCTAATAACAAACGATGACTCACTATTAGGTAGTATAAAACTCTCATTAAAATTAAAAGAAATTTCGTTAAGAAGTAGATTCACATGTTCATTGAGTTTTTGTTGCTCTTCAGTTCTTTTGGTACGCTTATGTTGTTACGAGATATGGATTGAAAACACTATGTAGAATAACATAGCCGCATCACTCCCCGTGTGATCATGAGGTCGCCATCTAATGACTCTGTTTCGTACTTCCTGAAGAATATGTCATCGTCGCCTTCGTCAAGCTCCCAGATTAGAAGTGTCCCTTGTAAAGAATTAATTACGTCGTCATATAGGTACGGCGATGGCAATATCACCCATTTTGCATCCCTCCGACGAGTGTGCACAAGCTTGTTCCAAGGACCATGGATCATCATGACAAAGTACTTGCCAGAACTGTTGTCCGTAATGGTACGGCTTTGCTGAGGAAACGCAACAGCATTTCATCTGCAGATATCTCGACGGACTGCCGTCCGTACTCAAGGTTGCGCTCCGGCCAATGGGGCTTCCATGAACGAACCGTTCCTTACATAGGAACCGGACTGCGTTGTTGCTCTCTGTTCTTGGGAGGACTTCGAAGCGGCCAATGGTAGCGATGGACGGTAGCGAGAGCTGGATGCCGGTGAGGCGGTGATGGGGTTGAGGAGGCGCACTCCGCGCTCCACATCGGCGGTCACAAGCCAACCATTGGTTGAGCCGATCCATATGCTGCTCTGAATGGCTCGGCCACGGTCAGATCAGTGCCTCCCGGAAGCATGCGCCACGGAGGCGGTCGCTCAAGGCCGTTTCTGCCGCCCGCTTCCACGCCTTGCAGACGGCGCCGAACCTGAGCCAGTCAAGGAGGCGGAGGCGGAGGCGGAGGCGGAGGCGGACCACGAACTCGATCGGGTTGTCCACTGGAAGTCCGGCCCAATCCATGGAGGCTTAAGACAGCTTAGTTTAGCTAGGTTCTGAAACGAGAACATCGCAAGCGCAAGGGACTAACTGATCGTGTCATGCATACATGCTCACGTCTGGTCATAGATATGTAGGACATGAGCCTATCCGAGAGGGAAACGGTTTTGCTGGTGTTACACGGCCTCTTGTCCTCGCGCATGTCCTATTGGGAGCCCGATCACCACCTGCCCAAAATATGGGGACGGATGCCGAGATGCATGAGCCTCGAGGTAACCTCCCTGGCGTCCGTGCGCAATGCCAACACTCTCCGCGCGCTCTCTTGCGCTCGCAGTCGCAACTCGCAGGGCCAACCGTGCGTGCCGCTGGGAGTCACGGTCACGGAGCAGGCTACCCACTGCCGAGTAGCCTGGGTCGAGGCGCGCTGCTGCTTCCTCTACGGAAGCATCTCGGTGCACGACCCGGAGTACAGATGACGTGCGCGCGGGTGTCGTCGGATGCCCCATCCTACGGTTCACATCTGACGGGCTGAGCAATGGCTTGGAAGTGGAACTGGGGTTGGGAGGTGAGATTTGCTTGTACTGGACCAGCCCACTAAGAAGGGCACTGGGCTTTCACCCTTTCGTGTCATGAAACATGCATGCATGCATCTTTTGTTTTGTTACCGCGGGAGAAATGATAAATACGGATTCTCTCTCTCTCTCCATCCACATAGACACATGATGAATTTACTAAGGGAAGTGTTATCGTATGTTTTTTTCGAAGTGCAAATTTGGAAGATGGCAGACAATGCATCGGTCTCAAAGTTTCAGCACCTCTGCAAAAGGAAATCGTGCACTTACTTTTAAGCAAGTGTAGTTGCTACAAGTTGAGTGCAGAAACATTTCAGTTACAGAGTACAGACTGCAGTGTATAGAAAATTAGAAAAAAGAAATCCTCATTTCAGAGTTGAATGAATCTAGGTGATTACTCCTGTTAGGCTGTGACCTATATGCATGCATCTATATATCTTTTTGTCGTTCCTACAGGCACCCAAACCTAAACTTCCAGGCCACTTTTGGCAACATATAAGCTACAAGTACTGATTCCATGCGGCCTCGTATGGGAGTATAGGATGAATCAGAGCTAATGCATATATATTGGTAGCATGATGATCCTTATAAGCCGGAAATTAACAAGACATATCCTGGCCCCAATAAGAACGAAAATAACATGCAATGAGGGACAAAAGGTTCAACTAACTGGCTAGAATTGGTTCTAGTGTGGCATTTTCATAACGTTTGTCGTACAAATTAGTAGGTTCCATATCAATCACATTGCCCTGTAACTTAACATAAATGGCACTTGTCCTCTTACTCCAATTAGCACGCACTTAGAAAATAAGACGTGTACTTCGAATATGATACTGCCTGTTCTTTTTTACTTTACCTTTTTTTTTTTTACTTTTTACGGTCATCCGAATTTGGCTATTACTTTTTATACATTTATATTAATATATACCAATAAAATTATAATATTATGAAAGTATTTTTGATAACAAATCTAATGATATAATTTTTATATAGCTAATCTAGATAGTTTTAAATATATTAATAATCAAACTTTAGAACATTTGACGGCAAGGATTCTAGAACGTAAGCCAAGTAAACAAAAACGTGGGACTAGTTACCCAAATTAATTTTGATGTGAATATACTCGGCTTAGATAGACAAATCCAAAAGGTAAGGTCGGTTGCCACGTAGTCTCAAATGCAGAGAGCCATACATACATGCATGGCTATCGTTCCTGGCTTGCTTAATTTAACCTCTCTTTTGTTAAGCACAGGCTATCAAGGTCCTTGAAGCGGCCTTTGTATGGTCTAGATAGCCTCCTGCATGCAAGCTAGTTACTTCAGTTTCAATCGGGGCAGATGGTATGAAGCATGCATTAACCACGTACGGTTACAACATTCAGTAGTACTGGCGACTAGTACATGTTTTTCACCGTCTAAACACATACTATCACACAATCAACAGCTGAGATCAATGTGACCATGCTTTTTTTTAACCAAGTGTGACCATGCATTTTTTAAGCCAAGTGCGACCAAGCATCAAACATAAATTACGTAACCTACCCTAGCTTCATCGATGTGAAATCCACGAGTGGTACTTGATCGTTGATTTTTTATCCAACAGAGCTATGATCGGGTCGATCCAGCCTCCGGCCGGCCAAACAGCTTCGCTCACCTGCAAAAACCGGCGAACCTCTGCGAGCGTGTTGCAAGCTAGCCGGGCCCACCCGCATGCTCCATCTGGCTGCCATGTGCAAGACTGGACCACGTACGGGAGCCAGCACGAACGACGTCAGCACTGGTACTCCACACACGTACGTACGTACGGACTGCCGTATACGTGCGGACCGCTTGAAACTTCCGAAGTTTGGACGGTATTGGCCCCTGAGCCACTGTAATTCCTAAAATAGCTCTGTTAGCATCAAATTTTCATTTTTAGCCCCCTAGTCGCGTCTACTGCGGCCGTGAAACGCAGCTACCGTCCTGCTGCGCCGGCCGACGCGCAGTTAGCTCTGCCTCTGCGGCAAAAGCGGCGAGAAGAGCCGCCGCGCCACTCGAGGCTTGCGGGCGGGCGATCGGCGAAGGCGGCGTGCGCGGCGGCCATACAGGCCTCACGCGCAGGCGCGCAACGAGCGGGCTGCGCAGAGTGGAGACTCTTTGCGCGCCGCGGCGCGCGCAGTGCCTCTCGCGATCCGTGCGCGCAAAGCGTACATCTTGCTGCGCGACGCAAAGAAGAAACTTCTTTGCGATGCGTGGCGCATAAACACGGGGGCTCTTTGCCTAGCTAGGCATAGGCGGAACTTAGTGAGGGCTGATATGGGCGATGGACACCCCTTCAATTTTCAAGTCTTTGAAAAAAATGGATATTAGGACTAGGAAATGTTTGAACATGTAAATGATCACCTCTTTCATGTGAAGTTCATTCTATTTGAGGTGTTGGCCCCTACTTAATTTGTGGCCAAACTCCGCCACTTAGCTAGCTTCTCCAATAACCTTTTCGGGTAGTTATGGCCCTATGGAGTGCCTTGGAATGGCCTAATAAAGAAGGGAAAATTAGTTCAGTAGTATCGCTTTTGTTCGTATTTAAATAGATGATATTGCTTTAGCGACGCACTGCAAAATAGTACCTCAAAAGACTTTAAAATATTGAGAATGACACGTCACTCTAACGTACCATTAGCGTATGCGAGGATGGGTTGGGGGGGAGATGCCAGCAATGCCCTGTTCATGGCGACCCCGCCCACGCGATTTTGTCGAACACCTTGCGCGCGGTGGTCGTCATCCGTGACCTTGCAAGCGCGGTGTAGACATGGGAATTGGGGGTGAGGCCCATGCATGCATGTGGTCGAACACCCGGATGGCATTGTGGGGATGGACGGACTGGGAAAGGACGAGGAGGGCCAGCTCGAGATGTGGGAGAACACGAGGAGCTAGCTCGCGAGGTACAGAGAAGGGGTGCGCAGGGACGCTAAGCGTTACCTTGAGGTCGATGGGCTCGTCGATGTGCTTGAAGTAGATCTTGACGAGGAGGAGCCCCTCGTCGTGTTTGCAGCGGATGGACTTGAGGAAGCGGCCGCGGCCGATGAATTCGACGAGCACGAGGTTGTAGGCGGAGGGAGGTAGTGGAGGTAGTACTCCGTCGCCGACACCTGCGTTGTCTGCGCGATCTTATTCCCCATCGCCGCCCCCGCCCTCCTCCTCTCTCCTCACACACGCCGTTGCGATCGGGACTCGGGTGGGGGTTTGCCTTCGCTTCTATGTGCTTCTCGCTTTTGGTTTTGGGAGTGGGGCGGGCGGATTGGGAGAGAACGAGGAGGAGCCATCTCGGGATATGGGGTTATCAAGGAGGGAGGGAGGAAGAGTAGGGAGGAGAGGAGGTGGCGAGAGGAGAGGTCGTGGAGGAGGGAGTGGACGGTGGGGTGGTGGCGTGGGTGTGAGGCAAAGAAGCAGAGGAGGCGAGAGAGGCATTGAGTAGATGGGGCGGTGGCACGGAGTCGAAGAAGCAAGCACGATGGAGGGGAGCGGGGTAGAGGTGGTGGAGGACAGTGGTGAGGAGGTGGAGGTGGGGCTGGAAGGTGGATTTGATGACGGTGGCGCGGAGTGTGTGGGTGAGGTCGATGCCAGTGGGAGGTGGTGGCATTGGACAACTCCGGCGGACTAACAGCCACGGGGGCAATAACTAGTACTGATTGATGTAACTAGTACTCCGACGAGAGGGGATGTTTTTGCTTCAAGCGTTCAGTCCCCACCTCTGCTGCCAGAACCAAAGTTTTTAGGAGGGTGTACATCTCTTTTTACCCATCCTCCATCTCCTAACGACTGTCAGAATGACGACATTGTCATTCTCAATATTTCAGTGTCTTCAAGGTGCTATTTTGCAGTACGTCGCCAAAGCGATGTTATTTCTCGGAATATGAACGGAAGAGAGGCTACTAAACTAATTTTCCTAATAAAAAAGAGGTCTAAGAGCATCCACTGTATTGATGGCTTTGTGCTTAAGAGGAGAGAGAAGCTCTCGGAGGATGTCTCTAAACACTGCATAGAGCAACCATCAAGCAGATTTCCTTAGCATTGCCTTAGGGAAGGGGGGGGGGGGGGGCTAGAGGCAGCCTCAAACCAATAAACAAATTGCACGGCCCCACCTGTCAGTTGGGTTAGATATATGGGAGTTGGAGTTAGGATTGGGATATGTGGTAGTTTGGAGTAGAGAATTTTTCAATTTTTTTATTATTATAGTTGTGGGTTCTATCTTAGAGACAGTAATAACTTCTATACACTGCAGAAAATTGTGCTAAACTTAAGAGACCAATTATAGGTCCCGGCTTAGAGGTTGTTCAGCCTCTAAACACCTCTAACACCGTGGATGCTCTATGAAAAGGCAGGGTGGGGAACCTGGCTGTGTTCTTTATTGGGTGCGCCAAAGTGATTGAATGTAGATTCTACTTCTACATATATGGTGGTCGAGCTATCGACGAGCGTAGCTACTCCTATTAGTGTGGTCATCTTGCTAAACAGACATTATTATTATTTTTGCTTATTTCCATTTTTTTTTCCTTGCGGATATTGAGTTAGGTTATTTTAACAGCTATAACCGGATAAGGTACGTACATATCGATGACTAAATCCTTGAAAAAGATATATGTAGTTACTCAATCGATCATACGCATTTAATTTCCTCAACAGTCGAAGTGTCCGTATACAGGGGCAGGCGCATGCGATGCGAGGTCGAGCGTCTGCCAGACCTAAGCGGCACGGCCTTGTGAAGGTGTGGCCGGTGGCAAGGCAGTGTGCAGCGGCACTGCAATGTCTAAGGCTAACGCTCTGAAAATCTCCATGGCTGTCTCAAATGTACTGTGATTTTTGCTTGAAGATATTCAATGGTTGATTATTTAATTTGCTAGTTAGAAGTGAATTTGAAGAGCTATTTTAGCATTGTTTCAAGCACATGTATCGGTGCAAGCGAAACCGCAGCCGCACAAGCTAGCACAAGCTTGCTTTACTGTTGGATATTAGTAATGGTACACACTGTCGTACCTATAACATTTAGTCATGCGTTCGTCACTGCGTGTACACGTGTATAAGCAACTTACTTCCTCGTGCGAAATTTCGCAAAACTGTGTTCAGTTTACCTTTTTTCCGCACGTACAAAAAGTTCGCTTGATGTAATCCTTTCTAGCTAGATTCTCCTAAATATTGACAGGTCAGCTTCCCCTTTTCTAACAGTGCAGTGCATATATCACGCTCATAGCTGCCATCCACAAATCGAAAGCACATTAACCCACTTGCTAATATCGTGATGCATGCTCCGGCCGGTTGCCATACTTGCTAGTGGATCTGGGCCACATAGCTAGCATTCATAAATATAGCTCTTGTTCATAGAGTACGTACTCATCTTTCGGTAGCTCTTTTTTTCATTTTTAGCTCTTGCATGGAGGAAAGCCAACGGGCGCACGCAGCATATCGGTTAGCACCTTGGGGGAACAAACTGGTTGATAGTGTTGCAGCATACACTCTTCTTTAATTGCCACATATACAAACTGGTTGATAGTGTTGCAGCATACACTCTTCTTTAATTGCCACATATATAGGGATTTTTGTCATTGGAGACGTGGTATTTTTGGAACATAGTAAGTTTCCTCAAATTTCTATGAAAATTGAAGCATCTTCTACAAACTTGCTGTGAAAATCTTGCGTTCAGCCCCTGAAGTAAGTAGGCTGGCTCTTTGAAACTTGCCGGGTTTTCTTCCATGTCATAGAGGCACTTCCCACTATAAAATAACAGCTAAGAGCATCTCCAAGAGATTAGGTAAATCATTTTGTAAAGCTAAATATAGCTAGTTTTAGCTAAAAATGGTCTCCAACAGACTCTGTATAGGGGTATCCAAAATGCAGAGCTCTCTATCCCGGCTTTTTCGCTCTCGAGAGATGGATAGCCTGGGCGACTCGGCATTCTCCGTCGCGCGCGCATGGCGAGCTTCCCGCGCTCGAGGCTGCTCCTTCCCGCGCTCCAGGCTCCTCTTCCCGCGCGGTTCCCTTCTCCCCCCGAGTGTGCGCGGCACCTTCCTTGTTCCCGCGAGCCGCCGCGCTGCTTCTCCCGTCACCCATCTGCGCCGCCTCCTTCTCCCACCGAGCGGGCGCGCCGCCTCCATCTTCCCCTCAGCGGCGGCGCCGCGTCGTTCTCCCCGCAACCGGGTACAGCGGCCGCGACATCCCTTCTTTCCTAGAGCTGCCTTGCCGGCCCTTCTTCCCTGGAGCTGCCGCGCCGCCGCCTCCTAACTTTTGTGTTGGTAAATTCAGTTTACAAATACAATGCAGCTATGTCAAACCTACTGAATTTCAGAGTATTGCATAGTTTTGATCGCCTAGCTCTAGGATCTGCTATTATCCGAGTTTGACTCAGAACTGTTGCCCATCCGGCAACGAAAAAGGAAGTGTAGATGATTCATCTTTACGATCACATATAACTTTAGATGTTCATGAGGCAAATTTGGAGCCAAATTATCTTGTCTGAGTTTTCATTAACCTTCAGTTAGTACAGGTTGTGTAGATGATTATAGTTGAACACTGTTGAGTTATTAGATGATGATTACTGGGTATCATCTGGCCTGTACTGTTTTGTGACCATGCTTTTGCATTGTTCTGTGTAAAGTCCTGCTATAGCTAGAATGTATCACTCATCGTGTGTGCATTTGGTGGATATTTGTTGTTTGCAATGACAGGACCCATGGATTCTAGGGGATATTACACTGGCCTGATGACAAATGGTTTTGGTCTTACTGGTCAGTTTGAAAGTGTAGATCATTCTCAGGAAGTAGCTTCGCAAGAAGAGGTTCAGAAACTTGATTGAAACAGAAAAGGAAACCGAGAAGATCAAAAATTTCACAATACAAGAGGACGAACAACTAGTCAAAGCATGGTTGAATGTTAGCTTAGATCCAGTGAAAGGTGTGGATCAATCACGTGACACGTATTGGAAGCGGATACATGCATATTTTCATGCCCACAAGGATTTCTCATCTGATCGCATGAGAAGGTTCATTCTTTGAACTGTTGGTCCGTATACTACGCGATGTCAACCTCTTTGCTGGTTGTCTTTCCAAGATTGAGGGCAGGAATCAAAGTGGAGCTACTATCGATGATAAGGTTTGTTGAAACATCTTGCACCTTGGATTTTTATTTATTTGGATGCATCTAACACATTCATCTCTTTATCTACTTTGTAGCAAGCTGATGCATTGAAGATGTTTATTAGGGAAGACAAGCAGCATAGGCAATTTCTATACATGCATTGCTGGAAATTATTGAAAGATCAACCAAAGTGGGCAGATAGACGCAAGCAGATGCAAACCCAAAAGACAGTTACTAAAAAACAGAAAGTTTCAGCCAATTCAAGTCCTGCATCGGCTTCTTTGGTGCCCACTGCATCAAGACAATCGACTAGCAAGCGGACTCTCGAGAGACCTACAGCCGTAAGAAGGAGAAGCAGAAATTACGCCAACATTCTACGATCGAAGCATTAGATTATCTTTTGTCAAAAAAGAAAGAAGCCGATGCAGAGAAGGAGTTGAAGAAAGAGGAGAGGTGTAAGAAATCCTTCGCATTGCAGGAAGAAAGGATCAGACTGGAGAAAGAAAAACTTGAGTTGCAGAGAAACCAATTTGAGTTCAACAAGAACCTGGAAGAAGAGAGAATTATGAATGTCGACACTACTAACATGTCAAATGAACAGATGCAGTACTATGAAGGCCTCAAGAATGCCATACTTGCAAGACGCCTAAATAATTAGATGTGGCTTTGGTTAATGATTGTAATAAATTTAAGTACTTCTCTTGAGTTATGTTTCAGCTGAATTGCCTAGCACTAATCAGCTGGTTGTGTTTGCTTTTTTAAGCTCTTTCTCTTTGGAACACGTGTGTATGCATTATTCAAGATTGAAAGGGAAGTTAACCAGCACGCCAGCATGAGCCATTATGCCAACAGAAGTATATAAATTGCCTTTGCATAACCTATGTGTTCAATAACTTGTAGTGCTGGTGCAGTGAATGAAAAGAAATCAATGAGCACTACTACTACTATATAAATCAGGATGGTTTTGCCACAGGTGCTCAATAAGGTCAGCTTGAAGTTGTGTGTGAGTTTCCTTGTTCTGAATGTTCTTGTAATTTTGCATGAATTCTTCTAGTGCTGGTGTAGTACCATGCCCTACATGTACTTTGTCTCCCATGTCATCATAGTTGAAATCATCTTCATCAGTACCCTCATCCTCGATAATCATGTTGTGCATAATGATACAAGCTTTCATGATAGTTGCTAGTGTTTCCTCATCCCACTCACGAGCTGGCCCTCGAACGATAGCAAAACGAGCTTGAAGAACCCCAAATGCTCGTTCAACATCTTTCCTACAAGATTCCTGTGCCTTTGCGAAATATTTTTTCTTGTTTCCTTGTGGCTCTGGTATTGTCTTTACAAAGGCGCCCCAAGGAGGATATATGCCATCTGCGAGGTAGTAACCCATTTTATAATCATTGCCATTGATGCTGTAATTAACTTGGGGACCATCACCTTCAGCAAGCCTAGCAAATATTGGAGACCTTTGAAGAACATTGATATCATTGAGAGAGCCGGGCATCCCAAAGAATGCATGCCAAATCCAAAGATCTTTAGAGGCAACTGCTTCAAGTATAATTGTAGGTTCCTTTTTATGCCCTCGGTACTGTCCTTGCCATGCAACAGGGCAATTTTTCCAGGTCCAATGCATGCAATCTATAGAACCAAGCATTCCCGGAAAACCTCTGCTCTCACCAATTGCGAGTAATCTAGCCGTATCTTGCTCATTAGGCAATCTCATGTACTCTGGTCCAAATACTTGAACAACAGCTATGACGAACCTTCTCAGACTTTCTAGAGCAGTACTCTCGCCGATACGGACGTAGTCATCCGTAGCATCAGCTGCTACGCCATAAGCAATCATCCGAAATGCTGCCACCACCTTTTGCAAACAAGATAGTCCTAGGGTACCGGCTGCATTTCTCTTTTGCACAAAGTAGTCGTCGTGTTCCTCAACAACATTCATTATGCGAACAAACACGTGACGCCTCATTCGGAATCTATGGCACAATAAAAATTAATTACCAACTATGTTTAAAACAGAAAATTATATAATGAGGGAAAGAACAAACCTTCGCCTAAAATAGTTCGCCCCATACGTAGGATCATCTGAGAAATAGTCTTCAAATAGTCTAGAGTGCCAATTGTCTATCACGATTCAATACTCGATGTCCCATAATGTAACCTCGGTGATATGGTTGATTGTCATTGTCCTCTCGATACTATGTGTGCAAAGCAATATATATAAATGATCCTCATCGTCTCAAGATGATGATCAAGCACTTCATTGTAGAATTCATCTTCGAATCCATCATTCACAAACCTTGAGATATAGAAAGGAAGTACAAATTATATAATCAACCGAGATAATTATCAATCGATTCACAAATTTTTATATGTATGGATCATCAAGTTGAACAAACTCGGTGACGAACAAATCAACAGGACGGTGCAAATTCAAAACAACGAGGACAATCACCGGCCGCGGAGAAATAAAAAGCGAGATGGCGGCGAGGGCCAATCACCGGCGGATCGATCATCATTTGTTGGCGTGCCGCATGCAGTCCACGAGCAAGCAAATGTGCGATCGAATCACCGGCCGGATCTTTGTGGATCTGGCAGGCGGCGCGATCCACGAGCAAGCAAAAGTGCGGACGGCGAGGGCCGCTCGGACCGAGAAGTTGGGCCGATGGCACGGTGGGTTTGAATATACTGAGTTCCGATCTAGATAGTCCGTTGGAGTACACAATTTTTTTAAGGTGAGATTCATTTTACAGAATAGCTAAATCACTACATTTACATAATACTTTTGGCTAATCTGTTGGAGATGCTCTAACAGTAGTGGTGCAAGTGGGGTGGGTCATGCGACCCCACGCCCACCTCGCTACCGGGCCGCTTGAGTTGCGATGCCCACGCCCGCCACCTTGCATAGATACACCATTGATTGGTGGGTTTGACGGCTACCCGCAATGCATGTAAAAACTTAGCGTATGACTAATCCAACTACTATTTGGTGGCTGTCCGCGATCCATGCAGTCTGTTAGCAGTTTAGCACTTACTTTATCCCTACTGTTACATGCTAATTACTAGTTTGTTAGCACTTAGCAGCATGCTACTAGTCTGTTAGCACTTAGCAACAACAATAATGCTTTAGAAAATTTCCAAAAAAATACCCAAAAAATCTGGAAAAAAAATCCAAAAGGCAGTTTTCTCATGGAGTTGTTAAGAGGAATAACATAACAGGATTACATCATTTGTACTTCTATCTTATAGATATTAAGAATTATATCATGTGCCAAAAGAGCTAAGAGCTAAACTTCGGAATTTGCCATCAAAGAGTTGGGTCTGAGCTTCTAAACTTGACATCAAAGAGTTGGGAGTTGAACTTCATCTTGAAAATACTTTAGAGTTATCATTTTTCTGAAAATTGGACCAATGTTGTCTGCAAAGCAAAAAGAACAAGATTATATTAAAAAAGAAAGAACACACATGATGTTTTTATGAAACATTACATTTCAACTTGGACCTATAATAATTTGAGCAACTAAAAGAAATTTCACGAACACTATAGAGCATGAACAAACAAAAATAGAGCAAAGGTAAAGTCATATTTAGTCAATAATGTTAGGAATTGAAATCTAACACGCGAACAAGAATTGCAATTCTAAATTCTCCAATTTTTAGATTTGGACTAAATCAGAAGAGAACAACTCTTACTAAATCAGAACAGAAAAACTCTTACTAATTTAGACAACACCTGCAGTGGCACAAAACATTGGTCATGACAAGTAAGCAAAAATTGTCTAAAAGACTACTACTAAATAGGACAAGCAACAGTAGCATAATTGATCAGAAGTTTATACATTCATAGGCAACAGCATACCAAAAAATTTAGAAATATCGAAACATTAATATATTTGCCTGTTAGACACCCTGCAGCAAAGCGTTGATTGCCCATTTAATGAATTTCCTTGCAGCTATCTGGTGATGCCACTTTTGGATAGGAGGCTAAAGAGAAGTCAACTCCAACCAAATATGGACAAATATACTAAGAAAATTGACAAATTCAAGACAAGCTTTCTCTGGACAGGACAAGATTCATCAACCGGGGGAAGGTGTCTGGTCAGATGGATAAATGTTTGCAAACCGATGGAGTTTGATGACATCGGAAAATTTAGAAATATCGAAACATTGTTGGTTTTACAAACAATGTTCAACATTGTTTTTGTAGTAGTATGTTACACTAAACACAAGGCAGAACATGCATCTAAGCACTCGCGAATTCAGAGAAGCACTGATGTATGAAAATTGAGAGGAAATAGATAGCATCGGTATGTGCTAAGCTGCATCGATGTCCTGCATTCCTGCTCTCTAGGCTGCATAGCTAGCCCGGTTGCCTCTGCCTCCGTCAGGCTTCGGCTTTATCAGGCATCAGCATCAGCGGCCATGAAATCCTATGCTCGTGTCGTGGACTTATGGTAGGTCAGATGAGGCAAAAGTGCAAACAAGATGTGGCTTTGTTCTGAGATCAAGATGGTTGTGGCAAAATTGAACTGACCCAAATAAACCATGGCAGGGGCTCCCGCTACCGGTGGACAACGAGGTTAAAACACTTATTGACGCATCAACTCAAATACACATAAGAAATGGAGAGATCGCAAGCTTCTGGGACACTAGATGGCTCGATGGAATGATCCTCAAAGAAATTTAATTATTGTTGAGATAAAATTTAATTTGCAAAGAAATTTTGGTAGATTTCATAGAAATGGATATGCGAAAGTTCAAAGGCGAGGATATCATATATGTAATGTTTTGCATTTCATACTTGGAAATTGAGAATGTAGTACATTTAATGCTTAAATTTATATTTCTATGCGAACATGCAAAAAATTAAATCAAATCCACTCCTAATATTCTTTCAAATGACATCAAACATGTCATTATTTGATTCAAGGACATTTCAGATAATTCACAGCTCAGAACAACCAGCTAGTCTACCTAAAAGTTAGACTGTCAAACACTAAACCTACAACTCCGTCGTTAAGCCCTTCAGTATAAGCAGTAATTGCTTTTCATAAAAGCTACCGCCGTCCAATAGAGGCAAAGAGGGAATTTTTTTAAAAATAATATTATTTTAAAAAATATTTACAAAAATAAATAGTCGCCCCCAAAAATTACAAAAATATGTCCTGTCGACAGGGACCCTGTCGCCCCCCTGTCGCCGGTCCAACTACCTATCGCCAGTTGAACGGCGACAGGAAGTTGGGTAGGGTCGCCCTCTTGTCGCCGGTCCAACTACCTATCGCCAGTTGAACTGGCGACAGGAAGTTGGACAGGTCCCTGTCGCCAGTTCAATTGGCGATAGGTTCCTGTCACCAGTTCAACTAGCGATAGGTTCCTGTGGACCCGGCTATAAAAACCGCAAAAAATCTGTCCAGGATTCATTTTAATTCCAGAAAAAAAAACAAGAGAGAGTTCGAGAGGGAGAGAAAAAAGTAGCGAAGCTCTGCCAGTTCGTCGCGGAGGTGAGAGATTGACAGAACATCAGTTTGGATCGATCATCTTGCAGGTACATTTTTCTGAAACAGTGTACGCTATGTGAAAACCTTGTAGGTTAGCAAACAAAAATAGCGACATAGAATTGAGTAGGTTAGATAAATGTAGTCAAATTGTGTAGTACATATTTTGAGTTGTGTAGCCGGTAGTTATATTATTAATGCAGGAATCCTCTTTTAAACTAGAAGAATTGCATGACATGTATTAAATTTGTAAAGAAAATCCGGAGTAGCTGAGTAGGTCGAAAGAGCAATAAGAATATTTGCAGAAATAATGAAATTACGTAGTTCGTCGTGCACATGTTAGGAATGTTGCAACACTCGAACGATTTATGATATTTGTGCAAGAAATAGGAAGACGCCAGCTATGAATCTGTAAAAAATGTATAGAGTAGCTAAGTGGACTAATTATTTACCTTTCCATTTGTGCACGGTTATTATTTTGTTAGTGTGCGGTTATTATTGTGTTAGAGCGCGGTAAATATCATGTTAGTACCGAAAATACCATTTAAACTGGAAAAATAGCATGACATGTATTAAATTTGTAAAGAAAATTCGTAGTTGCTACATAGGCTATGTAAAGATGCATAAAAAAATATGAACTTTGTTTATTGCTGCATTTTCAGGTATGACAGACGCGAGTCACTACGAGTTGCTTGACCCAGTGATTGACGCGTGTCACCGTAGCCGCCTCAGTACAGTGCTCCCTCCGGAGGGTGAGGCGCCGATAGAGCTTGGGGCGTTTCGGCTACGCATGCCCATCGTGGCATGGAGGTGCCGAGGCGGCTTCCGAGGTACGCGTGCGATTCGACCTTCATGCACTCAATCGCGGTCTGATTATTTTGCGTGGATTCACGTTTGTTCTTAATCGTTTCGACGCAGGTTGAGAGCGGCAGGCCTCCTTCCACTAGCGAGGATGGTGGAGGCGACGTGGGAGGACGACCAGGACCAGCGTGCTGGTCGTACCTCTAGGCATTTTCCATACGACCGGGCCCTGCTGGCGGCGCACGACGTCCCGGCCACGTGGCGCACGGACCTCCTAGCCAGGTTCCACGATGTGCTGCCGCCGGGCAGCGGGTACGTGGAGTTCGCGAGCCCGCCGCGGGCGTCGCCGAAAGTGGATCGCGCTTCCACGTAAGTCTTTGTAACTATTGTCCTCTCGCAATAATTCGTATGTGAACCTTGCTGACGTGTACGTGTCTTCTTGCAGCCCGGGCGTATGGCGCAGAACGCAGGGGACGTCACTGTTAGGAGGCACTTGGAGGCCTACCTGTTGTGGTTGTTCGGGTGGGTCATGTTCCTGGGCTCCCACGGCGACAGCGTTGACAAGCACTACATCCGGTATGCGCGTGAGGTGGCGGACTCGCCGATCGATGAGATCCCGCAGTACGCTTGGAGTCCGACCGTCTTTGTCGGCGCGACGATCACGCGACCGTGCGGCGCGCCGGCATCGCGCATGATGGCTCCATCCTCTCGGGATGCCCGCTTCTACTGCAGTTGTGGTCGTTGGAGCATTTCCAGATCGGACGGCCACAGCTGGACATGGGAGCGTACGAGGAGAGCTTTTACGTCCCGCAGGACGACCTGGACCGGGCGACCATGGGCACTGTGTGGTGCCGCCTACGGGTTAGTTTCATATTCATTTATTTTTTTCCGTATTGTAATCACTATTTCGTGTGCTTAGTTTACGGTGTTCTATTGCATAGGTCACCTTCACGCCGATCACCTCGCAGGGGTCCTACCCGGAGTACGTGGCGATGTTCGATTAGCTGACCGATGACCGCGTCATCTGGAGACCATACACTGACGAGAGGGTGATCGCGTGTGCCCCCGGAGGACTGTCGATGCTGTACACGCGAGACTACTTGTACTGGTACACGCGGGTGCCTTAGTGCATGATATCTTCGTGGAGGAGTACCAGGTGCAGCGAGTCATGCGTCAGTTCGGTCTGCGACAAGAGGTCCCAGTCCCTTGGGGGGAGGCGGGTGCCGGCGCACGTACACGCGTAAGTTCATTCTTTACTTTTTTCGTACAATGTGTGTTACATCTGTACCAAATAATTATCTTGCCGTCTACAGGTACACTAGGAAGGGAGTTCGTGGCACGATATCCTGGTTGGACAGGATATCCCCTTGGGTTGAGGGTTGGAGTTGCGCGCACGACGACCTCATCCAGTGTGGGGACCATCCCTACGAGCCCGAGACGTGCTGCCAGTACATGGAGTGGTACGCTACTCGGACGAGGCTTCGGTGCATCCGGGTCGTGGTCGACCCTCCTCGACATGAGGCCGCGACGTCGGACACGTACCCCACCCAGCCGTACTCCGCTTTCCACCGCTGTGTATGTATTCAACGGTCCTTATTTCATATTTAATTTGACAGACTTAGGTCTACAACTTGTTGATTACTTGCGCAGGTGGTTTTTCACCGGGAGATTATCGAGTCGGGATCCTTTTTTTCTTGCATATTCAGAGAGAGCATGATTTTATATGAATTTATAAAAAATATTCATTCAATTTGGAGTTTATATGCAAAAGTTATTAAAGTTTTCAATTTGTTCGATTTGAAAAATCCTGAAATAATAAAAAAGGGTGACGCTGAAAGCGTATTTTCTGAGGTTTACGCTTTCTAACAGAGAAAGCGTATTTCATCTGAATTGAAAGCAATTCTTCTCATTTTTACATTTTTCAGATTTTGTTAACTTACATGTGGGCCCTACTTATTAGTGACACATCTTTTATTTCACGATTTTATTTATAAAAATAGTGGCGGTCCCACATGTCATAGATTCATTAGTTTATTAACTAAATGATTAAATCTTAATTTGAATTAATCTACTGATAGCTAGGGTCCATATGTCAGTCTCTTGGCTTTAAAACACATTTTAAAACTGGAATAGTGAGTGGTCCCACATATTAGTGACACATTTACTAAATACGTTTGAAATTAGATTTATGTTTATCTTTTCATCCGGCCCCCCTGTCAAACACTCATTACACTTAACCATTGTTACTTAGCACTAATCCTCCCCTAATCACATGGGTCCCACCGGTCAGAGAGAGAGAGAGAGGAGGAGGAGGAGAGGAAGCACGATGCGCGCGGCCAAGAGGGAAGATGAGCTCACCGGTGGCAAGGCAGGCGCAGAAAAGATCGAGGGAGGCCGGGAATGGAGAGAGGGTGTAGAAACGATGGCATGGGTGGTGGAGATGGCCGGAGAGGTGGACTGATACGGTGTCACAGCGGCGAGATGCGGCGGGAAGCCTCGGGTCCAACATGGCTTTGGCGCCAAGGGAAAGAGAAGTGGAATTTGAAGCTCAAATTGGGCTTAGGGTGCTATCACCTTGCTAATGGTCGTGGCTCGGGGCCCTAGGGTCGCCTGAGGTGAGCAGGCGGTGATGTCTCACGGAGGCGTCATGGGCTTTACTAGCGATTACAGCGTAAACACCCGAGACTACTCAAATTAAAGGATGCTTATGCTCTAGTAGCTCACCACAATCCCGAGGAAGGTGTCAATGAGGTCGGGGAAGGTCCAAGGCGGCTGGTCATCGGTGAACAGAGGCGGCGGTGGCAAGCTCCATGGTGACGGGTCTTCCTGGTGGAAATCAGATGAAACGAAGCACATGCATAGTTTCAGGGGGGACTCAAGGATGGGGAAATCGACCTTGGTGGGGTCGAGTACTCACCGGAGGAAAGTTGGCATCGATGGCAGTGGTGGTGACAGAGAGGTCCACGGTGATAGCTCGGTGCGAGCGACAATAGCTGAAATGGACCGCACAAAATGGTTCAGTAAGGTGAGCGATGCTCAAACCAAGCACGGAGTGGCCAGGGACTCACCGGGCTCGGCGTGGGCAACAATAGCTGAAAAAATGTATGGTAAATAGTCTTAGGCCTCTCCTTCAATATATCATCTCGTTGACATAGAGTGCTTTTATTCCATGGAGGATGATCATTGGCAATGCTCTCATAGCTTTCGAATGTATTCATGCCTTTCAATCGGGTAAAGATAATGCGCAGAAATTCTGTGCTTATAAGCTTGATCTGTCAAAGGCGTATGATAGAGTGGATTGGCTCTTCCTGGAAGGGGTTCTCATGCGATTGGCCTTTAGGAGACAATGGATTAATTGAGTGATGCAGTGTGTTACCACTGTGTCTTACTCGATTAGTTTTAATGGTGTACTGCAGCCATCGTTTACTCCTTCAAGAGGATTACGGCAAGGTGACCCTTTATCGGCTTATGTTCTTCTATTTGTGGTTGATGGTTTGTCTACTCTTTTGAACAAGGAAGTGGAGGAGCGCCGTATACAAGCGCCTAGTATATACCGAAGAGCACCTCTTATATCAAACCTCCTTTTCGCGGATGATAGTCTCTTGTTTTTTAAAGGAGATATGGAGACTGCAAGAAGAATCAAGGAGGTTCTAAGGATTTATGCTACAAGTACCGGCCAGCTTATTAATCCCGGTAAATGCTCAATAATGTTTGGTTCTAGTTGCCCTCTTGATACCAATCTCTGCGGTGTGTTACATATTGAACAATAGGTTTTTGAGGCTAAATAGCTCGGATTGCCAACACCGGAGGGGAGACTGAAGCGTGATCGATACCAATCTCTGCGAGCAAGGTTTGGGAAAAGATTAGCTGACTGGAGCGACAAGAATTTATCCTTGGCAGGGAAAGAAGTCCTTATTAAATCTGTCGTGCAAGCCTTACCCATTTATACTATGGGTGTCTTCAAGTTTCGGATGACGTTATGTGATGAGTTCATGCAACTAATCAGACAATATTGGTGGGGTGCAGAGAATGGGAAGAGGAAAACTCAGTGGTGCTCTTGGGACCAGTTGATCTTGCCGAAATGGCAGGGTGGCCTGGGTTTCCACGACTTGGGGTTTTTTTTAATCAAGCGCTGTTGGCCCGTCAAGCTTGGCGTTTAGTCTATTACCCAGTAGTCTTTGTGCTCGTCTATTAAGGGTGAAATATTTTCCCAATGGAAACTTACTTGATACGGTGTTCTCAGGTAATGTTTCTTGCACCTGGCGTGCAATTGTATATGAAAGTGAACGAGAATAAGGAAATAAGGAAGAAAGAGATTGGTTCGGCACACAGCTTTCGTGGCCTTTTGCTTCTATTATATCTGTGTACAACCGGTAATTACATGAGACATCAATAGCTAGATTACATGGCACTAATGACCGGTGATTTGTTTCTATGTATAGCTAGACCTGATTTGTTCCTATGTATAGCTATAATTATACGTCTACTTGATGTACAAGTTAGCTATTTCAACATTCCCTCTCAATCTTAACTGGTAGCCACAAAATTGAGATTGCTCCGTATAGCAGTCAAGGGTACCTCTGCCAATGGTTTTTGTTAAGAAACCGGGCCTAGGCCGGCAGACCTGGCCTAAAGTGGGCTCCTCATCTTAAACCCTAGCAGGGTCGTAGCCTATAAATAGAGGGTACTAATCATTGTAAAGGCTGATCGCTTGATGAAGGAATAAAGAGAAACAAGAAGTCCCCATCTCTGTGTTCAATCTATTATTCTGTTCTTGTGTTCTTGCATTGTTCTTATGATTATGAGTTTGTCTACGAGGTAATCGCTCGGACAGTTCCTCAACACGTTATCAGCACGATCGACTCTCCTCGCATCAGAAAGGTAACCGTCAATGAACGACACTTGTAGATTGAATTATTTTTTCTATATCGTTTTCAATTCTGCAATTGTTGCTTTCTACATTGGTTTTCCACGATGCAAATTCACTCTAATCTACCGCGAGCCGACTTGAAGTAGCTAGCCAAACTGATCAGTAGATCGCATAAAAGAGTGGATGTCGATTGTACCGTAGATTGAAAATTGCAAGTTCATTCTAATCTATCGCTAGCCGACCTGAAGTCATTGGCTAAGCCAATCGGTAATTGCATGAACAATACCACACGCCTGATGAACAGTGCACACACGACAAACAGTAATCACGCCCTGGTGAACAGTGCACACGTGATAAACAGTAATCACGGCCTGATGAACAGTGACGCATGGTGAACAGTAATCACGCCCTGGTGAACAGTGCACGCATGATGAACAGTAATCATCGGTGTGAACGACAATTGCATGGAAAAAATCATAGTCTAAAACCGTTGGCCAACAGCGTTGGCCACCGACGCCCTCGCCGCGCTCCCATCGCATGGGTTCCCCTACTACCACTAGCCCCCAGCCGGGGCCTCCACTACCTAGAGCCGCCGCACGGCAACGAAGGAAGCTAAGAAAGAAAAAAAAGGGGGGGAGGCGCCGCCCTTGCACGGGCGAGCTGTCATCGGACCGACACACCGCGCCGACGACCCCCACATGGCCGCCTCGCAAGCGTGCTACCGCATCGTGTTCTGCACCACGACCTGTAGCTCGCGCGTGCATGATCCGCTGGCCTTGTAGGCCGCCTCACACCGCGTAAACCGCCGATCTCGCAGGCCGCGTCGCTCCGCACCTCCGCCCCGAGCTCCGGCCGCCCGAAGCCACACAGGCATCCCACGCGCGCATCCGCCGGTATGCAGCCGTCGGCCACACCACCCGAAAAAAAGGAGGAAGGAAGTAGGAGCAAGGGGGAGCCACCACCGCACGGCCACCGCCGGCTCAGCCACGCCTCCACCCGTGCAGCCCCGCACGGTGGCCGCCTTCGCGCCGTCGCACGCGCGCCTCCTCGCGCCGCGTGCCCTCTTCGGCCGACCCGCCACTCGGCCACCTCCCCGCATGGCCGCGCCCTCCCACCGCGCTCGGCCGCCGCCTGCGGCTCTCCGCGGGCCGCCGCCGCCGTCTGCGACTCCGGCGCCCGGCCGCCACCCGCACGCGGTTCTAGCGCTCCGCTCGCCTCCACCTGCACGCGGATCCAGATGCGCTTGCGTGCAATGGGCACCGCCGTCATGAAGTGCACGGTGCTAGGGGAAACCCTAGCACCTGGTTTAGTGGCTACGGTTGGGCCCTGATGGGCCGGCCAACGTTTTGGGCCGGAGAGTAACCGAATGGGTGTTGAGAACATGGCCCCATGAATCGGCCCATTTAATTTCGGGCCGAAGAAGGAAAAGGGGGGCCGGCCGGATGAAGAAAAAAAGGATGAAACCGAAAAAAGGAGAAATTTGCGGAAAAACCCCTCGGAATTCTAAAAATTACGAGGATATCTGCAGGAAATTTTGCAAAAAGGGCCTTGGAAATTCTGAAAATTATGCGCAAATTTTTCTCTGTACTGAAATTTTGCGTGTTAACCCCTAAAAATTGCAGAATTCATCGTAAATACTTTTTCTAGCAGAAAAGGACCTCGGGAATTCAATTTTTGAATCAGTTTTTGCATTTGAAGCATGTTTAACTTTGTTATTGTTATTTTTATGCAATTTATTTATTGTATTTACTGTTTTGATTATCTGTGATTGTTTATATTGCTTTTAATCATTGAAAATAGCAGTAAATCATAAAAATGCATAGAAAAATACGGAATACGAACTTGGAGTTCGAAGATCATTATGAGAATTTTGCAACTATTTTATGCAGATTACGAGCAGTAATCTTATGAATTTTTGCATGAATATAAAGATGATTGGCATCACGAACCAGGAGTTCGAAGAACTAACCCAGCATGGCCAGAATTTGTATAGAATTTGTATTAATCTTCAATTCTGTGGTAATGTAATCAAAGATGAGTAGAAGATTGAGAAGACTCTCTCTACATTTGACCCGAATGCGGTGTAATCCGCACGCAATTATCGTCAAGACGGCTACATGGAGTATACCGAATTAATTGACATCATATAAGTTGTGGAAGCTCAAGATGATGTTCTAAGGAAGAACTACATCTCACAACCACCTAGTAGCAATGTTGGCCATGAAACCCTGCTAGTAGTTCCAAAGGTGAGAAATCCTCTCACGAAGGAGAGGGGCAAGAAGGGTAAGGTCGTGGGTCGCACATTATTGATGCTTTCCAGTCTAAGAAGAAGGGCAAATAACAGCATGAGGCATACCTCGGCATTGCAGGCATAGAGGGTCCACATCCATTAGCTGCACTTATGGATGTGGACAAGCCAGTAGCAGCCCCCATCACCCCTCCTTTGGACATCGCAGCGGCTGCAGCCGTAGTTGCCCAAGAGGAAAAGATCGTCATAGAGCAGATTGAGGCAGAAATGCCTTAATACTTCGCCGATTCGATCTAGTGCACGCATTGCACTTGGATTTTTTATAGTAACCTGTAGTTTATAATTGAAGCAGAATTTTGAATTATTGAATAATGGTTGTAAGCTCTATAAGAGTAAAGCATTAAATTCTTATGAGTGAGTTCTGCAAGTCTTATTTTTCCGTCTTTTATAATAGCAAGTTATGTTCTGATATCTGAAGTATTTTATTTATATGTTACTTGCTTTCTGCTACATATTAATAAAGTACATTATATTAAAACATGTGTGGCGCCCTATGGAGGAAGCGTGCTTACATACATCTAAAGGGCTAATACAAGGAGTATATATGTACTCTCCATAGTCCATACTGATAATCTGTTCGACAAAGCTAACTCGATCTAGCCGCTATACTACTATTAAAACAAGTTACACGACTTAATATTTTGCAACCATTGTTCGGAGATGTTGCAACTGTTGTCTGAGGATCGATGTTGCAAGTGTTGCATCGTAGAAAAAAATGTTGTATACGGTTCACGCGATGTTGCATTTTTTCAACGTGTTTTCCAGATGCTTTGTTTTTGATTTGTGATGTTGCAACCGTTGTCAGGGATGTTGGAACCATTATCTTAGGATGTTGCAACCGTTGTCTGGGGATGTTGCAACCGTTGTACTAGGATGTTGTATGTGGGGACCCTGTAATTATCTCCATAAGACCGAGATTAGACAAGGTCTTAGGGACATAATTCTGGTCTCGATAAATAATTCAATTTAACTCTATCCAAGTGAGAGGCTTAGCGAATCTGGAGCCTCAACGAGCGGTAGCGGCACAACGAATACCATCCTGAGAGAAATAAAAAAAATCCAGTCGATCAGCAAGCATGCTTGTAGTCTTACGACAATCGCAGGCAGCGATATTTGTATAATAAGCTCAGGAAGGGCCATAATTATACTTCCAATGGGTACAACTTTGGTCATTGAAAAAGACTTATTGTACCCAGAATCGACTAGAACTCTCAAGAATATTCGCGCTAACGGTTTCCACATAGAAACTGAAGAAGAGTATGGTAAGCAATACCTGCTCATTGAAAAGCGTGAAGAAAGTGGAACAATGACGTTAGAATATCTTCCTTCATATGGAACTGGGCTATTCTACACTAATATTAAGGCACCTGCAGCCTATACTGCCCTGAAAATCGTATTTAGAAGCTCTAAACTTTTCTATCTCTGGCATGGTAGATTATGCCAACTAGGTCTCAGGATGATGATAAATATAATTAAAAATTCACAGAGACATAACATCAATGTAAAAACTTTTCCGAATCAAGAAGATTTTGTGTGCTCTATATGTGTCACCGAGAAATTAACTACTAGACCTTCTGCTTTGAAAGCGAAGGATAAAGTCCTTGCATTCCTGGACCGTATCTAGAGAGACATTTGCGGTCCTATACAGCCCTTGTAAGGGTCATTTAGGTATTTTCTGGTGCCCATCGATGCTTCCTCGAAATGGTTGCACGTATGTTTATTGTCTACGAGAAACCACGCTTTTGCAAAGCTAATCTCGCAAATAATTAAAATTAAAAACCAATTTCTCTGATCATCATGTGAAGTCCACCTGAATGGACAACGCCAGAGAATTTACTTCGAAGGCATTTGATGATTATTGCATGAAAATAGAAATTAAAGTTGAGCATTCCGTATCGCATGTCCACACCCAGAATGAACTAGCAGAACTTTGAAGAATTGTAATTTACCAACTACATGTTTGGGACTCGCAATCCTGCTCGCAGCAGCTCTCATTAATTTTAGACTGTCGGCCTATAACATCCATCCACCTATGCAACTAGCGTAAGGGTCAGCACCGAAAACTTCTCATCTTCGCAGGTTTGTTTGCAAGGTTTATATACCTATACCACCACCGCAGCGAACTATAATGGGCCTTCTCCGAAAGTCTGGGATATACGTTGGTTATGAGACATCATCTATAATCAAGTATTTAGACCCTATGACTGGAGATTTGCATAATGCCCAATTCACTGATAGTATCTTAGATGAGGTAAATTTCCCATCATTAGGGGGGAAATCAACCCTTGATGAAAATATCGGGAAATAACGTGGTAAGCCACAGGAAGTCTAGAAGACAATTGAAGACTAGAAGACAAGAGAAGTCCGGAAGACAATTGAAATCCAGAAGATAATTAAAATCTATGCATATGACCCGCGTACTAATAAAGCAAATAAACAAGTCTAGAAGACAATTGAAGTCTATAAGATAATTGATTTGTAAATATTAGCGAATCAACTACCAGACCACTTTAGTGATTTGAAGAGCGTGACCAAGTCGCATTTGCCTGCAAGTAATGCACTGAAGAGGGTTGAAATACCAATGAAGGTATCCATAATCCCGTCTAGAGGCCTCAGAATAAAAGGACGAGAACTCCGGTCCCTCGAATCCAAAGTAACCGGGGACGCCTGGTGAAAAAAAGGATAAGAAGTACTTGACACAGCTGATCACCGAAGTTCCCCAGAACCAGGAGAGGAGCCAGTTGAGACCTACCATCGGTATGGAACCTTTAAAAAAGGCATACCAGAATTGAACATCCCCATGAAGGGAGACATCAGCATGGATGTGTGCGCACATATCGGAGCTGAAAAACTAAAGGGACTTGCCCCTCTATTGGAAGCAGCGGTGAGTAAATAGAAGCATTAGAAGAATCGCCCATTGAAGAAATAGCTATAAACTTTATGACCTCGGGAGAATCTTTGAATATGACAACAACCAATGTCGACATTTACTTTGCAAAGAAACTTGCCACAGAAATAGCTGTCGTGTCAAGGCCGAGCATCGGCGTCGGTAGGTCTTCTTGACCCTTGCCTATACCGAATGGAAGTGGGATTACAGAGGCATGGATTTTATCACCGGTCCGCCCTGCACTCCTGCAGGAAGGATGCATTATGGGTTATCATTGATCGATTGACGAAGGTGGCCCATTTCCTTCCAAAGGCGATCGAAGATTGATGTGAATCGATTAGCGGATCTTTACATATCCCGTATTGTGAGTGCGCATGGTGTGCCACGCACAATTGTGTCGATCGTGGTTCTCTGCTCACCTCTCGTTTTGGCATAGTCTGCAGGAAGCCATGGGTACCGTCTTCGTTCATTTCGACCTATCATCCTCGGTGATCGATGGTCGACGGAGCGCGTCAACCAAGTTCTTGAAGATATGCTCGTGCTTGTGTTCTCTCCTATGGAAAGAATTGGGAGAAGTGCCTACCGCTTGCCGAGTTCTCCTACAACAACGACTTTTTCAGCTAGTCTTGGTATGGCACCGCTTGAGGCTTTGTATGGACGGCGCTGCGAACACCATTGAACCGTCGAATCGTGAAAGGCGGTTCTTTGGCGGATTCGATCAATGAGGCCGAAAGTCAAGTGCGATTGATTCGTGAGCACTTGCGTGTGGCTCGATCGAGCGAAGAGCTATGCGGTCGGCGTCGCCGTGAGCTGAGTTTCGGCCAATGACTTTGTGTATCTCAAAGTTTCACCTTTGAAGGGACACCGTCGTTTCGGTGTCAAGGGCAAACTGGCTCCTCGGTATGTCGGACCCTACCGCATCATCGACAGAGTGGGAGCTGTTGCTTACAAGTTAGACTTGCCAGCTACACTTGAAGGGGTGCATGATGTTTTCCATGTGTCCCAATTGAAGAAGTGCCTCCGTATTCCAGTTGAGGAAACGCCATTGGAAAATATCGATGTGCAGGAAGATCTATCTTATCGTGGCGCGCCCGCTCGTATCCTCGAAGAAGTCGACGCAGAGCGAGGAACCGTGTGATCAAGTTCCTTAAAGTTCGATGGTCAAACCACTCCGAGGATGAAGCCACTTGGGAGCGGGAAGGTCGTCTTCGGCAGATTACCCATCCTTCTTCTCCCAGTTGATCGAATCTGGGCGAGATTCTGTAAGGGGGAGATTTGTAACACCTCGACTTAGGGTTTGTATTTCAAATGTAAAATTTTGAGGAGAAATAAAAACTTTTGTTGTCTCTTCAAATCATTTGAAAGTTCCTACATTTTCCCTAGCAATTTCCATTTTCTAGAATTAAATTCTTGTGAATGGAGATTGTTGTCAACAAATTCTTAGCCTTCAAACTTGTGATCATCCTCTGAAATTATTTTCCTATCATCTTGATCATCCTATCTACCTCCTGAATTATTTCACAATTTTTAGATTTTGTTTGCTATTTCAAATGGCCAAGTCAACTCTGTTTGAAATCTGGTCAAACTCCTGTACAGCAGCTTGAGAATTTTCTCTAGAACAATGCAGTGCATAAAAGTTCTGGAAAAATTATACAAGGTTGTCCTCTGTCCCTAGTAGCTACCATAAAATTTCGAAATTTTTGGAGCTCAGGAGTTACCTCTAAAATTCTCCAAACCCTCTCAGCCTTTTAAAACTTCAAATCGGTATTCATCGCTTGTCGGGCTCGAGCCCGAGCCCGACTCAAACCCGACCGCACCTAAATGGCTCGGTCGCGCCAACTAATCGCACCGCGAATCTAATCAATCGTGACCGTCCGTTGTGCATCGCACGATCCACGTTCGCGGCGCAACCGACTGTCCGAATGCATACATCCATCTCGACCGCTCATTTTAGATCCAACGGCCGACGATTCTGATCGAGCGGACCACCTAATTGCACCGTGCGGTCTGCGGTTCGCGCCGCCATTCTGCCATCGCCCGAGCGGGTCCCACTCGTCGTCGCCACCTACCTCGTTCGTGTCTTTGTGTGCCGGCGGCATGCATGCGCGCCACCTCGTCTCGCCGTCCATTCTTGGTTTTCGCGCGCTTCACCTCGGCGCATCTCCCGCCGCTAAGCCCATACCACGGTGTGGCATTTATCGCCGTCATCTACCCCCGACTCGCGCTTTTTCTCCTTTATGCTCGGTGCGAAGCTCCGCCTCGATTTCCTCCGCCTCTTCCCTACTTAAGCTCTCGCAAAGCTCTCTTATCCTCCTTTGGACACCCTAAGACCACTTCACGCCTCCATTACCTTCCCGAGCTCAAATAGTAGTAGTGCGCACGGCGGCTCACGGCGGTGCGCTCCGCCGTGTCGGCACCACAACCGATGAAGATCATCCCTTCTTTGCGCGTCACATCGTGTTCCGATCCTATCATGATTTCCTCGGCTAATTTTGTGTTTCACTCGCGAGGGCCATTGAATTTTGGTATCCCTCTTCTTCTACGAAAGTTGGATCATCGTCCTCATCTCCGGTGAGTTGGTTCCTTGGGCACTGCTCGCGCTAGCACCATCTAGTGCACTCACTCAAGCTATCTCCGTCTCTCTTTTCCCTATTTTTGCTCAGTTGCTCCTCCTCGGTGACCCCTTAATCGCCACTGGTTCTCGTCGCCGCCATCTCCGTGACCTCTTGAGCTCGCGTCATTCGGTGAGTTCCTAGTAACTCATCGATGCTCATCGCGCGCTAACTTTCATTGTTTACCTCTGCGTACAGCCGCACCTTGTCACCCCACCGCCGCCGTGTGCTCGTCGCTGCGCCACCCCAGTACATCTCCGGCTTCCCCGCGACCATCCTTAGCTTCAGCAACCTCTGGGCGACCCATTTTGGCCGTCGCACAGCCCTCGCCGCCACTCCTTCGCCGGCGGCGATTTGAGTCGAGAGCGGCCCGATCCTTTACGTTTCTTGGTGTGCCCATCTCTGCTTTCATCATCATTAGGCCCCACCTCTCTGAAGCATTGTAGTTAGCTGCTAATCATGTTTATGATTGCTCTTTAGCTCACTCTCATGCATGATCAAAGTTGGTATTGGAGGTTTGAAAGTATTATAGTTCTAGTTCTCTGTATGTTTCTTTGTTGTCGTTTATTCATTGTCGATGGCGAAAATTGGTATCATGCTTGCTATTAGGTTTTGTTAAACTTGATGTCTCTCTTTGTGGTGGTGGTTAGCATGAAATTAGTTAGCATCTTTAAGTTCTAGCTCTTGTTGTCATGTTTGTTCATAAGGGATAGTTAGTCGTCATTTTATTGTCTCTGTACTTTGGATTTATCGGTCTGATTAGATTTGGTGTAATGGCATGCCGAATTGTGTTAACCTTGCAAAATGTTGGCATGTTGCTTAGGTGTGTTAGTAGCTGAATTTTATTAAAGCCCAAACTCATTTAGAACTTTGTTTAGCATCTCATAGTTGGATACTTGATAGTTAGTGTTGTCAATAGCTTTTTGTAGTTTCTGTAATATCAGTTAATAATGGTTGAGTTAGAGAAGCTAGCTGTTCTTGATGTGTTAACTTGTTGATTAAATAATAGATGTGCACACAATCACCTTCAAGTCTGTCCAAAGTTTAAAGCATGTTAGAAGTTTGATTTTGTGGTTAACCTAGCAAATAAGTGAGTGGGTCTTTGTAGCAGTTAATTGTCATTCTTTTTGTGATGGTTTAGCCTCTGTGTATAAAATGGTGTTTGTATTTGATCTTTGAGTCTTGCCGGTGTTATTCGTTCTTATTCGCTGTTTTGTTCAATCGTTAGATTCGATATTTGCGGCAACCCGAGAGCGATCCTCTGCAATGAGTTGAGCATTGAGCAACAAAGGCCAGAGCAGCGGTTTGATCATGTTTATCCCAGATTTTAAAATCTAATATTTTGTTTCAATTGTATGTATGCATTGCTTAATTTGTGTTAAATTGATTAGTTGAATCCGTAGTGCATATCCTGTAGACAAAATATTGATCTCTACTACCGAGCCTAGGTTATTTGCTGTGATTAGAGGTCGCCGATGATCTCTTGTCACTTAGTAGATCCGGTCAACTTGCTTAGACATGCTTAGCTATCGGTAGAATCAAGCGGTTATCGACTTTAGTCGGTAACCTTGATCACACAAAATTTTCTACAACTTTTGTTTCAAGATCTTTGCTATGTTTAATTGAAAAATTAAAAATGAAAACAAAATGATTTAGACTTGGGCACAATGGTAAGACGGTGTGATCTTGGGTGTGATGGAAAGGTGCCCAGTCGATTAAGGACCGAGTTACTTGCGCCACCGTCTTGAGCATTTTGCGTGCTAACCACACTAGAGTATATGGGACCTCTCTTGACCTAGTACTTTGGCGTGTATTGGCTCGGGTCGCAGGAGGTCGCAGGAGGGATGGAGGTGGGAGCATGGTAGTTGCCCGAAAGCTTTATCTGAGTGGGTAGTTGCCTTTCGGCTTTACCATGTAAGCGTATGGATTTCTATCCATACGAGCTGCTCGTAGTTAATACACACACTGGAAAGCAGTCTCGTGGACTTAGTGCGCCGCATACCTTCGGAGTGTGCTTCGGCAAAGCGATGCAAGTGTGGGTACATTGGTACACCTGCGGGGTTAAAACTATTCGAATAGCCTCGTCCTAGGTTATGGACACGCTTGATACGCCCGTAAGAACTAGACTACAACATTTAAATTAAAATTTGATGGGTGATACTAATCAGGATTCGTGTTATTGTTGTGGTGACTATTGGGATAGTCACTTCTAGGATGTTTTATCTCTATTCTTTTGTATTATTATCCGCTTCGTTATTTCAATCTTAAAATGAATTGCAAACTTGCCTTTAAATCAGATTACATTATTGCAAATGAAAATTGGCTTTATGCAAATGAAACATATAGCCTCCACCAAACAAGCCTCGCATGTAGCTTATGAACAGTGCGCTAGTTCACACGTCGAGTTTTGCGGTACAAAGACAATCTTTGTACTCGTGTGCTTTGCTTAATGTTTTGGTTGCGAGAGGAAGAAGGTGAGCCCCAAGGGCCTCACTTACGTGAGTCAGTGTTGCCGCTTTCGTGGGCGACTAGACTTGGCGGTCCGGTCGGATGCCTTGTGGGTTGAAGGCACACCGATTGGCTTTGTTTATAGCCATCTTATGGCACTTTTGCTTCATTGTCTCTCTTTTGTTATTTGTGTATCTTGTGGCGATCGGCCATTGTCTGTAATAACTCTACTATTTGTTTATCTTCCGCTTGGTAGTGTGGTGTTTGGACTCTATGTTTGGAATGGAGTTGATGTCTAATTTTGTACCGGGTGTATATCGCTTTAGAAGTATACATATCTCGAGGATCATTTATTTGATTTGTGATGCTAGGACCAGGTGGTTGGTTAAGCATTACAAGCCAAATAAATTGGGGTCCTCACAAAGTTGGTATCAGAGCCATTCTGACCGTAGTAACCCAAGCATAGTCGTCCTTAGGATATTTTGAAAGTCTTATTTTCAAATTATAAAAAGGTTTATGAAAACCTAGGCAGATTCTCAGATTTTGTTCCTTACCTATCTTAGTTTTCTACTCTCATCTTACTCTAATTTAAGTTTTGAAAATTGGTTTCTCTCTTTACCTTTCAAAAGATAGTCACTACCGGTAGAATCAGTCTTTGGGAGAACCATAGAGAATTAGTCTAATTAAAATTTGTGGGAGCATAAGGGTAAGATATGTATGAGTTTGCTAAGTATCTGACTTTTGTCAATTGGTTTTGTAACTTAAAAGTCTTGTATTTGTTTTGTGCTGTTGGTAAGTTATTTGCAGTAGGTTATCGACTTCGTGTTTTCCGGCTATTGTTGACTTGTCTTAGTGAAACAGATGGCGGGAGAACGCGCGTGGCGATCGACAAGTCGGTCATGATGAGGAGCTTCCCCCTCCTCCGACCATGGCTGAGGTTCTCGCTCAGATCGAGCGAAACCGCATGGACCAGACGCGCATCCTGGAGGTTATTGCTAGGAATACCTCCACTCCTGCCGGTGGTGGCGGCCACCAGACTCGCGGGGGACTTGCAGAGTTCCTCCGTCTGCAGCCGCCGACTTTCTCCGCCTGAGGACCCTCGATGCGGACGATTGGTCGCGCATGGTTGAGCGAAGCTCAACATAGCTCGATGCCGGCACGAGACAAGGCACTCTTCGCGTCCCACCGGCTTGAGGGCGCAAAGACTCTCATGGTGGGAGAACTATCTCGCCATGCACCCGCGCCATGTGGTCGCATGGGAGGAGTTCAGTCGACTTTCGTCGGGCCCACATCCCCGATGGCCTGATGAAGTCAAGAAGAAAGAATTCTCGCGCTCAAGCAAGGGCGCAAGTCCGTGACGGAGTATCTATACGAGTTTAATCATCCGCTCGTTATGCTCCGGAGAGGTGGCCTCGGATGAGGCTAAGCGGAGAAGTTTATGGATGGCTTGTCCGAGGAGCCGCAGGACAAGCTATCTATTGTGGACTTCTCGACTTTCGTGCCTTGTAGATAAGGCCATTGTTGCCGAGCATAAGGCAAAGGCGCGTGGCGAGTCCATAGCGCAAATGGGAGGCACATCGCTGCTCACCACCTCACTCGTCCTCGGCCGGGCGGCACGATGGCCGTTCTTTTGCTCCACCGCGCCGAGGCCATCTGCCGGCTCCTCGCCCACCGCAGCCGTGTTTCAGCCACGTGCGCTGCGATCCAAGCAGAGAGCGGTCTCCGCAATCCGCGCCGAGGTTACTTGTTTCGTTGCCACAACAAGGGCCATTATGCGAATGCACGCCTCGAGTGTTGCGGCACCCCTCGTCCTAATGGAGGACGCGGGCAGGGGAGTGGTCATCCACCTGACCAGAAGATGATCCAGAAGCCCCAGGGTGCGAGCAGCGGTCGAGTCAACCATCTATCAGCTGAGGAGGCTCAGGAGGCGCCAGATGTCGTGATGGGTACACTTCTTGTTAATTCTCGTCCTGCTGCAGTATTATTTGATTCTGGAGCATCGCATTCTTTTATTTCAAGATCATTTGCTGCTGCTAGTGGTCTTCACTGTGTTCCTTTGGGGATTCCTTTACTCATTCGCTCTCCGGGTTCGGAAATGAGAGCTGATATGGAATGCCGCGGTGTTCCTATTGAGGTCAAAGGGGTAGGATTTTTGGCAAATCTTATTCTGCTCAGTTCAGCAAGTCTGGATGTGATTCTTGGCATGGATTGGTTGTCCCAACACTTGGGGCAGATCGATTGTGCCAGGAAGATTGTTTATCTCACCGACCCTTGAGCGGCGGTCGGATTTTAGCGCGGCAGGGGCCACATCTATGTGCATTAGAGACAAAACCGACCTTGCGAGTTCGGGTGTTCCCATAGTATCCGACTTTGAGGATGTTTTCACGAAGACTTGCCCGGATGCCTCGGTTCGAGACCGAGTTTGTCATCGAGTTGCTGCCCGGCATCGCCCGATTTGAAGCGCCGTGTCGAATGCCTCCCAATGAGCTAGAAGAATTGAAGAAGCGACTTGGTGAGCTCCAAGCAAAGGGTTTCATCCGTCCCGCTGTCTCCTTGGGGCTGTCCGGTGATCTTTGTGAAGAAGAAGGACAAGACTTTGCGCATGTGTGTTGATTACCGTCCTCTCAATGAGGTGACGGTGAAAAACAAATATCCTTTGCCCGTGTCGATGACTGTTCGATCACCGACCGAGCCAGGTGTTCTCAAAGATTGATTTGAGAATGGGGTATCATCAGTCGAGGATCGATCCGAGGATATTCAAGACGGCCTTCACTACTCGTTATGGTGCATGCGAGTACACCGTCATGTCCTTTGGCTTAACCAATGCTCCAGCTTTGTTCATGAACTTGATGAATTCGGTATTCATGGAGTTTTGGACAAATTTGTGGTGGTCTTCATTGATGATATTCTTATCTATTCCAAGATCAAGCGAGCATCTTGAGCATCCAAGATTGTTTTGGGCAATTATGGGAGCACGGTGTATCACGAAGTTCAAAGAATGCGAGTTCGTTGAAGGAAGTGGCATTTTGGGCCATGTTCTTTCACCGGAGGCATAGCCGTGGATCCCAAAAAGTCGCGATGTTCTATCTTGGGTCACCAAGTCATCCAGCGATGTGCGGAGTTTTCTCGGCTTAGCGGGCTATTACCGCCGCTTTATCGAGAACTTCTCCAAAATCGCAGCCGATGACCGAATTGCTCAAGAAGGATAAGAAGTTTGTGTGGTCCTCGCTGCGATGAGAGCTTCGGGAGCTCAAGCGGCGATTGACTTCACCCCGCCTTACTCTCCGATATCCACAAGAGCTTCGATATTTATTGCGATGCCTCTCGTCGTGGACTTGGATGCGTTCTTATGCGGGAAGGCAAGGCGCTTGCCTATGCATCGTGCGATTGAGACCTCACGAGCTCAATTATCCCACCCATGATTTAGAGTTGGTGGCGTGGTGCATGCACTCAAGATTTGGCGGCATTATCGATCGGTATCACGTGAGGTGTATTCGATCACAAGAGTTTGAAATACTTGTTCACTCGGCGATCTGAACCTCGAGCGAGAGGAGATGGCTAGAATTGATCAAAGATTATGATATGGGTATTGGTATCATCTGGCAAGGCCAATGTGGTTGCTGATGCGCTTAGCCGAAAAGTGTATTGCAATACTTTAATGATCCAAGAGCAACAACCGGCACTTCTTGCAGAATTTCAGCGTCTCAACTTGCGTTTGGTTGAGCATGGTTCCCTTGCTGCCTTGGTTGTGCAACCAACCTTGGTGGATCAAATCAAGGCAGCACAACAATCAGATGATGGTGTGGGTAAAATCAAGCAGAATATCAAGGATGGATCAGCCAAGTGTTTCACAGAAGATGAGCACGGTGTTGTATGGTTTGGGCCGCGTCTTGTGGTCCCAAAGGTTCCAGAGTTGCGGGATTTGATTCTTCAGGAGGCCCATGATTCGCCTTTGTCCATCCATCCCGGGGCCACTAAAATGTACCAAGATCTGCGTCAGAGATTCTGGTGGACTCGCATGAAGCGTGAGATTGCCAGGTTCGTGGCCAGATGTGACATATGCTGTCGTGTCAAGGCCGAGCATCAGCGTCCAGCCGGTCTTCTTCAGCCCTTGCCTATACCAGAATGGAAGTGGGATTCTGTAGGCATGGATTTTATCACCGTCCGCCTGCACTCTGCAGGGAAGGATGCATTATGGGTTATCATTGATCGATTGACTGAAGGTGGCCCATTTCCTTCGGTCGCGATCGAAGATTGATGTGAATCGCCAGCGGATCTTTACATATCCCGTATTGTGATGCGCATGGTGTGCCACGCACAATTGTGTCGATCGTGGTTCTCTGTTCACCTCTCGGTTTTGGCATAGTCTGCGAAGCCATGGGTACCGTCTTTCGTTCAATTTCGACCTATCATCCTCGTGATCGATGGTCGAGCGGGCGCGTCAACCAAGTTCTTGAAGATATGCTCGTGCTTGTGTTCTCTCCTATGGAAAGAATTGGGAGAAGTGCCTACCGCTTGTCGAGTTCTCCTACAACAACGACTTCGGGCTAGTCTTGGTATGGCACCGCTTGAGGCTTTGTATGGGCGGCTGCGAACACCATTGAACCGGTCGAATCGTGAAAAGCGCTTCTTTGGCGGATTCGATCAATGAGGTGAAAGTCAAGTGCGATTGATTCGTGAGCACTTGCGTGTGGCTCACCGAGCGAGTAAGAGCTATGCGGTCGGCGTCGCCGTGAGTGAGTTTCAGCCAATGACTTTGTGTATCTCAAAGTTTCACCTTTGAAGGACACCGTCGTTTGGTGTCAAGGGCAAGCGCTCCTCGGTATGCCGGACCCTACCGCATCATCGGCAGAGTGGGAGCTGTTGCTTACAAGTTAGACTTGCCGGCTACACTTGAAGGGTGCATGATGTTTTCCATGTGTCCCAATTGAAGAAGTGCCTCGTATTCCATTGAGGAAACGCCATTGGAAAATATCGATGTGCGGAAGATCTATCTTATCGTGAGCGTCCTGCTCGTATCCTCGAAGAAGTCAACGCGAGCGAGGAACCGTGTGATCAAGTTCCTTAAAGTTCAGTGGTCAAACCACTCGAGGATGAAGCCACTTGGGAGCGGAAGGTCGTCTTCGGCGATTACCCATCCTTCTTCTCCAGTTGATCGAGAATCTGGGCAGATTCTGTAAGGGGGAGATTTGTAACAGCCGACTTAGGGTTTGTATTTCAAATGTAAAATTTTGAGGAGAAATAAAACTTTTGTTGTCTCTTCAAATCATTTGAAAGTTCCTACATTTTTCCCTAGCAATTTCCATTTTCTAGAATTAAATTCTTGTGAATGGAGATTGTTGTCAACAAATTCTTAGCCTTCAAACTTGTGATCATCCTCTGAAATTATTTTTCCTATCATCTTGATCATCCTATCTACCTCCTGAATTATTTCACAATTTTTAGATTTTGTTTGCTATTTCAAATGGCCAAGTCAACTCTGTTTGAAATCTGGTCAAACTCCTGTGACAACAGCTTGAGAATTTTCTCTAGAACAATGCAGTGCATAAAAGTTCTGGAAAAATTATACAAGGTTGTCCTCTGTCCCTAGTAGCTACCATAAAAATTTCTGAAATTTTTGGAGCTCAGGAGTTACCTCTAAAATTCTCCAAACCCTCTCACCTTTTAAAACTTCAAATCAAGATTCATCGCTTGTCGAGCTCGAGCCCGAGCCCGACTCAAACCCGACCGCACCTAAATGGCTCGGTCGCGCCAACCAATCGCACCGCGAATCTAATCAATCGTGACCGTCCACAGTGCATCGCACGATCCACGTCAGCGGGCGCAACCGACCGTCCGAATGCATACATCCATCTCGACCGCTCATTTTAGATCCAACGGTCCGACGATTCTGATCGAGCGGACCACCTAATTGCACCGTGCGGTCTCGGTTCGCGCCGCCATTGCCACGCCAGCGGGTCCCACTCGTCGGTCGTCACCTACCTCTCGCTCGTGTCTTTGTGTGCCGGCGGCAAAGATGCATGCGCGCCACCTCGTCTCGCCGCCCATTCTTGGTTTCGCGCTTCACCTCGGCCGCATCTCCATTGCTAAGCCCATACCGTGTGGCATTTATCGCCGTCATCTACCCCCGACTCGCTTTTTCTCCTTTGCGTCTCGGTGCGAGAAGCTCCGCCTCTCGATTTCCTCGCCTCTTCCCTACTTAAGCTCTCAAAAGCTCTCTTATCCTCCTTTGGACACCCTAAGACCACTTCCCGCCTCCATTACCTTCCCGAGCTCAAATAGTAGTAGTGCGCATCACGGCTCACGCCAGCGCCGCTCCGCCGTGTCGACACCACAACCGTGAAGATCATCCCTTCTTTTGCGCGTCACATCGTGTTCCGGATCCCTATCATGATTTCCCTCGGCTAATTTTGTGTTTCACTCGCGGGGGCCATTGAATTTTGGTATCCCTCTTCTTGGCGAAAGTTGGATCATCGTCCTCATCTCCTGAGTTGGTTCCTTGGGCAATTGCTCGCGCTTAGCACCATCTAGTGCACTCACTCAAGCTATCTCCGTCTCTCTTTTCCCTATTTTTGCTCAGTTGCTCCTCCTCGGTGACCCCTTAATCGCCGCCGCTGGTTCTCGTCGCCGGGCCATCTCCGGCAGCCTCTTGAGCTCCGCGTCATTCCGGTGAGTTCCTAGTAACTCACTGATGCTCATGCGCTAACTTTCATTGTTTACCTCTGCATACAGCCGCACCTTGTCACCCCCACCGCCGCCGCCGTGCTCGTCATTGCGCCACCCAAGACATCTCGGCTTCCCGCGACCATCCTTAGCTTCAGCAACCTCTGGGCGACCCATTTTGGCCGTCGCACAGCCCTCGCCGCCACTCCTTCGCCGGCGGCAGTTTCAGGTCCAGAGCAGCCCGATCCTTTCTGTTCTTCGGCTGTGCCCATCTCTGTTTCACTGTCATTAGGCCCCACCTCTACGAGCATTGTAGTTAGCTGCTAATCATGTTTATGATTGCTCTTTAGCTCACTCTCATGCATGATCAAAGTTGGTATTGGAGGTTTGAAAGTATTATAGTTCTAGTTCTCTGTATGTTTCTTTGTTGTCGTTTATTCTGTTGTCAGTAAACTGAAAATTGGTATCATGCTTGCTATTAGGTTTTGTTAAACTTGATGTCTCTCTTTTGTGGTGGTGGTTAGCATGAAATTAGTTAGCATCTTTAAGTTCTAGCTCTTGTTGTCATGTTTGTTCATAAGGGATAGTTAGCTGTTCATTTTATTGTCTCTGTACTTTGGATTTATCAGTGCAGTTAGATTTGGTGTAATGGCATGCCGAATTGTGTTAACCTTGCAAAATGTTGGCATGTTGCTTAGGTGTGTTAGTAGCTGAATTTTATTAAAGCCCAAACTCATTTAGAACTTTGTTTAGCATCTCATAGTTGGATACTTGACTGGTTAGTGTTGTCAATAGCTTTTTGTAGTTTCTGTAATATCAGTTAATAATGGTTGAGTTAGAGAAGCTAGCTGTTCTTGATGTGTTAACTTGTTGATTAAATAATAGATGTGCACACAATCACCTTCAAGTCTGTCCAAAGTTTAAAGCATGTTAGAAGTTTGATTTTGTGGTTAACCTAGCAAATAAGTGAGTGGGTCTTTGTAGCAGTTAATTGTCATTCTTTTTGTGATGGTTTAGCCTCTGTGTATAAAATGGTGTTTGTATTTGATCTTTGAGTCTTGCCGGTGTTATTCGCTTCTTATTCGCTGTTTTGTTCAATCGTTAGGATTCGATATTTGCGGCAACCCAGAGCGATCCTCCGCAGCAGTTGAGCATTGAGCAACAAGCGACCAGCAAGCGGTTTGATCATGTTTATCCCAGATTTTAAAATCTAATATTTTGTTTCATTGTATGTATGCATTGCTTAATTTGTGTTAAATTGATTAGTTGAATCCAGAGTTGCATATCCTGTAGACAAAATATTGATCTCTACTACCCGAGCCTAGGTTATTTCTTTGTGATTAGAGGTCATTGGATGATCTCTTGTCACTTAGTAGATCCGGTCAACTTGCTTAGACATGCTTAGCTATCGGTAGAATCTGGCGGTTATCGACTTTAGTCGGTAACCTTGATCACACAAAATTTTCTACAACTTTTGTTTCAGCATCTTTGCTATGTTTAATTGAAAATTAAAATGAAAACAAAAATGATTTAGACTTGGGCACAATGGTAAGACTGGTGTGATCTGTTGGGTGTGATCGAAAGGTGCCCGAGTCGCTTAAGGACCGAGTTACTTGCGCCACCGTCTTGAGCATTTTGCGTGCTAACCACACTAGAGTATATGGGACCTCTCTTGACCTAGTACTTTGGCGTGTATTGGCTCGGTCGCAGGAGGTCGCAGGAGGGATGGAGGTGGGAGCATGGTAGTTGCCCGAAAAGCTTTATCCCGAGTGGTAGTTGCCTTTTCGGCTTTACCATGTAAGCGTATGGATTTCTATCCATACGAGCGGCTCGTAGTTAATACACAATACCGGAAACAGTCTCGTAGGACTTAGTCTGCGCCGGCATACCTTCTAAGTGTGCTTCGGCAAAGCGATGCAGTGTGGGTACATTGGTACACCTGCGAGGTTAAAACTATTCGAATAGCCTCGTCCTAGGTTATGGACACGCTCGGATACGCCCCGTAAGAACTAGACTACAACATTTAAATTAAAATTTGATGGGTGGTACGAATCTGGGATTCGTGCTATTGTTGTGGTGACTATTGGGATAGTCACTTCTAGGATGTTTTATCTCTATTCTTTTGTATTATTATCCGTACTGTTATTTCAATCTTAAAAATGAATTGCAAACTTGCCTTTAAACTGTATTACATTATTGCAAATGAAAATTGGCTTTATGCAAATGAAACATATAGCCTCCACCAAACAAGCCTGCATGTAGCTTATGAACAGGTCTGCTAGTTCACACGTCAGTCTTGCGGGTACAAAGACAATCTTTGTACTCAGGTGCTTTGCTTAATGTTTTGGTTGCAGAGGAAGAAGGTGAGCCCCAAGGGCCTCACTTCTGTGAGGTTGCCGTTTCGTGGGCGACTAGACTTGGCGGTCCTCGCCGATGCCTTGTGGGTTGAAGGCACACCGATTGGCTTTGTTTATAGCCATCTTATGGCACTTTTGCTTCCACTGTCTCTCTTTGTTATTTGTGTATCTTGTGGCGATCGGCCATTGTCCTGTAATAACTCTACTATTTGTTTATCTTCCGTTTGGTAGTGTGGTGTTTGGACTCTATGTTTGGAATGGAGTTGATGTCTAATTTTGTACCGGGGTGTGTATACTGCTTTCTGGGAAGTATACATATCTCGAGGATCAGTTTATTTGATTTGTGATGCTAGGACCAGGTGGTTGGTTAAGCATTACAAGCCAAATAAATTGGGGTCCTCACAAAGAAGGCAATAGAAACTGAATTATTCTCTCCGAATAAAAGAAAGGCGTTTGGGCATGTAAGCCACACGCCTCCTCTTGTGCACCCCGTAGGGTATAAGTGGGTATTTCTTCAAAAGAGAAATGAAAATAAGCAAGTCTCATTGCACAAGGTTTCACTGAACGTCCAGGAGATGATTATGAAGAAACCTATTCCCCGGTCATGGGCGGAACTCCCTTTAGACATTTATCTCAATGGTAGTGAACTTGAAGTTAGAAGTGAAATTGATGGATGGGATACCAGCATACCTTTATGAAATATTGAATTTGGATATTTATATGAAGATATCTAAATGTATCTTTGTCCTGAACAAAGACAGAGCAAATAGAAATCTGTACAGCATGAAACTCAGAAAGTCACTGTACAAAGTTAAGCAATCAGGCAGAATGTAGTATAATCGCTTCAAGCGACTTTCTATGCAAGAAAGGCTACACGAACAATGAGAATAATCCTTGTGTATTTATACGATGATCCAAGGATGGATTTTGTGTAATCGCAGTGTATGAAGATGATCTGAATATCATTGAAACCCTGAAGGATATTAAGAAAGCAAGCTCTTACCTGGAGTCAGAGTTCAAAATGAAAGGTTTGGGTAAAACCAAATATTGCCTAGGCTTGCAGCTTGGGCATGCCCCTGAAGGGATATTAGTGCTTCAGTCAACCTACACTCAGAAAGTGTTAGAAAAGTTCAACTTTGAAAAGGTATACTCTTAGAAAGTGCCGATGGTTGGGTGATCCTTGCAGTAAGACAAGGACCCATACAGACCTAGAGAAGAGGGGGAGGAAGTCCTGGGATCGGAATTCCCACACTTGAGCGCAGTAGGAGCACTCATGTATTTAGCAAACTGTACTAAATCGAACATTGTATTTGCCGTGAACCTATTAGCAAGGTATAGTACAGAACCAACCAAAGGCATTGGTAGAGAATGAAGGACATCTTCCGATACCTCCAAGGAAGCAAAAAACTTGGTCCGTTCTACAGAAAGAACCAAGACCTTTATATGATTGGCTATGCAGATGATAGGTACCTGTAGGACCCGCATATAGCTAAATCACAAACAGGCTATGAACTCCTATGTGGTGGAACTGCAATTCAATGGAAATCGTCTAAGCAGAGTCTTGTATCGACTTCGATGATCCACTCGAAATAATAGCATTGTACGAGGCCTCACGAGAATGTGCTTGGCTTCAACGGATGATTCACCACATCCAGCAGTTGTATGGATTGAATACCGCGCAAACCCCCACTATTATCTATGAAGATAATGCAGCTTGTGTTGTACAAGTGCATATGGATTTTGTGAAGAATTCTCTCACAAAGCATACCAACCCCAAGTTCTTCTATGATCATGAATTGCAAAAGATGGACGAAATTAAAGTACTACATACTAAGTCGTGTGAAAATCTTGCAGATTTATTCACTAAATCAATTCCAGCATCTAGCTTTGAAAGATGCATTCGTGAAATTGGAATGATGAGACTTAGAGAAGTGCAGAATTCAGAGGGAGAATCTTCACAAACTCGTTACTAAAGCTTGATCATGAAGATCGAGTACCTAAAGAATAAATCCAGGAGATTAAATGCAATTGGGTGGATTGTACTCTTTTTCCCTTGACGAGTTTTTCTGAAGTTTCTCGGTTAAGGTTTTTAACGAGGCAATTCGTGGAGCACAGCAGAACGTGTTTCATGTACTCTTTCTTCAAATTTTCCACTGGGTTTTTATGGAGTTTTCATGAGACATGGGCATAAATGATGAGTACCCAAGGGGGAGTGTTAAAAAACCAGGCCTAGGCCGATAGACCAGGCCCAAGGTGGGCTCCTCATCCCAAACCCTAGTAGGCTCGTAGCTTATAAATAGGGGGTACTAGTCATTGTAAAGGCTGATCGCTTGATGAAGGAATAAAAAGAAGTAAGAATTCCCCCTATATCTCTGTGTTCAATCTATTATTCTGTTCTTGTGTTCTTGCATTGTTCTTACGATTCTGAGTTTGTCTACGAGGTAATCGCTCGGACTGGACTCGCCAGCGACGGTTCCTCAACAGTTTTATAAACACATTTGCAGTTTGTTCTTTTGATGAGATGAATCGAATCTCTAGAGTCTTAGCTGCCACACGCTCTCGTACAAAGTGGAAGTCAGCTTCTATATGCTTTGTATGGGGCATGAAATACTAGGTTCATTGATAAGTAAGTTGCACCTAAGTTATCACACCAAAGGACTGGTGGTCTTGATTGGAATATACCAAGTTCTCCAAGAAGCGATTGAATCCAAATTGTTTCTGCTATGCCATTTGCTAAAGCCTTGTATTTGGACTCTATATTGGATCTTGCCACTGTTGCCTGCTTTCTGGAGCTCCATGAAATCAAGTTCGAACCAAAGAAGACTGCAAACCCGCCTGTAGACCTTCTATCATCACTACAGCCGGCCCAATCAACATCCGATCGAGAAGGTGCTAAGCAACGTTGATGTGGACTTGCACACAGCTAACCCTGTGCTAGCTGTGGCCTTGAGATAACGAATTATCTTCTTAACTACTAAGAAGTGTTTTGTTGTAGGTGAGTGTAGAAATTGACAACACGATTGACGGAAAAGGCAATGTCAGGTCGTGTGAGTGTCATATATTGAAGGACACCAACAAGAGTTCTTTATCTTGTGCTTTCATCTGCAAAGAGTAACTGTCCACTATCCTTGGCAAGCTTCTCCGTGGCTGGCATTGGCGTTGTCATGGGTTTACAGTTTACCATATTAGCCCGCTGAAGTAAATCGCCAATGCATTTTTGTTGAGACAGAATAATCGATCTCTAAGATCCTTGGTAGCAAACTCAGCTTGTAGTTGGAGACGCAAGTTTGTAGTTGCAGATGAACTGGCCACAATAATATCATCAACATAGATGAGCATGAAGATAGTCAGCTCGGAATGGTTGTAGACAAACAAGGATATGTGAGCCTTGGAAGCAATAAAACCTAGATCCTGCAGCTTGGAGCCCAATCGAGAATACCATGCACAAGGAGCTTGCTTCAGACCATACAAGGCTTTCTTGAGCTTGCACAGATGATGTGGGAACCGAGGATTTATGAAACCCAGAGGTTGCTTCATGTATACTTCTTCTTCAAGTACACCATGAAGGAAGGCATTCTGAACATCGAGTTGTCAGAGACACCATTCGTGAGACAGCAATGGACAAAACAAGTCGCACAGTAACTAGTTTCACAACAGGGCTAAATGTGTCCCCGTAATCAAGACCAAAACGTTGCTTGAAACCTTTTGCAACTAGTCGTGCCTTGAAGCGATCAATGGAGCCATCAGCCTTCCTCTTCAGTTTAAATCCCCATTTAGAGTCAATGATATTGACCCCATGGGGCCAAGAAACCAACTCCCACGTCTCATTTTTTGAAAGAGTTTCAAACTCTTGATCCATGGCATGCTTCCACTCTCGATGTCGCAACGCATCTTCGTGAGTGGTGGGCTCAGCAGTGCATAAGAATGCTCATCAGTTTGTGCGGTAGACTATTGTGCCATCAGTTAACTGTTTGGGCTTGCTCACATTATCCTGAAGACGGGTGCACATGGAATGTTGTCGAAGAGTTGGAGCAGTTGGAGGTACCACAGTCACAGGAGATCCAGTGGGCGCAAAAGATCTGGTCTGGATGGTGATTTGATCACTGTGCTCCCCAGCATCAGATCCCAGTGAAAAGTATCTAGGCCGCCAATAATGGTTTTGGTAATTCATGTCAACAATATATTAAGGGACTAATTATGTGTTAAGATGTTTAAAGTTTAAGTCCCAAAGATCGAATCATGACATGGAAATGGCAATGCAAAGGTGATAAAGATCGACTTGGCTCAAGCAAAGGTATAATATTATCTAAGGGTCATTTTATAGTATTTTAGCGGTCTCGGTGTTTGGAGAAAAGACCAAATTTGTAGGCTAGATGTCGTATTATAAAGAGGGATCATAGCTAGTAGCTTGATGATCTATTTATGTGCCATCTTGATCAACTAGAAATCATGCAGTGCATTTGTTCTTGTTTCTGGAAAACTTTCAAAATTTTTGGTTTGATCGTAAGTATTGAGCGGTATTACCGCAAGTCGGTAATACTGAAGTTTACATGGTGGTCTGTATTTTCTAAAGATGATGTTTTGGAAGTTTTTCTTGAAAACCCAAAATTGGTATGACCGCATGAGATGAACAGTATTACACCAGGTTGATAATACTGAAGTTTACATGGCGGTATGAATTTTCTAGAGAACATGGTTTTGGAAGTTTTCTAGAAACCTAAAATCGGTATGACCGCAGCTCTTGAGTGGTATTACTGCAAGTCGGTAATACCGAGTTTTACTTGGCGGTATGATTTTTCCAGAGAGAGTGTTTTTCTTATAATTTTGATACTTTGGAAATCGGTGATACCGATATAGCCGAGCGGTATCACCATGATGGGTAATACCGGTTTCTAGTTGGCGATAGTACCATAACTTTTTCGTAATGGCTATAACATGTGCATTTAATGAATAATAGTCGACCGTTGTTTTTTGACTATGGTAATACCAGGCTTGAACGACGATATTACCGCAAATCCTAAATTTTTCAGGGAAGTGGTTCAAATAGCTAGTTTTGTTGGTGGAGGTATAAATACCTCCCCACCTACCTCTAGCCTAGGACTTTTGAGCATATTCACTCTCATTGAATACCCTTGAGCTCTTAGACACTCTCTACTACTCATTTGCTTTAAAGTCTCATTTTGAGATAGTTGAGAGTATTCAAGTGCATTGCATCATTAGTTGATCTTGTTGGCACTTGATTTTCCTCAAGTAAACACTTGGTTTATTACTGTTAGTGTTTGCCGGCACCTAGATGGCTTTGGAGGAAGTTTGCACGGTGAGCTTTTCAAAGAAGATTGTGAAGAGTCCCGACAACGGATTGTGAAGTGGTTACGTGCTCACCATCTCCAGAGAAGAGGAAGAGCAACGATAGTGATTGAGGGTTAAGGCTTAATTCATGGAGTCAACTTGATTCGTTCAAGTTTCCTCAACGTGGACTAGTGAAGACTGGTAAATCTTCGATACCACTGGAAAACATCTTTGTCTCCATTGTGGTTTTCTCTTATCATTACTATTCCGTATTTATATTTCTAGCAATTTACTTGTATAGAATTGCTTAGCTAGAATTGTATCTAGTATTGACATAAGCTCATAATTGTCTTAAATAGCATAGTAGTTCCTTCATTATATTTATGCTAGGAAGATTTGTTAAGACAATCTTATTTAAAATTATTAATTAATTGAAAAGTTTTAAAAACCTCCTATTCACCCACCTCTAGTCGGTTATTCTTGATCCTACACCCGAACATTCGGTGTCGTGCCAAACTCCAAGGATTGCACACCGAAGGATGTCTGTGTCGACAACATTAGTAGTACCTGGACTCGGGGGATTCAGTGCAGATTCCAAGGCAGTAGTGCTGCTTCCCGTATCTCCATTTTGGATATTCTGTGGCTACTCCGCTTGGTGATTTCCTGCATGCATATTAGTGTCCACAGGCAAAACAGTACCATCCTTCATGTGGTCAAGAGATAACAGAATGGATTGTTCAAAACTTTGTGGAGACAAAGCAATGCGTGAGTCTGTGGAGAATGGGAAAACATGCTCATCAAAAACAACATCACGAGAAATGTAGATGCGAGCAGTAGACACATACAAGCATTTATATCCCTTGTGGAGATTATATAGCCAACAAACATGCACTGAGCGGAGCGGAATTGGAATTTTTCAGTGATGTATGGGCGCAGATTAGGCCAACAAGCACAACCAAAAGTGCGAAGAAATGTGTAAGCGGGTTTGGATCCATGAAGCTTTTCAAGTGGGGACAAATTTCCAATGACTCTACTAGGAAGGTGATTAACAAGATAACATGCTGACAAGAACGCTTCATCCCAAAAGCCTAGTGGCATAGACGCTTGGGACAGAAGAGAGAGACCCATATCAACAATGTGCCTATGCTTCCATTCAGCAGCCCCATTCTACTAATGCGTATAAGGGCAAGTGACATGGTGGGCAATGCCTTGCTGTTAGAAAAATTGATTTAGCTTTTGGTATTCACCACCCCATCAGATTGGACACATAGGGTTTTCAATTAAGGAGTCATTCAACATGTGGTTGAAATTCAAGGAAAACATGAAAAACATCAGATTTATTCCTCAGAAAATAAATCCACACAAACTTGCTATAATCATTGATAAATGAGACATAGTATTTGTATCCTCCTATAGACTAATGAGCCGGCCCCTAGATAGCAGAGAATACAAGTTCAAGTGGTGCAGCAAAAACACTTGACGATCTAGGAAACGACAATTGATGACTCTTGTCTTCCTGACATGCATTACAAACATGATTATTCCTTGAACTAGACACATAAGATAATTTATTTGAGGCTAAAACTTGTTGAATGACACAAGATGACGAATGTCCTAGACGACAGTGCCAATCCTGATACATGAGCTTGATTGCCGACATGGCTTGTGCAGGTAGTGGTTTAATGGGGTAAAGTTCTTTCTCACATTTGTCGTGCAGAAGAACTTTCTTTGTAACCGAATCCTTCACAAAAAAAAATAATTGGGATGTAATTCAAGGAAAACATTGTTATCGATAGCAAGACGATGCGTAGAGAGTAAATTTCGAGAAGCATGCAGAACATGGAGAATGTTATTTAGCTGAAAGGATTTAATAGGAGTGTATAGAATGGATTAACTACAATGAAGGATAGCCATACATGTGCCGTCGACCGTCTGAACACGATCCTTGCCATTGTATCTTTCCTGAGTCATGAGTTTATCAAGCTCACTGGTAATATGGTCTGTTGCCCCGGTATCAGTGTACCAGTTAGGGTCAACACCATATGACGACAGTGCAGATGCCGCAGTCAACGCTGCCATCTTTGTGTCCTCCAACTGGAACGCAAAATTGAACCACTAGTAGCATTTTGCAACGACATGACCTACCTTGCCACAGAGCTAGCAGGTTGGTTTGGCCTTCCCTTGATCATTGCGCCCGCGGTCACCCTGGCCATTGCGCTAGCCAAAGTTTTTGCCACGGTGACCTCCTCCTTGTCCTCCCTTGCTACACCCCCTCTATCCTGTGAGACAAAGTTGGCCGAGGAACCCGAGCCAGAGCCCGAATAGGTGTATTTGTCATTACACTCCTTGCACATCTCGAAGGAGATCAAGTTGGAGTAGAGGTCGCTGAGAGACATCGGTTCCACCCTCATGGTCACCGATGTGACAAGAAAGTCGTAGTCACTGTCCAGGCTGGTGAGGAGTTAGGTAACCACCTCTTTGTCTTTCATCGGGTGACTAGCCGAGGCCAGGGTGTCGGCAAGCATCTTCATCTTGTTGAAGTATTCTTCCATAGAGAGATATTTCTTACAGAACGTTGCCATCTCTAGAGTGGGTCGAGAACACTCATGAGTTGTGGTCAAGAGAATGACCTGCGCCAGAACATCCTCGGTAAGAGATGCAAGCAAGGCGCTAAGGACTGTCTGGTCCTGCTGAAGCCACTGTTGATATGCTCGGTTCGACGTCGACTAGTCTTCATCAACTGTGGGTGCACTCACCTTTGGAGGCGCCAGGATGGATCCATAAATGTAGCCAAGAAGCCCATGACTTCTTCATCAACTGTGGGTGCACTCACCTTTGGAGGCGCCAGGATGGATCCATAAATGTAGCCAAGAAGCCCATGACTTCGGAGAAGAGGCACCACCTGTGCTTTCCACAGGAGGTAATTCCTAGCCGTCAGCCTGACACTGAGGAGGTTCATGGATGGGGCAGGAATAACACCAACGTTGGGCGCATTGGCATCCGCCAGGATCGAGAGAACACCCATGGATGTTAAACCATTTGTTTTTTTTTAGGAAGTGCAAAAGTTTTGCATATCTTTTCATTAAGAAAGACGAAAACTCATACAACCATAAACCACAAACATGAACAAAAAGAATTGAACAAAACAACCACCCTAAAAGCGACCCAAACTCAACACAACATGAACAAAAGAAATTAAAGAAGGAGACTACTCAAGCTCAACACGCGCCTCCCGACCAGTCGCCGCCGCCATGTGCTAATGGTGGTGCTCTTCATGAATGTGCACTAAAAGCTGATTGATAGGAGTAACCACGTTATTGAAAATCCTTTGGTTACGCTCTTTCCAAAGCATTTGGTTACACGCAAATGTCCCATTTGTAGCGGAAGTCATTTAGTTGCTGTTGAGCAAATGCTCTGATACCATGAACGTGAACAAGAATAAGGAAGAAAGAGATTGGTTCGGCACACAGCTTTCGTGGCCTTTAGCTTCTATTATATCTGTGTACAACTGTAATTACAGGAGACATCAATAGCTAGATTACAAGGCACTAATGACTGGTGATTTGTTTCTATGTATAGCTAGACCTGATTTGTTCCTACGTATAGCTATACGTCTACTTGATGTACATGTTAGCTATTTCAACACTATATGCTGTTGAACTGTTGAAAAAGGGAGTAATATGGCGCATAGGCAATGGAGATAAAGTACGTGTCTGGCGAGATAATTGGATCCCTCGGGAATTTTCCTTGAAGCTCATAACCAAGCGACGACGATACCGTGTTAAAAGGGTATCTGATCGTATTGATCCCATTAACCGGGAGTGGCTCATGGATGTGGTTAAGCAGGAGTTTCACCTTCCAGTCGAAAAAAAAGGAGTTTCACCCGATTGATGTGACAGAACTTGTTAAAATCAAGCTCCCGAGACACCATTTAGATGATGTGGTGGCATGGCACTATGAGAAGTCCGGGATTTTTTATGTTTAAAGTGCTTATAAGCTCGTATTCCAGATTAGTAATGCGAGTACTTTGGCGTCTAATAGTGAGATCAGATGCAGAACAAGAAGACTCTGTTCAAGCACATCTGGAAGTCTGGACGTTCACACCCCCCCCCCCCCAAAGTGAAGGTTTTTGCTTGTAGATTGGCTAAGAATGCGTTGGCCATGAATGTTAGCAAGAAAAGAAAGACACGTTATTACAGATGACACCTGCGTTATCTGTGGTACTGGGTCAGAAAATTCTTTCCATGATGTGGTGTCTTGCCCTCATGCAAAGGCTACTATTGATGGCATGCGCCCTGTCTGGCCGATTCAAAAGAGTGAATTGATTTCTGGGCTGGGGCCAAATTGGTTTTTGTTGATGCTTGACAAGCTAAATGAGGAGGAACGATCATCCATGATGCTGCTATTTTGGAAAAACTTGAGTGATAGAAACTCTCTTACTCATGGTGGTGATAGTTTCTCTGCTGAACAATCTGTTCGGATGTTGGAATCATTTCGGAATACATTATTACAGAGTCGACAACCGGCTTCATATGATAACAAGGGCAAGAATCTTATTGGCAGAGCAACGTCCTCGTCTTCTCGCCAGCAGAACAAGGCAATTGGTTTGAACCCGACTTCCTGTACTCGTTGGGCTCCTCCTGACGCTGGATGGATTGAACTAAATGTGGATGGTGGCTTTGTGGAGGTGACGAATCAATCTGGAGTAGGGTGATTATTCGAGACAACCAGGGACATGTTCTGATGTCTTCTTGGTGTTTCCTTTTCAACTGTTCGTCAGCAGAAGAGGCGGAATACATTGCTTGCTACGAAGGTATCTCCCTCTTTAAACAATGGTTCCATGGCCCGGTAATTGTGGAGTCGGATTGCTCTGCATGAGAATCGGGGCTAACGTCACCGGGAATAGACAGATCGCTTATGTCCAGTTCCATTCGAGATTCAAAAGACTTATTGGCGAGGATGAATGAAGTTCGAATCGTCGAGGTCAAGAGAGATCAGAATAGAGTAGCACATGAGCTGGCACACCATGCTATGCGGGCTCAAAGCACGGCTGTGTAGCTGGCTGAGACTCCATGTATTGAGCAATTTGTGCTTGACGATTGAAATACTCCCTTTGATTAATCAATAAAATATCTCTTTTCCTCGCAAGAGAGAGAGAAGAAAACCATACATCACGTACCCGTGGACCATAGCAAACAATACCAATAAGAGCAAGGTAACATTTTCCTTCAAAAAAAAAAGAGCAAGGTAACATGACAACCAAAGGTCGTTAACCCAAGAAGGGGAGCTTTCAAAAACAGCTCAACGAATCGTGTCCTGAAACGCCCTATTCACGTACATCTAGGGTGGGGAAGGCCGGAAGGGGAAGACAGACAAGAACATGCTCAGTGGCTACAGGAAGTTGATAGTAATGCCACTGTGGACGCCAGGGCCGGTGTTGGAGGAGCCACCGGCCGTTCAGGGTGTCCAGGCACCCTGCCCCCTCAAATTCGTCATGATCAGTGCTGTATATAACATAACTATATATAACTGAGATTCATATTTGGGATATTAGAACCCTTTCGAAAACATTTTTTTTAAAAAAAAGGACTAATTTGTTTGGAAGCAACTTGTGCTGTGAAAGTAAAAGAGATCTTATTTTGAGAAATAAGGATTTTCCAAAAACTAGTTTGGGAGGTGTTTCTAATTTCTATGCTTCACGTCTTGAGAGTCATACAAATTTTGAAGCACAACTCAGGGGTGGATTACCAGTGACTACCCCTTTGAGTGTTCAAGATTTGTGTAGCTCTTGTTGAAGTGTGAAGCATGGACGCACTAGTTTGTTTTCATAATTCATAAATGCAATTAACTTCTGATGTGCAAAGAGTAATTGTGATTTGAATATAAATATAAGAAGGAAAAAAAAAACGAAACTAGTAATTTTTCATGCTTGCTAGGAGCCAAGTTCCAAGCTTTTTGGAGGAAGATCTCACATTTTTTAGCAGGGAATTTACTTGTTCACACTAAAAACAACCAGCAGAAAATCCACTTTTGAGCAGACAAGAATACAGCTAAAAAAGATTTAGAATGACCCTGTCACTTATTGTACTATTTCCCCCCTAAAAAATCATCTTGATACACTCGATAAGACTGTATATATTGCTAGTGCAGTAGTACTTCACAAGAGCACCAGCAAGACTGCAGAGGGAGGGAGTGATGGAAAGGAACATCGTAAGCTTTCTTTAATACTAAGGGCATGTACAATTTAAGATGTTTATACATAGGTACTTAAAGAGAGAGAATATAGTCACATCATCAAGCACACAAGTAAAAAATATTTTCTCCAATGCAACTATCTCTTTTGTAAGTGCGTAGATAGTTATGTTATTTTTATTAGATATAGGTATATACACCATCGATGCTATAAAATAAGCACATTATCTATCCTATGTGGTAAAAAAAATCAGTTTTTATTTGCTAAGCATCGCTTTAAACACCAGCATTGTACATGCTCTAATGACTTACCAGTGCTTCACTGAGTCAGTGTCAACCCAGCCTAGCCCAGCTATCCTTTGGCCTTTCTCGTCATTCTCACCTCTGCCTGCCGTTGCATTGTAACGCCCCAGATTTTGTAACTAAAATCCCACAACATGAAAATGTGGGATTTGTTTTAAAAAAATTAATGCATGTTGGATCCATTTGAAAATTTTGTGAATTATCAGGAGTTTTGCCGCATTTTGAATTTTGCAAAATCATTTAATAAAATGCAAATTGGTTAAAGTCAGGAAAATTAAAATTAAATTTAAATGATATTTGAATTTGAATCACCAAATCAAAATTTTGAATTGAAATTTGAATTTTAAAGCAAAGGAAATAGAAAGAAGGTTAAAAACATCATAATCCGGTTTGGGCCAAATTATAGCCGGCCCAACCAGTTCCTTCTTTTCTTTTCTTTTTTTCCTTTTCCCCGGCCCGCCCACCTCTTTTCTTTCTCCTCCCAGCCCAGCTCCACATGGCCTACTTAGCCTTCCTCCTCCCTCCCGATCCCAGCGCCGCTCCCAGCCATGTCGCTGCGCTGTCGGGATCCCGGGTATACAACCCCAGGACCCTCTGTGCATTTCGAACTAGTCCCAAATCAGTAGCTAGCTCGGACAGTTACAACATCAGTGTAATCACAACCATACAACAAAATAACGATGAAGCGGATAAATTAATAATAATAGATAGCAAAAGGAACCTTATGGTCAAGTCTTACAGAGTGCGCCACACAGGGCTTAGCAACAAAATACAGCTTGCAGCGGAAACCAAATATCTCGTGGAGGCCATTCGACATGCCCACAGGCAATCGAGTGGAGGACGCGACCTAGTTCGCAAAGTCTTCATGATACTCCTCTTCATAATACTATGAATTTCCTGGTTCTTCTGTGGGGATTTAACACACAGGGCGCAAGCCGTGAGTACTTTGAATGTACTCAGCAAATCATAGGGAAATGTATGCAGTTATTATTCATGCGAGGCTATACACGGGTAGCTGTACGGTTATTTTGCATAAAGCAATATTGACAGTAAATACAATAAGTAGATTGAAAGCACGATTTAATAGATTAATACATAAGTAGTTCAGTTCTTTGCAACCACTAGGGATCAACCCAACCTTTCCATCCAAACCATCAATTCCACCATTTTAAAGAAAACATCTACCCCTTGCGTGAAATCTCCGGGCATGTCCATAACCGGGGACATGGCTATTCGAATAGTTTTAATACACTCTGCAGAGGTTGTACAGCTTTACCCACAAGACACGGCTTCTCTAGTTTGTTTGGCATCCGTCGATACCACCGCTCACTACCTTAGGTAAGCAGTCTAGAGCACGTGACAAGGCCTTTACAAAGTTCTGTTTTGACTCGGTTCTGCTCGCTAAGGATTCGCTTCTAACGGGTCTATCCCTCGCCAGATTCATGCCCCCTCCTCTTGCGCCGCTCTCAACCCAAAACAGAACCAACTCAAAGCATTGCTAATTAGTTGGCCAGGTCCACCCCATCCTGGACATGTGGTTGCACGGTATGATCCAGATCAATGATTCAAGGTTAAGTCCTTAGTTGGTTGCTCAGGCGAGACTAATCCACGTCTCAATGTGCGTTACAGCACCCACACTTACCACCATCCACTCGCCCGAGCATAAAACATTTTCGGTTCAAACCGGCCAAAGACCACCCTAGTCTTGGCACAATATCTTTTAACAAAGGTGGCCGCGCCACGATTCCATAATTCCTTTAGTCATGTTTAATCATACGAGCATGTGATCATGAGTCCCAACGTACAACTACAGCATGGCTAAGCATAATACGGTACCGTGTTGGTAATTTATCAAAGTCCAACTAGTTTAGACCCTCCTAAGGTGTCCAAGGGTTCATGTCATTCAAGGGTACATGTTGTTTGCAATTTATCAAGGAGGTATACAGCAATTAGGCATTTATCTACTCCCGAAACAATTTAATATATAAAATAGCAATGCATGTATAAATAAAACAATATAGTTTTATAAAGATGGGTTCAATATGATCAAAGGTCTATGACTTGCCTTCGATGATGATTTGCGGTGCTTCGGTCGTCGGATCCGAGAAATCTTCCGAAAAGCCGGTTTCTACACGTGCGGAAAGAGTAAAATAAATAAAACAACTCCAAATAAAATCCAAATAATTACCAAACTAGTACTAACAGAAAGAGGGGGATTTTATATGAATTTAGAAATTTGAATCACTCGAATCGGAGTTCGAATGAAGAAGTTATGGCCTTCCGAAGTTTGGAAAACACATAAAATGAAGGATTGGGGATTTTTCTGATTTTCTGGAATTATTTTTCTAAAGGAAAATTGAGTTATTGCACCAGCTGACGTCAGCGAGGTGTTTTAATTTTTCCAGCCGAATTATTTTTCAACGGGAAATCAAAGGAAAAGCCACGTGGCGCCCGGGCGCCCACGCGGCGCAGGGGTGACGGCGCCTCGGTGCCGACGCGGCGCCACGTGGGCGCCACGTCGGACCCGAGTGGCGGCGCTCGGGGCCCGATGGCTCGCCGGCGATTGGCTGGATGGCGGCCGGCGGCGAGGGCACCAGCGTGAAGAGGAGCTCGCGGTGAGCTCGATGCTCACCTTCTTGACGACGTGACGTGAGGAGGCGACTGGCGACGGAGAAGAAGGCGGCGGCGGGGAGAGGACTTCGACGGCGACGGTGCTCCGGTGGGCTCCAGAGAGCGGGGAGGTGCGCACGAGAGAGGCGACGGTCGTGCGATGCCGGAGGTGAGGTCGGAGGCGGCGGAGGATGCTCGGAGGCGGCGCTAGAGGCGGCGGCTACCTTCGATGGCCGGCGGCGAAGAACGGCAATTGAGGCCGGAGGAGAGCGGGAGAGGGCGGGAGAAAAGAGGGGAAAGAGAGAGGAGAGGGAGGCGATCCCGGTGCGCGCTTTATAGAGCTCGGGGGCCCTGGAGGAGGAGAGCGGCGAGGAGGTGGCTTCAGCCGTCAATGGCGGCGGCGGAAAACGGGGGAAAAAGGAGACAGGAAGGGACGAGGCGGGCGGCAATGAGTGCGGTGGCGCACGCCGCACTCGATGCGCCCGCAAGGATGGTCACGGGGCAGAGAGGGACGGAGGCGCCGAGCGCAAATCACGCGCACACGCGCACGGCTGCGCGAGGAAGAAAAGAGGGGGTCCGGAGGAGGACGACGAGCGAGGGCCGTCCGATTTCGATCGGACAGTGGGAGGTGGAGGAGGCGTGGCTACGAGGATGCCGTCCGATTTCGATCGGACGGTGCGGGGAGGGAAGAGGCGCGGGCGCAGGCGTGGATTCTTAGCAGCCGTCCGATTCTGATCGGACGGTGCGCAGAGGGGAGGGGCGCGGCGCACGCGGGCGGAGTGGGCCGGGGAAGTGGGCTGAGAGCGGAATTCGGCCCACGAGCCGAAAAAGAATTTTCAAAAGATTTCCGATTAAAGAAATCCTGAAAAGCAAAAAAGACTTTTTAGAAAATAGCTACAGCAGTCCAAAAAATCTAGGGAAATTCACAGAAGATCCTTGAATTATATGGAACTTAATAAAAATACTTTTAGCTATACTTTAGTTTTTAATTTTGTAAACAAAATAGATTTTGGCTTCACACAAAAAGGGAAAATCCAAATTAAATTCCAAAAAATGCAATAAAAGCTCAAAATCCAAATAAAACCCTGGAAACTCCAATAAACTAACTTTTTATTTTAATTGAAGTTGGATTATTTCAATTTAAAGGGTTTTGATTTCCAAATTTCAAATTTAAGCTTTTCCAACTTAAACCAAATGGTTACTTTTAAAACTTTTTGAAAATCTCAAAAACTTGCAAATTAGGGATGTTACATGCGCCTGTAGCCACTCCGTCCTCACCGTCCTTGCCATAGCATCGTCGTCACTTCGCCGCCCACGCCCCGACCAAGCCGCACACGACCTACTCCGTCTCACGTCGCTTCGCCCACACCACACCTCGCACTAATGCCACGTCGCCACGCACAACGCCTCCACCCACGCCCCACCTACTTAACCCACAGCCAAGGCGCGCACCGAGCCCTCCTCCACCTCCACCTCCGCTTCATTCCCCCACCCCTCCTCCATACTACATCAGCGACGAAGAGAGAGCTAAAGGAGCAAAGCTCTACTTTCATTCGCTGCCGTCATCGACGAGCAGCTCCAGGCGCTTGGGTGAGCCCTTGCCGCTCCGTCCTTGTGTTTGGGCACACCTCGGTCTCCTCTAGCTTGTGCTCACTCCAGCTCTCCTCCTCCACAGAATCGACGTCGATGCCTTCATCTCCTTCCTCTCCAACGACCGAGCCGTCAGTGTCACTTGTTCTCACCAAGTTGAGCGCCTCTCTGGTGAGCTCCAACCATGGCGCTTGTGTCCATTGGCATTGCCCCAGTCCCTCTATCTCGCGCTCACTACCTTCATCCCCCTCTCCCATAGGAATGCCCGAGAAGGCATCCTCTTCTTCCTCTACGCCGGTGACCTCGTAGCTGCGTCGCTAGCTCCTTCGCTACCCGAGCTCGTCGCCTCACCCAGAAACACGTAAGTGCCCGTGTCGTGTCCTAGGGCTAGGAAGAGCTAGTAGGCTAGTTGAATTGGGCCGTAGAGTAGCATGTAGCCACTGCTCCATAGCACATTCGTCTCCCATGTCGGTCGCCATCGATAGCCGTGCTCAAAGCTCCCCGCACCGAGCCGGTGGTGCCATTAGAACCCCCAGGGTGTAGATGCTCATGCATTGTCATAGGACAGATCACCGTCGCTACCACGCGTAATGCGCCACTGTTGTGGGCCACTGCTACCCTCGCCGCCAACGTTCTTGGGGTAGCCGAGGACGCGAGAACCCATTTTGGGGCTCCCAGGTCATCCTTGAGGTCTGGCTCACCGGCGTCAAGCTCGGTACAAGCCTGTTCATGGTGCCTCCCCTGATCTGGTAGGAATTGGGGAGCACTATAGCAACACCATTAAGGATTAATGACATGATTAGTAAATAGATTAATTATGGCCTAATGTTAGTATGACATATGGACTTGAGATGATTAAAAGATCTAATTATAGTCTGGTTTAATTTTTAAGTCTACGACATGAGGGCCCTACCCTTTAAAACAACTATTTAGACTCAATCCGTAGACCATGTCGCTAACTTGTGGGGCCACGGGCCAGGTACTATTCCTGTGGACCGAATCCATGTAGACTATGGCCCCACCTGTCAGTGACTCATGAATTTACTTTAGGGAAATAACTAAAATAGAAAATAAAAACCCTATTGGCCCTACCTGTGAGTGACTGTAATTTTCAATTAGAAAATAAACCACAGTAAGAATTCTAATTGAAAAATAAATCGAAAAGAAAACAAAAATTAGTGGCCCCAGCTGTTAGTGAGAGACACCCTCTCTCCTCTGTTTATTTTGCGGATTTTTCCTGAATTTAAACTTCGGAGAGCTCGTTCTCTCTCGTTTTAACTATAAATTTGATTATGTTTGTTTCTAAATTCATCTAAATTCAAACCCTACCTAACATTACAAAAAAATCTAAATTTAGGAGTTTATCTAAATCATTTGAATGCAATTGTCATATGACAATTGAGCCCCATTAATAACTAAAAGTAGTCGAAGGATTAATTTGTAGAATGGTAAATTGAGCCCCAAGGTATATCACTGTCAATTTGGGCCCCTCAATAGATGTTACTAAGTTTATTTTACCAATTGGTTCAACAAGTGTATAATTACCCACAGTAAGCATATTAGTAAAAATAATAATAACAATAATAACTAAGAGGAGCATACACTTACAATTAGGCACTTACTAGTTATTGATTAGGTGAAACAATTAATTAGTGTCCCATTCAACAGTCGACCCTAAGTCATTATTAATTATTTAAAAATACCAATCAAATATAACATATGATAGCTGGATCCCACCTAGTTAATCGTAAAAATGAAAAATATCTTAAGTTTGTCACTATGCTCCACATTAATTAGTAATTAGTTCCTTTAAGAATGCTAGTAATATTTAATCAACTAGTGGACCCATATTAGTTATAGATTAGCTGAAATAATTCATTTAGATAATAATTAAATTGTGTTGGGATAGAGCTAAGTACAGGGTAATCATAGGCTGGAGAATTGCATGGCATGTAGTCCTGGCCATACACCGTTAGTCGCTCACATGTGGACCCTCACACCAATAACTTGCTATTTAAAATTAATTATTAAGATGGCAGACATAACTTAAGTGCTCAAGAGTATTAGGCTTGTTATCTAACATATAGATTAATCAAAAGTGTTAGGCACTATGATTTACTAATTGTCATTTACGGTTAGTGAGTAATTAGTGGTATTGTTAAATTTTTCTATTAATTACCATAATTTTAGTATGACTTGTCAGCCACTTAGGTACATTTCCAGTATAAAGATATTTCAGAGTTTGATTAAATAATTGGCCCCATATTTTAGTTAGTAATTAAAATAATCATTTAAATAATTGACATTTGAACCTCAAATGGTAGTGTGTCATAGGGATCCTAGCGGCATAAAACCTAGAGTTAACCCACTTAGTTAAAATTATATCTATTGCATATGTACCCTCGTAATTGTCCGTAGGTCTTACCTAACTCTCATGGAATTCCTTGTTAAATAGAAATTAATAAAGGAAATTAGTAAATGAAATAGACGTAGCATGTAAGTTGTAATGAGGTGCTCTTAGTGAAATAATAGTAATTCAAAAATAAATCAAAGCCAAGTTGATTCCATCTATCACCCATCGTTATCCACTTTCAATAAAAGAACAATTCGTAAAATAAATAAAGATCACCAGATCCTACCGGTTACCGTAATCTCTCCCATCTGAATGACCTAAGAGGAATATTCCCAAGATTACTCTTTCTTTTCTGTAATTGCTCCACCGACGAATATTCCAAGAGCCTGATCTGTCTTGTCCTAACTCCGAAATCAAATAATTCTTGATCCTAAACTCATGTAAAGTCCAAATCCACACCCTGGTACCAGATATTTGAATTTTGGGATTTATTAGTTAGTTTGAATTATTTTGGAACTACTTGATTGCCTTTGAATTTATTTGGTTGTATTCAGGCGTTCTTGAATTTGATTGTATTTTGCGTAATTAGAATTCGAAGTCCTGCAGGAGCAGTAGTTCGGTAAGAGCAACAACAAGACCAAGATTATCAAAACATTGAGCAAGAAAAGTCATCACTTTGATCATATTGCACCTACACTTTGAATGTAAAGTCTATTGTTTTAAATTATCGAATGTATGCTTTACTTTGATTACAATTATGTTGTCATTAGCTTATAGTTAATACTTTGATGTTAATTGAGCTATTAAACTCCATTCCTTGACATTGGACATTATACCTTGGTGCCCTAGGAATAATGGTATACATAATTAGTTAGTAAGCCTATATCTAAGTGCCATGCTTAGCCTTGCTTAGATATATTGACATGTGTGCATTAATTTTCCCTAACATCATTTCAATCATCAAAACATGATTCGGGTAGCCATTGGGTTGAGATGGATGGTATGTTGAGCTGAGAAAATGTTTTCAAAACAAAAACCCGAAAACTATATTAGACTTGGGCGGAGGGTAAGTTGGGCGGGTGTGGGTGGAGCACGAGAGCTTGTAATATGGTAGTTTCACCCGAGTCAATTAAGGACCAAATATTGTGATGACCTCCCGGGCACTAATAGTGCAACCACATGTCTATAATGGTGTCGACCTAGTTGATTATTTTGGTGAACCTTAGCATTTATGTTGCATGTTGAAACAATTGGTGTTGGATCCACTTTTCTAGGGTGCAAGTGGTGTTTGATCCACTTGAGGAAGTGTGGAGGGGGATCGATTCCGAGGTACGGAGATTAGACTCCACATGGCAGAAGGACGCTTTTGTTCCTCATAGAGGCAGGGGATGATTTCCGACATGATGAGGGTTCCTCGTAAGGGATGAGGGGTACAACCCTACAAGTGGGTAAATGTTAAGGGGAGGCATTGGAAAGGCCTTGTGATGATTTTCTTAGTTGCACGTCTATGGTAACATGCTGACATTACAAGACGATCATCTCTTGTATGTAAAGTTATATAACCTCTACAGAGTAAAAATTATCTGGACAACCGTGCATACAGTCATGGGCGATACGCGGGAACTTACTTGGTTAGTCTCAGCTTTTAAAAAACAATTTGTGTGAGGAATGAAAGTGCGGGTAACAGCCTAAGGTTTGATTTGTCCTGGTGATAGCCAGTGAAAAGTGCGTGTAGTAGTCTGATAGAAATATAGCATCTAGTGGCAGGAGCCACTCTCTATAATAGGAGGTTGGAGCCTTCGCTAGTATTATACAACACTCCTTAATTTCATATAATTGGTTTAGTCAAAATACTAGGTCACATGCTTTTTACTTAGCCTATTTGAAATATAGCTTTTGACAAACAAAATAACCCCAAGCCTTCCTTTGATCAGCCTTGCATCTATTATATTTATATTATGTGTGGTGGCTTCTTGAGTACCTTTGTACTCACTGTTGCTCAATTACTATCATCCATTAAGTGGAAAAGAAGAAGGCTCTGCGGGCACTTAATTGCGTTCGACAAGAACATAAATCGAAGAGGCCAAGAACTAGGCCACGAGCCCTAGTCGATTGCCTATGGGCATATCCCAAGTGTCCTACTTTGGTGTTGTTACTGTTTCCGTTTATGCTGCAAATATTGAATGTATTTGGCCTGATCGGCCCGTGTGTAAGTCAAACGATCGTATGATGTATTTACATACCGTTTAATATTATGTAATAGCTTTACTTTTACAAGATATATGTTCGATATTTAAATATGTGACTGTGTGCACTAGCTACTGATCCAGGGACTTGTGCTTGTTAGTGATATGCCCTAGAGGCAATCATTGAGATGATTGTATCGCTTCTATGTTTATGAACTTTTGAATAATATGTTATTTCGTCCCTTGAATGAAATATCATTTAGATTGACTGGCAAGTATGTGACTTGTTCGTGAAACTCTATATTTATGTTTATGATATCATTCTAAATATCACTGATCTTATGTCATTATGTGGTAAACTTATGATTTATGGATCAACATATGTATTAATTGATGATCACTTTTCATGGATCATGGATATGAGATATCAAATCAATATTGTGGATATATGTTAGAGAACATAGTGTTCGATTGACCTGCCTCGAGGCACTACGAGAATTATTATATTCTTAAGTGTTATCAGTTGGTCTCATACATAGTGTATGTGAGATTCTTAGACCTGAGGTCGTCATGATTTTCTACATGTGTAATAGTTTACTTAAGAGTTTTCAAACACTACTCTGTAAATAGGTAGTCATAAAGATAGCTTTCGGGTTGACTATGAAACATACGGAGAAATGTGAGCGATTAATATGGAATTTACCAATCCTCTTTAATGGGAGAGATATTTCTGACCCCTTGATGTGTTTGGATTAAGGAACTACATGACTATACCAATATGGTTGAGAAGTCAATTACAACTAAGTAATCCACTACAAGGTCAAGTGAAAGGTTGAGCTATCATAGGATGGCATACATCTCGCCTTGAGTTCGATCTGGTATCGTGAGACAAAGAGATCAACACATGAGTTTTATAAAGGTTCGTCTGATATGATTTTTATGTGTATTCGGGAGTCATTATGCCCTACTAGGAACTACTACCGACTTGTGGATTAGAAAGGAGTTTTCGGGTCACGACCGATAACGCATGAACTTACAGGGTCACACACTTAATGAGTTGGAACAAACTAGTTCGGATTGAATCCGTTAGAGGCTTAATCAAATTATAATCCGTACGTGGTTTAAGAGTCCTAATGGATTTCTAATGTAGGGATCCGTTAGGAGCTCTTTATAAGGGGAGGCATGAGGGCTTTTAAGATGATGTTGCCCTGCTGTGTACGCTGGTGTTAGTACATTAGCGCACGATGTTCCACCCGTGGACTTGTAGATACCGCAGAGGCGTTGCTACGATCTCCACTACGCTGATCGAGGACGATTCACGATGTACATAAGGAACATGATAGGCTGCTGGAGGAGACGATCGGTGGCCAAATACGTTGGGCGATCGACTACTTCTACTACATCGACACGTGCGACGTTGGACCGGGCTGCTCCAACTCTTTTTTTCGCTGTACTGCGTATCCAGTGGTAACGATCTATGATCTCTTACTCGTATAACTTTCTGATTTACACGATAATTTTTTTTTATTGCGTGCTAGTATAGCTTATCCATATCCCATCAATATTGATAAATATATCGAGTTCCGGATGACAAATTCGAATCATGACATGTCTCCTCGCTGCGTGTGGCTCCCGCCCTGCTGTCTCTCTCCCTGTCTCCCACCTCGCCCACTTTTTTTAGGACCTGTTTGGTATGACTTATACTCTCAGCTTCTTAGTTGGAGTAGGTGGAGCTGTGTCAAACGGGCTAAGCACTACTAGCGGTAGGAGCAGTAACAGTGTAATTTTAGGAGTACCAGTGAGTAGTATTTTTTTTCAATTTGGCTAGTTTTAAGTCGCTTGAAATTTTCTTAAGTTTAAGTCACTTGTTGTGACCATTGGATCAATATCCAATCATATGACACATCAATCTCTACATATATTCAATCATATGACATATCAATCTCTACACAAATCCAATGATCGCAACAAATAACTTATGTTTTAAAAAAATTCAGTAGACAATCCCTTTTTTTACTGCTACTCACCTCTCTACGGCCTCAGCGCAGACGGAAGAAGCGTCAAAGCTTACCTCCTGCCCTGCCGCTTTATCCAGCGAAATTGCTAAGGTCATAGCCCTGGCTCCTCTCTGCCTCCTACGAGCCCCCTCCCCACGGATCGGCATCCCCTAACATTCTCATTGGAATGTCACGGGTGAACAGTACCGTGACATTTCTAAGATTTGAGCCGTCAGATCGGGGATCAACGGCTGAGATTAATTGCTACAATTCTGCTACAGTGATCATAAATAGTCTATCTGCTACAGTGTTTTCGATGCAGTATTTGCTACAGTGTCAATCTAGATCTCGCCCTCCCATTCCCGATTCGACGACTGTAAAATAATATCACAATCACTGCTCAGAGGATTTGCTTCCCCCTCCCAACCTCCTCCCTCTACTCTAGCCATTCATGGCCATCACTACCATGTGTCACCACTCCCACCTCCACCTCCATTCCCCACCCACTCCGCTCCCCGCTCCATTAAACCGCTCGTGGGCTAGCTAGCACCGTCACCGCGCACCCCGCACCCCACCCCGACCACCTCCCTCTCTCTGGACCGTGCCTCGGGCTCTGCCGAGGCGCTGCGGTCATGGTGGCCATCGACCTCAACACAGTGGACGAGGACGAGGAGGAGGGGGCGGAGGGGGGCGGTCCAGTGGCGGTGGCGCCGGCGAGGAGGGGCGCGGTGTGCCTGGAGCTGTGGCACGCGTGCGCCGGCCCCGTGGCGCCGCTGCCACGGAAGGGCAGCGCCGTCGTGTACCTACCGCAGGGCCACCTCGAGCACATCGGGGACGCGGGAGCCGCTGCGGTGCCGCCCCACGTGTTCTGCCGCGTCGTCGACGTCAATCTCCACGTGCGTGCGCGGCGCGGCTTTGTGCTTGTACTGTGCGGTGTCCGTGAGCTCAATGTGTTCGAGCTATTGACTGAGAGTTTGCTCCCGTTGTGCTGTGCAGGCGGACGCCGCGACGGATGAGGTGTACGCACAGGTATCGCTGGTGGCCGACAACGAGGTACGTTTGAATGTACTGATGTAAAAGTACATGATAATACCTGAGCCTTTGTGTGTGTTAGTTGCTCAATCGAAGGTATTTGTCTTTGGTCTGCGCGTTAATTCGTGGTGGTTGCAGGAGGCGGAGAGCCGGATGCGGGAGCGGGAGGACGAGGCAACTTGCGACGGCGACGGCGAGGACGGGGACGCCGTGAAGCGGCTCGCGCGGATACCGCACATGTTCTGCAAGACGCTCACCGCCTCCGACACCAGCACACACGGCGGCTTCTCCGTGCCGCGCCGTGCCGCCGAGGACTGCTTCCCGCCGCTGGTACACGCTTTAGAGATAAACTGTTCTTTTTTACCTCAAGGTGGTTTGGAGTTTGCTCGGGGGTAGAGAGTGATTCTGTTTTGCTTGGCGTGTGCAGGACTACAGCCTGCAGAGGCCTTCCCATGAGCTCGTGGCGAAGGATCTGCACGGCACCGAGTGGAGGTTCCGACATATCTATCGAGGTACTGCGACTGCAGGAGTGATTCACTGACTTAGCTTAGCTTGGTGACTGACATGTGAGCCGTACAACTATATATTACATTCAGCTTCTTTGTTAGGCTGGGGATCCGTTTTCTTAACTTGCGAGAAGAACCTGCACCTTGCTACATCACATTAGCACGTTGTTCAGGCTGAATGCTGAACTAGTGTACTTTGTTCATTGAATGACGTGTGAAGAACTGTGCTTACTGGGAGCCTGCATTTTTAGTAATGATTAACCAGAGGTCCATTTGTGATATCAGTACAAGTTATAGGATCACCACTATTTATCATATCTCGGGAGGACAGGCGAGATGGCATATTTGGATGAACATAACCAAACCACGCTGTATATTGTTGGTCAGTTGCATTTGCTTTCTTCCATGCAGTAGTCTTTAAGCTCTGCTCATTCGGAGAGGCACAGCAACAAATTCTTTATTACTTTTGGAGAACATGCCATACTTTTACAACCACTGTGACAAAGCTTGGAAAGATGAAGCCCATTGGAATTTGAAGAAGCCCTGAGAAATTTGTTGTCCTTAGTTTCTAATAGGTCTGCTTCCAACTGTTACAGGCCAGCCACGGCGACACCTTTTAACCACTGGATGGAGTGCATTTGTCAATAAGAAGAAGCTTGTCTCTGGGGATGCAGTGCTGTTCCTCCGGTAGGTCTATAGCTCATGATGCCATTAACTGGAACGTACTGTAGGTTCTCTTTTGTAATGATTTTTCATTCTCCTCCAGAGGTGAAGATGGAGAGCTTCGACTGGGAGTACGCCGAGCTGCTCAGCTAAAAAATGTATCTCCTTTTCCTGCACTTCATAAGCAGGGTTCAAGTCATAGTTGTCTGGGTAATGTTGCACATGCTGTAGCCGTGAAAAGTATTTTTCACATCTACTATAATCCCAGGTAATAAAGTACTTTCCTGGTTGTTTTGATAATCTTTTCAAATGTCTGTATTAGTAAACGCTAGTTGTATTAGTCACAGATGCCAAAAACGTTACACATCCTGTTATTCTCTCAACCATAATAAGAAAAGCTTGGACTGACACATACCTATAGTTGTGCTAGAACAAGTTATACATGTCTGCTATGGAATCTTAAATAGTAACCAAATCTTTATTTCTTGTTCCTTAATGGCAAGTCCAGATCATATATGTACGGCAGCATGCTTTTACTCTTTCAGAAAATTCAATGATGTGTCAGGCCAGTGCTGACTGTTTTCAAGTAAGTACCATTTGTTAATATGTAATTAGAACTCAGGTTTAAGTGCTGGGAGGAACAAGTTTGAGTTGGTTCTTTGTTGCTTTATCCAATCCAACTTTTCGTATCTTCATTGTGGCTGGTCATGTTGGCTTGCCAGTTCTCAACCACAAGCAATACACGTCTCCCTGAAAAATGCTAAAAATGCTGCTTGTGTCTCAACTCATTAGTCGTGCCGAATAATTTTGTTTCCTCGGGCATGCTAAATCATGTCATTGCATGTGATCCTCAAAGGTGACGAGATAGTGCACATTTGAGGCAGCCATTCAGATTTCAAAGGTCCTATCTGAATTTCATATTTGGAAATGGTCATGTGTGGTTTACTACTTTACTTTATGGTTGGCAGTTGGAATTGAACAGTTTTGGAAATGATCTGCCCCATTTTTAACATCATTGATGCAATTTTTTTAAAAAAATAATTTAATTCAGCAACACTAGGGATGGCAATGGGGCCCCATTCCCCATTCCCCGACGGGGAATTCACCCATTAGGAGACGGGGATGGGGCTATTTCTTCCCCCACGGGGATACTAATATGCAAATACAATTCCCATCGGGTGAAGCGGGGATGAGGACATTCCCCTACTCCCCATCCCCGTTACCCGCATGGCCCCCGATAAGACATGTAGCCCACTAGCCCAGTACCGCATAACCCGATAAGACGATAGCCAGATAATCTTATTTGCATCTTTTACTTTCCAGATGCTAATTAATCAAAAAACATTGTCATTTTAGTATTGCATGTGAATGTTTATACTCATTTTATAACATTATGAATCTTATTTTCTCTTCTTTTGGGATCCAACTTGCGGGTATGGGTCCCCGTGGGGCCCCGATAACCCGATAGGGATAGGGACGGGGGAGAATAGCACTCGAGTACGGGGATGGGGATGGGGACCGGGAATTTTTCGTCTCTTGGGGATGGGGATATTCCACCACTCCCCGACGGGGAATGACCCCGTTGCCATCCCTAAGCAACACCCTGTTTAGACCAAAATGTAGATAAATTATAATATGCTTTCTTTCAAATGGTATTCATGCATTTCTCCTGTGCAACTTTCAAGCAATTCTTTTGTATGCTAGAATCTAAATGTGGAGATAATTAAAAGTATGGATAGAATTTTAGACATTTTTTCTGCTTGTATCTCCCTTGTTGTAGTATGTCTTGATGTCAGTTCCTGTCTTTAATAAGTTGGACTCACAGGTTAAGCCAGTCTGAGTTCATTATACCATATTGGAAGTTTATGAGAACCTTCAGTCAACCTTTTTCTGTTGGAATGAGATTCAAAATGAGATATGAAAGTGAAGATGCTTCCGAAAGAAGGTATGGCGCAATAGTTATATTTATCTTCTGTGAATTGCGTTGCATCAGAATATAATTCTGGTACACGTAAAAAATTGTTTTTCAGGTGCACTGGGATAATAATTGGAAGCAGCGAGGCAGACCCGATGTGGCATGGATCAAAGTGGAAATGTTTGGTGGTATGTTCTCTTCTCTCTTGCTTGACAGATCAGATGGTTGCCAATATTAGTTTCAACTAGCCGATTGGTCCGCATATTTGCGCGGTTTGGTCTAGTATAGTATAACTTTAAATTCCAAATTTCAAAATTTATATTTTGCAATAAAAATTTGAGATATTTGATTTCATATTTAGTTAGCAAATTTTATTTTGAGATCTCTCCCCTTACATGTGAAAGAGAGGATTGAGGGGTGGGTCCTCTAAGAAATTTACACTCTCAACCTTAGAATTAAACGTAGTGCTACCTATTTCTCTCTCTTTTTTTTTTCTTCAAATTAATATATCTCTAAACCAACTATTGAATCTAAATCTTTAAAATTAGGGTCCACCAAATTAAGGGTTAGATTTTTTTATTTTTAAAAATTAATATATCTCTAAACCAACTATCGAATCTAAACCATTAAAATTAGTGTCCACCAATTAAAGGATTGGATATTTTTCTTTTTTGTGAGAATTTGTAGCATATTTCTCTTTTTCCTTAGCAGCTGTAAAAGGCCTGTCATCGACTTTTAATATATAATAGATGTTTATGTCCTTCGTTATATGACTTGGCCTTACTAAATCTATTATACTATTACTAAGTTGATGAGACAAATTGCAGAGAGGTTCTCTGTCTTAACTTCCTGCATTTTGTGTTCCATGTCTTAACTTTTCATCAGTTGGGAAATTATAGTTTGTCCAGTTTGAAATTTTAAATAGATGCTGGACAATTCAAGGCATTTTGGACTGAAGAAATCCTATAGGTCTAAACAGGGACAGAAGCCTGTACCGAAACATAACCATTCATCCTCTATAAAGTGAGTGATAGAATAGCTAAAAGTGCTATATGATACTGAGGACTGCTGGTAAAATTTCCATCATTTGCAGTGGAGATGTAAATTATTGGCACAAATAGTGCGTAGGTTAGATTCTATCTCTATTAATCTGCAGTTCTATCCACAAAATACTCCACAGAGATGGCAGGTGCTTGCTTCATAAATACTTGTGCATATTATAACATCTCGTCCTTGAATACCATGGAAGGCAAGCTCATTACAACAGAAAAAGGTTAATTAAGAACCATTTGAGCCAACCAAATGACGATTTTTCTTCACCTGCCTTTGTATTTTTTTTCCTGATATTTGATACTGATCGAAGCAGATCCTGTTGTCGCACATTTTGAAATCAACCAATAAGATATCTTTTATTTATTCTGGTTTTGCACTATGTGAATCCCAATCCTGCATGTAAATGCTCGTTTGAACTTAGTGAAAAAATGTTAAGCATTGTACATTTGTCCTAATTGGGAGTCCCATACCATACACACATCCTAACATAGTATGGCAGCAAATTTAATGAGCAAGTTAGGAACACTAACATACCTTGATGTTGCCTCTTGCTTGTTCTCCTCTTGTGGTCTTCTCCCATGCATCGCATGTTAATATTCTCTCCTCTGTGCTCTTGGCCCATCCAGTAGCAAACTGTCATGCAGCAAAAGCAGTTATTGGAACTTAGCAAACTGAAAATGGGACAACACGTCAGCATCACAGATTGACAGCAATAAGGTTTTGGTTCAAAGTTTTACACATCAAAATGGGACAGCAACACAAATAAGTAATAGCCAATTGAGGACTGCTATGTTGTTACAAACACCTTTTAGCTACACTTTTTTTTTTTTACTTTCCAAATTCCATTTTTTTCTACTCCTCAGTCTTCACCACCTACAATTCTACTAGTAGGATGAGTAGAACAAGCAGAACAGAGTCGTACCATAGTTACTCTACTGTATAACTTCATTAATTAATGTAACTTCTGCCCTTAATGTTTCCACGTGGTGTTTATACTATTGATCAAGTCAAGTTGCATCTAATGCAGCTGAAACTGATCTTCAGTAAATTCTTTGCTGAGATCCCTTTTCATAGGTGAAATTGGTAGTTTTACTTGGTTCAAGTCTAGGTGGTCATAAATTCCTGACGACATAACAAGTTTAGAAGCATGTAATATGCTAACCTTAATGTCCCTAGATACGTGAACTCTGAGAAATAGCATTCTGCTACTTAGCTTCCATGGTTACATAGGATGTAAAATTTGAAACCATATTTTACATGCCATGGTGGACAGGGCATCAACTTGATGCAAAATATGATGTCATCTTTACTTGTTTAAATTTTCTCCCTTTAGATTCCCTAATCTTAATTATATTCCAGACTCCAGTATTGTGTTGACTGATAGTCAACTTGACAGGTGAGATGGGATGATGATTTACAGTGCCGTCGACCTATTAGGGTATCTCCTTGGGAGATTGAGCTTACTGGATCGGTTTCAGGACATCTGTCAACTCCCCAATCAAAACGGCTGAAACCATCTCTCTCCCAAGTTAATCCATATATTTTGCTTCCAAGTAGGTTCCATTTACAAGTAAATAGAGAATCATTTGCTATGCTCTATGTGCCCTGCTGAACTCCCCTTTTCTTTTTGCCATTTTGGCAGATGGAAGTGTTTCTTCAGATTTTGCGGAATCTGCCAGATTCCACAAGGTCTTGCAAGGTCAAGAATTGTTGGGTTTTAAAACCCGTGATGGTACTGTTAATGCAGCTTCTCAGGTGTCTGAAGTAAGAAATTTTCAGTACACTGATGAACGTGGTTGCTCTATCAACATGAGTAACATCTTAGGGGTTCCGAGACTTCGTGCTAGAACTCCACCTGGAAACCATGGGTTTTCCTACCATTGCTCAGGCTTTGGGGAATCTCAAAGATTCCAAAAGGTCTTGCAAGGTCAAGAAGTGTTTCGTCCTTACTGTGGAGGAACTTTGGTTGATGCCTGCATAAGAGGTTCTGGCTTCCGTCGACCTGATCGTAACCATGCATCTGGTGCAGCATATAAATGGCTTGCACCACAAGGATGTGATTATCGTGGACCAACAACACCAGTTCTGCCGCAAGCATCATCTCCATCAGCTGTGCTAATGTTTCCACAAACTAGTTCAAAGATACCTGGCTTTGGATACGTATACGGCTGCCTGGATAAGGATGAGAATGATAGACATCATAGGGTTAGCTCTACTCAAGATATGGGAAGAACCGATCGAACATTTCCACTCTGGCCTCATCTTGTTTCAGGCAAAGTAATAGATGAATGTACTGGAACTGAGAAGTTGCACTCCCCTGTCAGCAGTGCAGAGCATGAATCAAATAACAAGCATGTTAATTCAAATGGCTGCAAAATCTTTGGTATCTGTTTGACTGAAAAGGTTAGAGCAGGTGCTGAAGTGGATTGTGGCAATGCAAATTATCATTCCAGTCTTTAAATCCACAAATGCCCAAATCACTAGGCAACAGTTGTGCAACTGTAAGTGCTTTATGACTTGTTCTTTTGGCATCTTCTTGGTGTAATTGCTTGTTAACTGAAACATTTGCAGGTTCATGAGCAAAGGCCTGTTGTTGGCAGGGTGGTTGATGTTCCAGTAGTGGATATGATGATCTGATCCGTCTGGTGTATCCTGGGAGTAGATGCAGCAATAATGACCTACTGCAATATTCAAGGACGCAAAACCTCCATTCTGTCCATTTCATCCCTCTACGCGCTGTTGCCTCCAACTTCCGTATTTTTGCAGGGTCTGTAACCACATCCTGGTTGATGCAAGGGTGACCTGGTGATGCATGAATTGAGGATGCTCATCGAATTTGTAATGCACTTTTAAGCGTTGACTCTCTTATTATAACCTCTGTCTTAAGCTCTCTTTGTAATCAGATTTATGTTGAACGAACTACTTGTATGTTTTCTAAGTTGTATGCTATGACAGGCCCTTTAGAGGGTTTGTTTGGATTAGTACCATTTAATTTCCATGTAGGGAGACAGTTCTTGTGGGGTTTGTTTGCTCCTGGGACAGAAATCTTTACTGAGTAACTGGCTGGAGTAAATGTTGATATCATATTTTATGGTGGAGTTTGATGCAAAGGCGAAACAATAAAAGCACAACAGAATCTTAAAACATCGTACTGCTTCTTTTCCAGGCAGTGCCTTATTGAGGTATTTTAGAGAGTTATCACTTGTGTATCTTTGGAAGGCAACATCCGTTGCGCATAGTCTGTATGAAAGTATTTACCCCCTCTGATTATATTCTAAATATAAGTCGTTTTGGTTAATGGCATGGTCTTTAAGGAGGTACTTTGACTATCAATTTCTATGAAAACTCGTATTTGTGTGGCTAGATTTGTTTCGAAGTTTGTACAAATACTTGATAATATATTTACGTATCTTATATGCTATTTAGACTTTTAAGATATCCTAAACATTGGAAACAATAATAAAAGTTTGAAAGAAATTACAACCCGAGGAACATAATTGAAATATGTACTTTAATAGAAGAAAATCATTAAGCATAATAAGTTATTAGGGTTCTTAGAAACTAACAACTCTTCATCATGCATAGATCATGTAGTTGCATGTTACTCTATTAGTTATTTTTTTCTTCTAAATTGTATATATACGCATGTATCTCTATTTAATCTCAAGCAATACGTTGATTATGTGTGTGGTAAATTATCTTATTAGTTTACATGGTATAATATATTAAAGCACCTTGCTTATGCATACACAGATACACCATGAGCGACTTACCTTGAACTTATCTTTCTTCACACGCCGACTACCTCTCCAAACATTGTGGCTTCTATCTCTTCAAGTCGTTGTAGTTTTTTTTTTTTGCTTCAACCTTCAATAGGAAGTCCAAATCTTGATCGATCCTTCTCAACTGCTACCTCTTCTAATACAATACTTTACCACATATAACTTTTATTTTTATTTATCATTTCAGTTATTTTTATTAGAGTTCATATACAAATTAACTTGCCAAATTTATTTCATTTATTTGGAATTTTAGTTATTTGTGGATTTCATTTTGGAATATGTATGGAAATAAACTACAAATTTTCTTTTCTTTTTAATCATGAATTTCAGTTTTTTTTCCTGGAATTTGTATCCGAATCCAATTGCTAATTTTTCTTTAAATTTTTTTATTATGGATTACAATTATTTAGGGATTTTACTTTGGAATTCGTATTGAAATCAAATTGATAATTTTATTTTATTTGTATTCAGAATTTCAATTGTTTTTTTGGGTGTATTTCATATAGAAATCTAATTGCCAATTATTATTTAATTTTATTCTAAATTATAATTATTGGAATTCGTATTGAAATCATATTGCTAATTTTATTTTATTTTTATTCCGAATTTTAGTTATTTTTTTCATCGATTAATGTGGGAATTTCTAACCCTTAAAAGCGAACGTGGTGGCTTCTTATCCGAATCGAATTGCCAATTTCTCTTTAATTTTATTTCGGATTACAGTTATTTAGGGATTTTACTTTGGAATTTATATTAAAATCAAATTGATAATTTTATTTTATTTTTATTCAGAATTTCAATTATTTTTTTGGTTTATTTTGTATACAAATCTAATTGGCAATTATGGTTTATTTTTTATTCCGAATTATAATTATTGTAATTTTTTCAAAATCAAATTGCTTATTTTATTTTTATTCTGAATTTCAGTTACTTTTTAGTTGGATGTCGTATACAAATCTAATTTCTTTTTTAATATTTTTATTCTGAATTATTATTATTATAGGATTTTACTTTGAATTTTTTTTTATAGAAATCAAATTGCTAGTTTTATTTTATTTTTATTCCGAATTTGAGTTTTTATTGTACTTGACATGGACTCTTTTACTTAGAAATTCGTGTGAAAATCAAATTGCTGATTTTCTTTTATTTTTATTCTGAATTTTAGTTTTATTTTACTCGGTATGGACTCTTTCTTTTAATCTAGATCATTATAATATGGACTCACTACGATCGACGGTGTAGATCTTCATCTTTTTCACCGATCAATATAAAAATTTCTAGCCCTTAAGAGCGAACGTGGTGCTTTCTTTTGACTCTGCTTTAATAAGATAATAGATATATTGCTTCGAACAAAAATAATTATACATTATGAAAGTATTTATGAGGGATCTTGTAATACTAATTTCATGTTATCAATCTTGATAATTATATATATATATATATATATATATATATATATATATATATATATATATATATATATATATATATATATATATATATATATATATATATATATATATATATATATATATATATATATATATATATATATATATATATATATATATGACCTTTATTTACTCACAGAGTATGTAATCTCACTTCAATATACCATTTAAACAAATATATTATACTTCTTTATCACTTTCAGTATACTTAAATACCAATTATAAGATACTATAATGTGACTTGATTGAAAATTTTCATTAAAGCCCTTTATTTTTACTATATACACTTTTTCATGTATAAAAGTAGTATATACACAGATTTTGGTATAAAAAGTGGATTTTCATGGAACTCACTTTGAAGTATCTTATAATTATTATTGGAGTATGCTCAAATAGATAAAGAGATATCAACATACGATTTAAGTGGTATATGAGAGGTGGGAGTACGTACTCCCAGGAGTACCATACCATTTTCACACACACATATTGATGATCAAACCTAAAAATATTTGACTGGCACATATTCTAAAACAAATTATATTTAGTATAGATTCTAAAACGACTTATATTTGAAATCGGAGGTAGTAACTTGTTCCTTTCATCGTTGAAGAGGAAGAATTTTCAAAGTCCAAAATCCGCGTTGAAGAGGAAGAATTTTCAAAGTCCAAAGTCCGTGTGAACGCATCCAGTTTGGGAAACAGGCACACCGGGATAAAGAGCTTTCTCAGAGACCAACTTATATCGAGGGGCAAATGAACTGGCTACAGCCGCAAGACCGAAAGACCACCTACCTTTCTTCCGTAAGTCAACTACTACACTCCAGTTTCAGACAGGCCTGAAGACTTCGCTATGGATAAGCAATCACATGCCCTGAGTAGGGTTGAGCATTCCGTTTATACGGTTATATCGGTTCGATTTATTCGATAGAAAATTATTTTGGGTTTTAAAAGTTGGCCACCGAATTAACCAAACTAAAACAAAAAACTGAACCTAATTAACTGAATTAATTTGGTTAGGTTAATTCGATATACCGAAATATAGACAACAAACACCAAATCGAAATTCCCTACATCAGAATTGTATCGGAGTCAGAAGAGTTACACAAACAGCATGACAAAATTCAGAAGAGTTACTGATACGTGTAATCGAAGTATGACAAACATGTTTCTCAACCAGGTAGTACAGTTGGACCCTACCGGGCACGAATCTTCGTCAGTCCCAGATACCATCAATTACCAAACAGACACGCGTCTGAATGGACGACTTCAGTCTTCAGTAGCAGATTATATAGTAGTACTCAGTGACATCAAAGATGAGCAGTTATCAAAACCATGGCCATGTTCCTCCATCTAATCCTCAATCTGATCCTTGCATCCTTCTCCTCTCTTTTGAACTGCACTTCTTCATCACCCCAGATGACATTGAACACCGGCTCATCTTTCTCGGTAGAAGAGTATGAGCATACATTCCTCATCTCACCAAATGTCACCTTCTCTTGCGGCTTCTACCCAGTGGGCACAAATGCCTTCACCTTCTCCATCTGGTTCACCAACGCGACCGACAAGGCCGTCGTCTGGTCTGCAAACCGCCATTCTCCAGTGAATGGACATGGATCCAAGACATTGCTGCATGGTGATGGCTACCTGGTCCTGACTGATGTCAATGGCTCCACGGTATGGGCGAGCAGTGGGAGCGCAGGCGAAGGATCAACAGCAGCATTGCTGGAGAGTGGAAACCTTGTGATCAGAGATTCAGGCGGTAGTGTCTTGTGGCAGAGCTTCACTTCACCAACGGATACCTTGCTTCCTTCACAGAAATTGACCAAAGACACGAGGTTAGTCTCTGGCTACCATAGTCTTTACTTCGACAATGACAATAGCCTTCGCCTTGTATACAATGGACCTGAGTTCTCAAGCATCTACTGGCCAAATGATGATTACACAATGTTCCAAGAAGGCCAAAGAGTCAAGAACAACTCTAGGCTTGCTGTCCTTGATGACAAGGGTTGTTTCTTCTCGAGTGACGCACTCACAGTACAAGCTTCTGATTTTGGTATAGGGATCAAGAGAAGATTGACACTTGATTACGATGGCAATCTTAGAATGTATAGCCTGAATACATCAAATGGAAGATGGATAGTCGCATGGCAAGCCATACTGGAGATGCACTACGTGCATGGCATATGTGGAAAGAATGGGTTTTGCGAGTACTCACCGAAACTTCGCTGTTCATGTCCTCCTGGATTTGAGATGGTTGATCCACAGAATTGGAGCAAAGGCTGCAGGCCAACATTTAGCTATAACTGCGGTCAAGACAGGTACAAGTTCATTCAGATCCCTCAAACCGATTTCTATGACTTTGATCTCGGCTTCAACAATGCCACCACATTTGAGGAGTGTCAAAGGATCTGTTTGAGCATGTGCTCTTGCATTGCTTTCTCGTACCGGCTAACTGGAACTGGTGTTTGTTACCCAAAAGGTCTGCTCTTCAATGGTTACAAGTCTCCTGCTGTAACGCCCAAATCTTCGAATCTTTTTGCAAGATCTTCAAGAGTGCAAGATCAAGGATGTTCAAACTTCAAAGTTTGCCCAAAATGCTCAAGGATTCGGATTCCCCCCGAAATGCACCGAGCTTCTCCCCCATTTCTCCCCTAACCCTAACCCTAGCCCCTCCCTAGCCCGGCTCCGCCATGCCCTGCTCCGCCTCGGTCCTCCGCCCCCGCCGGCCGTGCCAGCACCCCGGTGGTCGCGCCTTCTCCCCGTCGCCCGCGTCAACGCCCGGAAAGCCGCGCCCTCTCCCCGGTTCTCTCCCTCTTCACGGGTTGCGCCGCCTCGGCTGCGTCGCCCGCATCCGTCCAAGCCCGTCGCCAGCGTCAACGCCTCGGCGGCCGTGCCCTCCCCTCGCCCCTTTCCCCCAGATCTGAGTCCTCCCCTCGGCTATAAGAGGCACCGAGCCCCTCCGGCCGAACCACCCCCCCTTCTTCCTCCCCTTCCCCGAGCAAGAAAGCGTGCAAAGGAGCCGAGAGACTCACCGGTAGCCGTCGTCGTCCCCAGGCTCTTCTCCTCCCCGTGCGTCGCTGCCCCCTCCTGCCGTCGTCGCTTGTCGCCGTCGTCACCGCGCCCCCTCCCGAGCTCCTCCTTCCTCCCGTGCGCGCCGCCGCCGCCCCATTCCTCCCTCTCCCTCCCTGCCCTAGCCCCCGTCGCCCTCTCTCTTTCTTTCCGCTCGGGCCGAGAGCACCCCCCCCCTCGCCTCTTTTGCTTGCCATTGGGCACATGCAGCACAGCGTGCTCGCGCCCGCCTTGCGCTGGGCATGAGCCGAACCGTGGGCAGCGCTGGTTTTGTTTTATTTTGATTTTCTTTTCCTTTTTCTTTTTAATTTAAAAGAGAGGCTTTAAAATCTCTTTTCTCCCCCATTTTAACTCCAAAAATGGTGTAGTTTGTTTCTAAAAATTTCTAAAATCAAGCTCTTTCTTTTGGTGCTAGTTTGGTTCTTTTTGGAGTTCATTTGATGAGACTTGTTATTTATTTAATTTAATTGCTCGTCTATTTCTTTTCCGGTGCGATCGTTCGTAGAGTTCTGGAGAGCTGAGACCCCACTTCGATCAAGCTCAAGAGTATCAAGATCATCTAGCCGTGAGACCTGTGCGATCGACACTTTGATCATATTGAACCTACATTTTATGCAAATTATGTTCTTTTAAATATCAAATTGCATGCTTTATTTCCCTTATGCAAATGTATGTTAAATACCCTAAGGTAGTTAAATGCCAATTTGATGCTTAATTATTAATACACCATTCCTTGATAATTGAATTGCCATACCCCATGTCACCCTAGTAAATATTTGGTAACTATACTAGTATAGGCTATACTTAAGCGCCATGCTAGTCTTGCTTAAGTATCGGGTATCATCTACCCCATTCATCATCTTTGAAATGAACATGATTTTGGCGATCATTGGGTGTAAATGATCGGATGGTTATGATGTTGTATTTTCCTACCTCTTAAAAACCCTAAAGAAATTGCTTGTCACATCCGGGCGGATGGTATGATGGATGGTATGTTGGTGGGTGCTAATGCACCCAAGGAATGTTGGTTTGTGGATGGTATGTGGTATGAACCGCCTGAGATGGTCCCTAAGGACTTAACTGTGATGACCTCCCAATGTAAAACAAGATGCGACCACATGTCTATAATGGTGTCGACTGGCTAAATAATTTGTATCCGTTAGTATGAGTTGCACTGGCGAGATGACCCGCTACGCCATAAGCCTATGTGGCTATGGGTTAGGGTGTGCGACTTACTGGTCTATGTGAGCGTAAGTCGTGTGGCGCAAGAGAGTCTCGGGAAAGAGTTGACGGTCTATGTGAGCGTAACTCTTCTCGGTGAAACCTTAGCGGTGTAACAAATCATCGGTGGATGCATTGTAAAGGCCTTGTGACGATCTCCCTTGACTCACATGTCTACGAAACATGTGTACATGTCAAGATGATTGTCTCTTATGGGTAAAGTGTACAACCTCTGCAGAGTGGAATGAATCGTTGAATAGCCGTGCCTACGGTCAAGGGCGGACATGGGAACTTACAAGAGTTAGTTCTTTATAAAACATTGTGGCGGGATAAAATGTGATGGGTCGCTGTGACTCTGGATTTGGTTTTCCTTGGGTGGATGTACCCCAGTGATGTTAAGTGGTGGATGTAACCGCTACTAAAACTAAGCATGAGGTGGAGGTAACCTCTACTGTTATAAATATTGCACAAGTAATCTCTTTAATAAAATGCAATTTGGTTAAAATGCTAAGTGATAGGACTTCTTAATATTGGTACTCAAAATATTGCCTTGTGCAAATAAATAAACCCGAGCCATCCTTGTTAAGCCTTGCATGTATAATATTGCATACTGTGTGTTGGCTCGCGAGCACGGTAGTTGTGCTCATCCTCGCTCTTTCCCCAACCCTCGTAACCCGTGGATCATGGAGACTACGTCTACTACGAGGACCGGACGCCGAGGAGCAAGGACATGAAGAAGAGTAGCATAGTTCCGTAGTCCGAGTCTCGCCACCGTTGGCCTCGTTGGTACTCGTGTACATCCTATATTATCCAAGCTCGTGGCTAATATCGGTCGTACACATGGTACTCGATCGTTTACTGTGGAGAGACTTGCTCTACCCTTTGCTTCCGCTAACGCATCTCGAGATTTTGTAATGAACTCATTTGGCCCGACGGCCCTATTGTAAACTTCGACCGACGTGGTCTATTTGAACTCTAATGCTTGTATTAATGAATGATTGGGTCTACACGATGTATGAAATGATTCAACAATGTGCACCGTGCGCGCTATCTCATCGATCCGTGGAATAGCGCAGCTTTATCACAGAGGATTCTGGATTACGAAATCCGGGTCCGACAGAGATGTATCGAGCATACGATCGTAGGGGCCTTGGTTAGTTTGGTCGTTGCCTAAGGTTTTGAGTCTTATTTTCAAAACCTAAGAAAAGCTTTGGCAAAATATAGTGTATTTATCGCTTACTTGTCATTCCTAGTTCTGCACTTATCCTACTTCACTTTGATTTATTCTCATCGACTTCCTCTTGTTTTCAAAATTTTAGATGGTGCTCTGTCGCTCACTGGCTCTTGGGACTTTTTCTCTCACGGAGAAGACCTCTGAGGCTTCTGTGGGATTTTTCGCCACCGATGCAAAGATTCTGGTTACTACCATCCGCCTATCTTCATGGGCCTGGATGACTCAGTGCTTGGACGAGAGACTTGGAGCATGGAGGTTTTCCTCTATGCTAGGGAGGTGAGTTCAATACTCACACCTTCAAGGCCGAGCACCCCAGAGCCGTGCTTTGGATGTCTGCCCAGATGTGGCACGACTTGCCGCGTCTCGCTTGTGCCAGATGCATGGAGACCTTCTGCAGAGCTCGCCCTTCTGTTTCCACCCGACTCTCCAGGAGGGAGAGCTTTACCCGGTGATCCGCCACGTCCGGGCAGATGACCCGCACCTGTCACACCAGCTCCAGCTCACGCAGGCCTTGTCGACTGCCCTCGCCAACGCCGTTGACGAGATCGGGACGCTTCGATTCCTCCTCACCAGCAGCTACGAGCACTCCGACACCCTCCGTGGCAACATGTTCAGAGATGATGAGGCTCACCGCGAGGTAGAGCGGGAGAGAGACGCTGCTGTTGCAGAGTTGGCCCGCCTTAGAGCCGCCATCGCACTGCCGCCCGAGCCTCTGCGCGCCTCGCCTCTCGCCGCACCGTCTGTCGTTCCGCAACCCGGTGCGGCCGACGCTTCCACTGGGGACCCGCACCGCCACGGCGCGCAAGAAAGTGCGTCCCACCGCCGACCGACCGCAGCCTTGAGAGTCGGCGTGGACGCACCCTCATCGCCGCTCGATTCGGACGAGTTCGACCGCGGGCGCCACCTCAGTCGTTCTCGCTCGCCGACCATCAGTCGCAGCCGTTCCCGATCCCCGGGTAACTGTACCACTTGTGGTGGTAAGCACCCATGAGGGGAGTAGTCAGGATAGCTAGGTTAACTAGCAGTGCTTGCTAGGTAGTCTTTTGGTTGCAAGCACTTTCTTTATCCACCTTTTGTAGGCGTTGTGTTTGTATCTCGTGTCATGGCTTTGCATGGCCTATATGCTGTGTCTTAGGAGTCATGTAACACTTACCCCCCAATATTAATGAATTGCAGCCATTCGGGCTTTGTATCGCATTTGTGTTGTTCGTTCAATTTGATTTCTTTCTTCTGTGTGTGCCTTAGAGGGCGGTGAACCCTCATATACCCCTCTCAAGTTCTAAGCCTTAGTGTTTCTTGAGATGGCACCAAGGAGAGCACGCCCAATCCGTGGTGCTTTCGCAGCAGGCCGTGGAAGAGGCCGTGGCTATGGCCGTGGTCGTGGACAAGACCTACCTCCCCCACCGCCAGAGCATCCAACAATGGCACAAGTTATGCAACAACAAGCCCAAATCCTTCAAGCCTTGCTCGCTAATCAACAGCGGGGAGCGGCGATCGCCACTCTAAGTGGCGGATTTCCTCGAGACAAGACCTCTTACCTTTGCCTCGGCAGATGAACCCACGAAGCGTAAGATTGGCTCGGGGATACGAGAAGAAGCTCCGCCAGCCCGATGCTCGAGGAAGACAAGGTGGACTTTGCCACTCACCGCTTGAAAGGAGCGCCGCTTGGTGGGAAAACTACCTCGCGCCAAGGTGGTGAAAGCCCGATGAGCGGGAGAAGAGGAAGCGAAGCGGCAACATCCGCTATCGAGATCAGCAGGACCACGCCATCGTTGAAGCAATTGTCGAAATATACCGACGAGCCCGCACCGCATGGCGGCCAATCTCCGAACGAGTTCAAGATCGCCAGATTAACTTTGTACCTGCTGGTACAATGAGGCTAAAGAAGAATGAGTTTAGAACTCTCAAGCAAGGTCAAATGACAGTCAATGAATATCTAACCAAGTTTAACCAGCTTGCTCGCTACGCTCCCAAAGGACGTAGGCGATGAAGAAGAGAAGATAGACCGCTTTGTGGAGGGAATGCGTGGAGACATGAGAAGCCGCTTATCCTCCATGATTTCCCTAGCTTCCACCACTTGATCAACAAAGCCCTCGTGCTGGAAAACGAGAAGAAGATTGCGGAAGTAAGCCGCAAGAGAAAGATGGTATTCCAGAAGCCGCAAGGTGGCTTTCCTCATAAGTCAACATTCCCTGGCAACTCATCTTTTAAGCCAGCTGTAGTTTCTCCACAAGGAACTCAAGCCCACCCAGCGTATCAATGGGAATGGTTTCGCATCCTTCGTCCCACGGACGACTGCAACAAGCAACCCAAAGCTCATCTCCATTGTTTCCATCAGGAGTGAGAGGACACTTGCCAACCGATGCCCTCAACGCCGAACACTCCCGCGGTTCAACTCGGAGCCACACCACCAAGGTCAAACATCAGCTCAGCGGAACCATCGCCCCGCAGCGCCTAGATCTACCTCGACACCAAACCGCGCCAGTGAACCATGTCACGGCCGAGGAGGCTCGAAGCTACAGGAGTTCTAATGGGTGCGTTCTGTAAATCGCATTACAAAGACAAGTTTTGTTTGATTCTCGAGCTTCGCATTCTTTCATATCAAGAAAATTTGTTGAAAGGCTTAAGTTGCCAACCTTTAAGCTAAAGAAACCCGTGGTACTTAGTTCACCCTGGGACCCTTGACTACCATCTTAGTAAGTCCCGAGTAGAGATTGCTATGGGAAATTCGGATTCCTAGCAAACCTCTTAGTGCTTCATCCCAAACTCGGATATCATCCTAGGGATGGATTGGTTGGCCCGATACCAAGGAATGATAGATCGTACCAACAGAAGGTGGTACTCACCAAAACCCGGTACCACAATCGTGGTTAATATAGACCGCTCCTCGTGTTTGGATCGTACCATCCATAACCTCGAGAAGGTGACTCTGAAACAACACCGTAGTTCAAGATTACCCTAAGTTTTTCCAGAAGAATTGCTCGGCATGCCACGGCATCGAGACATAGAATTTGTGATCAACCTAAAGCCGGAATGCCCCATTGCCAAGAGGCCATATAGGATGGCGCTTGATGAGCTTGAAGAGCTTAAGGTACAAATGGAAGAATTACAGAAAAAGGATTTATTAGACCTAGCTCATCCCCACAGGGTTCGCCAAGATTTTTGTAAAGAAAAGGATGGCACCGCCAGATGTGCGTGGATTACAGAGCCCTCAATGAGGTGACCATCAAGAACAAGTATCCCTTGCCCGCATTGATGATCTATTCGACCAACTGTCGAGAACAAGATGTTCTCCAAGATAGACCTAAGGTCAGGATACCACCAGGTTAAGATTAGGGCTGAGGACATCCCTAAAACAGCTTTTACCACCCGGTATGGCTTGTATGAGTTCACAGTTATGTCGTTTGGCTTGACAAATGCACCAGCCTACTTCATGAACCTTATGAACAAAGTATTCATGGAATACCTGGATAAGTTTGTTGTCGTGTTCATAGACGACATCTTAATCTACTCCAAGACTAATGAGGGACATGCTGAACATCTGCATTTGGTCCTGGAGAAGCTTAAAGAACATCAGCTGTATGCCAAGTACAGCAAGTGTGAATTTTGGCTTCAAGAGATCGCTTCTGACATATCAGATCCATTGGAGGAGTCGCAGTGGACCCATCCAAAGTAGAAACCGTGTTGGGATGGAAACAACCAACCTCAGTGACCGAAGTGCGTAGTTTTCTCGGAATGGCCGGATACTACAGACGCTTCATTGAAGGATTCTCCAAACTATCCAGACCAATGACCCACCTGCTCAAGAAGGAAAAGAAGTACGAATGGACAGAAGCTTGTGAAAAGAGTTTCCAAGAGTTGAAGAAGAAGTTAACCATCGCACGTTGTTAGTCTTGCGGACATACACAAGGACTTTGAAGTCTATTGTGATGCTTCGCCAAGGTCTTGGTGCGTACTTATGCAAGGAGGAAACGTCAGTAGCATATGCATCCGCACAACTCCGCCCACATGAAGACAACTATCCAACTCATGATTTGGAGTTAGCAACGTAGTGCATGCCCTAAAGATTTAGCGGCATTACTTGATTGGAAATCATTGTAATATCTATACGGACCACAAGAGTCTTAAGTATATTTTCACCTGCATGCACCTCAACCTCCGACAAAGAAGATGGTTAGAATCGATTAAGGATTACGACTTGGATGTTCATTACCATCACGGGAAGGCTAATGTAGTGGCCGATGCATTAGCGTAAGTCCTCATGCAATAATGTTATGGTTCAAGAGTGCCAACTCGAGCTTTGCAAGGAATTAGAGGCACTTAACCTCGAGTTAGTAGAACAAGACACCTTAGCAGCTATGGAAGTTCAACCAACCTTAGAAGAGCAAATCAAGACCGCTCAGAAAGGACACCCTGGAGTTCAGAAGTTTAAGCATCTCATGGTCAAAGGAAAGGCCTCAAAGATGGTTGAAGACCAACAAGGAATCCTATGGTATGGGAAACGTCTCTTTGTTCCCCACCAAAAGGAGCTCAAAGAATTGATTCTAAAAGAAGCCCATAGCTCAGCATACACCATACACCCGGGCAGCACCAAGATGTATCAAGATATGAAGATTCTATATTGGTGGCCGCGAATGAAAAGAGACATCGCCGAGTTCGTAGCCTGTTGCGATGTGTGTCAGCGGATCAAGGCAGAACATCAGAGACCCGCAGGATTGCTGCAACCACTGCAAATCCCTCAGTGGAAGTGGGAAGAAATTGGAATGGATTTCATTACGGGTCTGCCGAGAACCAAGACCGGATATGATTCCGTATGGGTCATAATCGACAGATTAACCAAAGTTGCCCATTTCATCCCTGTGAAGACCACCTACAAGGGAGATAAATTAGCCGAGTTATACATGGCTCGTATTGTATGTCTGCATGGAGTACCCAAGAGGATAGTCTCGGATCGAGGTTCTCGCCACCTCGCATTTACGGCTAGTCTACATGATGCACTTGGAACTCACTTAAACTTCAGTACAGCATATCATCCTCAGACTGATGGACAGACAGAAAGGGTAAATCAGATTCTTGAAGACATGCTTCGGGCTTGTGCTTTAGAGTTTACCGTAGACTGGGAGAGATGTCTACCATATGCAGAATTCGCCTACAACAACAGCTACCAATCCAGTTTGAAGATGTCCCGCTTGAAGCACTCTATGGGAGAAAATGCGAACTCCTTGCATTGGTCGAATCGGAGAAGGTTATATCTTCGGACCGGATACTCTCAAGCAAGCGTAAGAGAAAGTCGATTGATCGAGAGATCGTCTACAAGTCGCTCAATCCGCATGAGAAAGTTATGCCGACAACCGTCGTAGAGAGTTAACTTTCGGTTGGAGATCATGTATACCTCAAAGTGTCACCCTTCGAGGAATGCGAAGATTTAAGGTGAAAGGCAAGCTTGCGCCAAGATACATAGGCCCGCTTCCCAATCACCGCCAAGCGTGGAAAGGTAGCATATCAACCGGAATTACCAGAAATTTGTCGATGTCCACAATGTGTTCCATGTTTCTCACTCAAGAAATGCCTCGAGTACCGTAAGAGCAAGCTCCAATTGAAACCATTGCACTCGTAAAGACTTGTCGTATCCGAACATCCGATCAAGATTCTTGATGTCGTGGAGAAGCAAACAAGGCGTCGATCATCCGCTTATGCAAAGTGCAATGGAGCAACCACTCGAGAGAGGCCACGTGGGAGCGTGAAGATCACCGAAGTTGGATTACCCTACCGTTCTCTCGAGGAGCTCGAATCTCGGGTCGATTCTTTTAAGGTGGGTAGGTTTTGTAACGCCCAAATCTTGAATCTTTTGCAAGATCTTCAAGAGTGCAAGATCAAGGATGTTCAAACTTCAAAGTTTGCCCAAAATGCTCAAGGATTCGATTCCCGAAATGCACCGAAGCCCCATTTCTCCCTAACCTAACCCTAGCCCTCCTAGCCCGGCCCGCCATGCCCTGCTCCGCCTCGGTCCTCCGCCCCGCCGGCCAGCGGCACCCGGTGGTCGCGCTTTCTCCCGCCGCCGCGTCAACGCCGGAAGCCGCGCCTCTTCCCGGTTCTCTCCTCTTCACGGGTTGCGCCGCCTCGTTTGCGTCGCCGCATCCGCCCAAGCCTGCCGCCGCGTCAACGCCTCGGCGCCGTGCCTCCTCGCCCCTTTCCCCGGATCGAGTCCTCCTCGGCTATAAGAGGCACCGAGCCCTCCGGCCGAACCACCCCCTTCTTCCTCCCTTCCCGAGCAAGAAAGCGTGCAAAGCGCCGAGAGACTCACCGTGGCCGCCGCCGTCCCGTGCTCTTCTCCTCCCGTCGTCGCTGCCCTCTCCTGCCGCTGCTGCCGCTGTCGCCGCTGCCACCGCGCCTCCCGAGCTCCTCCTCCTCCGTCTGCGCCGCCGCCCCATTCCTCCTCTCCTCCTCGCCCCTAGCCCCGCCTTCTCTCTTTCTTTCCGCTCGGGCGAGCACCCCCTCGCCTCTTTGCTTGGCCATTGGGCTGCAGGCACACAGCAGTGCGCCTCGCCCGCTTTGCGCTGGGCACAGCCGAACCGTGGGCAGCGCCGGTTTTGTGTTTTTATTTTGATTTTCTTTTCCTTTTCTTTTTAATTTAAAAGAGAGGCTTTAAATCTCTTTTCTCCCCATTTTAACTCCAAAAATGGTGTAGTTTGTTTCTAAAAATTTCTAAAATCAAGCTCTTTCTTTTGGTGCTAGTTTGGTTCTTTTTGGAGTTCATTTGATGAGACTTGTTATTTATTTAATTTAATTGCTCGTCTATTTCTTTTAGGTGCGATCGTCACAGAGAGTTCGAGAAGCCTGAGACCCCACTTCGATCAAGCTCAAGAGTATCAAGATCATCTAGCCGTAGACCCAAAGTAGTCGACACTTTGATCATATTGAACCTACATTTTATGCAAATTATGTTCTTTTAAATATCAAATTGCATGCTTTATTTCCCTTATGCAAATGTATGTTAAATACCCTAAGGTAGTTAAATGCCAATTTGATGCTTAATTATTAATACACCATTCCTTGATAATTGAATTGCCATACCCCCATGTCACCCTAGTAAATATTTGGTAACTATACTAGTATAGGCTATACTTAAGCGCCATGCTAGTCTTGCTTAAGTATCGGGGTATCATCTACCCCATTCATCATCTTTTGAAATGAACATGATTTTGGGCGTCATTGGGTGTAAATGACTGGGATGGTTATGATGTTGTATTTTTCCTACCTCTTAAAAACCCTAAAGAAATTGCTTGTCACATCTGGGCGGATGGTATGATGGATGGTATGTTGGTGGGTGCTAATGCAGCCCAAGGAATGTTGGTTTGTGGATGGTATGTGGTATGAACCGCCTGCATGGTCCCTAAGGACTTAATCCGTGATGACCTCCCAATGTAAAACAAGACGACCACATGTCTATAATGGTGTCGACTGCTAAATAATTTGTATCCGTTAGTATGAGTTGCACTGCAGATGACCCGCTACGCCATAAGCCTATGTGGCTATGGGTTGGGGTGTACGACTTACTGGTCTATGTGAGCGTAAGTCGTGTGGCGCAAGAGGGTGCAGGAAAGAGTTGACGGTCTATGTGAGCGTAACTCTTCTCGGGTGAAACCTTAGCGGGTGTAACAAATCGGTGGATGCATTGTAAAGGCCTTGTGACGATCTCCCTTGACTCACATGTCTACTAAACATGTGTACATGTCAAGATGATTGTCTCTTATGGGTAAAGTGTACAACCTCTGCAGAGTGGAATGAACTGTTCGAATAGCCGTGCCCACGGTCAAGGGCGGACATGGGAACTTACAAGAGTTAGTTCTGTTTATAAAACATTGTGGGCGGGATAAAATGTGATGGGTCGCTGTGACCCTGGATTTGGTTTTCCCTGGGTGGATGTACCCCAGTGATGTTAAGTGGTGGATGTAACCGCTACTAAAACTAAGCATGAGGTGGAGGTAACCTCTACTGTTATAAATATTGCACAAGTAATCTCTTTAATAAAATGCAATTTGGTTAAAATGCTAAGTGATAGGACTTCTTAATATTGGTACTCAAAATATTGCCTTGTGCAAATAAATAAACCCGAGCCATCCTTGTTAAGCCTTGCATGTATAATATTGCATACTGTGTGTTGGCTCGCGAGCACGGTAGTTGTGCTCATCCTCGCTCTTTCCCCCAACCCTCAGAACCCGTGGATCATGGAGACTACGTCTACTACGAGGACCAGGACGCCGAGGAGCAAGGACATGAAGAAGAGTAGCATAGTTCCGTAGTCTGAGTCTCGCCTCAGTCTGGTTGGCCCCGTTGGTACTCGTGTACATCCTATATTATCCAAGCCTGTGGCTAATATCGGTCGTACACATGGTACTCCAGTCGTTTGCCTGTGGAGAGACTTGCTCTACCCCTTTTGCTTCCGCTAACGTACTCGAGATTTTGTAATGAACTCATTTGGCCTGATCGGCCCTATTGTAAACTCGACCCGACGTGGTCTATTTGAACTCTAATGCTTGTATTAATGAATGATTGGGTCTACACGATGTATGAAATGATTCAGCAATGTGCACTGTGCGCGCTATCTACTGATCCAGGGAATAGCGCAGCTTTATCACAGAGGATTCTGGATTACGAAATCCGGGTCCGACACCTGCATTCCCAGGAAGTGTCTATCTTAAAGTACCCTTAAGCGCGAAAATTCAGGCCTGGTCAAAACAATCAGTTCTCACATGTCCCCAGGTTAGTCCGAAGATAGCACCAGTACCTTCAGATCGCACAAGATGGTTATATTTCTATCTATGTCCTGGAGTATTAGGAGTGCTGGAGCTATTTTTCATTCTAACAACATGGTGGTTTCTTTCCAAAAAGAATGTTGTTCAAAATTCAGCGGAGGGAGGTTACACAATGATAAGAAATCAGTTCAGGAGGTTTACATACCAAGAGCTGAAGGAAGCAACTGGAAATTTCAGGGAAGAGCTTGGAATAGGTGGTTCTGGAATTGTATACAGAGGAGTACTCAAAGATAAGAGGGTCATTGCAGTGAAGAAGCTCGCAGATGTCACACGAGGCGAAGAGGAATTCTGCTCAGAAATGAGTGTAATATGGAGAATCAACCACATGAATTTAGTGCGGACTTGGGGATTTTGCTCAGAAGGAAAACATAAGCTACTGGTATACGAGTTTGTGGAGAACGAGTCATTGGACAGGTACCTGTTCAACACCATGAGTACCGAAAGATTGCTCATGTGGAGCGAACGTTTCAATATTGCATTGGGAACGGCAAGGGCCCTGGCTTATCTCCACCATGAGTGCCTTGAGTGGGTTTTCCATTGTGACGTGAAGCCAGAGAACATACTCTTGACCCGAGATTTCGAAGCCAAGTTAGCAGACTTTGGACTAGCAAAATTGTATAAAAGAGATGGGTCTAGCTTCAACTTTTCACGTATACGAGGAACGGTTGGCTACATGGCTCCAGAATGGGCAATGAATTTGCCGATTAATGCAAAGGTTGATGTCTACAGCTATGGAGTGGTGCTTCTAGAAATTGTGGCTGGAAAGAGGGTTTCAAGCTGTACAACAAGGGGTGGCAAAGTTATCGAGTTGAAACAATTTGTCCAGGATGTAAAGGAAACTTTAGCTACTGGAGATGTTAGGTTAATTGTGGATGCTAAACTTCATAGGCAGTTCAATCCTGACCAGGCAATGGCTATGGTGACAATTGCTGTATCATGCCTCGCAGAAGAAAGAAGCAAGAGACCTACCATGCATGAAGTTGTCAAAGCTCTCCTGGATTGTGAAGAGTAAGACAGCTACTTCGCCTAGTCAATGGACCTGCAAACAGTAGGGACTAAAAACAGTCAGAGCAAGAATAAGTTGTATAATTGTATCCTTAACAATGTTTTGCATATGTATGCTTTCAGATGCTACCAGATGTCCTCACTTAAAAGGAACAAAGGACAAATTATATTATTATATATGGATCAAGAAACTACATTTTATTTGTTTCCAGTAAAAATCAAGTTATTTCATGGTCTATGTTATGTGGGGCATTACGTATACACGGCGTAGATCAAAGGAGCAGACTGCTGGACATGACTCAGCAGTTGGACAGGATGCGGCAAACAAAGAAACCGAATAAGATAATGATTCGGAAGTTGAGTTCTAGAGATAAGTTAATGTTTAAAGTTAGTAAGTCTTTAATTGAGTCAGGGTCGAATACGAGTTGTATTAGGAAGTTATGTTTTAGTCCGTAACTCCAGCCTCTATTTAAAGAGGATTGGCACCATGTTAAAGAAGTAAGAAAGATCTATAGCCTCAACCCAGATTTCTGTCTTTTCGACCCTGATGTTCTGACGCCCGTCTTCTGCGTCTTTCTGCTATCGCTGCAACAGAAGCCTTCGGTCCAAACCAGGGCACTGCCGATCAACCGACAATTGCTCACGAGTACAATTTGCGGTCTCGCTCCCGAGCCCGTGACATCTTGGTATCAGAGCCGATGGCTACATCCACAGAGATGACCGCCCTGACACAGCAGATCGCCGAACTCACTGCTTCAATGACTACAAAGATGACAGAATTGAAGACGGATATTACAACAGAAATCGTTGGCATCAAAGAGCGCTTGTCGTCACTGAAAAAACGACCAGCGACCACAGGAGGAGGATTACTGCAAGTGCCGCCGGGATTACTGCCCTCCCTCCCTCCCAATTCAAACTTCCAGCAGACCTTGCAACCAGGTAGTTCTCATGCGCCTCGCATGCACAAATTGTCGTTTCTTGCCTTTGATGGTAAAGAAGACCTGTTGGGGTGGCTTAATCGCTGTGAACAGTTTTTCTGATGCCAACAAACACCGGAGAGTGATAAGGTGTAGTTTGCTTCATATCATCTTGTGGGTTCGGCACAACAGATGGCGGCGAACCACCGTGGCAGCTCTTCAAAGATTATTGCAATTTGCGTTTTGGGCCGCCAATCCGTAATAATTTTTTGGGTGAACTCGCCAAGTTGCAGGCTGTCAGTACGGTGGAGGACTATTAAGAGAAATTCTTGGCATTGCTATGTTGTGCGGATTCCCTGTCTGCTTCCAATCAAGTTCAGCTTTTTACGTCCGGTTTGATGGAGCCCGTTCGAACAGACGTTGAATTGCAGAACCCAGGCAGCCTCCAGCTAGCCATGGCCTTGGCTCGTGCCTATGAGAAGCGGCATCTTCTGACTTCAGCACTTCCGAAGTCGGTTTCTCGTTATCCGACTCAGTAGCACCATGTACATACTTCAGCTACTAGTTATGTTCTTCCGCCTACTGCTGCCAAACCACCCAATGATGGTATTGTGGTCACAGCTACTACTCCGGTACCACGACGTCAACTGACGGCTTTGCAGATGGCCGAACGTCGCGGGGCGGGTCTGTGTTTTAATTACGGCGAGAAGTTCTCTCCGGGACATCGCTACAAACAACTGTTTCTTCTTGAAGTTTTGCCGGACGTGTTAGATGACAATGCTGATACAGTTGAGCAGTCCAACATGGATGAGCCAGTTATTTCACTTGTCGGACCCGAATTTTGTAATTCAGAATTCTCTGTGAAAACATTGTGCTATTCTCTGGATCAGTAGATAGCACTCATAGATACATCACTGAATCAACTCATACATGGCATAAAATCATACCATTCATTAATTAACACAACAGAGTTTACATAGATCGCGTCAGGTCGAGTTTTACAATAGGGCCGAACAGACCAAAGGATTACATTACAAAAGTGAAAGCGACAACGAAAGCAAAAGGGGTGAGAGATCATCTCTCCACAGGCAAGCGACTGGGGAAACCTGTGTGCGTCCGATATTACCTAATGACTCAGATAATATAGGATGCACGTAAGCACCAACGGAGTCAGCTGGACTAGGGCGAGACTAGAACATCTAAAAACTACACTACGCTTCATCATCTCCTGGACCTCCAACTTCTGGATCCTCGTAGTAGTCGTAATCTTCAGGATTTTCGGCTTCTGAGGGTTTTGGGAGGAAAGAGCGAGAATGAGCATAACTTCCGTGCTCGCGAGCCAACACACAATGCAATAATATACATGCAAGGCTTAACAAGGATGGATTGGGTTCTTTTATTTGCTAAAGCAATGTTTTCAATTATCATAATTACAAATTCTTATCACTTAGCATTTTAACCAAATTGCATTTTATTAAAGAGAATAATTGTGCAATATTTATTAACAGCAGAGGTTCCCTCCGTTGGAAACTCTACCTGATGCTTATTTGACTGGGGCTTATCCCCTCTATTAACATCACTGAGTCTGCAAACTCAGGGAAAATCTAACCCAGGGCTAGGTGAGCCTACCACGTTTTCATACCACCCACAAAGGTTTTTGAAATAGAACTAACGCAAGTTAAGTTCCTATGTCCACCTTTGACCTTAGGTGCGACTGTTTAAACAGTTTATTACTCTACAGAGGTTGTACACTTTACCCATAAGAGATAATCGTCTTGATATATACACATGTTTCCGTAGACATATGAATCAAGGGGAGATCATCACAAGGCCTTTACAATGCATCCCTCAATATTAGTTACACTTCGCTAAGGTTTCGTCTACGAAGGGTTACACTTTGTTTTTAGATCCGTTAATCCCTTACTCAGACCCCCTCTTGCGCCATCTAGCGACTTACGTCGCACACCCCGACTCCTTCGCTGCAAAGGCTTACAGCGTCGCGGGTCATCTATCTGATGCAACTCGTACTGATGGATACAAATTATTTAACCAGGTTGTAATTTACAGATTTGTGGTTGTACTTGTTTTACACGGGAGGTCATGACAAGATTAAGTCCTTAGGATTATCTGGGCGGTTCATTCCACATACCATCCACAACACAACAATCCTTGGGCTACATTAGCACCCACCGTTGTCATCCATCATACCAGCCGCCCAGATGGTAATAGTAGGTTAATAGGGTTTTGAGGAGGAAAACCGAATTACCACATTTATCTCGGTCATGGACCACCAATGACTGCCCAAACCCTTTTCATGTTTGAAGAGATGATGATTGAGATAATTTAATGTCCCGGTACTTAAGCAAGACTAGCATGTCGCTTAAGTACAACCTATAGCTAGTATTACCATATAGTTACTAGGGTGACAAGGATTAAGGGATTCAAGTTGTCAAAGATGGCATAATAATTAATTATTCATCAAATGGGTATTTAACTACCTTAAGTTTTAACATATATTTGCTTAAGGAATTAAAGTATGCAATTTGCTATTTTCAAAAGAATATAATTTGCATAAAATGTAGGCTCAATATGATCAAAGTATTGACTCACCTGGGATATAGGTAAGAGGATCCTGATAATCTTGTGCTTGATCAACTTGGAGGTCATCCGCGTCTTTAATTCCTAGTCGACAAATGTATCGGAAAAAGGCACACACAAATAAAAAGAGCAAATAAATACAAATGAACAACAAATAAACTCCAAATTGAACAAGACCTATGCCATTAGCAAGATCTTGAATTAACAATTTTTTAGAAATTTATTTTATAATTTTTGGAGCTATAACAGAGGAGATAAGAATTTTAGAAGCCTCTCTTTATAATTAAAAAGAAAAAGGAAAACAAACAAAAAAAGAAAGAAAAACGCCGGCAGCCCAAAGACAAGAAATCGGCCCGGCCCACGGCGCGGGCCGAAATGGCGTGCGGCGTGCAGGCGTGGCCCACCGGGCGCGGCCTACAAGGGGGGGGGGGCGGGGTGGCTCGGGCCGAGCGAGGGAAGGGGGGGGAACGGGGGCGGCGACGGTGCGCGGTGAGGGGAGGAGTGGGAGGTTCAGGGGAAAGGGGGAGAAAGCGGCGGCGACGGCGACGGAGGGGAGAGGGAAGGTTCGGGGCGGCGGTGACGCGCACGGGAGCTCGGGAGCGTGCGGCAGCGGCAAGGCCTGAGGCAGCGGCGACAGGGCTCACCGGGAGGTAAGCTCTTCGGCCTCTCTTCTTCTTCCTTTCTTCTTGTTCTTCTTCCTCTCTCGCTCTTCTTTGATTGGGGAAGAAAAGGGAGGGGGGTTCCGTGGCTTTAAAGGCCGCGGGAGGAGCGGGGAGGCTCGGGGGGAAAGGGGGTCCTGGCGAGCAGCGCAGTAAGGGGGCGTGCGGCGCGGGCGACGGGGTTCAGCGGGGGCAACGGGCACGCAGGGAGGGAGGTGACAGGCGTGCGGCACGGGGCGACACGACCCTGGCGCGGAGGCAGGGGAATCGGGGCGGGGCGACGTGCGGGAGTGGTGGGCACGGGTCGGCGGTGCAGAGCACATGCGAGGGGGGGGGGGTCCAGCGGGGTTGACTCAAGGGGGAAGAAAAGGGGTGTTACATCACTTCACGCTATGACTGGGATCCAACCGAGATCCACACATACCATGAAGTTGCCGATTTGGATTGGTTCGACTAAGTTCATTGCTCTTGTAGATTCTGGGTCTACGCATAACTTCATAGCTGATGATGTTGTGCAACGAGCTAGCGTACAAGTGCAATCACAGCAAGGATTACGAGTAGTAGTGGCTAATGGCGACCACGTTTCTAGCAATGGGGTTTGCACCGTCGTGACATTGAACATTGATACCGAACCATTTATACCGGATTGCTACTCGATTCCATTAATCGGTTTTGATGTTATCTTGGGCATACACTGGTTGAGTTCCCTTGGGCCTATTTTATGGGATTTTAAACTGCTGACTGTTAAGAAACTGGGCCCAGGCGGCAGACCTAGCCCAAGGTGGGCTCCTAATCCCAAACCCTAGCAGGGTCGTAGTCTGTAAATAGGAGGTACTATTCATTGTAAACAATTGATCGATGGATGAAGGAATAAAGAGAAGCAAGAAGTCCCCCTATATCTCTGTGTTCTATCTCTTATTCTGTTCTTGTGTTCATGCATTGTTCTTACGATTCCGAGTTTGTCTACGAGGTAATCGCTCGAACTGGACTCGCCAGTGATGGTTCCTTAACACGTTATCAGCACGATCGACTCTCTTCACATCGAAAAGGTAATCGTCGATGAACGACACTCGTAGATTGAATCATTTTTTCTAGATTGCTTTCAATTATGCAAATTTGGCTTTCTAGATTGGTTTCCTACGGCGCAAATCCGCTCTAATCTACCGCGAGCCGACTTGAAGTCGCCGGCCAAACCGATCGGTGGGTTGCATGAAAGAGTGGATGATGATTGTACCATAGGTTGTATATGCAATCGCATGAAAGGCACCATGTGCACGGCACCGCCTGCAAGCGGCTGTCACTACCTCCGCGATACGTTACCGGTCGGCATAGTCCGCCATCACGTATCGCCACGGAGGCAACGACAGAGCCATGCTGCCAACGCACGCGGCAAGCATGCACATGTCGGCACGAAGCCGCGCCACCGATACAAGTCCTGCGTTACATGATATTGCATCGTATACATCTGCATGAATGAACAGTAATAAGAAGAAAAAAAACGGTGACGGCCCTGTAGAGCCGCGCCGCCACCGACCTGGAGTCGCGCCTGACCACCTGAAGATGGCGTCGCCTCCGCCACATGAAGCAGCTGCCGCCCGCTTGCCGACGCCGACACGCCACTCCCGGCCCCGAGGCGTCGTGCCCAGCCCCGCCGATCATGGGAGCCGCCGCCACGGCGGCGCCGCTTGAGCCGCCGCGCCGCCCTGCAAGTCCGCGCGCGCGCCGCTGCCGCTTGCACCACGCCGCTTGAGCCATGCCCGCCGCGCTCGCAAGTCCGCGCGCCGCTCGCCGCTGCACCGCCGCCGACCGCCTCGGGCCCCGGAGCCGCCAGAATCGCCGCTTCTGCGCGCGCCGCGCAACCACCACGGCTCTCGGCCACCGCCGACGCCGGCAACGCCTCGAGCTCCTTGGAGCCGCCAGTCATCAAGGCCATGCTACGTGCGCCCGAACGCGCCGCCTCCGGGTCACGTTGAAGCCGCCGCACAGCCTCCACACACCGCCGCGCGCCGCGCCTGTAGCCAACGCCTTCCATGCCGCCACACGGCGCCATCGGCCCGCGCTACGGCGGCGGCATAGCGCGCCCGCCAGTAAGCCGCCTGGCGCCACGCCCCTACCCGCCGCCTCGAAGGCGTCGCCGAACAGCGATTCCGCCCCCCATCGCCGTCCGCCTCGGGCTCCATAGGAGCCGCCGCCGCTTTGTGATGGGGGTAGGGGAAACCCTACCCCGTGCGGTTTTAAGCCGGCCAGATGGGCCTTTTTTCACGGGGTGTGAAAGGTCGGGGGATTGGCCCACCAACCGAAAAAGAGGGGAGGGCCCAGCGGTGGAAAAAGAAGAAAAAACGGGAAAAGGAAAAGAAAATCATGTTTTTGCAAAAAGGACCCTCGAGATTCTGTAAATTACGAGGATATTTGCGCGGATGAGGAAATTTTGCAGAAAGGACCTCGAAAATTCTGAAAATTACACGTGAATTTTTCTCTGTACTGAAATTTTTGCGTGTTAGCCCCTGAAAGTTGCGAAATTTGCCGAAAGTCATTTTTCCAGCAGAAAATGGCCTCGGGTGTGGGGACCCCGGTAATTATCTCCATAAGACCGAGATTAGACGAGGTCTTAGGGACATAATCACGGGTCTCCGGTGAATGAATTCCAATTTAACTCTATCCAAGTGGGAGGCTTAGCCGAATACTAGAGCCTCAACGATCATGCGCGCTGCTCCTTTGCGAGCACTACATGATTGTCGATTCTCTTTCGACTCGAAGCACTACACTTAGTGAGTTAAATGGGAATTCATCAACAACGAGTATGACTTATATTAGCTCCCAAGATCAACGACCAATATACTCATACTCTCATCCAACGTTGATTACATCCATACAACGCATACAACAAGAGATCAAAAGACATACTGCATAATAGTCAAAGTCTACAGCTTATTACATGCGGCCGACCGGCCAAATTCAAAGTAAAGTATCAAGTAGCAGCGGAAGCAAATAAATAAAGCAAAAGACCAAGAGTGGTATGCCCATCACCCATCGGAACCGATCGGGGTTAAATGATAGCACACTACTCGTTAGTGTCACCCAAGTCAACACTAACAAGATCGCCGGACTCATAATCTTCCTCACCTGAAAAGGCCAGCAAACATCTGGCTGAGTACAAGTGTACTCGCAAGTCTTACACAAATAAAAATAGTTATGCATAAGGGTCATTCAAAGGATGACTCATATTGGTTTAGTTTTGCGAAAGAGACGCAACAATTAACATCCTACACATACTAGTTTTCATGTGCCCATTTTAAAATCAGATTTGAAGTAGAAGTAAAGCATGTAGTAAAGTATTTCAGTAATAAACAATTGAATCATACAAAGACCAAAGTGGCAGCCCACTTTGATGTACTAAACACATGAACATCCCGTTTGTAACATCCCCAAATTAATTAATGAGATTTAGTATGCATATTATCAGCATGCATGACATTTTGGAGACATTTGCATAAATTATTGCAATTGGAAAATTTAAATCAAAGATCAAACATACACTTTGAATTCAAACTCCAAATGAAAACAGGAACAAAAAAATATTTGATCATCACCTGGAAATATTTTATTCAAATACTAGAATAATTATCATGAATAAATATAATTTTTACCAAATTTTTTGGAACTCAATTGCACCCTCAGAAAATTCAAACACCATTAATAGACCTAGACTAAGTTTGAATTTAGTTTACACAAATTATATCATGAACAGTATGGTTTTATAATTTTTATGAGTACTATGTCATCCAGAACACCCTTGATTAATCTCAGAATTTTTAGAAATTTATTGCTATAATTAAAGCCCCAGTCAAACCTTTGGATTTTTAGTCAAATCTGTTTTGAACTCGGGCTCAGTACTATTCACTGGACTCAACCCAAACCGAACTCGGACTCGAGCCCGTCGCATAACCGACCGGCGGGCGACTTGACTAAACCAACTAACGCCCCCTTTGATCCTAGCCGTCCGTTTTAATCGAACGGCCGAGCCACACCGCCCCTCACTCGCCGCGTGGCGGCGGCCGGGCCGCTGCCGAACCTTCTTCCTCCGTTGGCGCGCGCGCAGAGCGACTTGCCACGCGCCGCGCGAACTCTGCGATTCCCCGTCAACGACGTTGCCGCACCGCCCTCCATGACCTATCCCTGAGCACCGCTTCTTCACGCCGTGCTCTTTTAGTCCTCCCGTGCACAAAATCGCCCCCGTGCCCTCCTTTGCTCCCTCTTCTCTCTTCGGCCGTGGGAGAGAAGGAGGCGAATCCTCCATTTCCGTCCTGGTAAGCACCGCCGCGACAGTGCATCCTCTTTATCCTTCAGCACCGCTTCCGTTTTGCTAACCCGAGCTCCCCTCTCGCGTTGTAGCGCTCGGGGCATGGACGTGTTCTTTTCGGCTCCAGTGCGCGCTCCGTGGAGCTCCGCCATGTTTTCTCCTGCTCCGGTGAGTCTTGGGCCCTCCCTCTTTGTCCCTCAGCTCCGCATCGTCATGATGAACTCACGAGTAGTTTTTTTGCCTTTTGTGCGATCCGAGGAGGCGGGTCTCTTCTTCTCCAACCACGGTGAACTACCGCCGCCGAGCAATTCGTCTTCTCCGGTGAACCTCCTCCCTTAGCTTTGCATCCGTTAGGTTCCAGGGGTCGTACTTGTTCTTCTATTAACTTCTTGCCCCTACTTTTTGCAAAAGTCTAGCTTGTCGCCGTGAAGCTCCATGGCGATCCCCGTCGTCCTGTCGTCCCCGCCGCGTAGTCTTTGCTCGACTTCATCGAGCTCGGTTTATGTTCTGGTGGCGGCGACAGCGCGCACCTTACCCCGAGTCTCCTCGTCGTCCGCAGCATCCTCTCCTTCAGCACCGCACGCCTCTCCTCCGCTCAACCCCGCCGCCGGTGCGCCACCGTACCTCTCCGTCGGCAACAACCTCACCGGAAGGTAGCTCTCCCTGTTCTCTTCCCATTTTGTCTCGGCCCACGCACACTCCGGCCTCCTCGTCGCCGGCGAGCGCGGCAACGCCGCGGTGTCTTATTGCTCGTTGTCGGATTACGTGAAAGCGATAGTGTCATTAGTTTAAAGCTAATTACTGTTTAATTTGTGTAATGGTTGTTTAAAGAAACTAATATCCCTATTACATGTGGGCCATATGACTGGCTTAGTGATTGTGTAAAATTTTGAAATACGTTTTCTCCTCTGGCAAAACGTATTCCTTGAATACTTAGACGGAGTTTACGTGTTCTTGTTTAGAAGACGTATTCATCAGAATACGCCTTCAGTCTTCGACCGAGCCCTTGTTGACCGGGTCAAACCCTTGACCCCGGGTCCCGCTGGTCAGTCTCTGTAGCTAGCTGCAGCTGAGTGAGAAAAGTATTGAGTCCTTTTTGAAAATCTGGAAAAACGAATTATTGTTGCACTGAAAATTGTTGTAACTTCAAAAATACATAACTAAATCATTTTAACTCCAAAAACAGTGAAACCACTTTTGATAATTTTCATTTTAAGTGAAATTATTTTTAAAAATGGTTTCAAAATTACCTCTGTCACAGAAACTATAATTTGAGGAAAATGATCCTAAAGGGCATTATTTTTGCACTATTAATGCTGATAACTTTAGAAATTAATAACTAAATCATGAAAACTCCAATTAGGGCAAACTCAACTGTTTTGAACTTGAAATAATATTTCCTATTTATCTATGTAATCCATGTACTCACCACCGCTCTACAAATTTTCATCTCATAATTAAATTATCCGAATGAAGGCGTATTAAAATCTGAAATTCAAACCACCATAACTTTCACACACTAAATCCAAATGGAATGAATCTTTCACCTAAATTCATATAAAATCATGACCTACCTACTGTATAAATTTCATAAATTTTTGAGCATGTTGAATTTCTGGCTTTATTTGGTATTTATTGCAATATCGTCTTTCGATTAGGTTTTCGGCGATAACAATGTATTCGTGAGAGTATTATGATATTGACCTGAGAATGAACAAGTGATACAGCAAAGGTGCGAGCACCCTCCTCTTGATCATTTTGCTCCCAGTGGTTTTTAAATGTTTTGTGTGAGTTTTATTATTCGCAATTGCATGCTATTTTGAAATATATGTTTATGGGTAGAAGTAGTTAATCTCCTAATTGCTGCATTAGCCCTCCTTGAATGTTGATTACCCTTTTACCTTGAATGATTAAGGATATATGTCATATGGGTTGTTTGCTAGTTTGTAGAACGATGCTTAGCCTTGCTAGTAGTATTAGCCGAAAGAGGTTGATGGAGCTAGTCCATCAGCCGATCGATCGAATTGAATCTTAATGAAATTTGAGGATTTTATGGATTGGATTATGTTGAACTTGAGGATTATATCCAGATCTTCGCATCTGGGGTTTGTGGACATGTTGGGCATGGGTTTTATGTTCTTAACTTGGACGGGTGTAGGTTGATGATGAGTTACTATTGTTGCTTGTTGTTATGGAATTGTGTAGCCCGTCTCGAGTGTTTAAGGACCGATGCGTGGTGTGATGAACCAAGTCTTACGTGCAACCACACGCCGGGATAATGGCGAAGGCTTGGCTTAATAATTTGTTGTGTGTTAGCTATCAAAACACAATGGGGTTGACAATTGTTATTGTTATGTATTTAATTGTTCTTTTGTCAATCTCGCGGGGGCATGTTAAGGGTCGCCTTACTTGCCCTTAAGGGTCTCTTGTTGGATAGGGACTTACTTACGTAACGGGGTTTACTCCTGTGGTTCAGGCGACTGTACTGTCTGCCATAGGACCGTCCTCGGGTGGGTTGATAGTTAGGACATGACATTGTAACGGCCTCGTTATGCTACCTCAGTCACACTCCTATGGAAGAGTGCATTGGCCGACATTAAGAGGAATGCATATCGTGTGGGTAAAGCTGTACAACTCTGCAGAGTAACTAAATCTATTCGAATAGCCTCGTCCTAGGTTATGGACAACACTTGTGGGAAAGCAGGCACAGTTAGTCTTTTGGAAAACTAAGTGTGGGTTATGGTTGGTAATATTATGTCTCTATGTTAGTTTGTTCAGAGTTGAGATGTTTTCATGAACGCGTTGTTCGCGCGATATTTGTTGAGGAATGAATTGTGCCACGAATGAGACGTTCGTGTGTTGTTTATATTTGGAGATTATACCATTGATGATCATTACTTACTGTTATAATATGTTTTCTAAATGTTTTACAAATGGCTAGTTAGAATCTTTATTGTTTATCTATATGCAAAACTTGCTTTATGCTAAAATTGACTAGTGTAGTAGCCTTCCTTTGATACTTACATGCATCCTTATTTCTTTTGAAAGTCTCGCGAGTACAACTTTGTACTCTAACGGTGTCTATTTGTTCGGTGAGAACGACGGTGCAACGGTTTTAACTCAGTTGGTTGCTTGTGGGATTGTGGGCATACCAACTCGGTTATCCCCTTTTATTTTAAGTTTATCTTCATGCAATTTATTTGTGTTAATTAGATTTGGCCGAGCGGCCCTCTTTTGCAACCTTTGTACTTAAGGTGCTATTTAAATGATGTTGTAATTAATTCTTTTATTCTTGTACCTTGTGTATGAATGTGATTGCAATGTTGTGTACTAGGATATGTGCATGTTAGCCATCGATCCTTGGGAGCTAGCATGTGACACATATCCGGTCACTCGGAATCGTGTGCGTCTCAAGCTAAGTATTGCGTTTACTGCGTAATTACTTAGCGATACGGATCGATTCGGGGTCCTCACGGCGTTAGTATCGAGCCATCTTGTTGTAGGTTAAAGCGTAGCAATGGGCGTTATTAGGATTTTGAGTTAGAATAATTTCAAACTATCAAAAGATTGGCAAAAATGTTAGTAATATGATTTCCTTTCTTTCTTACCCATCCTAGCATCTAATTTCTTACCTCACCATTCTTTTGATTTGTACAAAATCATTTTCTCTTTTGCTCGTCTCTCTTTTCCAACATTAGTAACGGTAAATAGTCTTCGGTAAAGCACTTTGGTGGAAGATTGAGAAGACGATGCCTTGCTGCGATTTTAGGAATAAACTAGGACTTATCCTTAGATATTATACCCCGTAAGGATATTACTTAACTTGTAGATGCTGGATTTTGTGAAGGTTATTTGCTCTCTTTTGCTTCCAGTAGTCGTGCATCGCGTATGAGCAGTTAGGGTTTTCAATTGTATCTTGTGCTGTCCACCTGGACTTTAGCACCTCATTTTGTGATGCATAAATGGTTTTTATCTTGCATACATGCTAGGTTAAGTTGCCTCCGCTAGCGATTGCTTGTTTTCTGCCTTTACCTCTCTTCTTTTGCCGGTTGCTAACCAGGTGTATGACAACAGGATGTCAGGACAGAAGACCCGTTTGACTTTGGAAGTAATGGAAGACTCTCAGCCTGTAGGATCTCTAGTCTCTAGTGGTCAACCCCCAAATTCTCAACGGCACAATCCGGAGCACCCGACCCGCACTTTCGCCGTGGGTCGACAAGAAGAAGTGACTCCACCTCAACCGTGCGTGGCGATGTGTTGGCGGATGGATCGAGTCGACAAGACCGACTTTCTTCTTGCGTGATTGCTCGAACACCGCCGGTGTTCATGGTGCTCAAATGGCGCGAAGGCCGATCCTTATGGCTCCGATTCGATGATTTTCTAAACACGAAGCCTCCTGTGTTCTCGTGTTCGGAAGACCCTCGATGCCGACGATTGGCTTAGGAGCATCGGCGGAAGTTGATCATTGCTCGGTGCACCGACCATGAGAAGGTCCTCTATGCCTCAAACCAACTAGAAGGAGCGGCGGTGCATGGTGGGATCGGTTTTACACCATGCGGCCGGCGACCACGTCCGTCATGGGGCGAGTTTGACGACTTTCCGTGAAGCGCATGTTCCCTCTAGCATTGTTAGTTTCAAGAGGCGTGAATTCCTCGCGTTGAAGCAAGAAGACAAGTGCATCTGGAGTATCTCTACGAGTTCAATCACTTAGCTCGTTACGCTTACATTGTGTCCCCAGCGACGCAAGAAGGCAAGAACAGTTCTTGATTGGTCTATCGGAAGAGATGCGGTGGCACTCGCTGCCCATGATTTCCCAGATTTCCAACGGTGGTTAATAAGGCTATTACGGTAGAGAATATGATGCAAGTGGTTGAAGAATCGCGGCGTAAGAGGTTGCACAAATTTCAGCAAGCTGCGGTTCTCGGAGCCGTGTGCTTGGCGGCCCGTCCCTCACGAATTCCAAGGCACGACATCGCGGCACCTCCTTTGTTAGTGTCTCATCCACCTCGGGAAGATATCCAGCGAGGAAGCCCAAAAGAAGTGTAGACGCCGACTCGGCAAAACAAGCGGGTTACTTGTTTCACTTGTGGCGATGCAGGGCATTTCGCGATCAATGCCGGTGAAGCACCAAGCCGATCCGTTCGGTGCCAAGACCTTGGCACATCCCTTGACCAGCGGTCTTGTGTCACCTTCAGGGACAACCGTCGTGCTCATGTCAACCATGTCACCGCCGAGGAGGCGCAAGAAGCAACCGACGTGGTGTTGGGCACCTTTCTAGTCAATTCGACTCCTGCGGTCGTATTGTTCGACTCAGAGCCTCTCATTCTTTCATGTTTAGAGGTTTTGCTACCCTCCACAATATCTCACTCAGCTTGATGCCGACCCCTATGATGATTCAATCACGAGTTCGAAATGAGAAGCATTCATGAATGTCGGAAGTTGAAATTGAGATTAAAGGGTGAAGTTTTTGGCCAACCTTATTGTGATAAATTCAGCGGGCCTTGATGTTATTCTTGGGATGGATTGGCTGTCTAAAACCATGGTCAAATTGATTGTGCCCGCAAGGTCATCACTCTCACTAGTCCTCTTGGTGTTCGAGTTGAATTGGCGCCAAAATTGGAGCATCCTCATCTCTATGCCCTTAGCGACAAAGAATTGCGGTTGAGTGAAGTTCGGTGGTATGTGAGTTCGGATGTTTTCCCGAGGAACTACGGCATGCCACCTTCACGAGAAGTTGAGTTTGTGATTGAGTGCAGCCGGAGCGCTCCAATATCCAAACGTCCTTATCGAATGCCGCCAAATGAGTTGGTTGAATTGAAGAAGCAACTCGCGAGAACTTCAAGAGAAGGGTTTCATTAGGCGAGCTCCTCACCTTGGGGATGCCCGCTTTATTTGTGAAGAAGAAGGACCACGATCTGCGGATGTGTGTTGACTATCGTCCGTTGAGCGAGGTCACCATCAAGAACAAGTATCCGCTTCCACGGATTGATGATTTGTTCGACCGGATGAGCGGTGCCCGCATATTCTCCAAGATTGACTTGAGATTGGGTTATCATCAAGTGAGGATTAGATCTGAGGACATTCCTAAGGCGGCTTTCTCCACTCGTTATGGCTTATACGAGTACACCGTCATGTCCTTCGGTTTGGCGAATGCACCGCCTTGTTCATGAATCTCATGAACTCGTGTTCATGGAGTATTTAGACAAATTTGTGGTCGTATTTATTGATGACATTCTCATTTACTCTAAATCTGAAGGTGAGCATGAGGAACACCTCCGACTTGTGTTGAACAAGCTTGAGAGCATCGACTCTATGCAAAATTCAGCAAATGTGAGTTTTGGCTTAAAGAAGTCGCCTTTTGGGTCATGTGTTATCTGAAGGTGGAATTGCTGTGGATCCTAGCAAAGTTCAGGATGTGCTCAATTGGGAACAGCCCAAGTCCGTCACGAAGTCCGTAGTTTCCTCGGTCTTGCGGATATATTACGCCGCTTCATCGAGAATTTCTCAAAAATAGCAAGACCCATGACTCAATTGTTGAAGAAAGAAAAGAAGTATGAATGGTCACCAATGTGAGGCAAGCTTCCGATGTTGAAGGATTGTTTAACTGCTCGGTGTTAGTTCTGGGATATCCATAAAGATTTCGACATCTATTGTGATGCATCTCGCCTTGGCCTTGGCTGCGTTCTTATGCAAGATGGCCGAGTTGTGTCATATGCATCGAGGCAATTGAGACCTCATGAGATGAATTATCCCACTCATGATCTTGAGCTCGCGTGCAGTGGTTCATGCTTTGAAGATATGGCGACATTTTCTTATCGGAAATCGCTGCGAGGTCTATCACGATCACAAGAGTTTAAAGTACATCTTCACTCAAGCCGATTTGAACCTAAGGCAAAGAAGATGGCTTGAATTGATCAAGGACTATGATATGGGACTTCATTATCATCCGGGGAAAGCAAATGTCGTTGCGGATGCATTGAGCGAAAAATCGCAATGCAAGCGTATTTCGGTTCGACCAAAGCGGAAGCTCTATGCAATGCATTTCAACGACTCAACTTGGAGATGGTTAGTGAAGGTTTTCTCGCTGCCTTGGAAGTGAAACCTACCCTAGAGGACCAGATCAAGATGGCCCAGAAGAATGACAAGGGTATAGAGAGAATTAAGCAGAAAATGAAGGCCGGCAAAGCCAAGTGTTTTGTCGAGGACCTCCAAGGTGTTTTGTGGTTCGGAAAGCGTTTAGTGGTGCCGAATGATGCGAAGCTTAAGGAATTAATCCTTCATGAAGCCCATAATTCTCTTTTCTCTATTCATCCGGGAAGCACAAAAATGTATCAAGACTTGAAGCAAAGAATATGGTGGACTAGGATGAAGCGGGAGATTGCACGCTTTGTGGCCGAGTGTGATGTATGTCAAAGAGTCAAGGCTGAGCATCTAAAACCAGCCGGTACTCTAGATCCCCTGCCCATTCCCGAGTGGAAATGGGAAGAAGTTGGCATGGATTTTATCACTGGCCTCCCTAGAACACAATCTGGATCCGATTCTATTTGGGTGATCGTGGATCGTCTGACCAAGGTTGCCCATTTCATTCCTGTCAAGACCACCTACACCGGGGTCAAGTTAGCAGAGCTATACATTGCAAGGATCGTTTGCCTTCACGGTGTACCGAAGGTAATCATTTCGGATAGAGGTCCCCAGTTCACATCTCACTTCTGGAAGTGCTTACATCAAGCCATGGGTACTAACCTATCCTTTAGCTCCGCTTATCACCCGCAAACGGATGGACAAACCGAGCGTGTAAATCAGGTCTTGGAAGATCTTCTCCGAGCATGCGTATTGTCTTATAGCAAGAATTGGGAAAAATGTTTACCGTTTGCTGAATTCTCTTACAACAATAGCTTCCAATCCAGCATTCAGATGTCACCATTCGAAGCATTGTACGGAAGAGCTTGTAGGACGCCTTTAAACTGGTGCCGGGGAGAGACCATTTTATGGTCCAACCACAGTGAAGGATCTTTGAAGAAACGAGTTCGTGTCATTCGTGAGCGACTTCGGACGGCGCAATCCCGTCAGAAATCTTATGCCGACCGTCGTCGTCGCGAGTTGAGTTTCGAGGTAGATGATCATGTCTATCTTAAGGTCTCTCCTATGAAAGGAATACATCGCTTCAATGTCAAAGGCAAATTGGCGCCTCGCTACATTGGACCTTTCCGAATTCTAGCCAAGATTGGATCGGTAGCCTATCAGTTGGAGCTACCACCATCACTTTCGGGCGTGCATAATGTCTTCCATGTCTCACAACTCAAGAAGTGCCTTCGCGTCCCAATGAAACAACCGAGTTGGAAGAACTCAATTTGCGGCTGATCTCTCTTATCGGGGCGCCCAGTCGCATTCTTGAAGAAATGGAGCGCAAGACCAGAATCGCAACATCAAATTCTTGAAGGTTCAATGGAGCAACCACATGCGAAGATGAAGCAACATGGGAGCGTGAAGACCGGATGCGAGCCGAGTATCCGTAACTTTTTCATACGCATGAAGTGTCTTGGATCAAGAAAGGTAAGGTTAAACAAAGCAATGGGGAGGAAAATGTAATAGAATTTCCTTGTAACTTTGTTCTACCTTTAAAAGATATCTTAGTTCTACCTTTAAAAGATATCTTAGCACTATCTTTGAAGGAAATAAAGACAACGGATGTTATGTTTTCTTTTAGCACATTTCTATCCAACTTCCACCCTATCGATCTCGGGGTCGAGATCTTTTGTAAGGGGGGGAGGTTTGTAACATCCCCAAATTAATTAATGAGATTTAGTATGCATATTATCAGCATGCATGACATTTTGGAGACATTTGCATAAATTATTGCAATTGGAAAATTTAAATCAAAGATCAAACATACACTTCGAATTCAAACTCCAAATGAAAACAGGAACAAAAACATTTGATCATCACTGAAATATTTTATTCAAATACTAGAATAATTATCATGAATAAATATAATTTTTACCAAATTTTTGGAACTCAATTGCACCCTCAGAAAATTCAAACACCATTAATAGACCTAGACTAAGTTTGAATTTAGTTTACACAAATTATATCATGAACAGTATGGTTTTATAATTTTTATGAGTACTATGTCATCCCAGGAACACCCTTGATTAATCTCAGAATTTTTAGAAATTTATTGCTATAATTAAAGCCCCAGTCAAACCTTTGGATTTTTAGTCAAATCTGTTTTGAACTCGGGCTCAGTACTATTCACTGGACTCAACCCAAACCGAACTCGGACTCGAGCCCGTCGCAACCGACCCGAGCGGGCGACTTGACTAAACCAACTAACGCCCCCTTTGATCCTAGCCGTCCGTTTTAATCGAACGGCCGAGCCACACCGCCCCCCCTCACTCCCTTCGCAGCCGCTGACAGCCCGGGCCCGCCTGTCGGAACCTTCTTCCTCCCGTTGGCGCGCCCGCAGAGACAGCTTGCCACGCGCCGCGCGAGCTCTGCGATTCCCCGTCAACGACGTTGCCGCACCGCCCTCCATGACCTATCCCTGAGCACCGCTTCTTCACGCCGTGCTCTTTTCCGTCCTCCTTCGTGCACAAAATCGCCCCCGTGCCCTCCTTTGCTCCCTCTTCTCTCTTCGGCCGTGGGAGAGAAGGAGGCGAATCCTCCATTTCCGTCCTGGTAAGCACCGCCGCGACAGTGCATCCTCTTTATCCTTCAGCACCGCTTCCGTTTTGCTAACCCGAGCTCCCCTCTCGCGTTGTAGCGCTCGGGGCATGGACGTGTTCTTTTCGGCTCCAGTGCGCGCTCCGTGGAGCTCCGCCATGTTTTCTCCTGCTCCGGTGAGTCTTGGGCCCTCCCTCTTTGTCCCTCAGCTCCGCATCGTCATGATGAACTCACCTGAGTAGTTTTTTGCCTTTTGTGCGATCCACGAGGAGGCGGGTCTCTTCTTCTCCAACCACGGTGAACTACCGCCGCCGAGCAATTCGTCTTCTCCGTGAACCTCCTCCCTTAGCTTTGCATCCGTTAGGTTCCAGGGGTCGTACTTGTTCTTCTATTAACTTCTTGCCCCTACTTTTTGCAAAAGTCTAGCTTGTCGCCGTGAAGCTCCATGGCAGTCCCGCCGTCGTCCCTGTCCCGGCCGCCGTAGTCTGCTCTGACTTCATCGAGCTCGGTTTATGTTCTGGTGGCGGCGACAGCGCACCTTACCCCGAGTCTCCTCGTCGTCCGCGACATCCTCTCCTTGGCACCCGCCGCGCCTCTCCTCCGCTCAACCCGCGCCGGTGCTGCCGTACCTCTCCGTCGGCAACAACCTCACGGAAGGTAGCTCTCCTGTTCTCTTCCCATTTTGTCTCGGCCACGCACACTCGGCCTCCTCGCCGCCGCGAAGCGCGCAACGCCGCGCGTTGTCGCTCGTTGTCGGATTCTGGCGAAAAATGATAGTGTCATTAGTTTAAAGCTAATTACTGTTTAATTTGTGTAATGGTTGTTTAAAGAAACTAATATCCCTATTACATGTGGGCCATATGACTGGCTTAGTGATTGTGTAAAATTTTGAAATACGTTTTCTCCTCTGGCAAAACGTATTCCTTGAATACTTAGACGGAGTTTACGTGTTCTTGTTTAGAAGACGTATTCATCAGAATACGCCTTCAGTCTTCGACCGAGCCCTTGTTGACCGGGTCAAACCCTTGACCCCGGGTCCCGCTGGTCAGTCTCTGTAGCTAGCTGCAGCTGAGTGAGAAAAGTATTGAGTCCTTTTTGAAAATCTGAAAGCGAATTATTGTTGCTGAAAATTGTTGTAACTTCAAAAATACATAACTAAATCATTTTAACTCCAAAAACAGTGAAACCACTTTTGATAATTTTCATTTTAAGTGAAATTATTTTTAAAAATGGTTTCAAAATTACCTCTGTCACAGAAACTATAATTTGAGGAAAATGATCCTAAAGGGCATTATTTTTGCACTATTAATGCTGATAACTTTAGAAATTAATAACTAAATCATGAAAACTCCAATTAGGGCAAACTCAACTGTTTTGAACTTGAAATAATATTTCCTATTTATCTATGTAATCCATGTACTCACCACCGCTCTACAAATTTTCATCTCATAATTAAATTATCCGAATGAAGGCGTATTAAAATCTGAAATTCAAACCACCATAACTTTCACACACTAAATCCAAATGGAATGAATCTTTCACCTAAATTCATATAAAATCATGACCTACCTACTGTATAAATTTCATAAATTTTTGAGCATGTTGAATTTCTGGCTTTATTTGGTATTTATTGCAATATCGTCTTCGATTAGGTTTTCGGCGATAACAATGTATTCGTGAGAGTATTATGATATTGACCTGAGAATGAACAAGTGATACAGCAAAGGTGCGAGCACCCTCCTCTTGATCATTTTGCTCCCAGTGGTTTTTAAATGTTTTGTGTGAGTTTTATTATTCGCAATTGCATGCTATTTTGAAATATATGTTTATGGGTAGAAGTAGTTAATCTCCTAATTGCTGCATTAGCCCTCCTTGAATGTTGATTACCCTTTTACCTTGAATGATTAAGGATATATGTCATATGGGTTGTTTGCTAGTTTGTAGAACGATGCTTAGCCTTGCTAGTAGTATTAGCGAAAGAGGTTGATGGAGCTAGTCCATCACCGATCGATCGAATGAATCTTAATGAAATTTGAGGATTTTATGGATTGGATTATGTTGAACTTGAGGATTATATCCAGATCTTCGCATCTGGGGTTTGTGGACATGTTGGGCATGGGTTTTATGTTCTTAACTTGGACGGGTGTAGGTTGATGATGAGTTACTATTGTTGCTTGTTGTTATGGAATTGTGTAGCCCGTCTCGAGTGTTTAAGGACCGATGCGTGGTGTGATGAACCAAGTCTTACGTGCAACCACACGCGGGATAATGGCGAAGGCTTGGCTTAATAATTTGTTGTGTGTTAGCTATCAAAACACAATGGGGTTGACAATTGTTATTGTTATGTATTTAATTGTTCTTTTGTCAATCTCGCGGGGCATGTTAAGGGTCGCCTTACTTGCCCTTAAGGGTCTCTTGTTGGATAGGGACTTACTTACGTGCAGGTTTACTCTGTGGTTGAGCGTATCTTTATGCGCCATAGGACCGTCCTCGGGTGGGTTGATAGTTAGGACATGACATTGTAACGCCTCGTTATGCTACCTCAGTCACACTCCTATGGAAGAGTGCATTGGCCGACATTAAGAGGAATGCATATCGTGTGGGTAAAGTGTACAACTCTGCAGAGTAACTAAATCTATTCGAATAGCCTCGTCTAGGTTATGGACAACACTTGTGGGAAAGCGAGCCTGATTAGTCTTTTGGAAAACTAAGTGTAGGTTATGGTTGGTAATATTATGTCTCTATGTTAGTTTGTTCGAGTTGAGATGTTTTCATGAACGCGTTGTTCGCGCGATATTTGTTGAGGAATGAATTGTGCCACGAATGAGGCGTTAGTGTGTTGTTTATATTTGGAGATTATACCATTGATGATCATTACTTACTGTTATAATATGTTTTCTAAATGTTTTACAAATGGCTAGTTAGAATCTTTATTGTTTATCTATATGCAAAACTTGCTTTATGCTAAAATTGACTAGTGTAGTAGCCTTCCTTTGATACTTACATGCATCCTTATTTCTTTTGAAAGTCTCGCGAGTACAACTTTGTACTCTAACAGTGTCTATTTGTTCAGGTGAGAACGACGGGTGCAACGGTTTTAACTCCAGTTGGTTGCTTGTGGGATTGTGGGCATACCAACTCGGTTATCCCCTTTTTATTTTAAGTTTATCTTCCGCTGCAATTTATTTGTGTTAATTAGATTTGGCCGAGCGGCCCTCTTTTGCAACCTTTGTACTTAAGGTGCTATTTAAATGATGTTGTAATTAATTCTTTTATTCTTGTACCTTGTGTATGAATGTGATTGCAATGTTGTGTACTAGGATATGTGCATGTTAGCCACTGATCCTTGGGAGCTAGCATGTGACACATATCCGGGTCACTCGGAATCGTGTGCGTCTCAAGTTAAGTATTGCGTTTACGGCGTAATTACTTAGCTTGATACGGATCCGATTTCGGGGGTCCTCACACCGTTCATGACGAATACCAAGTTCAACCACAATTTTAATTAAAAGTCTAACAATAGTAACTCCCGAACTCAAGCGGTAGTCCATAACAGCGGACGCGCTATTCGAATAGATTGATACCTGCAGGGGTGTACTACTTTACCCACACGACTTGATTAGCCCGTAAGCCTCCGCAGAGGCCTCAAATAGCACACTTCCTATGGTATGCCTACGGGTAAATCAAGATACTGATCATTTTCAGCAAGAAAGCCCTATTGAGCTAAGTCCCCTTGTGAGATGGTTCCTTGCCTAGTACAAGCATCCGATAGCACTTGCTAGGGGCTCACAAGTTATATTGGACATACCGATGCAATCAAAACAAGTAAAATTGGTGCTCCTTGCACACTATAAAGGATTACATCGGCCCTAAGGAACATAGGATTTCACGGTCGCTATGCCCCTTACACCACCAAGGACTTAACACAATAAAACCCTCCCCTACTTAACCATACAAAGCACCCATATACCGCGTGTGGCAAAGACAAGTGTACTTGAATCAACGACGTTACCAAAGTTCGGTCCTCAATTGTCCGCATAAGTCCTTCCACTTACCCAATGCTCGTGCACAAAGCACCATCACTAACCAACACTTGTCCAGACCAAAAGCTCATTTAAAAATGACAAAGTTTAACTCACAAAGCGAATACGAAGATCTGAACCAAAGTATATAAAGAAGGTTGTGTGTATCCCATAATTGTCAAGTTAGCCCCAATCAAACTACCGTATCTAGACTTGCATGACTAAGCAACCCATATTCAATAATCATTACATCCTATCTTAAGCATGTAGGTACTGGCATAATTCAAGATTAACCTCAAGCATAGGACATAACTAAACTACACATCACAAGAATATTTACATAATCAAAATAGCATGCAAGCAATTATCATTGCACTAACTTAACCAAAACTGGGATCAAATATGATGCAAAAGAAAGTTCAAATTATGCTTGCCTTGCTGGTACAGTAGCTTCTCACTCTCGGTAGCGTAAGTGTCGATATCAATATGCTCGGGATCTATATAATTATAACATCAAATAAATACCGAGAAAACAACTCAAAAACCAAAATGCTCAAAAATGCATGATTTTTCTACAGTAGTTAGGTCATGATTTTAGATGGATTTAGGTAAAATAATTATCCCATTTGGAGTTATGAATTGGAAGTTATGCTATTTTGAAATTCAGGTTTTATTAACCCTAAGTTATGCAATTTAATTATTTGGCCAAAATTTGTAGAACAGTGGTGGGGTAAAGGATTACATAGGTAAATAGGTAATATTAAGACAAGTTCAAAACAGTTGAGTTTGCCCTATTTGGAGTTTTTATGATTTAGTTATGTATTTTCAAAGTTATCAGCCTTTTATAGTATAACAATAATGGAGTTAAAGATTATATTCTCCCATTTATAGTTTCTGTGACAGAAGTAATATGGAGACCATTTTTAGAATTAAGTTCACTGAAAATGAAAATTATCAAAAGTGGTCTCACTGTTTTTGGAGTTTCCAATAATTACTTATGCATTTGTGAAGTTATCAGTCCTTTTCCTATTGTAACAATAATGGTTTTAATGGATTAAACTCCAATTAATACTCTCCGCTACAGAGACATGTTTGAAACTAATTTTAATATAAAGTTTACTAAAAGTGAAAATTTCCAGAAGTGGTTTCATGTGATTTGGAGTTAAAGTGATTTAGTTATGCATTTTAGAAGTATACATATTTTTCAGTGTGCAAGTAAATGGTTTTCAGATTTTATAAATCATTTGCTACTTTTCTCACCGAGCGCTAACCTAGCCACGGGGAATGAAGAGTGGGACCGGGGTCAAAGTTTGACCCACTCATAATGACTTGGTCTCGTGAAGCTAAGTCAAGGCGTATTCAAGAGAATACGTCTTCTATTCACGAAAACATAATTTGTCCTAACGATACTGGAAATACGGTTTTCCTTAAGAGAATACGTACTCCTAAACCCTACACATCCACTTAACTGGACAAACAGGCCCACATGTCATTCAAACACAACTAACTCTTTTAATTCAAAACTCATTTACTGTTTAAGCGGGGTCCATACGTCAATGACTCACGAGTAAGTTAAGACAACCATTATTACCCAAAGCAATCACTAGCGCTAATCCAAACGAGATCTTTGCTCTTAAATACCTAGCTACAGAGGCTGGTCGGAGGTTCCGACCGTAGAAGTCATGGAGGGCATTGCCGAGCTCGCCAAGCCGAGTCGTGGCGCCTAGGCCCAGAGTAAGTTAAAATGGATTGCTAGGGATCGTGGCTACCTTCGGGAGGTGACGTCATCGACGGAGGGGCACGGTGGCGCGTCGCCGGCGGAGTTGAGTGGAGGAGGCAGCTCGGGCGTCGACGTCTCGGGCGCGTGAACCGATTCAACTCAGGGAGGGCGGCGGATATGAGCTCGGGGTGGTGCAAAGCGGTGAGGCTCGGCACAGGGCTGATGCTCACTGGCGCCACTCCGGCGACCACGGAGCACAGCGGCGGTTCTCCTACCACACCGGTGAAACGAAAGGAATGGTGAGGCATTGGAAGGTGTGAGACAATGAGTGTTGGGGTAGGTAGGGAAGCTCACCGAGTCCGTCGGACTCAGCGGCTTGGCGGTGAAGCTTCACGGCGGCGGGCGAGTCGGGCGATAAACACGGTGGTTCCGGTGGGCGCGCCCGCCGTGAAAAAGTGACGCCCACGTTCCCGCTGGCTCAGTGGACGGCGAGGCTCCAGCCCAGTGAGAATGAAGACGGCGCCGAGTGAGGAGCATGAAAGAGGGGTCCTTGGCCAGAGAGGAGCGACGGTGGGGGTTCTCTCCTCTCCTCCTTCTTCTCGGTGGAGACAAAGGGAAAGAAGTGGGGTGATGTGAGGGGAAGGAGAGTGGCAGAGGGTGGTCATGGGAGGTATGAGGGGCTCAGGCAGTCCTCATGGCGCGATGGTAGTGGCCTAGTGTCGTAGTGGTGAGACTAGGCAGTAGAAAGGGGAGGCCCCCTGCGTCAGAAGGACAGGGGGTCCTAGAAAAGGGGTTCGGATTTCATTTGTCCAATAAAAAATCACCCCCTTACATGGTCCCGGGGGAGGCTATTTATAGCCTCTTGGTAAGGTATCTGAAAGTACAAAAACGCCCCTAGCTAAGTACACTGGTCGTAGGGGTAGCAGGGTCTTTTGCACCCTACTCGTAGCCTCCGGTGTATGGCGCGTTCTCCTGGACACGGTGTATCGTGGGGGAATACACCCGACTCATGGTTCGTGCGGGCCCCGCACCCCTTCGCTGGTGCTCCGCCTTCTTCTCGGAGAGGAGTCCCCGGGATCCTCCGGAGGGTCTTCAGAATATCCTTCGGGGGGGGGGGGGCGTCGGGGCCACTCTGCGAAGGCCTTCGGGCCATCCTTCAGAGTGCTCCGGGGCCACCCCGAAGGGTCTTCAGTTTCCTCCGGAGGGTCTTTGGCTACCTCCGGAGGTTCTTTGGCTACCTCCGGAGGTTCTTTGGTCACCTCCGGAGGGTCTTCGGTCGCCTCCGGAGGGTCTTTGGTCGCCTCCGGGGGGTCTTCGGTTTCCTCCGGAGGGTCTTTGGCTACCTCCGGAGGGTCTTCGGTTTCCTCCGGAGGGTCTTTGGCTACCTCCGGAGGGTCTTCGGTTTCCTTGCTTCGCCGGGTCGTGGGGCCGGTGTGGCGCCCCTACGACAAGCCCCTCGCGGTCGAGGTCTGCTTCGCCATGGCTGAAACCACGCCATTCTCCTGTAAGTTCCAGGCGCATCGTCCCCTCTGGCGTGGCGAAGCTTCGCCCGCAGCGAAGGCTTTTGTCGCATTGGTTCTTGCGGCGCCTTGGGCGTCGCACGTCTTTGGTGGTGATGTGTTGCCATTGATGACAACGGTGGCTGGGGCCGTTATGCGCCGTACCGGTGCTTGGGGCGCCACGCGCCGTTATGGGCTTTGATGACGGTGCTGTATCATGTGTGCCGACGTCACCTCGTACTCGGTGCCCGTTGTATTGATGACGGGTGGCGACGGTTGGGCTGGCTTGCGCTCTATAAATAGCTGCCTCTGCCCTTCCCTTAGGGCTTTACTCTCGATTCTAGGTGTGCGATTTTCTGTGTTGTTGTTGTGATGACGAAGCGAGGCAGAGATGCAGTGGGAGAGGCGTCATACACGAGCGACCTGGGGAGGTCTACGGTGACGGAGGCTACGCTCCGGACCCTCGTGGATGAGGGTAAATTAGAGAGTTTGCGGGTGGTGCGGGTTCGGGCGAAATGGTGCCATCGCCTCGCACGAGCGCGGTGGTTTTGTCGCGTTTTTGATGCGGGCCGCGGATCCCTGCGTTGGTTTGGTGAAGGGCGTCCCTCTGGTGTATGGCGTAGAACTAGCGCGACTTCGCCCAACTCTGTTGTCAAGTTGGGTGTCTTGAGTGAATCTTTGCGGCAAATGAGTCGCGGCGAAGGCGTGTCTTCGCTTTTTGCACGATGCTCATTGTCGTGAGAAGAAGAACAATGGCGGGAAACGCTAAATTTTGGCGATGTAAACTTTCGGTCGAAATCGGCGCTAAATGTATCTACCGCCCCGCCGCTCGGAATCGGGAAACGGCTTGGACACGGAGGTGGTTCTACCATACCTCCGTCCCCGAAGACGGCCTGCGATCTCGAGCGGCGGTCTGAGGCCATCGCGAGTCGACATCGAGCTCACTTCGTGAGGAGTCTCACTGCGGCTTCTCTTGGGCGCGACGAGCGCTTCTCCACCGCGACTGGTGGAGGAATTTTGTGCCCGAATTTGGCGGCCCGGATCGCGGTCGAGCGCGGTTCCTCTGGCTCCGGTCACCCTCTTCTTACCGCACGGGGGCGCGAAGGTAACGCTCCTGGCGCAGCTTCGTTTGTTGGTGTTGTGGCATACTTACGTTTTACGCTTTTGAGCCTAGATACGTATATAATGTTCTTTTATATTTTTGGTTTAGCTGTGCCCATTGCCGAGGCAAGCCGTGCCGCGGAGCTACTTCTTGGCCCATACACGGGGGAGGAGCACTCGAGGCGTGGTTTGGTGGTGCGCGAGGGCGATCGAACCGCGCATATCTGCGTCGGTTCGCCTCGCGGCGTCCCCGACCGAGGCCAAGAAGAAGAAACGGCCCGTACCGGCGAGGCCGCCGAGGGCGGCCCGATTGTTGTCCATTGCGTGTAGTGCGCCGTGATTCAGTCTTTGCCGCCGCATGCGGGCGTTAATCGCCTCGCCGTCGAAAAAGTGGGCGAATCCTTTGGCGGACTTCTGGACGGGGTGGAAGTTTGGTCGGCCAACGCCGATCGCCGCCTTCGGTGTTTCTAGCGCCGGGGGGAGCCCCGCCGCGGCGGTTGGCAGGACGACCTCGCAAGTGCAACGGGCGATGGGCTCGTTCGATGTCATCGGGCTGGACTCCGAGGCCTCCTCGGAGAAAAGTACTCCCTCGAATGTCTACGCGGGCCAGGATGCTGCGGACGAGGTTCCTCCTACTCCGCGGGTGCCCCACGGTAAGTTGCGGTTCGCACTAGTTTTGTGTTCGTTTTTGCTTTATGCTGACGCGGCCAAAGGCTTCGATTTTGCAGTGGGTGAGGCCGAGGAGGAGGGTGGCTCCGAGGTGGTGATCGCGACCTGCTTGTTTGCCGATGCGGCCGGGAGCGGGGGCCGCGCGCAGCCACTGGGACGGTGGACGTGGGGCACATGTGCCGTGCGGACTTCCGAGTTAGCAAGGGTGCCTCGCGGGTTTGCGGGGCTGTGGCTGACTTCGCTTCGCCACCTCTGCTTCGGGAGCTCTTCGCGCGGATGCCTTTACCTGACATGCTCCGAGGTGTTGAGGTTAACGCCGCCAAGGTCGAATCGATGGTTTTTTCTTTCGCTCTCTTTTTTTGTTGCCCCGCTAGTGGAGTTGGTTATGCAGCATAATGTTGGCGAGGGCCGTAACGCGATGTCGCGTCGGCTTTGCCGAGATTCAAAGCGGTCGAGGATGGACACGCTCGGACCGAGGCGCAGGGCGGCGCGCGCGCCTGCCGCGAAGGTGCGGGCCTTGAGGCGTTAGCGGCGAGCGCGACTCACAGTTGCCAAGGTGCGGGCCCGGAGGATCGGTGAAGACCTGCGGCGCGAAGGCGTGCGTTGAGGAAGAGGCACTGCACCGAGGCGCGGCCGTCATCCTCCGTTGGGCGGTGTTTGGCGAGCCATGGAGGTCATCGAGGGGCCGTGTCGCAGCTCGGCGCGGTGCCCCGGCGAGGGTTCACCGTCCGTCGGAGATGGACATTACCCTCGGGAGGCTTTGCCGCGCCGGGAAAGTGTGCCTCCCGGCCGCCCGCTCGTACGGAGACCATTGTGCGAAGGCCGCCTGGTCCGCGACCCTTGCCTCGCTCGACAAAGCCGGGTGCACACATATTGATGGCCTCGCCGCGCGGTCTGTTGCGGTGGCCACGCTGGAGGAGGTAGTAGCCGCTCGGAACCGAACCAGGAAGGCCGGGAGGGTCCTGTTACAAGATTACTGGTCTCTCCGGGGTCATGATGATGCGACGGAATCCTTCCGGGTTGCGCAGGCGCAGAAGGAGAAGGGGAAGGCCCCGGCGGAGGACACAAGGGTCGACAAGCGGGGGTCCACCCCACGGGATAAGGTGTGACCCCCCGCCTTTTGGGTTGTAGTGTTGTTAGGGGTTTTCTTTTTTTTTCTGAGTGCTCCGCTTTTGCTGGTTGTAAGGGGCGTCTTGTAGGAGGGGAAACTCTTTTTGTGTGACACCCTCCTGTTTTTAAATGGAAAGGAAAAGGTTCGCTACGATGGTGTGATTTGTATTTGTGATTGTGCTTCGTATGTACAGGAACGGTTTTTGGTGAAACGAACATTGGCGAGTCTCGCTCGCCGGGGCGAGGCGTCAAACGGCGCGGTCGCCGAGGCTTGAAAGATGAGCGGCGTGCGGTGCCAATCGGCGCTTGCGGTTGTGCTACGGGGCGGTGTACCATGGTGCGAAGTGGAGGCGCTGAAATGGCGAACCCGACGGCTCGATGAGGACTTTTATCGCACGGAAGGAAAGCGGCGGGCGCGTCGCGAGATTCGTGCGTTTTGGAGGCGTCACGAGGCGATGCTCGCTGGTGCTGGCGCCGTGTTTGCGCTTCCGCCCGAAGCTGTGTCGAGCGATAGCTCGTCGGAGTCCTTGGACGCGTACGAGGTTACGGTGCGGGAGTTGTCGGAGTTGCTAGCTGCGGCGCTGCGTCGGATGAGCCGCTAAGCGTGGGCGACGCGTGTGGAGGAATGGGACTTTGTTCCGCCAGCTTGAGTCCGCTTGCCACTGTTGTATTGTATTTGTATGAGTCGTCTTTGTTATGTGCGGAGCCTGTAATATGTTAGTTTGAAGGAATAAAATTGTGAGGCGTTCTTTGAGAAGTCTATGTGCACGTATGTATATATGTTTTGTTTTTGATAAGGCTCTGCCAAACCCTGTCTATACAATTATTCCGAGGGAGAAGCGGCGAAGCCGCGTGCCGTCCCCCTACCTTTTTTGATAGGGCTTCGGAGTAGCCCTGTATATGTAATTTTTCCGAAGGGGAGCGCGGCCGCGTGCGTCCCCTACCTTTTGATAGGGCTTCGGAGGAGCCCTGTAGTTGTAATTTTTCCGAAGGGGGAGCGGCGAAGCCGTGCCGTCCCCCTACCTTTTTTGATAGGGCTTCGGAGTAGCCCTGTATATGTAATTTTTCCGAAGGGGGAGCGGTGAAGCCGCGTGCCGTCCCCCTACCTTTTTTGATAGGGCTTGGAGGAGCCTCAGAGTTGTAATTTTCGAAGGGGAGGAGCGGTGGCCGTGCCGTCCCCTACCTTTTTGATAGGGCTTGGGTAGCCACAGATATGTAATTTTTCCGAAGGGGGAGCGGCGAAGCCGCGTGCCGTCCCCCTACCTTTTTTGATAGGGCTTCGGAGTCGAAGGCCATGCGCGGTGTCACTTTTTTTTTCTTTTTTTTATACATGGACCCGCGGAGGGTTTCTGTAACAGCCCTAACTTAGGGTTTGTATTTCAAATGTAAAATTTTGAGGAGAAATAAAAACTTTTGTTGTCTCTTCAAATCATTTGAAAGTTTCTAAAGTTTTCCCTAGCAATTTCCAATTTTTAGAATTTAATTCTTGTGAATGGAAATTGTTGTCAGCAAAATTCTTAGCTTTCAAACTTGTGATCATCCCCTAGGAATATTTTTCCTGTCATCTTGATCATCCTATCTACCTCCCTGAATTATTTCACAAATTTTAGATTTTGTTTGCTATTTCAAATGGCCAAGTCAACTCTGTTTGAAATCTGGTCAAACTCCTCAGACAGCAGCTTGTGAATTTTCTCTAGAACAATGCAGTGCATAAAAAGTTCTGGAAAAATTATACAAGGTTGTCCTCTGTCTCTAGTAGCTACCATAAAAATTTCAGAAATTTTAGAGCTCAGAAGCTACCTCTAAAAATTCCCAAAACCTTCTCTGTCTTTTAAATCAAATTCCAAAGGTAATTCCTCGGGCTCGAACAGAGCCCACTCGAGTCCGACTTCGCACCACTTGGCTCGGTCGCGTCAACTAAGCGTGCGCCGAGTCCAATCAATCGTGACCGTCCGATGAAGATCGAGCGATCCACGTCGCGTCTTAACCGACTGTCCGAATCGCATACATCGATCTCGACCGTTCATTTTAGATCAATGGTCGATACATTCAGGTCGAGTCAAACCACCGGTTCGCACCGCGCCGACTCGGCTCGCACCACTTCGCGCTATCAGCGACATATGGGTCCCACTGTCGGGGTTCTTCCTCGCCGACTCCGCGCCTCTGGAGTCGGCTGGCGATCGCGCATGCGTGCCACGCGGCTTCGTCGCCGCCACGCCGGAGGCGCGTGTCGCCTCCGGAGGATCGCCCAAGTCCATCTACCTCATAGGGTCGTCCATTCCTTCTCGCGCCATTCTTGCGCCTCTCCGCCCATTTCTTAGCTTCGCCGAGAAAACTTCGGCGTAGCGCCGCCGTTCGAGCAGCCGCCAGAGCGGCGACCGCACCATCGTGTTCCTCTTGCCTCGCCGCCTCCATTTTGCCTATTCGGGTCCTTGGCGTCGGTGGATCGCCAAGGCGGCGTCGTCGTCTCCGCCTCGGTTGCGGCGGCCCCGCGAGCTTGCTAGTGCTCGGTGAGTTTCTAGCTTGACACTTAGTCCCTTAGGATCGCATTGATGCCCCGAGTCTAACGGTGGGCTTGTTTACGCCTTTTGTGCATCGTTGCGGGCGTGCGACCAATTCTTCTCAAGCTCGGTTTCGCCGCGTGGAAATTCGGTCACCTCGGGCTTTCTTCGTCGGCGTTATCGTGTGCTCCTTGCTCCTGGTGTTGGCGGCTTAAGCTCACCTTCCGAGTCTTCTAGAAGCCCGTATCGCCTTCTCCGCGTGGGCCGTGCTTTCTTCTCGCCTCCGGTCGTCGTGAGCTCATCTCCGTCGACCATCGGACTCCGCGCCACCGTGCGGTGCTCGCCCGGTGAACCGCGGTGATGATTTGTTTGACTCTAATCATGTCTACCTTGAGTCTCGTCTTGTGGGCCTATTGGCTAATTCCGTTTAGAGAACCTCTAATCCCGGCCGTTATATTTCCCTCGAGTCATTTGTCATGTGGGTCCATGTTGTCGATTAGGTTTGTGTAGTTACGGTTATGCGTGTTCTCTGTTGGGAGCGTACTTCTGTGAGAGTGTTTTAGGTTTGCACCTTAGTAAGCGAAGACGTATTCTTTGAATACGCCTTCGACGTCACTTTAGGCGTGCGCTGTTCAGTCAAAGCATTTTCACGCGGGCCGCCATTGTGTGTCTGGGGCTAGATAGTGTGGGTGAAAAGGATTTAATGCTTTAGTATTTACGTAATATGTTTTCTCGTTGCCTTTGTTAATTCATTTAAACTTAGAAAATGCATAACTAATTCAATTTTTATCCAAATTGCATGAATCCAGTCTTTGTTTATTTTCATTTCAAATGTATTATTTACTAAAATTAGTTTCATCCATGTCTCTCGTAGCAAAAATCTGTTAATTAATAAAATGATGTCTTATGTATCTTCTAGATTAGAAAATGCATATCTCTTTCAATATTTGTCCAAATCTATGAAACCAATTTTTAATTTGCCATTTTTAATGTACTAATTATTAGGATAGGTTATATACACTGTTTACGTTCATGAAAATTTGTTAAGTAATTAACTAGTGACATGTTGTATTTTTAGCTTAGAAAATTCATAGAAAATTATTAATAACTTAAAATGATTTGTTCCACTGTTTTAAAATTTTGTTATTTCATGCTTAGGTTGTTGTATGAGTTTTGGCTTGTTTTGGTGTTGTTGAATGTTTGAGTTTTGTCGGTGTTATTCGTTCTTATTTCTTTGTTATGTTCGATCGTTAGGCTTCGATATTTGCGCAACCACGAGGACGATCCTCCGCACCATATTGAGCAACGGCCGGCCGAAAAGCGGTTTGATCATGTTTTATCGAGTATTTTAAAATTTAATATTTTGTTTCAATTTGTATGTATGCATTGCTTAATTTGTGTTAAATTGATTAGTTAAATCAGTAGTGCATATCCTGTAGACAAAATATTGATCTCTACTACCGAGCCTAGGTTATTTCTTTGTGATTAGAGATGTTGGATGATCTCTTGTCACTTAGTAGATCCGGGTCAACTTGCTTAGACATGCTTAGCTATCGGTAAGCGGGCGGTTATCGACTTTAGTCGGTAACCTTGATCACACAAAATTTACTATAGCTTTATGTTTTAGCATTTCTGCTATGTTTAATTGCAAAACTAAAAATGAAAACAAAATAATTTAGACTTGGGCACAATGGTATCTTTGTGTGATCTGTTGGGTGTGGTGGAAAGGTGCCCGAGTCGATTAAGGACCGAGTTACTTGCGCCACCGTCTTGAGCATTTTGCGTGCTAACCACACTAGAGTATATGGGACCTCTCTTGACCTAGTACTTTGGCGTGTATTGGCTCCGGTCGCAGGAGGTCGCGGGAGGGATGGAGGTGGGAGCATGGTAGTTGTCCGAAAAGCTTTATCCCGAGTGGGTAGTTGTCTTTTGGCTTTACCATGTAAGCGTATGGTGTTTCTACCCATCTGAGCTGCTCGAGGTTGATACACAATATTGAAAACAGTCTCGTAGGACTTAGGCGTGCGGCATACATACCTTCTAGTGTGCTTTGGCTTAAAGGCGGTCCAAGTGTGGGTACATTGGTACACCCTGCGAGGTTAAAACTATTCGAATAGCCTCGTCTAGGTTATGGACACGCTCGGATCGCCCCAAGAACTAGACTACAACATTTAAATTAAAACTTGATGGGTGATGCGAATGGGATTAGTGCTATTGTTGTGGTGACTATTGGGATAGTCACTTCTAGGTTGTTTATCTTTCGCTTTTGTTATTACTATCCTTACTGTTATTTCAATCTTAAAAATGAATTGCAAACTTGCCTTTAAAACTGTATTACCTTATTGCAAATAAAGTTGGCTTTATGCAAATGAAACATATGACCTCCACCAAATAAGCTTTGCATGTAGTCTATGAGCAGTGCGCTAGTTCACACGTCGGTCTTGGGGTACAAAGACAATCTTTGTACTCGGTGCTTTGCTTAATGTTTTTGTTGCAGAGGAAGGAGGTGAGCCTCGGGGCCTCACTTACGTGAGTCAGGCTTTGTCGCCGTGGGTGACGACTAGTCTTGGCGGTCGGTCGGATGCCTTGTGGGTTGAAAGCCGCTGATTGGCTTTGTTTATAGCCATCTTATGGCACTTTTGCTTCATTGTCGTTCTTGTTATTTGTGTATCTTGTGGCACTGTCGGCCATTGTGCATGTAATCTGTTTCTATTTGTTTATCTTCCGTTTGTAGTGTAATGTTTGGACTCTATGTTTTGAATGGAGTTCTTTGTCTAATTTTGTAGCAGTGCGTATATCGCTCAGAAGTATACATATCTCGAGGATCGATTTATTTGATTTGTGATGCTAGGACCAGGTGGTTGGTTAAGCATTACAAGCCAAATAAACTGGGGTCCTCACAGTTTCCATGTGCACCGGGGCCGAAGGCCATGCGCGGTGTCGTTCCTTTTTTTATACATGGACCCGCGGAGGGTTTCCATGTGCACCGGGGCCGAAGGCCATGCGCGGTGTCGTTCCTTTTTTTATACATGGACCCGCGGAGGGTTTCCATGTGCACCGGGGCCGAAGGCCATGCGCGGTGTCGTTTTTTTCTCTTTTTTTTTTTCTTTCGGAGGGTCCTCCGGGCATACAGGGTCTTTCATTTCATTGGCGCAAAACGTCCAAAAGGGGTTTACCGGTGGTTTAGTACAAGCCCCCCTCGCTTGTGCGTTAGGACTATTGTCCGGTCGCAGCCGGGTTTTTGTTTCTTTTTTTTTACAATACACCCCCTAAGGGTAGAACTTGCGAAGGCTCTTTGCGTTCCATGTATGGTCGAGCTGTCATACGGTGTGGCAGTGGTAGGAGCCTGCTCTGTCTTTGTGGTGATGATGTAGGGTCCTTCCCATTTTGACTGCAGCTTGCCAACTGTTGCGGGGTTTGCTACTCGTTTCAGGACCATGTCTCTGGGGCGGGCGTATCGGACCTTCTTGTTATGCGCCTCGCGACTCCGCTGCGTAGCTTGCCATGTTTGATATGGCTCGCACGCGTGTTCTTCTAACGCCGGGGACACTTGCCGTTCTTTCGGTTATCGCTTTGGCCCACTCGGAGGGACCTGACAGCGAGCTCCTCGGGTGTCATCGCTTCGTCTCCAAAGAGGAGTTTGAAGGGAGAAAAACCGGTTGCTCTAGTTGGCGAGTCGGATTGCCCATGGGCCTTACGAAGCTCTTGGGCGAGCCCTTTGGTAAGCCCACTAAGCGCCTATTAAGTCCTGCCATTATGTTGTCGTTTGCCCTTTCGACTGCTCCGTTGGACTCCGGGTGGCCCATGGATGCGAAGCATATAGCGGTGCCCAGGCCTTGGCAGAATGATCTGAAGGCTGCGGAGTTGAACTGAGTGCCGTTGTCGGTGACTATCTCCCGAGGTACTCCGTATCTGCAAATAATATTTTTCCAAAGGAAACGCTGGGCCGCGGCTGATGTTATCTTTGGGGTGGCTCGCTTCTACCCATCTTGAGAAATACTCGATGCGGCGAAGGCAAAATGAAGGTTGCCTTTTGCCGCCGGGAAGGGGCCGATGATGTCGAGGCCCCACCTTGCGAAGGGCCAAACCGGCGGTAAGGGCTGTAGTGGGATGGGAGGTGCCTTTGGGTTGTGGCCCCCAGCAACCTGGCATCGTTGGGACGAGCGTTGTCGTCCGGCTGTGTGTTGGCCAATAGAAACCTTCTTGGAAGGCTTTGCTCTGATGCACCGTGGGGCTGATGTGCTCATGCATTCCCTCGTGTATTTTCTCAGGAGGTGCTGACCCTCTTGTTGCGAAATGCAGAAGAAAGAAGTCTGAACACCTCCTTTATGCAGGTCTCCTCCGACGGTGGTAGTTCCTAGCGCGTGCCCGAGCGCTTTGCCGATAAGTCGTCGGGTTCTCAGCTTGTTAAGTAAGCGATGATGACGTCGCGCCCGATCCGGTGCCGATGTGCGCCACATGGTGCCTGCGACTTGGGCTATTGCGATTGGCTTGGTTCCTTCGGCGTTGGCGCTGTTTGGCTCGTAGGGCTCGGTGGAGCCCTAGTGCCGGACGGGCTCCGGCGCCAGGCGAGCCACAGTGCTCGGGCGGAGCGGCTCGGCGATGGGCGCTTTGTGCAGGTGGGCGGTTTGGTCGATATCTCGTAGAAGACTTGAGCGGTGGTCTTTCGTTGGCATCCATCTTTGCGGCGATCGGCGCCTCGTTGGCGTTCTGGGATCGTGCGGATGGTGATCGAGGAACCCTTGGCCACGGCTCGTCTGCGTGGCGAGTCTGAGCCATTTCGGGTCCCTTGTCTCGAAAGTTACGTCGAGTGGCTCGCCATGAGTAGCGAGTCGCTTTGACTATGACCGCTTTACTCCCAAAGGCCTTTGCCTTGCGGAGGCCTTGGAGAAGTGCTTTGTATTCGGCGGCGTTGTTTGTGGTGGTGAAGTCGAGCCGCGCGGCGTGTGAGATGCTTCGTCCGTCCGGGGCCATGAGGATGGCTGCTGCGCCTGCTCCCGCGGCACACCAGGAGCCGTCGGTTTGCAGCGTCCATGGCGTTTCGGCGGTGCTGGCCGGTTGCTCCATCTGGGGGGTCCATTCGGCGAAGGTGCGCGGCCCGAGATTTTATGGCGGTGCGCGGGGCGAACGTGATGTCAAAAGGTGCCAGCTCCGCAGCCCATTTGCCCACTCGTCCCGAAGCATCTTTGCTACGTAGCATCAGAGCTAGTGGGTATGAAGTTGGTATAGTGATTGGGTGGGCGAGGAAATAGTGGCGAAGCTTGCGCGAGGCCATCAGGAGGGCATATGCTAGCTTTTCCAGCTCCGCATATCTTATCTTGGCTCCTTGGAGTGCTTCGGAGACGTAGTAGACGGGCCGTTGCCCGTCTTCTTGGATGAGGACTGCGCTGACCGCGGAGGTGGACGCGGCAAGGTACAAAAGAAGTCGCGAGTCCCGCTGGTGGCGAACTTAGCGGTAGGCGAGTACTTCTTGAGCTCTTGAATGCGTCTTGTGATCTGCGCCCATCGGAATAGCTCCGCGCCTCGGAGGGTTTTGAAGAAGGGCAGCGCTCGTTCCGCCGATTTTGACAAAAACCGGCTGAGGGCGGCGAGGCGGCCTGTGAGCTTTTGTACTTCCCGGGCGCTGCGGGGTGGTTGCATTTCTTGTATTGCCCTGATCTTTTCGGGGTTTGCCTCGATTCCTCTATTCGAGACGAGGAAGCCTAGGAGCTTTCTGCCTTGGCCAAGGCGCACTACAGGTTGAGCTTTATGCCTTCGCTCGGAGGTGGCGAAGGTTTCTTGGAGGTCGCGTGGTGTGAGCCGCGATCTTGCTTTTCACCACGATGTCATCAACATACGCCTCGACATTCTGCCCGGTGCCTCGCGAGACTCGAGATGAGGTGTGTGAAGGTGGCTCCGCATTTTGAGCGAAGGGCATGCGGCGATAGCGATATGTGCCGATAGGGGTGATGAAAGCGATTTGGCTTCATCTTCCTTAGCCATGAATATCGATGATATCCGGAGTATGCGTCCAAAAAACTCATGAGCTCGCATCCCGATGTGGCGTCGACCAGTTGGTCGATGCGTGGTAATGGGAAGTCATCCTTTGGGCATGCCTTGTTGAGATCGGTGAAGTCGGCGAACATGCGCCATTGGCGGAGCTTTTGGGCGAGGCTGGATTGGCGAGCCATTCGAGTGCTTGATTTCGCGAATCACGCGGCTTTTAAAGCTTGGTGATTTCCTTCTTCGCCGCTTCAAGGCGTTCGGCCGTCATACGCCTAAGCTTTTGCTTCCTGGGGGTTGCGTCGGCCGGGCGCTGTCGATGTTCGATTGTGTCCACGGCTATCTGGGGATATCCTCGGGTTCCATGCGAAGACGTCGGCGTTGTCGCGAGCACGCGGAGGATGCTTCTTTGTCTTTGTTCCTCTGTGAGCTCCACGCCGAGGGCCACCGTTTTTCCTGGCGAGGTGTCCCGGAGGGGCACTCTTCGCAGCTGCCCTTCGGACCTTGCTTTCGGGGCCCATTTGCCTACTGGGGCCCTGCCTTGTGGCTCCGAGTTGGTGTCGACTGCGTGAACGCGCCGGGCGTGTGAGCCAGGCTCCATCTCGGCCCGACGAGCGAGTTGCTGATTTGCTCGGATCGTGATGACTCCTTCGGGGGCGGGGACCTTCATGCATAGGTAATTGTGATGGGCTATGGCACCGAAGGTATTGAGTGTGGCCCTCCCGAGGATGGCGTTGTACTGGTACGGCATCTCGGCGACATCGAGGTGATTGTCTCGATGCGGGATGCCAAGTCGTCGCCCGAAAGTGACGGACAGTCTATCGGCGAGGCGTGATGGGCCTTCCCGAAGCCCACGAGGGATGCACGGTGGTGATAGGCGATCCACGGGGATCATCATCTTGTCGAAGGCTTCGCAAAGAGGAGGTCCGCCGAGCTTCCGCCATCTCGAGACACGCGACCGTGGCGGCGATGTTAGAAATGACGAGGGTCTTGGTGGGAAAGCTTATCCCCGGCGTCGTTGGTCCGAATGTTATGGGCACCTCGGCGTAGCGGGGTGGTGGGATGCGGTTGTGTAGCCACGTGGTGGATTTTCGGACGTGGCTCGGCGTTGGCGTTTGGCGCTAAACCTGGCGAGATCCCCGTGATCATGTTGATGATCCTTGGGGTGGCCCTCGTGGCCTCCTCAATGCGTGGTCGCGCGGTGGAGCGAGCAAGAGATTGCTGCTTCCTTCGATCCTCGGCTCGGCCGTTTGGCGGCTGCGGTGCATGTAGTCTGCATGGCGCGATGGTGCGGCATTCCATTGTTGTGTGCGACCCGCCGCGTGAAGGTCACAATATGGCGGAGCCGCTGCTGTTCCTCCTCGGTTGTCGTGGTGCGCGCCGTTACGGCGCGACTCTGCCGCGCCGCGGCCGTCCGTCCACCCCTCACGCTACGTCGGGGCACCCTTCATCGGCGTGGTACGCCTCGGCCCTTCGCCGTAGTTTATCGTGGCTTGTTAGTGACCGAGGTGGCGGCGCATCCTCCTTGGGTTGCCTTTCGCCGGGTGCGGCTGTTCCTCGGTGCTATCTTCCTCCGCTCGGCGTATTCTTCTATTTTGTCGAAGAGTTCGCCACTATGTGGGGTGGTTTGCGCCGATTTTTCGATAGGGGCCTTTACGCAAGCCGCAAGTTGCGGCGTTTATGATGGTCGTCTCGTTGACCCCTTGACTTGGCACTTTACTTGCGAACCTTCTAAAGAAATCTGCGGAGGTTTCGCACAGTGCTGCTTCACTGCGAGCAGTGTCCTGCGTCTTTGGGCTCCAGAACTCCCTTGGAAGTTGTTGCGTGTCTGGTCACTTGTTGCTCCCGAGCGTAGATGGAGCGGGAGGTATAGTGAAGAACCATGTCAAGGCGCGCCCTAGGGCGGCGTGATGCTTTTGCCTTTGTTGTGTCGTCTCCTCCTGCGCCTCATTGCCGTCTCGTATCTGCTGCAGAATTCCGAAGTCGTGCCGCCCTCGAAGGGTGTGACTTCCGGCATTTTGAAGTTTCTTGGCCATCGCGCGGCTTCCAGTCCCGTGCTCAACGGGGAGTTGGGGTCTCCCCGGAGCTGCGGGTTTGCGCTTGCTTCGGTGGGCCTCCCGCCGGGAGCGTCTTCTTTGCGTTGATTGGCGATGGCGGTGCATCCTGTTGTTTGCGGAGGCTAAGCATTTCCGCGAAGTCCCTATCTCATTGGAGTGCTTCATCGCTTCGGGTGACACCGGGCTGCGTATTTGGTAGAGACAACCGGTGGGGCGTCGCCTCCACTATGTCTCCGTGGGTGGAGTTATTCGCTTCTTCCTCGGCTAGTCGCCGCGCGGCGGCCGAGGCGAGCCGCCCCGCTTTGATTTTGGGGTGTTCGGGGCGCGGCATTCTTTGCCGCCGGTTCGCGGAGACTTTGGCGATGCCCTTGGCGGAACCATTGTGTTGTGTGTTTTTTTTTTGTGTGACCTTCTAGCCGAACCCCACGGACGGCGCCAACTGTCGTAGTGGTGAGACTAGGCAGTAGAAAGGGGAGGCCCCCTGCGTCAGAAGGACAGGGGGTCCTAGAAAAGGGGTTCGGATTTCATTTGTCCAATAAAAAATCACCCCCTTACATGGTCCCGGGGGAGGCTATTTATAGCCTCTTGGTAAGGTATCTGAAAGTACAAAAACGCCCCTAGCTAAGTACACTGGTCGTAAGGGTAGCAGGGTCTTTTGCACCCTACTCGTAGTCTCCGGTGTATGGCGCGTTCTCCTGGACACGGTGTATCGTGGGGGAATACACCCGGCTCATGGTTCGTGCGGGCCCCGCGCCCCTTCGCTGGTGCTCTGCCTTCTTCTCGGAGAGGAGTCCCCGGGATCCTCCGGAGGGTCTTCGGAATATCCTTCGGGGCGTCGGGGCCACTCTGCGAAGGCCTTCGGGCCATCCTTCGGAGTGCTCCGGGGCCACCCCGAAGGGTCTTCGGTTTCCTCCGGAGGGTCTTTGGCTACCTCCGGAGGTTCTTTGGCTACCTCCGGAGGTTCTTGGGTCACCTCCGAGGTCTTGATCGCCTCGGAGGTCTTTGGTCGCCTCAGAGTCTTTGGTCGCCTCGGAGTCTTTGGCTACCTCGAGGGTCTTGGTTTCCTCGGAGGGTCTTTGGCTACCTCGGAGGGTCTTTGGCTACCTCCGAGGTCTTGGTTTCCTTGCTTGGCGGTGCGTGGGGCGGTGTGGCGCCCTCGACAAGCCCCTCGCGGTCGAGTGCCTTCGCCATGGTGAAACCGCGCCATTCTCCTGTAAGGTCCAGGCGCACCGTCCCCTCTGGCGTGGCGAAGCTTCGCCCGCAGCGAAGGCTTTTGTCGCATGGGCCCCTTTTGGGCCGGGGCGTGAAAGGCTGGGAGGGATTGGCCCGGTCAACCGAAAAAAAGAGGGGGAGGGCCCAGCGGTGGAAAAAGAAGAAAAAACGGGAAAAGGAAAAGAAAATCATGTTTTTGCAAAAAGGACCCTCGAGATTCTGTAAATTACGAGGATATTTGCGCGGATGAGGAAATTTTGCAGAAAGGACCTCGAAAATTCTGAAAATTACACGTGAATTTTTCTCTGTACTGAAATTTTTGCGTGTTAGCCCCTAAAAGTTGCGAAATTTGCTGAAAGTCATTTTTCCAGCAGAAAATGGCCTCGGGTGTGGGGACCGGTAATTATCTCCATAAGACCGAGATTAGGCGAGGTCTTAGGGACATAATCACTGGTCTCGGTGAATAATTCAATTTAAATCTATCCAAGTGGGAGGCTTAGCGAATACTAGAGCCTCAACGATCATGCACGCTGCTCGCTGCGAGCACTACATGATTGTCGATTCTCTTTCGACTCGAAGCATTACACTTAGTGAGTTAAATGGGAATTCATCAACAACGAGTATGACTTATATTAGCTCCCAAGATCAACGACCAATATACTCATACTCTCATCCAACGTTGATTACATCCATACAACGCATACAACACGAGATCAAAGACATCTTGCATAATAGTCAAAGTCTCGACTTATTACATGCGGCCGACCAAATGGAAATTCAAAGTAAAGTATCAAGTAGCAATGAGCAAATAAATAAAGCAAAAGACCAGTAGTGGTATGCCCATCACCCATCGACAACCGATCAAGTTAAATGATAGCACACTACTCGTTAGTGTCACCCAAGTCAACACTAACAAGATCGTCGGACTCATAATCTTCCTCACTGAAAAGGCCAAAAAACATCCGGTGAGTACAAGTGTACTCGCAAGTCTTACACAAATAAAAATACTTATGCATAAGGGTCATTCAAAGGATGACTCATATTGGTTTAGTTTTGCGAAAGAGACGCAACAATTAACATCCTACACATACTAGTTTTCATGTGCCCATTTTAAAATCAGATTTGAAGTAGAAGTAAAGCATGTAGTAAAGCATTTCAAGAATAAACAATTGAATCATACAAAGACCAAAGTGGCAGCCCACTTTGATGTACTAAACACATGAACATCCCGTTCATGGCGAATACCAAGTTCAACCACAATTTTAATTAAAAGTCTAACAATAGTAACTCCCGAACTCAAGCGGTAGTCCATAGCAGTGGACACGGCTATTCGAATAGATTGATACCTGCGGGTGTACTACTTTACCCACACGACTTGATTAGCCCGTAAGCCTCCAGAGGCCTCGAAATAGCACACTTCCTATGGTATGCCTACTGGGTAAATCAAGATCTGATCATTTTCAGCAAGAAAGCCCTATTGAGCTAAGTCCCCCTTGTGAGATGGTTCCTTGCCTAGTACAAGCATCTGATAGCACTTGCTAGGGGGCTCACAAGTTATATTGGACATACCAATGCAATCAAAACAAGTAAAATTGGTGCTCCCTTGCACACTATAAAGGATTACATCGGCTCCTAAGGAACATAGAATTTCACGGTCGCTATGCCCCTTACACCACCAAGGACTTAACACAATAAAACCCTCCCCCTACTTAACCATACAGCACCCATATACGCGTGTGGCGGACGAGTGTACTTGAATCAACGACGTTACCAAAGTTCGGTCCTCAATTGTCGGACAAGTCCTTCCACTTACCCAATGCTCGTGCACAAAGCACCATCACTAACCAACACTTGTCCAGACCAAAAGCTCATTTAAAAATGACAAAGTTTAACTCACAAAGCGAATCTGAAGATCTGAACCAAAGTATATAAAGAAGGTTGTGTGTATCCCATAATTGTCGGGTTAGCCCCAATCAAACTACCGTATCTAAACTTGCATGACTAAGCAACCCATATTCAATAATCATTACATCCTATCTTAAGCATGTAGGTACTGGCATAATTCAAGATTAACCTCAAGCATAGGACATAACTAAACTACACATCACAAGAATATTTACATAATCAAAATAGCATGCAAGCAATTATCATTGCACTAACTTAACAAAAATGGGATCAAATATGATGCAAAGAAAGTTCAAATGATGCTTGCCTTGCTGGTACAGTAGCTGCTCACTCTCATTAGCGTAAGTGTCGATATCAATATGCTCGGGATCTATATAATTATAACATCAAATAAATCCGAGAAAACAACTCAAAAACCAAAATGCTCAAAAATGCATGATTTTTCTACAGTAGTTAGGTCATGATTTTAGATGGATTTAGGTAAAATAATTATCCCATTTGGAGTTATGAATTGGAAGTTATGCTATTTTGAAATTCGGTTTTATTAACCTAAGTTATGCAATTTAATTATTTCACCAAAATTTGTAGAATAGTGGTGGGGTAAAAGATTACATAGGTAAATAGGTAATATTAAGACAAGTTCAAAACAGTTGAGTTTGCCCTATTTGGAGTTTTATGATTTAGTTATGTATTTTCAAAGTTATCGACCTTTTATAGTATAACAATAATGGAGTTAAAGATTATATTCTCCCATTTATAGTTTCTGTGACAGAAGTAATATGGAGACCATTTTTAGAATTAAGTTCACTGAAAATGAAAATTATCAAAAGTGGTCTCACTGTTTTTGGAGTTTCCAATAATTACTTATGCATTTGTGAAGTTATCGATCCTTTTCTATTGTAACATTAATGGTTTTAATGGATTAAACTCCAATTAATACTCTCCTCTACAGAGACATGTTTGAAACTAATTTTAATATAAAGTTTACTAAAAGTGAAAATTTCTAGAAGTGGTTTCATGTGATTTGGAGTTAAAGTGATTTAGTTATGCATTTTAGAAGTATACATATTTTTCAGTGTGCAAGTAAATGGTTTTCGGATTTTATAAATCATTTGCTACTTTTCTCACCGAGCGCTAACCTAGCCACGGGGAATGACGAGTGGGACCGGGGTCAAAGTTTGACCCAGTCATAATGACTTGGTCTCGCCAGAAGCTAAGCTGAAGGCGTATTCAAGAGAATACGTCTTCTATTCACGAAAACATAATTTGTCCTAACGATACTGGAAATACGGTTTTCCTTAAGAGAATACGTACTCCTAAACCCTACACATCCACTTAACTGGACAAACAGGCCCACATGTCATTCAAACACAACTAACTCTTTTAATTCAAAACTCATTTACTGTTTAAGCGGGGTCCATACGTCAATGACTCACGAGTAAGTTAAGACAACCATTATTACCCAAAGCAATCACTAGCGCTAATCCAAACGAGATCTTTGCTCTTAAATACCTAGCTACAGAGGCTGGTCGGAGGTTCCGACCGTAGGGGAGCTCGTGGAGCCGGCCGCTGCCGAGCTCGCCAGCGGCGAGTCAGCGGCGCCCTAGGCCCAGAGTAAGTTAAAATGGATTGCTAGGGATCGTGGCTACCTTCGGGAGGTGACGTCATCGACGGAGGGGCACGGTGGCGCGTCGGCGGCGGAGTTGAGTGGAGGAGGCAGCTCGGGCGTCGACGTCTCGGGCGCGTGAACCTGATTCAACTTCGGGAGGCGATCGGATATGAGCTCGGGGTGGTGCAAAGCGGTAGAGGCTCAAGATGTGGTCGATGCTCATCGGCGCCACTCGGCGACCACGAACACGCCGGCGGTTCTCCTACCACGCGGTGAAAGCGAAAGAATGGTGAGGCATTGGAAGGTGTGAGACAATGAGTGTTGGGGTAGGTAGGGAAGCTCACCGAGTGTCGGACTCGGCGGCTTGGCGGTGAAGCTTCACGGCGGCGGGCTGAGTCGGGCGATAAACACGGTGGTTCCGGTGGACGCGCCGCCGTAGGGGAAAGTGACGCCACATTCCGCGGCTCGGTGGGCGGCGAGGCTCCAGCCCAGTGAGAATGAAGACGGCGCCGAGTGAGGAGCATGAAAGAGGGGTCCTTGGCCAGAGAGGAGCGACGGTGGGGGTTCTCTCCTCTCCCCCTTCTTCTCGGTGGAGACAAAGGGAAAGAAGTGGGGTGATGTGAGGGGAAGGAGAGTGGCAGAGGGTGGTCATGGGAGGTATGAGGGGCTCAGGCGGTCCTCATGGCGCGATGGCAGTGGCCTAGGTGGGCGGTGGGGTCAGGAGCCCGATCGGGCGGTTGCATGTGCGTGCCAGATGATGAGCAGTGAGATCAAGTGAGGAATGAAGGTGATGACAGTGGGCCCGGAGGTAAGTGGCTCATGAGGCGGGTCGGTGCCGAGCGGGTTGGGTGGAGCCAAGATGGCTCGGTTGTCTGAGCCAGGTGCAGTCTGCTAGGAATAGGGTTAGGGTTTTTAATAAGTTTGACCACACTGCAACCGATTTGACCGAGGCTTCAAAAATAGAAATAAAATTTCTAAAATCATGAAATAATTCGAGGGCGCTCCTGGGACAGATAGTACCTACAAAAATTATTGAACCCTACTGTTCATGATATTTTGTGAATAATTTAATTTCAAACTTAATGTTGGTCTTTAAATTGTGTTTGGATTTTCTTAGGGTTTAAACCAGTTCCAAAACTTTGGGAAAAATTATATTAATTCATTATAATTAATATAGTATTAGAATAAATTATTTCCAGAGGAAATTTAGTAGCATTTATCTCAGATTTTGGTTTGGGGTTCAATTTAAAGTGTTTGTTTCAAGTGTAATTTGAGATTTTCCAAGTACAATATTTAATTAAAAAGTTTCAAAAGCATGATGCATGCTAATGAGATGCATAATAATCCTCTTTATTAGTTTGGGGATGTGACAAACCTCCCCCCTTACAAAAGATCTCGACCCCGAGATCGATAGGGTGGAAGTCGGATAGAAAGTTCTAAAAGAAAACAAGACATCTGTTGTCTTGATTTCCTTCAAGGATAGTGCCAAGATATCTTCGTAAGGTTACAAGGAATGGCTATTACATCTTTCCTTCCCATTGCTTTGTTTAAACTTTCTTTTCTTGATTCAAGACACCTTAAGTAAGCGGAAAAGATCGGATAGTTAGCTCACACTTGATCTTCACGTTCCCATGTTGCTTCATCTCCAGCGTGATTGGTCCATTGAACCTTGACGAACTTGATGTCACGGTTCCTCGTGTTGTGCTCGGTTTCTTCGAGGATACGAATCGGGCTCTCTCGATAAGATAGATCGGGTTGCAAGTCGAGTTTGTCCAACTCGGTTGCTTCCGTTGGGACTCAAGACTTTTCTTGAGTTGGGAGACATGGAAGGCGTTATGCGTCGCTCAAAGTGATGGTGGCAACTCAAGCGGTAGGCCACCGATCCCAACTTAGCTAGAATACGGAAAGGTCCAATATAGCGAGGTGCTAATTTACCTTTGATTTGGAAGCGACGAACTCCTTTCATAGGAGAGACTTTAAGATATACATGATCGCCCACTTGAAACTCAACTCGCGTCGACGGCGGTCGGCGATGACTTCGGCGTGATTGAGCCGTCTTAAGTCGTTCGCGAATGACACGAACTTGCTCTTCAGCATCTTCCACCAAGGTTGGGCCATAGAATGGCCTCTCCCCGGCTTCGGACCAGTTCAAAGGTGTTCTACAAGATCTCCCATACAATGCTTGAATGGTGACATCCGAATCTTTGGATTGGAAGTCGTTATTGTATGAGAACTTCGGCAAGCGGTAAACATTTTTCCCAACTATCGTTGTAGGATAACACACAAGCCGGAGAAGGTCTTCCAAAACTTGATTTACCCTTTCAACTTGTCCATCCGTTTGCGGGTGATAAGCGGAGCTAAAGGATAGGTTGGTCCCCATTGCTTGATGCAAGCAGTTCCAGAAATGAGAGGTGAATTGGGGACCTCTATCTGAAACAATCACTTTGGGTACCCCGTGGAGACAAACAATTCTTGAAATATAAAGTTCTGCTAGTTTGGCCCCGTTGTAGGTGGTCTTGACAGGGATAAAATGGGCAACCTTGGTTAAACGATCCACAATCACCCATATAGAATCAAATCCAGTTTTAGTTCTAGGAAGGCCGGTGATAAAATCCATGCCAACTTCTTCCCATTTCCACTGGGGAATGGGCAGGGGATCTAGAGTACCAGCTGGCTTCAAATGCTCGGCCTTAACTCTTTGACATAGATCACACTCGGCCACATACTGTGCAACGTGCCGCTTCATTCGGCTCCACCACAGTTTCTTTTTCAAATCTTGATACATTTTCGTACTCCCGGGGTGGATAGAGAATTTTGAGTTATGAGCCTCCTTGAGAATCAATTCTCTCAAGCGGCGATCAAATTGTACCGCCATACGGTTTCCAAACCATAGAGTACCTTGTGCATCTTGCTTAAAACATTTAGCCTTGCCTTGTTTCATTAGTTCTAAAATTTGAGCCACTTCTAAATCAGTTTTCTGGGCTTCCCTAATCTGGTCCTCAAGTGTGCAAGTCACACTGAGGGCTGCAAGCGAACCTTCTTCAACTATCTCCAGGTGTAGGCCTTGCAATGCAACATAAGCCCTTGAAAAAGGAGTTACTGACAAACAGCTTGCATTGAGATTTTACGCTCAATGCGTCGGCCACGACATTAGCCTTTCTGGATGATAATGGAGTCCCATATCATAATCTTTAATCAACTCAAGCCATCTTCTTTGTCTCAAGTTCAGTCGGCTTGGGTGAAAATATATTTAAGGCTCTTATGGTGGTGTAGATCTCGCAGCGATTACCGATGAGGTAATGTCGCCAAATCTTCAAGGCATGAACTACACCGCGAGTTCTAGGTCGTGTGTGGGATAATTGGCCTCATGGGGCCTCAATTGCCTCGATGCGTAGGCCACCACTCGGCCGTCTTGCATAAGCACACAACCGAGCCCATGGCGAGATGCATCACAATAGATATCAAAGCTCTTGTGAATGTGCAGCGAGAACAAGCACGGGAGCTTCATCGGGCATTCTTTCGTGGTTTGGAAGCTTTGCTCGCATTCTCGTTGTCACTCAAATTTCTTTTCTTTCTTTAGAAGTTGGGTCATAGGCTTTGCAATTTTGAGAAATTCTTGATGAACCTACGGTAGTATCCCGCAAGTCCAAGAAAACTACGAATATCGTGGCGCTCTTGGGTTGCTTCCATCAGGACATCTTGCACCTTACTAGGATCAACAACGACACCGCCTTAGATAGGATGTGTCCCAAGAAACTAACCTCTCAAGCCAAAACTCACATTTCTTTGAATTTGGCGTACGGTGATGGTGGCGAAGCTTTTCTAACACAAGTCTCAAATGTTGCTCGTGCTCAAGATCGGACTTAGAGTAGTAAGGATATCATCATTGAAAACTACTACAAACCGATCCAAGTATTCCATGAACACCAATTCATGAGGTTCATGAAATAGGTCAGCATTGGTCAAACCAAAGGACATGACGGTGTACTCGTTCAAACCGTAACGAGTAGAGAAGGCGGTATTCGGAATGTCCTCGGTTCTAACTTTAATCTGATGGTAGCCTAATCTCAAGTCAATTTTGGAGAACACCTGAGCTCCACTAAGCTGGTCAAATAGGTCATCGATCCGCGGAAGCGGATACTTGTTCTTGATGGTGACCTCATTCAACGGACGGTAGTCAACACACATCCGTAGACTTTTGTCCTTCTTCTTGACAAAGAGAGCCGGGCATCCCCAAGGTGAGGAGCTAGGCCTGATAAAACCCTTGTCTTGCAACTCCTTAAGTTGTTCTTTCAGTTCTGCTAGCTCATTGGGCGGCATCCGTCTGACCTTTTGAGATGGGCGCGCAATGGTGCAAGCTCAATGACAAACTCTACCTCTCGGTCGGGGCATACCGAAGTTCTTGAGGAACACATCAGGATACTCACTCACTATTGGTACCTCCTCCATTTCGAGAGGTACTCGCCTTTAAAGCATACAGTGAGAACTACCCACTAAAGGTGCAAAGACGACACGGATGCAGTCCTCGCTAGTCAACGAAATAGACCATTGGGCACAATCAATCTTCCCGATTCTTAGATAACCAATCCATCCCTAAGATAACATCGATGCCCACCGAACTTATCACTATTAAGCTTCTTTGAAAAGTTAACATTTTGTATTTCAATTTTACGTCCTGCGGACTTGATCGGTGTAGAAAACCGACCACGGGATTTGAATATGATAAGGCGGGTGAAGTGTATGTATCTTGAATTGGTTAAGCGCAGCATACTCGTTTTTAATAAATGAATGGGATACTCGTAATCAAATAAAACCGATCACGGGACACGAATTAACAAGTAGTGTACCTAGCACGACGTCAGTCGTCTGTCGCCTCCTCTCTTTGAGGCGTGGTTGACGCGACCACGTGCATCTTTGGGGTGGAGTAGGTGTTGCCCTACGTGGTGGTGGCGGTGGCCTCGCCGGAGCCGGGGCTGGTGGCGTTGGGCGAGTATGTCAGGGCATCCTCGCCGCTTGGCGAGGCATGCGAGCATAGTGGCCTGGACGGCCACAGGTGGAAACAAGTAACGCCGGGCTTGTATGCCCGCCGATTTGTGGTCTCGGCCCCGCTGTGCATCTTGCTGCCGGTGGAGAAGGTCGTGGAGGTACCACAGAGACCTCGATGGTCTTGAAGGCGGGCACGAGGTGCTGAGGTAGTCTGGCGCGGCACAGGAAAGCGCCACTCGCCACTGCCGCTTGTAAAGCCCTCCTCCTCTTCCTCGACTCATCCACTGTCATGCTCTCATGCTCCACCACTATCGACTTGTTGACCAGATGCTGAAAACTCCTGAAATCATGTGCAGCTAAAACAAACCGCTACTCCTCGGACAGCCCATGGAAGAACCTGTTCCAGCGACGAGCGTCTGTTGAGACGTTGTCCGGAGCATACCTGGCCAAGTAGTTGAAATCATGCGGTACTCGATGGCCCTCCTCCCCGCCTCAAGGCAAGGCTGCTGCCGCTTGATAAGCGGCACTCCCCGGTATATGGGCCTCTCGGGCGCGTCCTCGAACTCGTCCCAAGTCGGACGTGGACGCGTGAGCTGCACGGGCGAATAACTATCCCACGGCGCCACCGCACTCGCCAATCGATAGGCGGCAAACAAGACTCTCTCCACTCCGGTACAACTGCGCAATGTTCGACTTCTTCTCTATGTTGTGCAGCCGTCCTCTGCCTCCATCGGGTCCTTGCCGCTTTGCAAGCGTCGGAGGGTTGGTCCGTGAAACTCAGCAAGACCTCCGGCGCTCGGCGAGCAGCTCCTCTGCCGAACGGGAGCTGGAGCGGTGTTACGTACATAATCGCCTCAAGCATCCGGTGCGGTCCATCCGGTTGCGCTCAATCATCATCATAAACTTCGACCATGGATGGCGGCGGAGGAGCACCTCCTCGAGCGGTCCGCCTCGGGGACGGCGAGAGGGCTCGCCATGCTCGACGCATTGGCTGGGATGACTGTCCCGATCATAGAAATCGCTCGGGGTGCTAGGCGTGGTGCCCTAGGCGGGAGCCTCGCGCGCGAGGCTCCCGATCGCGTAGTCGGTCTGTCATCTGTATTAGACAAGGATGGTTAGTAATCAAGATTAAAAGCCATCGCTTGGCCATACATACAATCGATATCAAAGAGCATGAAAACTATAACCTCAAATGGAACACCAAACATCAAGCGGCATAAAACCAAATCGATACAACTCAGTACATAAGCGCCTGCAGCAAGATTACAAGCTGAAATAGTAGTGTTTGCAAATAAAACATAACGATTCGACCTCTACTACCCTATTACATAAACCTAAGGATACAAGCTCAAACATAGAGCTCCACCCCAACACCTAGATATTATTCCGTCAAAGTTCATCGGAAAGTCATCGGCGGTGGTATCCGAGGATCTGTGTCTTCTGGGTCTCCGGGTTGGTGAGGCGTAAGGGGATCTCACGGTGATATGGCCTCCTACTTGAAGACGATAGTCCAAGGCGCAGAAATGTACGGTGAAACCTCATTAGCGCCATCACAGACATCCGGACGAATGAGCCTCATGTCATGCATAAGCCGCAAATGCTCTGAGCTATAATGAGGCGACGACGCGTCTCCCATAACTCATGCACTATGCAGCGATGCATTTGGTCCATCAAGTGAACCAATCTTGCCAATCGCGACTTGGGGTCCTCCCAAAGCTGGATCCTTGCAAGCGAGCTCACGTCCTAGCGCGCGCGCGCATCGGAAAAATGATCATATGGAAATTTGGGCTAACTCACAGCCGGTCGTAGCGAAGACGACTCATGGCCACCAAGGCCACTTCTTGTAACGCCATGGCCTCGTAAGTACCACGCGCACGAGGCGGTAAGGTATGCTCCACGTGACTTGTCTAGCAACGATATCTATTATCGCCATAAATTCCTCCATTCCAGTCCTCGATCAAGGCGGTAGATGGAATAAGTGGGCTGATATGTGAAGTTCGCCCTCCACATCATGTCTCGCAACAACGCCGGTATCCATCCACTCCTTGACTTGAGTTTCCGGACAAGATGCGAGGGTTCATCTAAAGGCAAGAAGGCAAGGTAAGTTAGTTTCATAAACCAAAACAGAATTAGGAGAGAAAAGATACTAAGATGGATAAGGAATAAAATATATTCTTAACTTAAACTTTCTGAAAATACTTTGATAATTTGCAAAATAATTTGACCAAGGGACTTACTAACTTAACGCCGCATGCTACCTCTAACCTACGATCGATGGCTCATACCAACGCTGTGGGAACCCCGGTAATTATCTCCATAAGACCGAGATTAGATGAGGTCTTAGAGACATAATCACGGGTCTCCGGTGAATGAATTCCAATTTAACTCTATCCAAGTGGGAGGCTTAGCCGAATACTAGAGCCTCAACGATCATGCGCACGCTCCTTTGCGAGCACTACACACTACTACGAAAAAGCCATCACGAGCGGTTGGAATCGTCATCACGCAGTTTTGAACCGCCCGAAAAATAGGTCCGTGATAACGGTGGTTATCACGCACGGTCGATAAACCGCTCGTGATATGAATATCACGACGGTTTTATCAACAACCGCAGTGAAGAAGAGTATCACGAGCGGTTATGGTCACAAAACGTCGTGAAGTCGAATATCACGACGGTTATATTTAAAAACCGTCGTGATACTGTGTTCCACGACGGTTATTTACACTAAACGTCGTGAAGTCGACTTATCACGAGCGGTTCGTTGTTAAAACCGTCTGTTATACTCGGAGTTCACGACGTTTTACTTAGAACCGCTCGTGATACTTTGAGTTCACAGACGCTTTTTCTATAACCGTCGTGATACTGCTGTCTTCCTGCATCGCTTTATAAAAACCGCTCGTGATAGTTCATTAAACTAACTACATTTTTCACGATTTTTGGCTAGCCTCGGGAATTGCTAGCCATGCCCTCAAAACAAGCATACAAAAAGATACATCACGTATAATCAATTGTCGACAAACCGAATCGATCATTACTCAAAATAAATTACAAAAGATCACATTTGTTCAAGTATTGTTACAAAATAAATTGGATTACAATTGAGTAAATTGTTTGCGAGGTGGTTGAGAAGTGCTGCAGGTGATGCGCTGGTCGGCGGAGTGAAATTCTCCTGTCCTTAATTATCTCTCGATATGATAAAGCCGCAGAGCTTCCTCGAATGTCCCGATCTCATTATCAACGAGTCCATCTAATTCTATATTCAAACCACAGCCGCTAGCAAGAGTAAAGTGTTATGCATATATATTTAATTTTATAATTAGAAAATAATTATTTGGAGATTCACAAACCTCGGATCCTTCTTCCTAGCTCTAATGATTTGGTCCATATGATGGCAAACGTAGATTGCACATAACTCATCATTTTTTTGTCATGGCACTTGCAAAAATAGAATTACATATATCGCTCGAGATGCGTTATTATGAAGTATGATATAGGATTATCGTATTATAGCGCGTCTGGAAATTTTGTCACTGTGTTAGTTGGGCGCTCTTTCCATCGTATATTCCTTTGTTGGCAACATAGTCGATGAACGACCTACATGATTCCAAAAATTTATCCTCGACCATTTCAAACTAATGAAGACTAAAATAGAGTTATGTATGAAGGAAATGAGCATACCTATCGAGTATTCCTCCTAGAATGTCAAGTCGTGGTTGTTGCGGATTAGGAATCAAGGTATATCACATGGTTCCTCTTTGGTATGATGACTAAAAGGATCCAAAGGTACCTACTCATGTATGTCACTATAGTCATTAAACTTTGAGTTCGTCTTTGCGTATAAAGTAGAGCAAGTAGTGACACTTACCCTCGGTTGTAGGGCACCACGATGTACTTCGTGTTCTGGCGACGAAGCAATGCACGTGTTATGTATTTCTCGGCGAAGGACGAGTCATTTTGGATGGTTTGCAATGATACCACATGTGGGTCGAGAAACCCACCTGGTTCTTTCCACCCGGATATTTTTCATCATGTATCCGTACATAAGAAATGAGTTGTGATATTTATCGGTATTACGTGAATGTAGAACTTGATTGTATGCACTTACGATGTCCAACATCGTAGAAGCGGCGTCAAGGCCAACGAGGTTGAATAGGTCATATAGGTCGTTGAAGCCCACGGCGAAGTGGTTCGTCCGTTGAAGAAATGCTTATCCTCGTATCGACGGTGATTCGATGATCGCACCCCTCCTTTTGGGTCCTATCCAAGTACCGGGCATGCAAAGCGACAAGCATATCCAAAGACGCCCTAATCTGCGGGGAGCACAACGGTTTTCCGAGGATGTACTTCGGATATTCCGACTTGCCGGACTTGAGGGGCGCCGATTTGGTCTTAAGCATTGGCGCGTCTTCTTGCGAGAGACGACTCGGGACCCGTCTGGTGACACGCTTTTCTTGTTCCTTCGATGTCTTCTCCAAGGAACCAAAAGGTGGCCTTCGGCGAAATATGAGGTGGAGTCATGGAGGGTCCCGTTGGAGAGGAATGGTCGTGTTGAGATCGCAGATCGCTGGGTCAGGACGATGTCCTTCTTGGGCCACTGGATAAAACTGCGTACGCATCCCTAGTGTTGTGATCTCTTCATTCGGCGAATCTCGGGACGGCCATGAAATGTTCATGTACCATGTCCACCTCCACCGGGCGTAACCTCGCCCACGGACACCGTCTTTGCATCGCCTCTTCCCGGTATGGATGCACCATCCCCGCGGCCTCAATAGAAATGGACCCAACTAACCTCAAGATGAGCTTGCGGGCCGTCGGCTCCTACAAAACGATACGCAATTAGCTAAAGTGTCCTATAGGTCTATCTTTGCTGCATTCCATACATGTACGTTACCTTGATCTCGTCTATCGGTAATTGGACATCGTCATGTCCGTAATTATGCGTGGGCGCGACGCTACTCCGATGTCGGCGGCGTGGCTCCCAAATTAACAGGCGCTTGGCGATCGCCGCTGGCTGAGGAGTTGATTCAATTGATCTCGCAATGCTGCCGCTTTCCTTCAAAATGTTCACCATCATGCATGCGAACCGGTCCTCACGCTCGCCTTAGATCTCTTCCTACTCTCATGCGTGCGATGATCGTCTGCGAATCCATGACTCCATGGTACGGAACCCCAAGACCTCGCGTGCGACCAGGTGTTCCTTGTTTCCCGAGTGTAGAGAGTATATCCTTCTCCTGTCTACATGGAAGGAGCCTTGGGAAGTTTGGGCGGACAATTCACGCCGCAAGAAGTCATCATGTTATTATAGATACTATGAAGTTATATATGGAGTTATTAACTAGGTAGTTCGACATACTTACCAAACGTTGAGACACTTCCTCGTCTCGGGTTTGTGAAAGAGATGCTTCCCAAGACGAGACTTGTGCCTCGCTTTTAAAGGGCTAGGGAACGCGGGTCTCGTGACATCGAGAAACGCGTTGTCCTCCGCCGCCCATTCATCATATTTTCCTGCGTATCCAGCCGTGCCGAGTGCGGCGGATGAGTGTTTCGTGTCCGAGAGCTTTGTGTGCCGCACTTTGCTCGTTAAATTCAAAGCGCCGTCTTCATAGCAACAAAGGAGTCCCATGTTTCTGCGTCAAGAATCAGACGTCGCGGCGGGCGTCGACCGTGTTCACGCATTGCGTGACAAGAATGCTCTTGAACGACTTCCACGATTTATCGATCGTGAGCATCGCCGTCCGCTCCACGCGTGCCATGTCCGCTTCGATAGTGAACTTTGTAATAGTTCATCGCCCACGCGCGCTCTCGCTTCTTTCGCCGATCCTTCCACCTTGGTGTGGTGATGGGGACCCGCTTCTTGCAAGTATCCCGCACATGGTCCGGAATCTCGCCACGAGCTCTTGGGACGAGAGGGACCCCAAACCGACTAACCTCGTGATGACCGGTCGGCCACAGCATCTTCGATTCTCCTCTGCCATCTCGCTGTGTCATTGTCGATCACGCGTGGCGGCGATGGGAAGATGGTGCCTCGCACCTGCGGCGTCGGCGGCAGCGGGAAGATGGTGCCTCGCCATCTCGCTTACTTGCTATCTATATAATTAGTTTGAGATATATTACTACCTGTGCGGGCCGAGGTTAAGCACACCAAGAAAACAAACCGATTGATACCAAAAGATGTGATGAGCATTCTTTTCTTATTAATGCAAACAATGGAATGATCTAGTGTAATAACTCAACAAAGAGCCCTAAAGCAATGTTCAACAACAAGATCACAGCAATTGCAATTAAATGAACCTCAAAGATCACATACATTTGCGCTAAGATGCCATGGCAATCAAAACGAACCCTCAAATGCATTTTTTGTCGACAAATTGCTCTCGCTTGACAAATTGCATAAGACATAGTCTTTGCAATCTTAGTCCTCTCACAAAATCTCTTCACCAATCAATTTAGATAATTACAAAACAGATCTTGAGCTCAAACTACAACACATAAAGCATTCTATAAATGTAACATCTAATCATATATCTTCAAATAATTCACAAATTTATATCAACAATAAGCCTAATTAACAGATTGAGAATAAAAATATGCTTAAGCTCAAGTCCTGCTTTCTAATCATCTATTTGATTTCAGATTTCGCTATCATCACGTAAAACATACAAGTCGATCTTAATTCGCTATAATCGCAAAACAAAGAGTACAAGAGCTCAAGTCTGCTTGTAAATATCTATATGATTTCATATTTTGACTACATCACGAGCATCAACAAGGCATCATCGTAACCCATCACGAGCATCAAACCCATCACGAGCATCAACAGAGATCATCACGGAGCATGAACAAGGCATCATCGTAACCATCACGAGCATCAACAGAGCCCATCACGAGCATCAACAAGGCATGATCGTAACCCATCACAGAGCAAGGGAGGTGCGAGGAGAGGAGGTGACGAGTAAGAGCACAACCTAGTGTCGGGCCGCCGAGGTCGGACCCATCACAGAGCCCATCACGAGCATCAACGTAACCCATCACAGCAGCAAGGGAGGTGCGAGGGAGAGGAGGTGACGAGTAAGAGCACAACCTAGTGTCGGTCGCCGAGGTCGGAGGCGGCGGTGTCGGGGGCGCCGGTGTGGGGGCGCCGAGGTCGGGGGCGTCGAGGTCGGGGGCGCCGAGGTCGGGAGCAATAGTGTCGGGGGCGGCGAGGTCGGGCCGGCAGGTCGAGGTCGGAGGCGGCGGTGAACGGGAGCCCTAGAGGAGGCAAAGGAGCGCGCGATAAACTCGAAAGTGCGGGAGAGGAAGGGACGAGTGAGGAAAACTCAGCGGTTCCCACCTTATAAGAGGCTATCACAGACGGTTCTTACTAAAACCGCTCTTTGATAAGTAATCATAGACGGCTCTATCTAATAACCGTCTGTGATACGCTCCATATCACAGACGGCGGTATTTAAACCGTCTGTGATAAACTCATATCACAGACGGTTTGTGTATTAAACCGTCTGTGATTAGCTTTTATCACAGATTGGTTTTGTCGGGATATCACGATTTGTTATCAAATAGAACCGCTCGAGATAATCTCATATCACGATTTGCGGTTCTATTATAGAACCGCTCGTGATTCATTATCACGCACGGTTATATTATAGAACCGCTCGTGATAGATCGCATAATTATCAAATACAATGAACACGGTGACAACTATATATGAATTACAATGAACATCCACATTCACATCAATATCCACATATATGAGAGATGACAAAACACGTGACAAGTATATATGAAGACAAGCTCATAACACATTTTACTTCAAAACCAATTGTCTGCTACGATGAACGTCCACATTGACATCAATATCAAAATATATGAGAGATTACAAGTCCATAACACATGATGTTATAGAATAAATTAATTACAATGGATTAAAATCTTAATGAAAATATAGCCCTTCATGATGATCGGCGCATATAGCTAGCTTCCTCATCGGGTTCTTCGTCGAGCTCGATGCCATCTCCAAAGGAGGCAACTCGTCAAATTGATTGTATTCTTCCTCGTCCACTACATTCTCAACTCCGACAATCCTTCTTTTCCATGAAGAACTACGTGGCGTTTCTTATTTGCCGGTCGGTTACATAGAATACTTGAACAACTTGATTAGCCAAGACGAATGGTTCGCCTTTGTATCCGACACGCTCAAGGTCCACGGTAGTGACGCCGCATTTGTCAACCTTCACCGTGGGAGATGGACCCAACGGCACCGAAATAGGGGATCTTGAAAAGCACGTAGTCGAGCTCCCATATCTCCTCTATTTGCCCATAGTACGAGCTCCTCAGCCCATCGGTACCGAATGCATCTATGCGGACACCGCTGTTCGGATCAGTGCTCTTCCTATCCCGAGTGTCAGATAAAATGTGTACCCATTTATGTCATATCCTTGCCATGTGACAATTGTAAATTGTGGCCCTTGTGCCAACCATAGCAATGTATCATCACTTGATGACCTCCAGGTGATTCGCACCTTTAACCATCCGTTGAACCGACGGTTGTGCTTCTCATGATCCAAACCTCCGACCGGTTTGGATTTTGTTGGCGCATACCATGTCTTTGTGCTCGTCGATGTACGGGGACACTTCGTCATGTGTTGCAAGACCATGAAATGGGCTTGAGCGTATGTATCCAGATCGGGAGTGATTGATTTCCTTCCGATGGTCCCGATACCATCAAGTCTCCCCTCATGACGAAAGAGGCACACCTATCGGATCCACTGAGCCATATAGTCGACCACGTAACTCAATGACCTCTTCCGTTGCATAACCTTCGATGATGCTGCCCTCCGGTCGAGATTGATTCCGTACGTAGGACTTGAGAATTCCCATGTACCTCTCGAACGGTACATATAACGTAGGAACACAGGGCCGCATATCTTTATCTCTTTCACAAGGTGAACAATGAGATGGACCATGATATCGAAAAATGACGGAGGGAAATACATCTCAAGATGACATAGAGTCGTCACCACCTCGGCCTGTGAGCATCTAGTCCTTGGGGATCGATGACCTTCTTGAGCAATTGAGTTGAAGAAATAACACAGCCTCAAGATTGCTACTCGGACCTTGTTCGGCAAGATACTCCTAATTGCAACAGAAGCATTTGTGTCATCAAGACATGACAATCATGCGACTTCATACCAATTAATTTCAAATCTTGCATAGAAACAAGTTTCTTAATGTTAGCGAGTAACCAGACGGGACTTTCACACCATGCAAGCTCGCACGCGATTCATATCTCTCGGCCTTGGACAGAGTGTAGCAAGTCGTGTGGGAGGTACGTTAAATCTCAGACGATCTCTTGCGGTGCTAACTCGGTCCTTATGTTCATATCGACCAAGTCTCTCCGCGTTAACACCATCCTTTGTTTTGCCACTAATGTTCATGAAGAGACCAACAAGCTATCACATACATTCTTCTCCACATGCATGACGCCGATGCAATGGCGAACTTCTAAGTGCTCCCAATAAGGCAAGTCCCAAAAATTGACCGCTTCTTCCGGATGTTCTTCTCGACGGGTTCTTAATTGACGCCCCTTCCCAAGCACAACATCGATATCCTTAACCATATCATAGACATCTTTCCTCTAAAAGCCCTTGGAGCTGAACCGCCCTCCTTATTTCCGTCGAATTGTTTCTTCATCTTCCGTATGGGTGACTCGGGAAGGAACCTACGGTGACGTGTATACAGCTTTGCGTGAGTTGTTTAGCCATATACTCTGTAGCATCTAAGCAAAGCGGACAAGCTTTGGCTCCTTTTGTATCTGGCTCGACAAAGTTACCCAGGCAGGAAAATCATTGATGGTGCAGAACAACATGGCGTGTAAAGTGAAGTTCTCTCGTTTGTACGCATCCCATACCTGTACCCCTTCGTTCCACAGTGTCACAAGATCTTCCAGCAATGGTGCTAGGTACACATCAATATCATTCCCGTGTTGTTTCGGCTCTTGGATAAGTAGTGACATCAAAATGTACTTCCGCTTCATACACAGCCAAGGAGGAAGGTTGTACATGCATAGATTCACAGGCCAGGTGCTATGTCGATTGCTCATGTTACCGAAAGGATTCATTCCATCTGTACTCAACCCTAACCTTATGTTCCTTGGTTCTACACCGAACTCTTCGAACCTCCGATCGAAGTTTCTCCACTGAGCAGAATCAGCAGGGTGTCTTAGCTTTCCATCTTTCTTACGGTCCTCCGAGTGCCAACGCACCAATCTTGCCTCTTTTGGGTTCGCAAATAAACGCTTCAAACGTGGGATCACAGGCAGATACCACAACATCTTAGCAGGAGGTCCTTGCTTCAACCTAGCAGTATTCTGACGCTTGTATCGGGATGCTTTGCACACGGGACATACATGCATGTCTGCATACTCTTTACGATAGAGGATACAATCGTTCGGACATGCATGTATTCTTTCTACTTCCATTCCCAATGGACAAAGAACCTTCTTTGCTTGGTAGGTGGTGTTGGGCAACACGTTTCCCTCCAGAAGAATGTCCGCTAGGAGACCTAACAACGCCGTGAAACTCTTATCGGACCAACCATTGCTTGCTTTTAATTTAAGCAGTTCAATCACGGTTGACAACCTTGTATATTCCGGCTTGCAGCCAGGGAACAAAGGTCTCACCGAGTCCTCCATTAAGCGCTCGAATTTACAAAACTCTCTCTCACTGTAGTTCTCTTCTGCATCGCGTAGCATCCGATCCAGTTGTTATCGTGTGACCTATCCTCATCAAAAGCACACTACATCCGCATATCGTTGACATCCGCATATCGTTGACTTCCTCGGCGATGTCGTTATTACTAACTTCATGTCGCTCTTCACCGTGACTCGGTCCAACATGTATACCCTTTTTTGAAACCCCTTCGAATCAAGTGTGCTTCTATCTGCGCCGAGTTGGTAAACATCTTCAGATTATCGCAATCAATGCATGGACAGTACATATATTTTATCCCCTTTTTCAACATATCCTGCTCGGCGGCTCTTCTAAAAGCAACCACGCCATTAATGTACTCTTGACTCACACGGTTCACACCATACATCCAGCTTGGTCCATCTACGCTACACATGTAACAAAATATATAGTGTCAAATTAGATTAATAAAATCTCTCTCAACCGCTCTCTCTCCATTTCCTTCCCCTCACGTAAACTTTAATATTATTCCAACTACCAAATGAAAATATTATTCTATTCCTTACATCGGATACAAAAGTTTACTCCCATCTGCGACTTTATACACGCGATGCTTAGCATATTCTACCATATCTCGATTGGGTTATAAAGAATGTTACCCTCGTAGCTCACGACGAAAATACCAAATCGATCTATTCCGATTGCTGTCTCCCTCCCTTTCTCCTCTCCTTCTCCCTCCCTTTCTCCTCTCTTTCTCTTCTCCTTCCCTTTCTCCTCTCCTTCTCCCTCCCTTTCTCCTCTCCTTCTCCTCCCCTCTCTCTCGCCAGTGTGCGCAGGGGTTTTTATCCGGTGGCGGCTCAAATGGGAATGGGCGGGGTACTCAAGGTATTTATAGCGAGGATATCGCTGCACGGTTCCAAATATGAATCGCTCGTGATAGGCATATATCACTGCACGGTTTATAAATAAAACCGTCAGTGATATGTCCTGACGGTGATTCTTATGAACCGCTGCGGATACGAAGGATTATCACGCACGGTTTATATACAAAATCGTCGTGACATATCGCGACGGCTCTATTAATAAACCGTCGTGATATGGGGATTATCACAAACGGTTCATAAATAGAATCGTCAGTGATATTTCGCGACGGTTCTTTATATAAACCGCTCGTGATAATCATATATCATGACGGTTACTAGGAAGAACTGCTCGTGATAGACCGCAAAGCAAATCTCCGCTAACAGACCCAACACAGACGGATTCAAATTAACCCGTCTGTGATGGGGTGTCTTCTATAGCCTGTTTTGTAGTAGTGACATGATTGTCGATTCTCTTTCGACTCGAAGCACTACACTTAGTGAGTTAAATGGGAATTCATCAACAACGAGTATGACTTATATTAGCTCCCAAGATCAACGACCAATATACTCATACTCTCATCCAATGTTGATTACATCCATACAACGCATACAACACGAGATCAAAAGACATACTGCATAATAGTCAAAGTCTACAGCTTATTACATGCGGCCGACCGGCCAAATTCAAAGTAAAGTATCAAGTAGCAATGAAGCAAATAAATAAAGCAAAAGACCAAGGTGGTGGTATGCCCATCACCCATCGGCAACCGATGGGGTTAAATGATAGCACACTACTCGTTAGTGTCACCCAAGTCAACACTAACAAGATCGTCGGACTCATAATCTTCCTCACCGAAAAGGCCAAGAAACATCCGGTGAGTACAAGTGTACTGCAAGTCTTACACAAATAAAAATACTTATGCATAAGGGTCATTCAAAGGATGACTCATATTGGTTTAGTTTTTATAAAGAGACGCAACAATTAACATCCTACACATACTAGTTTTCATGTGCCCATTTTAAAATCAGATTTGAAGTAGAAGTAAAGCATGTAGTAAAGCATTTCATAATAAACAATTGAATCATACAAAGACCAAAGTGGCAGCCCACTTTGATGTACTAAACACATGAACATCCCGCTCATGACGAATACCAAGTTCAACCACAATTTTAATTAAAAGTCTAGCAATAGTAACTCCCGAACTCAAGCGGTAGTCCATAACCGTGGACACGGCTATTCGAATAGATTGATACCTGCAGGGGTGTACTACTTACCCACACGACTTGATTAGCCCGTAAGCCTCCGGAGGCCTCTAAATAGCACACTTCCTATGGTATGCCTACGGGTAAATCAAGATACAATCATTTTCAAGAAGAAAGCCCTATTGAGCTAAGTCCCCTTGTGAGATGGTTCCTTGCCTAGTACAAGCATCGATAGCACTTGCTAGGGGGCTCACAAGTTATATTGGACATACCGATGCAATCAAAACAAGTAAAATTGGTGCTCCCTTGCACACTATAAAGGATTACATCGGCTCCTAAGGAACATAGGATTTCACGGTCGCTATGCCCCTTACACCACCAAGGACTTAACATAATAAAACCCTCCCCTACTTAACCATACAGCACCCATATACCGCGTGTGGCAGCACGAGTGTACTTGAATCAACGACGTTACCAAAGTTCGGTCCTCAATTGTCCAGACAAGTCCTTCCACTTACCCAATGCTCGTGCTCAAAGCACTATCACTAACCAACACTTGTCCAGACCAAAAGCTCATTTAAAAATGACAAAGTTTAACTCATAAAGCAGATACGAAGATCTGAACCAAAGTATATAAAGAAGGTTGTGTGTATCCCATAATTGTCGGGTTAGCCCCGGCAATCAAACTACCGTATCTAAACTTGCATGACTAAGCAACCCATATTCAATAATCATTACATCCTATCTTAAGCATGTAGGTACTGGTATAATTCAAGATTAACCTCAAGCATAGGACCTAACTAAACTACACATCACAAAAATATTTACATAATCAAAATAGCATGCAAGCAATTATCATTGCACTAACTTAACCAAAACTGGGATCAAATATGATGCAAAAGAAAGTTCAAATGATGCTTGCCTTGCTGGTACAGTAGCTGCTCACTCTCGGTAGCGTAAGTGTCGATATCAATATGCTCGGGATCTATATAATTATAACATCAAATAAATACCAGAAAACAACTCAAAACCAAAATGCTCAAAATGCATGATTTTTCTACAGTAGTTAGGTCATGATTTTAGATGGATTTAGGTAAAAGAATTATCCCATTTGGAGTTATGAATTGGAAGTTATGCTATTTTGAAATTCAGGTTTTATTAACCCTAAGTTATGCAATTTAATTATTTGACCAAAATTTGTAGAATAGTGGTGGGGTAAAAGATTACATAGGTAAATAGGTAATATTAAGAAAAGTTCAAAACAGTTGAGTTTGCCCTATTTGGAGTTTTTATGATTTAGTTATGTATTTTCAAAGTTATCAGCCTTTTATAGTATAACAATAATGGAGTTAAAGATTATATTCTCCCATTTATAGTTTCTGTGACAGAAGTAATATGGAGACCATTTTTAGAATTAAGTTCACTGAAAATGAAAATTATCAAAAGTGGTCTCACTGTTTTTGGAGTTTCCAATAATTACTTATGCATTTTTGAAGTTATCACTCCTTTTCCTATTGTAACAATAATGGTTTTAATGGATTAAACTCCAATTAATACTCTCCGCTACAGAGACATGTTTGAAACTAATTTTAATATAAAGTTTACTAAAAGTGAAAATTTCTAGAAGTGGTTTCATGTGATTTGGAGTTAAAGTGATTTAGTTATGCATTTTAGAAGTATACATATTTTTCAGTGTGCAAGTAAATGGTTTTCGGATTTTATAAATCATTTGCTACTTTTCTCACCGAGCGCTAACCTAGCCACGGGGAATGACGAGTGGGACCGGGGTCAAAGTTTGACCCAGTCATAATGACTTGGTCTCGGCAGAAGCTAAGCTGAAGGCGTATTCAAGAGAATACGTCTTCTATTCACGAAAACATAATTTGTCCTAACGATACTGGAAATACGGTTTTCCTTAAGAGAATACGTACTCTAAACCCTACACATCCACTTAACCGACAAACAGCCCACATGTCATTCAAACACAACTAACTCTTTTAATTCAAAACTCATTTACTGTTTAAGCGGGGTCCATACGTCAATGACTCACGAGTAAGTTAAGACAACCATTATTACCCAAAGCAATCACTAGCGCTAATCCAAACGAGATCTTTGCTCTTAAATACCTAGCTACAGAGGCTGGTCGGAGGTTCCGACCGTAGGGGAGCTCGCGGAGCCGGCCGCTGCCGAGCTCGCCGGCGGCGAGTCAGCGGCGCCCTAGGCCCAGAGTAAGTTAAAATGGATTGCTAGGGATCGTGGCTACATTCGGGAGGTGATGTCACCGACGGAGGGGCACGGTGGCGCGTCGGCGGCGGAGTTGAGTGGAGGAGGCAGCTCGGGCGTCGACGTCTCGGGCGCGTGAGCCTGATTCAACTCAGGGAGGGCGACTGGATATGAGCTCCGGGGTGGTGCAAAACGGTAGAGGCTCGGCACAGGGCTGATGCTCACTGGCGCCACTCCGGCGACCACGGAGCACAGCGGCGGTTCTCCTACCACGCCGGCGAAACGAAAGGAATGGTGAGGCATTGGAAGGTGTGAGACAATGAGTGTTGGGGTAGGTAGGGAAGCTCACCGAGTCGGACTTGACTCGCGGCTCCGGCGGTGAAGCTTCACGGCGGCGGGGCGGAGCTGGCGATAAACACGGTGGTTCCCGGTGGACGCGCCCGCCGTAGGGGAAAGTGACGCCCACGTTCCCGCTGGCTCAGTGGACGGCGAGGCTCCGGCCCAGCGAGAATGAAGACGACGCCGAGTGAGGAGCATGAAAGAGGGGTCCTTGGCCAGAGAGGAGCGACGGTGGGGGTTCTCTCCTCTCCTCCTTCTCGGTGGAGACAAAGGGAAAGAAGTGGGGTGATGTGAGGGGAAGGATAGTGGCAGAGGGTGTTCATGGGAGGTATGAGGGGCTCAGGCGGTCCTCATGGCGCGATGGCAGTGGCCAAGGTGGGCGGTGGGGTCAGGAGCCCGATCAAGCGGTTGCATGTGCGTTCACAGTGATGAACGGTGAGATCAAGTGAGGGAAGGAAGGTGATGACAGGTGGGCCCGGGAGGTAAGTGGCTCATGAGACTGGGTCGGTGCCGAGCGGGTTGGGTGGAGCCAAGATGGCTCGGTTCGGTCTGAGCCGGGGTCTGGTCCTGCTAGGAATAGGGTTAGGGTTTTTAATAAGTTTGACCACACTGCAACCGATTTGACCGAGGCTTCAAAAATAGAAATAAAATTTCAAAAATCATGAAATAATTCGAGGGCGCTCCTGGGACAGTATAGTACCTACAAAAATTATTGAACCCTACTGTTCATGATATTTTGTGCATAATTTAATTTCAAACTTAATGTTGGTCTTTAAATTGTGTTTGGATTTTCTTAGGGTTTAAACCAGTTCCAAAAATTTGGGAAAAATTATATTAATTCATGATAATTAATATAGTATTAGAATAAATTATTTCCAGAGGAACTTTAGTAGCATTTATCTCAGCTTTTGGTTTGGGGTTCAATTTAAAGTGTGTGTTTCAAGTGTAATTTGAGATTTTCCAAGTACAATATTTAATTAAAAAGTTTCAAAATATGATGCATGCTAATGAGATGCATAATAATCCTATTTATTAGTTTGGGGATGTGACATCGGGAATCCCATTTTTTGAATATTTTTGAACTTTGAAGCCTGTCTATCTTTGTTATTGTTATTTCTATCTAATTTATTTACTGTTTTTGATTATCTGTGATTGTTTATATTGGTTTTAATCAGTGAAAATAGCAGTAAATCATGTAAATACATAGAAAATATGGGATCACGAATCGGAAGTTCGAACAGAATTATGAGAATTTTTGTAACCGTTTTATGCAGATTACTAGCAGTAATCTTATGAATTTTGCATGAATATGAAGATGACTGACATCACGAATCAAGAATTCGAAGAACTGACACAGCATGGTCAGATTTTGAAATTTGTATTAGTCTTTAATTCTGTGGTAATGTAATCACGGATGAGCAGAAGATGGAGAAGACTTTCTACCTTTCACCCGAACGCGGTGTAATCCGCACGCAACTATCGTCAAGACGGCTACATGAAGTATGCCGAATTAATTGACATCATGCAAGTTGCAGAAGCTCAAGATGATGTTATAAGAAAGAACTTCATCTCGCAGCCACCTAGTAGCAATGTTGGCCATGAAGCCACTGATAGCAGCTACAAGGTGATGAAACTTCTCACGAATGAGAGGAGAAAGAAGGGTAAGGTCGTGCGTTACACATTATTGATGCTTTCCAGTCTAAGAAAAAGGGCAAATGATAGCATGAGACACACCTCGCCATTGCAGGCACAGAGGATTTACATCCATTAGTTGCACTTATGAATGTGGACAGCCCAGTAGCAGCCCCCATCATCCCTCCTTTGGACATCGCAGCGGTCGCAGCCGTAGTTTCCCAAGAGGAGAAGATCGCGCATGGAGCCGATTGAGGCAGAAGTTCCTGAATACTTCGCCGATTCGATCTAGTGCACGCATTGCACTCGGATCTTTTATAGAAACTTGCAGTTTGTAATTGAAGCAGAACCTTGAATTATTGGATAATGGTTGCAAGCTCTAGAAGAGCAAAGCATTAAATTCTTATTATGAGTCTTGCAAGGCTTATTTTCCCGTCTTTATAATAGCAAGTTATGTTCTGATATCTGAAGTATTTTATTTATGTGTTGCTTGTTTTCTGCTACATATTAATAAGGTACATTATATTAGAACGCGTGTGGCGTCCTATGGAGGAAGTGTGCTTAGCATGTAGCGGCACAACGAAAACCATCCTAAGAGAAACGAAAATTTTCCAGTCGATCAGCAAGAATGCTGGTAGTCTTACGATAATTGCAGGCAGCGATATTTGTATAATAGGCTCAGGAAGGGCCATAATTATACTCCCAATGGACACAACTTTGGTCATTGAAGAAGACTTGTTGTACCCAGAATCGACTAGAACTCTTAAGGATATTTGCGCTTATCGCTTTCCACGAGATCAAGAAGAGTATGGTATGCAATACTGCCATTACAAAGCGTGAAGAAAGTGAAAAATAGCATTAGAATGTCTTCCTTCATATGAAACTGGGCTATACTACACTAATATTAAGGCACATGCAGCTTATACTGCCTTGAAAACCGTATTTACAAGCTCTGAACTTTTCTATCTCTGGTATGATAGATTATGCCGCCTAGGTTTTAGGATAATGAGAGATATAATTAACAATTCACAGGGACATAATATGAATGTAAAGAATTTACCGAATCAGGAAGATTTTGTATGCCCCGCATGTGCCACCAGGAAATTAATTACTAGACCTTTGCTCTGAAAGCGAAGGATGAAGTCCCTGCATTCCTGGACCGTATCCAGGGAGACATTTGCGGCCCTATACAGCCCCTGTATGTAACACCCCAGTCCAAAAGGGACCCAGAATGCTACTAACTAGACAATCTTAATAAATTTCGGCAGAACCTCCATTGTGAAGTTAATTACACGAAGTTTCCAACATACAGATTAATCAAATATTAACTAAAACTTTCATCCAAAGACATCAAAAGATAATCAAAGACATGCTAAGTATTTAACATAACTAGAGAGATATGAAGTTACACTACTCATCATTATTACATTTAATCCATTGCATGAGACAAAACATAATAATCTTTGCATTTACTAAAATCAATCACGTTCTGAAGATCATTCATCTTTATTTAGCTCGTGTGGCATGTGTGTGACTAGCGTCTACTTTCCCCATGCATGTCGTTCTTGGCTCGGTACCTAAAACAACAATAAAAGCAAGAGTGAGTCCATAGACTCAGCAAGTACATAAAGAAACCATAACATCAGCATCCACGTAAAGGAGATCAACAATAGAACATCTCATATGCAAATGCAATGCTCAAGGATCCTTTATCTTTAACTTTCTGTGTGCATTACACCGGTAATGCAGAGTATGCAACCGTCGCCGCATACCCATGCCTGTGCGCGCACGCACAGGGACCAATTGCCCGTTACTCCGCAAGTAAGGGGGACCTCAAGCCCACACTCCACGAGTGAGGGGATCTCGGGCCCGTCACATTCATGACGGGAATCTCAAAGGGAAACATGCTTGGTCACCGCGTGACCAAGCCACAACATGTTCTCAATATGCATATGCTCATCTCTTATTCATTATCAATCTTATCAAAAGACAACAACATTGTACCACAGTAAAGCATAAGCATAATTTGAGCAATCACCATACTTAAACAATCATCAAGTAAACCATCTTGCTATGCAACCTTATATCAAAAAGCACACAGACATAGCTAATCAATCACACCCATTTAACAAACAATGCACTTGCCTCAACCGTGCGAAGGTGGATGTCGAGGATAAGGTACTGCTCCCGGAGCCAAACCCACACCTGGACATACAATTGAGACATGCTAAGGCTACCATATAAGTCTAATAACAAAACCATAAACACAAAATGAGCACATCGTCCACTAAACGCGACCCCCAACTCTTATTGCTAGCTGTCAGATTTCTTTTCCAGAGAACAGCCCCCTTCGAAAAATCATAACTAAATATACAGAAATCCAAATGGATTGATCTTGGACAATCTGAAAATGTTATTGAATTCCCCTTCTAAACCTAGTTGGTGAGGTTCTCTGATTCGGTCCTTTACTAGCCCTACCAAACCAAACAACAGAGTATCAATTCTCGCGTCGGGTCTCTGGACAGCAACGATGAAATTATCATAACTTTCTCTACGTTCATCCGAATTTCATGATCTTTAGTTTTCCTGAAAGCTGGAAGGATTATCTACATTTTTCATTATGGTGAGCCCCTCTGATTTTTCCTCTAAATACACGCTTAAGTCGAAACACTAAAACCTGTCAGACCAAACACCATTCCACAGCACAGACTCCCTAAGAAAAATCATAACTTTTGCTACAAAGGTCCAAATGATGTGATTCTTGTCGGCAATGAAAGGTAACGAGATAACCTACAACTCTCTAGGAGATCCCAAGTTCTAATTCGGCACTTAACAATTTCTTATTTATTAAACAAGATGACTGCAGATTCTCGTCAGGATTCTGGACAGTAAACACTAAAAATAACATAACTTTTAACTCGAATGTCGGAATCCGGTGTTCTTGGCGGCCACTGAAAGCTAAGAACAATATCCACACTTCTCTAGGAGACGGTATTCCCAAATTATGCTTCTAAGGATGCGAAAATTGCCGCGCACTAAACTGGACAGAAAAGCAATCTAGCAGCAAAATTAAACGATCTGCTAAAAGAAACTGTAAACGCATCTAAAACCAAAAGAACAGCGAAGAAACCTCTTTGTTACCCTTGAAGATCGCAGGAGGAGCTGCCGGGGAGGTGGCTCAACCAAGGAAGAGGGGAGGAGAGGCTGCGCAAGGGAGAGGGGAGGAGGAGGGGCGGCGCAAAAGGGGAGAAGGGGGAAGTGGCGGCCAAGGGGAGGGGTGGAGGCGCCCTAGGGTTTGCCCCCCCATATGGCCGACCACCACCCCCACCAATGGGCTGAATTCAAGTGGGCTTGAAGCCTTGGCCCAGGTTGTCCAACCTTTACAGAAAACCCCCCTCAAACTGCTGCTAATTGTATTATCTAATTGGTCATTTTCCCTCTTTTAATTATTCTCACCAAAGCTAGAAGTGAAATTGATGGATGGGGTACCTGCATACCTTTATGAAATATTGGATTCAGACATTTATATGAAGATACCTGAATGTATCACTGTCCCGAATCAAAACAGAGCAAATAGAAATATGTACAGTGTGAAACTCAGAAAGTTATTGTACGAACTTAAGCAATCAGGCAGAATGTGGTATAATTGCTTGAAGCGACTTTCTATACAAGAAAGGCTACACGAACAATGAGAATAATCTCTGTGTATTTATACGACGATCCTAGAATGGATTTTGTATAATCTCAGTGTATGAAGATGATCTGAATATCATTGGAACCCTGAAAGATATTAAGAAAGCAAGCTCTTACCTGGAGTCGGAGTTCGAAATGAAAGATTTGGGTAAAACAAAATATTGCCTAGGCTTGCAGCTTGAGCATGTCCCTGAAGGAATATTAGTACATCAGTCAACCTACACTCAGAAGGTGTTAGAAAGGTTTGACTTTGAAAAGGCATACCCTTTGAAAGTGCCAATGGTCGGAAGATCTTTGCAGCAAAACAAAAACCTATACAGACCTAAAGAAGAGGAGGAGGAAGTCCTGGGACCGGAATTCCCACACTTAAGTGCAATAGAAGCACTAATGTATTTAGCAAACTGTACTAGAATGGACATTGCATTTGCCGTGAACCTATTAGCAAAGTATATTACAGAACCTACCAAAGACATTGGCAGGAAATAAAGGACATCTTTCGATACCTCCAAGGAAGTAAAGAATTTAGTCTGTTCTACAGAAAGAACCAAGACCTAACTATGAATGGCAATACAGATGACGGGTACCTGTAGGACCCGCATACAGCCAAATCGCAAACAGGCTATGAACTCCTATATGGTGGAACTGCAATTCTATGAAAATCGTTTAAGATATGTTTATATCGACTTCGACGAACCACTTGGAAAGCATAGCACTGTACAAGACCTTACAAGAATGTGTTTGGCTTCAGCGGATGATTCACCACATCCAGTAGTCGTGTGGATTGAATACCGTGCAAACCCCCACTATTTTCTATGAAGATAATGCAGCTTATGTTGCACAAGTGCAGATGGGTTATGTGAAGAATTCTCTCACAAAGCATATCAACCCCAAGTTCTTCTATGCTCATGAATTGCAAAAGATGAACGTAATCAAAGTACTGCATACTAAGTCATGTGAGAATCTTGCAGATTTATTCACTAAGTCACTTCCAGCGTCTAGCTTTGAAAGATGCATACATGAATTGGAATGATGAGACTTAGAGAAGTGCAGAATTCAGGGGGAGAGCCTTCACAAATTCATTATTAAAGCTTGATAATGAAGATCGAGTACCCAAAGAATAAATCCAAGAGATTAAATGAAATTAGGTGGATTGTACTCTTTTTCCCTTGACGAGTTTTCCTGAAGTTTCTTGGCTAAGGTTTTTAATGAGGCAATTCATGCATCATTGTAGAACGTGTATCATGTACTCTTTCTCTAAATTTTTTCCACTGGGTTTTTATGGAGTTTTGACGAGACATGGACATGAATGATGAGTGCCCAAGGGGGAGTGTTAAGAAACTGGGCCCAGGCCGGCAGACCTGCCCAAGGTAGGCTCCTCATCCCAAACCCTAGCAGGGTCGTAGACTATAAATAGGGAGTACTATTCATTGTAAACGATTGATCGATGGATGAAGGAATAAAGAGAAGCAAGAAGTCCCCCTACATCTCTGTGTTCTATCTCTTATTCTGTTCTTGTGTTCATGTATTGTTCTTACGATTTTGAGTTTGTCTACGAGGTAATCGCTCGGACTGGACTCGCCAGCGACGGTTCCTTAACACCGACAATGTCTTTCCTTCACAAGGGTCGCCAGGTGACATGCCAAGGATTAACATCATCTGTTAACTCATTGCACTCTGTCACCGGGTCTTCACCTGATCTAATGTCCAAATTGTTGGAGGAATTTGACGACTTATTTGCAGCACCTCATGGTTTGCCACCGACGCGGTCTCACGATCATCGCATTCGTCTTGTTCCGGGGATGAGTCCCATTGCAGTCTGGCCATACCGATGTCCGCATATTCAAAATAATGAACTTGAAAGGCAATGTGCGGAATTAGCAGTCCGGCCATACCACTATAGTTTGAAATTTCTGCTTGATCCACGCTTGGCAACTATTCAACAACATCATTGGGTTAGTAAGCTCTTTGGGTTTGATTTTCGTGTGGAATATCGACCAGATCGGCAAAACACGGTGGCAAATGCTCTATCAAGGCGTGACTCTGATAACTTGTCACTTTTGACACTTTCCGGTCCTCAATTTACTCTTTTTGATGACATTAAGCGTGAGGGGCTAGTTTCGGCCGAATTGCAAGCGTTGAAGGCTCACATACTAGCTGACACGATAGATTCAAATTGGAATATTGTAGATAATCTCATCATTTTTAAAGGAACAATATACGTTTTGGGCTCTTCACTGTCATTGGGGGCATTTCTTGCCACAGCTCACACAATGGGACATGAGGGGATTCAAAAAATTCTTTATCATTTACATGCTGACTTTCATGTACTACAAGCCCGTAGAGTGGTTCAAGAGTTTGTGCAAGCTTGTCAAGTATGTCAACAAAATAAGAGCAGTCATTTTCATCTAGCAGGGCTTTTACAACCATTGCATGAGAAAGCAAGACTTCATGACGTGTTTCATGTTAAGTCTTTTGAAGCCCTTTGTGGGTGATCCTCCTACTGATCCATTGCCGCTACCACCTGTGCATCATGGTAGGGTGTCTCCCTTTCCGGATAAAGTTCTTCGTGCCCGCCAAGCTCGTGGACTTTGGCAAATTCTTGTCCAATGGCGTGCTCTGCCGGCTACTCAGACTTCTTGGGAAGATTTAGTTCAGTTTCTTCAGAAGTTTCTGTGGATATCATAGGGATATGCGCACGATCTTAGGATGATGAGACAATTGGCAATGGCGTTGCGTGTTTGCGAAAACACGCGTTTTCGGAGAAGTACTTGTGCTGACAGGTCTCAGGCGGTCTGACCGGCCATGGTGGCAGTCAGACCGGTCATGTCTTGGACTGTTTTGCTTGTGAGTGGCTGGCGGTCCGACCGCCGTGGAAGCGTCCGACCGCCGTTAGAGCGATCGGACCGCTATCACGAGCGGTCGACCGCCATGGAAGTGGCTTTGGATTTTGAGGCTGGGCCAAAAATAGAGGGTGTAGGCAAGAGAGTAGGTTCTACTGCTCTTGGTCCCATAATTTTTGGAGCCTCCAGGCAAAAGTTCTATTCGTTTGAGATTTCCAGAGAGCTTGCGGATTTCCAAGTTGGAATTTGGCTAAGTCTTGGACTGTCGGTTAGACCGGCCTTTGGCTGGCGGTCGGACCGGCCGAAGGAGCGGTCAGACCGGCCAAGGGTGGCGGTCTGACCGGTTTTGACTTGTTCGTCGGCCCGTGTGGCGACGATGTGTGTTTGTTAGGTTAAGTTTATGTTTATCAGTGCATATGTGTTGCATGATGCATGTTTTGGCTAACGTGTGTCAAGTTGTGAAGAACTTGTTCCCGAATTCGTGTTTGCTTGTCTATTACTGTGCAGGTGGCTTGCAGGTCTATGACGGTCAACGGCGAGGTGGATCGGGACTAAGCTTGGAGAGCTGAGGTTCAGAACGATCAAGGATGTCGGGTGAGGTCAGAGGACTCAAGAGGGGCGCAGGATGGACATGGATGACCGAACGGGCAGTTTGGTGCGACTGGTTGGATCAAGCGGCGCGGGAGTCGTTGCAAGTGCTCAGTGGTGCCAGTGGGATCCGGACGGAAGAGACTTGACGATGTGAAGCCGTTGATCAACCTACACGTGGCGAAGCAGGCGATTGCTTCACCAGGATTGGACTTGGTCTTTTGGAGAAAGATCGAGACAGGGGTATTTTGGTAATTTCACCAAATACCGCCTTGGTGACTTTTGGCTAAACCGCGGCGCGGGTCGACGCATGGTGAAGCGGTTTAGGTCAATCGAAGATGAAAACGACGCTTTAAAATGCGTGCGTGTGTTAACCCATTGTGTGTTAGGGTCTAATGGGTGTCCTAATGGAATATTCCCTAGAATCTAGCCTCCACTATAAATAGAGGAGGGTGCTGGTCAGCACCTCCTTAACCCTTCAATTGGAAACCCTAGCTTTTGGTGTTAGAGGTTGGAGAGATTAGTGGGAGGTTAGGGTTCTAGAGATGGATTGATTTGAGTGCTCTTGGATAGAGCTTTGTCCTCCATGTGGGAGTGGCTGTAAACATCAATCATCCATCTATCTAATCAATCCAAGGAAAGATATCACAAATTGTATCTCTTTGTGTTCATCCTCTCTATTTGTGATTTTGGGGCTTTCTTTGATCTGGGAGTTTTTACTTGGTTTTTCTTCTTGATCTTGCTTGCTGGAATATGTGGGAACCCATCTAAGGTCATCTTGATCATCATCCACCCACGAGCAAGTTGTTGGATCAAGTTTTCGTTTTTGCCCGGTTTTGGTGAAAGAAAGGATAATTTTCGGGGGTTTTGCTCTTGAGAGCTTTTGGCTTGGTTTCTTCTCTTGATATAGCTTTCTGTGACATGTAGGAACACATCTAGGATCATCTTGATCATCAATCACCCACGAGTAAGTCTCTAGATCAAGTTTTCGTTTTTGCTCGGTTTTGAACCCTCCTTCGGTAAAATGGAAAAAAGGTCAAAACTTTGATGTAGATATACTCAATCGCTGCTTGGAATAGGTTCCTAATATCTTTACGAAGGTGTGTTCCAAATTTGGTCAAGTTTGGCCGAGTAGATCAAAAGTTAGACCGATTTTAGTTTCGGTTTTCGGGCTGATTTTACTATTCATTGAACTAGAGGTCAGACCGCCCATGTATTGAGAGGTCAGACCGATTCCAAAGGTCAGACCGATTTCTGAGAGGTCAGACCGCCCGAGACTTGGTGATTTGAGTCTTTGTAGGTTTTGCCTCGGGGTATTGATTAGATTCAATACAAGTCTTCCACTATGCTTGTTGATTGATCTTCATAGCTTTCATAGCTATTGGAGTAAACATTGTGTTGAATCCGATCGTTGGTGAAAAAGTTGAGCGTGCTCCTATTCACCCCCCTCTAGTCGCCTTTCCGGTCGAACAAGTGGTATCAGAGCCAAGTTTGCTCTTTTGTGATCTTAACCGATCTTTGAGCATGGCGACTAGTGTGCCGACTTGTGAGCGCTTCTTTGCATCTTGTCGTGGTTATTATGCTGTTAATGTCCATCGTGACAAGAGGCTTGAACATACGATATTTATGTGGTCAATTGAGAAGCAATTCACTTGCAATACTTGTGGCTATCCTTTTGGTTTTGATTGTCCAAGTTTCAAGGATGAGTCACGTTTAGAGCCCGAGGAGAAGGAGCCCATTGGCATATGTGCCGTAGCGATTGAGGATGAACGTGATGAAGAGCTTTTCGAGGATGATCATGATGATTCTTCCGAGGACGATCCCCTACTCGAGCTAAGCAAGGTGAGCAAAGAAAAACTCATTGATGGCTTGGTGTCATATGAATATAAATTGCATACTCTTAGGAAGAAAGTAAAATTGCTAGAAAAAGATAAGGGTGATTTGTCTCATGAGCTCTTCAAATTGAAAACCTCCATGAATGCTTATGATTCATTGCTTGTAGACATGGAGAACTTGAAAAACTCTTATGCATGCCTAAAATCTGAAAATGAATTATTGAAATTAAATACTTCTATGCCATGTGATTCTTGTATTGCCTTACATCATGAGCTTGATAATGCTAAGTTAGAAATAGACAATTTTAGATCTATGGCTAGAAATGATTGTGATTCTTGTGTAGGCATGCTTGCTGAATTTGAGAAGTTAAAATTGACTAATTCCATTCACCTTGAGCAATTAGAGAATGCTAGGGCTGAAATTATTGATATTAAAGCTAGCCCTTGTAGCATGTGCTTAGAGTATGAAAAATTGCTTAAGGATGGTTTAGTCTCTTGCAAGAATTGTGCTTGTTTAGAAAGTGAAATTGATGTTTTGAATTGCATACTTAATACAAATGCATCATTAATTTCTTGCACATCTTGCATTTCTTTGAAGAGCGAGATTGAGTCTTTGCGCGATGATATGAGCGCCAAGTCATGTGACTCTTGTATTTGCCTTCAATCCGAGATTGATGTTTTTAAGATTTATCTTGCATCTTTGCATTCGGAGTTGGAGTCTTTTTGTGCTAAACGTGAGTCACTTGATGTTGGTCTTTGTGCCATCGCCTTGAGTAGCTCTTCCTTGGCGAGTGCGACTTCTTGTGACTCTTCTTGTGTTGTCCAAGGGATTTAAAAGACAAAGGTGCTTCTTCTTCAAATGATACTACATCTTCAAAAGAGAAGTATCACTGCACCTTTTGTAAGAAGAATGGACACACTCTTGAGTTTTGCTTTCGCCATTTGAAACATGAGCATCGAGTGCGTCGTCGTGTCTCTAGGAACACACATAGTCTTTCTCATGACATGTGTGAGTCTAGTGCGAATACGAGGACAAGTCATGATGTTAGTTCTTCCAGGACTTCTTCTTTGAGTGACAATGGTGCTTCGTCCTCTTGGACCATGTCTACTAGTAGACCTTTACACCATTGCTCATTTTGTGGGAAGAATGGACATCATGTAGATTTCTGCTTTGGCGTGCAAAACGCTTATGTCGAAGTTCATGCTTCTAAGTCTCCCATGGGCATAGTCTTTCTTATGACATGCACACTAAAGAGCCTAGCACGAAGACTCGATTTGTTGATGGCTTCTTTGACACCTTTTCTAGTGGTGTTGGACAACATCGTGGACTTAGTTTTCATGATTATGGTTTTGTCCCACGAGCTGCCCTGAGGCAGGATTTCCACCGTCCTTCAAGAGGTGGACCTCGTTTTATTCATCGAGGTACACACCCACGGCGAGGATGTGTGAGTTCCTTTAATGCTTTTGTTGGTTCTCATCATGGTGCTTTCAAGCAAGGTCGTCGCCGCTTTTCTAGAGATGGATCTCGTTTCCCTCATCGAGTTGTCCACTCGCGGCGTGCCTCCAAGGTTGATGTTGGATCTTCTTGCATGGACCATCATTCGCGTCATGCTAACTCGCATAATGGTTCGACTGCTTCTGGTGGTGGTGTGTCCAAGGTTTGGGTTCCTAAGCATTTGCTCTCTAACCCTTCGGGATCCAAGGTTTGGACACCTTGCCTTTCTCATGTGTAGGTACCGAGAACGCGGGTTGGAGAACATGGACTTAAGAGGTTCTGGTCTTTTTCTTCATCACATGATTGGGACACTTGATGATTCTCCACCCCAATAATGACCTCCAAGAGGCATGTGCTTTCATGATCGACGTCTACACTTGTTTGGTGAGCTATCTTATATCTTCATGCATTTACCTTCATGATTATTCAATCTTGGCATGTTGTGCTTGTTTTGTGCTCACTTGTATCATATTGGCATGTGTTATTCTTTTGATATCTTTTATCATGCCTTTGCTAGTACCTTGCTTATGTATCCATGAACTAGATTGTATCATATTGGTATATAAGTTTGGTTTTGTCAACATGAGCTTGTGCTGTTTTGTACATTTGTTATATTGCTCATGATTAATTCTTGCTTATGTATCCATGTATTAGACTGTTGTTCTTTATTTCCATGGATGTATAAGCTTGGATTTGTCTTCACGAGCCTGTGTTGTTTTGTACATGATTAATCTTGCTCGTGTTGATTTTTGCTATATGTATCCACATTCTTACTTGATTCCATGTTAGCATACCTTGATCATGATTTGTTCTCTAACATGCTTATGCTTACATGGTTATTATGCCGTATTGTTAATTGTGGATATACGAGCTTTGCCATAGCTTCACTAGCATGCTTTACCTTTGACTAGATATATGTTGTGTGATATGCTATGTGCTTGCTTGCTTGCTCCTATGCCTTATTGTGGATTAAGGATAGTTTGAGCTTCGTCATATCTTGGATAGCATGTGCTGCAATTGATTTGTCTATCTTTATGCTCATGTACTGAATTGTTGATTATATGCTTTAATGAGCTTTGGATCATTTGCTGCTATCCCTGCTAGTCATGTGTCTTGGTACTGTTTTCCTAGATAATGTCTCACTAACCCAGTACCAAGGCATAGACTTTTTCTGTCTCTGTGGTGTAGTCTTTCAGTTGAGAAGAAGGACATGTGGTCCAACAAGTGGTCAAAGACTCTAGCTGTTGGTTCTTCTTCATTTGTACATTCAATGCTGGCTATCACTTCTTGGAGATGAAGGAATTTGAGATGAGGATGATGGGTGACCGCAACTACTTTCTGGAGCTTCAAGGAATGGATCTTCATCCATCATGACTACATCTCACTGCCAAGCAGTGCGACTTAGGTTCGAGCTTCTATACCCTACTTTTATGTTTGGTATCCCAAGTCTATCTTGCATAGCATTTGGGCTTGTTGAGTTCAGGGTAGATAGGAGGCTCTGTTCTAGCACGTTTCTTTTCTAGGCACTCTTCTTATCCCATGTTTTTCTATGATGCACTCTTCTCACAGCCTAGGTTGAGCTTGTTTCCCAATCACTAGTCCTTAGCAGGTTTTTGAGTTGCCTGTAGGTCTTTTTAGTGTTGGTGTTTCGCTCCCTAGCTTTTCGAGTTGCTTTCCCTAGAGATCGTGTGATGTTTGAAGTCTTTGTGCTATCTTGTGGAGTTTTTGGCACTTTTGGCATATCTCCCCTCAAAGCTTTTTGACCAAACAAGGTTTGCCACCTTGAGAAGCAAGTTAGGGATAATTTATCCCTATGGGTTGGTTTGAGGGGGAGTTGGTTCTTTTCTGAACCTTCCTTGTTCATCTGAACTTTCTTTGTTCATGTGAACGTTTTGTGGATCTTTTCTGATACCTTCTTCAAGTGGTATTTTCTTCGGATCCTTTTCGGTATTTTTAGGCTTTTAAGTCTTTTGTGTATCTCATTGTATCATATTGCATATAAATGAAAAATCCAAAAAGATGCATTGTAATATAAGCTTTACTGTTTCTGTCTTTTTAAATTGATGAAACTTTGCTTATTACCCTGTTGAGCTTTAGTATTTCAATTCTTGCTCAATACCGTGTCTAGTTCTTTGACTTGCTAGAATTATCATGCTTTCACATGTGCAGCAATGTCTTTGCTAACTGAGCTAGAACTATTAAACAACTTGAACTAAAAATTGTAATTTGTGGATCTTTTAGCTAGTTGCTCAACTAGTGATCTTTTTGTGACATTGGCCCTGTCAAAATTGCTTTGTTAGCTCTTGAATCTAGAATTGAACATTTATGGAGCTTTTTGTTCTTTTAAGAATCTATAATTGCTCTATGAATCAATGAAAAATGATCTCGTTTGTGCGAAAGAACTGATCTCACCAATTCTTTCTCATGAGACTGCTTGCCATTGTACTAGGCATGAATTCAGGGGGAGTTTTGGATGACCTAGACCACTCTTTTAAGCTTTTGTTGCTTGGGATGGTCGCGGCAAGGCTTGAGATCTAGCACATGGTTAAGAAAACAAATTGTGAAAATTGGTTGAAGATTGGGAAGAGTTTGTGGATGGCTCCTAGTCCAGGATCTTCTTCACCAAGATAGACCTTTACTCAACTTCAATATTTATTGAAAATGAAATCTGTTGAGAAATTTGAGCTTTTGAGACAATTTGAGCTAAATAATTCAATTCAGGACTTTTTTGTCTCTAAGATGGTCTTTGCTAGCTTCTGGATCTCACAATGACATTCTGACATGGCCATTATCACTTCAGGATACCTGTTGTTGAACTTGCTAATTTTGAAGCGTTGCTTAATTTAATCCAACAACATGTGATATTTTGAGCTCTCTAGCTTAGCTTTGCTATACATGTCTTAATATGATATTGCTAGCTTTGTCAGGCTTATTGTGTCTTGAGGAATGGTAGAAATGCTAGCCTTTTCAATTGAGTAATCCCCAAAGCTTCTTTTTACTAAAAAAATTGAAAAATCAAAACAAAATTGAAGCCACCCCATTGCACTTCATGCATGCTCTTTCTTTTGCTTCTTCCGTATTGTTGCACTTGTTATCTCTGGATGAGAGGAAGGGATGATTCCTTGATGAATCCATTGTCAAAGGGGGAGAAGTTTTGGCAAAAATATGAAAAAGAGATTTCAGGTTAAGGGGAGAAGTTCAGGATGTTATGGGGAGAAGTTTTGTAAAGGGGAGAAGAAATGACTTCTCATTGTCAAAGGGGGAGCTTTAGTTTTTTGGAGAAATTGGATCAATTCAAAATTTTGAAAATTTCTCTTGTAAATTGATGATCATAGTGAGGGGGAGTATTGAAATTGCATTCTTTTTATCTTAGTGTCTTTTCTGAACTTGAATTGCAATTCTTGAAGACTCACAATGATCAAAGGTCAAATAGAACAATTGTTCTTTCATATGGACCTTAAGTGAGATTTTTGTCGATTCTCTAGATTTTGAAGCTTTCATGCTTTCTTTTGCCTTATCTCACTTGCCTGTGCTATTTTGAAGCTATCTTGGTCTTTTCCATTGCTTTCTCTTGCATTTGGACCAAGTTGTGCCTTTGTGCGAAAACTGCGAGTATTTTCGTTTTCAAACCTCCTTATTACATTTTTTGGATAATTGCCAATGTGTTCATCAAGGGGGAGATTGTGGATATCATAGGGATATGCGCACGATCTTAGGATGATGAGACAATTGGCAATGGCGTTGAGTGTTTGCGAAAACACGCGTTTTCGGAGAAGTACTTGTGCTGACAGGTCTCAGCCGGTCTGACCGGCCATGGTGGCGGTCAGACCGGTCCTGTCTCGGACTGTTTTGCTTGTGAGTGGCTGGCGGTCCGACCGGCCAGGGAAGCGGTCCGACCGGCCAGTGTGGCGGTCTGACCGGCTACCGCTGAGCGGTCAGACCGGCCATGGAAGTGGCTTTGGATTTTGAGGCTGGGCCAAAAATAGAGGGTGTAGGCAAGAGAGGAGGTTCTACTGCTCTTGGTCCCATAATTTTTGGAGCCTCCAGGCAAAAGTTCTATTCGTTTGAGATTTCCAGAGAGCTTGCAGATTTCCAAGTTGGAATTTGGCTAAGTCTTGGACTGGCGGTTAGACCGGCCTTTGGCTGGCGGTCGGACCGGCCGGAGGAGCGGTTAGACCGGCCAAGGGTGGCGGTCTGACCGGTTTTGACTTGTTCGTCAGCCCGTGTGGCGAAGATGTGTGTTTGTTAGGTCAAGTTCATGTTTATTAGTGCATATGTGTTGCATGATGCATGTTTTGGCTAACTGGGTCAAGTTGTGAAGAACTTGTTCCCGAATTCGTGTTTGCTTGTCTATTACTGTGCAGGTGGCTTGCAGGTCTATGACGGTCAATGGCGAGGTGGATCGGGACTAAGCTTGGAGAGCTGAGGTTCAGAATGATCAAGGATGCCGGGTGAGGTCAGAGGACTCAAGAGGGGCGCAGGATGGACATGGATGACCGAACGGGCAGTTTGGTGCGACTGGTTGGATCAAGCGGCGCAGGAGCCGTTGCAAGTGCTCAGTGGTGCCGGTGGGATCCGGACGGAAGAGACTTGACGACGTGAAGCCGTTGATCAACCTACACGTGGCGAAGCAGGCGATTGCTTCACCAGGATTGGACTTGGTCTTTTGGAGAAAGATCGAGACAGGGGTATTTTGGTAATTTCACCAAATACCGCCTTGGTGACTTTTGGCTAAACCGCGGCGCGGGTCGACTTATGGTGAAGCGGTTTAGGTCAATCGAAGATGAAGACGGCGCTTTAAAATGCGTGCGTGTGTTAACCCATTGTGTGTTAGGGTCTAATGGGTGTGCTAATGGAATATTCCCTAGAATCTAGCCTCCACTATAAATAGAGGAGGGTGCTGGTCAGCACCTCCTTAACCCTTCAATTGGAAACCATAGCTTTTGGTGTTAGGGGTTGGAGAGATTAGTGGGAGGTTAGGGTTCTAGAGATGGATTGATTTGAGTGCTCTTGGATAGAGCTTTGTCCTCTATGTGGGAGTGGCTGTAAACATCAATCATCCATCTATCTAATCAATCCAAGGAAAGATATCACAAATTGTATCTCTTTGTGTTCATCCTCTCTATTTGTGATTTTGGGGCTTTCTTTGATCCGAGAGTTTTTACTTGGTTTTTCTTCTTGATCTTGCTTGCTGGGATATGTGGGAACCCATCTAAGGTCATCTTGATCATCATCCACCCACGAGCAAGTTGTTGGATCAAGTTTTCGTTTTTGCCCGGTTTTGGTGAAAGAAAGGGTGATTTTCGGGGGTTTTACTCTTGAGAGCTTTTGGCTTGGTTTCTTCTCTTGATATAGCTTGCTGTGACATGTAGGAACACATCTAGGATCATCTTGATCATCAATCACCCACGAGTAAGTCTCTAGATCAAATTTTCGTTTTTGCTCGGTTTTGAACCCTCCTTCGGTAAAATGGAAAAAGGTCAAAACTTTGATGTAGATCTACTCAATCGCTGCTTGGAATAGGTTCCTAATATCCTTAGGAAGGTGTGTTCCAAATTTGGTCAAGTTTGGCCGAGTAGATCAAAAGTTAGACCGATTTTAGTTTCGGTTTTCGGGCTGATTTTACTATTCATTGAACTAGAGGTCAGACCGCCTATGTATTGAGAGGTCAGACCGATTCCAAAGGTCAGACCGATTTCTGAGAGGTCAGACCGCCCGAGACTTGGTGATTTGAGTTTTTGTAGGTTTTGCCTCAGGGTATTGATTAGATTCAATACAAGTCTTCCACTGTACTTGTTGATTGATTTTCATAGTTTTCACAGCTATTGGAGTAAACATTGTGTTGAATCCGATCGTTGGTGAAAAAATTGAGCGTACTCCTATTCACCCCCCTCTAGTCGCCTTTCCGGTCCAACAGTTTCCTTCTTTCCAGCTCAAGGACGAGCTATTTGTCGAGGAGGGGAGAGATGTTATGTGGGGCATTACGTATACACGGCGTAGATCAAAGGGGGCAGACTGCTGGACATGACTCAGCAGTTGGACAGGATGCGGCAAGCAAAGAAACCGAATAAGATAATGATTCGGATGTTGAGTCCTAGAGATAAGTTAATGTTTAAAGTTAGTAAGTCTTTAATTGAGTCAGAGTCGAATACGAGTTGTATTAGGAAGTTATGTTTTAGTCTGTAACTCCAGCCTCTATTTAAAGAGGATTGGCACCATGTTAAAGAAGTAAGAAAGATCTATTTTTTTTTTTTTTTGACGTTAAAGATAGAGAAATCTCTACCTTGTGATCATTATATTAAAAATGGTTGTCAAGCAATACAAAGCACATGAGAAAGAGAGAGAGAGAGAGAGAGGAAAGAAAAAAGAAGAAATAAAAACTGTACAAAGTAAGAAAGATCTATAGCCTCAACCCAGATTTCTGTCTTTTCTACCCTGATGTTCTGACGCCCGTCTTCTGCGTCTTTCTGCTATCGCTGCAACGGAAGCCTTCGGCCCAAACCAGGGCACTGCCGATCAACCGACAATTGCTCACGAGTACAATCTGCGGTCTCGCTCCCGAGCCCGTGACAGTCTAGTCGTGCAGGACTTGTTAGAATTGTTGTCTACTTCTTTGAATTTCCCCTTTTGTTCTCTGAACATACAGTGTTGAACTTACACAGTTATATCCAAATGTCCTGGATTTACCTTTATATGGAACTCGTTTAAAGACAGTCAGAATTGTCCTAACTCATAAGAAACCATAACATGGAGCGAAATGCCTGATATCTAGTCCTAAAGGTAAATAGATGCGTAATCAAGCTGTACAACAAGGGGTGGCAAAGCTATCGAGTTGAAACAATTTGTCCAGGATGTAAAGGAAACATTAGCTACTGGAGATGTTAGGTTAATTGTGGCTGCTAAACTTCAGATAACCAGTTCAATCCAGGATTTGTAATAGCTGGTGGTCCTAATCAGCTGGGATTTCAAGTTGTTGCTCTTCGGAGTTAAAGGGGATAAACTTTTTCAGTCTTCTGGTAAGATAATCTAAATTTGTAATTTTGTTCTTCTACTCATTGGTAGGTTTGTAATATAACTTTGCAACCTCTTTTCTATTATTATCTAATTAGACTCATACAGTAGGTTACTAAGTTACATCAGAAACCATCTGGGCTTTGGAACAAAGACACATACCGTGGGGGAAAAACTAAACAAGACCACAATGTTGTCAATGGAAAACAACAAAATTTCAGTGTCCATGGCTTCTCCAAGGACTACAAACAATGCCACTCAGCTATACTTGTGTCGATCAAGTACGAACGGATCTGCTATATTAAATTAAATCGAAGCTTGCACATAGAAACCCCTGTTCATTCGCTAGACCTTAGTATCACCGGGCACATCGAGCAGAATCTTTTGCTACCATTTACTCACCCTCAACTGCAGGAATGCCGGTAAAGAAAGGGCAGTGGACCTTGACCTCAGAGAACTCAGAGAAGGATATAATCGTAGCATCGTAGGCCATTGCGTGGATACTGGAGACCTCAACAGACTTTCGCCGTGCTATACAAGTTGAAACTCATTCCTTCTCAATCAAAGTACAAAGACCTCAACAGAGACTTTCGCCGTGCTATACAAGTTGAAACTCATTCCTTCTCAATCAATGTACGAAGGCCTCAACAGAGACTTTCGCCGTGCTATACAAGTTGAAACTCATTCCTTCTCAATCAAAGTTGGGGAAAAACTAAACAAGACCACAATGTAGTCAATGGAAAACAGCAAAATTTCAGTGTCCATGGCTTCTCCAAGGACCACAAACAATGCGACTCAACTATACATGTGTCAATCAAGTACGAACGGATCTGCTGAATTACATTAAATCGAAGCTTGCACATAGAAACCCCTGTTCATTCGCTAGACCTTAGTATCACCGGACACATCAAGCAGAATCTTTTGCTACCATTTACTTACCCTCAACTGCAGGAATGCCCGTGAAGAAAGGGCAGTGGACCTTGACCTCAGAGAAGGACATTGCCTGTTTAGCACCACAAACTGCATAAATACCACATAAGTGCATCACTCCTTCAACATCTCCCAAACAAACACCAAGCTGCTGCATTCCTCCATATAAGCCGAGCACAATCACTCCATATCTCCTAGACACCAACATAATGGTCGCAGTCCCATATCTAGCCCTTTTTTTTTCATTACTCCTTGTTGTGCTATGTTCTTCTGCATCGCCGCAAATGATATTGAGCACCGGTACATCCTTGTCAGTAGAAGAGCATGACAAAAGTCACAAAACCTTCCTCATCTCACCAGACCATACATTCTCTTGCGGTTTCTATGAAGTTGGCAAAAATGCCTTCTACTTTTCCATCTGGTTCACCAATACGATTGATAGTACTGTCATCTGGACTGCAAACCTTGGCGTTCCGGTGAATGGTCATGGCTCCAAGATATATTTTAACCACGATGGTAACTTAGTCCTCCGTGATGTCAATGGTTCCATTGTGTGGGACAGTAAGATGAGCCTTGGCAAGGGCTCAACAGTTCATCTCCTTGAAACCGGCAACCTTGTTATCAAAGGCTCAAGAAATGATATCATGTGGGAAAGCTTTAATTCACCCACTGACACTTTGCTTCCTTTGCAGCCCCTTACCAAAAACATGAAGTTGGTATCAAGCTACTATACCCTGTACTACGATAATGACAATGTCCTGCGGCTCATGTATGATGGCCCGGAGGTCTCAAGCATCTATTGGCCCAATCCAAATAACACCGTATTCAAAAATGGGCGGACTAGCTACAATAGCTCCAGGATTGCAGTCCTTGACAAAATAGGCCGTTTCCTATCAAGTGATGGGCTAAACATCCTGGCTTCAGATTCTGGTACTAGCATTTGGAGAAGGCTAAAAATCACCCAAGATGGCAACCTCATAATGTACAGCTTAAATGCATCTAGTGGGAGCTGGACAATCACATGGCAAGCCATACGAATAATCTGTAGAGTACATGGGTTATGCGGAAAGAATGGAATTTGTGAGCGTTTGCCCAGCCTTCATTGTTCTTGTCCTCCTGGTTATCAGATGACTGATCCACAGAATTGGAACGAAGGCTGCCAACCAATGTTCAGCAACAACGTCAGCCAAACTACGGAGCAAGATAAGTTTGTCAAGTTACATCATACTGACTTTTATGGCTTCGAAATGGGTAACAATAAGTCTGTCTCATTACAAAATTGCAAGAAACTTTGTTTGCAAATGAGTCCATGCCTTGGCTTTTCATATAAGTTGAGTGGAGAGGGTCTATGTTACCCCCAAAAGCCTGCTCTTCACTGGTCGTAGGAATCCCTCCTTCCTTGTAAGCTTCTATCTTAGAATACCCAGAAATGCCAACCTCTCTGCAATCTCAGCCCCCAAACAGACTAGCCTCACCTGCAAGCCTAATAATTCAGGGGCTGTACTTGGGCCCGCATATGGATTTCAGAAAGGCAACACAAATTGGTCCTGCTATTACGCATTTGCTGCATTATTGGGTGGTCTAGAGCTGTTCTTTGTTTTAGCAGCATGCTTATTTCTTCATAACAAGCAAAATATTCCGAAGACAGTGGTGGATGGGTACAACCTGATCAGAAACCAGTTCAAGAGGTTCACATACCGAGAGTTGAAGGAAGCAACAGGAAATTTTAAGGAAGAGATTGGAAGGGGTGGTTCAGGAATTGTTTACAGAGGTGTACTTGACAGCAAGAAAGTTGTCGCCGTGAAGAAGCTCACAAATGTGACACAAGGCGATGAGGAATTTTGGGGGGAAATGACTGTGATTGCGAGGATCAACCATATCAATTTGCTCAGGATTTGGGGTTTTGTTCAGAAGGCAAACATAAACTATTGGTATATGAGTTTGCGGAGAATGAATCACTTGACAAGCACCTCTTCGGAAGCAATAGCAGTGAAAAATCACTCGAATGGAGCCAAAGGTTCAAGATTGCCTTGGGAACGGCGAGGGGCTTGGCATACCTCCACCACGAGTGCCTTGAGTGGGTTGTCCACTGTGATGTAAAGCCTGAAAACATTCTCTTGACCCGAGACTTCGAAGTCAAGATAGCAGATTTTGGTTTAGCAAAGTTGTCCAAAAGAGATTGTTCTGGCTTCCGGTTCTCTCGTATGAGAGGAACAACAGGCTACATGGCTCCTGAATGGGCATCAAACTTGCCGATCACAGCAAAGGTTGACGTCTACAGCTATGGAATTGTGCTTCTTGAGATTGTGATTGGAACTAGGATTTCGAGTCAGACAACACATGATGGTGAGCAGTTGGAATTGAGGCAGATTGTGCAGGCACTCAAACAGGTCGTAGCTAGTGGAGATCCTACATGTATAGTGGACACTAAGCTACATGGTCAGTTCAATCCTCTGCAAGTAATGGAAATGGTGAAAATATCCTTATCATGCATGGAAGAAAGGAGCAAGAGGCCAACAATGGATGCAATTGTCACGGCGCTTATGGCTTGTGATGAGTACGATATACAGCCTATGAATGCATGATTACTTTAAGCCTGTTGGAATAGGATTTTTTTTATTTCCATATATGTCTTTTGTATTTTCTTATCTTTATATAGCATATTCCTTTGTAATATCCTCTTGTACTCTCTATATATATTGCTCATTGAGCCTCATTAATATACATACAATATTCATAACATGATACCAGAGCTAGAGCACTAATCTAGCTCTTTCCGTTGCCACATCCGTTGTCGTCGTTGCTCGGGCCGCTGCCGCCATCCGCACGGGCCACCACTGCTATTGCTGTCGTTGCTCGGGCCGTCGCTGCCCGAAGCTGATGTCGTCCCACTACCGCCGGCCGGCCGCCGCCAGCCGCCGCGGCGAAGCTTCCTCAAGAACGCCGCTCTCAGCGTCGTCGTCCTGCCCGCCGCCGCCGCCCGACTCGCCGCCTAGCAAGGGAAACACCGCCCGTCGTCGCCGTCGGTCAGGCCGCCGCCGTCGCCGCCAGCAGGGGAACCCTAGCTTCTCCTGGCGTGCTCCTCCTGAAGGGATACGGGTAGGCTACGATAGCTGGCAATTTAAAAATTCTATCATGTAAACTAGGAAGCTATACAAGCAAGAGATCATAGATCGTTACCACCAGATACGCAGTGCAGCGAAAGAAGAGTTGGAGCAGACCGATCCAACAAAGAGCGCGTCGGTGAAGTGGCCGTAGTCGATCGACTTCTCCAGCAACCTCTACAGTTCCTTGTGAAGATCGTGGATCGTCCTGAAGCGCAACAGTAACCGCAATAGCGCCTCTACGGTATCCACACATCCAGGGAAGGAACACCGAACGCCGGTGTGCTAGCACCAAGTCGCACGGCGGGGCTCTCTCGAGAAGATGGTGGCTAGGGTTTCGGTGGAGCAACTCAAGTCACGACTTTCGTGTCTCTCGTATCTCACACGTATATCATTTGTCTCCCGATAGCCTCAAGCATCTCCTTATATAGTACCCATGACGGATCCTATCCGAACACGTTTTGTTCCAACCCGTTAAGTGTGTGACCCATTAGGTTTATACGTAGTCGGTTGTGACTCAGAAATCTTTTCCGACCACGAGTCGTTAGTGGTTCCTAGCTAGACATAATGATTCCTAAATACACACAAATTATATCGGACGGACCTTAATACAATATGATCTACGACCAGGTCCTCATCACTTATGACCAGGTCCTATCTCTATACGAACTGTTCGTATTTGGTCACGATCAGTTCGTAACTCTTTATGACTAGGTTTCGACCACTCTGTGATAACGTTCGACTAGTCCACGATCAGCTCGTATCTCCATACAACCAGTCCGTAACTGATCAAACTAAGCGACCTACTCGTGTATTATTCCTTTGCCTCACGATATCTGGTTTGAACTCCAGGTGAGATATTATGTCATCCATGGAATGTTCAATACTTTCTCGATCGAGTTGTCAGGTAACCTTATGTGGTCGAACTCTTCGACCACCAGTGGTATGGCCATGCACTTTCTTTATTCGACCACTTTGTGGGGCCTACATATATCTCTCCTGTTATGTTAGAAGGGGCAAATCCCATATCCGACCAGTCACATCCCTCCGCATGTTTCATAGTATACCCGAAAGCTACCTTTATAACTACCCAGTTATGAGTAGCGTTTGGCAACTCCTAAGAGTGCTATTACACATGTAGGGAACCATGTTGATCTCAGGTCTAAGGATTATACATCATCATTGCTTGAGACCAACTAATGACACATGGAATCATAACAATCTTAATAGTATCTCAAGGTGGGTCTACCCAACCCTATGTTCTCTAACATGTGTTCACATTATTGATTCGATATCCCTATATCCATGACCGGTGAGACATAGTCATTAATCAATATATGTGCTTGTTGATAGAGTCACTAGTGTTCCGACTAGTGACATACGACCAGGGATGCATTTAGAATAATATCATCATAAGTTAAAAGAACTTCAGCAACAAGTCACATACTCGTTAATCTTTATAACTGATGATTCATTCAAGAAACAGAATAACACTTATTGAATTACTCATAAACATAAATGTCATACAATCATCTCTATGATTGCCTCTAAGGCATATCACCAACACCTCCTTCGTAGGTCTTTTAGCTAGCCGAATCAGGTCGGTTTAGTGTGAGCCAGCCTGGCCCGCAAAAAAGGCAGAGGCCGCCACTGCTACTGACGTTGTTGATGAGGTCTTTTAGTATGCCATAGACAATCTTGGTCGCCGCTACTGCTAACACTGCTGATGAGGCCTTTTAATATGCCATAGACGCTTTTGAGCACTAGTGTGTTGATGAGGCCTGTGTTCGAGCCATCCTAGTGGTTAGCGTTGACGACTCCATCCAGCCAGACATTGTTGGTCAGATCTGGGAGTACTTGCGCGAGAGCTACGAGCAGAGCAGCGATGCTTAGTTCTTTTCACTTCAGCGTGAGTTGAGACGCTTCGCTAGGACTCCTCTATCGACAACTTTTTTCGAGCCTTGGCTAGTCTCTGGCGCCAGTTGGCTTCTTCGCTCTACCAGGAGTTTCATAAGGTGCAGAAGACGGATCGTGATTGCCTTCGTCTTTATGACTTCGTCTGCCGTCTTCGCCCAAAGTTTGAGCCTATTAGGGCTCAACTACTGAGCCGCTCACCACGATTAACAGTCACCAAGGCTCTTTTGACGCTTTGTGCAGAGGAGCTTTGACGCAGGTTAGCAGCACAGTTTGTTCTGGCTATGCTTGCTACCGCTTCTCCTTCAACTACAGTCCCTCCTCAGGTGTCTGTTTCTGCTCCTGTTTTGCACCAACTAGGGTTTAGTACAATTATTGCAAGAACTTTGGGCATGACTACCAGAGTTGTGCGGTGCAAAAAAAAGCGAAACAAGGCATGTGGGGGTAGACGATCCAAGGAGGGCAGGGAAGCCCTTCCTCGATGGGAGGAGTATCAGGACCTTCTCAGCGAGGTGACTCTATTCCACAGCTATGCCAGCTATACTTCAGCAGCTCTCTCATAGCTCAGCGGGTTCTGCCAGTCTAGCACAGATATCTCTTCCAGGTACTTCTTGGGTTCTGGATTTTGGTGCCTCTTTCCACATGACACCAGACTCCATATCTCCCACTTTAGTAGGACCTCCTATTTTTTCTATCTCTGTTTAGGCAGTTGATGGTACTCCTCTGTTTGTCGGCTGTTAGGGCACTCTTTTGTCCACTGATTTTTTTGTTCCATCTGTTTTCCATGTTCCCCAACTTACCATGTAGCTTCTCTTGGTGGGTCAGCTCACCGATCTTGGCTGTAGGGTTGGTTTTGACTCTCACACCTGTTTTGTCTAGGATCGACAGACAGGGACGGTACTTAGGACTGGCCGACGCCGTAGGGATCATCAGGGTCTCTACATCCTTGATCGCCTCCACCTTTTGTCCACTTCAGTTGCTCCTACCATATCTACATCTACCTCCACCGCCACTGCTGCCACCACCTCTAGAGTTTTTGCCCAGTAGCATCACCGTTTATGTCACTTGTGTGGGTCCTGTCTTTCTTCATTAGTTCTTCAAGGTGTTCTTGGACATGTTACTGTTGGCACGACCATATTTTGTCAGGGTTGTAAGCTAGGCAAGCAGCTACAACTTCCTTATCATTCTAGTGAGTCCATCTCTTCTCGTCCTTTTGACTTAGTTCATTCAGATGTATGGGGACCTGCGCCTATTATCTCTAAAGGTGGGGATAAGTTTTATGTGATCTTTATTGATGATTATTCTCGTTTTACATGGCTTTTGCCTATGTCTAATCATGGTCAGTTTCTTGCGATCTATCGTAGCTTTGCAACGATGGTTCGTACTCAGTTTAATTCTTTCATACGTACTTTTCGCTGTGATTCTACTAGCGAGTACTGTTCTTGATGGGAACGGGGTCCCGATCTTCCAACAGGTTCTGGATATGTTCGATTTGGTGGAGGCGCGACACAAATCGACTCGGCTTTCGAACAACACGTTCCGAACCCCGCAATCGCAGCACCACGTCTCCTCAAGTTATCAACCGTGCGCAGCCGGGTTGACCTCACCAAGAAGGCTAATCCTCGCCTGCGAATCGAAGAACACAAGCAAGAACAAGGAAGAACACAACGGAATTGCGATGTATTGTTTTAGCACTCGAAAGTTGGGGTCTCACAAACCGATGAACGATTTAAACTGTTCAAGACAGAATTAATCTAGCAAAACCCCACCCTAATGGTGGGGTGGCGGCTGGATATAGAGGACCGAGGCGTGCAAAACCCTGGACGCGCCCTAATGGGCTCCAACACGATACAAAGTCAACACCAAAAGACGGTGACGCAAAGACTCGACAGCATTCGAATGCCCACTTGTTTCGACAATTCCCATTGACTCGAAGGAATTTTGATATGGGACTGAGCCATTGGAAAGGTCGTCTTCTCAGCTTTCCATACATATGTGGAACGTCCAAAACGGAGCCGGATGCGATCTAGGCGTCCGCTTTAGTGCGGCTCGTCCTCGACTCGAATTGGATTCGAAGTCGGCTTGAGTTGGGCCTCCAACATGATTCGACCGCCCTTGCTGGACTTGTGCGCCTCGTAGCCCTTCTCCAAGTACTTCCAGGTCCTCTCCATGGTTCCTAATCATAATTAAATCATTAGGTAGCAATCGATTCTCAAATGAACAAAAAGAAGTACTTAGGAACGAGCTCACCTGTAAATTCAATTGTCGGGCGCGAGCTCTAGTGATTGGTCCTTGAATGTCAAGTGGAGGATTGTTGTGTGTATCCGAAGAAGTGATGTCCTCATCAGTTCTAGCACTTTTAGATTGTTTTTTTTCTAAACAGGGCACTCTTTATCAGTCTTCTTGTCCCGGTGCCCATGCTCAAAATGGGGTTGTCGAGCGCAAATATCGTCATCTGATTGAGACTGCCCGCACTCTTCTCCTTGCCTCTCATGTTCCACCACAGTTCTGGGCTGAGACTGTTTCTACGGCTGCATATCTCATCAATATGCAATCTTTCACCACACTTAAGGATGTTAGTTGTGAGGACCCCGATTTATTTGACTTGTAATGCTTAGCCTTCCATTGACCTTAGCATCACAAATCAAATAAACCAAGCCTCGAGATATGTATACTTCCCAGAAATACAGTATACACACCCCGTTACAAAATCATGCATCAATTCCATACATCACAATATAACAAGTCTAGCAAAAGACGTACAATAGATAAAATTATTACAAAAGAGAGGCCAACCGGCTAAGAACTAAAAGAACAGCGGAAGCGAAATGCCATAAGATGGCTAAGACAAAAGCCAACCGGTTGCCACACACCCACAAGGCAAACCGACCGGGCCGCCAAGCTAGTCGTCAAACCCGAAGCACATCTCACAAAAGGGAAGCCCTTGGGGCTCACCTTCTTCCTCTGCAACAAAAACATTAAGCAAGGCAACTGAGTACAAAAATCATTTTTGTACTGCAAGACCGACGTGTAAGGGTAATGAACTATAATTAACTACATGCAAGCTTTATTTAAGTGGAGGGGCTCGACTTACTTTTAGCATAAAGCAAGTTTTCATTTGCAATAATGTAATAGATTCAAAGCAATTTGACAAACTGTTTGTAATTGTTGAAATAACAGCGATACAATAATAATAACAACAATAAAGACAACCTGGAAGTGACTAACCCATTAGTCACCACAACAATAGTATGAATATCCATTCATACCAACCCATCAAGTTTTAATTAAATGTTGTAGTCTAGTTCTCACGGGCGTATCCGAGCGTGTCCATAACCTAGGACGAGGCTATTCAATAGTTTTAACCTTGCAGGGGTGTACCAGTGTACCCACACTTCAGACCGCCTTTAAGCCACAAAAGCACACTTCCGAAGGTATGCTAGCACGGCTAAGTCCTACGAGACGCTTTCCAATATTGTGTATTAACTACGAGCCGCTCGTATGGGTAGAAACCCACACGCTTACATTGCAAGCCGAAAGACAACCAGCCATCATGGGGGAAGCCTTTCGGACACTGCAATGCTCCCAGCACCATCCCTCCTGCGACTCCCTGCGACCCGAAGCCAATACACGCCAAAGTACTAAGTCAAGAGAGGTCCCATACCCTCTAGTGTGGTTAGCACGCAAAATGCTCAGTACGGTGGCGCAAGTAACTCGGTCCTTAATGACCCGGGCACCATTCCAGTCACACCCAGAAGCACACCAACATACCATTGTGTCCAAGTCTAAATTATTTTGTTTTTAGTTTTAGTTTTCACAAGTAAACATGGCACAAGGCTAAAATCATAAGTGATAATATATTTTATGTGATCAAGGCTATCGACTAGGTCGATAACCGCCCAATTCTACCGGTAACTAAGCATTGCTAAGCATCATATCGTAAAGACAAATAAAAGGCCCTAAATCATTCACCGGGCTCTAATTCACCAGTGAGGATAATATTCCTAAGGTAGTGGCAGGGGTGAACAATTTAAGGGAAACAATGCAATAGGATTAGCTACCTCTATTCGACAAAATTAATCATTGACACAAAAGTATGCATACATACAAGTAAAACAAAGTATTAGATTTTAAAAGTAATGGGATGGAGTGGATATGATCAAACTGCTTGCCTTGTTGTAGATCACTTTCTTGCTGCAGAGGATTCACTCACGTAAACAATAATTCCTTCGGAACCTAACGCGAAAAGGCGATAATCAAATAAGAACAAGAACTCCAAATAAAACTCAACAGCAAAAGTTCTCCAAATACAATGAACTTCATACAGCAGCAAGATTATGATTTTAGACAATTTTAGAAACAAGAATTTCTTCATTTAGACTTAGTATGCAAAAGTTATGGCTAAAACAATTTTTCTCAGCCTGACTAATTCCAGATTAATTCCTATCTGTTACTGTTCATGGAGAAAATTTCTAGAATGGTCTAGAACCTAAAATTTTTATGGTACGTAGGTTAAGACATTCTAAGAACAACAAAATTGAGTTAGCACAATTTCGAGTTAAAATGAATTAGTTATGATTTTCCTAAGTTGTAAATCTAGTGCATTACTAATTTCAGTGGCAAAACCCACTAAAAGACCTATTCTACCCTGAAGCACATTACTAGAGGATTTTAACAAAGTTTAGTTTGCTCAGTTTGGAATTACAGAGAAAAGGTTATGCATTTCATAAAGTTTTAAGAGTTTCTAAACAACATTTTATAATGAAACAAGTTAATACAGCTTATATCATTTTCTGCTACAGAAAAGTGCCTAAGTTCATTCTCAGATTAAATTTTATTTTATTACAGAGCTAGTGCAATTGGAATCATTCAAAAAGGAGTTAAAATGACCAACTTATGCACTTAAGAAATTTGAAGCTACAAAATACTAGAAATCTGGAGCTCTCGGGAGGTCCAAAGGCAACTGGAGAACACGAGGAGGTCGTGGCCGTTAAGATTGGATCTAACGGTCCCGACGAGATGGACGCACAGTGCACGCGAGAGGAGCTCCTCGTGCACCTAGAAGGTCGTGACCGTTAGATCGAGATATGGCGGTCCCGAGCACTAGGGGAGGTCCTAGAACTTCAAAACCCACGGAGGAGGTGTGGACGGTCAGGATTTCTCGGGGGAGGTCCCGACGGTCTAGATCTCCAGGGGGAGGTCCTACGGCTTAAGTCCACTGAGGAGGTCCCGACGGCTAAGATCTCTCGGGGGAGATCTTAACGGTCACGATCAAGCGAAGGAGGTCTGAACGGTGAGATCTAAAGAAGGGGAGGCCTTGACGGCTAAGATTTACCGAGGAGGTCTTAACAGCCAAGATCTCTACCGACAGATCTAAAGCGCTGAGGAGGTCTAGGCCGTTAGATGGAGATCTAACGATCCAGAGCTACAGGGAGGTCCTTAAGTGAAGGATTTAATCGGAGGAGGTCGGAACGGTCAAGATCTATTAGGGGAGGTCTTGAACGATCCAGATCAACTCGAGGGAGGTCCGATGCGGCGGGGTTTTAGCGAGTGGAGATCTGGACAGCTCAGATGGAACTGGGAGGTCCTGGACGGTCCAGATCGAGGTGGGGGAGGTCTGGACGGCTAAGATCTCCACGGGGAGGTCGTCAACGGTCCAGATCTGACCGAGGGAGGTCCTGTGACTTAGCTGCTCCGAACACAGGACCAGTGGGAGGTCTTGAGGTGGTCTTTGCAAAAATGACCAGGGAGGTCTTTTTGCAAAGAGGACCCCGAAGGTGGTCCTGAGGTGGTCTTTGCAAAAATGACCGGGGGATGTCTTTTTGCAAAGAGGACCCCGAGGGTGGTCCTGACGGTCTAGATTAGACCTTGGGAGGTCCTAAACGGCGGAGGTCAAAATAGGAGGTCGTGGGGGGGGGGGTGGTCCGAGCGGGGACTAAGGACACGACAACAGGAGGTCCAGGCACCACGTGCAAGTGGCGGTGGCGCTTAGGCGGTAATTCGGCCGGACACCATAACTCATCGGTCGAACCATTAATGACGCGTGGGAGACGCCGCGGGGTTTTAAAGATTTGGGCCCATGCGACAGAGGCTCACGGGGGCGGTTTTAAGACACGAACAGATCCCTAATGATTGAAAATCATTGGACATTAATGGTGTCCGAGAATTCGACGACAACGGAGCTCCGCCGCAAATTCGAGAGACTTCAACCGGTTGCCGGCGATCCCGCACGCGCGCGCCAACTAATACTGAGAATGGATTCGCAATAGCGATAGGAACCATGGTGGCAACCTCGCCGTGGTGAGGGTTTCAACGTCGGCTAGCGGAAAAAGCGAAAAGAGGTCTAGATATCGCAACTTGAAAACAAACAAGGCTTCGGGGTGGTCTAAAGGAATGGCTTCCCAGACATCTATGGACTAATAAGAATCTACCTGGATGGAGGGAAGCCTTGAAAGTTAGCCGGAGCAGCTGGTCCTCGGAGGAGCTCGCCGGACTTGAAGAAGAAGGCTGGAAAATGGCACCCTGAGTAAAATGAGTGGCACCCAAGTATCAAAAGAGCTTCAATAAGGTTCACAGAAGCTACTGGAGCAATTAATTTGAAAATTGGCCACTCACCTGAGCTGAGGAAGAAGATGCCCAAATTCAGCCGAATTTGAACAAACCCAAAATTGGACAATTCCTGAGAATCAAATCCAAAATTAAGTGAGGGGATATGTTCAAGATAGCAAGGAGATACTAATGGTGTAAAGAAACGTGAAGGAGAACCACTGGAACACCAGGAACACCAATGGAGCTCCACGGGTCAACAATGGTGGATTGTCGGTTTTGAGGTGTTAAGCTTCAAAATTGAAAATGGAGCTCAATGGTAGTGTAAAGAGATACCAGGAGGTGTGTTAGGTGCTTATAAAGCTTTGAAAGCATTAGGGTTTGGACAAAGAGCTTTTCGGGAGACAATGCGCAAGGCACAAGGCACGGCCGAAAGTGAAAAAGGTAGTAGATGGTAGGATAGGGCATGGCATGGCCGAAAGCACCTCTCACAACTCCCAAGTGTCGGCTAGGGCGGCTGTAGGGAGCATGAAATGACATAGCCATGCCCTAGCTACTGTTCACACGTGACCTGAGGTTGAAGATGACACAAAATGCACTTGGGCAATTTTGGGCCGTTGGATTGGTCGTGGACGGCTGAGATCGCCCTAGCCTTTTAGGTTTTAAATATCAATGGAGGGGATGGGGAACCCTAGGATCAGAAACGAATGCCTGAGATTAGATGCGCCCTTCGGGTGACCCGATCAGCACACTTATTTTAGACCGTTAGATTTCGATTCAAGGGCTCATATTGATGGGCTTTTCTCGATGCCCCGAACAGCCCAATCATTTAAGGCCGTTAGATCAAGATCTAACGGTTGAAAATGTTTGCGGTTTATAATGAGACCTGCTGCGGTTTAGTTGGCTCAACCAAGTCGATTGACTCGAGCCCGAGTCTGACTCGAACCCGAGTAACAGTACAAACCAAATTTGGTTTTTCAAAACAGAACAGAGACCTTTGAAGATTTATTTGATGTAGCAAAATAACTCCAAAATTTCTAAAAATTTTACAGGAGCTTGCTGACTCAAAGATTGACCTTGTGTAAAATTTTTAGAGGTTTTTATGCAGTGCATTTTTCTCCAAAAATTCGGCAAGGTTCTGATTTAGGGTTTGACTACCCTCTAATAATATTCAAATAATTTCTAAAAATTGTGAAATTTTTCGGAGGGGTCACAACCCATCCTTAGAACTTAGGAAAAATATTTTCAGAGGATGATCACAATGTTTGACATGATTTTATTTTTGGAAGATCAAAATTTGGATTAAAAGGACTTGTGACTTTGTATTTCCATAATTCCTTGTACAAGAATTGTTTGGTACAACAGGAAATACATGATGTACGAAAAAGTTTTAATTTCTACTCATTTTCTTACATTTGAAACACAAGTCTAATATTGGGATGTTACATCAGTCCTATAGAGTGCCTCTACTCTCGAGCCCCCAGTACACTCACCTTCATGTTTTTGGTTGTACTTATTTTGTTCTGTCGTAGTCTCGTGAGCGTACCAAACTATCGGCTTAGTCAGTTGAGTGTGTGTTTCTTGGTTATAGTTCTGAGCATAAGGGTTATCGCTGCTATGATCCTTCTACTCGACGGATCAGGATCTCATGAGACGTTGTCTTTGACGAATCTTGACCTTTCTTCTATCAAGATTCGGCTCCTTATCCTATTTCCACCGTTGGGATGATTTCATGATTGTCTCTTTCTAACTCCTTACCTATTTCTCTACTATCCCAGTCTTCCCTTGGTCTGTCTCCAGTGGTTTCTTCTGTACCTCCGCCTCCCATGCTGCCTCCTGCAGCACCACCTCTTGTTCCTGCAGCATCACCATCTCGTTTCTCTGGTATTCACTACTCCAGCGCCCTCGCTGCTCACCGCCTATTCTCCTGGGATCTTGCCATCACCTATATGATTGGTTGGACAGTTTTATTCCTTTTAAATCTTATCGATTTGCCTCATCACTATTGTTCAACATTACTACTCTACAGCAGTAAAGCTCCTAAGAATGATATTCCATCGAAAATTTCCCTATGGGCTGCACCCTTGTTTAGATTCTTTCCACCTTTCATCATAACAGAGGTATTGCATTACTTGCACATTTGAGTCTTACTAATATTTTATTTATATAATTTGTTCTCTAAAGATCTGCAAACTTTTTGGTTCAGTTGCTCCTGCACCATGAATCTAGTAACTCAGCGTAGTTGTCCTAGTTTTGCACTTTATAAAACTTATTTCTTTGTCAGAATCTACCATACGCAATTATTGATGCCACACTTTTATTTCTCAGATTGATACAGAGCATCTCTTAGCTCATTTAGTATAGGCATAAATGGAAGAGCGAATAGTCGGCTTATTTACAATCTGTGCTTTACAACCAGTCTTTTTCGTAATTCAGTTCTTTATAAATCCTAATTGTTTTGCTTCATTCTCAGAAAATGTCAAAAACATGTAACATCCCAATTTTCAGGGCTTTTTGAAAATTTTCAAAAATAAAAATAACAATTTGGTTTTGTTGAATTTCTAAAGCTTAACTTGAAATTTTGGAAGTTAAAAGCAATTTAATGTGAATTAATCAAACTTTAACTAATTCGCTTTGGTTTGTCTTGAGTTTATTGGAATTCTCCGTACTCGAATCCCGCTTCTCTGCTCGCTCTGTTTTCGTTGCTCCCCTTCGTGGCTTCCCCTCAGACCTCTTGGCCACGACCTCTCTCTTGGTCATGACCTCCCTCTTGGCCACGACCACCCTTTCGATTGGACCACCCTCTCTGTTTCAACTAGCCCCGCCGTCAGCCCCTGCTCACCTTCTCTCTCCTCCCTCATTTTCCTCTTGTGACGTGTGCATTTAATGCCATCGTCTCCATAGCGACGTGCATATTTAATGTCGTTGTCTCCACAGCGACGTGCGCATTAAATCCCGTTGCCTCCGTCGAGCCCTGCCGCGCTGCCGCGAATTTCGCCACTCCATCTGGTCGCTCAGTTCCCCTGTCCGCTATAAATAGAGCACCTGGGAGCCTTGCCCTCCTCTTGTTCTTTCCCCAGCTCGCCCTCTCTAGCTCTGGTTGTTACGGTTTTCCTGAAGCCCTGAGCTCGTAATCAGCCGCCATGCACCTCCTCCCGGTTCTCGCTGTACTAGTGCAGCCCCTCTTCCACCCGCATCTTTTGGTAACCCAGAGCTCCCTGAAGCAATCCCCCCACCTTGTTTTAGTTTTGTTTCACAGGAGCTACCGTTTTCCCTTCCCCCTCCTGTCCCGGCTGACCCATTCACCGCCGGCCTCCTTCACCCTCGGCTGTGAGCTTCCTCGCCGCTATTTCTCTATCCACCGACCCCCTCCAGCCCCTCTCTCTTGAACTTGGTGAGTTCCTCGTACCCTACCTTCTCTTATTCTTTTGGTCAACTTCCCGTGCCCTGTTCTCCTTCTTTCTTCTTTCGACCACGTCAAGCAGTCAAATCCCTCGTTCTTCTTACGACCACATTGAGTAGTCGTATCCTTCTCGTATCCTCCCTACGACCATGTTGAGTAGTCATATCCTCCTTCCGACCAGTCGAGCCCTCTCGACCAGGTAGTCGAGCCTCCTTCCGACCACCTATATTCAAGCCTAATTCCGACCTTGTGATTTCAGATCTTCCGAGAGCTCGTTCTCCTTCGTTCAAGCTTCGATTCGAGTGATTCAAATCTCCAACTTCTTCTAAATTCAGTACCTTTCTTTTGGCTCTAGTTTGGTAGTTTTTTTGGAGTTTTTTTGGATTGGTTTTATTTAATTTATTTTCGCATGTATAGATTCCGGTGTTTCCGAAGAGTTCTTGGACCCAACGACCTCGTCCGAAGCATCCCAACTCTTCAACGAAGGCAAATCATAGACCTTTGATCATATCATACCCAGTTTACAAAATTATATTGTTTTATATCAATATGCATGGCTAGTTGTATAAAAATAGTTTGGAAATAGCTAAATACCTACTCGACAGTATGACTCTTTGAATAATTGTGATTGACATGTTGATATGTACCCTTGGACACCGTAGGTTGGTTAATCTTAGTTGGACATTATTGCAATACTAACATGGGTGCGTGTTATTCTTTGTCCTGCTTTAGTTATATGATGCCTCTCGATCACATTGATTCAATGATGTTAAATTTGACTAAGTGATTATGAAATTGTGGCATGTGTTGCCGCTAATATTAAAATTTATTTTGCCATGGCAAGGGTTGCCTTTTGGTCGGGTTGAACCAAAAATGATTTCATACTCACGCGAATGATCGTGTAGTAAAGGGGTGCAGGAAGCATATTGGGATGAGGATGTTTCGCCTGAGTAGTCTCTAAAGACTTAACTTTGTGCGCTATTGATCTGAGCCATAGCATGCAACCACAAGTCCATTTATGGGGTGAACTTGACCAACTAATTAGTAATATTTTGAGTCATTTCTGTTTGGGTTAATCCACGGCGCAAGAAGGGGCCTGTGTGGTAAAATCTTAGCGAGCGCGGCGCAAGAGGGGGCTTATATGGCGAAACCTTAGCGAACGTGGCGCAAGAGGGGGCCTGTGTGGTGAATCCTTAGCGAGCAGAACCGAGTCAAAACAGAGCTTTGTAACAGCCTTGTGATAGTCTCTCTTGTTGTATAATGTGCGGTTTTAGCAAATAATCATAATTAAATCTAGCATAATTATGAGACAAAACAACATAGTACCGGCATATCTTAAATGGCCACAAAAACATGTACCCATGAAAATCTTTCAAGCCATCTAAAGACAATACTATGCTTATCATAAATATCAGAAGTTCATCATGAACCAGCATAAAGCTCAAATTCTTGAACAAAATATGTGCTCTCGGAGACTAGTTGCAAAAGACAATATCTTGGCTATCACAACCCTTATGACAAAATTAATCATCAATTGAATATGACTAGCATGATTAGGCCTTGAGCTCAATATTACAACTTGCTATTCAAATCAAACGATTCAAGCAAACTTAATCAACTTAACCTATCTTTGGACCACGGGAGTAGAGAACAACAATATTCTTCAAAGCAAAAGATAATCCAGAGACTTACGGACTTCACAGATAATGAAAGAATGCACCGAATTGATACAGAACCGCAAGAAGAATTGATTGATAGAGCTACAGGAAAAGCAAGTATAACAAGTTGAAATAAATTTGCTTAAAGTTATAGGAATCGACAAGACAATCCACAATTCAAGGCCTAATCAGATATCAATTCACATTCAATTTCATTTTCTTTGTCAATTCATCACCGAGAAGATCAATAACCACCAATATCTCTTTTACAATATCCTCGAGCTAGTCACAATGATTAACAATAATCACGGATCAAGAGACCTCGGACAAAGACATACATATATGTAAAGAGATACTCGAAATTGTGATAAAGAAATACTCACAATCCGATGGTATTCAAAACCACCAAGAAGATAACCGACAAGGCACGCTGAGAAGCGCTGTCCCAGAAAACCTAGCGCCCCACTGTGGCACGGTGAAGAACGAAGTCAACGGAGATACAATGCCGAACTCCACCCATAGGTCACACCAAGGGTGAAGATGAGGAGGCAGGAAGTATGCTGCACAAGACCACCACCAGATGCTTCGGCCAAAAGCACCAAGAGAGCACGAGATCACCACAGATAAAAGGGAACCCAACCGAATCAATCAAGTCTCACTGAAATCAACTAGGAGCTATCCGAGTCCAAAGACAACACAGCTAATGGCCAACCGGCGGCGCACAAGCCAAATCCAGATCAAAACTGAATCGGATCACCGTAGGTACTAAAGACCAGACTCACTTGATTTTTCAGCACAATCCAAAAAGAAAGGAGCTTCCACTTTAGAAGGAGGAGGGAGAGCCCAAGACGGCGCACGATGCCAATGGCCAGCGGAAAAAATGCCATCCACCATGCCTGTTTCCCTGCTCGAGATGGGGAAAATCCCATCTGAGAAGGTGCGCTGGTTGAGACTGGGTCTCAACCTTATCACCTCCCTCACTCCCAATGACAAGAGGGCCCCAACATCCTTTTCCTTTTCCCATTTCTGTTTATCAAATGAGAAATACCCAAAAGACCCTCAGAAATATAAAAATCCCCACCAATTTATCAGTTGATAAAAGGTGCTCAAAGCCTTGTTTAATATAAAGCTGTTCGACGATGGGTACCTTGTGGGTTTAAACCCAAAGCCTAGCAAGAAGGACTACGAATCTGCACATACAAAGGAGGACTACGCCTTGATCCAATGCCTTGTTGTGAGAATTTTCGCCCAAGTTACATTCTGTACTGGGCGGCTTGCCCTTTTCCCTCTCGGGTTGGGACGTTACGGTCATGTCCCCGTATCTAGCTCATGAGTACTTAAGAAAGTATACCCTTATCTTTATTTGATAGCGACCTCACGATCATACTCAAGTAGGTGAATTCTTCAGAGAATCCTGTAGGACGATTCCTGATACCATATAGGTCTTGAATTCATTAAGAGCTATTGCTCAACCTTCCATACAGAAAGAGCACTGCAGCTAATGGGACCCTTTAGATGTTCTCTATAAACCCACACAGTTTGTTGTCCTAGAGCCTAGTTCACGGGATCTCCGATCTCCTAGGATAGGTTACCACCAATGTGAGCCTTTACATGGGTATAAGCCCCATTCCCTTTGATGCCGCAAGGATGGCCTTCCACGCCAAACCTTTTGTGAAAGGATCTGCCAAGTTCCTTTCAGACTGGATGTATTCTACAGTAATAACACCCGTCTCTCTGGCATGCCTTACCGACTTAAGTCGCCTTTTAATATGTTTTGAGGTCTTCATATTGTCCTTCCTACTCTTAGCCTTAACCAGAACGGTTTGGTTATTGCAATAGGTTAAAACGACTGGAATTGGCTTTTCCAGCACATGTAGGTCAGAAAGGAGCTCTCTAATCCATTCTGCCTCTACAGCCGCTGAGTCTAGGGCTACCTGCTCAGCCTCCATGGTGGACCGAGTAAGGATAGTCTGTTTAGAAGACTTCCACGAAACGGCTCCACCTGCTAGAGTAAACACATAGCCACTCGTAGCCTTCATGTCATATGAATCACTGATCCAGTTAGAGTCACTAAATCCTTCCAAGACTGTCGGATGGCCAGAATAATGTATTCCCAAGTTAGAGGTCCCCTTTAGGTACCTAAGTACCCTCTCTAGTGCTATCCAATGATCATCTCCTGGATTGAACGTATAACGACTCAATCTGCTTACAACATATGAGATGTTAGGCCTCGTTGCACTAGTTAAATACATTAAGGATCCTATAATTTGAGAATATTTAAGCTGGTCTTTTCCATGTCCAGTATTTTTATGAAGCTTAGCATTTGGATCATAGGGTGTGGCAGCTGCTTTACAGACCATGAATCCAAATCTGGATAGGACCTTGTCCACATAATGGGATTGTGAAAGAGTAATCCCATTCTCACCCTTAATAAGCTTAATGTTTAAAATAACATCAACTAAACCCAGATCTTTCATATCAAATTCTGGGAGAGGAAAGACTTTGTTTTATTGATTGCATCTATGTTGGTCCCAAAAAGTAATATGTCATCTACGTAAAGACATAGAATGATACCTTCGCCCCCATTAAACCGATAGTAGACACATTTATTGGCTTCATTCACACAAAAGCCGACCAAAGTCATTGCTTCGGAGCTTGCTTTAGACCATATAAGGATTTAATCAAATGACATACTTTTCTCTCTTGCCCTTCTACCACAAAACCATCAAGCTGATGCATATAAATCTCCTCATCCAACTCTCCATTTAGAAAAGCGGTCTTTACATCCATTTGATGTACTTGGAGTTTATACGCGGCAGCTAGTGCTAAAAGCACTCGAATTGTGGGTAAATGAGCCACAGGAGAGTATGTATCAAAATAGTCTTCACCTTCCTTTTGCGTGAAACCCTTAGCCACTAAACGGGCCTTGTACTTTTCAATAGTACCATCAGGTCTACGCTTTCTTTTAAAGATCCATTTGCAACCAACTGGCTTGAATCCACATGGGAGGTCCGTAACCTCCCACGTTCCGTTAGCTATGATGGAATCCATCTCGCTCTGATCGCTTCCTTCCGATAATCCACATCCGGGGATGCGTATGCCTCTGAAAGGGTTCGTAGTTCATCATCCACGACATAGGTGACACGATCATCGCCTAAAGACTTTTCACCCTCCGCCTCTTACTCCTCCTCAACTCCACTGCGAGCGGTGTTATCCACCCTAGGAAGAATAGAGTGTTCATTTGAACCAATAGGATCAATAACTTCATTTGGTCTCATAGAAAACACATGCTCAAAGAATGTCGCATCACGAGATTCCATCACTACATTCGTAGCGATATCACTTACCTCGGATTTGACCACTAAAAATCTATAAGCCATGCTATTAGAAGCATACCCTAGAAAAACACAATCAACGGTCTTTGGACCAAGCTTTCTTTTCTTCGGTAACAGCACATGCACTTTTGCAAGGCATCCCCAAGTTCGAAGAAAGGACAAGTTAGGTTTTCTCCTTCCATCCTTCATAAGGTGTTTCCTCCTGATTGCGAGGTGGCACCCTATTTAGGACATAATTAGTTGTGATAACTGCTTCACCCCACTAATAGTTCAACATACCCGAACTTTGTAACATGGCATTAACCAGGTCACATAGAGTTCGGTTCTTCCTTTCGGCTATTCCATTCGATTGGGGTGAGTATGGTGGAGTAACTTCATGAATTATTCCACTTTCTTCACAAAATTGAGAGAAATCATAAGAGACGTATTCACCGCCTTGGTTCGATCTTAACCGTTTGATTTTCCTTTCTAGTTGATTTTCAACTTCGACTTTAAAGATTTTAAAGTGTTCTAGTGCTTTATCTTTCGACTTAAGTAAGTAGATATAGCAATACTTAGTCGAATCATCTATGAGAGTTAAGAAATACCTTTTTCCACCTTTAGTTAATATTTCATTCATCTCACAAAGATCAGAATGGATTAGCTCAAGTGGAGAGTTGCTTCGCCCTTCAATGTTGTGAAAAGGTTTTCGGGGTTGGTTAGCTTGCACACACACTTCGCACTTTGAACCCTTCTCATAATTATAGCTGGGAATTAAATCCATTTTGCTTAACCGCATAATAGCTTCAAAGTTAACATGACATAAACGTGAATGCCAAACATCATGTAATTTATTTCAATGGGAAACATTAAAAATGTTTACATTATTCGAATCAAGAATAGATAAGTGGAACATGGCTCCGCTATCATAGCTTTTGCCCACAAAAGTACTAAATTTGGTCAACACGACCTTATTAGACTAAAAAACAAGCTTTATTCCTTGCCTACAAAGCATCGACCCGCTAATGAGATTGCGAGTCATTGCAGGCACATACAGTACATCTCTCAGAATGAGTGTTTTGCCTGAAGTAAGCTTCAAGCAAACCTGTCCAATCCCACGTACTGTAGCAGTGGCTCCGTTCCCCATTAGGACGGATCCACCACCTTCACCCTGAAAAGTAGAGAAACATGATCGATCAGCACATATGTGTCTGGTAGCACCTGTATCAATCCACCAATCAATCAATGGACTTGCCATAAAGGCCTTAGGTACATACCCTTCAGAACTGGTATTATCCAGAATGACATTCACCTCGGCCTTTCGGCCCTTATGTTGAGCTGGAGAAGGACCCTTGCCTTTACGATTGCGGCAATGGTTGGCTTTATGGCCAGCCACTCCGCACACAAAGCAAACAATGTCCTCTTTCTTCTTCTTCTTCATAGTCTTTCCTTGAAGCTTGATTTTGGGTTGATTCTTGAATTTCTGAATCCCAGAGCCTCCAGCACTCTTGACCTCCACTAGATGAGCTTGGACTTGAGCCTTACCTCTGCTGTCACCGGCTCTTGCCCGCTCTTCAACATTGATAGCTACTGACAGCTCATTGAGTGTCAAGCGCTCCTTTATATGTTGTCGGGCGGTCACAAAGTCACGCCACGAGGGCGGTAACTTAGCCAAAATGACATTAACTTGAAAACTCTCAGGTAGGAGACAGTCGTACTGATTAAGATCACGTACATGGAGTTGAAGCTCATGGAGCTGCTCCATCACCGACCGTTCCTCTACCATCTTGTAGTTCAAGTATGCAGCAGTAATAAAGGACTCGTTACCATTATCCCCTTCAGAATACTTCTCATCTAATTCGTCCCAGAGTTGTTTGGCATTAGTGAAAGTGACATACACGTCGAACAGCCGGTTGGATAAGACTGCTAACAACCTAGCTAGGGCTGAATTGTTCGCATCCTTCCACCGCGTCATCTCAGCGGTTTCCAAAGGGAACATCGGAGGATTTGAAACGACCCATAAAAGACTAAGGTCGGTCAGCCATAATTTGGTTTTAGCTTGCCAACGCTTAAAGTTAGCACCGTCAAAAACTTCCGGCTTTACGACATCTCACGATGAAGCCATTTCTTCAAATGTAGGTTTTCTGGATTGTTGTATAATGTGCGGTTTTAGCAAATAATCATAATTAAATCTAGCATAATTATGAGACAAAACAACATAGTACCAGCATATCTTAAATGGCCACAAAAACATGTACCCATGAAAATCTTTCAAGCCATCTAAAGACAATACCATGCTTATCATAAATATCAGAAGTTCACCATGAACCAGCATAAAGCTCAAATTCTTGAACAAAATATGTGCTCTCAGAAGACTAGTTGCAAAAGACAATATCTTGGCTATCACAACCCTTATGACAAAATTAATCATCAATTTAATATGACTAGCACAGATTAGGCCTTGAGCTCAATATTACAACTTGCTATTCAAATCAAACAGATTCGAGCAAACTTAATCAACTTAACCTATGCTGGACCACAGGAGTAGAGAACAACAATATTCTTCAAAGCAAAAGATAATCCAGAGACTTACAGACTTCACAGATAACAGAAAGAATGCACTGAATTGATACAGAACCGCAAGAAGAATTGATTGATAGAGATACAGGAACAGCAAGTATAACAGGTTGAAATAAATTTGCTTAAAGTTATAGGAATCAGCAAGACAATCCACAATTCAAGGCCTAATCTGTATATCAATTCACATTCAATTTCATTTTCTTTGTCAATTCATCACCGAGCAGATCAATAACCCACCAATATCTCTTTTACAATATCCCTCAGAGCTAGTCACAATGATTAACAATAATCACAGATCAAGAGACCTCAGACCAGCACATACATATATGTAAAGAGATACTCAGTAATTGTGATAAAGAAATACTCACAATCCGATGGTATTCAAAACCACCAAGAAGATAACCGACAAGGCACACTGAGAAGCGCTGTCCCAGAAAACCTAGCGCCCCACCGTGGCACGGTGAAGAACGAAGTCAACGGAGATACAATGCCGAACTCCACCCACAGGTCACACCAAGGGTGAAGATGAGGAGGCAGGAAGTATGCCGCACAAGACCACCACCAGATGCTTCGGCCAAAAGCACCAAGAGAGCACGAGATCACCACAGGTCAGAGGGAACCCAAATGAATCAATCAAGTCTCACTGAAATCAACTAGGAGTTATCCGAGTCCAAAGACAACACAGCAAAACCCCAAAATTCCTCACGGCACAATCTTGGAGGGATAGTGCAAGGGAGAAATAGGAGTATGCAATGTTGAAAAGGAATCAAACCTCACTGCCTGCAGATCCTAGACCAACCGACGACGCACAAGCCAAATCCAGATCAAAACTCAATCAAATCACCGTAGGTACTAAGGACCAGACTCACTTGATTTTTCAGCACAATCCAAAAAGAAAGGAGCTGCCACTTTAGAAGGAGGAGCGAGAGCGCAAGCCGGCGCACGATGCCAACGGCCAGCGAAAAAAATGCCGTCCACCATGCCTGTTTCCCTGCTCGAGATGGGGAAAATCCCATCTGAGAAGGTGAGCTAGTTGAGACTGGGTCTCAACCTTATCACCTCCCTCACTCCCAATGACAAGAGGGCCCCAACATCCTTTTCCTTTTCCCATTTCTGTTTATCAAATGAGAAATACCGAAAGGACCCTCAGAAATATAACATCTCTTTGATTCACATGTCTAAGGAAACATGTGTTATATCAAGCGATTATCTCTTATGGGTTAAGCTGTATAACCTCTGCAGAGTGTAAAAACTATTTGAATAGCCGTATCCCTGGTTATGAACAATGCCTAGTGAATTCACATGAGGGGTAGATTTTCTCAAAATTGTTGTCTTGGGTGTTCACGAGTGGTCTGGGAAGTGAACAGGGTGTTCACGAGTGATTTCAAAGAAACTTGGTTACGTATGTACTAATCTTTCAACCTGTGCTTTGCAATCTACTTATTGTATTTCCAGTCAATACTGCTTTCTGCAAATTAACCATAAAGCCATTCTTGTCAAGCCCTGCATGAATATTATTTGCATACATCTTCCCACAGCTTGCTGAGTACATTCAAGGTACTCACGGCTTTATGCCCTCTATTTGATCAGCCGAGGAGGGAGAACCAGGGAACTAAGAATTTTATGAAGAAGAGTATTTCAACGACCTTGTGAGCTAGTTCACGTCCTCCGCTCGATTGCCTGTGGGCATGTCAGATGGTTTCCATAAGATGTTTTGTTTTTTTTGGCTTGTAACCTCTTGGTGTTGAGCCCTGCGTGGCAACTCTGTAAAAACCTTGACCATAAGGTCTTTTGCTACTATTAATATTAATTTGTCTGCTTCATCTTTAGTTTGTTGTATGGATATGATTTCATCTTTGTTGCGACTGTGTGAGCTAGTCACTGATCATAGGACTAGTTCGGTTGGCACAGAGGGTCTCGGGGTTCCATACCCAGGGTCCCGACAAAACATCAGCCAACATTAGATTGAACTGCAAGGTTTCGAGATTATGCACATGCCACATGGTACGTTCAACATTAGACACATGTTTTCCCATCTTTAATTCTTGGTCCATCCATTGGTCGCTCCTGAGTCGCCTTACAACACCTGCATTTCAGCGTACTGCTATACACATCGGATGCTGGTTTTATGCACAAACCTTGCTTTGGGGTATAGATGCTTACGAGAGTATGTTTTCTATTTTCGTACCATGCATTGCTATAACAGAAAATGCTTTTCCATGACTTCCAACCATTTTATCACTCGTTGTCTACATGTTTCCACCTGATTAGCATAATCAAAAGGCAGGACTTCAGTGCAGAATTAACTTCTGCTACCCACGTTGTGCACAACTTTGGTTGGTTCACATAGACTGTGAGGTATGTACCTATCATTTTTTTTAAAAAGGAGTTCAGTTCTTACTCCCCTCTCTATATTGCCTACTAATGCAACTTGGTTGGACATTTATATTTCTTTTAAGTCTTACCAGTTTGCTTTATCACTGTTGTTCGACATGAATACTCTACAACAGTAAAGCTCCTAAGAATGATATTCCATCGAAACTTTCCCCATGGGCTACAGCCTTGTTTAGATTCTTTCCACCTGTCTTCAGAACAGAGGTCTTGCATTACTTACACATTTGCGTCTTACTAATATTTTATTTAGATAATTTGTTCTCTGAGGATCTGTAAACTTTTTGGTTCAGTAGCTCCTACACCATGAATCTGGTAACTCAATGCAGTTGTTCCAGGTTTGCACTTTAGAAAACTTATTTCTTTGTTAGAATTTACCTTATGCAATTATTGATGTCAAGCTTTTATTTCTCAGATTGATACAGGGCAGCTCTTAGCTCATTTAGTATAGGCAGAAATGAAAGAGCGAAGAGTAGGCTTATTTACAATCTTAGTTTTACAACTAGTCTTTTTTGAAGTTCAGTTCTTTATAAATTATGATTATTTTGCTTCGTTTTAAGAAAACGGCAAAATACATCAGCCGGCATTACTTTGAACTACAGGTTTTCGAGATTACGAACAGACCATGTGGTACGTCCAGCATTAGACACATGTTTTCCCATCTTTAATTCTTGGTCCATCCATTAGCCATTCCTGCGTCACCTTGTACCGCTTGCATTTGATCGTACTACTATAAACATCAAATACTGGTCTTAGGCACAAACCTTTCTTGAGGCTATACATGCTTACGAAAGTATGTTTACTATTTTCGTACCATGCATTGCTATAGCAGAAAATGTTTTTCCATGATTTCGAGCCATTTGATGACATGTCTGTCTGTTTCCACCTGGTTAGCATAATCAAAAGGCAGGATTTCATTGTAGAATTATCTTCACCTACCCATGTTGTGCTCAGCTTCGATTGGTTCACATAGACTACGAGGTATATACCTGTCAATTTTCCACAAAAAAATCCTCTACCTCTCTGCATTGCCTACTAATGCAATTATTGTCCTTTTCCCTGCACTAATTCCTTTTTCTGTTTTCATTATGATTTCACATGCTACCTTGTTGTCGCAAATAGGATTGCCCTTTTCTAACCATGTATAGCCTATTTATGTGAGTAGCACAAAACAAGCCAACCAATTTGTGCTTCCTTGTTAAATTGGTCTACTACGATACTTCTTGGGAGATTCATGCCCATTAAGATCTGTAACAGGTAGGCAAATCCAAGAAAAAAACCATATGTGCTAAAAAAACCTCCTGTCTCCTCACTTCACAGTAATATACACTACTACAGAAATGGTCTTCCCAGACAGTTCAAAAACGCCATCACAGACGGTTTCGTGAGCCATCTGAGTCTATGGGTCAGTGATAACATGAGTCATCACAGTCGGTTTTAAAACCGTCTGTGACAGTAGACTTTCACAGACGGTTTCATACACAAACCATCTGTGATAGTCGACTATCACAGACGGTTTGTGTAAGAAACCGTCTGTGAAAGTCTACTATCACAGACGGTTTGTATATAAAACCGGTTTGTAGATGAAACCGTCTGTGATATCTGATGCGTCACAGACGGTTTGTATATTAAACCGCCTGTGATATCTGATGCATCATAGATGGTTTGTAGATTAAACCGTCTGTGAGAGATGATGCATCACAAATGGTATGTTCTAAGGAATCGTCTGTGATATTCTTTTCAGAAACAAGCACATCCAATTCGCATTCATTTCAGAAACAAGCTAGCACATCCAATTCCCATTCATTTTAGAAACAAGGTAGCATATCCAATTCGCATTCATTTCAGAAACAAGCTAGCACACCCAATTCACATTCATTTCAGAAACAAGCACATGCAATATTCACAAATCAATTTACTAAAATTAACCATTCATGTACATTTACACACATGTATGGTTAAGTTCAATATCTTATCCCAATCAAGTTCAATCTACATTGTGGAAATTCCCATTTGGATTTATAACCTCACAGTTCAAGAATGCAGCAAGGTGTACTCGAATTTTTATGAGCTGGCTCTGTTCTAACGCAGTTTCCACGATGGTCACTACCTGTCGCTACGAAAATTAAATTCCTGCATATATAAATTGATAAGTATGATATAATTATTGCATTAAGATTGACAAACCTGAGGATCATTGGTTATCGTGGAACCGATGAGTAGTTCCATGTTGTGGCAAACATAGAATCCACAGAGGTTGCAGGACGGCGGCTCCTGGTGGCACTGCAAAAATAGAATTGGTTGGTTCGAGAGGCATTACTATGAAGTGTTACATAGGATTAATGTGTACTAGGAATACCGAGAAATTTAGATCGTGTACATCTTGAACGACCTACGTGATTCCAAAAAGTTAGCCTTAACCATTGCAAAGGAAGGAAAGACTGTACAATAGAGTTATCTATGGAGGAAATGTGTTTACTTGTTGATTAATTCTCGGATAACTGTGAAGTTATGTGTGACCCTCTTTAGGGAATCTAGGTATATTACCAAGTTCTGTTTTGGTATAATTACAATTAGAATCCAGTGGAACCTACATAGGTATGTCGCCATGGTCATTAAACCTAAATTGGTGTTGCTTATAAAGTACAAATCAACAAGTATAGCTACTAGTGCAGCACTTACTCTGGTTGTAGGGCAAAAGTATAAATTGCTTGTTGCGGTGAGTCAGCAATGAGTCCACCACGTAATCCTCGACAAATTGTGCATTCTCCTTGATGGTTTGCTCATGAGACCATGTGTGGTCGAGGAAACCTCTGGTGAATGCCTTACTTGACTGTATATATATATATATATATATATATATATATATATATATATATATATATATATATATATATATATATATATATATATATATATATATATATATACAAAAGCAAGGAGTTATATATAACATTTATCGGTATTACACGAACATTTACCGTGATTGTACACACTTACAGTGTCCAGCATCGCATGAGTGAGACGTCGAAGGAGTCGAGGTTGAAGAGATTGAATAAGTCATCGAACATCACCGTGAAGACACAGTCTAGAGCCTCGTGGTTAAAATGATCCTTCTTGAACTTGACGGTGACACCCAAGCGTCGTTGTTCATCCGTCTTGTTGGCCTGTTCCATGTACCATGTGTGCAATCTCGTGCAAGCCAATCCTATGGTAGGGTTGTCTAACCTCTCGATCAACGGCTTGCCTAGCACGAATTTTTGGGCCAATGGCAAGAAGGGTACATCAGAACAGGAGTCGACCGTCTTCGATTTGCCCTTCCTGCCTCGCTTTGTATAGGTCAACTTCACGAGAGTCGATTGAGCATGAGGTGTAGATGCACTTGATGAACCGGACCCTTGCCACTTCGGTGCAGTCAGCTCCGATACAGATACTTCCTGTGAAGTTGGCACCGGTGCAGGTAGCTCCAGGCAGATGTCTTTCTTGGGCCACTAGATGAATGCTCCAATGGCTTGCCCTAAAGTCACGATCTCGTCGTTTGGGGGCTTCTCCAGCTGGACGACCTTGAAATTGGCATAAACACCGTCCACATTCACTTTTGCGAAACCTGGTGCTATATTTACACTGTGCAGCAGAGCCCCGACACCGGATGGATGCACCTGGCCCCAAGTAGCATCCAAGGCAATGGAGCCACATCTCACTTGGAGCTTGCACTTCGTAGCCCCCTACATAACGATACAAAATTAGCTACTCCAAAAGGTCTATCAATGGATCAAGCATTCCAGGGATAATAATTATTACCTGGATGTCATCAACAAGAAATCTGTTATCGATTTCTAAGTTATGGTTGGATGCGCAGCTACTCGGACGTTTGGGGGGCTAGCTAGCACAGTAGCAGCGGGGGTTTCCAACTGATTTGTGAGGGATGCACGAATCTCCTCTCGTATTACATCCCGCATCTCTTCTCTAAGGGATGCACGAATCTCCTCTCATATCTTTGCTTCGCGCTCGGCTTTGGCTCTCTTCCTACTCCGGTACGTGTCGGAGTTCTTGAGAATCCTTTTTTCCAATCAACATAAAGACCAATGCCTCTCGTGCGACCCAGATGCTCCTTGTTTCCCAGGGCCGCGGAGAGTATATCTCTCTCCTTGTCTGCTTGGAATGAGCCTTAGGAAGATTGTGCAGTACTCAGCTCTTCTTGCAAGAGCCCGACATGTTATTTCACTTCCTATGAAGTTATCGAGTAATTAGAAACTAGGTAGTTCGATATCTTACCATGCGCCGTAACACTTCCATGTCTGCGAGGTTTGGAAAGGAGAAGACCCCCGAAGACGAGGTAGATAACCTCGCCCTTAGCCACTGTTGGGAACGCTCATCAGTGATGCTGGCAAATGGCGGGGAGGCATCCAACTGGCGTGCACGCTCATTCTGATCCCTCCATTGCGTGATTTTACCCGCATACCCAGTGGTGCTGAGTTTGTGGGGGTGCGTGTTTTTTGCCTAGAGGGCCCTGTGCGTCTCACTTTGAATCCTAAAATCATCTGTCTTCTTCTTCGCCACAAAGTCTTCCCAGTACTCCTCCACGAACGGATACTTCTGGAAGGGCGTCAAATCCTTCTCCATGTAATCCTTGATAAGCGTGCTCTTGAAGTTACTCCACGCTTTGCACGCCGCTAGCAACGTGTATCGTTGCATGGAGGCCTTGTGTTCTTCTGATATCTCGAACGATTTAAAATTTTTCTTCAGCATCACACCTTTGTGATTGTTAACTTTGGTGTACTCCTTCCACGAATCATAGGTGATCTTGACCCGTTCGCGTGTAACTACTTCGAATGTTGTTCGGAATGCGGCCGCTGCTCGGGGAGGACTCAGAGGGGCCCCAGACACATGAACTCTCGTGATGATAAATCGGCCCTCCAGCCTTTTCGATATTCCTCTTTCCTTGCGCTTGGATTTTCCAGAGGACGGCACATCAGACGCATGAGGTGACGATGATGAAGAATGAGCGGACGACATCTTCATGAGAAATAGAGGTTCTGTCACAAATCAATATATTATCATAAGATTCTCAAGCCCACTACACCACATTTCAAAGCCAAGCAATGTTGTGATACTCACGGAGCACTGGAGCAGCAAGGCGGCGTCGAAGGGGAGGAGGGGCGCCGGGTTCGAGAAGCGGCGGCTTGTGCTCGGGGAGGAGGAGGCGGGCTCGGGGGAGGAGGCACGCCGGGCTCAAGGAGGAGGCGGCAGGCTCGGGGGAGGAGGCAGCCGGCTCAGGGGAGGGGGCACGCCGGGCTCAAGGAGGAGGCGGCGGGCTCGGGGGAGGAGGCGAACGGGCTCGGGGGAGGTGGGATGTTGGAGAAACTTAATTGTTTGAGTGGGGGACGCGGCAAACCCTAAGTCTGAATGTAAATAGGGTTTGACATCACAGACGGTTCCAATAAATAACCGTCTGCGATATCTGTATCACAGACAGGTTGTATATGAATCCGTCTGTGATATATGCCTTTCCGAGCACAACATCTAAATGCTTAACCATATCATAGATCTCTTTTCTGCTTAAATGCCTTGGAGTTGAACTGTCCTCCTTCTCTCGATTGAATTGTTTCTTCATCCTGCGGTATGGTTGAGCCCTCCGGAGGAACCTACGGTGACGCATGTACACGGTTTTGCACGAGTGCTTCAGCCACACACCCTCGGTATCATCTAAGCAGTGAGTACATGCTTTGGCCCCTTTTGTACTCTGGTCCGACAGGTTAGCAAGGGCAGAATAATCATTTATGGTGCAGAACAACAAGGAGCGTACAGTGCAGTACTCTCGTTTGTACGCATCCCATACTTGTACCCCTTCGATCCACAGTATTTTTAGATCTTCAATCAATGGTGCTAGGTACACATCAATATCATTCCCAGGTTGCTTCGGCCCTTGGATAAGTATCGACAGCAAAATATACTTCCGCTTCATACACAACCAAGGGTGAAGGTTGTACATACAGAGAGTCACAGGCCAAGTGCTATGTTAGCTGTTCATGTTACCGAAAGGATTCATTCCATCTGTACTCAATCCAAACCTTATATTCCTCGGTTCCGCACCGAAGTCTACAAACCTCCTATCTGTCACATCCCCAAGCTAATAAAGAACTTATTATGCATCTCATTAGCATGCACCATGTTTTGAAACTCTTTATTTTTAATATTTCACTTGGAAAATCTCAAAATACAATTGAAACATACACTTCAAATCGATCTCCAAACTAAAAACCAAAATAAATGCTACTGCAAAACCTATGGAAATAATTTATTCAAATACTATATTAATTATCATGAATTAATATAATTTTTCCCAAATTTTGGGATGGTTGAACCCTGAGAAAATTCAAACACCCTTAAGGGACCTAGTTCAAGTTTGAATTTATATATCACAAATTATATCATGAGCATTAGGGTTCAATAATTTTTATAGACACTAGGTTATCCCAGGAACCCCCACAAATTATTTCATGATTTTAGGAAATTTATTTCTATTTTTAAGCCTTGGTCAAAGTGGAGAAAACATTTTAATTCTCAGTCAACTCAGACCGGACCAGGCTACTGTTCATCGGACTCAAGTCGGACTCGGCGAAACGGCTCAGCCCGACCGCCTAAATGCACCGACGCATGCGACCGTCGGATCTGAGATCGACGATCCAGATATCGCCACTGTTGGGGCAGTTCAAAATAATGCTTTAAATCTCCTCCGTCCGATCGTCATCCAACGGTCCCGATTTAATCGCTGTGTTGCACCGAGCCGCGCCACCTTGTGCCGCTGACGCGTCGGGCCCACGCGTCAGGGGCGTCTTCAACCTCGGCGAGCGCCAGCGCCGGCTGACGCCACCACCGGCCGCCGTGCCATGCCCGGCTCCGTCCACGCCGTGAAGCCACCGCCACCTCGGACCACCGGGAGCTCCTCACTTCACGCGCGTCCATTGCCGTCATCTCCGGGCATATCACCCTCGCAACCCCTCCTTTTCCCTCACTTCTCCTCTGTTGACCGAGGAGAGGAGGCTAGTTCGTGCTCTCCATGGGGTAAGTCTCCTCTGCGTCATTCCTCCTGTTCTAGGTTCATCCCGTGTCCATTTTGCTTATGCGAGTTCTGTTTTTGCTTGTAGCTCGTGACCGTTGTCGTGCTCCGGCGACTTCGAGCGTGCTCGCGGACACAGTTATGCCTTCTTCGTGTCCAGAAGGTATTATCCTCGATCCACCGCGTCACCTTACGTGCTTTAGGCCACTGATCAAAACCCCTCAACTTATTTCATTGTTGCACGATAGGGTTCCGGTGAATCGAAGTTTTGGCTATTTTCAGCCGAAGAACATCCCTTCGTCTCCCACTTCGGTTTGGTGAGTTTCTGCGATTCCTTGCTCTCTTAGCATCCTCACGAGATCCTTGAGCTGCCACGACCACTCATTTTGTTGGTTTTGCTCGAGTCACCTCTCCTCGCGGCCGTGTCGCCGCCTTCTTCTTCTCGTGGCAGCAGAGCTCCCGCTACTCCGAGCTTCCCTGAGCACCTTCCTCCGCTCAGGTAGCTTCTATTTAGCCCCTAGAACCTTGGGCACCGCTTGTTTGTCGCTGCGAAGCTCTCCTTTGCCATGCGCACTTTTGCCATAGAACCGCCGCTGCTCAATGCCGGCTAGCCGCCGGTGTAGTCCACCTCGGGCGCTATAACCACCACCTTCAGATGCGCATTGCTATTGCGCAGCTATCCCTGCCCTTGGTTGGCGCCGCCGTGGCCGGATCCGCCGGCGAGCCGCCGGGCAACCACGCGGGGCAAAAAGCCCGTTGTCGTACCCCGACCGACACTGTAGCAAGATGATTAGGAGTTAAGTGGTAATCATTAGCGTTAAATACTGTCTTAACGAGTTAAACAGTCACTTACACGTGGGTCCCGTGCACAGAAAACGGTGGGGTTAAACTGTAACTTACAGTGGCTGACAAGTGGGACCAACGGCGTAAGTGCCGTGCACCGTGCGCGTGTGCCGATGGACCAAGTCCCGTGGACCGAGTCACTGACAGCAGGACCCATTCGTCAGAACCAAAATTTAAGTCTAAGTTAAAACGAAAAACACGCTATTCACGGGCCTGCTGGTCAGTGGCTGTGGCTAGGCTAGCTCTCGGTGAGAAAAGGTTTAAACGACATATAAAATCCGAAATCCATTTATTTGCAAGCTGAAAAATATGTATAACTTTGAAAATGCATAACTAATTCATTTTAACTCCAAAATGAGTGAAACCACTTCTGATAATTTACATATTTAATGAACTTTGTATTAAAATTGGTTTCAACCATGTCTCTGTAACAGAGAGCATTATTTTGGAAAATGAGCTATTAACACTATTATTCTTGAAAAAGAAAAAGGCTGATAACTTCAAAAATTCATAAGTAATTCTTGGAAACTTCAAAAACAGTGAAATCAGTTTTGATAATTTCTATTTCAAATGAACTTAATCATAAAAATAGTTTCAAACTTCCCTCTGTCACAGAAATTATAGTTTGAGGAAAATGGTATTAGAAGGTATTATTTTTATATTATTAATGCTAATAACTTTAGAAATCAATAACTAAATCATGGAAACTCCAATTGGAGCAAACTCAACTGTTTTGAATTTGTAATAATATTGCCTATTTATCCATGTAATCCATGTCCTCACCACTGCTCTAAAAATTTTCGCATCATAATTAAATTACAGAATAAAGGCGTATTGAAATCAAAATCGAATCACCATAACTTTCGCATACTAAGTCAAAATGAGATATTTCTTTCACAAAAATCATTTAAAATCATGACTTAGCTACTGTAGAAAAATCATGCATTTTTAGTATTTTGAATTTTGAGGTATTTCTCGATGGTTATTCGGTGATTGCATTTATATAGATTCGAGCTTATTGACATCGACTCCACGCAACCGAGAGCGAGCAATTAGCCTATCAGCAAGGCAAGCATTCTTTGAACTTTCTTTTGCATCATATTTGATCCCGTTTTGTTAAGATAGTGCAATGATAATTGTTTGCATGCTATTTTGATAATGTCGCTATTTTTGTGATGAATAGTTAGACACATCCTATTATGTTGTCATTGTGGCTATCCGTGAATCATTCCTTTACTGAAATGTTATGATAGGATGTGTGAAGTTATATTGTCCAGATGCGCTTAGCCATGCAAGTCTAGAATCAGATAGTGATTGTCGGAATAACCCGACAATTATGGGATACACACAACTGTCATTATATACCTTTGTTTCAGATCTTTGTATATGTTTTATGAGTTAAATTTTGTCATTTTAAATGAGCATTTGGTCTAGACAAGTGTTGGTTAGTGATGGTGCTTCGTGCACGAGCCTTGGGTAAGTGGTTGACTTGTCTGGACAATTAAGGACCGAACTTTGGGTTGTTGCAATTCAAGTAAAACTCATGCTATCACACGCGGTATATGGGTGCCGTATGGTTAAGTAGGGGGGAGATTTTATTGTGTTGAGTCCCACGGTGGTGAAATCGTAAGGGCATGGGACCGTGCAATCCCGTGTTCCTTTTGGGCCGATAGGATGGGGGCGTTAACGTCTTGTGTTTACTAGGATATATAGGATGGAGGCGTTAACGTCTTGTGTTTCCTAGGAGCCATGGGTTGAGGGACTTAGCTCAATGGGGTCTTCTTGCTAAAAACGACCACATCTTGATTTACCCGGCCGGCATACCATAGGATGTATGCTATATTCGGAGGCATCTGGAGGCTTACGGGCTAATCAAGTCGTGTGGGTAAAGTAGTACACCCCTGCAGGGTATAATCTATTCGAATATCCGTGTCCACGGTTATGGACGACCGCTTGAAACTTGTGGCTGCTTATTGTTAGACTCGAAATTAAAATTGTGGTTATAACTTGGTATCGACATGAATGGGACGTTCATGCTTGTTGTTGTATCAAAGTGGACCGCCACTTTGGTTTTGGTATGATTCATTTGCTATGGAATTGATTACTTATTCACATGCTCTACTTCTACTTCAAATCTGAATTTTAAATGGCACTCGAAAAACTAGTATGTGTAGGTTGTAACTTGTTGCGTCTCTTTTGCAAAACTAAGCCAATATGAGCCATCCCTTGGAATAGCCTTATGCATGACTAATTTTTATTTGTGTAAGACTTGCGAGTACTCTTTGTACTCATCCAGGTGTTTGCTGGCTTTTACAGGTGAGGACGATACTGAGACCGACGAGCTTGTCGGTGTCGATTTAGACGACACCGATGAGTAGTGTGTTATCTTTAGCTCCCAGTCGGTTGCCGATGGGTTGTGTGGCATACCACTGCAGGCATTTTGGTTTATTTACTTGCTTCTGCTATGAACTTGTTTAATTTGGCCGATCGGCCACTTATGTAGTTGTAAACTTGAAACTTTGACGTATCACTTTTGTACTATTTATGTATGAATGTTGTATGGATGTGAACAACGTTGTATGAGAGTATGATTATATTGGTCGCTGATCTTGGGAGCCAATATAAGTTGTACTCGCTGTTCATGGCTTCCTATTTAACTCACTAAGTGTTGCGCTTGACTTGTTGGAGAACCGACAATCATGTAGTGCTTGCAGAGGCGCGCGCATGATTGTCGGGGCTCTGCGTTAGTTATACCTCTCATTTAGATGGAGTTAAGTTGGAATCCATTTATCGGAGATCTAGAGTTATGTCCCTAAGACCTTGATTAGTTTGGTCTTATGAGATAACTCAGGGTCCCACATCGTTGGTATCGAGCCATCTTGTTGTAGGATAGAGATAGCACCGCGTTAGAGTTAGTAAGCCTTTACGAGTCAAAATGTTTTGAAATTATCAAATTACTTTCAGAAAGTATAAGTTAGGAATATCTTTTATTCCTCATCCCTCTTAGTGCCTTTCTTACCTTACTCTGGTTTTGATTGAAAAGAAATCTTACCTTGTTTCTCTTGTCTCTAGATGAGTCGCCAATACCTGGTCAAAGAAACTCAAGCCGAGAGTGTGGATGGATACCTGGCGCTTATCCGAGATATGATGTGGAGGGCGAACTTCACGTACCAGCCAACCTACGCCATCTACCGCCGCGACAGGGGGACAGACATGGAGGAATACCTGGCCGTGATCAACATTATCGCGGACAAGTCACGGGAGTATCCCATATTGCTTCGAGCACGTGGCGCCACGAGGCCATGGCTCTACAGAAGTGGCTCGTGTGGCTATGAGCCATCTCGTTATGACTTGACGGAGTTGTCTCGGCGCCTTACGACCATTTTCCTATGAGAGCGTGGCGAGGTGGACACCTTTGCGGATTCGATTTGGGGAAGATCCCGGGTTAGGCGATTGGCAAGATTGGTTCATATCATGGACCAAATCCATAGGTGCACGGTGTATGAGTTGTTCGAGACTCGTCAACGTCTCGTAATGGCCCAAGGGCACTTGCAACTCCTGTGCAACATGGGGATCGTTGACCGCCATGTGGTTTATGGCGCAAATGAGATTCCCCCATATGCTTGAGCACCACCCATGTATCGTCTTCCGGAAGTGCCGGGCGTGAGCCTAATTATGGGACGAGGCCAGGCCGTATGTCGGTCGGTTTTGCTCGTACTCATAGGATGGAACTCTTGGAGGCCATGTGATAGAGCAAGGCTCCCTTTGCGTCTTCCTAATCTAGGAGACCCGATGATCTGAGATCCACAGGGCTCATCTGCTAAACGAGTTTCCGGTGAACTTTGACCGGAACAACATTTAGGATGTTGTAGGTGTAAGCTCATGGTTGAGCATGTATCTTTGATTTCCTGTAATAGGCTAGTAGTAATGGAACTATTAATGTTTCTCTTGCAAAAACTTTTAATTCAGCGGTTGCTTTTACCCACGGGCCTTTATGGATGTAATTGCATTGGGAAAACTATGATTTGAATTTATGGATCTTGTACTGGCATTAGCGCCTTTGTACGCCCTTTTGGTGTTAAGTTTTTGTGCATTCTATATCATTATGCATGCCTAATTAAGAACTATGAGCTTGCTGTCCAGATTTTTAATTCGCATCTTTTCCAGCAACCTTGGCATCTTGTTAACTTTCCTTGTCACTTGGGATGTCGAGGCCCTAACACTCGTCACGAGGCCCAGCGTGACGGGATCTCCACCCGGGCACTCGATCTGCTGCAGATGTTGAACTCTATGCTCGAGAAGAGAGGTGAGCCCTCTCAGCGGCACCATCCGCGGACGAGTTCATCCGAGAAGTGCTTCCTCGCCACCCACTATGGTGGAAGTCTTGGCTCAGATCGAGAGGAACAGGATGGATCAGACCAGGATCCTGGAGGCTATAGCTCGCAACACTTCTCCTGCTCCTACGGCAGCAGGGGGAGGGGGACATCAGAGGCAACGTGGGGGTCTCGCTGAATTTCAGCGGACTAATCCTCCCACCTTTGCGGGTGCCAGAGACCCGATGGAGGCTGAGGATTGGCTTAGAGACATTGAGAAGAAGCTAGCCATTGCTCAGTGCACCGTAGTAGAGAGGGTCCTCTTTGCCGGCTATCAGCTGGAAGGCGCTGCTAGCGCGTGGTGGGATAACTATTCCGCCATGCAGCCTGAAGGAGAGGTTCCATCATGGAACAATTTGGCGACCTTCAGGAGGCCTATATTCTGATGGGGTCATGTCGATCAAGCAACAGCGAGCTTTCTTGCTTTGAAGCAAGGAAGGAAGGCATCACATGAGTATCTTGAGTTCAACTCCTTGGCCCGCTATGCGCGGATGATGTCTCCACCGACACTCGCGCGCGAGAATCGCTTCATGGGCGGCTTGATCGAGAAATGCACTGCTCTAGGCGTACATGATTTCAGAATTTCCAACACATGGTGAACAAGGCCATTGTGGTGGAGCACAAGAGTGTGGTGTAGAGAGTCGGGAAGAGAAGGAAGGCTGCTCGCTTTTAGCTAGCGGCGGCTTTCCCGACAGCGCAGGGCCGCCTCGGACACCTCGCTCTCGGGCCCCAGTGCCACGAGACCTCTGTGGCACCTCAACGACCTTCTCCACCCACGGTGCAGCGGTACAATGGGAGTAAGAACTCCCAAGCGATGGTACATACAAGCCCAACGCCACTTGCTTTCATTGTGGTCGCTATGGCCACTATGCCTCTCATTGCCTCGCCAAGCGGTGGGAATGCCTCGGTTTATCGAGCTCCTACACCACCAGGTGTGGCAAGACCTACACCACCTCCCGGGCAGCATCTACATCTCCTCGGGTCCTGCGCGTGGCGAGTGAACCACGTCACCGGCGAGGGCGGCGACTCTCGGGCGTCGTTTTGGGTACACTTCTTGTTAATTCTTGTCCAAAGATCGGTTTATTTGATTCAGAGCATCTCATTTGTCACAGCCCCAACAATTAAAATGGATTAATATGTATTTCATTAGCGTGCATTATCAATTCAAACCATTTCCTAATATATTGCACTTGGAAAATCATTAAAAAATGAACATACCCTTCAAAGTTTGAAATTCAATTCAAATCAGAAATAAAAGTTTTGATCATCATCTGAAACAATTTATTCAAATACTACATTAATTATTGAGAATAAATATAATTTTTCGAATTTTGGAATTAGGTTGAACCTAATGAAAATTCAAACCAACTTAATAGACATACAACATGTTTGAATTTGAATATCACAAAATATATTATGAACAGTGGGGTTTCATAATTTTTATGGAACTATATACTCCCAAGAACCCCACAAATTATTTCATGATTTTAGGAGATTTCTTTCTAATTATAAACCCCGGTCAAAGTTGCTAGACAGATTTTAAATCACGATCAAACCTTAACCTAAAACCCTAGACATCAGTAGCACCGACCGAGTCCGTTGCGGCGGTTAAGCCAACCCACTAGTTGCACCGCTCACGACCGCCCGATGAAAGATCAGCGGCCCGAGTGCGTCGCTTCACCCCTGGCTCCTTAAACCCGACCACCCGATATGCATCCAACGCCCACGTTGGTCCACGTTCTCTTTTAGCGCGCAAGTTAGAGACAACGGCCGGTGGGCCCCGATGTCGGTTCGTCGTCACCTCCGGCGGGCGCCTCGGGAATCTGTGCCACGCGGTGACGGCGACGCGACGCGCGCGAACGGCTCCATCACGCCGTGACTCCACCGCGCATGCAACCAATCCCGAGAATTTCCACTTGCGCCGCCTCCATGCCGTCGCTATCGCTGACATAATACCCCTCCTGCTCCTCCATTTCGCTCACTTCTTCTCCTACCGACGGAGAAGAGGAAGCTCTGCCTCGTTTCTCTTTGGGTAGCTTCTACCGAGTGGTGCTCCTCCACTCCCGATCCTTGATGTCTCCATTTTTGCTCACGCGAGTCTTGTTTTTGCTTGTAGCAGGTTCATCCTCGTGCTCTAACCCACCTCGGAGCATGCCCCGAGTGGCATCTGTGGTCTTTTCTTGTCTCCGGAGGTATGGTCCTCGCTCCTCGTGTCACTTTGTGCGCCTTAGCTCTCTAGTCCAAACCCCTCACTTGATTTTGTTAATGCACAACAGTGCTCGTGTATTTGAGGATTGGAGTGATTTCGGCCTAAGAGCACCCCTTCACCTCCCACCTTGTCCGGGTAAGTTTCATGTTGATTCCTCGCTTCCACGACTTCCTAGCACAACCTCAGAGCTAGCAGAGCATTCACACTTGTTTGCTTTGCTCGATTCTCCTTGTCCACGTGAAGCCGTGTTGACCGCCCTTGTCTTCCACACTCGCGGCCTCCAGTCAACCCAGCCTCCCCAAGCTCCTCACGATTTGGTAACTTTACTAGACCTTAAGGTAGCATAAGCACTCGCTACTTTGCACCGAGGAGCTCGAGTTAGCCATTTTCATTTTTGCCGTATGAACCGCCGGTGCATCTCGGCTAGCCGCCCGACGGTCCACCTCGAACCTCGCCACCACTTCTATTAGGTGCACAAGGCTATTGCGAAGCTAATGCAACAAGTGGCTAGCTCCGCCGTGGCGCGTAAGCGCCCGCCGCCGCCGTGCAAGCCACCGAACGCTACGCGTTGCCGTGTCGTCGCCGGCGAGCCTTTGTAGCTCGGCGATTAACGTTAACGGCAATAATTAGTCTTCAATGCTTGTCTTAGTCGTCCTAATGTGTAAACACGGTGGGACCATGCACGAAATCAAGCACACCGAGTTCAACGCCACGAGAGATTGGCGTGTGGGCCCAAAAATTTAAACACGCGTGCGATGTATTGGCGCTCTTCCTTGCACTTGGATCGTTGTGGACCGTCCGATGCGATATCGACGGTCCAGATTGGTGGCTTTTCGGAACTTCGATTCGCTACGATCATGGGCGTCGGATCCGGAATCTCGATCCGATTCGTTGAGACATTCGGACCGTCCTATTGCGCTTCGATGGGGGTTGGATCTTGATCCAACGGCTCGCGATCTAGCTACGGTGGTGCGTGATGCGCCTCGCCGTGGGCGTGACGAGCGGCCCGCTGGTCGATGTTGCGGCTAGTGCTTTTCGGTGAGAAAAGTATAAAGCGCTTTATGAAATCCGAAATCGGTTAATTTACACACCGAGAAATTGTTTTAACTTCTAAAATGCATAACTATTTCTTAATAACTCCAAATCACATGAAACCATACGAAAATTTCACTTTTAGTAGACTTTATATTAAAATTAGTTTCAAACTTGTCTCTGTAATAGAGAGTATTAATTGGAGATTGATACATTAAAACCATTATTTGTACAATAGAAAAATGATGATAACTTCAAAAATGCATAAGTAATTATTGGAAGCTCCAAAAGCAGTGAGACCACTTTTGGTAATTTTCATTTTCAGTAAACTTAATTCTAAAAATGGTCTCACATTACCTCTGTCACAGAAACTATTTTGGGAGAATATACTCCTTAACTCCATTATTTGTATACTATAAAAGGTGATAATTTGGAAAATCAATAACTAAATCATAAGAACTCCAAATGGGACAAACTCAACTATTCTGAACTTGTATTAATATTACCTATTTACCTATGTAATCCTTTACCCCACCACTATTCTACAAAATTTCACCTCATAATTAAATTACATAAATGACGACTTATTGAAATCAAAGTTCAAACCATTATAACTTTCACATGCTAAATCAAAATGAAATAATTCTTTCACCTAAAATCCTTTAAAATCATGACCTAACTACTGTAGAAAAACCATGCATTTTGAGCATTTTGGTTTTTGAGTTGTTTTCTGGTATTTATTTGATGTTATAATTATATAGATCCAGAGCATATTGACATCGACACTTACGCTACTGAGAGCGAGCAGCTCTGTACCAGCAAGGCAAGCATCATTTGAACTTTCTTTTGCATCATATTTGATCCAGTTTTGGTTAAGATAGTGCAATGATAATTGCTTGCATGCTATTTTGATTATGTCAATATCTTTGTGATGTGTAGTTTAGTTATGTCCTATGCTTGAGGTTAATCTTGAATTATGCCAACCCCTATATGCTTAAGATAGGATGTGTGAATTGTGGATTATAGAATTGCTAGCCATGCAAGTCTAGATCACGGTGAGTTCGATCGTCGAGAATAACCGGCGGTTTTGGGATACACACAACCCTTACCTTATGTTTTTACTTCAGATCTTTGTAGCTGTTTTATGAGTAAAACTTTGTAATTTTAAATGAGATTTGGTCCGGACAAGTGTTGGTTAGTGATGGTGTCTTTGTGCACGAGAATTGGGTATGTGGAATGACTTGTCGGACAATTGAGGACCGAACTTTAGTAACGTCGTTAATTCAAGTACACTCGTCTTTGCCACACGCGTGTATGGAGTGCCGTATGGTTAAGTAGGGGAGGGTTTTATTGTGTTAAGTCCTTGGTGGTGTAAGGGCATAGCGGCCGTGAAATCCTATGTTCTTTGAGGAGCCGATGTAATCCTTTATAGTGTGCAAGGAGCACCAATTCTTTTGTTTTGATTGCGTTGGTATTTCCAATATAACTTGTGAGCCCCTAGCAAGTGCTATCGAGCGCTTGTACTAGGCAAGGAACCATCTCACAAGGGGACTTAGCTCAATAGGGCTTTCTTGCTGAAAATGACTATATCTTGATTTACCGTAGGCATACCATCGGTGTGCTATTTCGGGGCCTCTGGAGGCTTACGGGCTAATCAAGTCGTGTGGGTAAAGTAGTACACCCCTGCAGGTATAAATCTATTCGAATAGCGTGTCCACGATTATGGACAACCGCTTGAGTTAGGGAGTTACTATTGTTAGACTTTTAATTAAAATTGTGGTTGAACTTGGTATTCGTCATGAGCAGGATGTTCATGTGTTTAGTACATCAAGGTGGGCTGCCACCTTGGTCTTTGTATGATTCAATTGTTTATTCTTGAAATGCTTTACTACATGTTTTACTTCTACTTCAAATCTGATTTTAAATGGGCACATGAAAAACTAGTAGGTGTAGGATGTTAATGGTTGCGTCTTTTAGCAAAACTAAACCAATATGAGCCATCCTTTGAATGATCCTTATGCATAACTATTTTTATTTGTGTAAGACTTGCAGAGTACACTTGTACTCGGCCGGATGTTTCTTGGCCTTTTCGGTGAGAAGGTTATGATTATGGCGATCTCGCTAGTGTTGACTTGGTGACACTAATGAGTAGTGTGCTACCATTTAACCCCGATCGGTTGCGATGGGTGATGGGCATACCACTCTGGTCTTTTGCTTTATTTATTTACTTCATTTTACTTGGTACTTTACTTGAATTTGGTGGTCGGCCGCTTGTAATAAGTAGACCTTAACTATTATGCGATATGTCTTTTATCTCTTGTTGTATGCGTTGTATGGATGTAATCAACGTTGGATGAGGTATGAGTATATTGGTCGTTGATCTTGGGAGCCAATATATATCATACTCGTTGATGATAATTCCATTTGACTCACCAAGGGTAGTGCTTGAATCGAGGAGAATCGACAATCATGTAGCGCTCGCAAGGAGCGTAGCGTATGATCGTTGAGGCTCCAATATTAAACTAAGTCTCCCACTTGGATAGAGTTAAATTGGAATTCATTCTGAGACCCATAATTATGTCCTAAGACCTTGTCTAATCTCGGTCTTATGGAGATAATTACCGGGGTCCCCACATCATTCATTCATCAAAGAAGAATATGATGCACTTAATCAATTTGAAATGCATAAACTTCAGCCACCTTATTAAATCCAGTCGCCGGGATCGGTTTTCCAAACCGATCAAATCTGCCGGGACGTAAAAGTGGAAATTCAAAATATCAACTTCTTGGCAAATTTAATTGTGATAAATTCAGTGGGTATTGATGTGATTTTGGGAATGGATTGGCTGTCTAAGAATGGGAAAAATCGATTGTGCTCAACGGTCTATTCTCTCACTAGTGAAGGCGGCGATCGAGTTGTTTTGCACCTTGATGGGCAATTCTCGTCTCTATGCTTTGGAAGCTTGTACCTCCCTTGAACTTGAGAAAGTGCACGTGGTGTGTGAATATGTCGGGACCCAAAAATACAATCTGGACCCTCGTGTATCTTTGCACTAGTCGAGATCACGCTAGTGCACACAGGTGGCAACATCAATGAAATATCATTTCCATATACAAAGATGACTAATAAGCAGCAAATAATAATAAATATGAGAGTAAAGACCTTAAGGTCAAAGCTTACAATTAATGCTTGAAGGCGAATAGCTCAATGAAGGCTGCGTGAACGCAAACGAGAATAACCCGGTGAAGCCCGTCCATATGCCCACAGGCAATCGGCTGGGGTGCGTGACCTAGTTCTTCTCGATCCTTGAAGTAGACCTTGTTGACCAACGATTCTTTCACTCTGTAGGTTTGGGCGCAAGTTTTACAACAAGCGTGAGTACACAACCGTACTCATAAGTCATACCACGAATGCAATGTATAAATACAGGCTTATTCCAAAGGAAATGGCTTCTGTGGTTATTTTGCAGAAATGCAATATTTGCAATTGAATACGAATAATAGATTGAAAGCATAATTCAAAACAAATAGACAATATTAATTTAACAATTGTTTTCACAAAGACACACAACTAAATGATTATTTCACATAGCCATATGATTGAGGTCACACAGTAGTCCCTTCCCAATAATTTTATGAAAATCTACCTCGTGTGAAATCCTGAGCATGTCTATAACGCATGGGGCGCGTTATTCGAATAGATTGTTTAACACTCTGCAGAGGTTGTACACTTTACCCACAAGATGCAATCAAGCTGGATCGGTGATCACAACAAAACCTTTGAAACTTCATCTCAACATTGACACTCGATGTGCTTACAAACCGCTATGCCAACCCTAACGAAGTGCTTTGGCATAACACACATCGTTGGACAGGGAAGCGACGAATCGTCCCGCGATGTGAGCCGCCACTGAGGCTGAAACACACCTCCACCCTGGCACATAGCCTAACCTACAGCCTGAGTAATCAATGCCAAGAATCCATAACCTACTAAGTTAGGCCCGTCCCATACCAGGCATGTGGTCGTACAGTAAGGCTCAGTTCAATGGCGCACAAAGTTAAGTCCTTAATTGACCAAGGCAAGACTTCCATTTTCTAACTAGATCACAAAGATTATCATTCCCATCACAAAGTCCACCATATCACACACTTCCACCACTTGCCCTACCCAAATCCTTTACCACCCAGTTGGTTTTAGTGCAACACATGCCATCACGAAGTAATAACACATAGCACAGTTTACACAAAGTTCCATAGTCACTTAGTCACATTTAATAATTGCAACTTTCATGAGATGTGAGACTCGTAGCATGACTAAGCAATCTACTCGTACTAACCAACCCACGTTGGTAATACCATAGCACCAACTAAATATGAACCAATCTAGGGTGACAAAAGATTATGACATACAATAGACAAAGTGGATATAACAAATGGGATTAATAGCTAAACCCAAAAGCATTTAAATAATTACTTAAAGTAACTGCAATAATTTGAATCAAAGTAATTTTGAAAACTAGGATTCAATATGATCAAAGGTATGACTTGCCTTGCTATAGCAATGATGTTCTCATTTTATCTTCAATCCTCTACTTGCTTGATATTCAGTTCCTTCGGACGATTCCCGGGCTTCGACGTCTAACGAGAAAGAAAGCACAAAACAAACTAAATTCAAAAGACAAATCAAATAAACTCCAAACTGAAATTGAATGGTACTGGAAGGTAGATATTGAATTTAGATGAATTTAGAAACTTGAATGGGTTCAATCGGAATTCGGATGAAGAAGATATGGCTCTCGGAAGATTGGAATTCACATGAAATGATGAAAAAGCTCTACGGAATATTCTCAGAATATTCTATTCCGAAAATATTAGAAAAAGAATGAGTATATGATAGGTGGTACCGACTGATATTTATGAATTTCTAGAATTAAAATAATTCCAGAAATAAGGTAGAGAGTGACATGTGGGACCAATAAGATAAAAGGATTTTCAAGAATTAAATAAATTCCCGAAAATAGAATTAGGGGTAGACATGTGGGCCACTGGTCTACGGACCGGGTCCACAGAGATATGCTAGTCCACGGTGGACCAAGCTCATGAACAAGGGTTGACCAAGGGTTGACTGACATGCAGGACCCGCATGTAAGAGAGATAAATAATTAGGACTTTAATTGGGTGGATGACATGTGGGGTCTACATGTAAGAGAGATAGATATATGTCTATATGGATGGCAATGGGTCCACACAATAGAGAAAGAAGACAGAGAGAAAGAAATCAACATGAAGCCAACGAAGAAAGAAGTCACGCTCTGCACATCAGCCATGAATAGTGCACAGAGACAACTAGTGATTCTTGCTCATGGAGGTGACGACGAACGGAGGCGAACCAGCGTTGGCGAAGGGCAAAGCGGAAGGAAGCGACGAGCGGAGATGATGGCGGTCCGGACATCAAGATTTTGCTCCATGCGACGGCGGCGGGAAGAACGCCGGCGACGCGGCCTCGCGCGCGTAACACTTGCCGCGATGCTCGCGGGGAGGAAAGAGCACGGGTCGCGAAAGGAGGTGAAGAAGCGCGAGCGAACTCAACGAGCAGCGGTTGCGGAGTAATTTGCCGGAGAAGGACGACGTAGAGGCGGCGCGGCGCGCGGATGAAACTCAAGAGGGAAAATAGGTATTGACGGTGGTGGAGTTTTGAAGCCGAGGAGCGATCAACACGTTGCGGAGGGCTAATTTGATCGCGAGGAAGGAACCATGACGCAACAAGAGTTCGGCGGAGGACGCGAGAAGAACTTTGATTTTTTAGAGATTGCGCGAAAATAGATCGCCAATTCGATGGATGAAACTTGAATCTACATATAGGGAAAAATAGGTATTGACGAGGGCACAAGATGGCGGTCGGATTTTGAAGAAACTTCGCCGAGGCGAGGAACGCGATGAACACGTTTGGCTTTAGGGCTTGACATGGCGGCGGTGCTCGGTGATCTTCGGCGAAGGAAGGAACCATGACGTAGAACGCGACGACGAAGCCAACGCGCGCATGACGGTTGTGGGAGGGCGTCGGATGAACCGCGATTCGCGGAGAAGAACTTTGGTTGGGCTCGGTTTTTAGAGATTGCGCGAAAATAGATCGGTTTGGAGGAAACCAATTCGGGGATTGAAAGAGGAGATCAATACGGACGCGTGGCGCAAAGCGATCTTCGCTTTTATATGCAATCGTAGAGGAAGATATGAAAATTTGAAATTTTTAGTTGTAACTGCGTTACGGACTCGGCGCGTTCGGTTCTAGAAGATGAACAGTACTCACGAAATACTGTAGCACCAGGCAGGAGAGAGAAAAGGCTGAATTTTCGGAATTAAAATAAAAGGCCAAAAATCAAGGAGATCAAATAAATAGCAAATAAATCCGAAAAAATCTCAGAAAATACCCAAAAATTCTTTGAAACACAAGGAAGCCAAATAACACAATTTTTTTAATTAATTAATGTTTATATTAGTCAAATTATATATTTTTAATTTAGAAAATTCCCAATTAAGCTTTATTAATTCAAATAAAATTGGTGAAAATTTCGAGGGACCTAAACTACTCAAAAGATTTTTGAAAAGCCAAATTTTGGGACGTTACAGAATATCTAGATGTATTCCCCGAAGAACTCCCAGGCATGCCTCCTGATCGAGAGGTCGAGTTCGTCAACGAGCTCGTACCCGTACTGCGCCAATCTCAAAACGGCCATACCGGATGCCTCCTAATGAGTTAGAAGAATTAAAGAAGCAACTCCAAGAACTTCAAGACAAGGGATTTGTTAGGCCAAGCTCCTCACCTTGGGGATGTCCGGCCATCTTTGTCAAAAAGAAAGACAAGAGTTTGCGGATGTGTGTTGACTACCGTCCGTTAAATGAAGTCACTATCAAAAATAAATATCCTCTTCCACGGATTGATGATTTATTCGATCAATTGAGTGGAGCCAAGTATTCTCAAGGTTGATTTGCGCTTGGGCTATCATCAAATTAAGGTTCGAACTAAAGACATTAGAAACGGCATTCTCTACTCGGTATGGTCTATCACGAGTACAACGTCATGTCTTTTGGTTTAACGATGCACGGCTTACTTCATGAATCTTATGAATTCAGTTTTCATGGAGTATTTGGATAAGTTTGTGGTTGTATTCATCGATGATATCCTTATCTACTCAAAGTCAGATGAAGAACACGGCGACACTTGAGGCTTGTGTTGGAAAAGCTTCGTCAACATCAGCTTTATGCTAAATTCAGTAAATGCGAGTTCTGGCTTCATGAAGTTAGTTTCTTGTGACATGTCCTATCCAAGGGCGGTATTGCTGTTGATCCAAGCAAAGTGCAAGATGTCCTTGATTGGAGACAACCCAGAAACATCACTGATATTCGCGATTTTCTGGACTTGCGGGTTATTATCGCGAGTTCATCCGAACTTCTCGAGTGCGAGACCAATGACTCAACTTCAAGAAAGAAAAGAAGTTCGAATGGTCGCCTGAATGTGAGGAGAGTTTTCAGATCCTAAAGAAATGCCTGACCAAAGCTCCAGTACTTATCTTGCCCGACATTCACAAGAGCTTTGACATTTACTGTGATGCGTCTCGCCATGGGCTCGGTTGTGTGCTTATGCAAGAGGGCCGAGTGGTGGCTTATGCATCAAGGCAATTGAGACCTCATGAAGCTAATTATCCCACTCATGATTTGGAGCTCGTAGCAGTTGTTCATGCTCTAAAGATTTGGCGACATTACCTCGCCGTGTCGTTGCGAAATCTACACCGACCACAAGAGTCTTAAATATATCTTCACCCAAGCCGATCTGAACTTGAGGCAAAGAAGATGGCTTGAGTTGATCAAAGATTATGATTTTGGACTACATTATCATCCAGGAAAAGCAAATGTGATGGCTGATGCCCTAAGCAGAAAGTCCCAGTGCAACTGTTTATCGGTAACTCCCATTTCGGCAGGACTATGAGTTGTGATGCAATCTCTGCACCTGGAGATAATTGAAGAGGGTTCTCTTGCTGCCCTTAGTGTGAATTTTACACTTGAGGACTAGATTAGAGAAGCCCAGAAGACTGATGAAGAAGTAGCTCAGATCCGGGAGGAAGTGAAGCAAGGCAAGGCCAAGTGCTTTAAGGAAGATGCACAAGGTACCCTATGGTTTGGAAACCGGTTGGTAGTACTCAGTGATCATGCTTTGAGAGAACTAATTCTCAAAGAAGCTCATAACTCCAAATTCTCTATTCACCCCGGTAGTACCAAGATGTACCAAGATATGAAGAAAAGGCTTTGGTGGAGCCAAATGAAGAGGCAGATCGCTCAATATGTTGCCGAGTGTGATGTATGCCAAAGAGTCAAGGCTGAGCATTTGAAACCGGAAGGTACTCTACAACCCCTGCCCATTCCCAAGTGGAAATGGGAAAAGGTTGGCATGGATTTTATCACCGGCCTTCCAAGGACTCAAACTGGGTCTGATTCTATTTGGGTGATCATTGACCGTCTGACGAAAGTTGCTCACTTCATTCCGGTCAAGACCACCTACCACGGGGATAAGTTAGCCGAGCTTTATATCTCCAGAATTGTTTGTCTCCACGGTGTTCCTAAAGTAATCATTTCGGATAGAGGTCCTCAGTTCACATCTTACTTCTGGAAGTGCTTACATAAAGCATTGGGGACCAATCTATCTTTCATTTTCGCTTACCACCCGCAAACAGATGGGCAAACTGAAAGGGTGAATCAAATTTTAGAAGACCTTCTCCGAGCATGTGTGCTATCCTATAGCAAAAACTGGGAGAGGTGTTTGCCATTTGCGGAATTCTCCTACAACAATAGCTTCCAATCCAGTATTCAAATGTCACCGTTCGAGGCATTGTATGGGAGGGCTTGTAGGACACCTTTGAACTGGTCTGAAGCCGGGGAGAGGCCGTTTTATGGCCCAACCTTGGTAGAGAATGCAGAAGAACAAGTTCGTGTCATCCGCGAACGACTTCGGACGGCTCAATCTCGTCAGAAGTATTATGCTGACCGTCGTCGTCGTGAGTTGAGCTTTGAGGTGGATGATCATGTCTATCTTAAAGTTTCTCAATAAAAGAACACATCGTTTCCAAGTCAAAGGCAAATTGGCACCTCGCTACATCGGACCTTTCCAGAGTTCTAGCGAGTTGGGACCGTGGCTTATCAACTAGAATTGCCACCATCGCTGGCGATGTACATGATGTCTTCCATGTTTCCCAATCGAAGAAGTGTCTTGGCGTCTCGGCCAAGCAAGCGAATGGAAAGACTTGACTTGCAACTTTGATCTTTCTTATCGTGAGCACCGATTCGTATTCTTGAAGAAAAGGAGCGCAAGGCGCGGGATCGTAATATCAAATTCGTCAAGGTTCGGTGGAGCAATCATCTCAAGATGAAGCAACATGGGAGCGTGAAGATCAAGTGCGAGCTAGCTATCCAGATCTTTTTCTTTCTACTTGAAGTGTCTCCGAATCAAGAAAGGAAAGTTTAAACAAAGCAATGGGAAGAAAATATGTAATAGCCATTCCGTGTAACCTTACGAAGGTATTTTGGCACTATCTTTGAAAGAAATCAAGACAACAGGTGTTTTGTTTTCTTTTAGAACCTTCTATCCAACTTCCGCCCTATCGATCTTGGGGTCGAGATCTTTTGTAAGGGGGGAGGTTTGTCACATCCCCAAGCTAATAAAGAACTTATTATGCATCTCATTAGCATGCACCATGTTTTGGAACTCTTTATTTTAATATTTCACTTGGAAAATCTCAAAATACAATTGAAACACACACTTCAAATCGATCTCCAAACTAAAAACCGAAATACATGCTACTGTAAAACCTCTGAAAATAATTTATTCAAATACTATATTAATTATCATGAATTAATATAATTTTTCCCAAATTTTTGGGACTGGGTTGAACCCTGAGAAAATTCAAACACCCTTAAAGGACCTAATTCAAGTTTGAATTTATATATCACAAATTATATCATGAATAGTAGGATTCAATAATTTTTATAGACACTAGGTTATCCCAGGAACCTCCAAAAATTATTTCATGATTTTAGGAAATTTATTTCTATTTTTAAGCCTTGGTCAAAGTGGAGAAAATATTTTAATTCTCAGTAGTCGGACTCGGCGAAACGGCTCAGCCCGACCGCCTAAATGCACCGACGCATCGCGGCCGTCGGATCACGAGATCGGCGATCGGATATCGCCATGTTGGGGCAGTTCAAAATAATGCTTTAAATCTCCTCCGTCCGATCGTCATCCAACGGTCCCGATTTAATCGCTGTGTTGCACCGAGCATACCTTGTGCGTGGCGCGTCGGGCCACGAGTCGGGCGTATTCAACCTCGGGCGAGCGATCGGCGCTGCATGCCACGCGCCGCCATGCCCTGCCTAGCTCCGTCCACGCCGTGAAGCCACCGCCACCTCGGACCACTCCTGGAGCTCCCTCACTTCACGCCGCGTCCATTACCGTCATCTCCCGGGCATATCACCCCTCGCAACCCCCTCCTTTTCCCTCACTTCTCCTCTGTTGACCGAGGAGAGGGAGGCTAGTTCGCGCTCTCTGCTGGGGTAAGTCTCCTCTGCGTCATTCCTCCTCGTTCTAGGTTCATCCCGTGTCCATTTTTGCTTATGCGAGTTCTGTTTTTGCTTGTGGCTCGGCCGTTGTCGTGCTCCGGCGACTTCGGGCGTGCTCGCGACACGATTATGCCTTCTTCGTGTCCGTGAAGGTATTATCCTCGATCCACCGCGTCACCTTCGTGCTTTAGGCCACCGATCAAAACCCTCAACTTATTTCATTGTTGCACGCACGGTTAGGTGAATCGAAGTTTTGGCTATTTTCACCGAAGAACATCCCGTCGCCACCCGGTTTGGTGAGTTTTACGCGATTCCTTGCTCTCTTAGCATCCTCACGAGATCCTTGAGCTGCCACGACCACTCATTTTTGTTGGTTTTGCTCGTGGTCACCTCTCCTCGCGGCCGTGTCGCGCCTTCTTCTTCTCGTGGCAAGCGAGCTCCCGCTACTCAGAGCTTCCCGAGCACCTTCCTCCGCTCAGGTAACTTCTATTTAGCCCCTAGAACCTCGGGCACCGCTTGTTTGTCGTTGCGAAGCTCTCCTTTGCCTTGCGCACTTTTGCCGTAGAACCGCCGTTGCTCAACGCCGGCTAGCCACCGGTGTAGTCCACCTCGGCGCTATAACCACCACCTTGGATCGCATTGCTATTACGCGGCTATCCACGCCCTTGGTTGGCGCCGCGTGGCGGATCCGCCGAGCCGCCGAGCAACCACGCGGGCAAAAAGCCGTTGTCGTACCCGGCCGAAACCGTAGCAAGATGATTAGGAGTTAAGTGGTAATTATTGGCGTTAAATCTTGTCTTAACGAGTTAAGCGATCACTTACGTGGGTCCCGTGCCTGAAAACGGTGGGGTTAAACCATAAATTACGATGGTGACAAGTGGGACCAGCGGCGTAAGCGCGTGCACCGTCTTGGCGTGTCTTGATGGACCAAGTCCCGTGGGCCGAGTCAGCGGCAATGAGACCACCGATGCGAACCAAAATTTAAGTCTAAGTTAAAACGAAAAACGCGCTATTCACCGGGCCCGCTGGTCAGTGGCTGTGGCTAGGCTAGCGCTCGGTGAGAAAAGGTTTAAATGACATATAAAATCCGAAATCCATTTATTTGCAAGCTGAAAAATATGTATAACTTTGAAAATACATAACTAATTCATTTTAACTCCAAAATGAGTGAAACCACTTCTGATAATTTACATATTTAATGAACTTTGTATTAAAATTGGTTTCAACCATGTCTCTGTAACAGAGAGCATTATTTTGGAAAATGAGCTATTAACACTATTATTCTTGCAAAAGAAAAAGGCTGATAACTTCAAAATTCATAAGTAATTCTTGGAAACTCAAAAATAGTAAAATCAGTTTTGATAATTTCTATTTCAAATGAACTTAATCATAAAAATAGTTTCAAACTTCCCTCTGTCACAGAAACTATAGTTTGAGGAAAATGGTATTAGAAGGTATTATTTTTATATTATTAATGCTAATAACTTTAGAAATCAATAACTAAATCATGGAAACTCCAATTGGAGCAAACTCAACTGTTTTGAATTTGTAATAATATTACCTATTTATCCATGTAATCCATGTCCTCACCACTGCTCTACAAATTTTCGCATCATAATTAAATTACCCGAATAAAGGCGTATTGAAATCTGAAAATCAAATCACCATAACTTTCGCATACTAAGTCAAAATGAGATATTTCTTTCACAAAAAATCATTTAAAATCATGACTTAGCTACTGTAGAAAAATCATGCATTTTGAGTATTTTGAATTTTGAGGTATTTCGATGGTTATTCGGTATTGCATTTATATAGATTTGAGCTTATTGACATCGACTCTCTGCGACGAGAGCGAGCAATTAGCCTACCAGCAAGGCAAGCATCCTTTGAACTTTCTTTTGCATCATATTTGATCCCGTTTTGTTAAGATAGTGCAATGATAATTGCTTGCATGCTATTTTGATAATGTCGCTATTTTTGTGATGAATAGTTAGACACATCCTATTATGTTGTCATTGTGGCTATCCATGAATCATTCCTTTACTGAAATGTTATGATAGGATGTGTGAAGTTATATTGTCCGGTGCCTTAGCCATGTAAGTCTAGAACAGGTAGCTGATTGTCGGGAATAACCCGACAATTATGGGATACACACAACTGTCATTATATACCTTTGTTTCAGATTTTTGTATATGTTTTATGAGTTAAATTTTGTCATTTTAAATGAGCGTTTGGTCTGGACAAGTGTTGGTTAGTGATGGTGCTTCGCACGAGCCTTGGGTAAGTGGTTGACTTGTCTGGACAATTAAGGACCGAACTTTGGGTTGTTGCAATTCAAGTAAAACTCGTGCTATCACACGCGGTATATGGGTGCCGTATGGTTAAGTAGGGGGGAGATTTTATTGTGTTGAGTCCCACGGTGGTGAAATTGTAAGGGCATGGGACCGTGCAATCCCGTGTTCCTTTTGGGCCGATAGGATGGGGCGTTAACGTCTTGTGTTTCCTAGGATATATAGGATGGAGCGTTAACGTCTTGTGTTTCCTAGGAGCCATGGGTTGAGGGACTTAGCTCAATGGGGTCTTCTTGCTAAAAACGACCGTATCTTGATTTACAGTACGCATACCATAGGAAGTATGCTATATTTGGAGGCATCTGGAGGCTAACGAGCTAATCAAGTCGTGTGGGTAAAGTAGTACACCCCTGCAGGGTATAATCTATTCGAATAGCCGTGTCCACGGTTATGGACGACCGCTTGAAACTTGTGGCTGCTTATTGTTAGACTCGAAATTAAAATTGTGGTTCATGCTTGTTGTTGTATCAAAGTGGACCGCCACTTTGTTTTTGGTATGATTCATTTGCTATGGAATTGATTACTTATTCACATGCTCTACTTCTACTTCAAATCTGAATTTTAAATAGCACTCGAAAAACTAGCATGTGTAGGTTGTAACTTGTTGCGTCTCTTTTGCAAAACTAAGCCAATATGAGCCATCCCTTGGAATAGCCTTATGCATGACTAATTTTTATTTGTGTAAGACTTGCAGTACTCTTTGTACTCAGCCGGTGTTCTTGGCTTTTACGGTGAGGACGATCATCGAGACCGGCGAGCTTGTCGGTGTCGATTTAGACGACACCGATGAGTAGTGTGTTATCTTTAGCTCCCATCGGTTGCCGATGGGTTGTGTGGCATACCACTGCAGGCATTTTGGTTTATTTACTTACTTCGCTATGAACTTGTTTAATTTGGCGGTCGCCACTTATATAGTTGTAAACTTGAAACTTTGATGTATCACTTTTGTACTATTTATGTATGAATGTTGTATGGATGTGAGCAACGTTGTATGAGTATGATTATATTGGTCGCTAATCTTGGGAGCCAATATAAGTTGTACTCGCTGTTCATAACTTCTATTTAACTCACTAAGTGTTGCGCTTGACTTGTTGGAGAACCGACAATCATGTAGTGCTTGCAGAGAGGAAGCGCGCATGATCGTCGGGGCTCTAGCGTTAGTTAAGCCTCTCATTTAGATGGAGTTAAGTTGGAATCCATTTACTAGAGATCTAGAGTTATGTCCCTAAGACCTTGATTAGTCTCGGTCTTGCGGAGATAACTCCGGGTCCCCACACTATCGATGTTTCTCCTTTGGGTGGAATCGTGCAGGTGTCTTAGCTTTTCATCCGCTTACGCTCCTCCGAGTGCCAACGTAGCAGTTTTGCCTCCTTTGGGTTCGCAAAAAACCGCTTCGAACAGGAAATTACAGGAAGATACCACGCCACCTTTGCAGGAGGTCCTTTCTTCACCTCGATTCTCTCGCCATCATCTGATTGATTCTTACGCTTGTATCGGGATGCGTTGCACAGCGGACATACATGCATATTTACATACTCTTTACGGTAGAGGATATAGTCGTTTGGACATGTATGTATTTTTTTTACTTCCATTCCCAACGGACAAAGGACATTCTTGGCTCTGTAGGTGGTTTTGGGCAACTCGTTTCCATCCAGAAGCATGTCCGCTAAGAGACCTAACAGCGTTGTGAAATTCTTGTCGGACCAACCGTTGCTTGCCTTCAATTTCAGCAGTTCAAGCATGGATGACAACCTTTTGTATTCCGGCTTGCAGCTCGGGAACAAAGGCTTCTCCGAGTCCTCCATCAAGCCCTTGAATTTACCAAACTCTCTCTCACTATAGTTCACTTCTGCATCGCGAAGCATCTGATCCAGATTGTCATCGTGCAGCCTATCCGAATCGGAACCATAATCAACATCATCCGGCGGCATATCGTTGACTTCGTCGGCTATGTCGTTATTACTATATTTTTTTTGTATAATCTGCTCTTCACCGTGACTGGTCCAACGTGTATACCCCTTTTTGAAACCCCTTCGAATCAAATGTGATTGGATCTGCACTTGGTTGTCAAACATCTTCAGATTCTCACAGTCAATGCATGGACAGTACATATATTCCGCCCCCTTATTCAACATATCCCTCTCGGCAGCTCTTGTAAAATCACACACGCCATTAATGTACTCTTCACTCATACGGTTCTTAGGGTACATCCAGCTTCGGTCCATCACACGATTCGTGTTGAAAACCCTGAAAATAAATAAAATAGTGACCATGGGCTTCACTAGCGATTTCAGCGTAAACGCCAAACTACTGAAATTAAAGGATACTTATGCTCTAGTAGCTCACCTCGATCACGAGGAAGGTGTCAATGAAGTCGGCCGAGGAAGGTCCAAGGCGGCTAGTCGTCAGTGAACAGAGGTGACGGCGGCAAGCTCTTCGGTGACAGGTCTTCTCGGTGAAAATAAACTGAAACGAAGCACATGCACAGCTTTAGGGGGACATATAGGTGGGGAAATCGACCTTGGTGGGGTCGAGCACTCACCGGAGAAGAGTTGGCGTTGATGGCGGCAGCGGTGACATGCAGCTCGTGGCGACAATAGCTGAAATGAACTACACGATCGATCGAGTGGGCTCGGTGAGGTGAGTGATACTAAAAACCGGCACGCAGTGGCGCGATGGACTCACCGTAGCACGAGAGATGGAGAAGAAGACGTTGAGAGTACACTTCAGCGGATGATAAGTATGAGAGCAAAAGCGATTGCAAATGCGTGATGGGATAATTATCACATACAGTTTTGAACAAAAAACCATCTGTGATATGGAGTAATATCACAGACGGTTATTAATAAGAACCGTCTGTGAAGTATCACAGATGGTTTCCAACATAAAACCGTCTGTGATATGTAGCAATATCACAGACGGTTATTATTACGAACCGTCTGTGATACTTTACAGATGGTTTTTATCATGAACCGTTTGTGATATTACCTGTTTACAAACGGTTTTTAGCGCAGCCAGTAACACAGATGGTCTCTAAACCAAAACCGTCTGTGATGTCATGTAATACAGACGATTTTAGTCAATCGTCTGTGATGAGGCATCCAGTATATGTCTTTTTGTAGTAGTGATAGTTGACGATACATGACCATATGTTTTCCTAGCCGGCCGGCTACATAGGAATATCTCTTGCTATTCATGATAAGACAAATGCCTCTAGCTTTTAAAGTGTTTAGCAGTTGTACCTACATCTTCGTAGTTCATACAGCTGTTCGTCCTGTTAATTAGTGTACGTTTTTTTTATTTTGGTTATTTTGTCCCATGAAATAGCTTACGAACCACCCTATTGGTCTTTGCTAACCACTTAGTGCCAAATAAAACTATATATATTCAGTCTTGCTATTTCTAAGTCGTCTAGAATTTTCTTAAGTTTAAGTCACTTGTTGTGATCATTGGATTTGTGTAGAGATTGATGTGTCATATGATTGGATATTGATCTAATGGATAAAAAAGGTGACTTATACTTAAGAAAATTTCAGTCACATTATGAATAAACGGTCCCATATATTTATTATCCTTGTGGTCTTTGCTGACCAATTAGTATCAAATAAAACTATATATATTCATTAGTTTTTCAAAAAATAGATTTTTCTGTGTTTTATTTCAGCTAGGTTCTCTATTGTACATTGCAGATAAATTGTTTGTATTATGGTACACATGGCCAGCTGTACCTAAACATATTTGTTTTACGGTTTTGCTAATTTTAAGTTGCCTGAAATTTTCTTAAGTTTAAGTCACTTGTTGTGACCATTAGATTTGTATAGAGATTGGTGTATTATATGATTATCACATGATTAGATATTGATCCAATGGATGTTATATGATTGGATATTGATCAAATGGTCACAACAAGTGACTTAAACTTAAAAAAATTTCAAACAAATTATGAATAGATAGTCCCTTTTATGGTAAATTTAAGTACATCATGCACATGCTATTCTAGAATATAACTCCAAAACAGCTATACTAAACATTGTATCTTCTTTTCCATTGGTGCTTCAATGCTACGTGTCTTTGAATAATACAGGGAACAATGCATTCGTGCCAAAACATTTCCAGCACTTACGAGTTGTTCGAGTTGCTATCTGCCAACCTCCGTGGTCTTTCTGCCTGTATTACCCGGTCCAGGGACCTGTATGCCCTCCTGGTTAGTTCAGGTTACTGTGTATTGTTCACCTCTTTTCCATGTATAGATACCCAAACTCACTATATAGGCTACGGTGATTAATATAGGGACCTGGTATGGACAGTCCATCTTTGTCTTGTTTTCACATAGCATACCTAGCATTTAGTGAATCATGTATCTGATCTGCATGTTCTGATACAAATTTTATTGGCTCGCTGTTTAGTACATACTCTGTTAGAATAAACAATGCAGAACCAACAAGTATTCACATAATATAGCTAGCATTTAATCAGTCATACATCTGAGAGAATGCCCGCATGCGTTCGCCAAAAACGAAGCGCCCATTACACATGCTAGGTCCAAAGAAGTACAAATCGTGCGCAATCCTTAGATGACTCGTGGTCGACACGGGTGCAGCGAAGCACGCCTTCCGTCCTAGTTTCTATCAAGCAATCACTTTTGCAGCGTGAGTTTGATTCTGTGATTGAAGTTCACTTGCTGGTCGAAATCGATCTTTCTTCTTTCGTGGACTGAATTGTCTCCGGGTGGAGAAGCTGCTAAGGTCCGGATCGCTATTAGTTGGAAGCGGCCGAACCAATCTACTTTTGATTTGCTGTTGCTGTGCAGGAGATCAGTCGGTACCCCTCCGTTGATGCGTGGAAGTCCAGAAGACCAACTGTTATCTCTTGATTGCTGCTGGAATTGACGTCAAGTGTCAAATTCCGTTCCTGCTTGCCGGCCGAAGTTTCGCTAGCTGCTGGTCGCGTGTGGTGATTGCTGCTGGTTTCCAAGCCCGAGCCGTGGGACCTCCCCATCTTTGGTTGTTGGCACTAGCAAATAGTGCTTGTGGTCAATCAAGCACCGCTGCACACGCAAGCACTGATGAGTTCCTGTTTGCATACACACACATACAATCATCTCGGTTGTTGAGTTTTCACTTGCTGCACAGGAAGATTGGAGCCACGGCTGTTCTTTGTACCGTGAAACATCGGCTAACTCGTGTACAGATTTGAATTCTATAATTTATGCCGTATCAATGTCTATACGCGGTCAGATTTTTTTTTCATTCACAGAACATTCATCTAGAAAGATGGACCTCCCATAAAAACTTTCTGGCTTCGCTGTAGGCTGGTAAAAATAGAGCTTTTAACGGTACACTCAATTTAATACGAGTTGTCTATTCTTTTTGATCAAATAGTTCAGATTAGTTGGGATTTAGTTACACTACGTCTGATAGTATGAGTAGTATAATCTCACGAGAGTAGGATTGTAATTGTACATGTGGGGATCACATGGCACAATAGTAATATTTTTAACCCTAGTTGAAAAATCCACAATACTCTCACGAGAAAGTTATATATACAAAGAAAAATTTATTATACCCTTAACAATCAATGATCAGATTTGATTTATACTATCACTATATACTACTAGTAGAATGTACCGTAAAATTTCTCAAAAAAATAACCCTCTCTATAAATAGTTTATAGGCTATAAGATGTGATGTGTATGTTTGATTACTTGTCTCATTTAGGGTTTAATTATTTGCCTATCCAGTCCTTCTGCAATCGCCAAAGGCTATAATACAACCATTAGTCGACAAACCATTTTTGGTAATGGATGTCTATGCGCGGTCAGATTTTATTTTTAATTCACAGGAAATTCATCCTTTCTGGATGGACCTCTCATGAAAACTTTCTAGCTTCGCCTATAGGCTGGTAGCAAATGGAGTTCTTTCACAGTACACTTAATTTTAATACGAGTTATCTATTTTTTTTATTCAATAATTCATATTAGTTAGGATTTAGTTATATTACGCCTGATAGTATAAGTAGTATAATCTCGGAAGGGTATGATTGTAATTGCACATGTGGGGATCACATGACACAATAATAATATTTTCAACCCTAGTTGAAAAATCCGCGGTACCCTCACGAGAAAATTATAAATACAAAGAAAAGTCTATTATGTCCTTAACATTCAATGGTCAGATTTGATTTATACTACCACCATCTACTACTAGTAGAATGCACCGTAAAATTTCTCAAAAATTGACCCTCTCTATAAATAGTTTATAGCCTATAGACACAACTTATTTACTAACTCCGCGTCGATTTATGCACCGTCTCTATAAATAGTTTATAGCCAATAAACGCAGTACACCTAAAAAACTAAATAACAGTGTACTCGAATGTGTATTGGCAATAGTCTTTTATGATTGTAGCTAGTGCAATGTCTGCCGGATCAATTATTTTAGTAGTATAAGATCGTCGCTAGACCGTGTGTATGTATCGACCAAAGCAATGACCAGATTTATTATTCCTCGGCTGGAGTCAGGACTGTAGAATGCTTATGTCCAAACGAGATGAGACGAGACGAGCATGCGAATCGGATTTGGCATCAAATCGGTTGTCCCTTACAGCGGTACAACCCTTCGACGCATCGCTTTATCGCTGTGCTGGGCACACTGCTTGCTGCTCTTTTGTAGCCTTGTGCGGCTGCCGAAGTGTCCATGCCCTGGGGCACTGGCACGCGAGCAAAGCGCGCAATACCGTGCCCTTGAGGCACGGTAGTGATGATGTGTGGCGTGTCCGGGCGCGGGAAGAACGGCGCGCCGACATGGCGTGCGTCCGGACGCTGGAGAAATGGCAGCGGCGACGTGGCGGTACGAAGGCTGTCTGGCCCACCGGTCAATCACTAGTTAATTCGAAGGAATTAAGTCGGATCATAATATATACAAACAAATTTTTGAGTGAAAAAAAGCTCAACAAGCATTGATCTCGGACATTGACAGACGTTACTCGCATGCCTCCATACAGGCATACACCGCACTGACGAAGCAATCGACCAAGATAAGCCTAGCTAGCTGGAAAAACATTGACCTCACCTAGCTAGGATGAACCATGAACACTTCCAAACAATATAAATGGTACATGTAAACTAGCTAGCTCATACACAGTTCTACTTGTATCAATATTAGCTAGCTTCCCTTGTCGACAAACTCCCACAAATACAACAAAAATGATGGCCAGATTCACCGGTCTAACCCTTCTTCTACTGCTCTCTTCTGCTGTGCTCTTCTGCGTCATCAGGACAGCACACACTGGGCACCGGGTCATCCCTGTCAGTGGAAGACTACGCGCGGCCCTTCCTGGTGTCACCGGACTCCACCTTCTCCTGCGGCTTCCTCCAAGCCGGCGAGAACGCCTTCTCCTTCTCCGTATGGTTCACCGCCGCCCAGAACAAGACTGCCGTCTGGACGGCCAACCTCGGCGCCCCGGTGAATGGCCAGGGCTCCAGGATATCGTTTGGCCGTGACGGCAAACTGGCCCTCGCCGACGCCAACGGGACCACGGTGTGGGACAGCAAGACGAGCGGCAAGCGCCTGACCGTTGCTCTCCGCGACACCGGCAATCTTGTCATCACGAACCCGTCCATCGGCCGTGCCGTGTGGCAGAGCTTCGACTGGCCGACGGACACCCTGCTCCCGTCGCAGCCCCTGACCAAAGACAAGAAGCTGGTCGCCGGGTACTACAGCCTCTACTACGACAACGACAACGTGCTGCGGCTCCGGTACGACGGCCCGGAGATATCGAGCATCTACTGGCCGAATCCGGATCTAACTGTGTTCGAGAATGGCCGGACAAACTACAACAGCACGCGGATCGGTGTCCTCGACGACACCGGCGTGTTCCTGTCGAGCGACAATCTGCAAGTCCAGGCCTCTGACCTAGTCCCCGGCATCAAGAGGCGGCTAACCATCGAGCAGGACGGCAACGTAAGAATCTACAGCCTGAACGCGACCGGAGGCTGGACGGTCACATGGTCGGGGCTAAAGCAGCCGTGCTCCGCGCACGGGCTGTGCGGCAAGAACGCCATCTGCGAGTACCAGCCGGTCCAGCCGTCCCTCCGATGCTCGTGTGCGCCGGGACACGAGATGGTCGACCGGCGGGACTGGAGAAAAGGCTGTAAGCGGATGTTCAGCATCGCCACCAACTGCAGCCAAGCGGCGACGGAGCGGTTTAAGTTCGTCAAGGTGGCATACACCGACTTCTACGGCTACGACCTGGGGTACAACCAGTCTGTCACGTTCCAGTACTGCAAGAATATTTGCTTGAAGACGTGTTTGTGCGCTGCCTTCTCGTACAGGTTTGATGGCGTGGGTAAATGCTTCCCGAAAGGCTTGTTGTTTAACGGCTACACGTCGCCGGCGTTCCCGGGAAGCATCTACATCAAAGTGCCTAGCAATTTTAACGCCTCGGCATCGTCGGTCTCCGCACGGAGTACGGATAGCCTCACCTGCAATCCTAACGGTTCTGTAATCTTTCAGGATCTGCAGACATGTACGGAGACCCAGAAACGGCACAAACTGGTCGTACTTTTTTGCGTTCGCCGCTGTACTGGGAGTTCTCGATCTTCTCTTCATCGCAACAGGATGGTGGTTCCTTTCCAGCAAGCAAAGCATACCCAGCTCACTAGAGGCGGGCTACAGGATGGTCATGACGAGCCAATTCAGGAGGTTCACGTACCGGGAGCTCAAGGACGCGACGGGAAGCTTCAAGGAGGAGCTCGGCCGGGGCGGCTCCAGCGTGGTGTACCGCGGCGTGCTCGACAGAGGGAAGGTGGTGGCGGTGAAGAAGCTGACGAACGTGACGCAGGGCGAGGAGGAGTTCTGGGCGGAGATGACGCTTATCGGGAGGATCAACCACATCAACCTGGTCAGGATCTGGGGGTTCTGCTCCGAGGGCAAGCACAAGCTGCTGGTGTACGAGTACGTGGAGAACGAATCGCTGGACAGGCACCTGTTCGGCACCGGTGCGGACGACAGACCGTTGGCGTGGCGCGATCGGTACAAGATTGCGCTGGGCACGGCCAGGGGCCTGGCCTACCTCCACCACGAGTGCCTCGAGTGGGTCATCCACTGCGACGTGAAGCCGGAGAACATCCTGCTGACGCGGGAGTTCGACGCCAAGATCACCGACTTCGGGCTGGCCAAGCTGTCCAAGAGGGACGCTGCCGGCGCCGGCGCCGGCGTGCAGTTCTCCCACATGAGGGGGACGACGGGGTACATGGCGCCGGAGTGGGCGCTGAGCCTCCCGATCAACGCCAAGGTCGACGTGTACAGCTACGGCATCGTGCTTCTGGAGATCGTGATCGGGAGCAGGATCGCGGAGCAGACGACGGCGGGCGGGGAGCGGCTGGAGCTGTGGCAGATCGCCCAGGCGCTGAGACAGGTGGTGGCGAGTGAAGATGTGATGTCCTTAGTGGACAGTAGATTGCACGGGCAGTTCAACCCTCGGCAGGCCATGGAGATGGTGAAGATTTCCTTGTCGTGCATGGAGGAGAGGAGCAACAGGCCGACCATGGATGAGATTGCCAAGGCTCTTACAGCGTACGACGATGAGGACGAGCACCCTGCGTATCTGTCATGACTCATGACCAGCCGGCAAAGGGTAAACTAGATCTTAACTAACAAACATAGGGATTTATCCCACGCAGCGGGAGAAATCGTCCACCCCACCTACAACTGAAACTGCCACACTCTCTAGTTGCCGCCCTGACCCTCCCTCCCTTCTGTTAGAGTAATCTTGTCACTAAGTTGGGTCCGTAGTTCATACATATATGTTCGAGTAGAGAAAGGAAGTAGAAGCCGAGTCGGCCGTAGAGTCCGAGTACCGGACATGTAACCAGACTTTATAAGGCCAAGCAGAGTCATGTAATCGAGCAAGGGGAAAAGAAAAAAAAAATAAGAGAAGAAAGCATTGCCTGCAGTAGCGTCAAGAGTTGCGATCAAAAAAATTTCTCGTGTTTCTTTCGTCTTCTTCCGACGAGTTTTTTGTATGTTCTTCTGTGCATGCTCTTCGTCAAGCTTCGGCAAGATCTGTAGGACCAACAATTGGTATTAGAGCTAGGTTCTCGCTCGTCGTGTGACGCCGCTGAAGAACATGTGAGATGATGTGTTGACTTCGAGGGCCAAGGATGGGCCAATTTCTCTCCAGTACCCTATCCTCATCGTTGACAATTATTCGGTATAGGCAATGTGGGGACCTCGGTAATTATCTCCATAAGATCGAGATTAGACAAGGTCTTAGGGACATAATTACGGGTCTCCGGTAAATGAATTCCAATTTAACTCTATCCAAGTGAGAGGCTTAGCCGAATACTAGAGCCTCAACGATCATGCGCGCTGCTCCCTTGCGAGCGCTACATGATTGTCGATTCTCCCTTGATTCGAAGCACTACACTTAGTGAGTTAAACGGGAATTTCATTAACAGCGAGTATGACATATATTGGCTCCCAAGATCAACGACCAATATACTCATACCCTCATCCAACGTTGATTACATCCATACAACGCATACAATAAGAGATAAAAAGACATACTGCATAATAGTCAAGGTCTACGACTTATTACAAACGGCCGACCGCCAAATTTAAAGTAGAGTATCAAGTAGCAATGAATTAAATGGATAAAGCAAAAGACCAGCAGTGGTATGCCCATCACCCATCGGCAACCGATTGGGGTTAAATGGCAACACTACTCATTAGTGTCACCCAAGTCAACACTAGCGAGATCGTCATAATCATAACCTTCCTCACCGAAAAGGCCAACAAACATCCGGTGAGTACAAGTGTACTCATAAGTCTTACACAAATAAAAATAGTTATGCATAAGGGTCATTCAAAGGATGGCTCATATTGGTTTAGTTTTGCGAAAGAGACGCAACAATTAACATCCTACACATACTAGTTTTTCATGTGCCCATTTAAAATAAGATTTGAAGTAGAAGTAAAGCATGCGAGAAAGCATTTCAAGAATGAACAATTGAATCATACAAAGACCAAAGTGGCAGCCCACTTTGATGTACTAAACACATGAACAACCCGTTCATGACGAATACCAAGTTCAACCACAATTTTAATTTAAAGTCTAACAATAGCGACCACAAATTTCAGCGATCGTCCATAACCGTGGACACGGCTATTCGAATAGATTTATACCTGCGGGTGTACTACTTACCCACACGACTTGATTAGCCCGTAGCCTCCGGAGGCCTCTGAAATAGCACACTTCCTATGGTATGCCGGCCGGTAAATCAAGATACGATCATTTTCAGCAAGAAAGCCCTATTGAGCTAAGTCCCCTTGTGAGATGGTTCCTTGCCTAGTACAAGCGTCGATAGCACTTGCTAGGGGCTCACAAGTTATATTGGAAATACCGATGAAATCAAAACAAAAGAATTGGTGCTCCTTGCACACTATAAAGGATTACATCGGCTCCTCAAAGAACATAGGATTTCACGGTCGCTATGCCCTTACACCACCAAGGACTTAACACAATAAAACCTCCCCTACTTAACCATACGGCTCCCAACCCGTGTGTGGCAAAGACGAGTGTTGCTTGAACGAGAGAGTACCCAAAGTTCGGTCCTCAATTGTCCGGACAAGTCCTTCCACTTACCCAATGCTCGTGCACAAAGCACCATCACTAACCAACACTTGTCCGACCAAATCTCATTTAAAAATGACAAAATTTAACTCATAAAACAGCTACAAAGATCTGAAGTAAAAACATAAAGTAAGAGTTGTGTGTATCCCAAACCGCCGGGTTATTCCGACGATCGAACTACTGATCTAGACTTGCATGGCTAAGCAATTCTACAACCCATAATTCACACATCCTATCTTAAGCATATAGGAGTTGGCATAATTCAAGATTAACCTCAAACATAGGACATATCTAAACTACACATCACAAAAATATTGACATAATCAAAATAGCATGCAAGCAATTATCATTGCACTATCTTAACCAAAACTGGGATCAAATATGATGCAAAAGAAAGTTCAAATGATGCTTGCCTTGCTGGTATAGAAGCTGCTCGCTCTCTGTAACGTAAGTGTCGATATCAATATGCTCGGGATCTATATAATTATAACTTCAAATAAATACCGAGAAAACAACTCAAAAATCAAAATGCTCAAAAATGCATGATTTTTCTACAGTAGTTAGATCATGATCTTAAATGATTTTTGGTGAAAGAATTATTTCATTTTGATTTAGCATGTGAAAGTTATAATGGTTTGAATTTCAGATTTCAATAAGCCGTCATTATGTAATTTAATTATGAAGTGAAATTTTGTAGAACAGTGGTGGGGTAAAGGATTACATAGGTAAATAGGTAATATTAACACAAGTTCAGAATAGTTGAGTTTGTCCACTTGAAGTTCTTATGATTTAGTTATTGATTTTCCAAGTTATCACCTTTATAGTATACAAATAATAGAGTTAAAGATTATATCCTCCAAATATAGTTTCTGTGACAGAGGTAATGTGGAGACCATTTTTAGAATTGAGTTCACTGAAAATGAAAATTATCAAAAGTGGTCTCACTGTTTCGAGCTTCAATAATTACTTATGCATTTTTGAAGTTACAGTCTTTTTCCTATTGTAAAATAATGGCTTTAATGGATTAATCTCCAAATAAAGCTCTCTATTATAAGGACAGAGTTGAAATCAATTTTAATATAAAGTTCATTAAACATGAAAATTATCGTATGGTTTCACTCATTTTGGAGTTAAAATGAATTAGTTATGTATTTTCAAGGTTATACATATTTTTCAAGGTATAAATAATTGGATTTCGGATTTTATACGTCGCTTAAACTTTTCTCACCGCTGGGCCCAGCCGCTGATCATCGACTAGCGGGCCCGCTCATCGCCCATCGCGAGGCGCATACACGCACATCTCGAGCTAGGATCGCGAGCCGTTGGATCAAGATCCAGCGGTCCCACGGTCGAAGTGCAATAGGGCGGTCGAATGTCTCACAAATCTAAACCGTTCCTTTCGCATCGACGGTCCATATTGATTCCGCTTTATTTAGTTTCCTTAGCACGTGTTGAAAGCCTTGGGCCCACATGTCAAAGAGAGATTAGTTGTTTTAAACGACCACTACTCAATTTAAACAACAATTAGTTTTAAACTAATCGCGCTATCGCTTTTGGTCGGTAATCCGACAACGAAATCGGCGCGCTCTGTGAGCTTACGCGGCTCGCCGGTCTTTGTGGTCCACGCCGCGCGGACAAGGCCAAAACGGGTACCTAATAGCCGTGCGATCCTAGGTACCCTTCAATCGAGTTGGGACGGCCGTGGCGGCGGCGCAACGCCGCGAGCGAGGTGACCATACGCTAACGTGCATGTGCCAACCTAGTTCATTTTAGAGCTAATTAATGCATGCTTAAGCTTATGAGAGTGGTCACCAAGCTCACCAGAGATGGAGTGGTCGAGAAGCTTCGGAAGAAGCGGTCACCGATGTGCGGCGGCGGTGATGCGGCTCACGCGAGGACTCGCCACAAAGCAAAGATGGAGGTAGTGTAAGGTTGAGTGAAGCTAGTAGATGGTCACACCAAGAGGAATCGGACAAAGCTCACCAAATCAACGGTTGACGATGAAACAGCAGTGATGTTGGCCGAAAATGGGGAAAGCTTCAAATGCCAAAGCTCCGCGAATCATCCACCCCAGAAGTGAGGGAAACGATGCTAATACTTGAGGGCATAAAGCGACACGTTAAGGAGGGACTAAAACTCACCGGAGTCGAGGTTTGAATGAAGGTGGCCTTGAGGCACGCCTCGGAGCTCTGGATGGCACGATGGTGGTCCAAGCGCTACAAGCAACGAGCGGCAAACTGCATTAGCGAAAATGGAGAGGGCAAGGAAGGCGTAACGCAGAGGAATCATGCGGAGGGCTTACAGGAAAGAGCTCGAAGCCTCCTCTCTCCTCTGTCAACCGAGGAGAAGTGGGGAGAAAGCCGGGCGTGGGGTGGTTTTATCCCGAGGCGAAGACGGCAACGAGCGCGTTAAGTGAAGAGCTCGGGGATTGGCTAAGAGGCGGTGGATCCACGGTGAGAATCGCCAACGCCGGGAACAGGGAAACTCAAGCGCGTGGCGTTGGAGCTCGAGTCTGAGGTGATAGGAGGAAGACGGCCGCAAGCGGGCCCACAGTCGTCGGCTCTCGTTCGCGCGCAAGATGGGGAACGTGGCCCACCGGGGACCCTCGGATCTGAATCGAACGGTTGGAATTTGAAAGAGGTAAGTAGCGGGGTGAAGCGGTAAGTGATCCGGAGCGTTGAGCTTCCATCGGACGGCTCGCGGGTGGTGCGTTTAGGTGGTTGGGTTGAGCGATTGCAAATTGGACTCGGTCCGAGGAATAGTACTAAGGTTTAGGGTTTCAAGTTTGATCGAATTTAAAGTCTGTTTAGCAACTTTGACCGGGGTTTATGATTAAAAATAAATTCCTAAAATCATGACCCTAAAAGACTTCTTTGAGAGAAATGGAGGGCTTTTTGAGAGGCAATCGATAGTAGTGTAAGCGCATGTCCTTCCACCGATTAAAACTGGATACTCAATACAATACACAGAGGAGTAGGGTTGTTATTCTCTAGAGAAGGCCGAACTGTATAAAAATCCCGAGCCTTTTCTCTGTCTGCAGAATCAATTGTGGAGACCCCAAATCAAACAATCATTATGTAAGATCGGTTCTAAAACACCGGCGCTGACGCCACCATGGGGATCTTCTAGTAATTTGTTGTCAAGTTCTTTCTTTTCTCTTTGATGCTCCCATGGCAGGAGAGTGGAACGAGGAGAACTGGTTCGACTTGGCCGATTACGCAGACGTCGACATGGATGCCGGTTTCGATTATGAGCCGAGTATCGAATCATCCGATGGTATTGCCGCATTTGGAGATCTTCTATCAGACTTAGAGACCACGCCATCAGCGGAGTTGAGGAGAGATCCTTATACCCCACAACAGTGCGCCCAGCTGAGGAACCAGCTTCCTTAGGAGGTAAGTGTCAACACGACCACAAACAGGGCTACCCCAAGACAGACTCACAACACGACGAGAGTTTTTCCTCCGAGTGTTCGAGTCCCCTTAAGGCAGTACGACTTGGCGAGACAAGATTTAGAAGCCATCATTCCAGAGCTTCATCGGCACCTGATGGTCCTTTCTCTCTGGCTAATTCTGCAGAGAAGGGGATCGAACATGCTTTTCCTCCAAGTTCGACCATCCCATCGCAGGACACACTTGCGGACGGAGACGGTTATAACCCGGAGTTCCCCTTCCTGGAGGGGTTTACTCCAAGTCGCCAGATAGTGTCTCTCGACTACTCCACAAGCAAGGAGGCCTCGAGCGCAAGTGGAGGTCATCACGGGAGGTCTTCGTCATTCCCTCTGATAAGAATCATTCTCCCGTAAGGTGATTGACGATGCTCCCCGACAGGCACACACTACATCCCCTCGTGGCAATGGCAAGGGCACCGCCGCTGGTGAACGAGGTGAACTCCCTGATGAACGTGCGGGAAATCCTCAACATTCTCGCACTCCACTGAAACCAACTCAAGAGTTTGATATGGGTGATCCTGAGACAACTCGACAGAGAAAAATAGAGGCTCAGAAAAATCTCCCTGGGCGCGCTTATTATCAGTCAGAAGTAGCTCAGGAGCTCCAGCACACCAACGACTTGCTTGAGAATACAACTCAAGAGCTCGCTTGAGCACCAGGCTACGATCTCTTCGCCGAAGAGATCGCACAAAGGCTTCGGAACACGATGGCAAAACTCAAGCGTCCTCGTCGACATCATCCTAGAAGTCGTAGCAGTACGACTCCATCTTCCGCCGATCATTCGAACAACTCGTCGCATGGAGATCGACATGATTATCGATCACGTCGCTCCCCTGACTTGAGGAAGGTTCTTCGAACATCTGTAGATCAACAAGCTCCTAGGAGAGGTGATCTTTCACCACTCCAGGGTCGAAGTCTACGGCAGGAGATGGAATACGAGGAGTATTTCCCTCGTAAGACTGAGGCCTACCATAGGTCAAGTCCACCTGTGACTGGGTATTGTCGAGTACGATCACCTGGTGACATTAACCCTTCTTTCCTACAAAGAAGGTGCCAAGAAGTTATCACTGGATGTCGGGCGTTTTCACCCGATCTCCGAGCGGTTCGTTGGCCACCTCGTTTCCGACCAGCGAACATGGAGAAATTCGATGGAACCCAAAATCCCATTGAATTCCTCCAGATTTACACAACAGCTATCCGAGCAGCAGGAGGAGGAGAGCATGTAATGGCGAATTACCTTCCGACTGTGCTTGAAGGATCTGCTCGATCATGGCTATTGAACCAGCCATTCGAGTCAATCTACTCATGGCAACACCTCTACGACCTTCTACTGGCGAACTTCCAGGGTACCTACAACTGCCCTGGAAAGGAGGACGACTTGCACCGAATAAGACAGAACAATCATGAGACTTTGCGTCAATTCATCAGGCGCTTTAGTCAGGTTCGTAATTCCATTCGGAGGTTTTTGACTCGTCATATCGTGGCTTTCAAGCGGAGTGCGCAGCAAGGATAACAGAGGACATCGCTTTGAATCCTCCTGCCACTGTCGCTGAACTCTTCGAGATGGCCGATAGATATGCGACTGCCGCTGAAGCAGTCGATTGGAACAACATTATTGACCGCGAAGACAACATCCCTCAAGAGACAGGCAAAAGTGGTAAGAAAAAGGACAAAAAGGCTAAGAAATCCAAGAACAAGGTGAAGAGACATAAGTCTCCAGCCACTGGTTCTAAGAAGGTTCTAGCCGTGAGCGACAAAGAGCCACGTAACTCTAAACAAAATTCTGATCGAGGTAAAGGTAAGTGCCCGATCGGAAGAGTGACAAACCAGTGGTGTCCTTTTCACAAAAACAAGGGCATGACTCAGAATCGCTGCAGTTTTTCTACGAAACTCAAGACTATTAACCGGCAAATGCCACTTCCTACTCTTGAACAGTGCATCAAACAAGTGGATGGAAGGAGTGGGATGATGATGAGGAGATGTCGCTTCAAGATCCACAACACACCATCGATCACATCTATGGGGGATCATCGGCATATGAGTCAAGGAGACAGCTTAAGGCTGTCGAGCGCGAGGTAAACACAATCGACTCTCCTCTTATCAATAAGGCGCCAAGTGGTCGAAAATCACCATCTTTGTGGGGACTTGGTAATTATCTCCATAAGACCGAGATTAGACAAGGTCTTAGGACATAATTATGGGTCTCCTATGAATGAATTCCAATTTAACTCTATCCAAGTGAGAGGCTTAGCGAATACTAGAGCTTCAACGATCATGCACGCCGCTCGCTTGCGGCGCTACATGATTGTCGATTCTCTTCGATTCAAGCACTACACTTAGTGAGTTAAATGGGGATTCATCAACAACGCAGTATGACTTATATGGGCTCCCAAGATCAACACCAATATACTCATACCCTCATCCAACGTTGATTACATCCATACAACGATACAACAAGAGATTAAAAGACATACGCATAATAGTCAAAGTCTACAACTTAATACATACGGTACCGACCGCCAAATTCAAAGTAAAGTATCAAGTAGCAATGGAAGCAAGTAAAATAAGCAAAAGACCAGCGTGGTATGCCCATCACCCATCGGCAACCGATCGGGGTTAAATGATAGACACTACTCGTTAGTGTCACCCAGTCAACACTAACGAGATCGCCATACTCATAATCTTCCTCACTGAAAAGGCCAAGAACATCCGTGAGTACAAGTGTACTGCAAGTCTTACACAAATAAAAATAGTTATGCATAAGGGTCATTCAAAGGATGGCTCATATTGGTTTAGTTTTATGAAAGAGACGCAACAATTAACATCCTACACATACTAGTTTTTCATGTGCCCATTTAAAATCAGATTTGAAGTAGAAGTAAAGCATATAGTAAAGCATTTCAAGAATAAACAATTGAATCATACAAAGACCAAAGTGGCAGCCCACTTTGATGTACTAAACACATGAACATCCTGCTCATGACGAATACCAAGTTCAACCACAATTTTAAATAAAAGTCTAACAATAGTAACTCCGAACTCAAGCGGTTGTCCATAATCGTGACACGGCTATTCGAATAGATTGATACCACTGCAGGTGTACTACTTACCCACACGACTTGATTAGCCCGTAAGCCTCTAGATGCTCGCGAATATAGCACACTTCCTATGTTATGCTGGCCGGGTAAATCAAGATATGGTCGTTTTTAGCAAGACGATTCCATTGGCTAAGTCCCTCAACCCAGGGCTCCTAGGAACATAAGACGTTACGGCCTCCATGCCCTATCGGCCCCAAAAGGAACATAGGATTTCACGGTCCTATGCCCTTACAATTTCACCACCGTGGGACTCAACACAATAAAACCCTCCCCCTACTTAACCATACGGCACCCATATACCGCGTGTGGTAGCACGAGTGTACTTGAATTAACGACGTTACCAAAGTTCGGTCCTCAATTGTCCAGACAAGTCCTTCCACTTACCCAATGCTCGTGCACAAAGCACCATCACTAACCAACACTTGTCCAGACCAAAAGCTCATTTAAAAACGACAAAATTTAACTCATAAAACAGCTACAAAGATCTGAAGTATAAATTATAAAATGAGAGTTGTGTTTATCCCAAAACCGCCGGGTTATTCCCGACGATCGAACTACCGTGTCTAGACTTGCATGGCTAAGCAATTCTATAACCCATAATTCACACATCCTATCTTAATCATATAAGAGTTGGCATAATTTAAGATTAACATCAAGCATAGGACATAACTAAACTACACATCACAAAAATATTGACATAATCAAAATAGCATGCAAGCAATTATCATTGCACTAACTTAACCAAAACTGGGATCAAATATGATGCAAAAGAAAGTTCAAATGATGCTTGCCTTGCTGGTACAGTAGCTGCTTACTCTCAGTAGCGTAAGTGTCGATATCAATATGCTCGGGATCTATATAATTATAACCTCAAATAAATACTGAGAAAATAAATTAAAAACCAAAATGCTCAAAAATGCATGATTTTTCTACAGTAGTTAGGTCATGATTTTTGATGGATTTAGGTAAAAGAATTATTCCATTTGGAGTTATGAATTGGAAGTTATGCTATTTTGAATTTCAGGTTTCATTAACCCTAAGTTATGTAATTTAATTATCTGGCCAAAATTTGTAGAACAGTGGTGGGGTAAAGGATTACATAGGTAAATAGGTAATATTAAGACAAATTCAAAACAGTTGAGTTTGCCCTATTTGGAGTTTTTATGATTTAGTTATGTATTTTCAAAGTTATCAGCATTTTATAGTATAACAATAATGGAGTTAAAGATTATATTCTCCCAAATATAGTTTCTGTGACAGAGGTAAGTTTGAAACCACTTTTATAATTAAGTTAATTTGAAATATAAATTATCCAAACTGATTTCACTATTTTTGGAGTTTCCAAGAATTACTTATGAATTTTTAAAGTTATCAGCCTTTTTCTAATGTAACAATAATAGTGTTAAAGGGTAAATTTCCAAAACAATACTCTCTGCCATAGATAAATGTTTGAAACCAATTTTAACATAAAGTTCATTAAAAATTAAAATTACCAGAAGTGGTTTCATTCAATTTAGAGTTGATTTGAATTAGATATGGATTTTTGAAGTTAATACAATTTCCAGCGTGCTATCAATTGTATTTCGAAATTTCTTAAGTATTAATTACCTTTTCTACCGAGACTGGGCTAGCCCAAGTCACTGACAAGCGGGATCGGGGTCAAAGTTTGACCCGGCGCTTTTGACTTCGTCCCGCCAGATCTAAGACGGCGTATTTCGTAGCACGCCTTCTACTTCACTTAACGCATAAACTCATTCTAAACCTACTAATAATACGCTTTGCCTTAGCGAATATGTACAACAAAGTTTACACATCCACTTAACCGCTGTTCGGCCCACATGTCAAAGACTTATCAATTCTTTTAGGGGACCATTAAGCAACTAAACAAGGATTTGCGCTAATTAACCCGAGATTTTGCTAATTAAACACGCCATCGCTTCGGACTAAATCCGACAACAGAGGGGAACGCGCGCGCGACATTGCGAGCACGCCGGGCGTAGGGAGGTCAAGAGTGCGTGGTGAGGCAAAATGGGAAGAGAATAGGGAGGCTACCTTCCGGTGAGGTCGCGTCGACGGAGAGGTACGGTGGCATGCCGCGACGGAGATGAGCGAGGAGGAGTGTACGGGGCCGAGGGCGCCAAAGTGGAGGCCTCTAGAGAAAATCAACACCAAAAGAGGCTCCTGGGACCCTCGCGGCTTACAGAGGGAAGTTGGTGGCGAGGAGCACTAGAGGCTCCTTGTCAAATGCAATGGCGGCGCAGACAAGGCTCCACGCGAGGAAACACTGCAATTGAAAGTCAACAAAGGTGCCGAAAGAATAAGTAAGGTACGGAGATGGTGCCAAATCAAGGAATCGGTGAAACACTACCTGCCGAGGCAGAACGGCTAGGCTTTTCTACGTGACAAAGGAGAAAACTTGATTTCCGCATCCTGTAAAGCATCAATTCAAATTGATTGAGGGGAAATGTGGTTTGTACCACAAGGCATAAAGTGACGCAAAGAAAAGGTGGGCTCACCGAGATGGAAAATGGCTAAGAGGTGCCGCCAGGCGAGCTCCGAGCGCCACAAGACGAACGATGATTTGAGAACTACAAGAATCGACAAGAGCTCAATTGAGCGAAGATGGAAAGAAGCAAGTAGAAAGCTAAGAGTCGTTTTGGCTTCTGCTTACCTGAAATAATTTGTCACAGCCCCAACAATTAAAATGGATTAATATGTATTTCATTAGCATGCATTACTGATTTCAAACATTTCCTTAATATATTGTACTTGAAAAATCTAATTCGAGGTGAACATACACATCAAAATTCACATTTCAAAAATCAAGTGATAAAAAGTTGTGATCATCATCCGGAACCAATTTAATTAAATACTACATTAGTTTTCATGTATAAATATAATTTTTCCAAATTTTTGGAACTAGGTTGAATCCTAATGAAAATTCAAACCAACGTAAAAGACATACATTAAGTTTGAATTTAAATATCAAAAATATATTATGAACAGTGGGGTTTTATAATTTTTCTGGGAACCATACCTTCCCAGAACCCCACAAATTATTTCAGGATTTTAGGAATTTTATTTCTAATTTTAATTCCTGGTCAAAGTAGAGGAAATGAAATAATTCTCACCAAAACCTCGAACCCTAAACCGATCGGCACTATTCCTTGACTCGAGTCCGACTGTGCAAACCGACTCACCAACCGCCTAAATGCACTAACGCATGTAGGCCTTCTGATCTAAATCCTACGGTCCCGACCTCTTATGTCTTAACGGCACAGACCGCTCGGGTGGTCGTGGAGCCTTGCGATCGAGATCCAACGCCCACGCACCTCCTTTGCCTTATAACCCTTATTCCCACTTAGGAGGTCGTGAGTCATCCGATGGACATCCAACGCCACGACCTCCCTTCCTTATAACACTCGATCTCGCCAGGTGATCGTGGAGCCATGAGATTTACATCCAACGCCCACGACCACCCCTTCTCCTCTTACTCACGCCGCACACGACTAAGTCAACGCCGCGTGGGCCCGCATTGTCGTGTCCGTCTCGACCTTGCGCAGAGCTCCTCGCCATGTGTCCGAAGCCCGACGGCGTGCTCGTAACGGCGCCGGCTGGACGCCGCAAATCCGCCGCGATCCGCTGGCCACTCCGAACCTCCTCCGCCTCACGCCGCTCCATCCCCGCCATCGCCTCGAGCATAAGACGCCTCGTAACCCTAGTTCTCCTCACTCTTCCTCTCGGCGGCCGAGGAAGGGAAGCTCTCCGTGCTCCTCGCCGTAAGCTTCCTCGGGTGTTCCTCTTACTCGATGTCCCTCCCCGTGTCCATTTTTGCTAATGCCGCCCTTGTTGCGGATTGTAGCCGTGCATCTTCGAGCTCTCGGCCTTTTTCCAGAGCGTGCTCCGGGGACACGTTTCGTGCCATCTTCGTGTCCGGGAGGTACTAACCTAAACGTTGCGCGTCACCTTGTGCCCTTTAGTCTGTTTAGACTTTCCCCTCAACTTGTTACATCGATGCTTGACAGATCACCGAATTTGGACCTTGCTCCTCTTTTCGGCCGATACCACTATTCATCATCACCTTGTCATCACAGTGAGTCTTTCCTCGATTCCATGCTTGGTGACCATCTGCTGGTCTCACTCAAGTTTTCTCAATCGATAACCTTCGATCTCCTTGAGCAGAAAGTCCCCTCCCCGTGAGCCTTGCCGCCGCCGTCACTATTGCCGCGGCCAGCTCAACGCCAAGCTTCTCCGGCCTCTCTATCTTTCTGGTATGGTTCCCTGGACCTCGTAGATGTTTTTGCGCGCGTTATTTTGGTTAGAGCGTCGCCGGGTCGTTTTATCCTCTTGTGCCGTAAGGGTGCCGCCGCCGTCGGCTGGCCAGCCGCGCGAGCCGCCTAGTCGCCGCCGCCGCCACCTTTAGGTGCGCACGGTTCCTAACTTCCCATCCCGACCTTTAATTCGCCGCCGAGTCCCACAACGGCAGCCGCCGCGCGACCATCTCCCGGCGACGCTAGCTAGCGCGGCGCTCCCGACCAAGCATCAGAGCTCGCCATTAATAGTTAATCTTTGTCTTAGCGCGGATTCTTGTGTAGGTTTGGGTTTTAATGATCGTCGGAAGTGATGGTTGAGACACGCACATGTGGGACCAAGAACAAAACGGGCAAAATAACGGTTTAAAAATCTGAGGTTGACATGTGGGGCCGAGGTTTAAGTGCATAGTCATAGACCCTATAAACCGTCAGACTCACGGTCCATGCACTATGCCATGGACCGTATCTATGACATGCGTCCCCGCTTGCTGAAAATTAAAATCAAGTTAAATGGAAAATGAACTCGTTCATCGACCCCCACCGATCGGTGACTGCGGCTAGCGCTGCGTCTTAAGAAAAGTAGTGAATACTTATTAAAATTCGAAATCTGTTAATCGCATAATCTAAAAATATGTATAACTTCTAAAATGTATAACTATTTCATATTAACTCCAAATCACATGAAACCACTTCTGGGAATTTTCACTTTTAGTAAACTTTATATTAAAATTAGTTTCAGGCATGTCTCTCAGAGTTTAAAGTATTATTTGGAGATTTCCCCATGAAAACCATTATTCTTACAATAGAAAAAGAATCAAACCTTTAAAAATACATAAGTAATTATTGGAAACTCCAAAAACAATGAGACCACTTTTGATAATTTTCATTTTCAGTGAAATTAATTCTAAAAATGGTCCCCATATTACCTCTGTCACAGAAACTATTTTTGGGAGAATATGATCTTTAACTCCATTATTTTTATACTATAAAAGGCTCATAACTTTCAAAATCAATAACTAAATCATAAGAACTCCAAAAAGGACAAACTCAACTGTTTTTTTAACTTATAATAATATTGCCTATTTATCTATGTAATCCATGTACTCGTCACTGTTCTACAAAATTTCACTTCATAATTAGATTACATAATGACGACTTATTGAAATATGAAATTCAAACCATTATAACTTTCATATACTGAATCAAAATAAAATAATTCTTTCACCAGAAATCATTTAAAATCATGATCTAACTCTGTAGAGAAAATCATGCATTTTGAGCATTTTGGTTTTGGAGTTGTTTTCTCGATATTTATTGGATGTTATAATTATATAGATCCCGAGCATATTGATATCGACACTTACGCTCATCGAGAGCGAGCAGCTACTATACCAGCAAGGCAAGCATCATTTGAACTTTCTTTGCATCATATTTGATCCCGCTTGGTTAAGTTAGTGCAATGATAATTGCTTGCATGCTATTTTGATTATGTCAATATTTTTGTGATGTGTAGTTTAGTTATGTCCTATGCTTGAGGTTAATCTTGAATTATGCCAACTCCTATATGCTTAAGATAGGATGTGAATTTTGGGCTATAGAATTGCTTAGCCATGCAAGTCTAGATACGTAGTTCGATCGTCGGGAATAACCCGATGGTTTGGGATACACACAACTCTTACTTTATGTTTTTACTTCAGATATTTGTAGCTGTTTTATGAGTAAAACTTTGTCATTTTTAAATGAGATTTGGTCCCACAAGTGTTGGTTAGTGATGGTGTCTTTGTGCACGAGAATTGGGTATGTGGAATGACTTGTCTGGACAATTGAGAACCGAACTTTAGTAACGTCGTTAATTCATGTACACTGCGTCGCCACACGCGGGTTGGGGCCGTATGGTTAAGTAGGGGAGGGTTTTATTGTGTTAAGTCCTTGGTGGTGTAAGGGCATAGCGACCGTGAAATCCTATGTTCTTTGAGGAGCCGATGTAATCCTTTATAGTGTACAAGGGAGCACCAATTCTTTTGTTTTGATTGCATCAGTATTTCCAATATAACTTGTGAGCCCCTAGCAAGTCATATCGATGCTTGTACTAGGCAAGGAACCATCTCACAGGGGACTTAGCCCAATAGGGCTTTCTTCTGAAAATGATCAGATCTTGATTTACCCGCCAAGATACCATAGGAAGTGTGCTATTTGCAGGCCTCGGAGGCTTACGGGCTAATCAAGTCGTGTGGTAAAGTAGTACACCCCTGCAGGTATAAATCTATTCGAATAGCCGTGTCACGGCTATGGACAACCGCTTGAGTTCGGGAGTTACTATTGTTAGACTTTCAATTAAAATTGTGGTTGAACTTGGTATTCGTCATGAACGGGTTGTTCATGTGTTTAGTACATCAAAGTGGGCTGCCACTTTGGTCTTTGTATGATTCAATTGTTTATTACTGAAATGCTTTACTATACGCTTTACTTCTACTTCAAATCTAATTTTAAATGGGCACATGAAAAACAAGTATGTGTAGGATGTTAATTGTTGCGTCTCTTTCGCAAAACTAAACCAATATGAGCCATCCTTTGAATGACCCTTATGCATAACTATTTTTATTTGTGTAAGACTTGCAGTACACTTGTACTCGGCCGGATGTTTCTTGGCCTTTTCAAAGAGGAAGGTTATGATTATGATGATCTCGCTAGTGTTGACTTAGGTGACACTAATGAGTAGTGTGCTACCATTTAACCCCAATCGGTTGTCGATGGGTGATGGGCATACCACTACGGTCTTTTGCTTTATTTATTTACTTCACGCTACTTGGTACTTTACTTGAATTTGGTGGTCGGCCGCTTGTAATAAGTCAGAGACCTTAACTATTATGCGATATGTCTTTTATCTCTTGTTGTATGCGTTGTATGGATGTAATCAACGTTGGATGAGGGTATGAGTATATTGGTCGTTGATCTTGGGAGCCAATATATGTCATACTCGTTGTTGATAATTCCCATTTAACTCACTAAGTGTAGTGCTTGAATCGAGGAGAATCGACAATCATGTAGCGCTGCATGAGGAGCAGCAGCGCATGATCGTTGAGGCTCTAGTATTCGCCTAAGCCTCTCACTTGGATAGATTTAAATTGAATTCATTTACAGGAGACCGTGATTATGTCCCTAAGACCTTGTCTAATCTCGGTCTTATGGAGATAATTACAGGGGTCCCCACGTTGCTGTATCGAGCCATCTTATTTGAGGTTAGAGGTAGCATCACGTTAGAGTTAGTAAGCCTTCTAGAGTCAAAATATTTTGAAATTATCAAATTACTTTCAGAAAGTTTAAGTTAAGAATATCTTTTATTCCTTATCCATCTTAGTATCTTTTCTCTCCCGATCTGTTTTGGTTTATGAAACTAACTTACTTTGCGTTCTTGCCTTTAGATGAACCCTCGCATCTTGTCAAGAAACCCAAGCCAAGGAGTGGATGGATACCCGGCGTTCACTGAACATGATGTGGAGGGCAAACTTCACATATCAGCCCACTTATTCCATCTACCGCCGTGATCGAGGACTGGAATGGAGGAATTTATGGCGGTGATAGATATCGTTGCTAGACAAGTCACGAGGAGCATACCTTACGCTTCCAGCGCATGGCACTCGAGGCCATGGCGTTACAAGAGGTGGCTTTGGTGGCCATGAGTCGCCTCCGCCACGACCGACAGCAGTTAGCCCAACCCCGTATGATCACTTTCCGATGCGCACGCGCTAGGGCGTGAACTTCGTTTGCTAGGATCCGGTTTGGGGAGGACCCCAAGTCGAGCGATTAGCGAGATTGGTCGATGTAATGGACTAAATGCATGCGCATGGTGCATGAGTTGTGGGAGACGCGACGTCTCATTGAAGCTTCGAGAGCACTTAAGGCTCATGCATGACATGAGGCTCATTCATCCCAGTGCTATATGGCACTAATATGATCTCCCCTTATCTTTCTGCGCCAGCAGATTGTCGCTACCCGGTGGAAGGTCATATGAACGCCATAGGATCACCTTCATGCGTCTTCCTAATCTAGGGGACCACGATAATCTGGATCCCACAGGGCACATCTTACGGGCAATTTCCGGTGAACTTTGGCCGGAATAATATCTAGGTCATTAGGGCGTGGAGCTCGTGTTTGAGCTTGTATCCTTAGGTTATGTAATAGGGTAGTAGATGTCAGCTGTTATGTTTTATTTGCAAACACTCCTATTTCGATTGTAATCTTAAGCCCGGAAGCGCCTATGTACTGAGTTATATCGATTTGGTTTTATGTTGATTAATGTTTAAGTGTTCCATTTGATGTTACAATTTTCATGATCTTTGATATCGATTGTGCATGTATGGCCAAGTAATGGCTTTTATCTTAATTACTAACCATCCTTGTCCAATACAGGATGACAGGACCGACTACGCGATCAGGAGCCCTGCGCGGCAGAGGCTCCCCATCCCCATCTAGGGCACCACGTCTAGCACCTCGGAGCGATTTCACGATCGAGGGCAGTCATCCCAGCGATCGTCGAGCATGGCGAGCCCTCTCACCGCCGTCCCAAAGAGGCGGACCGCCCGAGAGGTGCTCCTCCGCCGCCATCCATGGTCGAAGTTTATGATGATGATTGAGCGCAACCGGATGGACCAGACCCGGATGCTTGAGGCGATCGTACGTAACACCGCTCCAGCTCTCATTCTGACAGGAGGGGCTGCCCCGCACCGAGCGTCCGGAGGTCTCGGCTGAGTTCCAGCGACCAACCTTCCGACATTTGCGCGCGGCAAGGACCCGATGGAGGCGAAGACCGCCGCACAACATTGAGAAGAAGCCAACATTGCGCAGTTGTATACGGAGTTGAGAGAGTCTTGTTTGCCGCCTATCGGTTGGCGGTGCGCAGCGCGTGGTGGGATAGTTATTCGCCATGCAGCTCACTGATCACGCCCCGACTTGGGACGAATTCAGGATGCGTTAGAGAGGCCCATATACGGAGAGTGTCGCTTATCAAGCGGCGGCAGCATCCTGCCTTGAGACAGGGCGGAGGACGATCACCAGTACCGCATGATTTCAACTACTTGGCGGTATGCTCCGACGACGTCTCGACAGACGCCGTCGCGAACGCGAGTTCTTCCATGGATCGCCGAGGAGTTGCGTCTTGTCTTAGTGCACATGATTTGAGGAGTTTGTATGTACCCTAACTTAGGGTTTGTATTTCAAATGTGAAATTTTGAGGAGAAATAAAAAAAAAACTTTTGTTGTCTCTTCAAATCATTTGAAAATTTCTACATTTTTCCTAGCAATTTCCCTTTTCTAGAATTAAATTCTTGTTAATGGAGATTGTTGTCAGCAAATCCTTAGCCTTCAAACTTGTGATCATCCTCTGAAATTATTTTTCCTATCATCTTGATCATCCTATCTACCTCCTGAATTGTTTCACAATTTTTAGATTTTGTTTGCTATTTCAAATGCCCAAGTCAAACCAGTTTAGAAATCTGGTCAAACCTCTGTGCAGCAGCTTGTGAATTTTCTCTAGAACAATGCAGTGCATAAAAAGTTCTGGAAAAATTATACAAGGTTGTCCTCTGTCCCTAGTAGCTACCATAAAAATTTCAGAAATTTTTGGAGCTCTGGAGCTACCTCTAAAAATTCCCAAGACCTTCTCTGTCTTTTAAATCAAATATGGAATTACTGTTCCTCTGGCTCGGACCCAACTCAGACTCGAGTCCGACCGCGCCACTTGACTCGGTCGCGTCAACTAGCTGCACAGCGCGCGAGCCCAATCGATCGTGACCGTCCGATGCAAATCGAGCGATCCACGTTGCGTCGCGCAACCGACTGTCCGAATGCATACATCAATCTCGGTAGTCGTTTTAGATCCAGCGGTCGGTGCGATCTGATCAAATCAAACCTCCGACTCGCACCGCTTGCTCGCTCGCCGACATGTGGGTCCCACAGCCGGCATCAACCTCGTCTTCTCCGCACTCACGGGCTTCGCGGCGTCGTGCATGTTTGCCCGTCCTCGTCGGCGCCACCTTTTGTCCTCGTGTCGGCCCATGAAGTATCGCGGGATCTCATCTACCCTCACGAGCCCATCCACTACCCTTCGCCCATTCTCGTGTTTTCTCCGCCCAAATTTCCTTCCGGCGGAGAAGAACCGAAACAACGCCGCCGTGTTAGCGCCGCCCTCGAGCCCGCGACCACACCGCTGTGATCCACGCCGGCGCCGCCCATTTTTCCATCCCGAGCCCTCGGTGTCGGTATCGCCGGGGTGTGTTCGCTCGTCTTCGCCTCCGGTGATCTCGGCCCGCAAGCTCATCTGCGTTCGGTGAGTTTCTAGTTTCAACTTTGGTCCTTTAGGATCGCAATCGACCTCTGAGTCTAACCGTGACCTTGTTTCACTCTTTGGCGCTTCAGGGGCTTTGCGGCGCCTTCTCCTTCAAGCTCGAAAGCGCCGCCAGTGTCAATTCGGGCGCCACCGTCCTCCTCCATCATCGAGCTCGTGGGCTTATCATTCCCGTGTGTCTCCAGCGATCGTGGCGCACCTTCTCGTAGCTGCCAAGTGCAGCGCCTTCTGCGAGCCGTGGTTTCTTCTCCGCTCCGCCGTCGTGAGCCCATCTCCGGCGACCATTGGGCTCGCGCCACCGTCCACTGTTCGTGAGGTCTTTGCGAACCTTAAGGTACCACTCACTCGTCTTGAAACTCACCGGTTGCTAGAACACTGCGCGTCGCGCCACTGCCGTCGCGTCGCGTGAAGCGAGCCGCCGTGAAGCTTAGTTATCGCTAAACCTAGTTCTATTAGGTCAACGACTTGTGGGCCCTCTCGGTGTTAAACCTGCTTTTGGATTCAAGTCTAATCGTTTTAATTCTCGAGTCTCTGTTATGTGGGCGGAATGTCGGTTAGGTGTGTAGTTTCATGTGCGTTTTCTCCGATGGGAGGTGTATTTCTCTGTGAGAGTGTTTAGGTTTGCACCTTAGTGAGTCGAAGACGTATTCTTTGAATACGCCGACGTCACTTTAAGCGAGTGTCTTTGTCACGGTCGTGATCGTGCGGGCCCGTATCGCTGGTCAACTTCTTGATGGCGGTGAAAAGGATTTAATGCTTTAGTATTTCGTAATATGTTTTCATTTGCTCTCGATAATTCATTTAAACTTGTAAAATGCATAGCTAATTCAATTTTTATCCAAATTGCATGAAACTGTCTTTGTTAATTTTCTTTTAAATGTATTATTTACAAAAATTAGTTTCATCCATGTCTCTGTAGCAAGAATCATTAATTAATAAAATGATGCCTTAGGTATCTTCTAAATTAGAAAATGCATATCTCTTCCAATAATTGTCCAAATTCAATGAACCCAATTCTGTAAAATTTCATTTTCAGTATACTAACTATTAGAATAGGTTTTGCACATCTGTTTGCTCATGAAAATCTGTTAAGTAATTAACTAGTGCTTGTTGTGTTTTAGCTTAGAAAATTCATAGAAAATTATTAATAACTTAAAATGAATTGTTCTCTGCTTCAAATTTTGTTATTTCATGCTTAGGCTCTTGTGTGAGTTTTGGCTTGTTTTGATGTTGTTGTATGTTTGAGTTTTGCCTGTGTTATTAGTTTCTTATTTCTCGTTATGTTCGATCGTTAGATTCGATATTTGCGGCAACCCCGAGGACGATCCTCCGCACCTTATTGAGCAACAACAGCACCGAGGCAAGCGCTTTGATCATTCCTATCCCAAGATTTTAAAGTCTAATATTTTGTTTCAAATTGTATGTATGCATTGCTTAATTTGTGTTAAATTGATTAGTTAAATCCGTAGTCGCATATCACTGTAGACAAAATATTGATCTCTACTACCTGAGCCTAGGTTATTTGTCGTGATTAGAGGTCATGGATGGTCTCTTGTCACTTAGTAGATCCGGTCAAATTGCTTAGATATGCTTAGCTATCGGTAGAAGCTGGCGATTATCGACTTTAGTCGGTAACCTTGATCACCTAAAATTTACTATAACTTATTGTTTGACATTTTGCTATGTTTAATTGCAAAACTAAAACTGAAAACCAAAAATGATTTAGACTTGGGCACAACGTATGATTGGTGTGATCTGTGGGGTGTGATCGAATGGTGCCCGAGTCAACAAGGACCTAACATCTTGTTACACCGGACCAAGCATTTTGCGTGCTAACCACACTAGAGTATATGGGACCTCTCTTGACCTAGTACTTTGGCATGTATTGGCTCAGGTCGCAGGAGGTCGCAGGAGGATGGAGGTGGGAGCATGGTAGTTGTCCAAAAGCTTTATCCCGAGTGGGTAGTTGTCTTTCGGCTTTACCATGTAAGCGTATGGGTTTCTATCCATACGAGCGGCTCAGTGGATTAATACACAATATTGGAAACAGTCTCGTAGGACTTAGTCAGTGCCGGCATACCTTGGAAGTGTGTTTTGGCTTAAAGCGATCGAAGTGTGGGTACATTGGTACACCCCCGAGGTTCAAACTATTCGAATAGCCTCGCCCTAGGTTATGGACACGCTTGGCAAGGTCTTCCAAGAGTTAGACTACAACATTTAAATTAAAACTTGATGGGTGGTACGAACTGGGATTCGTGCTATTGTTGTGGTGACTATTGGGATAGTCACTTCTAGGATGTTTTTACTTACTCTTTTGCTATTATTATCCTTATTGTATTTCAACATTAAAAATGAATTGCAAACTTGCCTTTAAACCAGTATTACATTATTGCAAATGAAAATTGGCTTTATGCAAATGAACCATATGACCTCCACCAAACAAGCTCGCATGTAGCATATGAACAGTGCGCTGGTTCACACGCGCTCTTGCGTACAAAGATAATCTTTGTACTCGGGTGCTTTGCTTAATGTTTTTGTTGCAGAGGAAGAAGGTGAGCCTCGGGGCCTCACTTACGTGGTATCTTTGCCGCCGTGGGTGACGACTAGTCTTGGCGGTCCTGTCGGATGCCTTGTGGGTTGGAGGCACACCGATTGGCTTTGTTTATAGCCATCTTATGGCACTTTTTGCTTCACTATCGTTGTTGTCTATTTGTGTATCTTGTGGCACGTCGGCCTATGTACGTAATATTGTTACTATTTGTTTATCTTCCGCTTGTAGTGTGATGTTTGGACTCTATGTTTGGAATGGAGTTGATGCATACTTTTGTTGTGAGGTGTGTATACCGCTTCGGGAAGTATACATATCTCGAGATCGCTTTATTTGATTTGTGATGCTAGGACCGGTGGTTGGTTAAGCATTACAAACCAAATAAATTGGGGTCCTCACAAAGTTGGTATCGAGCCATTCGACCGTAGCAACCCAAGCATAGTCGTCCTTAGGATATTTTGAAAGTCTTATTTTCAAATTATAAAAGGTTTATGAAAACCTAGCAGATTCTCGATTTTATTCCTTACCTATCTTAGCTTTCTACTCTCACCTTACTCTAATTTGAGTTTTGAGAACTTGGTTTCTCTCTTCCCTTTTCAAAAGGTAGTTACTTAGTGGTGGAATTAGTTTTGGGAGAACTATGGAAAATCGTGGGAATAATAGGGTAAGATGTAAAGTGAGTAGTTATATGTCGATTTTTTTTGGTCGAACTTTATCCTCGTTGTGTTTGTTTCGACCGCTTTGATAAATTTCGGCTTTCTTGCTTTTAAATTGTTGCTAACTTGTTTTAGTGGAACAGGATGGTCAAGCGAACTCGTAGTGGTCGAATCACCACGGGGTCATGATGAGGAGCTTCCTCCTCCGACCATGGTGAGGTTCGCGCCGATCGAGCGAAACCGCATGGACCAGACGCGCATCTTGGAGGTTATTGCTAGGAATACCTCCACTCGCCGCCGATGGTGGCGGCCACCGACTCGCGGGGACTTGCGAGTTCCTCCGCACGCTGCCGCCGACTTTCTCCCGCTCCGAGGACCCTCTCGATGCGGATGATTGGCTGCGCATGGTTGAGCGAAAGCTCAACATAGCTCGATGCGCGCAGGATAAGGCACTCTTGGCGTCCCACCGCCTTGAGGGCGGCACTCTCATGGTGGGAGAACTATCTCGCCATGCGACCCGCGGGCCATGTGGTCGCGTGGGAAGAGTTCGACATCGACTTTTGTCGGGCCCACATCACGATGGCTGATGAAGTGAAGAAGAAGGAGTTTCGTGCTCAAGCAAGGCGCAAATGCGTGACGGTGTGCACATGCGAGTTCAATCATCCGCTCGTTATGCTCAGGAGAGGTGGCCTCGATGAGGCTAAGCGAGAAGTTTATGGATGGCTTGTCCGAGGAGCTGCAGACAAGCTATCTATTGTGGACTTCTCGACTTTCGTGCCTTGGTAGATAAGGCCATTGTTCTTGAGCATAGCGCGAAGCGCGGCGAGTCCATGCAGCGCAAATGGGAGGCGCATCGTCTACTCACACCACCTCGTTCGTCCTCTGGCCAAAGACTGTGGCTCGTTCTTTTGCTCCACCGGCGCCGAGGCCATCTCGCACGAGCTCCTCGCCCACCACAAAGCCGTGTTTCACCACGTGCGCTGCGATCCGGCCAGCAGAGCGGCCTCCGCAATCCGGCGCCGAGGTCACTAGTTTTCGCCACAACAAGGGCCATTATGCGAATGCGCGCCTCGAGTGTTGCAGCGACCCCTCGTCCTAATGGAGGGGCGCGGGCGGGAGTGGTCACCCACCGACGGAAGATGATCCGAAGCCCGAGTGCGGCGCAATGCCGAGTGAACCACCTTTCGGTGAGGAGGCTCGGGGCGCGGATGTTGTGATGGGTACACTTCTTGTTAATTCTCGTCTGCCGCAGTATTATTTGATTCTGGAGCATCGCATTCTTTATTTCAAGATCATTTGCTGCTGCTAGTGGTCTTCATTGTGTTCCTTTAGAAGTTCCTTTGCTCATCCGCTCTCCGGTCGGAAATGAGAGCCGATTTACAATGCCGGATGTTCCTATCATAGTCAAGGGAGGGATTTTAGCAAATCTTATTACGCTCTGTTCGGCAAATGCGGATGTGATTCTTGGCATGGATTGGTTGTCCCAAAGCTTGGCGCATTGATTGTGCCAGAAGATCGTCTATCTTACGACCCTTGGTGGCGGTCAGATTTTCGCCGCGGCCGGGGCCGCATCTATGTGCAATAGAAGCGAAGCTTGACTTTGCGGTTCGTGGATGTTCCCATAGTATCTCGACTTTGGGGATGTCTTTCCAAGATTTACAGGATGCCTCCGGTTCGAGATGCGGAGTTTGTCATCGAGTTGTCGCCCGTATCGCTCCGATTTAAGGCGCCGATCGAATGCCTCCCAATGAGCTAGAAGAATTGAAGAAGCGGCTTGGTGAGCTCCAAGCAAAGGGTTTCATCCGTCCCGTTCATCTCCTTGGGGTTGTCAGGTGATCTTTGTGAAGAAGAAGGACAAGACTTTGCGCATGTGTTGATTACCGTCCTCTCAATGAAGTGACGGTGAAGAACAAATATCCTCTGCCCGCATTGATGATCTTTTGACCGGTTATGCGGAGCCCGTGTTCTCAAGATTGATCTCGAGATCGGGCTATCATCAAGTCCGATCGGGTGAGGATATTCGAAGACGGCTTTCACTACTCGTTATGGCCTATCTGAGTACACCGTCATGTCTTTCGGTCTAACCAATGCTCCAGCTTTGTTCATGAACCTTATGAATTCAGTATTCATGGAGTATTTGGACAAATTTGTGGTGGTCTTTATTGATGATATTCTTATCTATTCCAAGATCAAGCGAGCATGCCGAGCATCGAAGATTATTTTGGGCAAGTTGCGGAGCATCACCGTGTATGCAAAGTTCAAAAATGTGAGTTCGTTGAAGGAAGTGGCATTTTTGGGCCATGTTCTTCACCGAGGAATAGTCAGAGATCCCAAAGAAAGTCGGGCCGATGTTCTATCTTGGGGCACCAAGTCGATCCACCGATGTGCGGAGTTTTCTTGGTCTAGCGGGCTACCGCCGCTTTATCGAGAACTTCTCCAAGATCGCAAAGCCAATGACTGAATTGCTCAAGAAGGACAAGAAGTTTGTGTGGTCCTCTGCTTGTGATGAGAGCTTTCAGGAGCTCAAACAGCGATTGACTTCAGCTCCAGTCCTTACTCTTCCTGATATCCACAAGAACTTCGATATTTATTGCGATGCCTCTCGTCGGGACTCGGTGTGTTCTTATGCAAGAAGGCAAGGCGATTGCCTATGCATCTAGGCAATGAGGCCTCATGAGCTCAACTATCCCACCCATGATTTAGAGCTTGCTGCAGAGTTCATGCACTCAAGATTTGGCGGCATTATTTGATCTGAAACTTGTGAGGTGTATTCCGATCACAAGAGTTTGAAATACTTATTCACTCGGCGAGATCTGAACCTCGAGCGGAGGAGATGGCTAGAATTGATCAAAGATTATGATATGGGTATTCAGATCATCTGGCAAGGCCAATGTAGTTCTTTGATGCACTTAGCCGAAAGGTGTATTGCAATACTGATGATCCAAGAGCAACAACTTTGCACTTCTTGCGGAATTCAGCGCCTCAACTTGGGTTTGGTTGAGCACGGTTCCCTTATCGCTACTGATTGTGCAACCAACCTTGGTGGATCAAATCAAGTCGCCAAAGAATCGATGTTGGTATGGGCAAAATCAGCGAGAACATCGAGGATGGTTCAGCTAAATGCTTTACGTAAGATGAGCACGGTGTTGTGTGGTTTGGGCGCGCCTTGTGGTCCCAAAGGTCCCGAGACCATGGATTTGATTCTTCAGAGGCCCATGATTCGCCTTTGTCCATCCATCCGGGCCACCAAAATGTATCAAGATCTGCGCCGAGATTCGTGGACTCGCATGAAGCGCGAGATTGCGGTGTTCGTTGCCGATGTGGCGTATGTTGTCGCGTCAAGGCGAGCATCGCGTCCAGTGGTCTTCTTCTTGACCTTGCCTATACCTGCAGTGGAAGTGGGATTAGAGGCATGGATTTCATCACCGGTTTGCCCGTTCATCCAAGGGAAACGACGCCATTTGGGTTGTCATTGACAGGCTAACTAAAGTGGCGCATTTCCTTTCGGTCAAGAGTCAGCTCCGTGTGGAACCTCTAGCCGAGCTCTATGTATCAAGGATTGTGAGTTTGCATGGTGTACCCAAGACGATTGTGTCCGACCAGTAGGCGTTGTTTACCTCTCGTTTTGGCATAGTCTGCGAGGAGGCCATGGGAACTCGTCTTACTTTCAGCACGGCCTATCATCCTCAGACCGATGGTCAGACGGAGCGCGTCAATCAGGTGCTTGAAGATATGCTCCGTGCTTGTGTTCTTTCCTATGGGAAGAATTGGGAGAAGTGCCTACCACTTGCTGAGTTCTCTTACAACAACAGCTTCCAGGCTAGTCTCGGTATAGCACCATTTGAGGCTTTGTACGGTCGGCCGCGAACACCGTTGAACCGGTCGTAAACCGTGAAAGGCGGTTCTTTGGTCGATTCCATCAATGAGGTGAAAGTCAAGTGCGCTTGATTCGTGAGCACTTGCACGTAGCTCGATCGTGCGTAAGAGCTATGCGGACGGCGTCGCCGTGAGTGAGTTTCGGCCCAATGACTTTGTGTATCTCAAGGTCTCGCTTTGAAGGGACACCGTCGCTTGCATGTCAAGGGCAAGCTAGCTCCTCGATATGTCCGGGCCATATCGCATCATCAAGAAAGTGGAGCTGTTGCATACAAGTTGGAGTTGCCGGCTACACTTGAAGGAGTGCACGATGTTTTCCATGTGTCACAATTGAAGAAATGCCTTCGTGTTCCAATTGAGGAAACACCATTGGAAAATATCGATGTGCGGAAGATCTGTCTTATCGTGAGCGCCCGCTCGTATCCTCGAAGAAGCTGAACGCAGTAACGAGGAACCGTGTGATTAAGTTCCTCAAAGTTCGATGGTCGAATCCACTCAGAGGATGAAGCCACTTGGGAACGCCAAGATCGTCTCGAGCGATTACCCATCCTTCTTCTCGGTGATCGAATCTGGGCGAGATTCCTGTAAGGGGAGATTTGTAATGTACTCTAACTTAGGTTTGTATTTCAAATGTGAAATTTTGAGGAGAAATAAAAAAAACTTTTGTTGTCTCTTCAAATCATTTGAAAATTTCTACATTTTTCCCTAGCAATTTCCTTTTCTAGAATTAAATTCTTGTTAATGGAGATTGTTGTCAGCAAATCCTTAGCCTTCAAACTTGTGATCATCCTCTGAAATTATTTTTCCTATCATCTTGATCATCCTATCTACCTCCTGAATTGTTTCACAATTTTTAGATTTTGTTTGCTATTTCAAATGCCCAAGTCAAACCAGTTTAGAAATCTGGTCAAACCTCAGTGCAGCAGCTTGTGAATTTTCTCTAGAACAATGCAGTGCATAAAAAGTTCTGGAAAAATTATACAAGGTTGTCCTCTGTCCCTAGTAGCTACTATAAAAATTTCAGAAATTTTGGAGCTCTGGAGCTACCTCTAAAAATTCCCAAGACCTTCTCTGCTTTTAAATCAAATATGGAATTATCGTTCCTCGCTCGGACCAACTCGGACTCGAGTCCGACCGCCACTTGACTCGATTGCGTCAACTAGCTGCACGCGCGCGAGCCCAATCGATCGTGGACCGTCCGATGCAAATCGAGCGATCCACGTTATGTCGCGCAACCGACTGTCCGAATGCATACATCAATCTCGGCCGTCCGCTTTAGATCCAACGGTCGGTGCGATCTCGATCAAATCAAACCTCCGACTCGCACCGCTTGCTCCATCGTCCGACATGTGGGTCCCACCGCCAAGATCAACCTCGTCTTCTCCGCACCTCACCGGAGCTCGCGGCGCGGCGTGCATGTTTGCCACGTCCTCGCCGCCGCCACCTTTTTGTCCTCGTGTCGCCCATGAAGTATCGCGGATCTCATCTACCCTCGAGCCCATCCACTACCCTTCGCGTCCATTCTCGTGTTTTCTCCGCCCAAATTTCCTTTCCACGAGAAGAACCGAGAGCAACGCCGCAGTGTTAGCGCCGCCCCGAGCCCGCGACCACACCGCTGTGATCCACGCTCGGCGCCGCTCCATTTTTCCCATCCCGAGCCCTCGGTGTCGATTGTATCGCCGGGTGTGTTCGTCGTCTTCGCCTCGGTGATCTCGGCCCCGCAAGCTCATCTGCGTTACGGTGAGTTTCTAGTTTCAACTTTTGGTCCTTTAGGATCGCAATCGACCTCTGAGTCTAACTGCGACCTTGTTTCACTCTTTGGCGCTTCACCGAGGCTTTGCGACGCCTTCTCCTTCAAGCTCGATAAAGCGCGCCGTGTCAATTCGGCGCCACCGTCCTCCTCCATCATCGAGCTCGTGGGCTTATCATTCTGGTGTCTCCGCGATCTCGCGGCGCACCTTCTCGTGGCCGCTCGAAGTGCAGAGCGCCTTCTGCGAGCCGTGGTTTCTTCTCCGCCCGTGCCGTCGTGAGCCCATCTCCGGCGACCATTGGGCTCCGCGTCACCGTCACTGGTTCGTGAGGTCTTTGCGAACCTTAAGGTACCACTCACTCGCCTTGAAACTCACCGGGTTGCTAGAACACTGCGCGGCAGCGCCACCGTCCCCGTGCGTGCACGAAGCGGCAGCCGTGCTTAGTTATCGCTAAACCTAGTTCTATTAGGTCAGCGACTTGTGGGCCCTCTCGGTGTTAAACCTGCTTTAGGATTCAAGTCTAATCGTTTTAATTCTCGAGTCTCGTTATGTGGGCCGGAATGTCGCTTAGGGTGTGTAGTTTCATGTCGTTTTCTCGATGGGAGGTGTATTTCTACGTGAGAGTGTTTTAGGTTTGCACCTTAGTGAGCCAAGACGTATTCTTTAGAATACGCCTTCGCGTCACTTTAAGCGGGTGTCTTTGCCTGGTCGTGATGCGTGCGGGCCATTTGTCGCTGGTCGGGCTTCTTGATCAAGCGGTAGAAAAGGATTTAATGCTTTAGTATTTACGTAATATGTTTTCTCGTTGCTCGATAATTCATTTAAACTTGTAAAATGCATAGCTAATTCAATTTTTATCCAAATTGCATGAAACCAGTCTTTGTTAATTTTCTTTTTAAATGTATTATTTACAAAAATTAGTTTCATCCATGTCTCTGTAGCAAGAATCTGTTAATTAATAAAATGATGCCTTAGGTATCTTCTAAATTAGAAAATGCATATCTCTTCCAATAATTGTCCAAATTCAATGAACCCAATTCTAGAAAATTTCATTTTCAGTATACTAACTATTAGAATAGGTTTTGCACACTGCTTCTGTTCATGAAAATCTGTTAAGTAATTAACTAGTGCTTGTTGTGTTTTTAGCTTAGAAAATTCATAGAAAATTATTAATAACTTAAAATGAATTGTTCTCTGTTTCTGAAATTTTGTTATTTCATGCTTAGGCTCTTGTGTGAGTTTTGGCTTGTTTTGATGTTGTTGTATGTTTGAGTTTTGCGGTGTTATTCGCTCTTATTTGTCTGTTATGTTCGATCGTTAGGATTCGATATTTGCGGCAACCCCGAGGACGATCCTCCGCACCTTATTGAGCAACAAAGACCGTGCAAGCGGATTTGATCATTCCTATCCCAAAGATTTTAAAGTCTAATATTTTGTTTCAAATTGTATGTATGCATTGCTTAATTTGTGTTAAATTGATTAGTTAAATCCGTATTTGCATATCCTGTAGACAAAATATTGATCTCTACTACCGAGCCTAGGTTATTTGTCGTGATTAGAGGTCACTGGATGGTCTCTTGTCACTTAGTAGATCCGGTCAAATTGCTTAGATATGCTTAGCTATCGGTAGAATCAAGTGTTATCGACTTTAGTCGGAACCTTGATCACACAAAATTTACTATAACTTATTGTTTCAAAGATTTTTGCTATGTTTAATTGCAAAACTAAAACTGAAAACCAAAATGATTTAGACTTGGGCTGTGGTATGATTGGTGTGATCTGTTGGGTGTATCGGAATGGTGCCCGAGTCAACAAGGACCGAACATCTTGTTACACCGACCAAGCATTTTGCGTGCTAACCACACTAGAGTATATGGGACCTCTCTTGACCTAGTACTTTGGCGTGTATTGGCTCCGGCCACAGGAGGTCGCAGGAGGGATGGAGGTGGGAGCATGGTAGTTGTCCTAAAAGCTTTATCCCGAGTGGGTAGTTGTCTTTTCGCTTTACCATGTAAGCGTATGGGTTTCTATCCATACGAGCGGCTCGTGAGTTAATACACAATATTGGAAAGCAGTCTCGTAGGACTTAGTTGTGCGGCATACCTTGAAGTGTGTTTTGGCTTAAAGGCGATGCAAGTGTGGGTACATTGGTACACCTCGCAGGTTCAAACTATTCGAATAGCCTCGTCCTAGGTTATGGACACGCTTGGCAAGGTCTTCCAAGAGTTAGACTACAACATTTAAATTAAAACTTGATGGGTGAGTACGAACTGGGATTCGTGCTATTGTTAATGGTGACTATTGGGATAGTCACTTCTAGGATGTTTTTACTTACTCTTTGCTATTATTATCCTTCAGTATTTCAACATTAAAAATGAATTGCAAACTTGCCTTTAAACTCAGTATTACATTATTGCAAATGAAAATTGGCTTTATGCAAATGAACCATATGACCTCCACCAAACAAGCTCGCATGTAGCATATGAGCAGTGCGCTAGTTCACACGTCGATCTTGCGGTACAAAGACAATCTTTGTACTCGTGTGCTTTGCTTAATGTTTTGTTGCGGAGGAAGAAGGTGAGCCTCGGGGCCTCACTTACGTGAGTGTCTTTGTCGCCGTGGGTGACGACTAGTCTTGGCGGTCCCGCGGATGCCTTGTGGGTTGGAGGCACACCGATTGGCTTTGTTTATAGCCATCTTATGGCACTTTGCTTCACCATCGTTGTTGTCTATTTGTGTATCTTGTGGCACAGTCGGCCTATGTACGTAATATTGTTACTATTTGTTTATCTTCCGTTTGTAGTGTGATGTTTGGACTCTATGTTTGGAATGGAGTTGATGCATACTTTTGTTGTGAGGTGTGTATAACGCTTGCAGGAAGTATACATATCTCGAGGATCGATTTATTTGATTTGTGATGCTAGGACCAGTGGTTGGTTAAGCATTACAAACCAAATAAATTGGGTCCTCACAGAGTTTCCAACATCTGGTCAACAAGGCGATAGTGGTGGAGCATGAGAGCATGACGGTGGATGAGTCGAGAAGAGGAGGAAGGCCTTACAGGCGCAGCGGCGAGTGGCGCTTTCCCGTGCCACGCCAGACTACCTCGGCACCTCGTGCCTAGCTTCACCATCGAGGTCTCTGTGGTACCTCCACGACCTTCTCCACCGGCAGCTCAGCGGCCACAGCGGGGCGAGAGACCACGGATGGCGGGGCATACAAGCCCGCGTCATTTGTTTCCACCGTGGCCGCCGGGCCACTATGCTTGCAGCCTGCCAAGCGGCGAGGATGCCGGGCGTACTACGCTCGGCACCACCACCCCAGCTCGGCGAGGCCACCGCCACCACCACAGAGAGGAGCACCTACTCCACCCCAATGCGCGTGGTCGTGTCAACCACGTCTCGTGAGGAGGCGACCGACGCACCTGACGTCGTGCTAGGTACACTACTTGTTAATTCATGTCCTGCATCAGTTTTATTTGATTCTGGAGCATCTCATTCATTTATTAAAAACGAGTATGCTGAAATTAACCAATTCAAGATACATACACTACACCCACCTTATCATATTCAGTCCCCAGGGTCGGTTTTCTACGCCGATCAAGTCTGCAGGGACGTAAAAATTGAAATACAAAATGTTAACTTTTCAGCAAACTTAATAGTGATAAGTTCAGTGGGCATCGATGTTATCTTAGGGATGGATTGGTTATCTAAGAATCAGGGGAAGATTGATTGTGCCCAGCGGTCTATTTCAGTGACTAGCGAGGACGGCATCCAGGTAGTCTTTGCACCTTTAGTGGGTAGTTCTCACCTTTATGCTTTAGAGGCGAGTACCTCTCTCAAGATAGAGGAGGTACCAATAGTGAGTGAGTATCCTGATGTGTTCCCTGAAGAACTTCCAGGCATGCCCCCTGACCGAGAGGTAGAGTTTGTCATTGAGCTTGCACCCGGTACCGCGCCCATCTCAAAAGGCCGTGTCGGATGCCGCCCAATGAGTTGGTGAATTGAAAGAACAACTTAAGGAGTTGCAAGACAAAGGTTTCATCAGGCCTAGCTCCTCGCCTTGGGGATGCCCGGCTCTCTTTGTCAAGAAGAAAGACAAGAGTCTACGGATGTGTGTTGACTACCGTCCGTTGAATGAGGTCACCATCAAGAACAAGTATCGCTTCCCGCGATTGATGACCTATTTGACCAGACTTAGTGGAGCTCGGTGTTCTCCAAAATTGACTTGAGGTTAGGCTACCATCAGTTAAAGTTAGAACCGAGGATATTCGAAGACCGCCTTTTCTACTCGTTACGGTTTGTGCAGTACACGGTCATGTCCTTTGGTTTGACCAATGCTGACCTATTTCATGAACCTCATGAATTCGGTATTCATGGAATACTTAGATCAGTTTGTAGTGGTTTTCATTGATGATATCCTTATCTACTCTAAGTCTGATCTTGAGCACGAGCAACATTTGAGACTAGTGTTAGAAAAGCTTCGCCACCATCAGCTGTACGCCAAATTCAGCAAATGTGAATTTTGGCTTCGAGAGGTTAGTTTCTTGGGACATATCCTATCTAAAGGCGGTGTCGTTGTTGATCCTAGTAAGGTACGGGATGTCCTTGAATGGAAGCAACCTAAGAGCATCACCGACATTCGTAGTTTTCTTGGACTTATGGGATACTACCGTAGTAGGTTCATCAAGAATTTCTCAAAAGTCGCGAAGCCTATGACCCAACTTCCAAAGAAAGAAAAGAAATTTGAGTGGGCAGCAGAATGCGAGCAAAGCTTCAAACCACGAAAGAATGCGTGAAGCTCCGTACTTGTTCTCGCGGACATTCATAAGAGCTTCGATATCTCTTGTGATGCATCTCGCCATGGGCTCGGTTGTGTGCTTATGCAAGGCGGCCAGTGGTGGCCTCGCATCGAGGCAATTAAGGCCCCATGAGACCAATTATCCCACACACGACCTAGAGCTCGCGGTGTAGTTCATGCCTTGAAGATTTGGCGACATTACCTCATCGATGTCGATCGCTGAGATCTACACCGACCATAAGAGCCTTAAATATATTTTCACCCAAGCCGACCTGAACTTGAGACAAAGAAGATGGCTTGAGTTGATTAAAGATTACGATATGGGACTTCATTATCATCCGGGAAGGCTAATGTAGTGGCCGGCGCATTGAGCGAAAATCTCAATGCAACTATTTGTCAGTAACTCCTTTTACTCGAGCTTATGTGCTTTGCATTGCAAAGCCTACACACGGAGATAGTTGAAGAAGGTTCGCTTGCAGCCCTCGGTGTGACTTGCACACTTGAGGACCAGATTAGGAAGCCAGCGAGCGATGCGAAGTGGCTAAAATTTTAGAACTAATGAAACAAGGCAAGGCTAAATGTTTTAAGCAAGATGCACAAGGTACTCTATGGTTTGGAAACCGTATGGTGGTACCATTTGATCGCCACTTGAGAGAATTGATCCTCAAGGAGGCTCATAACTCAAAATTCTCTATCCACCCGGAGTACGAAAATGTATCAAGATTTGAAAAAGAAAGCGTGGTGGAGCCGAATGAGCGGCACGTTGCACAGTATGTGGCCGAGTGTGATCTATGTCAAAGAGTCAAGCGAGCATTTGAAGCCACCGGCACTCTAGATCCTGCCCATTCCCAGTGGAAATGGGAAGAAGTTGGCATGGATTTTGTCACCGCCTTCCTAGAACTAAATGGATTTGATTCTATATGGGTGATTGTGGATCGTTTAACCAAGGTTGCCCATTTTATTCCTGTCAAGACCACTTACACCGGGGCCAAACTAGCAGAACTTTATATTTCAAGAATTGTTTGTCTCCACGGTGTACCAAAGGTGATTGTTTCGATAGAGGTCCCAATTCACATCTCATTTCTGAATGCTTGCATCAAGCAATGGGAACCAACCTATCCTTTAGCTCCGCTTATCACCCGCAAATGGATGGACAAACGAGAGGGTAAACCAAGTTTTAGAAGACCTTCTCTCGGGCTTGTGTGTTATCCTACAAATGATAGTTGGGAAAATGTTTATCGTTTATGGAGTTCTCCTACAACAATAGTTTCCAATCGAGCATTCAAATGTCACCCTTGAAGCATTGTATGGGAGAGCTTGTAGAACACCTTGAACTGGTCCGGCGGGGAGAGGCCATTCTATGGCCCGACCTTGGTGGAAGATCTTTGAAGAACAAGTTCGTGTCATTCGTGAACGACTTAGGGCGGCTCAATCACGTCAGAAGTCATATGCCGACCGTCGTCGTCGCGAGTTGAGTTTCGAAGTGGACAATCATGTATATCTTAAAGTCTCTCCTATGAAAGGAGTTCGTCGCTTCCAAATCAAAGGTAAATTAGCACCTCGCTATATTGGACCTTTCCGTATTCTAGCTAAGTTGGGATCGGTGGCATACCGTTGGAGTTGTCACCATCACTCTCGAGACGTGCATAACGCCTTCCATGTCTCCCAACTCAAGAAATGTCTTCGAGTCCCAACGGAAGCAACCGAGTTGGATAAACTCGACTTGCAACCCGATCTATCTTATCGAGAGAGCCCGATTCGTATCCTTGAGGAAACCGAGCGTAAGACTAGAAATCGTAACATCAAATTTGTCAAGGTTCAATGGAGCAACCACACAGAGGATGAAGCAACTTGGGAACGTGAAGACCGGATGCGAGCGGCATATCCAGACCTCTTCTCTACCTGAAGTTCCTTCGTATCAAGAAAGGAAAGGTAAAACATAGCAATGTAAACAAAATTATTCTTATGGCATAATTATAACATGTCAACACTATCTTTGAAGGAAATCAAGACAACGTAAATTATAACTTCTAATGAAAACTTTCTAATTCTTCTCCACCCAGATCTCGGGTCGAGATCTTTTGTAAGGGGGGGGAGGTTTGTCACAGCCCCAACAATTAAAATGGATTAATATGTATTTCATTAGCATGCATCATTGATTTCAAACATTTCCATAATATATTGCACTTGGAAAATCTAAAAACAGGTGAACATACACTTCAAAATTCACATTTCAATTCAAATCAGTAATAAAAGTTTTGATCATCATCTAGAAACAATTTAATTAAATACTACATTAGTTTTCATGTATAAATATAATTTTTCCAAAATTTTTGGAACTAGTTTGAACCTAATGAAAATTCAAACCAACTTAATAGACATACATTAAGTTTGAATTTAAATATCACAAAATATATTATGAACAGTAAGGATTTTATAATTTTTATGGGAACTACCTACTCAGAACCCCTACAAATTATTTCAGGATTTTAGGAATTTTATTTCTAATTTTAATTCCCTGGTCAAAGTAGAGGAAATGAAATAATTCTCAGTCAAAACCCTGAGCCCTAAACCGACCGACACTATTCCTTGGACTCGAGTCCGACCAGGCAAACTAACTCAGCTCAACCGCCTAAATGCACCAACGCATGTAGGCCTTCGGATCTAAATCCTACGGTCCCGACCTCTTATGGCTCAACGGCGGTCGGGACCGCTAGGTGGTCGTGAGTCATCAGATGGACATCCAACGGCCCACGACCTCCTTTGCCTTATAATGCTTGTTCGCACTAAGAGGTCGTGAGCCATTTGATGCGAATCCAACGGCCCACGACCTCCTTTCCCTTATAACACTCAATTCCGCCTAGGCGATCGTGAGCCATGTGATTTACATCCAACGGCCCACGACCACCCCTTCTCCTCTTACTCACGCGCACATGACTAAGTCACTGTCGCCGTGGGCCCGCATGTCGGTCCGTCTCGACCTTGCGTGGAGCTCCTCGCCATGTGTCCGAGCTTCTCCAGGCGTGCTCGAGCAGCGCGCGATGGGCGCCGTCAATCCGCCGCATCCGTTGGCCACTCCGGAACCACCTCCGTCTCACACCGCCTCCATCCCCGTCATCGCCCGAGCATAAGACGCCTCAGAACCCTAGTTCTCCCTCACTCTTCCTCTCGGCGGTGAGGAAGGGAAGCTCTCTGTGCTCCTCGCGGTGTAAGCTTCCTCGGGTGTTCCCTCTTTACTCGATGTCCCTCCCGTGTCCATTTTTGCTAATGCCACCCTTGTTGTGGATTGTAGCCGGTGCATCTTCGAGCTCGGCCTTTTCGAGGCGTGCTCGGGGACACGTTTCGTGCCATCTTCGTGTCCGGGAGGTACTAACCTAAACCTTGCGCGTCACCTTGTGCCCTTTAGTCTGTTTTAGACTTTCCCCTCAACTTGTTACATCGATGCTTGACAGGATCACTGGAATTTGGACCTTGCTCCTCTTTTCGGCCGATAGCACTATTCATCATCACCTTGTCATCACAGTGAGTCTTTCCTCGATTCCATGCTTGGTGACCATCTCCTGGTCTCACTCAAGTTTTCTCAATCGATAACCTTCGATCTCCTTGAGCAGATAGTCCCCTCCTCGTGAGCCTTGCCGCCGCCGTCACCATTGCCGTGGCCAGCTCAACGCCAAGCTTCCCCGGCCTCTCTATCTTTCTGGTAAGGTTCCCTGGACCTCGTAGATGTTTTTGCGCGCGTTATTTTGGTTAGAGCGTCGCCGGGTCGTTTTATCCTCTTGTGCCGTAAGGTGCGCGCTGCGCGTCGGCTAGCGCGATGCGCGGCGCTCTAGTCGCCGCCGTCGCCACCTTTAGGTGCGCCACGGTTCCTAGCTTCCATCCCGACCTTTAATTCGCGCGAGATCCCGTGGCAGTAAGCAAGCCGCCCGGCCATCTCCCGGCCAAACGCGCTAGCGCGTGGCAGCTTCCGACCAGTACTGTAGCTCTGCCATTAATAGTTAATCTTTGTCTTAGCGCGGATTACTGTGTAGTTTTGGGTTTTAATGGTGCCGGAGTGATGGTTGAGACACGAACATGTGGGACCAAGAGCAAAAACGAAGCAAAATAACGGTTTAAAAATCTGAGGTTGACATGTGGGGCGAGGTTTAAGTGCATAGTCATAGACCCTATAAACCGTAGTAGACTCGCGGTCCATGCACTATGCCATGGACCGTATCTATGACATCTGGGTCCCCACTTCGGTTGAAAATTAAAATCTGAAGTTAAATGGAAAATGAATCGTTTCATCGACCCCACCGGTCGGTGGCTCTGCGCTAGCGTGCCGTAGAAAAAGTAGTGAATACTTATTAAAATTCGAAATCTGTTAATCTGCACACTGAAAAATATCTATAACTTCTAAAATGCATAACTATTTCATATTAACTCCAAATCACATGAAACCATTCTGGGAATTTTCACTTTTAGTAAACTTTATATTAAAATTAGTTTCAGGCATGTCTCTGTAGCCGAAAGTATTATTTGGAGATTTCCCCATGAAAACCATCATTCTTACAATAGAAAAAGAACTGAAACCTTTAAAAATACATAAGTAATTATTGGAAACTCCAAAACAGTGAGACCACTTTTGATAATTTTCATTTTCAGTGAAGTTAATTCTAAAAATGGTCCCCAAACTGCCTCTGTCACGAAACTATTTTTGGAAGAATATAATCTTTAACTCCATTTTCTTTATACTATAAAAGTGATAACTTTGAAAATACATAACTAAATCATAAAAACTCCAAAAGGACAAACTCAACTGTTTTTAACTTATAATAATATTGCCTATTTATCTATGTAATCCATGTACTCGGCACTGTTCTACAAAATTTCACTTCATAATTAAATTACATAATGACGGCTTGTTAAAATCTGAAATTCAAACCATTATAACTTTCATATACTAAATCAAAATGAAATAATTATTTCACCAAAAATCATTTAAAATCGTGATCTAACTACTGTAGAAAAATCATGTACTTTTGAGCATTTTGGTTTTGGAGTTGTTTTCTCGGTATTTATTGGATGTTATAATTATATATATAGATCCCGAGCATATCGATATCGACACTTACGCTACTGAGAGCGAGCAGCTACTGTACCAGCAAGGCAAGCATCATTTGAACTTTCTTTTGCATCATATTTGATCCCAGTTTTGGTTAAGGTAGTGCAATGATAATTGCTTGCATGCTATTTTGATTATGTCAATATTTTTGTGATGTGTAGTTTAGTTATGTCCTATGCTTGAGGTTAATCTTGAATTATGCCAACCCCTATATGCTTAAGATAGGATGTGTGAATTATGGGTTATAGAATTGCTTAGCCATGCAAGTCTAGATACGGTAGTTCGATCGTCGGGAATAACCCGGCGGTTTTGGGACACACACAACCCTTACTTTATGTTTTTACTTCAGATCTTTGTAGCTGTTTTATGAGTAAAACTTTGTCATTTTTAAATGAGATTTGGTCCGGACAAGTGTTGGTTAGTGATGGTGCTTTGTGCACGAGCATTGGGTAAGTGGAAGGACTTGTCTGGACAATTGAGGACCGAACTTTGGGTACCTACTGTTCAAGCAACACTCGTGCTGCCACACGCGGTGTATGGGTGCCGTATGGTTAAGTAGGGGGAGGGTTTTATTGTGTTAAGTCCTTGGTGGTGTAAGGGGCATAGCGACCGTGAAATCCTATGTTCTTTGAGGAGCCGATGTAATCCTTTATAGTGTGCAAGGGAGCACCAATTCTTTTGTTTTGATTGCATCGGTATTTCCAATATAACTTGTGAGCCCCCTAGCAAGGGCTATCAGACGCTTGTACTAGGCAAGGAACCATCTCACAAGGGGGACTTAGCTCAATAGGGCTTTCTTGCTGAAAATGGCTATATCTTGATTTACAGTAGGCATACCATAGGAAGTGTGCTATTTGAGGCCTCTGGAGGCTTACGGGCTAATCAAGTCGTGTGGGTAAAGTAGTACACCCCTGCAGGGTATTAATCTATTCGAATAGCCGTGTCCACTTTTATGGACGACCGCTTGAAATTTGTGGCTGCTTATTGTTAGACTTTTAATTAAAATTGTGGTTGAACTTGGTATTCGTCATGGACGGGATGTTCATGGGTTTAGTACATCAAAGTGGGCTGCCACTTTGGTCTTTGTATGATTCAATTGTTTATTACTGAAATGCTTTACTACATGTTTTACTTCTACTTCAAATCTGATTTTAAATGGGCACATGAAAAACTAGTATGTGTAGGATGTTAACTGTTGCGTCTTGTTCGCAAAACTAAACCAATATGAGCCATCCTTTGAATGACCCTTATGCATAACTATTTTTATTTGTGTAAGACTTGCGAGTACACTTGTACTCAACCGGATGTTCTTGGCCTTTTCAGGTGAGGAAGATTTTGAGTATGACGATCTCGCTAGTGTTGATTTGGGTGACACGAATGAGTAGTGTGCTACCATTTAACCCCCAGTCGGTTGCCGATGGGTGATGGGCATACCACTACTGGTCTTTTGCTTTATTTATTTACTTCCTGCTGCTACTTGGTACTTTACTTTAAATTTGGCCATTCAGTGGTATGTAATAAGTCAGACCTTAACTATTATGCGATATGTCTTTCTAATCTCTTGTTGTATCGTTGTATGGATGTAATCAACGTTGGATGAGGGTATGAGTATATTGGTCGTTGATCTTGGGAGCCAATATATGTCATACTCGTTGTTGATGAATTCCCATTTAACTCACCAAGTGTAGTGCTTCGAATCGAGGGAGAATCGACAATCATGTAGCGCTCGCCGAGCGAGGCGCATGATCGTTGAGCTCTAGTATTCGGCTAAGCCTCTCACTTGGATAGAGTTAAATTGGAATTCATTTACCGGAGACCCGTAATTATGTCCCTAAGACCTTGTCTAATCTCGGTCTTATGGAGATAATTACCGGGGTCCCCACACCTTACACCACCAAGGACTTAACACAATAAAACCCTCCCCCTACTTAACCATACGGCACCCATATACCGCGTGTGGCAGCACGAGTGTTGCTTGAACAGCAGGTACCCAAAGTTCGGTCCTTAATTGTCCAGACAAGTCCTTCCACTTACCCAATGCTCGTGCACAAAGCACCATCACTAACCAACACTTGTCCAGACTAGATCTCATTTTAAAAATGACAAAATTTACTCATAAAACAGCTACAAAGATCTGAAGTATAAATCATAAAATGAGAGTTGTGTTTATCCCAAAACCGTCGGGTTATTCCCGACGATCGAACTACCGTATCTAGACTTGCATGGCTAAGCAATTCTATAACCCATAATTCACACATCCTATCTTAAGCATATAGGAGTTGGCATAATTCAAGATTAACCTCAAGCATAGGACATAACTAAACTACACATCACAAAAATATTGACATAATCAAAATAGCATGCAAGCAATTATCATTGCACTATCTTAACCAAAGCGTGATCAAATATGATGCAAAAGAAAGTTCAAATGATGTTTGCCTTGCTGGTAGTTCACTTGCTCACTCTTGGTTACTTACTCTCATACTTAAACAACTCGAATCTAAAGAAAAGCGATATCGAATAAACAGAAATAGCCAAAACTCAAATTGCTCCTAAATGCATAAAATTTATACAGTAGCTATATTATGATTTTAGATGAATTTAGGTCCAAAAATTATTCCATTTGGAGTTTATATGAGAGAGTTCTGATGGTTTGAAAATCAGATTTTTGGAAAATCTCAAACTCAATGTTCATTCTTGTTCATCCGAATTTAATTGTTTCAGAAATTTGTAGAACAGTGGTAGGGATAATCTTTACATGGCATGAAAGATAATTAAAATTTATGATCCATAAAAATTGAATCACCCCATTTAGAGTTCATATGAATTAGTTATGAATTGTTGAAGTTAAAAGACTTTTTCGTATAAAAATAATTCTTTTCTGATTTTGGTACTGCATTAAATAATTTTTATAGGTAGGATGACCTAGCCTCTACCATGAAAAGTGGGGTCTATGTATTTTATTTTATTTTCAATTTATTTCCTAAAGGGAGAACATCTACCGACAATCTAAATTTCTCATACTAAGTAGACATAACCGATTCCCCGGTGTTGAATCCAATCACATGCATAACACTCTCAATCATATTCTCATATCTTGATCGAATCCCGTACTAACCTCCACTAAGACATTATCAAGGTAGTCAATCCATCGAGTCATGCCCAAACTCACGATCTTCCAAATATACAACTTATCCAATAATTACACGGAATCCACCGACTCATGGGCATATGAGCATGACTGAACCCATCGTTCATTCTCCAAAAAACTATTTAAGCTAATGCTAACTATCTAGCTCTACTAGTCTCGCCTCGGCAAATCATATTCGCATACACCAAAATTTCCACCGGTCGAGGTTTATTTGGCTAACCGATACATAATGAGCTTAACAATTTTAATAACACATCCCACATCTAATAGTTTACTAACAAATCAACTTACATCCATTTCACCGGACTAGTCGTATACGATAACTACTAATCCAATCACATATATGCGCCTATACGATCAACTAATAATCATTTATCCACTAATCCAATAGAGGCACAATTCCATCGACTTATCTATTAATTACATGGCAATTCGAATATTAATCCACAATCAAATAATCCATTCTACCATCTCCCAAATTCTAGCATATAAGATTCGCATAACTATCAGTTAAGGCATCCGATCAAACAATCCCAAAAATATACTTAATCCGACATCCAACGAGCAACAATACACATATATAAAAGATATATTAGTAAACATCAACACATACATCAACCATCAAGTAATAAATTACAAAAATCTTTATGCGACCTATCTCCAAAAATTACTAGTCCAATGTGAGGAGAAACCTCTAATTAATTTATCCTCCAAAGATCACCACTAGCGTCCATGTGACTTCACAACAATATCGTCCGATCAAATAATCAACTCATATATTTAATGTAGCATCTACCGATCAATAATGCACACATTTCACCACAATAATCTAATTATCTGCATTCACCAAAATATCAAAACATGACCATGCCAACGCCTAAATAAGACTTAACTGGAGAGTCGCACAGGTCTAAGCTATCAAACAATTTTTATAATTAAACATGCATAAAAAGATACCATACTCATGACTAAAATGCAACATGCATGACTAATATCATTATGCGATAGCACAATTTAACGCAAAGTATTTTACCACGGCACTAGGCATGCCTAATATCGCCGGACGTCGCTTTCTCGGCGCCGCATCCGCGTCCACCGTAGTCGTCGCCGATCTCATCCGCATCCCGCCCCGCATCGACACCGTCGCTCTCGACCACACCCACGGAGTCCCCTTGCCGACGCCGCGCTCAAGCGCGACACGCTATATCGCCTCGCCTCCCTCGGTCGTGGCATGCATGGCCGCCACATGCATGCGCCGTGCAATGCTCCGCCTTCCATGTCGCCACGCTCGCCATGCGCAGCGCGCGCATCCACCGTGCAATGCTCCGCCTTCCATGTCGCCACCTTCGCGCCGCTTCCCGCGCATGCATGGTCGCGCGCTGCGCGCGTGCATGCTTGGCTCGGCACGCGCGGGCCTGCTCGCGGCCTCGCCTCCTCGCCTCGGCATCGCGGCCGTGCCGCCGAGCCGGTGACCACCGAGCGCCGACACCACACCACGCGCCTGGGCGAAGCGCCTCGCTGCTGGCGCGCCACGCCGCCGCCGCGCCTCCGCTCCGCCTTGGCCGAGCCGCACCGCCATTGACAGCCGCGCCGTCGCCTCTCGCCTCGGCGCACCCACTGGGCTCTGGTGTCGTCCGACGGCCGTCTTGCCCGAGCGCTAGGCCGCCAAGATGCCACACCGCCAAGCCGCCTGCCGCCGCAATGCCGCCGCTGCTCATTGCCCAAGCATGAAGCGCCTCAATCCGCGCGCTTGCCGCTCCCCATACCGTCGGCTAGCCTAGGCACCGGCCGCCACCATGCCGTGCCGCGCATGCTAGCCACGCGCCGTGCTGAGGCTGCCGCCCATGCCTTCCGCCTTAGCACCGCGCGCACCGCCGAGCTTGTGCCACCATCGCCTCGTCGGGCGTCGTGCGCCGCATGCACTGCTCCGGCCTCATGCGCCACCACCGGCCGAGCCTCGGCGGGGTGCGTGGTGTGGTCATTGCCGTTGGTGCATCTTTGGGCGGCGTCGGCGGGCTGCCGCCGACCTTGGTTGTGCCCGTGCTTGGCGGCTCGGGCCGAGTGCCGCGACGCCAAGCTGCTGCAGCGCGAGCCACGCATGCATGCGCCAAGCCTTGCGTCGCCGAGCCAAGGCCATCGCATGGAGCCAGCGCCTCGCTTGCTGCACTGCTGGGGCTAACCTCACTGGCTGGCCGCCAAGACCACCGGGCTGCTGCATGTGTCTCGGCCGACAAGACACGGCGATGTGTGCTTCTCCTCCCCTTCATATAAAAGCTCGAGAGATCTTGCATGTGAACACTAAATGTATGGATGGGATGCTTAGGTGAGGAGGAATGCATTGGTATAGCATGCAAAAGGTGATTCTCGTTTTGGGAGAGATTTAGAGGAGAAAGTAGAGCTTAAGTTTGTGTTCATGAAGAGAGAAGAAATGGGAGCACTGTTGGGGAAGAAGAGAGGTGGCGTGGGGATGCTTTTTGGGAAGAGAAATGGCAGAGGAGGTGGAGGAAGAAATGAGTGGGTGTGCTCAGGTTGGACCATAAGAAGGAAACGGCAAGTGATTAGAAAAGCGGTGCTCTGTTGGGAAATGACTTGGGTGTGGGAAGGCATTATGAAGTGGGCGTGTAACTACTAAATGGTGGTGGTTTGGTGGGAGCAAGAATGGGAAAGGGCTGCCGGTTGGGGCAAGGGCGATGGGGAATAGGGAAAAAGGTAGTTCTGTTCTTGGTTTTGTCTAGCAATGGTAGTAGTACTAGCATTGATTTACCTCTTTGATTAAATGCTAACAAGAGATGGCATGGATCTTTGGACATGAATAGAAATGGCAGGGAAGATGGATTGGTTCTACTGGTATAGAAAAGGAATGGCATGCATGTGGTTACTTTAGCTAGTGGGAGGAAATGGGCAAGGGTTGATGTGGGCGGGAGCAAAAGCAAAAGGCGGAGTGCTCGGTGCTAGTCTAGCTAGTTCATGCATATTAGTAGGTTCTACTCACTTCCCACTACATGTCCCAATGGGTGCATGTGTAAGACAACATGCTTGCATTCATATATATATATATATATGTGTGTGTGTGTGTGTGTGTGTGTGTGTGTGTGTGTGTGTGCAACCAGCAGCTACTAGTAGTATATATATATATATATATATAAAGTGGATCAAGTAGTGTATTAGTAGTAGTAGCAGTGTGTAGCACTGCACAGGTATAAGTGTGAGAAAAGAAAATGGCGGGGGAAATAATGAGCGGGTGTTTCGGTTGTGTTTGCGAGGAGGGAAGTGTCACCCAAGTCAACACTAACGAGATCGTCGACTCATAATCTTCCTCACACGAAAAGGCCAAGCAAACATCCGGTGAGTACAAGTGTACTGCAAGTCTTACGAAATAAAATTAGTTATGCATAAGGGTCATTCAAAGGATGGCTCATATTGGTTTAGTTTTGCTGAAAGAGACGCAACAAATGACATCCTACACATACTAGTTTTCATGTGCCCATTTTAAAATCAGATTTGAAGTAGAAGTAAAGCATATAGTAAAACATTTGATAATAAACAATTGAATCATGCAAAGACCAAAGTGGCAGCCCACTTTGATGTACTAAACACATGAACATCCCGTTCATGACGAATACCAAGTTCAACCACCATTTTTAATTAAAAGTCTAACAATAGTAACTCCCGAACTCAAGCGGTTGTCCATAACCGTGGACATGGCTATTCGAATAGATTGATACCCTGCAGGGGTGTACTACTTTACCCACACGACTTGATTAGCCCGTAAGCCTCCAGATGCCTTCGAATATAGCATACTTCCTATGGTATGCCGGCCGGGTAAATCAAGATATGGTCATTTTCAGCAAGAAGGCCCTATTGAGCTAAGTCCCCCTTGTGAGATGGTTCCTTGCCTAGTACAAGCGTCTGATAGCACTTGCTAGGGGGCTCACAAGTTATATTGGACATACCGATGCAATCAAAACAAATAGAATTGGTGCTCCCTTGCACACTATAAAGGATTACATCGGCTCCTAAGGGACATAGGATTTCACGGCCGCTATGCCCTTACACCACCATGGGACTTAACACAATAAAACCCTCCCCCTACTTAACCATACGGCTCCCAACCCGCGTGTGGCAACACGAGTGTACTTGAATTAACGCGTTACAAAGTTCGGTCCTCAATTGTCCGACAAGTCCTTCCACTTACCCAATGCTCGTGCACAAAGCACCATCACTAACCAACACTTGCGGACCAGATCTCATTTTAAAATGACAAATTTTAGCTCATAACACAGATACGAATATCCGAATTAAAGTATAAAGAGGTAAGTATGTGTTTCCCATAATTGTCGGGTTAGCCCCGGCAATCAAACTACCGTATCTAGACTTGCATGACTAAGCAACCCATATTCAATAATCATCACATCCTATCTTAAGCATGTAGGTACTAGCATAATTCAAGATTAACCTCAAGCATAGGACATAACTAAACTACACATCACAAAAATATTTACATAATCAAAATAGCATGCAAGCAATTATCATTGCACTAACTTAACCAAAAGCGGGATCAAATATGATGCAAAAGAAAGTTCAAATGATGCTTGCCTTGCTGGTAGTTCACTTGCTCACTCTTGGTTACTTACTCTCATACTTCCGGCAACTTGGAATCTAAAGCGATATCGAATAAACAGAAATAGCCAAAACTCAAGTTGCTCCAAAATGCATGAAATTTATACAGTAGCTATATTATGATTTTATATGAATTTAGGTACAAAAATTATTCCATTTGGAGTTTATATGAGAGAGTTATTGTAGTTTGAAAAACAGATTTCTAGAAAATCTTTGAAAAATGGTGTTACATTTCTGTTCAATTCGAATTTAATTACGTTGTAAAAATTTGCAGAATTCTAGTGGAGATAAAAACTACATGGTTAGATATAGAATAATATTTTATGGACAACCCAATTGGATTCATCCCATTTGGAGTTCATATGAATTTTCTAAGAATTTTCAAAGTTAATTCAATTTCTAGTGTAGAAATAATTCTTTTCTGTATTTTAATTGGAATTAAATACTTTTTATACACGGGCTGAACTAGCCTCTATCAATGACAGATAGGGCCCTTGTATTTTATTTTCTTTTCCATTTATTTCCTAAAGGAAAAAAAACATCTACCGACAAATCTAACCTTCTCATACTCATATACTTAACCGATTCTTCGGTGTTGAATCCAATCACATGTATAACACTCTCCAATCATATTCTCATATCTTGATCTAAATCCCGTACCAATCTCCACTAAGACATTATCAAGGTAGTTAATCCATCGAGTGATCTCCGAACTCACGATCTTCCAAATAAACAACCCATCCGATAATTACACGAAATCCACCGACTCGTGGGCATATGACCATGATTAAATCCATCAATCGTTCTCCGATATACTATTTAAGCTAATGCTAACTATCTAGATCTACTAGTCTCGCCTCGGCAAATCACAATCGCATACACTCAATTTTCCATTGATCAAGGTTTAATTGACAAACCGATACCTAATGAACTTTACAATTTAAGAACACATTCAACATTTAATAGCTCACTAATAAATCAACATACATCCATTTCACCGGACTAGTTGTGGATGACAACTACTAATCCAATCACATATGTGCCTCTACGATCGACTAATAATCATTTATCCACTAATCCAATAGATAGTACAATTCCACCGACTCGGCACATGAGACTTACCTACTAAGTACATGACAAATCCAAATATTTATTCGCAACCAAATGATCAATTGCTACCTTCTCCAAATTCAAGCACGAATGACTCACATGACTATTACTTAAGGCATCCCATCAATTTACTCATGATTAAATACATTATTCGAGTCAACCTCCATATCTCATTCAATATCATCACAAGAGCTATCCATCAAGTAATAGATCGTAAAATCCTCATGCGTCCTAACTCCAAACATTACTAATCCAATGCAAGAAGAAACCTCCAATTAATTTATCCTCCAAGGATTACCACAATTTTGCATACGACTCCAAAATATCATCCGGTCAAACAATCCAATGTATATTTAATCTAGCATCCACCGATCAACAATACACACATTTTGCCTCAATAATCTAATCATTCACATTCACCAATATATATCCTCTCATAATCACGCCTACGCACAAATAAGACATAACCGGAGAATTTTACCGGTCTAAAGCTACCAACTCATTTTTATAATTAAATATGCATAAATAGATGCTATGCTCATGACTAATATGCAACATGCATGACTAATATCATAGCACGGTAACAAAAATAACACTAAAGATTTTACCACAACGCTAGACGTACGAATCGCCACCGGATGATGTCTTCTCGGCTCCGTGTCCACCAAACCTCGCGCCCTTGGCTCGGCCGCCTCGCCTTGGCGTCGCTGCGTCGTGCGTGCGCATGAAGCGGGCCGGGCGCTTGGCCTTGCGTCCATGGCGCCTTGGCGCCGTCATTTGTTTCTTGCCATTCCTTTACTCCTTTCTAGTCCTTCGGCTTGGGCATTTCAACAACAGTTTAGTTAATTTGGGGTGCATAGATTTAGTAACCAAAATGGACTTGAGAGGAGGCAACTTATAAAGGCGTGGAAAAGGTTGGTGTTGTGTAGGCGTAGAATGGGCTTGGGAAGCGTTTTTGCGTGCGATCAGGACACGCCTTGCCGCCGGCCATGTCCTTAGCACCGGCGCCGACGTCTTCTTTGTGCTCGCGAAGCCGCCTCGCTGCATGCTTGCATGCGAGCACGCTGCGCGCGCATCGCTGCTAGCTCGCCTCCACGCCCTCGCTCGCTCGGTGCGGCTACTCCAAGTCTTGGCCGAGCCACCGAGTGATCTCGCCGGTTTGTCGCCTTGGCGCCGTCGATCTTTGTGCTATGGGCACCGCCACCTCGCCACGCCTCCACTTCGGTGCCGGGAATGCCGCGTCTCCTCGTTCTTGCTCCACACCTGCTGTTGGTGCCCATGGCTGCTTGCACGCCATGCATTTGCATGTATGCATGCGCGACATCTTGCCATGAACAGCTCCTACCACTCCCTCTCTTCTCCTCTCCTCAAGATTGCTCAAATGTCAATGCATGTGAAATCTAATGGGAGGAATGGAATGCTAGAGTGATGGGGAAAGTGATGGCACAACATGCATTGAGATATTTCAGGTTTTTGAAGGAGATTAGAAGGAGAGAAGATGTTTGCTAGAGCTAGTCTTAGAGAAAGAAACAATGGAGTGGCTGTGTTGTGCTAGGGGAATAAAGAAATGGTAGAGGTGAAGGATGGCTCTCGGCTAGGGGTGAAAACGGATCGGAAACGGACGGATAATGGTTTTGCCATATTTGTTTTCATATTTTTCCGGATCCGGATATTTAATACCGGATACGAATACGAATACAAATAGTATCGAATACGAATACGGAGCGAATACGAAATGAAACAAATACGGTCACAGATATTTTTTGGAACATAAAAATCCCTTAAATTGTATGCCAGAAATTAACGAAAACATATAACTAATTTATTTGATGTAAACATTCATGAATTATTCATATTTTCAGCAACCACACATAACATTGGCACTAGCAAGTTACATTAACTAGTTCATCATAAATATAACATTTAGTTTACCATATTTAGCTCATAAGTCATAACTCACAAAGTCATCACACATTCACACTTAGTTCATCATATACATAAAATTTAGTTCACACTAACATCGATTAGACTAGATGGTTAATCTATCATGAAATGGTGTAACATTCCAAAGTATGTTACCAAAAATAAAATTAATAAAGTTATTATTTTATTGGATTTTCTTAGATTTAAAAGAGTTTTCCTGGTTAAAAAGGAAAAAATAATAAAATAAAGTTAATTATTTAGTTTCCTAGTTTTTAATGCAAAAATAAAATTTATTGAGTTTTCTGGGATTTTATTGGATTTAAAGTGAAAAAGAAAATTTTAATTAATTTATTGAATTTTCTAGATTTTAAAAAGGTTTTTCCTATTTTAAAAAATTTAAAATAATTTATATACAAAAATAAAAACCAACTTTAAGTTGGAATTAATTTTATTAAGTTTAAAATAATTCAATGAATTTCTGTGATTTTTTCTAGGATTTTTGAACTCTATTTTCTATTTTCTAAAAGACTATTTGATTTGTTGCATTTTCTGAAATTCAGAAATCAATTAAAATCCCCTTTTCTCTTTTTGGGCTGAAATCCGGATATCCGGACTCCGTGTTATCCGGATAATCCGTATTCGTTTCTGTATCCGCCGGATAGCATGCCTACCGTATTCGTTTCCATTTCCGACAAAAAAAATCTGAATTCGTTTCCGATCCGAAAACTATCCGAGAAAAATCCGATCCGAGACATTCCGAATCCGTTTTTGTCCGGATCGGTCGGAAACTATCCGATCCGTTTTCACCCCTACTCTCGGCTGGCAGGAAAAAGGAATGGGGAGGATGGAATGGTGGCTGTGTGGTGGTCGGTTGTGGAGGCAAGGCAGTGGGGGGGGGGAGAAATGAATGGCTGTGGTTTGTTGTGTGTTGGGGAATAGAAAATGGCATGGGCAGTGAATGGCAAGGAGGCTCTCGGCTGGGCAAAAACAAAGACAGAGAGTGCTCAATGAACAGTGTATCACTTCCTTCCCTCTTCTCTAATTCACTCAAACTATCATGCATGCGAGAACTAGAGGTATGAATAGAAAGCTTAGGTGACGAAGAATCCAACGGTATAACATGCATAGCTCAGTTTTGGGTTTTTGGATGTAATCGGAAGGAGAGAAGGTGTGGAAGATGAACTAGTACAAAAGCTGTGGAATGACTAGAAGTGGAAATGGGTGTGTGTTTGGTTTGGGACACAAAAGAAATGGGCATGCTTGTGGTTGTTTGGTGATTCTACTGAGGCAAAAATGAACAGTAGCATGTATGTGGCTTTAGTAGTAGGAAATAAAATAAATAGCGATGCATGCATTTTTTTTTTTTGGATGAATAGAAAGGTTAAGTGATGAGGATTTCAATGGTATAACATGCATTTAGAGATTCTCAATTTTTGATTGGGATTGGAATGAGATAAGTGGAAGAAATTGATACGCATACAAAGGTTGGGAACATGACTAGAAGTGATGTTCCGTTGGAGAAGAGAGATAGTGCTTCATTGATAATTGAAATTGCGGTGGGTACACAAGGTGAAGTGGCTATGTAGGATGGGTTTGGACAGCTAAGAAAAGAAATAGCGGAGAAGGGATGGATCACGGATGTTTAAATGCGATCGGTCGAACAGAAAAAGAGCGATACTAATGCATGCATCGTGATTTTCAAATGCAAAGTAAAACAATAAAAAAAATTACAATTTAACTTCATATGCAATATTTTAATCAATTCAATTTGATTTTAGAAGAAATCTTTTTACTTCAACACGGAAAATTTTAAAACACAGTCCAATATTTAATAGATCGCCAAATTAATTATTAATATCCTAATTCTGAAAATCGGGGTGTTACAAGTTTACTGTCACATCCAGCTGTGCGCATATTGGCCATGTGACCTCATCGTGGGGTCATGGCCCACAAATGCTGCGATTTCTTAAAAAAAATTGTAAAAAAAACCACTGTGATATGTACGACAGTAAAAAATTGATATCACATTTATTTTCACATACATTATATTTACTATCAAATGCTACTGCTTTTATTGTAATCACAAGTTTACTGGACACCTTGTTAGACTTTATTGCACATCCCATTGTAGCGCACACTGGCCATGTGACGTGGCACATGGGGGATTGTGGCTTTGTGTGCCACATTTATTGGGATTGAGACCCCGAAATCGAATCTGTTTCCAGTCAAGAACTTATGCGTGAGGCATAATTTTTAACAGGAAACCAACCCGATTTCAAGCTCTCGGATATGTGTCTCGTGTTAGCTCTCAAGATCAAGGCTAACACGCACATATCCTCAAACAACATGGTACACAGACATACACAAGTCATACATATATTACAAGATACTCAAGGTAGGACTTGGGTACATAATACACAGAAATGGCTGACCGGCTAAATTCAAAACATTCTTATAAGTAGCAGCGGAAGAAACATAAGTATCATAACCAAAAGATCCAGCCTAGTGTGCCCAACCCCGTAGGCAACTGAGTGGAGGATAGAAATAGCGTTATTCATTAGCGTCACCGTAGTCGGCGCTAACGAACTGATCATTTGTGTAATCTTCCTCACCTGAAACAAGTGGTCAAAGCACTTGAGTACAAAAGGTACTCACAAGACTTACACAAACTAATAAAAGAAAGTGTATGGGAGGTACTATACAAAGGATATGAGATTATACATGATAAGGCTGTTCAAAGAATGGTTATAATGGCATAAGTTTTGCATAAAGCAACCAGTTTGTTCCTACACATTCTAGTTTTCAAAAGCCATTAAACAAACCGATTTTTGGATTACAAGAGTTACGAGTGATAAAACAAATAGACATATATCAAACAATACCAAAGAGGCAAACCCACTTTGATAAACTATCAATGCATGACAATCCGGTCATGCCGATACCAAATGTTCCCACATCAAGTGTAACACCCCACCCAGACATGAGCACGGAATGCTCACCAACTAACCTTAAATAACTCTAACCAAGACAATTTTAATAAATTTGTGGAACCTCCTGTAAAATCAATTACAGAGGGATTCCAACGAACAAGTAAATCACAAATAATTAAGCCATCAACTCTAATCCTCAATAGATAATCAAATCATGCTAAGTGTCTAACATAACTAGAGAAGTATAAAGTTTCACTACTCATCATTATTACATTAACCTTGCATGAGACAAAACATAATAAATCTTTGAGCAACTCGCCCAGTAATAGGAAACACAGTCTGAAGTTTATTCATCTTTATTTGGTTCATGATGTGAGTGTGTGACTATCAATCTATTTCTCCCCATGCATGTCGTTCTTGGATCGAGTACCTAAAACAACAATAAAAGCAAGAGTGAGCCCACAGACTCAGCAAGTACATATTAACAATTATAACATCAGTATCCAAAGCTAGAAATGCAACAATAGAACATCTCAAATACAAATGCAATGCTCAAGGATCCTTTCTCTTTATCTCTTTTTGCATTTTATCGGTAATGCAAAGTATGCAACCGTCGCCGCATACCCATGCCTGTGCTCGCAAGCACAGGGACCAATTGCCCATTACTCCGCAAGTAATGGGGACCTCAAGCCCACACTCCACGAGTGTGGGGATCTCGGGCCCATCACATTCATGACGGGGATCTCAAAGGAAAACATACTTGGTCACCACGTGACCAAGCCTCAACATGATCTCAATATGCACATGCTCATCATTTAATCATCATCAAATTACCACAAGACGATAACATCATACGACAATAGAGCATAAATATATTTGGAGCATTCACCAATCTTAAACCAACATCATGCCAACAATCTCACTATGCTATCACATATCGAAAAAGCACCCAAACATGACCGATCAATCACAACCACGAATCAAACAATGCACTTGCCTTAATCGCGTGAGAATAGAGGACGTGAAGACGGTGCTGCCTCCAGTACAAATCCCCCACCTAATACATTAAGAATATAAACTAAGACCACAACAACAAAAAAACATGAATTATATAAGCGAACACATCAAGTAGCAGATTGCAACACGATCCCGACCCCACTTTCCTAAGTACTGAACTGCCCTCTGTGAACAGTCAAGTTCTAAAATTCATATCTTTTTGTACAGTGATCCAAATTAGGTGTTCTTGGACTTCATTTAAAGGTAATCAAATTTCCCAACTAAACCTAGTTGGTGAGCCTCCCTGATTCGGCCATCTAAAATCACTTTTAAGCTGATTAACAAAACATCGATTTCACGTCAGACTTTCTGGACAGAGCACTAAAACTATCATAACTTTCAGCTAGTTCATCCAAATGTCACGTTCTTGTGCTTTCCTGAAAGCTACGAAAATTATCTACAACTTTAGTTATACTGAGATCCTCTAATTCTCTCTTTAACTGATTGCAAAGGCCAGCTTACTAAAATATGTCCAGAAACTGACAGGGTTGCAGAACAGCCGCACCATTAAATTCATAACTTTTGCTACAAAGGTCCAAAAATTATGTTCTATCACTTCATTGAAAGCTATTGACGTCCTCTACAACTTCCTAGGAGACGTCCGAGACTGAATCCGCACTTAACTATATCAAAACGTCCCTCTAACACGATCTGCCCTTAGGCGACAGAATTACCGACATAGAACAATTAAGCGCTAAAACATCTAAACAAGGGAAAACGAGGTTACCCTTGAAGAACCGATTCAGACACGATGAGCACCCACCAGCGAACTCTCCCCAAAGATGGTCCTGTTCCCTCACCTTCCTCCTCCTCCAACAGTGGGCACCTCCAGCGATCTCCTTCTTCTTGGCCAATCGATCTCCCGGGTGATCGCCTTCTTCCTCCAATTGGGGTGGCTACTGTTCACAGTACTGTAGCAGTGGTGGGTACTGTAGCACGTCATGTTCTGATACCACTTCTAGGTTTCCTTCCTCTTTTATTGGTAGACCCCTCATGGGCCTAAATCTTTGTGGGTGAAGCCCATAGCCCAAGTTGTCGAAATTATACGTAAATCCCCCTCTAATCTCCTGTTAAAACACTTTTCTAATTGGTCCTTATCTCTAATTTATTTTTTCTCTCTCGAATACATTTGGGGTATTACATCAAGTTTTAAACTTCCAGTCTACAATGGTGACAATTAAAACCAAGTCGTCCGTAACTGTGGACACGGCTATTCGAATAGTTTTAACCCTGCAGGGGTGTACATCTTTACCCACACGACTTGACTAGCCCGTAGCCTCATGAATAACAGCACACTACCTTTGGTATGCTGGCCGGTGAAATCAAGACTCGGTATTTTTCAGCAAGTTGACATTATTGAGTTGAATCACCCATACGAGACCTGATCCCGCTTAGTACAAGTTTCTGATAGAACCTACTAACCGGGGCACGCAAGTTGTACTGGGAATGCCGACCCAATCCACTGAAATTAAAATTGTGCTCACTGCACATAATAGATTGCAGTCGGAGCCCTTAAGAACAACATGATCATACACATGTGTCCTTACCCTTGAACATATGATATAGATACGAAATCAAACACATATATCCTTATCCACTGTTTTCCAACTCAATAACATCATCCCTTACTTAACCAAGCGGCGCCCATAATACCGCATGTGGAAGTATGATTGATACTTGGAGTAACCGCCCAAAAGCTTCGGTCCTTAATGATTCGGACAAGACTACCACAAACCCAATTCTCGTGCATGGAGGCACCCACACTATCCACCACTTGTCCAAATCCAAATCATGTTTTCAAGATTAAAATTTATACTAAAACATCATATTCAAGATTTGCACAAAACTTAGAAACATAAAATGTTCAGTGTTTCCCTTGATTGACGAGATAAGCCCGTCAACCGACTAACGTATCTAATGACTTGCAGGGCTAAGCAATCAACACAGCATATGCACGATCACAATATATCCAACTTAAGCTCAACTGTATGGAATGATTAAGGATAAACCACAAGCATTAGGATATAGCTAATCTAAACTCACAAGTTAAAAATATGGCAAAAATAGCATGCAAGCAATTATTATTGTAATTCAAAATACTAAAGTACAAAATCTGTGACCAAGATGATGCAAGAGGATGCTTGCCTTGTTGATAAACCACTTGTTCCGTCTCGAGATTTTCGGTATATATTCACTCACGTCCGGCAATTGAAATCTAGCAAATAATAATTACAAATAAACATCGAGAACAATGCAAATCCAAAATATTCAACATGTATGAAATTATACTTCAGTGAGGTTATGATATTATAGGATTTGATATAAAATTTTTATTTCAATTGGTGTTCATATGAATTTTCTATAAATTTTTCAATATTAAATCCATTAGGATACAATTAATTTAAATATCAATATTTTCTGTAATAATAACATTTTCAAAACCTATTCCAAATTAAAGTACAGAAAAAGTGTGAAATAACAAAATTTGTTTCACTTAATTTGGAGTTAAAATGAATTAGTTATGAATTTTAGAAGTTTAAACCGTTTTTCAGTTCAAAAGTAATTCATTTTGGAAATCCTAACGCACCGAAAACTTTTCTTACTCAGCGAGGCTAGCTCACATAAACTTACAAGTGGGACCCCAATCCAAGGTTGACACGGTCAACCTAGATTCAGCACCCAGTCGAAAATGATGTCGAACACGTATTTTTCGAATACGTTTTCTGATCCCGAATGTGTACTCTCTCACGAAAGATATTAGAACTAAGCTTTTCCTTAACTGGAAACGGACTTCACAGTTCTACTCAACCATTTAACTAGTCACGTGGCCCACCAGTCAGCGACACAAACGGTAATTAACCAAAACTAAACAACAACGTTAAAAACCGAAAACAGAGCTTTCGCTCTTACTAACTTCACCGACGGCTCACCAGTGCTGTGGGGCACGGCCACGTGAGCCAAAAGCCAAAATGGGTTCACAATATCTATACGATCCTAGTGATGGCCGGAACTTGGTCGGAGAACAACTGTAGCGGCGGCGCAACAAGGAGTAGCGGCAGTGCTGTCACAGCAAAAACGGCCAAGACAACCCGGCCACGCTTCAAGCAAATAAACGCATGCTTAAGCATCTATAGGACATATTGGGCCTACTGGAAGGTTGAAAATGGCCGGAGAGGTACGGTGGCTCGCCGACGACGATGACCGAAAATCGGCAAAAAGGAGCTCCTCGATGACACGGCACTCTGGGCAAGGAATCAAATAATGGTTGATTGGAATAGGTTACAAAGACACCTTAGATGCTCAAACCAGAAGTAATCGAGTAATCACCCACGAGACCGGAGATGAGGATGAAGCAACTGTTTTTAGTAGAAATAAGAACAAATTCAAAATTCCGATGCTTCTGTGAGCCAAAGAACAAATGGTTTGAGGGGTTTTACTCCAAATAACCTAGCACAAAATATGACGCGCAAGAATTAAGAAGGATCTCACCGGATAAGAACATGACACTAGGATGGCACTTGGAGCGCACCCTGGAACCAACAAAAGACACCCTCGCTGTCCGGGAGCTATGGTAAAAAACACAGCCTCAACTTAGGAGCATGTACACGGCAAAAAGAGAGTAGAAGAACGACACAACAATGGAAGGATAAGTCACATGGTGAAGGAAGAAAAGTCGGGTGGATCAACTCGGCCGAAAGAGAAAAAGTGTGCGTCGTGAGGGTTTCGACCCGGGAAAGGATACATCAATGATTTGTGACAAAAAATAGGTGATGAGAAGCTCGGTTCCGAGATAATGTGGAGTTGCATGCTTGGAAACGCCCGGAGTGCTCGCCACCTCTTGCTTGCGCGCTGGAGCTCGCGAAGGCTCAAAGCGGCGTGGAGAAGACGATGCTGACGAGTGGGCCCAAGTTGTCAGCGACAGCGAAATGACAAGAGTCAGCAAAACACGAGTGAAAGGATGCGGTCCATTTGAAGATCGACGGCCAAGATCTTGTGGAGATGCCGAACGTTACGAACAACCCCTATGATCTGGACGGTCCACTCTAAATCGGACGGTGCGCGCGAGCGAACGCGGTTCGGGATCAGGCGAACAAGCTTGGTCTAGCCCAGCCAAGTGGTGCGGGTCGCTACAGTGACAACTGGGTTGGTTTGAGCCCGAGAGTTGACCAGATTTTAAATCAAAACCTCTAGTTTGACTTGGGTGTTAAATATAGCAAATAAATTTGTAAAATTCTAAAATTTTTCATAGATGTTACTGGGATGCTATAGAACCCATATAAATTTTATAAACTTACTGTTCATAACTTAATTGCTTTATTTAAATTCTTTTTAGATGCTATTTATGGATTGAACATGGATTTTTATCTATATCAAGATGAGTTCTAAAAATTTGACAAAATCATATTAATTCATGACAACTACTATAGAATTTAAATAAATTATTAACCTGAGGTATTCATAAGCATTATTTTCTTTTAGAGTTGAATTTCAAATTGTAGTTTTCTTTTGGATTTTAATTTTTCCAATGCAAAAATTTATGCTTATGCTCCAAAATGACATGAATGCTCATGAAATACTTATATTTATCATATGTTTAAAATGAGGCTATGACAAACCTCCCCTCTTAAAAGAATCTCGTCTCGAGATTCCGGTAGTTCAGAATTTGGAACGGGATGCTTCTAAACTACTGTTTTAAAGAAAACAACATCCGTTGTCTTGATTTCCTTCAAAGATAACAAAGAAAGATTCTAATAAGGTAACATGATGTTGCTATTATATTTTTCTTTCCATTGCTTTGTTTAACCTTTCCTTTCTTGATTCGTAGGCACTACAACCAAAAGGAATAGATACGGATACTCCATCTGCATTTGATCTTCACGCTCCCAGGTTGCTTCTTCCTCGATGTGGTTACTCCACTGAACCTTCAGAAACTTAATGATACGGTTCCTTGTCTTGCGCTCCATTTCACCCAAAATGCTCATCGGTTGCTCTTGATAAGAAAGATTAGGTTGTAGATCAAGGTCTTCATACTTGGTTGCTTCGGTAGGAATGCGAAGACATTTCTTCAGTTGCAAGACATGAAAGGTATCATGTACCGAGGAAAGAGAGATTGGCAACTCCAATTGATATGCTACAGCTCCTCGTTTTGCAAGGATTCGGAAAGGTCCGATATAACGAGGTGCTAACTTTCCTTTCACCTGGAAATGGTGTGTACTCTTCATTGGTGTGACCTTAAGGTAAACATGATCGTCCACCTCAAAACTCAACTCGTGACGATGACGGTCGGCATAGCTCTTTTGGCGAGTCTGTGTAGTCCGCAAGCGGTCTCGGATCAATCGAACTTGCTCTTCTGCGTCTTTCACCAAGTCCGGACCATATAATGGACTTTCCCCGGATTCAGACCAGTTTAGCGGTGTCCTGCAAGATCTCCCATACAATGCCTCAAAAGGTGACATCTGAATGCTTGACTGGAAACTATTATTGTAGGAGAACTCCGCATAAGGCAAACACTTCTCCCAATTTTTGTTATAAGACAACACACAAGCTCGGAGAATATCTTCCAGAATTTGATTCACTCTTTCAGTTTGACCTCCGGTTTGAGGATGGTAAGCGGTGCTGAAGGATAGGTTGGTCCCTATTGCTCTGTGTAGGCATTTCCAGAAATAGGAAGTGAACTGAGAACCTCGGTAGGAAACAATGAACTTCGGTACACCATGGAGACAAACAATTCTGGAAATGTAAAGTTCTGCCAACTTGCTTCCCGAAAAAGTAATTTTGATAGGAATGAAATGAGCAACTTTAGTCAATCGATCCACGATCACCCAAATGGCATCAGATCCACTCTGAGTCTTGGGAAAACCGGTGATGAAATCCATACCAACTTCTTCCCATTTCCACTGGGGAATATGCAATGGTTGGAGTGTACCTCCTGGCTTCAAGTGCTCAGCTTTCACTCGTTGACATATGTCACACTCGGCAATGAAACGGGCAATCTCACGTTTCATCCGAGTCCACCATAACCTTTGCTTCAAGTCTTGATACATCTTGGTACCTCCCGGATGTATGGAGAAAGGTGAGTTATGTGCTTTAAACAGGATTAACCTCCTTAGCTTTACATCTTTCGGCACAACTAACCGTTTTCCAAACCATAAAACACTGTGGTCGTCTTCGGAGAAACACCTGGCTTTGTCGGTCTTCACATTCTTTTTGATTTTCTTCACACCCAGGTCACCTTTCTGGGCCAGTTTCATCTGATCCTCTAATGTAGATTTCACCTCTAAGGCGACAAGGTGACCTTCTCTAACCATTTCCAGATTTAGCCGCTGAAATTCAACACATAAACCTTTTGAAGGAATCGTCACCGACAAACAATTGCATTGAGATTTTCTGCTCAATGCGTCGGCAACTACATTGGATTTCCCTGGATGATAGTGAAGTCCCATATCATAGTCCTTGATCAACTCAATCCATCTTCTTTGCCTTAAGTTCAGATCGGATTGAGTGAAGATGTATTTGAGACTCTTATGATCGGTGTAGATCTCACAACAATTATCGATGAGGTAATGTCGCCAAATCTTCAGGGCATGGACTACAGCTGCTAGCTCCAAGTCATGAGTAGGATAGTTCACCTCATGAGGTCTCAACTGCCTCAACGCATATGCCACAACTCGGCCCTCTTACATAAGAACACAGCCAAGTCCGTGGCGAGAGGCATCACAGTATAAATCAAAACTCTAGTAAACATCTGGCAGGGTGAGAACAGGAGCTTTGGTTAAAAGATCTCTCAGAATCTGAAAACTTTCTTCACACTCGGCAGACCACTCGAACTTCTTCTCCTTCTTTAATAGCTGAGTCATTGGCCTAGCAATTCTGGAGAAATTCTCAATGAACCGATGGTAGTAACCCGCAAGTCCAAGAAAACTCCTAACTTGGGTGACACTCTTAGGCTGATTCCAATTCAGCACATCTTGAACTTTGCTTGGATCAACAGCAACACCCCCCGCAGATAGGACATGACCCAAAAAGCTAACTTCTTTAAGCTAAAACTCGCACTTGCTGAATTTTGCATAAAGTTGATGCTTGCGTAGTGTCTCCAACACAAGCCTTAAGTGCTTCTCATGCTCTTCATTGGAATTGGAATAAATGAGGATGTCATCAATAAATATGACGACGAACTTGTCCAAATATTCCATGAAAACTGAGTTCATGAGGTTCATGAAATATGCTGGTGCATTGGTTAGGCCAAAGGACAAGACAGTGTACTCGTACAGACCGTAACGAGTAGAGAAGGCTATTTTCGGAATGTCTTCAGTTCTGACCTTGATCTGATGATAACCCAATCTCAAACCAATTTTAGAGAAAACTTGGGCTCCAGACAGTTGATCAAACAGATCGTCAATTCGGGGAAGTGGATACTTGTTTTTGATTGTGACTTCATTCAACAGACGGTAATCCACATACATCCGCAAAGTCTTATCCTTCTTCTTCACAAAGATTGTTGGGCATCCCCAAGGTGAGGAGCTTGGTCGAATGAAACCCTTGTCTAACGACTCCCCGAGTTGCTTCTTCAACTCTACCAATTCATTGGGAGGCATCCGATAAGGACGTTTGGATATAGGTGAAGTACCGGGTGCTAATTCGATCACGAACTCCACTTCGCGATCTGGGGGCATGCCAGGAAGTTCCCCAGGAAAAACATCCGGATACTCACTAACCACGGGTACTACGTCCAATTCGGGGGTGGTACCTATTTTCAAGGCATAAAGATGAGAACCAACAGTTTTTGACTCAAAAACAACTTCCGCGCCATGTGCTTGCATGGGAAAATGGTCGTAAGGTAGCTAAGACAACTCCGTCAAATCATAACGGAGAGGACTCATGGCCATACGAGCCACTTCCTGCAATGCCATGGCCTCGGAAGTGCCATGTGCATGAAAATGGCACAGAATACTCCCCGTAACACGTTTGGCAATGATGTTGGCCACTGCCAGGTACTCTTCCATCCCCGGTCCTCGGTCTCGACGGTAGATGGAGTAGGTGGGTTGATATGTGAAGTTTTCCCTCCACATCATGTCTTTGAGTAACATTGGGTATCCTTCGACGTCTTCGGCTTGTGTCTCCTTGACAAGGTACTAACGACTCATCTAAGGACAAGAAAAGCAAGGTAAGTTAGTTCTGCAAAGTCAAAACGAGAATAAGGTAAGAAATGAGACTAAGATGGGTGAGAAATAAAAGATAGTCCCAACTTAGATTCTCTGAAATTAATTTGTGAGTTTGAAAATAATTTGACCAAGGACTTGCTAAACTTACTTTGTGTTATCTCTAACCTACGATCGGTATGGCTCGATACCAGCGCTATGAGGACCCCACGAGTTATTTTCGAAAGACCAAGACCTTCCCGGTCTTATGGAGTTAACTCTGGGGCCTCAGATAAATGGATTCCAAGTTAACTCCATCCCAGTGAGAGGCCCGACCGAAACTAGAGCCTCGGCAATCATGCTTGTTGCTCCCTTGTGAACACTACATGATGATCAATTCTCCAAATGGTACAAGCACACACTTAAAGGAGTTAAGTGGGAATCCATCGATCAGCGAGCATGAGACCATGTTGGTTCTAGGACCAGTGACCAACATGCCCATACTCACATACAACGTCAATCACATCCATACAACATTTCATACATCGATAGTTCAAAAGACAAAACATAATAGTTAAATTCTATAACTATTACAAGTGGCCGACCGCCAAATTTAAATGAGAACAATAAGTAGCAGTGGAAGCAAAATAAATAAACCAAAAGATCAGCGTGGTGTGTCCCATAACCCATGGCAACCGACTGGGAGTTAAAAGATAATACTACTCGTCAGTGTCGCCTAAATCGACACTGGCAAGCTCATCGGGCGAACAATCTTCCTCACCTGAAACCAGTAGACAAACTGGTTGAGTACAAAGGTACTCGCAAGTCTTACACAAATTAAAAAAATTTATGCTTAGAGGTCATCAAAGGATGGCATTAGTGGCTTAGTTTTACAGAAAATGCAACAACTTTAGACCATCTAGTGTTCAAAAGCCATTTTGTAAACCATTGTTCAAGAAAAAGAGTTCACAAGACATAGATAATTATATATATATCAAGCAATACCAAAGTGGCTGTCCACTTTGATAAACTATCATGCATGAATATCCCATTCATGCTGAAAACCAAGTTATAACCATGTCAACTTTTAATTACAAGTCTAACGATGATACATACCAAACCAAGTGTTGTCCATAACCGTGGACACGGCTATTTGAATAGATTATCTCTGCAGATGTGTACTACTTTACCCACATGACTCAACTAGCCCGTAAGCCTCCGGATGCCTCCGAACAATGACACACTACCTTAGGTATGCCAGCCGGGGAGAATCAAGATACAATCATTTTTAGCAAGAAAACTCTATTGAGCTAAGTCCCCCTTGTGAGGTGTTCCCAAACTTAGTACAAACTACAGATAGCGCCTGCTAAGCGGGCTCACAAGTTGTATTGGAAATACCGATGTAATGTAAATAAACGAAAAATGGTGCTCCCATGCACACTATATAAAATTACATTCGTGTACTGACATATGGGACCCGCTTGTCGACTCTCGGTCCATGAAACGACCGCGTGGGTGAAGGCCATTCTGCGGTTCACCTATCCTAGCACATCGCACAGGGTGTTTATGTGGTTAGGCCCACATGTGATACGGTGGCATTTTACTTAACTTCTCATATTTACGTGCATGGGTCCACATGTAAGTGGCCGCTAGCGTTAAAACAACACTTATCTACTAAGCACTATCATTAGTCCTTAATCGCATTGCTCTGATGACTTGGGATGAAACCGACAACAAAAGTGGTGGCCGTGGTTGCTAGCCGGCTCGCCGGTGCTCACAGCGCCATGGCGGCGCCAACCAAAGCTATAATAGAATCACAATAGCCCGCACAACTTTCGGAGTGGTGTCGATGGTGAGCCGACTGTCTGACGGCTAGCGAGTTGAGCGACGCAGCGTTTATAGCCAACATGCATAACACATTAAAGCTATGCATTGTCCTCTTAAGAGTGTGCCTGAGCTACTAGGAGGTCAAGTGAAGCTACTTGAGGCTAGTAGAGGTTCGGAGCTCGTCGGAGTTGGGCTGGTGACATAGAAGATGATGGCGGCGGCATGGTTCAATGAGGAGCAGTCGTTCTGAACAACCAGAAAGGGTATGAAGCTTCGGGATAGCTTAAGGGTGCTAGGAGTAATGCATAGACAGAAGGAATTGGACAATGCCTTACAAAGGCGAAGTGGGAGGTGAGGAGTTGCTTTATGGCCGAAATGGTCCAAGCTTCAAATCACCGAAATCCTGTCGTGCATTGATGATACCAATTGAGGGGTTTTGAATTTCATATACTAAGACGTGATATGACACAGAAGATTGAAGTCAATACCTCCTATAAATGAAGATTGACACGGGGATGTCCGTCAGAGCACGCTTTGGACAACCCGAATGGCACCAAGGTGGCGGCGCTATAAGCAAATACAAGGTCGAGATTAGGCAAAATGGTGCGACATCAATCAAGGAGCAGAGAAACCATTGGTGAAGCTTACGCGTAGGAGCTGCAGTGCGTCTTCTTCCTCAGCCACCGAGAGGAAGAATGGCGAAAAGAGAGGGCATGGAGGGGGTATTATCCCCGGGCGAGAGACGGAGTCGAAGCGGCGTTACACACCGAAGCTCAGTGAGTGGTCGGAGAAGCGGTGGATTGACGCTGTCGACTGGAGCAGCGCAGCCTGTCACGGCTGCGTGGCACGCATGCTCTACCGCACCAGCGGGAGGTAGGGGATGAAACTGATGCGTGGGTGTGGTGCGTCAGCGGCACAACGCGGGCTAGTTAGACTCGGATGCCACGCAGTGCGATTAGTTGGTTGGACTCGACCAAGTGGCTCGGGTGGGTTTTGTTTGGTCCGCTCGATCTTAATCGGACGGTTGGAGGGCGTGAGCCAAAATTTGGCTCGGCTGGTACACATTAGTTGGTTCGGTTGAGTCAAGTCAAAACGGTTGGGTTCAAGTCAGTCCAATAGTGCTAGGGTTTTGACTGAGATTTAAATCCTCTTCTTTACTTTGACTAGTGTCTTATAAATAGAAATAAATTTCCTAAAAATCTAAAATAAATCAGAGGTGTTCTTGGGAAGGTCTAGTGTTCATATAAAATTTGAAAACCCACTGTTCATGTTTATTTTGCTTATTTTAAATTCAAACCTACAATAGGTCTATGTATTGAGTTTAAATTTTCTGTGGTTTGAATTCAGTCCCAAAAATTTGGGAAAAATATATTAATTCACAATAATTACTGTAATATTTAAATAAATTATTCCCATAGGATGATTATATATTTTTGTTACTGTTTTCCTTTGGAAACTCAAATTTGAAGTGTATGTATAGTCTTTATATGAGATTTTCCAAGTGCAATATATAATGTAAGTGCTTGAAAACATGATGCATACTCATGAGATGCATAATAACCCTGTTTATTCAATTGAGGATGTGACATATATACACATATATACACACACACACACACACACAATCCTATAGCTAAGCGTAGAACATATTTGGACCATCTACCCCCCTCCCCTGCATCACACACCACGCAATTGGAAGTAAAACACTGCGCATGAAATAGTAAATAAACACCAGTTTTACTGTCCATTTACCACGAAGAAGTCTAACCCCTTTTTATCCATGTTGGACTAACAGGAGATGCTTGGCAGTAAACGTGAGAAGGGATCAAAGTAACAGTGTTTCCCTTTTTTACCGCGCGGACCACACATGGGGTAAAGTTTGTCGTTTTGATAGTAAAAGTGTGTGACCAAAACAGTAAAAGGTAGCTTTGCCGTATGGTAAATGTGTTAGTTTTGTTTACTGAGTATGTGTGATCTGATAAATGGTTATTTGCGAGACAATAATAGTAAATGTGTTCATAACATTTTACTGATATTGTACATATCGAAGGCAATAAACAATAAACATGCAATCCAGTAAATGTGTTCATCGTAAACAGTAAATAAAAGTCCAAACAGACCTTCATTGTATTTCTATATGGCCAAGTAGCATGGCCAATCGCTTCTTACAAAAAAATTACAAAAACAAAGTTTACTGCTAAAGGACGAAGATTCTAGTGGCCAAGGTAGGTTGCTATCTTGGTCTTCAAATCTTCGTAAGTGTTGTATTTGGCCTCGGAGGGTTTGGAATCAGTGTATGTAGCCCAAAACACATCCACCTACTGTCTCACTTGTTCAAGAGTCACCCTCAGCCGTTCGGACCAGAGAAGCAAGTCGAAGTGCGCCCAGAGGCTCGCCTCCCTTGCATGCACGGTCTTGGCGAGGTCAACCCATTGCCACTGGATGTAGTCATCGAACCTCCGATAAGTCTCCTTGAAGCGATCCACACTGTTCGAGAAGATTATCTCGATGGTAAGGTTAGCCCGCCGGAAGCTTGAGACCACTGCATGTATGAGGCAGAGGGGGATGTCTAGTGTGAGACCCCAAATTTGGAACTTGGGACCTAGTTCTTGGCCTTCTTGATCTTTAGTCTTGTTCATTGCTCATATTTGTCCATGAAACCTTGTTTTATGCTTACTGACTAAAAGAATGTAAATAGTGAGCATGAGTACACAATCGTACTCGCAAGTCAACACACAATGCAATTATTATATATGCAAGGTTAATCAAAGGAATAACTTGTGGTTCTTTTGTTTACCTAAAGCCACTTGTTTGAAATAGGGTAAGTAGTAGCAAAATCCTAAGACTTAGTGTTTACTAACACCAGATTTATAAATTGAGATTTTGTTGTAAAGTATTAGTGGAGATCCCATCTCCTATATCATTGAGTGAGTTCATCCACTCAATGCTCAGGTTATCCCGTATTTACCATTGGTCCCCGACCAGGCCATTTCCAATTCCCAGGGCTACAACCCAACATTTCCAATTGCTGGGCTCTAACCCACTCTTTTCATTCCACACACACACACACACACACACACACACACACACACACACACACACACACACACACACACACACACACACACACACAAATGGTTTTATAAAAAGAAAAGCTATATCAAGCAAGTTCTCAACACCACTTTTGACCGTGAGCACGGCTATCTAGATAATTTTCTTACTCTACAGAGTTTGTACACTTTACCCACAAGAGATAAATCAACTTATACTGCCCCGACACACTTTCATAGGTGTGTGGCTAATGTTGATTATCACAAGGACTTTACAATGTCCGAGTGTAACATCCCAATTTTTTCAAGTTTTGAAAATTTTCAAGTTTTAAAAATTAACCGTTGGGATTTGTTGATCTGCTCAAGCTTAACTTGGAGGTTTTGGAAAGTTGGAAGTGATTTAATATGAATTGATCAAACTTCAACTAATACAAAACTTGTTTGTTTTGAGTTTGCTGGAGTTCCCTGGTTTTTGAAGTTCTGTGTCTCTGTTGTCTCTGTTAACCCAATTTTCCCTCGGTCCATCTCTTTTTACCTTCCTTTTGGTCATGACCACCCTCTCGGTCACGACCCCCCTCTTGGTCACGACCACCCTCTTAGTCAGGACCTCCCCTTAGGACCTCCTCAGGACCTCCCTCAATCTCCTCAGGACCTCCTCAGGACCACCCTTCAGGACCTCCCTCGACCTTCCCAGGACCTCCCCTTAGGAACTCCTAAGGACCTCCTCTCAGGACCTCCCTCGACCTCCTCAGGACCTCCCCTTGGTCACGATCACCCTTTCGATTGGACCACCCTCTCTGTTTCGACTAGCCCTGCTGTCAGCCTCTACTCACCTTCTCTCCTCCCTCGTTTTCGTTTTGTGACGTGTGCATTAAATGCCGTCATCTCCAAAGCGACGTGCGCATTAAATGTTGTTGCCTCCGCTGAGCCCCATCGCGCTGCCACGAACTTTGCCACTCCATCTGGTCACCAGGTTCCCCTTTTCGCTTCAAATAGAGTACCAGGGAGCCCTTTTGCTCTCCCTTTTTGTTTCCCCCTGAACACTATCTCCTTCCCTCTCTTGACCCCATCCGTTCAAGCTCTGACTTGAGTGGTTCAAATTTCTATCTTCATCTAAATTTTGTACCTTTCTTTTGGCTCTAGTGGGTAATTTCTTTGATCTTTATTTAGAGTTGTTTTACTTATTTGGCTTTGTTCGCATGTGTAGATTCCAACGTTTTGGAAGACTTTGTGGACCCGTGTAACACCCTGGCTATCCAGAAGCCAAAATGTTACCTAAAGACTCTAACATACAACCATAATCATGAGAATTGAAGCAATAATCCAAATTATAACGAATGGAAGGAGAATCGCTCAAAAGGCATAATCGCACCAATATAATCTGAACCTATGCAAGTCAAGTACCACAGCGAAAAATAAACATCCATAACCAAACAGGACACATCATCCACATGTCGCCTCAATTATTACAGTTTATCTCTAAACAAATAAAGGAATTCAACCAAGTTCTATTATTGAAACTGGAATTTGGTGATGTGTGTTTAGTGCATGTCTACTCCCTCCCGATAGAGTCATCATCAACGGCCACCTAAAACAAAACAACAAACAAGAGTGAGTCCAGGACTCAGCAAGTACAACGATTACAAGAACATACTTCATGTAGATACATAGCACATAAGAAATATCTGAAAGAAAGAACTGTAATGCATGGATGCTATGAACTGGATGGATTGCACTCGTGCTTATACCAGTATAGCAAGTGACACACCGTCGGTGTTCACTTAAGCCGTATTTATCGAAATCTGGGATCCAAAATACCGTATGAAGAGCGTTTCATACGAGTGTCCAATACGCCCACATTGGAATGGTGGGACTTCACTTGCCCATCTTTGGAATTGATGGGACTTTAGACTCCACTCCCGTGGAGCTCCACTCCGTGGACGGAACATGAACATGATTGCATGAATAAATTTATGAACAATGGTTAATATCATCTCCACACACAAGAAAGAGCGTACACAAAGAACATAATCATCATAACATTCTTGTCTACCATAACCTCCACTCCCGTGGATGGCACATGAACATTTAAGCTTCTCACACATCAACATAACATCATACCAATCAACGAGCATCCGGGGTTTACAAATCACACATAAGTCATTGTACTTGCCTTTAGCGTTGCGATGCGTTGGGAGGCAACGAAGAAGCCGCTAACCTTAGCGCCTCACCCCTACACCAAAGTTACTCAATAAGAACCAAGTCATCAAGACACTACTCGCATCGCCCTAACTCATATCCCCAATCCCATCATCTAAATTATACCCGTTACTTGAATTAAACAACATTCTAGCAGAAAGTCTATACAGACAGCAGCGGTAAAAAATAGCATAACTTTTGATCTAAAACTCGAAAAGGGGTGTTTTCAGATTTGATTGAAAGGTAACGAAATTATCTACAATAACCTAGTTGGTGGAAACCTCGAATTCTATATGTATCAATCTCCACAAGACCAACAAACACTATCTGTCAGAACTTCCGGCGATTCTGGACAGCAGCACAGAAAGTGCCATAACGTTTAATTGGATACACCAAACTTTACGTTCTTTATCAATATCAAAAGCTAAGACCAAGGCCTACAATAACCTAGTTGGGTGAAAGCCCTGAATTTTCCATTATCCCACTCATATTTTAAAAGACAACTTGACAGTTCATTCTCGTCAGGATTCTGGACAGCAGAGATGAAAACTATCATAACTTTTGATCCGTATGTCGGAATTCAGTGTTCTTGGCGGCCACCGAAAGCTAAGAACAATATCTACATAACTCTAGGAGATGGACAACTCAAATTAGGCCTCTAAAATCATTAAACAAGCCACGCAATATTCTGGACAGAACCGATTTTCTAGTCTCAGCAAAACAATCTAACCAATTATGATCCAAATCATATCTACCACTAAGCAAACGATGAGGATCGGCATTCGTTACCCTTGCAGCAACCAGGAAGTAGGCGGAAGAAACTTGGAGAAGATGATCTTCCTCCTCCTCCCCTCCTTTGACCGAACAACCGCTGTCCTCCTTGGATCCTCGCAAAGACCGGCAGCGGGGAAGCTCCGTAGGCGAGTTTGGGAGGCACCACCGCAGGAGCAGCCACCAGGGATGAAGAAGGGCGGCTCAAGGGCAGGGGCGTGAGGGGGAAGAGGGGATGGGGCGGCGGCCAAAGGAGAGGGTTGGGGGGTTCGGCCAAGGGGGGGAAGGGGCCGGCTAGGGTTAGGAGGGGATGGGGCGCATGGGGCTAGGCCCAAGGGGGAAGTCTTGGCCGGCCTCAAGGCTGGATGGCTGGCTGGAGGCCCAACCCACTAAACCGCTCCAAAACCGAAAAAAGAACTAGCACCTTTCCCGATTAAATTCCTCTAAACGAAACTCGAGTATTACATTCTACCCCCTTAACAATTCGACCCAAATTCTAACCAACGACGAACACAAGAACGGAATACTAACAGGTTGGAAACAATGGGTTAACACGTACCGGAAGTGAATAGGTATGGATACTGCTCGCGCATGCGAGACTCTAGCTCCCAAGTGGCCTCCCTCTCGGACTGATGAGACCAAAGAACCTTGGCATACTTCAAAGTCTTGCTCCTCAGAACCCGCTCTGACTCTTCCAGAATTTTCACCGGTCGGTACTCAAAAGTAAGGTCTTGCTCAATGCTCAAAGGCTCCAGCGGAATGGCATGCTCTGGGTCTCTCAAGAACTTCCTCAACATCGATACGTGGAATACATTATGAACTCCTTGCATGGATTCTGGAAGATCCAAGCGGTAAGCCAACTTCCCAACTCGTGCCAAGATTGGAAAATGTCCAATATACCGCGGGCTAAGCTTCCCTTTGGTACCAAAACGCACCACACCTTTGGTAGGCGATACCCTCAAAAGAACCTGGTCCCCCACCTCGAACTCCAAGTCTCGCCGTCTCACATCAGCGTAACTCTTCTGTCGGCTTTGAGCAGCTAACAGGTTTTTCCTTATCTCCGCTACCCTGGCCACGGTTTGCTGAACCCAATCGGGACCCAAAGCGCCTGTTCCCAAGCGCATCCCAACACAACGGAGATCTACACTTCCTCCCATAAAGAACCTCAAACGGAGCGGCTCAAACGCTAGAGTGATAACTGTTGTTATAAGCGAACTCTGCCAAAGGTAGGTGGTCTTCCCAACTTCCCTTCCAGGACAAAATACAGCATATGAGCATGTCCTCTAGGGTTTGAATTGTGCGCTCAGACTGACCATCTGTTTGGGGATGAAATGCGGTGCTAAGACGAAGCTGTGTGCCCAAAGCATTCTTCAAGCTCTCCCAAAACTTGGAGACAAACTTAGCATCTCGATCTGAAATAATAGCCTTCGGCACCCCGTGCAACCGCACTATCTCTCGCACATAGAGAGGAGCCAAATCACTAGCTGAGTAAGTTGTACGAATAGGGATGAAATGTGCAGACTTGCTAAACCGGTCCACTATAACCCAGATGGCGTCCTTCCCTCGCCGCGTACGGGGTAAACCAACCACAAAATCCATAGAGACATCATCCCACGGCCAAACTGGAATCTCCAACGGTTGCAACAATCCTGCTGGTCGCTTATGTTCAGCCTTGACTTTCTGGCATAAACCGCAAGATGCCACATACTGGGCGATATCGACCTTCATCCTTTTCCACCAGAAACTCTTCTTCAAATCCTTATACATCTTGGTCTCACCAGGATGTACGGTATCTGAGTCTGGTGGGCTTCCTTAGGATCTCTTCTTTAACTTGTCTTTGTGCGTGGTACCAGAGGCGGCCTTTAAATCATAACGCACCGAATCATCTACACCGAAATGGCCTTGCTTGCCCTCATCAATTCGCTTCTTCACTCGCTGGAGCATTTGATCATGCTGTTGTGCTTCTTGCACCCATTCTGGAATGGCTGACTCAAGAATCAACCGAGTCTCAGTCTGAGCAGTCCGCGTAGCAGAAGGAGATATCCATTCATTCAAAGTCAGCAATAAGACAACTGAGAGTAGGAGGTGTCGCCTTGCGACTCAGGGCATCAGCTACAACATTCGCCTTGCCGGGGTGATACTGGATGGTAAGATCATAGTCCTTGATCAATTCTAACCACCTCCTCTGTCTCAAATTCAGATCCTTCTGGGTAAAGATGTATTTCAAGCTCTTATGGTCAGTGAATATATCGTAGGTCTCGCCGTACAAATAATGGCGCCAAATCTTTAAAGCAAGAACCACTGCTGCAAGCTCTAAATCATGAGTAGGGTAATTCTGCTCATGTTTCCTCAACTGTCTCGATGCATAGGCAATCACCTTACCATCCTGCATGAGTACACACCCAAGTCCAACTTTCAACGCATCAGAGTAAATCGTGAATCGTTTCCCCGGCTCGGGCAGGGCAAGTACTGGAGCGGTCACCAACTTCTCTTTCAAGGTGCAAAAATTGCGCTCACACGCATCCGACCACTGAAATTTGATACCCTTCTGTGTCAACTGGGACATCGGTCTAGCAATGGTTGAGAATCCCTCCACAAAACGCCGATAATAACGAGCTAAGCCCAGAAAACTCCTCACTTCTTTGACATTGGTTGGCCGTTTCCACTCTACCATTGTCGAAATCTTGCTAGGATCAACCGAAATACCTTCTTGATTGATTACATGGCCCAAAAATCCAACCTCGAAATCCGAATTCACACTTCTTGACAGGCATAAAATCTGTTCTTCCTCGGCATTTCAGGACCAACTTTGAGATCTTGGACATGATCTTCTTTCGTCTTTGAATAAATCAAAATATCATCGATGAATACCACAATGAAATTATCAAAATGCGGTGTAGCATACTATTCATGGCTTCCATGAAAGCTGCGAGGCGTTTGTTAGTCCAAAAGACATAACTTTATACTCAAAGTGGCCATACCTCGTAGAGAAAGCTGTCTTCTCGATATCTTGCTCCCGGACTCGAATTTGGTTATAAACTGACTGAAGATCGATCTTGGAGAATATCTTAGCTCCCTTTAGTTGATTAAAGAGATCCTCTATGCGGGGCAAAGGGTATTTATTTTTCACGGTAGCCTGGTTGAGAGCCCGGTAATCCACACACATACGCCAACTGCCATCTTTCTTCTTGGTGAATAAAACGGGTGCGCCCACGGCGAAACACTTCGCCGGATCAAACCCTTGGACAGAAGATCGTCCAATTACTTCTTCAACTCCTCCTGAAAAGGACGTGCCAACCGGTACAGAGACATCGAGATAGGTCGAGTCCCTGGAATAAGATCAATCTGGAATTCCACTTTTCGCTCCGACGGCATCCCAGGAAGCTCCGCAGGAAAGACATCGGGAAACTCATTCACCACAGGAATCTACTCAATATGTATTGTGGAATCAGTCTTCTCACTGAGGGACCAAAACAACCCAATGGTTGAGGGCCGACAACTAGGGAACAGGCTAGCTAGCACGAACAAGGAGTCGGACGGTGCACTGCCCTGAAACACCAGTTCTCCACCGGACGGAGTCTGCAAAGTCACCGTCTTCCAAAAACAACAGATCCTGGCACGGTAACTGAATAACCAGTCCATGCCCAAGATAACATCAAAAGGTGACATCTGGATTACCATGAGGTTAGTAGTGAAGTTTTCATCATCAATAGTGATAGAACATCCAGGACACGCTATAGAGCTAGATATGAGACCCCCTAGAGAACTGACTACCACAGACTCCGAAATATGCTGCAAACACAAACCCGCCCTTCTAGCAAACTCTAGGGACACAAAAGAATAAGTGGCCCCTGAATCAAAAAGAACAAAGGCCTCAACTGAATCAACTAGCAGAGTACCTGTCACCACATCAGGGCGGCCCGCAGTCTCCGGAGTAGGCATGGCGTAGACTCCTGCTGATGCCGTCTGGCAGGATGCGCCGACATGGGTGCAAGAAGAACAGGGTAGCTGCGGGTGAAACGGCGAGGTGGTGCGATGCGATCTTGGACTCGATAGAAACCCGGAGGCGTAGGTGAAGGTGCGCGGAGGAACCCATCCGAAGGGTGGCCGGATCACGAACAGTTGCGAGTATGAACAACCCGTGGAGTGCTAGAGGAAGGGACCGCTGGGACTGGCTCCCACTTGATGATGCTCGCTGGGTTCTGCTTGCACATTGACCTCTTGTGACCATCCCGACCACACTGACGGCAAGTCCCCTTAAATGAACACTCTGAAACCCGGTGTCCCTCGCCACACTTGAAGCATTTCATTCCTTGGCCTGGAACAGGGCGCATCTGCTGTGCGGATGACGAAGAACGTGGCGCCGGCGAAGAAGACTGCCACTGTTGAACAGGACGAGAGGGCTGACTCCCCTGCACCCTCTTGGAAGCAGGTTGCTGAGATGACCCGCTCCCACCACCGAAACTCCATTTCTGGCCAAAGCCAGAACCACTGACAGAGATAGAACCACTAGCAGCCTGCCTCTGAGAAGAAAGATCCCTCTCCAACTCCATTCCCCTGGCCTGATCAACCACGGAGCTGAAGTCACGCAAGCCTGTCGCACCCAAAACATGGCGATACTCCTGGTTGAGGCCCCTGCGGAACCTCTTAGCCTTCTCTCGATCATCATTAGCTACAGCTGGTACAAAACGTACCAGATTGTTGAACTCAATCTCATACTCCGCCACTGTCTTCTTCCCTTGAACCAAAGTCAGCAATGACTGCTCCATCCTCTCAAGGAAGGAATCTGGATAGAACCTCACCCTAAACTGTTCCACAAATTCTTCCCAAGTGACTGGTTCCTGCAATGGGGTCCTAGCAGACAGAACCCCTTCCCACCAAATATCAGCTTGGCCCTTCAATTGAAAGGCCACAAACCGCGCCTTCTGCGTCGAGGTCATCTCTAAAGCTCCAAATTGCCTCTCCATGTAACATAACCAATCTGCAGCCTGAACCGGAGTACCCACTCCGTCGAAAGTGTCCAAACGGAGCGACATCCACTCACGGAGGCTCATCACGGCCTCGGTGGGCTCTTTGCAACGACCGGCTCTGCCACAGGCGCAGGTGCCGCGGGAGGGGCGGCCTGCAACTGCTGACGAAGATGCTGAACCTCCCTCTCAAGATTTTGAATGATCACAGCTGACGTGGCCTGAGCTTCAGCGGTCGGTTGAGCAGCTGAGGCAACCTCCTCAGCGGTAGTACCAGCAGCTTCCTCAGTCGGAGGTGAAGAGACAGCCGAACCACGTCCACAACCGCGGCCACGTCTCGGTGGACGGCTACGGCCACGACCCGCTCCTCTCGCCATCTAAGAGCACCACAGCAAATAAACTAAACATTTAGCTCAACAATTCAATGAAAACACAGAATCAATATCACAACTGCTCATGAAATGAAACATAACAGCAGAAACTTGTAGAAAAAAAGAATGACCCAATCCCCACCTACTGTGCATAGTGTGTCAATTTAATGTATAACTATCATCCACGGACCTAAAGCCTGCTCTGATACCAACTGTAACACCCTGGCTATCCAGAAGCTAAAATGTTACCTAAAGACTCTAACATACAACCATAATCATGAGAATTGAAGCAATAATCCAAATTATAACGAATGGAAGGAGAATCGCTCAAAAGGCATAATCGCACCAATATAATATGAACCTATGCAGGTCAAGTACCACAGCGGAAAATAAACATCCATAACCAAACAGGACACATCATCCACATGTCGCCTCAATTATTACAGTTTATCTCTAAACACATAAAGGAATTCAACCAAGTTCTATTATTGAAACTGGAATTTGGTGATGTGTGTTTAGTGCATGTCTACTCCCTCCCGATAGAGTCATCATCAACAACCACCTAAAACAAAACAACAAACAAGAGTGAGTCCGAGACTCAGCAAGTACAACGATTACAAGAACATACTTCATGTAGATACATAGCACATAAGAAATATCTGAAAGAAAGAACTGTAATGCATGGATGCCATGAACTGGATGGGTGCACTCGTGCTTATACGGTATAGCAAGTGACACACCTCGTCGGTGTTCATTAAGCCCGTATTTATCGAAATACGGGGATCCAAAATACCGTATGAAGAACGTTTCATACGGGTGTCAATACTACCCACATTGGAATGGTGGGGCTTCACTTGCCCATCTTTGGAATTGATGGGACTTTAGACTCCACTCCAGGGAGCTCCACTCCGTGGGCGGAACATGAACATGATTGTATGAAAAATTTATGAACAATGGTTAATATCATCTCCACACACAAGAAAGAGCGTACACAAAGAACATAATCATCATAACATTCTTGTCTACCATAACCTCCACTCCCGTGGATGGCACATGAACATTTAAGCTTCTCACACATCAACATAACACCATACCAATCAACGAGCATCCGGGGTTTACAAATCACACATAAGTCATTGTACTTGCCTTTAGCGTTGCGATGCGTTGGGAGGCAACGAAGAAGCCGCTAACCTTGGCGCCTCACCCCCTACACCAAAGTTACTCAATAAGAACCAAGTCATCAAGACACTACTCGCATCGCCCTAACTCATATCCCCAATCCCACCATCTAAATTATACAGTTACTTGAATTAAACAACATTCGCGAGAAGTCTATCTGATATAGCAGCGGTAAAAATAGCATAACTTTTGATCTAAAACTTGAAAATGGGTGTTCTCAGATTTGATTGAAAGGTAATGAAATTATCTACAACAACCTAGTTGGTGGAAACCTCGAATTCTATATGTATCAATCTCCACAAGACCAACCAACACTATCTGTCAGAACTTCCGGCGATTCTGGACAGCAGCACAGAAAGTGCCATAACTTTTAATTGGATACACCAAACTTTGCATTCTTTATCAATATCAAAAGCTAAGATCAAGGCCTACAATAACCTAGTTGGGTGAAAGCCCTGAATTTTCCATTATCCCACTCATATTTTAAAAGACAACTTGACAGTTCATTCTCGTTAGGATTCTGGACAGCAGAGACGAAAACTATCATAACTTTTGATCCGTACGTCGGAATTCAGTGTTCTTGGCGGCCACCGAAAGATAAGAACAATATATACATAACTCTAGGATATGGAAAACTCAAATTCGGCCTCTAAAATCATGAAACAAGCCACGAAATATTATGGACAGAACCGATTTTCTAGTCGCAGCAAAACAATCTAACCAATTATGATCCAAATCATATCTACCACTAAGCAAACGATGAGGATCGGCATTCGTTACCCTTGCAGCAACCAGGAAGTAGGCGGAAGAAACTTGGAGAAGATGATCTTCCTCCTCCTCCTCCCCTCCTTTGACCGAACAGCTGTTGTCCTCCTTGGATCCTCACAAAGACCGGCAAATGGGAAGCTCAGTGGCGAGTTTGGGAGGCACCACCGAGGAGCAGCCACGGGGATGAAGAAGGGGCGGATCAAGGGCGGGACATGAGGGGGGGGGGAAGAGGGGATGGGGGGCGGTGGCCAAAGGAGAGGGGTGGGGGGTTCGGCCAAGGGGGGGAAGGGGGGCCGGCTAGGGTTAGGAGGGGGATGGGTGCGCATGGGCCTAGGCCCAAGGGGGAAGTCTTGGCCGCCCTCAAGGCCTGGATGGCCTGGCCGGAGGCCCAACCCACTAAACCGCTCCAAAAACCGGAAAAAAAGAACTAGCAGTCTTTCCCCGATTAAATTCCCTCTAAACGAAACTCGGAGTACTACAACTCGTCAACCTTGACTAAAGCATTTCAACTCTTCAGCAAAGGCAAGTCGTGGACCTTTGATCATATTGAACCCATTTTATAAAAGTATATTGTTTCATATCAACATGCATGGCTAGTTGTATAAAATTGGTTTTGGAAACTAGCTAAAAACCACTCAAGAATATGCCTCCTTGATAAATGCAAGCGACATGTTGACATGTACCCTTGGACACCATAGGATGGGTAATCTTGGTTGGACATTGTTGTAATACCAACATGGGTGCGTATTGCTTAGCCATGCTTTAGTTATCCGAAGGAGCCTTGATCTTATTCAATAATGATAAATTTGACTGAAGGAAATATGGAATTGTGGTGGAGCCACTGCTTTTAAAAGATATTGCGTTATGGCAAGGGTTGTCATTTGGCTGGGTTGAACCCAAAATGATTTCTTACTTAGGCAAACGATCGTGTAGTAAAGGGGGTGCAAGAAGCACATGGGATGTGGTTGTTTCGCCTGAGTAGTCCCTAAGGACTTAACTTTGTGCTCCATTGATTTGGGTCATACCATGCAACCATAATTTCATTTATGGGGTGGACTGGGCCAACTAATTAGCAATGTTTTGAGTCGATTCTGTTTTGGTTGGGAATGGCGCAAGAGGGGCAGAAGGCGAATCCTTAGTGAGCGAATCGAGTCAAAGCAATTTTGTAAAGGCCTTGTGCGTGCTCTAGGCCGCTTTCGGCCAAGGTAGTGAGCGGTGGTGTCGACAGATGTCAAACCAACTAGAGAAGTCATGTTATGTGGGTAAAGTGGTACAACCTCTGTAGAGTGTAAAACTATTCGAATAGCCGTATCCTCGGTTATGGACAATACCTGATGATATCGCACGAGGGGTAGAACTTCTCATTTGTGTTCCTAGTGTGGTCTAGGAAGTGAGCAGGTGTTCACGGGTGGTCCCAGTAGTTTGGGAAGTGAACATACTGTTCACGAGCGGTTTCAAAAAACTTGTTTACTTATATATTAATCTTTCAACTTTGTGCTTTGCAAGCTACTTATTGTATTTCCAATCAATACTGCTTTCTGCAAATTAACCATAAAGCTATTCTTGTTAAGCCCTGCATGAATATTATTTGTATACATCTCCCCGCGGCTTGCTGAGTACATTCAAAGTACTCTCGGCTTTATGCCCTCTATTTGATCAGCCGAGGAGGGTGAACCAGGGAACTCAGAGTTCTATGAAGAAGAGTATTTTGACGACCTTGCAAGGTAGGCCGCGTCCTTCACTCGATTGCATGCGGGCATGTCGGATGGCCTCTACGAGATGTTTTGTTTTCCTCTGCTTGTAACCTCTTGGTGTTGAGCCTGGTGTAGGATCAAGGATAACCGACTAGAGGGGGGGTGAATAGGAGGTTTCTAAATTTTAATGGACCAAATTAAAACTTTCAGCAACACAGTTTTAACAGAGTAAACTAGAGACAAGAAGATAGAAATAAATATCTACTCAAGACAGTGAAGCAAAAGCAATGCAAGTTACAGACTAGCTAAACAAGTAAATCATAGGTTCAAGTTGTAATGTAAATGCAAAAATAAAGACAAGAGATAACCACAGTGGAGACAAGAATTTTTTTCCTGTGGTATCGAAGACCTAAGTCTTCACTAGTCCACATTGAAGAATCTTGAACTAATCAAGTCGGCTTCACAAATTAAGCCTTCCCTCGATTTCACTGGTGGTTGTTCTTCCTTCACTCCGGAGATAGTGAACACCAGACCAATCACAATTGGCACCGAGTCTCTTCACAATCTTCTTTGAAGAGATCACGTGCAAACTCCCGCCAAGCCGTCTAGCTGCTAACAACACCAAGAGTAACAGATCACAATCTTTGCTTGACAACACTCAAGTGCAATGGATCAAACTAGAATGAATGCACTTGAAGTTGTGCTCAACAACCTCACAATGAATGCACAGGTGTAAATGAGGTGTGAAGTGAATGCTCTTGCTCAAGAATGTAAATGTGTAAGCACTAGTTACGTCTAAGAGCGGTGGAAGGGTATTTATAACCTCTCACAACAAAAGCGACCGTTGGGACCAAGTTACAAGAAAAATAGCACAAGCGGTAGTACCGCTATTGAGCGACCGGTACTACGCACCATCCCAAAGCGACTTGTAACGGCTAGAACAGATAAGTCATTAAATGCTCTAACAAAGCCGTTAGAAATTCGACGCGTACTACCGCCAACTAAAATACTGGTAGTTCCGTTTTAGCGGAGGTTCGATTAAACAGTATACATTTTTCTTGAGTTCCAAAACATCGATGTTGGAAATTACGTACGCCATTTAACAAGCGGAAGATCAGGAATGCGGTAGTTCCGCGAGTTGAGCTCCGGTACTACCGTCCCCAAAACAGTCAAAACAACTCCAAAAACACATGTTCTGTAAAAAAATGTACCACCACTAAATTATCGGATGTATCGAAGATACGGTAGTTCCGCTGGAAGCACTACGGTACTACTGTTCCTTGAAAGAGCAACAAACTTCTAAAAAACACATGTGTTCTGGAAAAAACGTACCGCACAAAGGATCGGTACTACCGCCAAGCGGTGGTTCCGCAAAAAGAACGTCGGGACACACGCACATTTAAAATACACAGAACAACTCTCAAGGAAAATCCAAGTAAACCCCAAAAGCATTTTAACTCTTGCGGAGCAAGGGTTTTGATCAAGACTTGGAACACTTCTCAAATACTCAAAAACTTTACGGTAGATTCTTAAAGGGACTTGCGGTACTACCATTGAGCGGTAGTTCCGCCAAGTTCACTGCGGTACTACCGTTTGAGCGATAGTTCCGCCAAGTAAGTTTTAGTACTACTGTTATACTTGAAAAAACACAAGAGATTCTTTTTCAACACAATCTCAAAAGTATGCATGATCCTAGATTGATCCATTGTGCTTAGGAACATGTTATTAGGCTACTAATTATGACCCCTCTTGATAGTACGACATCTAACCTATAATCCAGTCTCCCAACAATTCTCCTAAGACTGGTAAATAGAAAAAGATCCTAAACCTTGTCTTCGAGCCATATTGATCTTCATGTTGTCCTCAAGCATGTATTTCCATGTAGATGTGTTTATCACTGGGACTAAACCTTTTTAAACACTCAATAATCACATTAGTCCCATAGAACATATTGTCATTAAATGCTAAAACACTTTTTAGGGGCCTAGATGCTTTCACCTGCGTGGCAACCCTGTAAAAACCTTGACCATGAGGTCTTTTGCTTCTATAAATATTAATTTGCCTGCTTCTTCTTTAGCTTGTTGTATGGATATGATTTCATCTTTGTTGAGACTGTGTGCTAGCCACTGATCATGGGACTAGTTCGATTTGCAGAGGGTCTCGGGGTTGCATGCCCGGGTCCCGACACCCACCTCATTGCAACCGCACCGCTAGGTATCACCTCCTTTGGAGGCCCCCTTGCCACCCGGAGGTCTCCTTTAGCGCTATGCGGTTCTGTAACCGTTCTCCCCGACTATCCACCGCATCCTCTAATGGCGAAGCCACACCGAGACGAACAAATTAGTTAGCTTGTCTTAAGTGTTCTGAGACTTGTGGTTGCCTTGTTTTACATGAGTGGTCATTACAGTTCGATCTGAATTGACTCGGGTGGTACATCCACATACCAACATCCTCTTCGTGCCCTGCTTGCCACCACTCTTTCCAGCCACCCGAGTCTAAATCTGTTTTTCAGGTTTTATTTTATTTTCAAAATAACCTTTCATCTAACATACCAGCTAGTCTCCCAGCCTCGACTGCCCAATTTCATTTTCAAAGTGTTGATTGATGTTGGGCAACTTAATGCCTGAATGACAATGTATCTAAGCAAGGCTAAGCATGACACTTAGATACAGACTTATAACTAGTATGTAAACCATTAATTCTAGGGCGACAAGGATAATGTCCAAAATCAAGGATTGGAAGATTATACACATTTATTATTAAGGCATTAACTACGAGCTAGACCAATATAGCTGTATAAAACATAGCAATGCAATTTCATAATTTAAAACAATATAATTGCAAAAATTAGGTGCAATATGATCAAAGTATTAACCCGCCTTGCTCAATATTCTGATATTCGCCTTTCTTGACATTATGATAACAGTCTCGCTCAACGTGCTGATAATCGTCCTGTTCAACGCTCGGACAATCTTGATTCTGACCTCAATCTTGTTGGGATTGCTGTCCCATCACAGCTTCGGAGTCTAACTACGCATAATATGATTGAACTCCAGAATGACTGAAAGTAACCAAATGGTATCCAATAAATCCAAATACATTCAAATAAATGAAAATACTTCAAACAGAATTTAAACATACTTACTGGTGTTTTGAAAGCAAGGGGGTACTTCAGATGAGACCTAAATATGTACTCATCTAGAGTTGATGAAGTAAATACTACAAATGAATTATCCACAGGAGCTGATGAACGAAATACTTCAGGCCAAAGTACAACCAAGGAATTTATGAAAGAAATATTGCAGACGAAAGTAGATAAGTTTATTAGGGAGAGGGAAAATGTCCGTAGGAATATTTCTCAATGGTTACCGATATGGGAGAGATTACTCGGTTAGGTAATACTCTCAGATTTGTTTTCATATCATGAAGGGTTCTGCTACTGAGAACGGATGACGACGGACGATACTTAGAGCTTAGATGATGTTGTCTTCCTTAAGAGGCCACCTAGTACTCACAAGTATTCTCTCTAGGCATTCTATGTATACATCAACGATGATCATACAGTCAAAATTAATCTTCTTCTATGCTCTCATGATTATTTTAGTTATTACTTCCTATTTACCAAGGAAGTTCCATGAAGGTTAGGTGAGACCTATGCATAAGTGCGGGGTGTACTCTGGGTAGACATAAGTCTCACTGACACATGGGACCTAGCTTATTTAATAGTTTATCTTATCGATTTATATTTATTAAGAAAATTCCATGAGCCTTAGCTGGAATTTCCAAGCGTTGGCTAGGCATTAGCATGACATTTTGATTAGAGGTGTCTATGGATTTAAGTTCATCTTATTATCATTTTTATCAGTAGTACATCCATGGACAAAGGTTAACTATTGATCATTGGTTCACATGTGTATGCCCAACCAAGGCTATATTACTATAACCTAAGACTTAACTTACACAGTCCACTGTTTTGACAAATAGGTATATACATATACCCAATCTTATTCTATTTACTTGATCTTCAATTCACTTAACCTTGGTCATTGATGACTTCATGTAGGTTTTAATTGCTTAATTCAATCACTAATACAGTTGTAATTTGCTATGGCATAGTCATTACTTAAATACTGTACGATTTAATTTCTAGTTACTCCTAATCTCCTAATTAAGCTTTAACCATTTTTAGCTAATCCCTACCCATGGTCATGCTCATTAGTTAACATCATTTGAGTATGTAGTATGCTAACTACACATCTACTAGCTACTAACTCATTGCAATATCTAGAAAAAGATGTATCCTACTACCAGCTAGTACTATCATCTATCACCTAATTAGCATCTAACCACTTTGATTCACTCATCTAGTTGCTTACATTAGGATACCACTCATAATTAACTTCTAGTTTGCCCAAATCATTTACTTTAACTAGTTTCTAATTGATATGGTTCATTATCATTATTTGGCATATAAGGTGTACATATGTATATGTACTCATTCTAGCATTTTCTAATTAACTGAATGATTCATATACTACCATGGAGCATTCATTTGAGCCACTTTTAGTTAAATTCTAGCTATTTCCAATTATCAATTAATGAGACATTCATTGCTCTTTTACTTGGATGGGCTCATATATCAATTAGCACTCTTGACGGTGCACATAGCTAATTAAATTACACTAGGGATTTTTAACTAATCTTCTAATGTCTTTGAGGCTAATTAATTAAATTAGCCACCGTTGTTCATCTGTTATTTCCTAACCATCCTTTGATTACCTAACTTATCATCTTAGACTTATTTACTAATTAACTCCATTAACAACACATTTGCTAAACATGATATCCACTAGCTAATCACCATGCTAACTACTAATTAGCTTACTGGGATGACCCTACTGATGCACTCACATAGTCATGTATCTAGAGAATCTGAAAGAGATGGGGACCCACCTGAATTCCTCTACTAGTCATACAATTTAACCGGCTACTATTATGCTTGATCAAACTACAACTAATTCAATATGGAAATTACTAAGTGAAATGTCACTAATCAAATACTCGAGACTTAACTACTGATTATCTTGATTCAAATATGTATACACTACTACAAAACAGGTCATACTGGACGCCTCATCACAGACGGTTCCAAAGGAGACGTCTGTGTTAAACTTATACGGACGGTTCCCTTTGGAACCGTCTGTGATAGCTACTCACCACATACGGTTCTTATTAGGAACCGTCGCGAATATCCTGAGCGGTTCCTAATAAGAACGTCGTCAGGTATCACGACGGTTAATTCTACAAACCGCTCGTAGTATCACGACGATTGGTAATCGAACAAATGCCTCGTGATATCGGCGCCTCATCACGACGGTTCCAAAGGAGCCGTCGTGTTGAACTTTCTGACGGTTACATTTGGAACCGTGCGTGATAGTGACTTATCGCGAGCGGTTCTTTTACAAACCGTCTGTCATATAATTAAACAAAAGATTAAGAAAAGATCACACGTCGTGACATAATTAAACAAAAGATTAAACGTCTCGATATAATTAAACAAAAGATTAAGAAAAGATACTTGATCTTCAAAAGGTAGAAACCAAAAATTTGTAAATAAAGTTTTTCTAGTGACGGAGGTAGGCTGCTATCTCCGTCTTCAATACTTCATAGGCGACGGCGTCGGCATCGGACGGTTCCTGATCAGCAGCGAACGAAGCCCAAAATGCGTCCACCCGCTGACGCGCTCGTTCGAGTGTCTCCTCAAGACCATTGTACTGTAGAATCAAGAAGTATTGAGCCCATAGCCTCTCTTCCCTTGCTTCAGGGGTCTCGACCTGATGGATTCGGTCGCTTGCTGCCTCGATAATGCAGTCCAAGTCACGGCAAGCCTCTTGGAGATGTGCAACCTCATTTTGGAGGGCCACATCGATGACACGATAAACTCGCCGAAAGTGGGAGATCACCCGGAAGACACGGTGGAGGAGGATGTCAAGGCGGCGAAAGGTGGTCGTCACTGCTCCGGCAAATTCTCGGGCGGAGGAGTGAATACACCGTTGAAACAGTGTTCTTCTGCGGCAGACGGTTCAACACACGAGAGAGGTGCTCGTCTGATGCGGCGGGGAAGGCTATCAATGCCGCGACAAGGAAGAGGCGACCATTTACATTTTCTTATAAGTGTGTGGGATGATCATCTTCAATGGCGGATGATCCTTTTATATAAAACAAGGAATAAATTCAGAGCGTGAGACGAAGAGACGCAAATCATCGGGAGTCTGTAGCAATGGTGAGATGAAGAGACATATCGCGCGGAGGCGAAGAGGTAGGAAATATCACGAGCGGTTCTATCATGGAACAAATGCTCAGTAACCATAATATCACGAGACGGTTCTTTAATAGAGCCGTTTGTGATACTAATATAATACGAGCGGTTCTAAATTCAACCGTCGTGATATAATCCACATCACGAGCGGTTCTACTTACAAACCGTGCGTGATATGGTGAAATATCACAAGCGGTTCAATTTTAGAACCGCCTCGTATATATACTAGTATCACAAGCGGCTCTATTAAAGAACCGCTGCGTGATATTATGGTTCTGACGGTTCCACGATAGAACCGCTCGTGATATTATCATCACGAGCGGTTCCAAAGGAGAACCGTGCGGATATTCCTACCTCTTCGTCTCCCGTGACATGTCTCTTCATCTCACCATCGCACAACCGTCTCTTCGTCTCGCACGCCAGTTACTCCTAGTTCTTTATAAGATAGAATTAATAATTCATCGAAGATTAAACTCCCATCGCTCTTCGTCTCATGGTTTTGAGTACGTACGCGCAGCAATCGCCAAGGTGAGCATGCAGAGCATGATGGCCAGCACCAAGGTGAGGAGGTCAGTGATCGCCGCTCTTTCTCACGATGTCGTCGTCGACATCGTCGGCCGTGTGGCCGCGAGCTCTCCTCAGCCCATGGAGGACCTATGCAGCCTACGATTAACGTACGTACATATTTATACCTACAAAATACGTTCGTTCCTTACTACTATTTATTCTAACATCTTGACTTTCGTATGTACGTATATTGGGTTGCAAGGCCTTGTACAAGGTGTCCAAGGAACGCCGTGGGAGGCGCGTGGCGGCTGGCCGAGCGAGAGGAGGCGATGAAGTGGCAGGACAACGAGCGCTACCTCGCGATCGTCAACCACTGCCGCGCGCGGTAACCCGGGTTTGTTTCATCGTCGGCCTCGGGCTTGTCTTCGCGCCCCAAGACATGCAGCGCGGCCTCATGTTCCTTGAATGGGCGGCCGTGGCCGGCCACAAGGCCGCGGCCTACGTGCTCGGTCTCCTCCTCTACATGGCCGGCGACACGCGCGACGTTGGGAAGCACTACATCAGCCAGGTCGAGGACGAGCCGACCGGCGGCGGGTGCGAGACGGCCAAGACCAACCGGGAGTGCAGGCGGTGCCAGAGGCTCGCCGCGGACATGGTCCAGGCGGCGGCGTGGGGGAAGAAGGCCGGGCCACTGGGCCGGGTGTGGGCGCTGTCGGAGGATGGCCACCGGTGCACGAGCACTGGCTGCGGTGTGGAAGGGTGGGACGACTATGTCGTCTTCTGCAGTGATGACTGCAGGATTAGGCATGAGTATACCAGTTTCTTTGCAAAGGTGTTGGACTATTTACCATAAAATTTTAGTTTTTTAGGTTTCTAGAAAGGTGGTGCAGCTGGACTATTTTCCAAATTAAATGAATTTTTAATGCACCAAAATATACGGTCCATAAGGACAGGAGCGATTACAATTCCACGTTGACATCAAAATATACATACGACAGATTACAAGTTCATAACACATGATGTTATGGAATAAATTAATTACAATGGAGTAATTTCTTAATTAAAATATAGTCCTTCATGATGATCGACGCGCATATAGCTAGCTTCCTCGCTGGGTTCTTCCTCGAGCCTAATGCCGTCTCCGAAAGGAGGCAACTCGTCAAATTGATTGTATTCTTCCTCGTCCACTATATTCTCAACTCCGACAATCCTTTTTTTTCCATGAAGAACTACGTGACGCTTCTTATTTGCCGGGTCGGTTACATAGAAGACTTGAACAACTTGGCTAGCCAGTACGAATGGTTCGTCTTTGTATCCGACACGATCGAGGTCCACGGTAGTGACGCTGTACTTGTCGACCTTCACCTATGGGAGATGGACCCAACGACACTGAAATAGGGGGATCTTGAAAAGCACATAGTCGAGCTCCCATATCTCCTCTATTTGCCCATAGTACGAGCTCCTCAGCCCATCGGTACTGAATGCATCTATGCGGACACCGCTATTCTGGACTGTGCTCTTCCTATCCTGAGCTGCCATATAAAATGTGTACCCATTTATGTCGTATCCTTGCCATGTGACAATTGTAAATTGTGGCCCTTTTGCCAACCATAGCAGCGTATCATCACTTGATGACCTCCCAGCATGATTCACACCTTTAACCATTCGTTGAACCGACGGTTGTGCTCTCTCGTGATCCAAACCTCCGACCGGTCTGGATTCTGTTGGCGTACCATGTCTTTGTGCTCGTCGATGTACGGGGACACTTGGGTCATGTGTTGCAAGACCGTGAAATGGGCTTGAGGTATGCGTATCGGATCGGGGTGATTGATTTCCTTCCGATGGTCCCGATACCATCCAAATTCCCTCATGGCGAGATAGAGGCACACCTATCGGTTCCACGAGCCATGTAGTCGACGCGAAACTCAATAACCTCTTCGGTTGCATTACCTTCGATGATGCTGCCCTCGGTCGAGATCGATTCCGTCGTAGGACTTGAGAATTCCCATATACCTCTCGAGCGGGTACATATGGCGTAGGAACACAGACCACATATCTTTATCTCTTTCACAAGATGAACAATGAGATGGACCATGATATCGAAAAATGACAGAGGAAATACATCTCAAGTTGACATAGAGTCATCACCACCTCGGCCCCAGAGCATCTAGTCCTTCGGGATCGATGACCTTCGAGCAATTGAGTTGAAGAAATAACACAGCCTCAAGATTGCCACTCGGACCTTGTTCGGCAAGATATCCCTAATTACAACAGGAAGCATTTGTGTCATCAGCACATGACAATCATGAGACTTCATACCAATTAATTTCAAATCTTGCATAGAAACAAGTTTCTTAATGTTAGCGGAGTAACCAGACGGGACTTTGACACCATGCAAGCTTTGGCACAATTCATTTCTCGGCCTTGGACATAGTGTAGCAAGTCGGTGGAAGGTATGTTCGTCCTTTATCGGTCTCTTTCGGTGCTAACTCGGTCCTTATGTTCATATCAACCAAGTCACATCGATGCGTTAACACCATCCTTTGTTTTGCCACTAATGTTCAAGAAGAGACCAATCAAGCTTTCACATACATTCTTCTCCACGTGCATGACGTCGATGCGTTGACGAACTTCTAAGTGCTCCCAATAAGGCAAGTCCCAAAAATTGACCGCTTCTTCGGATGTTCTTCCGACGGGTTTTTAATTTACGTCCCTTCCCAAGCACAACATCGATATCCTTAACCATATCATAGACCTCTTTCCTCTAAAAGCCCTTGAGCCGAGCTGTCCTCCTTATTTCCGTCGAATTGTTTCTTCATCTTGCGGTATGGGTGACTCCTGGGAAGGAACCTACGGTGACACATATACACAGTTTTGCGCGAGTTGTTCAGCCATACACTCTCCGTAGCATCTAAGCAGGTGGGTTTCCTCGACCCACACGTGGTCTCTGAGCAAACCATCTTGGTAGACGCATCCTACGTCAAGAAATACATAACGACAGGATTTCTTGCTCAAAACGACAAGGACCACATAATGGTGCCCTACAACCAGAAGTAAGTGCTTCACTACTTGCTATACAAATTTCATTTGTACATTATACGCAGCACGAACTTAGGTTTAATGACTCAAGCGACATACATGAGTAGGCACCACTAGGTCCTTTTAGTCATTATACCAAAGAGGAACCAGGTACTATACCTTGATTCCCTAATGAAAAAGGCCACGACTTCACCCTTGTGCGAGGAGTACTCGACAGGTGTGCTTATTTCCTCCATACATAACTCTATTGTAGTCTTCCTTCGTTTGAAATGGCCGAGGTTAACTTTTTGGAAACATGTAGGTCGTTCATCTCCTATATTGCTAAGGGAGGGCTATACAAGGGAATGAACGCCACATTTAATCACAGGACGCGATTTCCGGTACGTGCTACAACACAATAATTCTATCATACTTCGTAATAATGCATCTCGAACTGACTATACCTATATATGTAATTCTATTTTTGCAATGTCGTCAGCAAAAAGCAGAAGAATGTGCATTCTACGTTTGCCATCGTATGCAGATTCTCATGAGTGCTAAGTTGGAGGATCCCGAGGTTGGTCAATCTCACAATAATTATTTCCTAATTATAAATTTACATATATATGCTTACTACTTCACTGTTGCTAGCTACATATCTTCAATATAGATTTAGATTCACTTGTTCAGAGAGAGATCTCGGATGTTCGAGGGAAGCTCTGCACCTTCATCATGACGGATATCATTAGCACCAACAGAGAGTTTCACTACTCCAACACCGCTGAACGACCTTGAATGATTCATTAATGTAATTCACTTTGAATAGTTGTAATTCAATTGTAATTCCTGAGGCTAGCCAATATTTGATACATATTTGTGTCGAATTGATTTTGAGTTAAATGATCACTTTGAGTGTCAATGATTGATTCATCTGTAATGTATTTATTTTACGCCTACTTGTTTTGAGAGGGCATGGCTAGCAATTCACGAGGCTAGCGAAAATCAAAATTAAATTAGTTATCTTTGAAAGAGCTATCACGCAGCGGTTCATAACTATTGCCGTCGTGATAGATGGATATCCTGACGGTTCGTAAAAATCGCCGTGCGTGATATATGGATATCACAGACGGTTCATAATTATCACCGTGCGTGATATGTGATATTTCGCGGTGCTAATTATGACCGTCGTGATATCCATATATCACGGCGGCTATATTCGAACCGCCTGTGATATCCATATATCACAAGCGGTGAGAATTGTGAACCGTCTGTGATATTAGATATTTTAGACGGTTCGTAAATATAGCCGTCTGTGATATATGGATATCACAGACGGTTGTTCATTAGAATCGTCTATGTTGTTACTTATCACAGACGATTTTTTAACCGTCTGTGATAACCACCAGTTATCACAGACGTATAAAAACACAGACGGTGCCGAACCGTCTGTGATGAAGGTTCCGAACCGTCTGTGATAACGTTTTCTGTAGTAGTGATACCCTAATCTAATCCAATGAGTCCATTTATTCTTACCTTTCAAGTTAAAGGCTTAGGTACTAACTACTTGGATTAGGAAGCAAGTTATCAGGTCAAGTTATGGAGTATCATTTAACTTATCTTCAATTGACATATTGCAATTACTCATTGACATGTTTTCATTTAATTACTGATGGTCATGAGTCTCCAACTGGACAAATGATCTCCTAATCAGACATGCCTTTGCATCATATTGACAAATATTTGTCTTTGCATCATACTGATAACTAGAACTTCTAATCATTCTCAACTAACATCACTTAGCTCTAAACTACTTACTAGGGGAGGACTTACTTGTCAGTTAACCTCATATCAACCACAAACACAGAGGTAAAGAGACTGACATAGGAGTCTCTGATCATAAGAGAAGCAGACAAAAGGGAGCCCATTGCCATGCCATTCACATTACCACATACAGAGAGACTACTTCACATAGAGATTGATTTCGTGCTTACTGTCCTCTCTGATCACTAACTAATATTTTCAGATAATGTTCAATGATTTGTCTTTGTAGATTATATGACAACAGTGTACTAACCATTTATCTGTACCTATTTCATACATACACACATACCTACATACAGAGAGTAAAAGAAACAAAACAGGGAGCTGTGGCTAGTTTGTGGGTGTGGCTCGTCGCTAGCGGTTGAGCGACATGGAGGAGGTGGCCATGGACAAAAATGGAGTGCAAGGGGTTTAGTGACTCTAGAGGAGGTGGATTCGTGGTTTGGGCGGCACTATGGCGGTGCGACAGGGCTGAGTGGTGACCAGCAGTGGGGGTGAAAATGGCACGACGGTGCACAAGTGAGGGAGGAGGGTAACTAGGGTGAGCACAAGCATAGGCTGGGTGTGGGGGACTCACCTGGGGGCTCGATGGCGTCAGGACGTGTTCGAGGCGGTCTGCCAGTGAGAGACGATGATGGCGCGGGATGCTCACCGTGGGGGCGGCGCTGTAGGGCAATAGAGAGGGCATGGGCTGCAGGGATCGATAAGGGGAGGTGAGGAGGTGCTCCCACCGAAAGGAATTGGTTGGAGGCTTACCGAGCAAGGAGCGGCGGCACTAGGGGCGGAGTTGGCCGGGGATGGGGAAGATGGAGCCGGCGTGGCACTCCAGTGGGGGGAAACTTGTCACATTCTCAAATTCATAAACAAGGTTATTATGCATCTCATGAGCATGCATCATGTTTTCAAGCATTTACATTGTATATTGCACTTGGAAAATCTTATTCAAAGTTAAAACATGCACTTTAAATTTGAATTTCCAAAGGAAATTAGTAATAAAAACATATGATCATCTTCTGGAAATAATTTATTCAAATACTAAATTAATTATCATGAATTAATATAATTTTTACCAAATTTTTACAACTAAATTGACCTACAGAAAATTCAAATTCAATACAATGATATACCCTAAGTTTGAATTTAAACTATACAAATTATATCATGAACAGTGGGTTTTAAAATTTTATATGAACAATAGACCTTCCAGAACCCCATGATTTATTTTAGGAATTTAGGAAATTTATTTCTATTTTTAAGGCTATGGTCAAAGGAGGAGTTTGGATTTTAAATCTTAGTCAAAACCCTACACTCTTGGACTTGTTTGACCGAACCCAACCCAATTGACTCAGCTAGACCCAACCCCTAATCAGTATCGCGCCGCACTGCACTCGCTCACACATTCAAGCCATCCGATTAAGATCCCACAGACCGCATTGACTTGATCGAGTCCAACCACCTAGCTGTACCGACCGCGTCACACTCGGACTCGCACCACCTTGTGTCGCTGAAATCCCGGGGCCACCTGTTGGAGCTTTCTTCAACCTCGCGTAGGAGCTCCATGCCATGCAGCCACGCTGCTCTGCCCTGAGCCATTGGGGCGATGCTTACGCCATGGATCCACCGCCCGATTTGGCCAACCCTGAGCATCACTAGTTGACGCCGCTTCTGTTCCGTCCTTCACCTGCCCTTAACTAGCCCCCAAACCCTAGCAATCTCCTCACTTCTCCTCACGGCCGAGAGGAGGAGGACGCCATTGCTAGATCCTTACCCGGGTAAGCTCCAGTCTTTTGCACCCTTTCGACTCTAGGTTCAATGCCGAACCCATTTTTGCTAATGCGAGTGTTTGATTTGGCTTGTAGCTTCTGAACCATCTTTGTGCTCTCGGCCGCTCCAGAGCACACACCCGAAAGACACCGCCGCGTTATCATTGACTCCAATGAGTATTATCCTATGTATTTCGCATCATATCGTGTATCTAGGTCTAAGATCTAAAACCCCTAAATTTATTTCGACAATGCATGACAGGGACGGGTTGATTTGAAGCTTGAACCATTTTCGCCGAAGAACAACCCCTTCACCTCCCACCTTGTACGATAAGGCATTTGTCGATTCCTTGCTCCTATAGCATTCTCATGTGATCTGTAAGCCATCCCGACCATTCACTTGTCTTAGTTTTACTTAGGATCTCCTCTCCACGTTGAAGCTCATCGCCGCCGTGAACCTCAATGACGACAAGCCATCTCCGACCATCTCTACTCCTTCCCATCGTTCAGGTAGTCTCCTTACATCCTTTAGACACTCGGGCACCTGCTTTTATGGACAATGCGGAGCCCTTTTTGCTACTTGTACTTTCAGCCGAAGTTCACCGGCGCTTCTCTCCGACTAGCCACCGTTCTGGGCCGGCTCACGTGCCATGACTACTCTCATTAGATGCGCGGTACTATTGTGAACCCATGCATGACCATGGTTGGCACCACCGTCGCGTGTAGCGCTGGCGAACCACCGGGTAACCACGGCCATCGTCTCTGTTGTCGGTTTCGCCCGGCAATACACTATAGTAAAGTCATTAGAAGAAAAACAGTGACGATTAGTACTAATGGTTATCTTAACGCGTTAAGCAGTCACTTGCATGTGGGCCCTCGAACAGAAAATGGTTGAAATAAGTAAAAACGCCACCGTGTATGACATGTGGGCCACCTCACTTAAGCGCCATGCACCGTGCACATGCGTGGGTGGACCAAGTCCGTTGGACCGAAGTCGCCGACGCGGGCCCCACATGTCGTATGCGAATAAATCTGAGTTTAAATGAAAAACACGCTGTTCATTAGGTCCCGCACGTCATTGACTGTGGCTAGCGCATAGCTAGGTGAGAAAAGTGATAAATGCATTATAAAATCTAAAAACCAATTATTTGCACATTGCAAATTTGAATAACTTCTAAAATGCATAACTAAATCATCTTAACTACAAAATGAATGAAACCAGCGTAGATAATTTTCATTTTTGATGAATTTTATTCTAAAATAGGTTTCAAACATGTCTCTATAGCAGAGAACATAGTTTTGGAAAATGATCCATAACTCTAATATTTTTACAATAGAAAAAATTGTTAACTTTGAAAATTCATAACTAATTCATACAAACTCCAAATTAGGTGAACCAAATTATTTTGAGCTCATATTATTATCCTATATTTATCTATGTAATCCTTGTATCCACCACTGCTCTACAAATTTTCGCCAAATAATTAAATTCGGTGAACAGTAACAGATTGGAATTAATTTGAATTTTTCTGAAAATTGAGATTCAAACTGCTATAACTTCCACACACTAAATCCAAATGAAATAATTTTTGCACCTAAATTCATATAAAATCAGGACTTAGCTATTGTAGAAAATTAATGCATTTTTGAGCAATTTGAATTCCATAGTATTTCTCGGTGTTTATCGATATTTTAATTCTATAGAGCCCGAAGCGATCGACGTAGATTCTTTTGCCACTGAGAGTGAACAACTCGGGTTCCAGCAAGGGAAGCATCATTTGAGCTTTCTTTTGCATCATATTGATCCCAGTTTTAATACACTAGTGTTTGAAATGCAATGATATTGCTTGCATGCTATTTTCGTATAATCAATATGTTTTTAGATAGCTATATCCTATGCTTGCTAGTTATCCTTGATTATTCCCTCATAAATATGCTTAAGATAGATGCTTGTGATGATGTGATGGTTGTGTGTCTAATGCTTAGCCTTTGCGGATCTAGAAATCGCCTTAGGTCAATTGATGAGATTATCTCGTACATTATGGGAGACACATAACAACTTTTATATTCTTTTTGTCCAGATCATTGCATCTGGTTGTTGATTAAATTTTTTTTGTCTAGACAAGTGGTTGTAAAGGTGGGTGCTGTTATGCACGAGACTCGGGTATGTGGTTGACTTGTCTGGACCGTTAAGGACCGAGCCATGGGCTTTCATTCCAAGTAACGAGCGTGCTATCACATGCGGTATATGGGTACCGTGCGGTTAAGTAAGGGAAATATTTTATTGTGTGAAGTCCCAAGATGGTGTAAGGACACTTGTGTTCGATCATTCGTCCATAAGAGCCAATGTAATTTTCTATAGTGTGCATGGGAGCACCATTTTTCGTTTATTTACATTACATTGGTATTTTCAATACAACTTGTGAGCCCGCTTAGCAGGCGCTATCGGTAGTTTGTACTAGGTTTGGGAACACCTCACAAGGGGGACTTAGCTCAATAGAGTTTTCTTGCTAAAAATGATCGTATCTTGATTCTCCCCGGCCGACATACCTAAGGTAGTGCGTCATTGTTCGGAGGCATCCGGAGGCTTACGGGCTAGTCGAGTCATGTGGCTGAAGTAGTACACCTCTGCAGAGATAATCTATTCGAATAGCCGTGTCCACAGTTATGGACAACATTTGGTTTGGTATACGTCATCGTTAGACTTGTAATTAAAAGTTGACATGGTTATAACTTGGTTTTTGACATGAATGGGATATTCATGCATGATAGTTTATCAAAGTGGACAGCCACGTTGGTATTGCTTGATCTATATAATTATCTATGTCTTGTGAACTCTTTTTCTTGAACAATGGTTTACAAAATGTCTTCTGAACACTAGATGGTCTAGGAATGTAAGTTGTTGCATTTTCTCAGAAACTAAGCCACTAATGCCATCCTTTGATGACCTCTAAGAATAAATATTTTAATTTGTGTAAGACTTGTGAGTTCCTTTGTACTCAACCAGTTTGTCTCTTGGTTTCGGTGAGAAAGATTGTTCGCCCGATGAGCTTGTCAATGTCAATTTAGGCAACACTAACCATTAGTTTTATCTTTTAACTCTTAGTCGGTTGCCATGGGTTATGGGGCACACCATGCTATTCTTTTGGTTTATTTATCTTGCTTCCATGCTACTTATTGTTCTTATTTAAATTTGGCCGGTCGGCGACTTGTAATAGTTGTAGAATTTAACTATTATGTTGTATGTCTTTTGAATTATCGATGTATGAAATGTTGTATGGATGTGATTGACGTTGTATGTGAGTATGGGTGTGTTGGTCGCTGATCCTGGAACCAACATGGTCTCATGCTTGATGATCGATGGGTTCCCACTTAACTCATCTAAGTGTGTGCTTGTACCATTTGGAGAGTCGATCAACATACATTGTTCGCAAGGGAGCAACATGTATGAACGTCGGGGCTCTAGTTTTGGCCGGGTCTCTCACTTGGATGTTGTTAACCTGGAATCCATTTATCTGAGGCCCAGAGTTGTCTCCATAAGATCGGGAAGGCCTAGGTCTTGTGGGAACAACCCGGGGGTCCTCACAAAACTCCCGATTGATTGGGGGCTTCTACTCGGGATGATGAAGGACACCACGTGACATGGCTGACGGGGAGAGGAGCTTGCTGAGGCAGCCGGGATGGCAAAAGATGCGGCAGTCAGCGCATACATTGCTTCGTGTGGATCTAGCTCCCTTTAGGGTCTCTGTTGGTGAAGACGAGAGGAGGAAGAAAGAGTGACAAGAGGAGGGCAAGGCCAACTCAATGTTGGCCTTTATAGGTGAACGACGGAGAGTGCAAGGTGATGCCGGTAGCATGGGCAGAGGGGGTGGCGGGTGCAAGCATGGCGACAAGCATGGTGTTGTGGACTGCTGCGTGGAGGAGAAAAGCTGCCTGTGGGCCCCAGTTGATCAGTGAGGGAAAGAAAAGAAATAAGCTTTCATGATTTTCAGAAAATGGCTAAGGCTTTAGATAATTTTAGACATAGAAATATAAGTCTAAAAATTATGAAAATTTTAGGTGAGGGTTAGGACTCAGTGTAGAATTTTTTTGTAATTTTTCTAGGGTTTTCCTTGTAATATATTTTTCTCCAAAAATCTTTTTGGTTCCTGATTGTTATTATTTGATTTGGGAGAAAGAAAATGGAAATAGGAAAAAGAATAGAATTTTAGGATTGCTAAAATCCAGGCAATTGCTTTATGAATTTGCTATGTAGCAATAGACAAAATCTAAAATTTACAAAAGAATTCCATTTGAACTTTTGAGTATTTGGAGTATTAGGTTCTGAATTTTATGCTTTCGATCTTAGGGTTTGCACTACATGTGGTATTTAGAAGAGCAATGCTTTAAGTTTATTTTGCTCTTGTAATTTCTTATACTAGGGTTTCTATCTTCCTAGGGTTTACCTTTTTATGGTTTATGTTTTATCACTCGTTCAGGCAAACAGGAAATGTGGTTCAAATAACTCTCAACCACAGCAATACAAAGATGACAATAGATATCTCATATTTTTGCGTTTGGGCGTTTTTGGGATGTTACATCTAGACAGCAGAACGTGGAGTGACGTCCCCCGGCATAATCTCCGGCGGAGGAGTAAGGACACTGCTAGCATAGTGTCCTTCTGTAGCATCTGCCAGTGTACGACCGAAGAGGTGCACGTACAAAATGGCGAGGTAGGCGATCACAGCCGGCGACGGGGAAGAAGAGTGGGAGTCATTTTTTTACTTTCTACTCAGAATTTTTAGGCTGATGTGAGTAGAGTGCTATGAGAATTCATCTTCGGTGGCAGATGGATATTTTTATAAAACAAGCGGTAACGTCGGTGCGTGAGACGAAGAGATGCATCGGGAGCCGTAGTGGCATTAGTGTGCTTTAATCAAGCATTCGAGGGGTGACGTGGTGTGGTTACTTTCACACACAAAAATAATAGTAAAAACCATCTCTTAGTATAGTGAAACTAAGTCGTACATACAGTAATGCGAGATCAATAAGTGATGATAAAGCTACTACTATCTTACAGTAAACGTACACGAGCATTTCAATAAAAAGATGTAATATAGTAATTGTCGGACCCCCGGGCGTGGAATACTCAAAGACCCTATGTGTATACTGTACTAGTCCCATGATCAGTAGCTAGTACACACATTCACAACATTTGGTATTCACATCCACACAATCACATATAAAAGTAAAAGGGGTACTTGACTTAAGCGATTACAAGTTATTACAACAATGACCGACCGACCAAATAAAAATAGTCATCAGAGTAAAAAGTAGCAGCAGAAGAACTAATAAAAGTCACAAAATTCCAGTGGTATGCCCATCCAATCCTTCAGGAAAGAAACAAGAAACAAGGCCTAGATAGACCCATCACCAAACCCTCTGGTTCTAGGTGCAAAGAACGTGTCGTCTGGCGTTGGCTCATCTTTAAAATCTGAACAACAATATAAGCAAAATTGAGTACAATGCGTACTCAATAAGACTTGTAGTGTGTCACAAAATTGTATTAAATGCAAGGCTATCAAAGAATGAGGCTCTACTGTACAAGTTATTATGCTCAAAGCCATTTTTATTGCAATATTCATAAGTAGTAATTTGCAACGGAATTTGAAAGAGCGGTTAAATAGATATGTGACAGTAAGTAATGAACTGAACAAATAATAACAGCATCTCGTAACCCTTCTCGGTTACAAGCGCAAAAGAAGTATAACAATAACTCTTAGCCCTCCTCGGCTGCAAGCCACATTTCGTGTTCAGCCATAGACATGGCAGTTAACTCAACAAAATAAAACCCCATGTCATTACCCATGTTTTCCCAATAGAATAGATTTTGAAAAAAAAAAATCAACACTAACGCCATACCAGCCGCACTAAGCACGCTCATGACCCTGAGCACGGCTATTTAAATAAATTTACACTCTGCAAAGGTGTACAACTTTACCCATAGTACACGAATATTTCAGTTTGCATGGAATTCTCTATATCACTGCTCACTACCGTAGGTAAACAGTCTAGAGCTCGTGACACAGCCTTTGCATCATCTAGTCCTACCCTTGCACTAGCCTAACGAATGTTTCTTCACTCACTCGGATACCCTCTGTCGAGTTAGGCCCTCACTTACCCGGATACCCTCCGTCAAGTGAGGCATTCGCAGTTGTGTCGGCAAGCTTTGTGCTCAACACCATGGTGAAGGGAGCCCCTTCGAACATGCCTAACCGGTCAGGTCCGCACTCTTCGGCCTACCTATGTACAAGGCTAGTTTTTCAATGACTTAGTTAGCTATGACTGTCCCATACTAGCACATATGATTGTATGTTTAGGTCTTAGTCCCGGAGTTGCTGGATTCAGTCCTTAATCGACTACGGGCGAGAATCTCCCCCTAGTCACAATCCTCACTCTTCTTAGAATACAATATAACTCGTTTGTTTCTAAAAACTAGGTTTTTTATTTTATTTTCATAAAAAATAACAGAGGTACCCCCTCTAGACATTTTTCAAAATATCTCAAATTCACAATTACCAATTTTTCAGAAAATCTATCGTTCTAGTAGCAGTTGTGCAATAATCATGCTAAAAAAATTACCAAATGACATTATATATTGTCTAACACATATTCTAAAGGGTACAACAGTAAGGGATCAATATTCCAAGGTGACATGTGCAGCAAATAGGATTTACAACTATCGATTTCCCAATCATAGCATTTTCATACAAGATGTACACACATACATAATGGATTTTACAAAACAAAGTATAATAAGTAAAATACTGGGATCAACATAATCAAAGGAGGTGCTTGCCTTGCTCTTGCTTTTCTGAACATATGGTTGCTTGGTCGTCGAAATAATCACCCGAGCAATCGACGTTTAATTCAAAAAAAGCTGAAAACAAATTAAATAACACCAATAAATAAAACAGTGACAAAAATAAAATATTTTTGCATATTTTGGTAGTTCATGATTTTAGATGAATTTAGAAACGAAAATCATTTAATTTGGATTTTTTATGCGAAAGTTATTAAGGTTTGAATTCTGTTCGGTTTAGAAATTCCAGAGAAAATGAGAAATATGCTTTCCAATAGAGAAAGTGCATTCTCTCGCACGCACTATTGAGTTTACACTTTCTAGTAAGGAAAGAGTATACATGCATGTCAGTGACTTAAAGAAAACTTAGTTTTAATTTAAGTGTGTTTACTATTCATGGGCCCAGCATGACATTGAGATTTAGCAGTCATTTAATTAACACTAACTACAGCTTTGTCTTAATTCGACTGAGATTTTGTTTAATGATGATGCTACCGTGTTGGTCCATTTTGAACAAAGCAAAGCCGCTCTAGAGTGCTCACGACTGTGCTCATCCCTAGTGCGGTGACGCTCAGCGGTGTCGAGGAATACCCAAAATGGGTTCCCCGTACCATTGCGCACCTAAGGGTGCCGGCAGTGAGGCCTGGGGTGGCCTGACACGGTGGCGCGACGGCGAGGAGCGACGGCGTTTCCACGGCAACGAGCCAAAGTGCAAACGAGCAACACTTTCAACTAAAGATTGCATGCATGAGCATCTACGGGCTACTGGAAGTATACCAGAATGATGCAGAGTGAAGGAGATGGCCGGAGAGATATTTGCGACAAAGATTAGTGGCGGCTTGAGAAGCTCCTCGTGGAGAAGACGTTCAGGAGAGGGAGAGTGTTGTCCAACGGTCGGGGAAGCTTGAAGGTGCTCCTGGTGCGAGGAATTAGATCAAGGTTCACCAAGGAAGTAATGGTGGTGCAGGCGGCGATGTCGGTTGGAGATGAGGAAGAAGCTCCGATTCAACGTCTCCTGTGGATCAAAGACGAAGGCGGATGAGGGGAAAGGTTCAAGGTGTTCTAAAACACGTGATGACACAGATAATGCGAAGACAAACCCTTCACAGCAGTGGAACGGTGGTGATGGCGCATGGTAAAAATGGAGCTCGAACTCTGGTGATTGAGCTCGAATTGGTGGAGAAGAAAGTGGGAGAGTGAGAGCAAAGGTGAGGAAAAGAGGAGAGGATGCCATAGGTAGCTTTATATAGGCTGTAACATCCCAATTTTTTGAGTTTAAAAATCTTTTAAATAGTTAGTAGGGAGAAAAGTTACCATTTGGTTTTATTTGAATTTAATTCAAAAGCTTAATATTGGACTTTACAATCACAAACATTTAATGTGAATAATCCCAACATGAACATTAGCCAAAACTATTTTATTTGGGTTCTATGTGCTCAGATATATTTTCTAGATTTTTCTAGAATTTTTCTAAGTTCATTTGCTATTTTCTATTGCTTATTTGAATTTCTGGTATTTTACAAAATAGAAAACCTATTTAAAATCTCAGAATTTGCTTCGGGCTGAAATCCAAAACCCTGACCCAGTCCTATTTCCCTTTCCGGCCCAAACCCCGCGCTCAGCCCATCCTCCACTGTTCGATCAAGAATGGATGGCTGGTTGCGTGTGATATGTTCGGAGGTCCGAACGCCCCATTGATTTTGGGCCGTTCGATTGTGGATGGACGGTCAGATCATTTGAGTCTGTTTAGCAGCCACGCCGTTTCACACGCGCCCGCGTCCGAGCCCTAGCCGCTGACGTGTGGGTCCCACCCCGCCACGTCATCGTCGTCTCCGAAGCGGACTCCACCTTCCTTCCCGATTTCTCCGCCGCCGCGCCGTGTTCTTCGCGGACACGCCTCCCGGGGCTATTTAAGGCCCCGAGGACCCTCCTGCCCCGCACCCCGAGTCGCGCTGCCTCCGAAAACCCTAGCCGCCGCCATCGAAGCGCCGCTAGAAACCCTAGGCGCCGCCTTCGTCTTCAGCGTTGGCCGAGGGACCTCTTCGCCATCGTCGCTGTTCCAGACCTCCTCGTCGTCAGTGGAGGCCACCTTCGGGACCGCCGCGTCGCCCGCATCTCGGAACCGCCGTCGCCTTCACCGGGGAACCCCTCCAGCGTCGTCGTCGTCGTCGAGCCCGAAGATCCTTCGCCGCCTAAACCTCGCCGCCGGCCACTCCAGTCGCCCTCGTGAACTAGTGAGCCCCTTATCGTGATCGTCGTCGCACCCTCTGCACGCCGGTACCACCCCCGTCGGCGAGGAGCCGCCGTTCGTCGGAACCCTTGGTTCCCGAGCCTCCGCCGCCCTCGCCGTAGCCGCGTCAGCGCCACCTCGCCGCTACCTCGCCACGCATCACTGCCGCCACGTGTCACCTACGTGGCATCCCCGCTGCGCCGCCAAGACACTGCAGTGGCACGGCCCACGGTCTCGCATCCCGAGGCTCGTGGGCTTAGTCCACCGTGAGTTGTGTCTCGACATGTGGGTCCCACATGTCGTTGTTTTCTTTTATTTATCTCTTTTCCAAAATCCCTGTGCTGACGTCAGCATTGCGCAATAATCCAATTTTTCTGTTAAGAAATAATTGAGAAATTCCAGAAAATCCAATTTAAGGTTTTTCTTTAGATTTTCAATCTTCCAAAGCCCATAACTTTTGCATCCGAACTCCGATTGAACCCATTCAAATTCCAAAATTTATCTAAATTCGAGCTCTATTTATATAAGATTTTTATTTATTTTTGGAGTTTCTTTTGTCTCTGTTATTTATTTGTTTTGTTTATTTCTCTCGTTTGCGAGTAGACGTCGATTCGTCGGGGAACTTTGGAGAAGAAGGAGCACCCCAAGATCAAGACCAGTACCTCGACCTTTTCCAAGGTAAGTTATACCTTTGATCATCTTGAACCCAGTTTTCAAATTATTTTATTTCAAAGTATTGCATTCTACTTTAATTATGTGTTTAAATGCTTTTGGGCATAGTTATTATCCAAATTGTTATCATCACCTTAACTTTGTATGTCATAATCCCTTGTCACCCTAGATTGGTTATTAGTTGGTAATATTGTAGCACCAACGTGGGTTGGTTAGACGCGAGTACAATCGCTTAGCCATGCTACGAGTCTCACCTCTCATTTGAGTTGCAAATATTAAATCTAACTAAGTGATTATGGAACTTTGTGTAAAACTGTGTGCTATGTGTTATTACTTCATGATAGCATGTGTTGCACTAAAACCAACTGGGTGGGAAAGGATTTGGACTGAGACAAGTGGTGGATACTTTGTGATATGGTGGACTTTGTGAATGGGAATGATAGTCTTTGTGGCATAGTTAGAAAATAGAAGTCTTGCCTTGGTCAATTAAGGACTTAACTTTGTGCGTCATTGAACTAAGCCTTACTGTACGACCACATGCCTGATGGGACGGGCCTAACTTAGTAGGTTATGGATTCTTGGCATTGATTACTCAGGCTATAGGTTAGGCTATGGGTGGAGGTGTGCACTACAAGGTAGTCGCATCACGAGGTGGTTTGCTGTGTCCCTGTCCAACGATGTGTGTTATGCCAAAGCGCCGCTTGGGTTGGCATAGCGGTTTGTAAGCACGCCGAGAGTGTCAATATTGAGATGAAGTTTCGAACCGCTTTGTTATGACTAGTGGTTGCAACACCGGTTGTATCGTGGGTAAAGTGTACAACCTCTGCAGAGTGTTAAATCAATCTATTCGAATAGCGCGTCATGTCATGGATATGCTCGGGATTTCACACGAGGGTAGTTTTCATAAAATGTTTGGGATGGGAGCTATGTGATCCAAGTCATGTGGCTATGTGAAATAACCTGTTTAGCTTTGTGTCTTTGTGGAAACAACTGTTAAATTAATATTGTCTATTTGTTTTGAATTATGCTTTCAACACTCTATTATTGTATTCAATTGCAAAAGTTGCTTTTATGCAAAAGAACCACAGAAGCCTTTTCTTTTGGAATAAGCCTGCATATATAAATTGCATTCTGTGGTATGATTTGCGAGTACGGTTGTGTACTCACGCTTGTTGTAAAACTTACGCCCAAACCCACAGAAGAGGAGGAGTCTACGCTTGCTTTCGAGGAGGAGTTCAACGAATGTTGCTGATCGTTAAGGTCCGGATCCCAGTCGGTTGCCTGTGGTGAATTGATGGGATCTACGCTGAAGTTATTTCTGTTCCGCTGCTATTTTATTCTCTGTTAGCTCTGTGTGGCTCAATAAGTGTAAACTCGACTATAAGGTCAAAACCCTTATTTGTTATTCAAACTAATCGTTTACTTTATTTATCGCTTGTGTAGATTGATAATCACCTATGTTGACACTGTGTGCACTAGCGTGATCTGGACTAGTGCATTATACACGAGGGTTCCGAATCGTAATTTTGGGTCCCGACATAGGCTAAGGGGTGGAGAAGAGCGAGGAGAGCTCGAGCACCACGGCAAGCGACAATGCGCTCGAGGCGTCGGGTAGGGATGGGCGAAGAGAGGGCAGGGTATGGCTGCGGAGGTGACGGGGATGGTTGGCGAAACCAGGTGCGCGGCAAAATGGTGGGCGCATGGCGACGGGCTCGCGAGCGAGCTAGGCGGAGCTCGCATGTGCGTGCTCTGGTGAGAGGGTAAGGCGAGGTGGATGAAGGTCGCTGCTCGCGGGGCCCACTGTCAGCGAGAGGTGAGAGAGGGAAATATGTTTAGTTTTTTAAAAATTTTGGCTGATTTATTTGCCGAATTGTTATATCGATCAAACAAAGTCCAAATTTTATGAATTTTTTTTTTGCGGGCTTCTATCCTAATATAGTTCCTCCTATAAAAATTTTAGAAGTTTATCACTTCTGTGATTTTCTCTAAAATCCATCTAAGTTTCTGTTCTAATGCTTTTGTATTTGTTTTCCTTTTTCTTACCAAGTTTACACATAAGTGTTTTGGTTAATTATTCCTTGGAAATTATGCTCATGATAATTCTCCCATATTATTATATTTTTGTTTCATATAATTTAGTTTTGCTTTTAAACAAAAGTTCAAAATTCAACATGGATAGATTTTCATATGCAAAAATGATCAAAGCATTTTTCCTAATGCATTTATAATAGATATTCCCAAAATTCAGATTTTGGGATGTTACAACAATACTGTATCTACACGAAAGTAATTTTCCATACCCAAATTTACTTCTAAGTAACTGTTAGAAGTTTTGACGAGCATCTAATAATCCTCAATTAAGTTGTTTATCTGTAATTATTATTATAGATAGAAATATCTTCATATTATTCATCATTATACCTCTCGGTCCTATCACCAATACAGCTCCCCCCTTCCATCAATGCGGCATGCCGGTGGTGCTGCACGTGTGAGGTCGTTGAGGACAACAGTGGGGTGGGCAGGGACGATGAGAAACACGAAGGTTAGGAGGAGGCGGTAGATCCGATGGTGATGGCCACCGGAGACAAGGAATGAGGAACTAGAGGTGGTTGGGGCAGAGGGGAGGGTGCGGCGGCGGCTGAGGGCGAAGAGAACGAGGGTTAGGGTTAGTGGTGGAGGGCAGTATAAATGGAAGAGAGAGGAGATCTGGATGGTTAGATCAAAATCCAATGGTCCAAAAAAAACAACTGTGATTTTTTTTATATAAAAAAGACGATTCTGTAATGGTTGAACCCATTAAATAAAGACGCTTTCTTCTTCTTCCCTTTTGTCATTTTTGTTTCCATATACCTATGGCCTCTAGCCTATGGCATTCAGTTATTCCCTTGGATTTGAACTTCCACGAATGGGCCGCGCCTTGCTCTTTTTTCTTCTTCTTTCTTTTGTGCTGAAGTTTTGCCAAGATACTTCAGTCCTTTGCTAGAAGAAAGAGTACGTAGCAGACTAGCTAGCAGTAGTAGTGTACCTCGATTTTTGCTACAAGTTTTAATTCAAATTGAGTTACTGATGGAGATAGATTCAATTAATCGAAGATCGATCAAGTCGAAAATCCAAGCAAATATAGGGACTAATTACAATTTGTAGTCAATAATTAGATGATGCAATTGAAGTCGATCTGCAAGATAATGTCGACAACAGTGTACGTATGGTGAGTCATAAACTTCTCTCTCATATTGTTTTAAACCTTATCGTTTGATCAATCATCGCGACTAGCTAGGTGTATTTATATACATGATATAGTTGGAATTTTCTACCGTAGCGGTCGCCGGCCGTATAGTTCTTATGCAGTTAACGATTGATATACATGCATGATAATGTTGAAGGCATGATAATATTAGACATGAAATGGCATGGATGACAACTAATGAATCTTGTACGACGTAATTGCAATCCTGACTTGTCCTTTTCGGGGGAAAAAAAAATACAATCCTGAGAGGCTGAGACCAACTCATGCATGAGCATTGTTGAATTCGAGGCCATCTGTCTAAAAAATTCTGACTTCCGATCGAATTATATATAACTGAATTACCTCGCTATATATATTCGGCTTCTTGTTGCTTCTTTTAAATCAACATATGAAAGATGACTGAATTGAGCAAGAACTAATCTTTGAATATGTTATATTTTGCAGGCTGGCCAACAGCAATCGGGTAGAAGTAGCTATATATTGCTGTCGCAGCATCGATCACTATATGTAAAGAACAGGACCAGGCACCTACCATTTACGTACATCTACTCTACTCTACACATTAACCTTATTTTACACAATATTCACGAAATAAGAGATGCATGCATGATGCAATATAATTTTCCACCGATCGAGCGTAACAAGTACTACCAACTAATTAATCTTTAGTTTATCTCCTCTTATGGTCTTAAAAAAGTTTATCTTCTATTAGGAATTGTTCGTTGATGATCTCAAATCAGATTACGACGTTAAATTCGCAAATTATCATTACCAAATTAATAATGACCATTGTTCCCGATTGGATATTCTATCATGTTGGATATATTCTTCTTCCAAAAAACTTCTGTTACGTGATGGCGCTCAAGTGCAACATCAGATATGGAGGTTTAAATTAGAATACGTAGGGGAAATTAAATATCTTTATGTAAAGAAGGGAATTGGAGACTTGTATCCGTAACCTCAACTACCACAGCCTTGCTCTACCAGTAGGCTATATATGGGTTTCACCGGAGATGGATATTTGACAAGTTAAGGAACAAGTGAGCCTTTTCAGATGCGAATTGTCAAATGTCAAGCAACAATTCTATAGCTAGTTGACCAGTTATATGTAACATACTGAGATTTGGATGCAACTAACATTAATTCTTTCCAGTGATGCAATGTGCTTTGTTATGTTTAGTACATAATTAGGTAACTACGAATGACGTTACACTTTTTTTTTCTTGAAACTGAATAGGTCATGCCTATTGTATTAATAAAGGAGAGTAAACAGAGTACACAAAAGGAGAGCCACAAGGGCTTCTTAATTACAGCTATGAAAGACTTATGTACAAGGAATTATTTGCTCTAAACGCTTTGCTTATGTGAAGCTTCAGGCTCTGGTCTACTCCTTGATCTCTGCGAGAAGCTCAGTTGTCATGGATGCCTTGTTCTGAAATGCTCTTGTATTCCGCTCTTTTCAAATCTCCCAGCTGATTAGAATGACCATGGCGACTGCCTTCCTTGGTAATCCTCCAAGGTTGTTAGTCGAGCGTCTTCCCCAATGCTGGTGCTATTGGTCCATTGCGATGGTTTGAGGGGTGCACAATTTAGCCAGTCAACAGCCGAGTTCGACACACGCCTGGTGTATCGATCTGCACTTAGAGAAGAGATGCAACACGGTTTCGAGCATCTACAAAGGGGTAGACTTGCCACTACTACACAAAGGGTCATCACAGACGGTTCAAAAACGTCTTCACATATGGTTTCGTAAGCCGTCTGAGTTTATAGGTCAGTAATGATATGAGGTCATCACAGACGATTTTGAACCGTCTATGATGCGCATCTATCACGATGGTTATTAACTCGTAACCGCTCGTGATAGTTTACTATCACGTACTAACTCGTAACCGTCAGGATCTTTACTATCACAGACGGTTATTAACTCGTAACCGCCTGTGATAGTTTACTACCACGCACGGTTTGTAGATAAAACCATGTGTGATTGCTTATGTATCATAGATGGTTTGTCCTAAGGAACCGCCTCGTGATATTCTTTGTATTGTTAAATCTATTTCGCTTATTAGCTAACCTCGAAAATTCTAGCCATGCCCTCTCAAACAAGTAGAAACACAACAAGTACATGTATACATCCAATTCACATTCATTTCAAGAATAAGTTTTACAAATCAATTAACTCAAATGAACTAAAATTAGCTATCCATGAACAAATACACGTATGTACCATTAAGTTCAATCTTATCCCAATCAAGTTCAATCTACATTGTGGAACTCCCCCTTTCGGTTCATGACCTCACGCAACAAGAAGGACACAAACTGTCCTCAAATTACTTTGAGCTCGGTCTGATCCAACGCAATTGTAGCGATGGTCGCAACCTGTCGCTAGGAAGATTAAAGTCGTGCATGTATATAAATTGATAAGTATAAAATAATTATTGTAAGATTGACAAACCTTAGGATCATTGGTCATCGCGGAACCGAGGAGTAGTTGCATGTTGTGGAAAGCATAGTATCCACAGGCGTTGTCCGGTGGCTACTGGTGGTAATGCAAAAATAGAATTGGTTAGTTCGAGAGACATTACTATGAAGGGCGAACGACCTATGTGATTCCAAAAAGTTAGCCTTAGCCATTGCAAAGGAAGGAAGGACTACAATAGAGTTATCTATGGAGAAAATATGTTTACCTGTAGATTAATTCTCGGACAACTGTGAAGTCGGGTTTGACCCTCTTTAGGGAATCAAGGTATATAACCTTATTCTATTTTGGTATAATTACAATTAGAATCCAGTGGAACCCACATAGGTATGCTGCCATGGTCATTAAACCTAAGTTCGTGTTGCTTATCAACAAGTATAGCCATTAGTGCAGCACTTACCTCTGGTTGTAGGGCAAAAGTATGAATTCCTTATTGCGGTAAGCCAGCAATGGCGTCATCATGTAACCCTCGACGAAGGATGCATTCTCCTGGATGCTTTGCATGGAGAAAAAGTGTGAGTCGAGGAAACCTACCGGTGATTTTCTTGATGTGGCCTTAGAAATCATGTATATATATACATATATACATATTTCCTGGATGCTTGCAACTGATTTCCCCTAAGCCTTTCCTCAATGCTCTCCATCTACCATCGCATCTCATCTCTGACGGCATCAGTGACATCCTCTCTGAGGGATTCACGAATCTCCTCTCGTAGCTATGCATCACGCTCGGTTTTGGCTCTCTTTCTACTCTGGTATGCTTTAGAGTCCTCTAAGAATCCATATTTTCATGGAATATAAAGACCAAAACCTCTCGTGCAACCCGGGTGCTCCTTGTTTTCTAGGGCCGCAGAGAGTATATCTCTCTTCCTAACTGTCTAGAATGAGCCTTAGGAAGATTGTGCACTCAAGGCTTCTGTAAGAGCTCGACATATTATTTCACTTCCTATGAAGCTATGGACTAATTACAAACTAGGTAGTTCGATATCTCACCAGTGCCGGATCACTTCCTCATCTCCGGGTTTGGAATGGAGATGGTCCTGAGACCCGTTGATGACCTCGCCTTATCTAGTTTCGGCGTGCTCATCGGGGATCTTGACAAATGGCGGGAGGCCTCCCATAGGGTTGCCTGCTCGTCCTCCTTCTTCTCAATGGATTTTACCGCATATCCACGATGCCGAGTCTGTGGGGTGCGTGTTTTTTTGCCTAGAGGGCCCTGTGTGTGGGGACCCCGGTAATTATCTCCATAAGACCGAGATTAGACAAGGTCTTAGGGACATAATCACGGGTCTCCGGTAAATGAATTCCAATTTAACTCTATCCAAGTGAGGGGCTTAGCCGAATACTAGAGCCTCAACGATCATGCGCGCTGCTCCTTTGCGAGCGCTACATGATTGTCGATTCTCTTTCGATCTGAAGCACTACACTCAGTGAGTTAAATGGGAATTCATCAACAACGGGTATGACTTATATTGGCTCCCAAGATCAACGACCAATATACTCATACCCTCATCCAACGTTGATTACATCCATACAACGCATACAACAAGAGATTAAAATGACATATTGCATAATAGTTAAGGTCTACAGCTTATTACAAACGGCCGACCGACCAAATTCAAGTAAAGTACCAAGTAGCAGCGGAAGTAATTAGATAAAGAAAAAGGCCAGCAGTGGTATGCCCATCACCCATCGGCAACCGACTGGGGGTTAAATGGTAGCACACTACTCATTAGTGTCACCCAAATCAACACTAGCGAGATCATCATACTCATAATCTTCCTCACCGAAAGGCCAAAGAAACATCCGGTGAGTACAAGTGTACTCGCAAGTCTTACACAAATAAAAATAGTTATGCATAAGGGTCATTCAAAGGATGGCTCATATTGGTTTAGTTTTGCGAAAAAGACACAACAGTTAACATCCAACACATACTAGTTTTTCATGTGCCCATTTAAAATTAGATTTGAAGTAGAAGTAAAACATGTAGTAAAGCATTTCAGTAATAAACAATTGAATCATACAAAGACCAAAGTGGCAGCCCACTTTGATGTACTAAACACATGAACATCCCATTCATGACGAATACCAAGTTCAACCACAATTTTAATTAAAAGTCTAACAATAAGCAGCCACAAATTTCAAGCGGTCGTCCATAACCGTAGACACGGCTATTCGAATAGATTAATACCCTGCAGGGGTGTACTACTTTACCCACATGACTTGATTAGCCCGTAAGAATCCAGAGGCCTCTGAAATAGCACACTTCCTATGGTATGCCGGCCGGGTAAATCAAGATACAGTCATTTTCAGCAAGAAAGCCCTATTGAGCTAAGTCCCCCTTGTGAGATGGTTCCTTGCCTAGTACAAGCGTCTGATAGCACTTGCTAGGGGGCTCACAAGTTATATTGGAAATACCGATGCAATCAAAACAAAAGAATTGGTGCTCCCTTGCACACTATAAAGGATTACATCGGCTCCTCAAAGAACATAGGATTTCACGGTCGCTATGCCCCTTACACCACCAAGGACTTAACACAATAAAACCCTCCCCCTACTTAACCATACGGCTCCCAACCCGCGTGTGGCAAAGACGAGTGTTGCTTGAACAAGAGGTACCCAAAGTTCGGTCCTCAATTGTCCGACAAGTCCTTCCACTTACCCAATGCTCGTGCACAAAGCACCATCACTAACCAACACTTGTCCGACCAAATCTCATTTAAAAATGACAAAGTTTAACTCATAAAACAGCTACAAGGATCTGAAGTAAAAACATAAAGTAAGAGTTGTGTGTATCCCAAAACCGCTGGTTATTCCGACGATCGAACTACCGTATCTAGACTTGCATGGCTAAGCAATTCTACAACCCATAATTCACACATCCTATCTTAAGCATATAGGAGTTGGCATAATTCAAGATTAACCTCAAGCATAGGACATATCTAAACTACACATCACAAAAATATTGACATAATCAAAATAGCATGCAAGCAATTATCATTGCACTATCTTAACCAAAATCTGGATCAAATATGATGCAAAAGAAAGTTCAAATGATGCTTGCCTTGCTGGTACAGTAGCTGCTCACTCGTAGCGTAAGTGTCGATATCAATATGCTCGGGATCTATATAATTATAACATCAAATAAATACCGAAAAACAACTCAAAACTAAAATGCTCAAAAATGCATGATTTTTCTACAGTAGTTAGATCATGATTTTAAATGATTTCTGGTGAAAGAATTATTTCATTTTATTTAGTATATGAAAGTTATAATGGTTTGAATTTCAGATTTCAATAAGCCGTCATTATGTAATTTAATTATGAAGTGAAATTTTGTAGAACAGTGGCGAGTGCATGGATTACATAGATAATTAGGCAATATTATTATAAGTTAAAAACAGTTGAGTTTGTCCTTTTTGGAGTTTTTATGATTTAGTTATGTATTTTCAAAGTTATCAGCCTTTTATAGTATAACAATAATAGAGTTAAAGATTATATCCTCCCAAATATAGTTTCTGTGACAGAGGTAATGTGGAGACCATTTTTAGAATTAAGTTCACTGAAAATGAAAATTATCAAAAGTGGTCTCACTATTTTTGGAGTTTCCAATATTTACTTATGTATTTTTAAAGATTTCAGTCCATTTTCCTATTGTAAAGATAATGATTTTAATGAATTAATTTCCAATAAAAGCCCTCTGCTACAGAGACATGTATGAAACCAATTTTGATAGGAAGTCCATTAAGAATGTAAATTTTCAGAAGTGGTTCCATTCAATTTGGAGTTGAAATGAATTTGATATGCAATTTAGAACTTAATACCATTTTTCAGTTTATAAATAAACAGATTTCAAAATTACTAAAAGAACTACTACTTTTCTCACCGAGACGTGTGCTAGCCACGGTCAAAGACATGTGGGGCCTGAGGAACAGTGCGTTCTCTAATTTAACTCAGATTTAAAGTACGAGTCGACAGTGGGTCCCCGTCACCACTTTCGATCATCGACTAGGTCCACTGACGCGTACGCTTGGCGCACGGGGTTTAAGGGCTAGGCCCACCCGTCAGTCTCTGTGGCTTTAAAATCAGTGTGCTGGATTTCTGTGCAAGGTCCCACTTGTAAGCGACACATTAAGACGGCTAAGACAGTATTTAATAGCTAATGATTGGGTTAACGCGGCAAATGACTAAGCTACAGTGATGGTCGGGGTACGGCACGGCAATCGCGCTGCCGCCCACTTGCCCGGCGGCTCGCCGGCGCTACGCGCCACGGCGGAGCCCGCCACTTGTCGCATTAGCTCCGCAATAGTCTTGCGCATCATAAGCATGTGGTCTCGCTTGGCGAGCTTGTCGCACCGCGGCCAGCCGAGATGAACGGAGGTGACTCTTACGGCAAAAGTGCCAACAGTGATGTATAGCTCCGCAGCGACAACCAAGCGTGTGCCCAGGCCCTAGGGACTAAGTGGAAGTTACCTGAGCTAGATGGAAGCTCGGGGAAGCTTGGAGATGGCTGGAGCAGTGACGGCGCCGGAGAAGACAAGTGCGGCAAAAGGGCTTCACGTGGAGAGGATGCCTGAAGCCAAAAGGAGGTAACTGAGAGCTAGGTATAGCTCAAAGATCCACAGAGGATACTCTAGGAGCAAGGAATCGAAGAGGAGCTTACCGGAACGAGGTAGGAGATGAAGGGTTCGTGCTATGGCCGAAAAGATCAAATCTTCCAATACACGCACACCTGTCGTGCAATGTCCAAATAGAGTTAGGGGTTTTGATTAGAAAGGTAAAGCATGCACGGTGACGCGGTGGAGTGAGGATAATTACCTCTCGGACACGAAGAAGACACGACGGTGTCCTTCGGAGCGTGCTCTGGTACCGAGCTAGAGCACGACGATGGGGCAGATGCTACAAGCAAAAGCAAGAGTTCGCTTGAGCAAAAATGGAAATGCCAACGAACATGGAACGGAGGAGCACCACCCGGTGGAAGCTTACCCAAGTAGAAATCGAGAAAGCCTCCTCTCCTCTGTCACAACCGAGGAGAAGTGAGGTCCAACGAAGGGCATAGGGGAGTCTTATTCCGGAAGAAGACGGCAACGAGCGGCGTTAGGTGGAGAAGCTCGGGTTGGTCAACGGCAAAGCAGTGGTGTGGCGGCACCGACGGAGGTGCTCGTAGCGCGCGGCGCGCGTGGCACGGGATGCCTGAGGGCGCCAGCGGGAGGTCAGGGACGGAGCTGACAGGTGGGCCTGGGCGGTCAGCGATACAAGGGCGCGGCGCGGTGCGTAGCAAAGTGGATTAGCGCCCGCCGTTGGATCTCGAAAGGACGGATCAGATTTGAGAGGGTGTTCGGATAGGTCAACAGGATGCGCGATCTGGACCGTTGGATGATGATCTAACGGTCGCATGCGACGGTGCGTTTAGGTGGTTCGGTCGAGTTGGCTCGTCGAGTCGGACTCAAGCCCGAGGAACAGTAGCGGCTGGTTTGGGTCTGAGTTTGACTGAGATTTAAATGGTTTGCCCTACTTTGACTGAGGCTTAGAAATAGAAATAAATTTCCAAAAATGATGAAATAATTCGTGGGGGTTCCTGGGAGTATATAGTTCCCATAAAAATTATAAAACCCTACTTTTCATAATAGAGTTTGTGATATTTAAATTCAAACATGTTGTGTGTCTATGAATGTTGTTTGAATTTTAATGAGGTTCAAACTAGTCCCAAAAATTTGGGAAAAATTATATTAATTCCTGATAATTAATGTAGTATTTAAATAAATTGATTTCAGATGATGATCACAACTTTTTATCACTGATTTGAATTGAAATGTGAATTTTGATGTGTATGTTCACCTCAAATTAGATTTTCCAAGTACAATATATTATGGAAATGTTTGAAATCAATAATGCATGCTAATGATATACATATTAATCCATTTTAATTGTTGGGGCTGTGACAAACCTCCCCCCCTTACAAAAGATCTCGACCCGAGATCTGGGTGGAGAAGAATTAGAAAGTTTTCATTAGAAGTTATAATTTATGTTGTCTTGATTTCCTTCAAAGATAGAGTTGACAGGTTATAATTTACATTAATATGTTTTACCTTTACTTTCTTGATACGAAGGCACTTCATGCAGAAGAGTTCGATATGCCGCCGCATCCGGTCTTCACGCTCCCAAGTTGCTTCATCTTCCGTGTGGTTGCTCCATTGACCTTGACGAACTTGATGTCACGATTCCTCATCTTGCGCTCGGTTTCTTCGAGGATACGAATCGGGCTCTCTCGATAAGATAGATCGGGTTGCAAGTCGAGTTTGTCCAACTCGGTTGCTTCCGTTGGGACTCGAAGACATTTCTTGAGTTGTGAGACATGGAAGACGCCATGTACGTCAGAAAGTGATGGTGGCAACTCAACCGTAGGCCACCGATCACAACTTAGCTAGAATACGGAAAGGTCCAATATAGCGGGGTGCTAATTTACCTTTGATTTGGAAGCGACGTACTCCTTTCATGGGACAGACTTTAAGATATACATGATCGTCCACTTCAAACTCAACTCGTGATTTACAACGATCGGCATACGACTTCGGCGTGATTGAGCCGTCCCTAAGCCGCTCGCGAATGACACGAACTTGTTCTTCAAAGATCTTCCACCAAGGTTGGGCCATATAATGGCCTCTCCCCGGCTTCGGACCAGTTCAATGGTGTTCTACAAGCTCTCCCATATAATTCTTCGAAGGGTGACATTTGAATGCTCGATTGGAAACTATTGTTGTAGGAGAACTCTGCAAACGGTAAACATTTTTCCCAACTATCGCCGTTGGACAAGACGCAAGCCCGAGAAGGTCTTCCAAAACTTGGTTTACCCTCTCGCTTGTCCATCCGCTTATGGGTGGTAAGCGAGCTAAAAGATAGACTGTCCCCATCGCTTATGTAAGCATTCCTAAATAGGATGTGAATTGAGGGCCTCTATCGAAACTATCACCTTTGGTACACCGTGGAGACAAACAATTCTTGCAATGTAAAGCTCCTCTAACTTGTCCCCACGGTAGATGGTCTTGACAGAATGAAGTGAGCAACTTTCACAAACGGTCTACAATTACCCATATAGAATCAAATCCACTTTAGTTCTAGGAAGGCGGTGATAAAATCCATGCCAACTTCTTCCCATTTCCACCGGGAATAGGCAGGGATCTAGAGTACCACTGGCTTCAAATGCTCACCTTAACTCTTTGACATAGATCGCACTGCCACATATCGCAACGTGCCGCTTCATTCTGCTCCACCACGCTTTTTCAAATCTTGATACATTTTCGTACTCCGGGGTGGATAGAGAATTTTGAGTTATGAGCCTCCTTGAGAATCAATTCTCTCAAGTGGCGATCAAATGGTACCACCATACGGTTTCCAAACCATAGAGTACCTTGTGCATCTTGCTTAAAACATTTAGCCTTGCCTTGTTTTATTAGTTCTAAAATTTGAGCCACTTCGCATCGCTTTTCGGGCTTCCTAATCTGGTCCTCAAGTGTGCAAGTCACACCGAGGGCTGCAAGCTAACCTTCTTCAACTATATCCGGTGTAGGCCTTGCAATGCAAAGACATAAGCCCGCAGTAAAAGGAGTTACCGACAAACAGCTTGACCGAGATTTTCGCTCAATGCGTCGCCACGACATTAGCCTTCCCGGATGATAATGGAGTCCCATATCATAATCTTTAATCAACTCAAGCCATCTTCTTTGTCTCAAGTTCAGTCGGCTTGGGTGAAAATATATTTAAGGCTCTTATGGTCGGTGTAGATCTCGCAACGACACTGCGGAGGACCCCAAATCGGATCCGTATCAAGCTAAGTAATTACGCCAGAACGCAATACTTAACGTGAGACGACACGATTCCGAGTGACCGGATATGTGTCACATGCTAGCTCCCAAGGATCAGTGGCTAACATGCACATATCCTAGTACACAACATTGCAATCACATCCATACACAATGTACAAGAGTAAAAGAATTAATTACAACCTCATTTAGATAGCACCTTATAGTACAAGGTTGCGAAAGAGGACCGATCGGCCAAATCTAATTAACACAAATAAATTGCAGCGGAAGATAAACTTAAAATAAAAAAAGGGAATAACCGAGTTGGTATGCCCACAATCCCACAAGCAACCAACTGAGTTAAAGCCGCTGCACCCGCTGCTCTCACTGAACAAATAGACACCGTTAGAGTACAAAGTTGTACTCATGAGACTTTCAAAAGAAATAAAGGATGCATGTAAGTATCAAAGGAATGCTACTACACTAGTCAATTTTTAGCATAAAGCAAGTTTTGTATATAGATAAACAATAAAGATTCTAACTAGCCATTTGTAAAACATTTAGAAAACATTTTATAGCAGTAAGTAATGATCATCAATGGTATAATCTCCAATTATAAACAACACACGAACATCCCATTCGTGGCACAACTCAAACCTCAACAAATTTAACGCGAACAACGCGTTCAAGAATACATTTCAGATTTGAACAAACTAACATAAGGACATAACATTTCCAACCATAACCCAAACTTATATTTCCAAAAGCTAATCAGTGCTCGCTTCCCACAAGTGTTGTCCATAACCTAGACGAGGCTATTCGAATAGATTTAGTTACTCTGCAGAGTTGTACAGCTTTACCCACACGATATGCATTCCTCTTAATGTCGGCCAATGCACTCTTCCGTAGGAGTGTGGACTGAGGTAGCATAACGAGGCCGCTACAATGTCATGTCCTAACTATCAACCCACCCGAGGAACAAACCCGTGGGAGTCAAAATGCCTCCTAACCACAGTGAACCTCGCACGTAAGTAAGTCCCAATCAAACATGAGACCCTTAAGGACAAGTAAGGCGACCCTTAACATGCCCCCGAGATTGACAAAAGAACAATTAAATACATAACAATAACAATTGTCAATCCCATTGTGTTTTGATAGCTAACACACAACAAATTATTAAGCCAAGCCTTCGCCATTATCCCGCGTGTGGTTGCACATAAGACTTGGTTCATCACACCACGCATCGGTCCTTAAGCACTCGGACGGGCTACACAATTCCATAACAACAACAACAACAATATTTCATGATCACCCTACACCCGCCCAAGTTAAGAACATAAGACCCATGCCCAACAAGTTCACAAACCACGATGCGAAGATCTGAATACATTCCTCAAATCCAACATAATCCAATCCATAAAATCCTCAAGGTTCATTAAGATTCAATTGATCCATCGCCGATGGACTAGCTCCATCAACCGCTGCTACCACTACTAGCATGGCTAAGCATCGTTCTACAAACTAGCAAACATCCCATATAACATATAACCTTAGTCATTCAAGGTAAAAGGGTAATCAACATTCAAAGGAGGGCTAATGCAGCAATTAGGAGATTAACTACTTCTACCCATAAACATATATTCCAAAATAGCATGCAATTGCGATAATAAAACTCACACAAAACATTTAAGAACCACTGGAGCAATATGATCAAGAGGAGGGTGCTCGCACCTTGTCAGTATCACTTGTTCAATCTCGTGTTATACTCATAATAATCTCACAACTATATCGTTATCGTTTAAAAACCTAATGAAAACGATATTACAATAAATATCAAGTAAAGCCAGAAAATTCAAAATACTCAAAAATGCATGAAATTTATACAGTAGGTAGATTATGATTTCAGATGAATTTAGCAAAAAGATTGATTTAATTCCGAGTTTGTATGTGAATGTTATTAGCGTTTTGATTTGCATTGATTTGTTAAATCTTGAAAATAGATAAAGGTGGTGCTGAGAGTTTATTTTTCTAAAGTATTATGCTTTCCATTAGTAGGTTACTTGTTGTTCTCGTATTCTTCTTATCCTCTCAATTCTTTGCTTACACAAAGCTCTCTTGATTAATTAGCTCACTGTCTTGTTTTTGCATATTCATAGCAAAGAGTTGTTTTCAGATTGGGTGCTATCGCTAGGTAAGAGTTCAGTGGCTATTAGAATTTAATAAAATTTCCAACCATTTATATTAACCAAGTCACTCACCCATCTGTTCTTTTAATTAACCACCGATTATCTTCTCTGCTCAAGATTTCACAAACATGATTTGTTGTTTAACTAATCTTCTTACTAGCCCGTAGTTCCAACTTGGCTAGTGACAATACTCACTTGACTAATTAGCTTAGTAGATGTTTGTATTAAAATGTTATTAACCTCTCGCCAACTCAAATTTTCAAATTGGTTAATGCCTTTGATGAACTAATGGACAGCTATAACACTTGTTATCATTTGATAATTGGTTTTGCAAAAGGGTTTCACTGACAAAGCACTTGTCTAACTTACTGAACTGGTCATGTTGCAAGCCTCTTGACAAAAATGATACTTGTCGTTATTGTTACTCATCTATAATAGCCAATTTCCTTCAGAATCGTGGTTCTCATGTCCGAACTTCCTTTAAACTCACCTTTAGACTTTCTAACTAAAGTGACCTAATGGACATATACCAAATTCGTTAACATAAGAGATATGGTTTTGCGATTTGAATACTCGTGAAGGTCTCAAAATACTCATCTCCAAGCTGATTTCAGACTTGATTACTTCTAGTAAATCCATGCTCAATCAAAAAAATGGCTTAGGAACATAACTAACCACCGCCCTAGCAAAGACATTAATCTATTGACAAAACTAAATATCTACAGTTACTGCTCATACAACTCGCAATGAAAGACAAGTTGATCAACAAAAATTGCTAAACTAGACTCCTTCAACTCAAATTTCTAAAAGCTAACTCAAATGAGTGACTCAAATGACATTTTCAACACTTGCTATCACAAGACAGAGGTTAAACAAGAAGATTAAACTGACAAAACAAGTTTTCTCCTAAACCTCTTCTCAGATTTTGCTATCTGTTCAATATCTTACAAAAGAGCATGTTTTCTGAACTACAATGCTACCACTAACTAAAACGTCTTTAGATTGGTTAATGCATGATAGCTACAATACTTTTCTTGTATTAGATGGTTGGCTTACAATAGAAACCTATTTTTCAGAGACTAATCAGAGAGGAAAACACACAGAGAGCAGAACAGTGAAGTCTTAGAGCGGCTCGGTTCAGGGTTCGTCGCCGGCGAAGGAGCAGCGGCAAGTTGGAGCAGACCACCAAAATGGGTTGCCCGGAGGCTACTAGAGCTAGGGGTGGCGGCGTTAGGGCTCGGGCGGCACCATGGCGGCGCGGCAAGGGCACAGGGCGGCCGGCCGTCGAGGTGGCAAGGTGAGGCGGCGCTCGGTGGGAATAAGGGCTAAAATAGGAGGAGCTTGAGTACCACCAAGGTGTAGGGATCTCACCGAGGGGTCACCGTGGAGGAGGTCCGAGGAGGGCTAGCGCAGAGCGGCCGGCGGCGTGGGGAGGTCGTCGTGGTGGGAACGCTCGGGCGACGGGGAAACTCCACTCGGGGTTGGGGAAGGACTAGTACGCCGAGGAGATGCTCCTGGGTCCAGGAATTAAGCTGGGCCTCACCGAGTCGGAGATGAGGACAAAAGGCGTTGTTGGCCTGAGCCGAGAAGAAAGGGCACGGCGATGATTCCCCGCACCAAAAGTCGATAAAATGGTGGAGCGACTCAACATGTGAGGGAATCCTCATAGACAAGGTGGCTCGGCAGAAACTCACCGGATTCCGAGATGACTCGGTGACGACGCCGCGCGCCTCCGAGGCAGAGGACACAATCGCGTTCCGAGAGCTAGAAGCCAATGCAAGGTCCGACATTAGGAAAACGAACACGGCGAGGATAGAGGAAGACAAAGAGCACAAAAGAGCGGAGCTTACCTAAGGGTATGTCGTGGGAGAGCGTCCTCCTCTTCCTCAGCCCGGAAGAGAAGTGAGCAACATGGGGGAGGGAGAGGGGGTTTTGAGCGGGAAAGAAGACGGAGGAAGGAGCGGCGTCACAAGGCGGAGCTTCAGGACTGGTCGGGAGGGGCGGTGAGTGACGGCGTCGACGGAGCGAGAGCAGAGCGCGGCCGCGACGTGGCGAGCTGTTTCTGCGGGCGCGCCAACGGGAGGAAGAAGGTTCCGACAGGCGGGCCCGGGCTGTCAGCGGCTGCGAAGGGAGCTGGTGCGGTTGGACCAACTGGCGCGGTGGAGGCTCGGTCGGGTGCACAGTGTTGAGCCCGAAGTTTGAAATCAGGTTTGACCAAATAAGAAAAGGTTTTGACCGAGGCTCTAAAAATAGGAATAAAATTCTAAAAATTATGAAACTTTTTAGAGGGGTTCCAGAGATTATCTAGTACCCAAATAAAATATTAAAACTTACTGTTCATGATATAATTTGTGTAAACTAAATTCAAACTTAGTCTAGGTCTATTAATGGTGTTTGAATTTTCTGAGGGTGCAATTGAGTTCCAAAAAAAATGGTAAAAATTATATTTATTCCTGATAATTATTCTAGTATTTGAATAAATTATTTCCAATTGATGATCCAAGGTTTTTGTTCCTGTTTTTATTTGGAGTTTTAAATCTGAAGTGTATGTTTAATTGGTTTGATAAATTTCCAAGTGCAACAATATATACAATTGTTTCCAAAATGCCATGCATGCTGATAATATGCATACTAAATCCCATTAATTAAATTGGGGATGTTACATTACCGATGAGATAATGTCGCCAAATCTTCAAGGCATGAACTACAGCCGCGAGCTCTAGGTCGTGTGTGGGATAATTGGTCTCATGGGGCCTCAATTGCCTTGACGCGTAGGCCACCACTCGGCCGTTTTGCATAAGCACACAACCGAGCCCATGGCGAGATGCATCACAGTAGATATCAAAGCTCTTGTGAATGTCTGGCAGAACAAGCACGGGAGCTTCTGTCAGGCATCCTTTGAAGGTTTGGAAGCTTTGCTCGCATTCTGCTATCCACTCAAATTTCTTTTCTTTCTTTAGAAGTTGGGTCATAGGCTTCGCGATTTTTGAGAAATTCTTGATGAACCTACGGTAGTATCCCGCAAGTCCAAGAAAACTACGAATGTCGGTGACGCTCTTGGGTTGCTTCCACTCAAGGACATCTTGCACCTTACTAGGATCAACAATGACACCGCTTTAGATAGGATATGTCCCAAGAAACTAACCTCTCAAGCCAAAACTCACATTTGTTGAATTTGGCGTCACGGTGATGGTGGCGGCTTTTCTAACACAAGTCTCAAATGTTGCTCGTGCTCAAGATCGACTTAGAGTAGATAAGGATATCATCAATGAAAACCACTACAAACCGATCCAAGTATTCCATGAACACCGAATTCATGAGGTTCATGAAATAGGTCAGCATTGGTCAAACCAAATGACATGACCGTGTACTGCACAAACCGTAACGCAGTAGAGAAGGCGGTCTTCGAATGTCCTCGGTTCTAACTTTAACTGATGGTAGCCTAACCTCAAGTCAATTTTGGAGAACACCGAGCTCCACTAAGCTGGTCAAACAGTCATCGATCCGCGGAGCGATACTTGTTCTTGATGGTGACCTCATTCAACTGGACGGTAGTCAACACACATCCGTAGACTCTTGTCTTTCTTCTTGACAAAGAGAGCCGGCATCCCCAAGGCGAGGAGCTAGGCCTGATGAAACCCTTATCTTGCAACTCCTTAAGTTGTTCTTTCAATTCAGCTAGCTCATTGGGCGCATCCGATACGACCTTTTGAGATGGGCGCGCACGGTGCAAGTTCAATGACAAACTCTACCTCTCGATCGGGGCATGCCTCGAAGTTCTTCAGGAACACATCAGATACCCACTCACTATTGGTACCTCCTCTAGTGCGAGAGAGGTACTCGCCTCTAGAGCATATAGGTGAGAACTACCCACCAAAGGTGCAAAGACGACTGGATGCCGTCCTCGCTAGTCACCGAGATAGACCTGGGCACAATCAATCTTCCCCGATTCTTAGATAACCAATCCATCCCTAAGATAACATCAATGCCCACGTAACTTATCACTATTAAGTTTGTCAAAAGTTAACATTTTGTATTTCAATTTTACGCCCTACATGCACTTGATCGGCGAGAAAACCGACCCTAGGGACTGAATATGATAAGGTGGGTGTAGTGTATGTATCTTAAATTGGTTAATTTCAGCATACTGTTTTAATAAATGAATGAGATGCTCCAATCAAATAAAACTGATGCAGACATGAATTAACAAGTAGTGTACCTAGCACGACGCCAAAGCGCTTGTCGCCTCCTCTATGAGACGTGGTTGACGCGACCACGCATATGCCGGGTGGAGTAGGTGCTACTCTTTGTGGTGGTGGCGTGGCCTTGCCGGAGCTGGGCCGTGGTGCCGAGCAGAGTACGCCCGAGGCATCCTCGCCGCTTGTATGCCCCGCCGCCAGGTCTCTCGCCCCGCCAGGTCTTCGAGCCGCCGGTGGAAAAGGTCGTGGAGGTGCCACAGAGACCTCGATGGTGCCAAGCCGGGCACGAGGTGCCCGAGGTAGTCCCGGGCGTGGCTCGAAAATCGCCACCGCCACCGCCGCCTCGTAAGGCCTTCCTCCTCTTCCTCGACTCATCCACCGTCATGCTCTCATGCTCCACCACGATCGCCTTGTTGACCGGATGCCGGAAACTCCCAAATCATGTGCGGCTAAAACAAGCCGCAACTCCTCGATAGTCCATGGAAGAACTCGTTCGGCGACGAGCGCTCGCCGAGACGCCGTCCGGAGCATACCGCCAAGTAGTTGAAATCATGCGGTACTCGGATCGCCCTCCGCCCTCGCCTCAAGGCAAGGAACCGCCGCCGCTTGATAAGCGAACTCCTCCCAGATATGGGCCTCTAACGCTGCCTCGACTCCGCCCCAAGTCGGACGTGACCAGCGGGCTGCATGGCGGAATAACTATCCCACCACGCGCCGCCGCACTCGCCAACCGATAGCCGGCAAACAAGACTCTCCCAACTCCGGTACACACCGCGCAATGTTCAGCTTCTTCTATGTTGTGCAGCCGCCTCCGCTTCCATCGGGTCTTTGCCGCCACAAACGCCGGAGGGTTGGTCCGCCGAAACTCGCCGAGACCTCCGGACGCCGGCGGTGGGGCAGCTCCTCCCGCCGAACGGAGTCGGGCGTTACGATGATCGCCTCAAGCATCCGGTCCGATCCATCCGGTTGCGCCAATCATCATCATAAACTCGACCATGGATGGCGCGAGGAGCACCTCCTCAGCGTCCACCTGCTGGGACGGCGAGAGGGCTCGCCATGCTCGACGGGCCGCCGGGATGACCGTCCCCGATCGTAGAAATCGCCAAGGGTGCTAGACGGGGTGCCCTAGATGGGGATGGGGAGCCTCACGCGCAGGCTCCCGATCGCAGAGTCGGTCCCGCATCCCGTATTGGACAAGGATGGTTAGTAAGTAAGACAAAAGCCATTACTTGGCCATACATGCACAATCAATATTTCAAAGCAAGAAAATTGTAACATCGAATAGAACACCAAACATTAAGCAACATAAACCAAATCGATACACTCCGTACATAAGCGCCTGCAGGCTTAAGATTACAATTGAAATAGTAGTGTTTTCAAATAAAACATAACAGTTCGACATCTACTACCCTATTACATAAACCTAAGGATACAAGCTCAAACATAGAGCTCCTCGCCTAACACCTAGATATTATTCCGGCCGGTTCACCTAAAGTCATCGAAAGGTGGTATCCAGGGGATCCTGTGTCTTCCGGGTCTCCGGGTTGGTGAGGCGTAAGGGGGATCCTACGCCGGTGATATGGCCTCCTACTTCAGGAAGACGATAGTCCAGAGGCGCAGAAATGTACGGTGAAACCTCATTAGCGCCATACAAAGACATCCGGACGAATTAGCCTCATGTCATGCATAAGTCAGAATGCTCTGAGCTATAATGAGACGACGACGCGCCTCCCATAACTCATGCATTATGCAATGATGCATTTGGTCCATTACGTGAACCAATCTAGCTAATCGCTCGACTTGGGGTCCTCCCAAACCGGATCCTAGCAAACGAGTTCACGCCCCTAGCGCGCGCGCAGATCGGAAAGTGATCATATGGGGCCGGGCTACCTCGCCAGTCATAGCGAAGACGACTCATGGCCACCAAAGCCACTTCTTGTAATGCCATGGCCTCGTATACCACGCTACCGAAGCGTAAGGTATGCTCCCGTGACTTGCCTAGCAACGATATCTATCATCGCCATAAATTCCTCCATTCCCGGTCCTCGATCACGCCGTAAATGGAATAAGTGGGTCGATATGTGAAGTTCGCCCTCCACATCATGTCTCGCAAAGAACGCCGGTATCCATCCACTCCTTCACCTTGAGTTTCCTGACAAGGTAATCGAGGATTCATCTAAAGGCAAGAAGGCAAGGAGCCACATCCCGCCACGGAACTTGGTCCACGCGCGCTCGCATGGTGCACGGGCTTACGCGATGGGCCCACTCGCCGCCTCTTTCGCATCTCGCTACCCACTCGGCCGTGCAAGGTCCCACATGGCGCGACACATTGAGACGGCTAAGACAGCTTAAATGCTAATGATTGGCGCTTAGTCCTAATGACGTGCTACAGTGTTGGTCCGCGACGCGACGGCAATCGCGTTGCCACCGCTTGCGCGGGCTCGCGGGCGCTACGCGCCACGCTGAGCTCGCCGCTGGTCGCGTTAGCTTGGCAATAGCCCGGCGCAGCTAGGTAGTGGTCTTAGTGCTAGAGGTGGCTCGCGCCGCGGCTAGCCGGGCGAGCGCGCGGTTCAAACGGCAAAGTGCAAGTAGCCAAACCGAGCTCCTCAAGACAACCCGCGATCGCTATGCTACTAAAGGTTAAGGGAGGTCACCGAGCCGTGGGAAGCTTGGGGAAGTTGGAGGTTGATCGAGTCGTGCCGAGCCGAGAAGACAAAGACGCCAACCGGCTTCACTGGGACAGAGGCTCGAGCAAAACAACCAAGAGAGGATGATCAAGATGACTTAAAGATCATCGGAGAAAGCTATAGAAGCGAGGAATTTGACAATAGCTTACCGGACCTAAGTGGGAGACGAAAAGACTCCTCACTGCCTGAAAATGAGTTTCCTTCAAATCCTCACAGCCCTGTCATGTAATGACCAAATTGATTGAGGGGAAAACTTAGTTCGATCCTAAGACATAACGTGACGCGAGAGAGATAGAGAGGAGCTCACCGGAGATGAAGAGCACAAGGGGATGTCCACCGAGCGTGCTCGAGCTTCAAGGAGCACGAGGCTGGTCCCGCGCTACAAAGGAAGTCACGAGCTCGCATAAGCAAAAATGGAAATGGCATGCAAGGGAGGAGCGAGGGTACCGGAGGTGGGAAGCTTACCAGAGAAATGAGCCTGCTGGCTTCCTCCTCCTCACAACCGAGGAGAAGTGAGGAGAAGGAAGGGTTGCGAGGGGTGTTATGCCCGGCGATGACGGCAATGGAGGCGGCGTGAAGTGGAGGTGGTTCCGGAGTAGCCAACGGCAATGGCGGATTGACGCGCCGAGTTGCCGCTTCGTGGCGCTGCTTGAACGGCGCGGCCGCGTGGAGCTCAGCTCCGCGCGAGGTAGACGGCGGTGACACCGCTGGACCCAACCGGTCGCTGGCACAGGAGCTGTGGCTCGGGAGAGAGGGTTTCAATCGGGACCGTTAGATGGCGAATGGACTGACGAGATGAGTGGGGCATTCGGACAGTCGACGGGTGACGAGATCTCGACCGTTGATCTTCGATCCGACGGACGCATGTGAGGGTGCGATTAGGCGGTTGGGTTGAGTCCATCGTCGAGTCGACTCGAGTCCGAGGAACAATGCTAGCCGATTAGGTTGAGTTTGATCGAGAATTAAATTAGATTTACTACTTTGACCAGAGCTTTATAAATAGAAATAAATTTCCAAAAATTATGAAATAATTTGTGGAGGTTCCTGGGAGTATATAGTTCCATAAAAATTATGAAACCCTACTGTTCATAATATAATTTGTGATATTTAAATTCAAACATGTGGTATGTTTATGAAGGTTGTTTGAATTTTAATTATGTTCAAACTGTTCCCAAAAATTTTGGAAAAATTATATTAATTCATGATAATTAATTTAGTATTTGAATAAATTGGTTCCAGATGATGATCACAAATTTTCATCACTGATTTGAATTGAAATTCAAATTTGAAGGGTAGGTTCATGTTTTTAACATTTTCCAAGTGCAATATATTATGAAATGATTTGAATTTGAGAATGCATGTTAGTGAAATACAAACTAATCCAATTTAATTAGTTGGGGCTATGACATTGCGCATCATAAGCATGTGGTCTCGCCTACCGAGCCGCTCTGCACGGCGGCTAGCCGGAGATGAACGGAGGTGACTCTTACGGCAAAAGTGCCAACAAAGATGTATAGCTCACAAATGACAACCAAGCATGTGCCCAGGCCCTAGGGACTAAGTGGAAGTTACCGAGCTAGATGGAAGCTCGGGAAGCTTGGAGATGGCCGGAGCAAAGGATTTCGCCGCGAGAAGACAAGTGCGGCAAAAAGGGCTTCACGTGAGAGGATGCCCGCCAAAAGGAGGTAATCGAGAGCTAGGTATAGCTCAAAGATCCACAGAGGATACTCTAGGAGCAAGGAATCAAGAGGAGCTACCGAACGAGGTAGGAGATGAAGGGTTCGTGCTATGGCCGAAAGATCAAATCTTCCAATACACGCACACCGCCGTGCAATGTCCAAATAGAGTTAGGGTTTTGATTAGAAAGGTAAAGCATGCACGGTGGCGCGTGGAGTGAGGATAATTACCTCTGACACGAAGAAGACACGAGGGTGTCCTTCGAGCGTTCTCGTACCGAGCCAGAGCACGACGATGGGGCGTATGCTACAAGCAAAGCAAGAGTTCGCTGAGCAAAAATGGAAATGCCAACGAACATGGAACGGAGGAGCACCACCCGTGGAAGCTACCCAAGTAGAAATCGAGAAAGCCTCCTCTCCTCTCACAACCGAGGAGAAGTGAGGTCCAACGGCGGCATAGGGGAGTCTTATTCGTGAAGAAGACGGCAACGAGCGCGCGTAGTGGAGAAGCTCTCGTTGGTCAACGGCAGCGGTGGTGTGACGGCACCGACGGAGGTGCTCGTATGCCGCGTCGCGTGGCACGGATGCCCGAGGGCGCCACGGAGGTCGTGGACGGAGCCGACAGTGGGCTCGCGATCAACGATATGAGGCGCGCGGTGCGTAGCAAAGTGGATTAGCGCCCGCCGTTGGATCTCGAAAGGACGGATCAGATTTGAGAGGGTGTTCGGACAGGTCAACAGGATGCGCGATCTGGACCGTTGGTTGATGATCTAACGGTCGCATGCGACGGTGCGTTTAGGTGGTTCGGTCGAGTTGGCTCGTCGAGTCGGACTCAAGCCCGAGGAACAGTAGCGGCTGGTTTGGGTCTGAGTTTGACTGAGATTTAAATGGTTTGCCCTACTTTGATCGAGGCTTAGAAATAGAAATAAATTTCCAAAATGATGAAATAATTCGTGGGGGTTCCTGGGAGTATATAGTTCCTATAAAAATTATAAAACCCTACTGTTCATAATAGAGTTTGTGATATTTAAATTCAAACATGTTGTATGTCTATGAATGTTGTTTGAATTTTAATGAGGTTCAAACTAGTCCCAAAAATTTGGGAAAATTATATTAATTCCTGATAATTAATGTAGTATTTAAATAAATTGATTTCAGATGATGATCACAACTTTTTATCACTGATTTGAATTGAAATGTGAATTTTGATGTGTATGTTCACCTCAAATTAGATTTTCCAAGTACAATATATTATGGAAATGTTTGAAATCAATAATGCATGCTAATGAAATACATATTAATCCATTTTAGTTGTTGGGGTGTGACACTCGTATGCCGAACTTTCACTCCTAAAATCATCCGTCGTCCTTTTCACCACAATGTCTTGCCGCATTCTCCACGAACGTATACTTCGAAGGGTGTCGATCCTTCTCCACGTGACACTTGATAAGCATGCTCTTGAAGTTCTTCCAAGCTTTGCACACCACTAGCAACGTGTGTCGCCGCATGGAAGCCCGTGTTCTTTCAGATCTCAAACGATTGGAAAATTTCAAAGATCGCCGCATCTTTCGAAAGGCCACAACTCCTTCCAGGAATCGTAGGTGATCTTGACCTTTTCCTGCGCAACTATTCTGACAATTCTCCATAATCGTAGGTGAATGATCTAGTGTAATAACTCAACAGCAGCCCTAAAGCAATGTTCAACAACTAGATGCTTTGCAAACAGACAACAAAAGAGGTCACCTATTGATAAAAATTCAACACACTGACACCACATTGCTTCCGAACAGCATGATTTCTCCATGAAAACAATTAATATTAATGTAAGGGCACAATGTTGCATCCTCAAATGAGCATAATTGAGCGACTAAACACATAAGCTATTACAGAAAGATCACAGCAATTGCAGTTAAATGAACCTCAAAGATCACATACAATTGCGCTTAAGATGCCATGGCAATCAAAACGAACCTCAAATGCATTTTTGTCGACAAATTGTTCTCGGCTGACAAATTGCATAAGACATAGTCTTTGCAATCTTAGTCCTCTCACAAAATCTCTTCACCAATCAATTTAGATAATTACAAAACAGATCTTGAGCTCAAACTACAACACATAAAGCATTCTATAAACGTAACATCTAATCATATATCTTCGTAATAATTCACAAATTTATATCAACAATAAGCCTAATTGATGATTGAGAATAAAAATATGCTTAAGCTCAAGTCCTGCTTTCTAATCATCTATTTGATTTCAGATTTCGCTATCATCACGTAAAACATACAAGTGTATCTTAATTCCGCTTATAATCGCAAAACAAAGAGTACAAGAGCTCAAGTCTGCTTTGTAAATATCTATATGATTTCGATTTTGACTACATCACAGAGCATCAACAAGGCATCATCGTAACCCATCACAGAGCATCAAACCCATCACGAGCATCAACAGAGATCATCACGAGCATGAACAAGGCATCATCGTAACCATCACAGAGCATCAACAGAGCCCATCACAGAGCATCAACAAGGCATATCGAACCCATCACAGAGCAAGGGAGGTGCGAGGAGAGGAGGTGACGAGTAAGAGCACAACCTAGTGTCTGTCACGAGGTCGGACCCATCACAGAGCCCATCACGAGCATCAGTAACCCATCACAGAGCAAGGGAGGTGTGAGGGAGAGGAGGTGACGCAGTAAGAGCACAACCTAGTGTCGGCCGCCGAGGTCGGAGGCGGCGTGCCTGGGGCGCCGGTGTGGGGCGCCGAGGTCGGGGCGTCGAGGTCGGGGTGCCAAGGTCGAGCGCGCGCCGAGGTCGGGAGCGGCGGTGTCGAGGTCGGAGGCGGCGTGAACGGGAGCCCTAGAGGAGGCAAAGGAGCGCGCGATAAACTCGAGTGCGGAGAGGAAGGGACGAGTGAGGAAAACCCAGCGGTTTCACCTTATAAGACGCTATCACAGACGGTTCTTTACTAAAACCGTCTTTGATAATTAATCATAGACGGCTCTATTTACTAACCGCTCGTGATATGTTCCATATCACGCACGGCCGTATTTAAACCGATCAGTTGTAGGATATCACGACGGTTTGTGTCTAGAACCGCTCAGTGTTGTGGGATATCACGCACGGTTCTTAAATACAACCGCTCGAGATAATCTCATATCACGCATTTGTTCTATATTAGAATCGTTCGTGATTCATTATCACGCACGGTTATATAATAGAACCGTCTGCGTGATAGCTCCGCATAATTATCAATTACAATGAACTCGTGACAATGAACATCAATATCCACATATATGAGAGATGACAAAACTCGTGACAAGTATATATGAAGACAAGCTCATAACACATTTTACTTCAAAACCAATTGTCGGTTACGATGAACGCCCACATTGACATCAATATCAAAATATATGAGAGATTACAAGTCCATAACACATGATGTTATAGAATAAATTAATTACAATGGATTAAAATCTTAATGAAAATATAGCCCTTCATGATGATCGCGCATATAGCTAGCTTCCTCATCTGGTTCTTCGTCGAGCTCGATGCCATCTCCAAAGGAGGCAACTCACAAATTGATTGTATTCTTCCTCGCCCACTACATTCTCAACTCCGACAATCCTTCTTTTCCATGAAGAACTACGTGGCGTTTCTTATTTGCCGGTCGGTTACATAGAATACTTGAACAACTTGATTAGCCAAGACGAATGGTTCGCCTTTGTATCCGACACGCTCAAGGTCCACGGTAGTGACGCCGCATTTGTCAACCTTCACTGTGGGAGATGGACCCAACGGCACCAAATAGGGGATCTTGAAAAGCACGTAGTTGAGCTCCTATATCTCCTCTATTTGCCCATAGTACGAGCTCCTCACCCATCGGCATCGAATGCATCTATGCGACACCGCTGCGGATCAGGCTCTTCCTATCCCGAAATAGTCGTATAAAATGTGTACCCATTTATGTCATATCCTTGCCATGTGACAATTGTAAATTGTGGCCCTTGTGCCAACCATAGCAATGTATCATCACTTGATGACCTCCCGATGATTCGCACCTTTAACCATCCGTTGAACCGACGGTTGTGCTTCTCATGATCCAAACCTCCGACCGGTTTGGATTCTGCATGCACTCATGTCTTTGTGCTCGCCGATGTACGGGGACACTTCGGTCATGTGTTGCAAGACCATGAAATGGGCTTGAGCGTATGTATCCGTGATCGGGAGTGATTGATTTCCTTCCGATGGTCCCGATACCATCAAGCCTCCTCATGACGAGAAGAGGCACACCTATCGGATCCACCGAGCCATATAGTTGACGCAGAACTCAATGACCTCTTCCGTTGCATAACCTTCGATGATGCTGCCCTCCGTCGAGATTGATTCCGCACGTAGGACTTGAGAATTCCCATGTACCTCTCGAACGGGTACATATAACGAGGAACACAGGTCGCATATCTTTATCTCTTTCACAAGGTGAACAATGAGATGGACCATGATATCGAAAAATGACGGAGGGAAATACATCTCAAGATGACATAGAGTCGTCACCACCTCGGCCAGAGCATCTAGTCCTTGGGGATCGATGACCTTCGAGCAATTGAGTTGAAGAAATAACACACCTCAAGATTGCTACTCGGACCTTGTTCTGCAAGATACTCCTTATTGCAACAGAAGCATTTGTGTCATCAAGACATGACAATCATGCGACTTCATACCAATTAATTTCAAATCTTGAGAAACAAGTTTCTTAATGTTAGCAGAGTAACCAGACGGACTTTCACACCATGCAAGCTCCGCACACTCATATCTCTCGCCTTGGACAGAGTGTAGCAAGTCGGGTGGGAGGTAATGCTCGTCTCAGACGCTCTCTTGCGTGCTAACTCGGTCCTTATGTTCATATCGACCAAGTCTCTCCGTGCGTTAACACCATCCTTTGTTTTGCCACTAATGTTCGATGAAGAGACCAATCAAGCTATCACATACATTCTTCTCCACATGCATGACGCCGATGCGATGGCGAACTTCTAAGTGCTCCCAATAAGGCAAGTCCCAAAAATTGACCGCTTCTTCCAGATGTTCTTCTCGACGGGTTCTTAATTGACGTCCCTTCCCAAGAACAACATCGATATCCTTAACCATATCATAGACATCTTTCCTCTAAAAGCCCTTGAGCCGAACCGTCCTCCTTATTTCCGTCGAATTGTTTCTTCATCTTATGGTATGGGTGACTCACGGAAGGAACCTACGGTGACGCTGTATACACGCTTTGCGTGAGTTGTTTAGCCATATACTCTGTAGCATCTAAGCAAGGCGGACAAGCTTTGGCCTTTTGTACCGGCCCGACAGTTACCTGGCAGGAAAATCATTGATGGTGCGAACAACATGGCGTGTAAAGTGAAGTTCTCTGCTTGTACGCATCCCATACCTGCACTCTTCGCTCCACAAAGGTCACAAGATCTTCCAAAGAATGGTGCTAGGTACACATCAATATCATTCCCGAAAGTTGTTTCGCCCTTGGATAAGTAGTGACATCAAAATGTACTTCCGCTTCATACATGCCAAGGAGGAAGGTTGTACATGCATAGATTCACGTGCCAAAGCTATGTCGATCGCTCATGTTACCGAAAGGATTCATTCCATCCGTACTCAACCCTAACCTTATGTTCCTTGGTTCGCACCGAACTCTTCAACCTCCGATCGAGTTTCTCCACCGAGCGTAATCAGCAGGTGTCTTAGCTTTCCATCTTTCTTACGGTCCTCCGAGTGCCAACGCACCAATCTTGCCTCTTTGAGTTCGCAAATAAACGCTCAAACGTGGGATCACAATGCAGATACCACAACATCTTAGCAGGAGGTCCTTGCTTCAACCTAGAAGTATTCTCGACGCTTGTATCGGGATGCTTTGCACACGGACATACATGCATGTCGCATACTCTTTACGATAGAGGATACAATCGCTCGGACATGCATGTATTCTTTCTACTTCCATTCCCAATGGACAAAGAACCTTCTTTGCTTGGTAGGTGGTGTTGGGCAACACGTTTCCCTCCGGAAGAATGTCCGCTAAGAGACCTAACAACGCCGTGAAACTCTTATCGCATCAACCATTGCTTGCTTTTAATTTAAGCGCTTCAATCACGGTTGACAACCTTGTATATTCCGGCTTGCGGCCGGGGAACAAAGGTCTCACCGAGTCCTCCATTAAGCGCTCGAATTTACAAAACTCTCTCATCGTAGTTCTCTCGCATCGCGTAGCATCCGATCTAGATTGTCATCGTGTGACCTATCCTCATCAAAAGCATATCTACATCCGCATATCGTTGACATCCGCATATCGTTGACTTCTCGGCGATGTCGTTATTACTAACTTCCGTCGCTCTTCACCGTGGATCGTCCAACATGTATACCTTTTTGAAACCCTTCAATCAAGTGTGCTTCTATCTGCGCCGGTTGGTAAACATCTTCGATTATCGCAATCAATGCATGGACAAGTATATATATTTTATCCCCTTTTTCAACATATCCTGCCGCGGCTCTTCTAAAAGCAACCACGCCATTAATGTACTCTTGACTCACACGGTTCACACCATACATCCGCTTGTCCATCTACGCTACACATGTAACAAAATATATAGTGTCAAATTAGATTAATAAAATCTCTCTCAACCGCTCTCTCTCTCCATTTCCTTCCCCTCACGAAACTTTAATACTATTCCAACTACCAAATGAAAAATATTATTCTATTCCCTTACATCGGATACAAAGTTTACTCCCACTTCGACTTTATACACGCGATGCTTAATTAGCATATTCTACCATATCTCGATTGGGTTATAAAGAATGTTACCCTCGGAGCTCACGACTTAAAATACCAAATCGATCTATTCCGATTGTCGTCTCCCTCCCTTTCTCCTCTCCTTCTCCCTCCCTTTCTCCTCTCTTTCTCTTCTCCTTCCCTTTCTCCTCTCCTTCTCCCTCCCTTTCTCCTCTCCTTCTCCTCCCCTCTCTCTCTCGTCTGGCAGCGGGGTTTTTATCCGAGTGGTGGCTCAAATGGGAATGGCGGGGTACTCAAGGTATTTATAGCGAGAGATATCGCTGAGCGGTTCCAAATATGAACCGTCATGATAGTATATATCACGCACGTTTATAAATAAAACCGTCGTGATATGTCACGCATGTGCTCTTTATCAACCGCTCGTGATATGGGGATTATCATAGACGGTTTATGTACTGTAATCGTCAAATATCACAGCGCTCTATTTATAAACCGCTCGTGATATGGGGATTATCAGCGCACGTTCATAAATAGAATCGTCGTGATATTTCGCTGCATTTGGTTCTTTATATAAACCGTCTGTGATAAGCATATATCACAGACGGTTACTAGTAAGAACCGTCTGTGATAGGCCGGCAAAGCAAATGCCGCACCCAACAGACCCAACACAGACGGATTCAAATTAACCCGTCTGTGATGGGGTGTCTTCTATAGCCTGTTTTGTAGTAGTGAGGGGTCCTAGACGCATCGACATTAGTGATGGTAAATCGCCCTGCCTTTCGATATTCCTCTTCTTTCGCGCTTGGATTTTTCAGAGGACGGCATCGCGCATTTAAGGCGGCGATGACAGAATTAGCGACGACAATTTCACAAGAAATAGAAGTTGACACAGATGAACATATTATCATAAGATTCTCTATGTGTATGGGTATACACACCAATTAATAAATAATTAGGACATAATTGGGATATGTAATTAAGGAAGTTTTAGCAAACATTTAGAATTAATTCCAGCAAATTTAATAGACAATAAAGCATAACACCAGCAGAATTTAAATGACCAAATTAACATATAAACATGTAATTTCTCCAAGTCATTTAACAAGAATAATATGCTCATCTCATATACCATGTGTACAAACAAAATTAGCAAAAAGCTAAAATTTAGAAGTTTGATAATTGCTCTTAGAAAGCTAGTTGCATAAGATTTAATCTTGGCCATCACAACACTTTAGTCTATACTCTTCACAAATTGAAGATGACAATATAGATTCAAACTTTGAGATCTAAGTAGTACTTAACTAATCAGTCAAAAGATCTCAATCTTCAAAGATAACAAAATATTCTTTCGGCAAACTGGAGATCATAAAATGATCACTAACTAGCACTTCAGTCAGCCAACAGAACTCAATGAAATTATAGTGTAAAGGAACACAATTCACAAGTTCAGCAACAATGCCATTTGGCTAAGATAAGAGAAATAAAAGATGACTACTAGAGAACACAAAACCAAAAGGTTCAATTCAGCTAAGCAAAACCGAAAGCTACAGATTGATAAACTGAAGATTAAAGTGACATCTGTTAGCAATTCATTTGAGCTCAAATATGAACTAATTATCAATTCAATTTCAGCATAAGACTATTAACATCATTGAGCAGTTCAATAGAGCATACAATACCAATTTGCAATACATCCCAATGCTAGGCATAGACAAATCACACATATTGAATATATCCAATAGCACAACATATAAGCAAAATGATATGGAAAATTGCATGCTTCTATACTCACAAAACCGATGGTACTCGAAACCACCGAGAAGAACCGGCAAGGCACGCTACCTTAGTGATGCTTGGGAGGCACTCGGGGTAGGAGGCGCACCGGCTCGAGGAGGAGGTGAGCTCGGGAGGAGGCGACTGGCCTCGGGAAGGAGGGGCGTCGGGATCAGGGAAGCGGCGGCTCGTGCTCGGGGAGGAGGCGGTAGGCTCAAGGGAGGAGGCACGTTAGGCTCAAGGAGGTGGTGGTGTCGAGGACGACGGTGACAAGCTCAGAGAAACTTAATCATTTGAGTGGGGTTCATCGGCAAACCCTAGAGTCCAATATAAATTGGGTTTACTAAAGGGATGGTCGGAGGAGGGACTGAGCTTAAGTCCTCACCCTTCTTATCGGCGACCTTCATAAGGCGACACCTTTGGCCTGAGGAACTCTGTTTCCTCTAACCCTTCTTCGACATCCTCAATTCGACCTCTTGGTCATCATGACATCTTCCATGCCTACATTCTGCAAAAATCGAAAATGAACATTACTCAATGGTCGAATTCTTCGACTATGGAACCTTAAAGATGAAATCAACTTTTGATTACCTTTAGGCGTTCTTTCCTCTCTTCATGGACATGACCGCGGATTCAAGGGACCCCGACATGGTTGTTGGAGCTTTTGAAACAAGTTTGACTCGAGTGTCAATCTCTTTTGTGAGAAATCTACAATTACAAGGATATAATCAACAATCATACTCAAAATTAACTAAAAGAGCTAAGTTGATTGTTTCTTTACCTCCTTCAAAATCTCTGGTTGGGTCAGGTAGTCCCAAGAACATCCACATGGGGTGTACTGATTCTTTAAAGGACTAATGTGGCACGTGATGAAGTCTCTCACCACATGCCATCCGGTGAGCCCATGTTCCTTCAAGTCCTTGATGGCATGAATGTAGGGGTTATCCTACGAGGTTGCTCTGAGTTGAGTCCCAAGAGGCACACTTCTCTGCAGGCTTCCCCACGAAGAAGAGGCTGTCTTCCTTGGACACTGTCCAATAAAACCACTTCTTCTTCTACCTCGACCATGATGACGGGGTGAACATCTAAATATACTCCCTCCACTTCCTAACGTGGAGCTTCATACCACACTCATCGGTGATTCTATTGTGCTTGCTCATCCCGTAGTAGTACTGGAAGAGCTCCAAATTTGGAAGAATTCTTAGATAGGCATCGCACAAGTAGACGAACACACTCAGCATTGTGATGGAATTGGGAACAAAGTTCACCAATTCCACCCCAAAATGCTGGAGTATGAGCATGAGAAAAGGATGAACGGACAATCAGAAGCCACATTCATAGTATGCTTGGAATACTAGAATGGTGCCCTCTTTACCCGAGGACCAATGTCGCCCCTCAGTGTTGGTCCACTTCATATAAACTCGTTTGGGGATCTTCTCAGCTGCGGCTAAAGCCTTCATCTTTTCCACATCCATCTCTAATTTTTCCCACTTGGAAATGATTTTGGCCATCGCTTCCTAGTGAGATTGATTTGGATTTGGAAGAGTTTGGAAAAGATTTTGACTTTGTTGGCGGTGAGAGAACAAGAACTCGAGAGCAGCTTGAAGCAAATGGGAAAAGTAAAAATCCTAAGTCACACTCATGTAGATTTTATAGCCAAGGTCCGAGTTAGGGATTGTGGGAACTCAAAAGTTGCCACCTCTTCTGAACCGCTCCAACTGACAGTGTTTGTGAGGTCAATTGGAATTCTTTGATCTGTCTATTCGGGAAAAGCGATTATGTCTTTACAACTGAAGCAAAATTACCTTCTTGAGCAAGTCAATTTCTGGTCAAATGAAATACCAGCTTGAAAAGACTTTGCTTCCACCACTTTTTACAACCTCCTTTCCAAGTTGGGGCTAGATGAAAAGGATCTAATAATCCTCAATTAAGTTGTTTATCCAGAATTATTATTATAGATAGCAATATCTTCATATTATTCATGAGTATATCACTTATCATTCCTAAGAGAGAAGTTTAACTAAGTGGTTGTAAATCATGCTATGACCACCCTATATGGTCATAAGATTTCCTACGATCATCCGTAATCGTAAGCCTTTCTACGACCAACTCGTAGTCGTAGTTTTCTACAACCACTCTATGGTCGTAAGCCTTTGTACGACCAAGTCGCTATGGCAACCCTATAGTCGACAATGCCTACACCATGTGGGCCTAATCGACTAGGAGTTTATACGCTATGTTTAATATATAGAGTTATATATGTGTTATTCTCAAGAATAATGATGTATTACGCCTGTCTCGATAATAATCACAGCGATGTGGGGTGTTATCTCCTAGCAATAACTTCCATCAACATGTGCATTTCATCAAGCGTTGAGGCACCTCTTGGCTTGGAGTAACTGCCACCCCTTCACATGCTATATAAAGCCTAAAGTCACTGGACACAAATCAAGGAGAGGAGAATCAGGGATTACAACAAGGAGTCATTAAGCTTTAGCTTTAGTGATCTTCTTTTCGATTGTAAAAGCATAGTCAATACAATAACACAGGAGTAGGGTTGTTATTTTCTAAGGAGAAAATCTGAACCTATGTAAATCCCTATGTCTTTCTCTGCGTAGATCTAATTTAAAAAAAGCCCCAAACAATCATTTGTAAGATCGATACTTGATCATTGACAAGTTTTTTTATTGTTTTTTGAACGTGCGCGGAAGTTGCGTATATTACGTGCGTGAGGTCTTTGGAGTTTCACTCTACTCCACCCGACCGTCAAGTGGAGTTCTACCGATCCTCAATTCCCACCAAAGACAAAATGGTCTTTGAATAAAACACGCTATTCCCTTCAAGTCGTCGGCCTTCACCAAACTTCTAGAAAGAATCAAGCGTTGATGCAAAAATCAATCAAAATATTTAATCGTGGTTTGAGATTTACAATGGGGCTCTACCCCTCAATATATAGGGTTGCTCAACACCCCTATGGCTGACCAAAAGGCCGTACTCCTAGTTTAATTCGGAATTAGAGTTCCCACTCCAATTTGGACAAAATCAAAAACAAAAAGGAAACTCTAATTTTACAATTCTCACATTGTTTCAGACATATCTTCTGACACGGGTTGAATCAGAGGCTGAGATAAGATCCATTGCATAGGGATTGAAGTTGTATTTCCTACAAGTACAAGAACACCCAAATCATACTCCATTTGTGTAAGTTATAGCCTTTTTAATCTGGAATACGCTGCTGATTCCGAATCGAAATTTGATGTTGATTTTGAATCCAAACCTTCATGTGAAACTTGATAAAGGAACTCTTGTAAACCTTTGTAAAGTCATGGCATAGCTGGATATCCTCCCAAGATGTCGTAGAAGAGACGGACTCGTCAACTTTGTCAACTTTCGCGCGTCGGTTGATCTGAATATGCAGCATGCACTCCAATAGCCATAACTTTTTGTATAAAGCTCCAAATCACATGCCGTTTGATCTGTTGAAAGTAGACTTAATAAGATATATATATTGTGCATGCTAGATCCTTCTGAGTTGCTGCAAAGATCGTCGTGAACATAAAAATCAGTATGGCATCATCTATTGTTCGTCTCATGTTGTTCTTCAACTCTTTTAGTAAGCTCATGTTGTTCTGAGGCACTTGATGAATTGAAAAGACTATATGACATAACACAGCTAAGAATGTCCGCATCACAGGTCCTAGAGAATGACTACACATTCTTTGTAATGAAGTTTTTGGAGTTCTGGGATAGTGAAGGTCAGATGCTCTCCACACGGATAGAGTTGAAGTAATTACCACTGCAACTTGCCGTAATTAGATGTATAATGTTTGACATGCGACGTTTTATCATCTGTATGTAGGAGAAGGGGAACGAGTACATAGCCGAGCTGATGTTCTACCTGTTGTTCCATAAGGTCAACAACGTCAAGCCCCTCCCCGACGTACTAGAGAAGTATAGGCCACGCAGCAAGCCCAAGTAGTTTTTTTTATTTCTAAAGATACAATAAACCTTTTTATAACTGACAGTAAAGTCACTTGTATTTTACAGTAAAACTTATGATTCCCAAAAAGAAATTGCGTATTCGATTTTTTGGTGTATACTAGTAATATCCGGTTCAAACAACAGTAAAACATTACCACATTGACAGTAACTCCCAAAAAACAAAAATAAATCAAGGAGGAGGATAACAACAGAACGAATGCATGGAAAGCATTAATATTACGCGTCAATTATAGTAAAACGATCACCGAATCTACGATATCATTTACTAGATCGTTGACGCGACATGCTTTTCGCAATAAAACCAAAGAACCCAAATCTTACTATCCCATCTTTCTCGTCGAAACGGCAGAAATTTTTTTAATGCCACGGGTGACGTGTGATCATTTTTACAATCAATTTTACCGCCAATTGCGTGTTGGGAGGTTTTTTATCACAATTTTGAACGATATCGAGCCATTTTTACTTACAACATGCGCGGGGTTTAACCGCCGATCCCGCGTGGGATGCGTAGGTCGACACGCCGCACATAGCGCGTGTGGAGCTGGCCGACACACTACGCGCAACACGGCCCGCCACGCCCCAGCAGTGCATAAGTTATTCGACGCGCAGATGCATGCACATACAAGCACACACACACACACACACACACACACACACACACACACATATATATATATATATATATATATATATATATATATATATATATATATATATAGACACACACACACACACGTATATGAAGCCTTTTTTCTACTCCCAAGAATAGTTACTCCTTATTCTCGTATATCACAACATAGGAGTATATTGCGCAACCAAGAGTATGTATGTGTAGTATACGAGTATATAAGACCACGTAGGTGGTATTTACACCTTTTCAGGAGTGGTATATATAATTTTTTAGACATACTCTTTTTTATGTGCGAATATG